>OY728142.1:975358526-976745401 GCA_963277665.1 Viscum album | reverse complement strand
ACTTAATTGATACAAATTATTAATAGCTTTATATATAATATTAATGGCTTTGTTTATATATATATATATCATCATATAATTGGTATGTATATATATATATATTAGTAGATTTGTTTTTATATATACATATATATAATATGCAAGTTTCATCGTATTTAAAAAAATAGTGAGGTTGGGGGTGTGCGCGAACATCATTGGGTGAGTGTGTTATTTTTTTTTTATTAATATATAATAAGTTATTATATATATAATGTTAAATGATTGATATATATATATATATATAATATGAGAAAATTATAAAAATAATAATTAGGGGTTGGGGGTGCGTCGTAGTGGGTGAGTTAAATTTTTTTTTTTTTCTAAATAGATTTATATGTGTATAGTATATATAATATATGCATGTTGCAACATACTTAAAAAAAATTAATGAAGTTGAGGGACTTGCACGAATATCATTAGGTGAGTGTGTTATTTTTTATTAATATACAACAAGTTATTATATATATATATATAATATTAAATCATTGATATGTATATATATATATATTAATAGATTTGTTTATATATATATTATATTAAATCATATACATATACATATACATACATATATATATATATATATATATATATATATATTATTAATGGATTTTTAAAAACCACACTTAATTGATATATATTATTAATGGATTTGTTTATATATATACACTATTATATATATAATTATATATCGTTGTATATATATATTTATACACACATTATAATTATATATAATAATAATTATATGTATATATATATTATTATTTTTTGTTTTCTCAAAAAAATATATTATTTTTTGTTAATATATAATGATATATGCACATATATATAGAAATACACACACACACACACACACACACATGTATAGATACATATATAGATAAATATATATGTATACATATACATGTATATATATATAGGTATATATATATATACAGATATATAAATATACACATAGATAAATATATATATATATATATATACATAAATAGAGATATATCTATATTTATATAGGCTGGTGATTAGTTTACAGACCATCCAGGCGCAGCCTTGGGAGCTCGTGGTAGGGGGATCGAATCCCCCTACCCGTAGTTTCCCCGTTAAAATTTTTACAGCAGGCGGGCTTCGCACGTGCTGGGCTTCACGCGGGCCAGCGGGCCGAGCTTTTTCGGGCCGACCCAGCCTGGCCCGCGGGCCTTCTTGGAAAGGCCCAGGCCTAACCCGCTGAACCTACAGCCCGAGTCCGGCCTGGCCCAATGCGGGCTTTGTCGGGTCGGGCCGCTCGGGCTTTCAGGCCGGGCCTGTCAGGCTTTCGGGCCGTCAAGCCAAAATTACACCCTTATGCCCATGCCATATATATAAATTCTGTGTTGGGTGAGATTTGAATCCCTTACCTCTTGCTTATTCTCCAAAGACTTTACCACTCCAGCAGGATCTTCATGTGGTCAATAAATCGAATTTAAAATACTTTTACATATATATATATATATATATATATATATATTAATTGGAAAAACAAGTAATACACAACAAATAGATACAAACTAAATAATTATTAATCAATAATTATTAATCAATAATCAATAATTATTAATTAATCATATATAATAAATAATATATAATTTATAATATAAAACATATAACATATAATATATAATACATAATACATAATGCATAATATCTAATATCTAATATCTAATATCTAATATATAATATATAATGTATTATACATAATACATAATATATAATATATAATACATAATATATAATCGATAATATATAATATATAATATATAATATATAATATATAATATACAATATATAATATATAATATATAATATATAACATAATATATATATAAGTAATGTATAAATAATAAATCAATTCAAAAATAATTTAATATATAATAAATAAATAAATAATAATTAATTAATTCATAAATAATAGATAAATAAATAAATAAATAATAGTAAATAATAAATAATTAATAATTAATAATTAATAATTAATAATTAATAATTAATAATTAATAATTAATAATTAATAATAACTAATAATTAATAATTGATCATTAAAAATTAATAATTAATAATTAATAATTTATAATCAAAAATTTATAAATAATTTATAAAGTATTAATAAATATAAAAAAATAATTAATAAATATTGAATAATGAATAAATAAATAAATAAATAATAAATGAATAATCAACTAATAATAAATTAATATTTTGTAAATTAAAAATAAATTAATAAATAATATATAATATATAATATATAATATATAATATATAATAAATAATAAATAATAAATAATAAAAATAAATAAATAAATGCATAAATAAATAGATAAATAAATAATAATTAATTAATAATTAATAATTAATAATAACTAATAACTAATAATTGATAATAATAAAATGAATAATTCTTAATTAATAATTAATATTTTAATTTTAATATTTAATATGCAATATTCAATATTTAATATTTAATAAATAATTAATATTTAATTAATATTTAATTAATAAATAATCAATAAATATTCAATAATAAATAAATAAATACATAAATAAATAGATAAATAAATAATAATTAATTAATAATTAATAATTAATAATAACTAATAATTAATAATTGATAATTATAAAATTAATAATTCTTAATTAATAAATAATATTTTAATTTTAATATTTAATATGAAATATGAAATATTTAATATTTAATAAATAATAAATAAATAAATAAATAACAATAAATAAATAATCAATAATTATTAAATAATCAATAAATAATCAATAATTAATAATTAATAAATAACTAATAAATTAATAATAAACTAATAATAAATTAATATTTAGTAAATTAAAAATAAATAATAAAGAATAAAGAATAAAGAATAAAGAATAAAGAATAAAGAATAAAAATTAAAAAATATAAAATAAATAATAAATAATAAAGAAATAAATACATAAGTAAATAAATAGATAAATTAATAATTAATAATTAATAATTAATAATTAATAATAACTAATAATTTATAATTAATAATTAATAATAAATAATTAATCAATTAATAATTAATTAATAAATAATGAATAACAAACAAGTAAATAATAAATAAATATATATATAATAAATGAATAATAAACTAATAATTAATAATTAATAATTAATAATTAATTAATTAATTAATTAAAAATAAATTAATAATTAATGTGTACATAATAACTAAATAATAAATAAATACCCAATAATAAATAATATTTAAATAAATAATAACTAAATATTAATTAATTAATTAATTAATTAATATAAAATAAATAAATAAATAAATAAACAATTAATTAAATAAATCATAAAACGTTAAGAACCTCTGTAAACCCTAAAAACACTGAAATGGTCATAAAATATGATCTGATACTCATTTTCAAGTGCCACAACCAGTCAAATTGAAGATCGTGAAATGAGTTTCGATATGATATGTGGTACAGGCTGAATAGATACATGGATTGAAAGTTATAACCGTTTGAATTTTATGAAATCGGTGTCTGTAACTAAAACCTCTGTTTCGGAGGCCTTCTAGGCTTTTATGGTGAAATAAAAAGATGTACAATACTCAAAGAGTTGGTACCAAACCTAAGCGGTGTAGAGCTCATCGCAGGCTTCAATTTGATATGTGGTAGAGCTCAAACGGACACCCGGATTAAAAGTTATGGTCGTTTGAAGTTCGAGTTCGATTTTCGACTTTTGAATTTTGAATATGTTTTTTTCCTTTGATTATCACACGATTTTATTCTCACTTTGTTTTTTCTCATTTGATAAACTTCGATTTGACTGGTTGTGGAGCTGAAAAGGACTCTCGGATCAGAAATTATGGTCATTTGATTCTGAAGTATGTTCTTCCACTTATTTAAGATTTGCTTTCAGTTTAAAAATAGTATTAACTAATAATTATAAATATTAATTAATTGACACATTATAAATACATAAAATTATAAATAATAAACTATATTTAATTGTAAATAAGAAAAAATAGCAAATAATAAATAATAAATAATAAATAATTTTTTAACAATTTTCAAAAAAAAATTCTTAAATTTTGTGACTGTTTTCAAAAAACCGCCGCTATTTCGCAGCGGTTTTTAAAAAAACCACCGTTAAAAAAATTACTTTTTTTAGAAGATATTTTTTTTAAAAAAATTAAATAAATAAATTATGAAAATAAATAAATAATAAATAAATAAATAAATAATAAATAATAAATAAATAATAAATTAATTAATTGAAAATAAATAAATAAATAAATTACTAATATAAAAAAAATAAAGAAATAAAAAATTAAAAAAATTAAAAAAATTAAAAAAATTAAAAAAATTAAAAAAATTAAAAAAAATTAAAAAAAAATTAAAAATGATTTAGCGGCGGTTTAAACCGCCGGTAAAAACCACCGCTAATTAAAAAAAATTAAAAAAATAGCGGCGGTTTTTTTCACCGTGGTTTTAAAAACCGCCTCTAAATATTTGATCGAAAAAAATTTAGCGGCGGTTTTTAAAACCGCCGTGAAAAAACCGCCTCTAAAATACCGTTTTCTCATAGTGCCAATGAAATTATAATATTATATATATATATCAACTTTTGATTGCAAAAAATTATTCTCTCTTTGAACTATTCGTTCTTAGATGTTCGAACTTGGATCGACACATTGTTAGTGGTGTTGGGATCGTATTCAAGCACTCTTCCTGAATTCTAGTGAATTTAATCAAAATTTTGAATCAAATAATTTCATGACAACTCTAATACCATTAAAGTAACTGTTCATGACATGAAAGCATGAAAAAAAGTGTAAATTAAATTTTTAACATTTAATCTATCATGTGATGATTGATTCAGCATGGTGATACATGATTTAATCCAAGGATATCATCCAATTCAATTTAAGTATGAAAACAAAATTAGAATAGTAACATGGTGGAATGGTGTGATCTCATTGTTATCTTCTCTTATCCAGGTCATCATAGCTCAAATACACCAAACTAGATTACATCTAGATCATCCAAATATGTCCCACATCTCCATGAATGTGGTTCTTAGATTCTTAGGTTCTATCATAGAAGATCAAATTTCTTATGATGCTTGTACGGTCTCTATAAGATCGCATGATCAATCCTTGAACATGGATTGATCAATTATTGCTTTTCCCTTCAATTTATCTCTCTATAAGCTAAACTATAGAAAAATATTGGGAGAGAAGAAAGTTTTTGAAAATGGACTCTCTTTCTATTCATGTCTCAAAATGAGCTTAAATAATTAGTTTTAGCTTTCTAAAATTATAATTAAGACCTTAGAAAAGTTAGACCACTTAAATCGTACCAAAATGAAACAAATAACTAAGTAAACATGATGTGTGTGTAATCCACTTACTGGTGAAATTATTAAATGTCATGTGATGAACCATGGGTTGTTAACTAGGCTCATACCTCCTGTAATTATTTAATGAACCTTGAATATGTAACATTCAATCAAAAAATAATACTTTCTCATATTCACTTTTATAATCATATAACTTGTGAATACCTTAATAAATAAATCTAATTCTCATTATTCAAAATTGGAATAATATACTTGAATGAATTTAATTGTGATCGTTTTCTTGGATGTTTATTGTTCCCCACAGATAGGGACCATTTCATCCTAAACATCAATTCATATGAATTGGTGGAACTTGTCGATACACTTGTGTGACCCTCTAAGCCTTTATCTCAATATAAATGAGTCCTACTCACATACCAAGAGTGGTATCTAGAAATATATCATGGTTCCTAAGGAGATAATAAAAATTCATAACTAAAACTACCACTTACGAATGCTTATCGTGTAATATAATACATTTTCCTCAATATCTCATCAAGAAGGTTGAATCGTTTGTGTCATCAACATATATGCTCGATATGTCCTTCTTTGACTTTCTATAAATTAACTTGTTAATAAAAACATCATTTCCATGGACTTAATCAGATAGTTCCATTTCAATCAAAGGTTAAGATATATCTACTTCCATTAACTCGAAAGGTAAAAATCCTTTATTGACTTATTCATTTATTTTATATAATTCATGATACACCCAATGTATCTTAACTCACCATAAGCGTAATCAAAAGTACAGAGTAGTTAGTTCTAGATGATGGGTTTTATGGGATCATCTTATGATCCTTGTAAGTAAAATAAAACCCAAAAACACAACTTGATCTATCTTCAAGAAATAAACATTCAAAGAATATAAAAAATAGGGTTTACATAAAACACATGGATAATAACCTCTATTTCCTTATTCAATGAAATTTTCTTGATGACTATCACTAAATCAAAAAAAAAATCCTCATGACTCTGAGGGGATTACACAAACCTTTAGACCGAGGAATGTTTCTTGAGGATCCTTGTATTGTAAATATCACTCTCTTAGGTAGTTTTAATGATCATAAACACCCAATTGTGTTTCTAAAATTTTAATTTCATGGATTTTAGTGTTTCTATTTTAGAAATTTAGTCATAAAGGTATCGTGCCAAATAGAGGGCTCAAAAGGAGTATAGAGAAAAAGTTTAAATCCCTCCACCTATAAGTATTAGTGAATACCTGGTGGTATGCCACCGAATGGTTAGTGGGACCTGGAAAAAATTGGTGTTCTTTCCAAGTTTCACCAGAAAGCAAATGGAATTACAGGAAACAAAAAAAAATAGGTGTTGGAGAGGGTCCCACTTTCTTTAATTCAACTCCTAACAGATCTATTCGACCTCAAACATCTCCAGAATGATCCTAAGGCTATGGGAAGCTATAAATACACCCTCAATGATTCTTTGATGCATGTGGATACCTTTAAGATTATTTTAGATCTCTTTTTTGCAAATTTGTGTCAATTTCAAGATTTCTTCATTCTTGTCTCACTCTCTACCACTCTTCTCTTATTGTATCTTGCTGGGAGGGTTATGAGTGAGATTCAAAGGGCTTGCCTAAAGTAATTATATAATTTTTTTCTTGGGTTATCAATACCATTGAGGGTGAGGGGATAGGTCATCACTACCTTAAAAGTGAGGGATATTGGGTTTCTTGGTATAACAACTAAAAACTAGGGGCTTTACATTTGTAATCATGTTTCTTGCTACAACCGCTAAAAATAAAGGGTTTGGGTTTCTTTCCACAACTATTTAAAATAAAGGTTTAAACCAAAATATCTTAAGTATCTTGAAGGGAATAGATGTAGGTATCCCTTTGTGGATTATTTCTGAAAAACTTTATCAATCTCATATTCCTTTCCTTTTAATTTTATATTTCTATTATGTTTAACCCTTATAATTTTTTAATTTATTTAATATTTTCAACTTCATATCAATGAGTTTTAAATTTATAAAAAACATTTTAGAAGTATATTAATTCTCCCTATTTCCATTTTTAATTGTACCAACACCTTGTACTCTAAAGTGATACTAGTGCCTTCGCAATCATTCACTACAATAAAATTGGGTTATAGTGGTGGTTTATTAGTGTTGGTCTCAGAAACCTCTGCTAAAAAATACTGCAAATATTTAGTTGATGTTTTTAAAAAAAATTCCAATAAATATATATATTTTAACAACTTCCACCCCCAATCACCCCCCACGATCCCCCCTCCCCCGATACCAAGCCTTCACCTCCACTATTACCTCTTACTGCCTCTCCCTGATCTCCCTCACCGCCACCCCCCCATTCCCCCTCACTGCCACCCCCATCCCCCCTCACTACCGCTCCCTAATCCCGCAAGCACCCCCTCCTCCCTCATTCCCCTCCCATTTTGGGTTTGACGTAGCCCAGTGAGGTCTTGGAAACTCATTCCCCCATTCTAATCTATTTCATGATAATTTAAAGAGGTTTCATCACAATTTCCCATCCAGATATTCATGGTATGGATTGCTCATTTTATTATTTATTTTTCCTATTCTTCTTTGCTTCTCACATTCCGTGGTTGAATACTAATGAACTAGGGTGGTTTATTTGGTCAATTTTTGGTTCTTAGGGTTTGTGAGGATTCATTTGAGGCCTGTTTGGTGACGTTCATTGAAGGAGATGGTTTTTTCCCTATTTAAGGTGGGTTTTTATCTTATTATTCCACTTTGGTTCAAATTAAATTTTTTATTTTGTTATTTTTAGGTTTAATTTAATTTTCTATGGATTCATTGGATCTTTTGAGGTGAAATCTCACCATTATTTTCAAGGGAAGTGGGTTTCAGGTAGGTTCTCTTATTTTAGGTCTTTAAATTCAAGAATATAGACTGCTTGTATTTTTAATCCCTAGTTTAGATATCAAGTGATTATAATAAATATGTTTAATGGATGTTTGAAGGGTAAATCAAGTTTCAGTTGATATATACTTCAATTTAAAGGATTTACAAAATTTATAAGTTTGTTAAGAATAAATTTTAATTCATTTTTTATACCAGTTTTTTTCTAAACTCTATAGTTATTAAAGGTGCGTAGTGAAATAAGGCGCAAATGCAACTTGGGGATGCAGTGAAAGGTGTAAACCTCTTGAAACTAAGGTGTATTTCATATCATGGTTAAATATAAACAATTTTCAATAATAATTTAAATTAAAAAAAACAAAAAATCAAACAAAATAATATAAATTAAAGTGCATATTGATAGTTTTTAATGAACACATTAATAAATAATCAATAACCCAAACATCAAAACCATCATCAATTTAAGTTTCATCATCAATGAAACCTTCATTATCACTTCCGCACACTTAATTTGAATCTTTTACTTGAACATCATTCATTTCATCAATAATTCTTACATTGTATTTTTTTTGTCTTGGAGTGTGCTTCCAAGCCGTGTGTTGTGTTATCTATTTTTTTGGATTTTTTTTATTATTATTTCATTAAATGATATTTTGACTAAGGATTCTTCCCATTATGTTTTCCTGAACTATGCTATCTTTTTTTTAGTTTGAAATTTAATATTTTATTATTATTATTTTGTATAATTATTTTTTGACAAAGGATATCCAACCCCACTTTCTATCTATGATGTCTTTTTTTTGGGTCTATCATGGAATAATTTTTAAATTATTTTATTGAATGATATTTTTTGAGCCTCAACCCCACCATGTGTCTGCTCTACTCTTACTCCTACTTCGAATGGAGCGTGCAACATGGCTCCCAAAATACCCCCTATAACCCCTCTTTACAAAAAGTATCCAATATTTCCAACCCCTATAGCTCATGATTTTCACCCCATATCACCCAGATTTCCACCCCTGTTATTTCCACTTTTTAAAAAGTATCCCAGTTTTTTTAAGGCGCTACACCTTAACAGTGTCATGTGCCTTATCACCACCAATTATGGTGCATGAGGCACACACTAAAGTCATGCCTTAGTAATGTCACTATGCCTCACTAGTGACGAGGCACTCCAGGTGCACCTCGTAACCCCACTCTCTAAGGTGCAGTGAGGTGTTCACCATTAACAAAAGTGGTAAATAACCTAATTAATCATAATTAATATGTTAAATCCTTTAAGGGATATTTTGGAGTTAAAATTTTGGTTCTTTTAAATTCATTTTTAAATGGAATTATTTGTGTTTTTCAAGTTTCCTCTATCTTTTTTATATATTTTTCAAGTTTTATAGTGATTTTTTAATTATTTAATGTTGTTGTGCCTCATCAATTTAAGGTTCCCATAAGATTTTTTTGTTTTAAAGTGGGGGTTTCTTCTTCAAGGGTTTAATTTATACTACTCTAAAGGAAAAATTTTAGATCATCTCTTCCTACATTGTGTGTTGGATTATATACATACGAATTAAAATCTATGAAAAATGATATTGTTGAAAAATGTAATAAAATTAAAAAGCATAAAATAGTTTTTATATTATTTATTTTAGATAAATTAGTGAATATTTTTAAATGAAATAATATTTTTTATTTTTTTAAATTTTCTTTAACAAATTTTAGGCACATTGTGATATATGGATAAAAGTTGGACCACATTACTGAGAAACATAGCTCAGTATGCTAAGGGTTTAGAGGAGTTTTTAGATTTTTCAATTTTCAATCAATCCATTGATGGGAAATAAGATTTTAATTCCCTAAATGTAAATTTAGAAGATATTTGGGATACATTAAGTTTATAAACACTTGATTTTTAAACAATTCCCTGCTCAATATTTGTGTTGGATTTGGTAAGGAGAATCAAACATTGAAAAAAGTTTGAACATTAATGTAAGTCAAAAAAATGAGCTCCTAACATCATTAACAATGGAAAGTTAAATGAAAAACCTTATAAATGATGATTTTAGCATTGTAAGATAAAAACATCAACATCAAAAAAAATTAGAACAATCAGTTAAGGATGCTTGTAATGAACCGACCCGAGTTTCCCTCAAACCTAGCACCTGACCCAATCCATAACATACCCAAAGGGAATTCCCGATCCCCATGAGTTGGCGAAAAGCACCCGAGAATTGAATGAAAAACCATAGGAAATGATTTTGTCCAACTTAAACAAAACACATGTAATATATATATAGGAATCAATAATGAATGGAAAAATCCAATAGATATATTCCATAACTGTAAGAAAGAAAGTGGAAACAAATAACTATAAAAGTATCTAAAACTCCAAGATACAAGTCCAAGTGTAAAGGAAAAAAACCAAAAAAAAACTCCATGTGATGGTGTGGATGAACTCCCACCATCTACCCAACTCAACTGACGTGAAACCTTGTCGCCTCACTATGGAACCTTGCCTTTCCCTACATTGGAAGACATACAAAGGTCTATGCACTACTAAAGAAGTGAAAAAGGTGTGATCTAACAGGATCAATAGGATCTCACCTAGTTTTTTCATAGAATGTATCTGTATAACAATTCATGTATGCAGTTTTTAAATAAAACATGACAGGATAGTCAATAAATACTTTTTATAGAAAACGTGGTAAGCATTTCCCTTTTATCACAATTCTAAAACAAAAGTAGGTATGTCAATTTCAAAGAACATTTCTCCATGTCATATTTCACAAGAATCAACATTCATGTTGAGGATAAAATAGTAAAAATTAAATCAATACAAAATAATAGTAGCATCACATGCATCACAATACTAAGGAATACAAAAGGTTAGGCAGCTGACTACTCCTACCAAAAATCTATGAACAATGCACTGCGGTACCTGAAGTCAATGATCTACACTCCAAAACCAGAGATAAACCTTAGAATGTGAACCCCCAACATCATATATGTACCTAAATCCAATAATCTACACTCTAAGACAAGAGGAACACCCTAGAAAGTGAACCCCCACAATGGATTATGGCCTCAATCTAAACCTTACACCAAGTACCCAAGGTAACCCATATTATCATTTTCATAGTAATCTCAATTTTTTGAAAATAATTTCGAAACCATTTCACAAAATCCTTTTCAATGCTTTGAAAATACCCTTTTTCTTTCCATTTATCAATAATTAGGGAGAAACCATTTTTCTTTAAAAACTCCTTTCAACACACACAAATCAATCATGACAATTCCTTATATAAATCAGTTTATAAAGTAGGAACAATAAGTTTCATCAACATAGGCTAGATATGTAACCACCTACCTCAAAACGTAGGTCACGCCCGCTCGCAACGGGATCCACCAGCAACGAAAACCCAACAATTTCTATGAATTCCCTCAAGAAAGAACAACCACTACACCACGAAAAACAAAAGAATGGCCCCCAGAATGAGATTTCACAATAGATATAGAATAATTCATGAAGAAACATTAACTTGACTAATGGATCCGATAATAAAACCCAAGGGTACTACTATGATAAAAAACAGTGAAAAAGTGGAAAGATCACTTACCCAGAGAGACACACCACAAATGAAACAAATATCAAACATTGATCAAGTCATTATAGAATGATCAGAGTCTCCCAAAATCACATAGTAATTTCCATAGGTCGAGAGTAGAATATTATAGAAAAAGAACCGAAAAAAACAGTCGCACACCTATTTTAAAAACTATACGTGGACAGTTACACATCATGTAACCATCAAATTCCCACATAGATCAGAAAACCCATCACCTTGGATTAAAATACCTTATTTAAAACAGTCACGATGTGAAATATCTCTTCACATTGTGTAACCTTTCAAAGTGTGAAGCCTTTCAAAAATTTCACCCAACAACACTTACACATCATGTAACCAAGTTACATGGTATGAAATCCTCCTACAGCCTGTAGAAAAAGTCAATTAAATCTAAGATTCCAACAAATCTCTGACTTCACAATTACAAGTATCCTCCCAATTCCTTATCTAGCCCATATAGACAATGAGAAAAGTAAAACCATGATGAGGTTAAATATATACCTGATAGATCGGTAACGGGATGTTACAAACTCCCCACCATAAAGACTTTCCATCCCCAGGAAGTCATGTGGAATATATAATCCCTAGAAAAAGATGATGCCAATGCGCCCTCATCATAGACTCACATTCCTAAGTATCATGAGAATTTAATCAGTGTTAACATAGTACTATGACAAATGGAATCAACTTTCCATGAAAGACTTTTACTTGAGAGTCGAGGATCTCAACTATTTTCTCTAAAACAAAAACATCTATCTCTAACTAAATTTCATCCCAACTCAGAATGTGAGAGGGGACATGATGGTACTTCATGAGCTAAGATATGTGTAAAAAATCATGAATACCTATCAATTGAACCGGAAATGCTAACTGGTGAGCAACATGTCTTATCCGCTCAGTGACCTCAAATGATCCCACATATCTCGGATCCAAATTTCCCTGTTTTCTAAGTTGATAATGACCCAAACAAGGAGAAACTTTTAAGAAAGACCATTCATTAATGGAAAAATCTATAGGAAGACGTTGTCGATCTATATATGATTTCTGTCGACTCTGGGATATAACCAGATATCGATCTACCTCCTGAATCATTTTTGATGTATCCGGGACCAAACTTGGTCTAACTAAAGATACTTCACCCACCTCCTCCCAACAAAGAGGTGATATGCATGGGAAACCATACAATGACTAGAAGGGATCCGTTCTTATTAACGACTGATAATTTTTTTTGTAAAAAAACTCAACCAGTACTAGATGGCTTTCTTATAATCCACCAAAATCTAAGACACAAGCATGAAGCATATTCTCTAGGATCTAAATCACATGCTCCATATGACCATCTGTATGTGGATGGTAAGTTGTGATCAACTTGACATAAGTTCTAATTTCCTCTTATAGATTCCTCCATAACATCATGGTAAACCTAGGATCCCTATCCAAAACAATAGTAGGACTCCCATGTAACTTCAAAATCTTCTACACATATAGCTTAACCATTTCTTCAACCTTAGTGGTATCCTTGATCGGAATGAAATGAGCAGACTTCACCAACCAATCAACAACCACCCAGATAAAATTCCTCCCTTAGGGAGTCTGTGGTAATCTAACAACAAAATCCATGTCCACCTCATCTCATTTCTATACCATAAATGGAAGAGGATGAAGCAAACAAAAGGGCTTCAAGTGCTTTGCCTTTATCTACTGGAAGGTGTAACAGTGGGAAACAAAATCTGAAATGTAACTCTTCATACCTAGCCACCAGAATCACTGTCTCATGTCATAATACATATTTGTAGAGCCTAGATGGATGGACCAAAAATATTTGTGACAATTAAACAAGACTAAACTCCTCACAAATATTGGGATGACAACCCACTTACCAAAGTGGAGTATACCATATGAAGAGAGAGACCAACTAGAAACAGTCTCCCCACTATAAAGGCTTTCTCAAAATTTACTAAATTTATCATCCTACTGCTGAATCTGAAAAATAGTCTCTATGAGATATGATGATAACTTAACACTAGTCAGAACCATATGTAACGTCCCGGTTCTAGAAGCCAACCAGAGGAGCCCCGTACCTGGTTGGTCACATGGACTCAAGTGCATTTCCTCAAATGCTAGAGGCTATCGACTAGCAGCGAGGGCCTTGGGTGTGATAGTGGGGAAACTATGCCCTCATTGGCAGAGTACACATCTGAAGTAAACAACACATACAATCGCAGAAGCAGTAAATATCAAACAATAATAAATAGCAGAAGACTGGAATAATAAAACAATTAGAGAACATATATATAAATTATGAATGATACATATGTCTAGGAAGCATCCAAACAAGTCACAATGCTGGAATAAAAATAGTACTAAACCAAAGTATAAAAGAAAGATAAACAGATAAACTTCTCAGCATCGCAAGCCATAGCTTTGTCCCATGCTCTCCATCTCCACAGCAAGTCAAGTACCTGAAGTAGAAGGGATCTTTCCTTTATCTATACTTTAAAAAATATAATCTGTTTGGGCCCAAAATCATGACCCAAACAAGGTGTGAGACTAAATCCCAATAGGCAACCACCTGAAGATATGTGCCTAATAGTCAGTGAGTATATGGCAGATAAAGTATAGTAAATAGTAAACACTAAACAGTCAATAGTAAATAGAAAAGTACTCAGCAGTAAACAATCAATAGTTCAATCAAGTAACAGTGAAGAAAACAACTAACCACAAGTAGGTAACCCTTTGGGAAGTACTCACAGCCATCCTCTCTAGTTCTACCTAAAAATTACAGACAACCCTCTAGGCAGCACACTCGGTCTAATCCCTCTATTTCTGTATATTAATTTAATAAATACTCAATGAGGAAGCACTCACGTTCTATCCCCTTATAGTCAAAAGTAAAACAAGACTCTCTGAGAAAACTCACGCAGTCCGTTCCCCGTATAGTCTAGGTAGAGCAAGACTCTCTGAGGAAGCTCACACAGTACATTCCCTGCATAGTCTGAGGTAGTCAAGGACTCTCTGATGAAGCTCACATGTCAATTCCCCTTATAGTCCCAAGGTCTAGAACTCTCTAAGTAATCTCACTTGGTAAATTCCCCTTATAGACCAGGTCGTTCAATTCAAACAAATACTCTCTGAGGAAGCTCATGCAGTCAATCCCCTTATAGTATGAAGTAATCGAGGACTCTCTGAGGAAGCTCACTCGATCAATTTCCCTTATATCCCCAAGTGGTTCTAGGCTCTCTGAGGATGATCACTCAGTCAATCCCCCCTTATATCCAAAAGTTCTCAAAGACTCTTTGAGGAAGCTCACCCGGTCAATTCCCCCTATAGTATACTACATCAGGTTCTCACAGCCATGTGTAAGTCAACGAGCATAGCAGTGAAATACATAACTACTTGGCTAAATAGTCTATAACATATCAAGCATGTCAAAAATACAAACACTCTATCCTACATCAACAGGCATGGAATCAGGAAAAGCAGCTAAAACAATAAACACGCAATACCCCGTTCAAGGGTATTGGTGGAATTTGCACATAAAACTCAATGAATTTAAATGGAAAGGAACAAACCACCTAACTTGGGGTTAGTAGATCAATATACTTGAACCAATAATCTTTAATCTCCTTATAAAATCGTAGATCTAAGAAAATTTCCAAAAAATTTAACCCACGATAACTTGGAAAAGAAGAGGAATTGGAAAACAAGGCTCAAGAAGAAGAGAGAACCCACTGATGCGATTCCAACACAATAAATGGTGCTCAAATCGGAGTACAGATGGAGGATCGGGGGATCATTGAAGATCCACGGATGCTCGATGCTCTCGGATGAACGAAACCTAAAAGAAGTGGTTTCTGTCTGTCAGACGTGACCCGGTGCGTTTAATAAAAAAAAGAAAGTACACGGCGAGTACTTTTGGAGTACATGTCATGTAATCACCTTTTCTATACTCCACTTTAAGAGGCCTCCAAGTCACTCCCACACGGCCGTGTATGCAGCTACTACACAGCCAGTACATGGCCTGCTGCGGCATCAAAGTACACGACGTGTACTCATAAAGTACACGGTGTGTACTTAAAAAATTTCTAGAAATTCCTCTTTTCTCCAAAAATGACCAGAAAGGAAAAACATACCTGAAAAAAAGGTTTGGGTTCTTACAAACTTCCCCCCTTAAAGAAATTTTTCCCCGAATTTCCTAGCGTGGTGTAGAAGAAGAAACCCCAAACAATTATGGCAACTGTGCTCGTACATCGGCCTCCCTCTCCCAAGTCTCATCTTGTACTTGACCGTGCTACCATAACACTCGTACTAGAGAAACAGACTGTCTATGGAGAACCTTTGTACTGTGATCCACAATCTAGATAGGATTCTCCTCAAACGACACATCCACTTAGAGCTCAACCTCCTCAGGTTGAAAGACATGAGACAGGTCTAAAAAGTAACGTCGGAGCTGAGAAACGTGGAAGACATCCTTCATAGCTCAGTACTTCTGAGGTAACTACAACTGATAGTAAACCAACCCAACTCTCTCCAACACCTAAAATGGTCCGACATACCTCGGTGAAAGATTACCATGTCTCTTAATCCTCTTGCGTCCCAACCTCGGTGTGACATGTAGGAAAACCTGATCCCCAACCTCGAACTCTAGAGGTCGTCTCCACTGATCAGCATAAGAATTCTGTTGAGACTGTGCAGTATCCATCATCGTCTAAATCAACTCTATCTGCTCTGAGGTATCATGAACAAGATGAGGTCCCAGCAAGGTTGACTCTTCTACATCCAACCAACATAAAGGTGATCGGCATGGCCTACCGTATAAAGCCTCATAAGGTGTCATCTGAAAAGTTGTTTGAAAACTATTGTTGTAGGAAAACTCCACAAGAGGTATATGTTTCTCCTAAGAACCTACAAAATCCAGAATTCATGATCGGAGCATATCCTCAAGCACCTGAATCGTACGCTCGGATTGGACATCTGTCTGGGGATGGTAAGTTGTACTCAAAAGTACCTGTGTACCCAAAGCCTTCTAAAGCCCCTTCCAGAACCGAGAAGTAAAACATGCATCCCTGTCTGAAACAATGGAGTATGTAACTCCATGAAGAAGTAAAATCTCATGGATGTACAATCATCCCAGCTCATCAACACTGAAGGCCTCCTTGATCGGAAAGAAGTGTGAAACCTTCATGAGTCTGTCAATGACAACCCAAACTGCGTCGTTCCCTCGAGGCGACCTCGACAACCCGATCATGAAGTACATCGTGACATCATTCCACTTCCACTCAGAAATGGGTAATTGTTGTAAGAGTCTTGTTGGTCACTGATGCTCCGCCTTCACTTGCTGACAAGTATAACACCTCATGATGAAACTAGAAACGTTACTCTTCATACCTGGCCACCAATACTAACGGTGTAGATCACGATACATCTTGGTGACGCCAGTTCCTCACGTATGTCTGTTGGCACCCATACGCGTCTCTGGAAACGCAAGATCTCATCCTTACCTACGGTCCATCCAGGAATAGGGTCATCTCCTGTCATGATTTTCTGTAGGACTAGGCCTTCATAATTTGATAGCTGCCTCATTCGAACTCAATCCAGAAGAGTATAGTTAATAGCTACAGAAGAAAGAAAAGTATGCCCCGGTCTGTCGTGCACTTTCAAATTCATCTCAGAGAACAAATACATAAGCTACCACTCACTACTGGCCTCCTAAACTACATGTATCTTAGTCCTCCTGCTCAAAGCATCAGCTACTGTGTTGCCTTTCCTAGGCGTATAGGAAAGCTCAAAGTCAAATGACTATAGGTACTCAACCCACCTGCACTGCCTCAAATTCAGATCACACTGAGTAAAGATGTACTTGAGAATCTTGTGGTCGGTGCAAACCACAAAGTGCTCTCCCATAAGATAATGTCTCTAACAGCATATGGCATGAACAACAGTTTCCAACTCCAGATAGTGCGTCGGGTAATTCCTCTCATGTGGCCTCAACTGCCGAGACCTGTACGCCACGACTCCATCACCTTGCATAAGCAAAACTCACAGCCTGATACCTAATACCTCATAGTAAATAGTATAACTCTTTCCTAGCTCTGGAAAGACTAGTATCAGTGATGAATTCAACCTCCCTTTCAGCTCCTCAAAGGCTGACTCACAAGAATCTGACCATAAGAACTTTCCCCCCTTCTTGGTTGGACCTATCAGTGGTGCTGCTAAGCATGAAAAGTCCTGTATGAAATTTTTGTAGTATCCATCTAGCCCTAGAAAACTTTGCACCTCAAAGACGTTCTTTGGCTTCTCCCATGAAACTACAGCTCTCACTTTCTCTGGGTCTACTGATACTCCTACCTCTGAGATGACATGACCTAAGAAGTGAATATGATCCATCCAAAAGTGGCACTTTGAGATCTTGGCATATAAAATAATTCTCCCTCAGTGTACTCAAAATGATCTAAATATGGGTAGCATGGTCGTGTAAAGTGTGAGATTACACCAAGATATCGTCCACGTAGACCACCACAAAGGAATCCAAGTATGTATGGAACACTGGTTCATCAGTGCTATGAAAACTGTGGGCGCATTCGTGAGGCCGAACGGCATAACCAAGTACTCATATAGACCATACCTTCTCCTGAAGGATGTAAGAGGTATATCTGATGGTCTAACGTGCAACTGATGATAACAGGATCTTAGGTCAATCTTCGAGAACACTCGGACTCCTCAAAGCTGATCAAAGATATCATCAATCCTAGGCAAGGGATATCGGTTCTTGACCATCAACTGGTTCAGCTTCCGATAATCCACACAAAGCCTGAGGGTATTGTCCACCTTTTTCGCAAACAGGACAGGTGAACCCCATGGAGAAGTATTGGGTCAGATGAAACCCTTTTCCTGAAACTCCTCCAACTGCTTCTTGATCTCCTACAACTCATGTTTAGCCATACTATAAGGAGGAATGGACACTGGTGCCGCTCCTAGCACAAGATCAATAGAGAATTCTACCTTATTCTCTAGAGGAAAACTTGAAAATTCCTCTGGAAAGACATCTCTGAAATGATCCCCCACTAGAGGAAAGTTTAACTGTGAAGTCCCCTAGTCATCCAGATAAAGACTAGAAATCTGGTCTATAACTCCTCACAACCCATGATGCTCTGGACCCTCTCTGCTCACCTAGACATCTCATTCGCCCCAATAAAGAAATGATCCACCCTATGGTGATATGAAACTCACCCTATGACGATAACAGTCGACGACTGCCTGGAATGGAACTAGCCAGTCCATCCCGAGAATGACATCATATCCTATCATCTCTAGGACATAGAGGTCCCATAAGAAGTGACATCCACCAACCTGCAGAGGGCACTCTGTGCACTGACGTACACTAGCCTTTTTAGTCCCCAACGGTGTGTCTAGAATCAAGATATCAGTAGGAGAAAAGATGCAGAGCCCAAGGCTCTCCACGACAGCAACAGATATAAAGATATGGTAATCCCCTGTATCAAAAAGAGAAGAATCTAAAAATGAGTCTACTAAGATCGTACATCAAATGGTAGAAGGTCTGGGATCCTGCTCATGCTGGGTCTGCTCCACTGAAAAAGTATGGCCTATACTGCAACCCTGTGACCCCGCCTAACCACTCTGAGCTAATCCACCATGATGTCACTGAAAACCGGGAGACTGGATTCCACGACCATGACCTCCACCTCAACCCAAACGGCCAGAAGAACTCCAGTTCCCAGACTGGTGAGAAGCTGGTGGCGCTGCTCTCGAATGAGGAGTTATAGAAGAACCCCTGTCACCAACTGCGGGAAAGAAGAACTGACAAAAGCGCTGAAGGTAACCCATCTTGCCGCAATATCGGCACTCCACTGGGTCTCTCGGGAAACGTGGCCTCGTATGCTCGCTTCTCCTAAACTGGTAGCACACCACCTAGCTACCAGAAGATGCATCCTGCCTGCTATGATTTCCTCGTGCAACCTATCTACGTTGCTTCCTACTATCATCTGGAAGACCACTAACTCTGGATTCCAAATTTCCCTGGCTCACAGCTCCATAATCCTTCAGATTGCGCTTTGTGATCAGCGCCTGGTTGACGATATAAGATATCGAAGTCAACCTAAAGATGTTCACCTGTAACCGGATGTCGTGCCTCATACCATCCTCAAACTTTTGTGCAAGTAACAACTCATCACCTCCTGGGATAGGCATGAAACGCTGCAGCTCTGTGAAGTGAGAGGAATACTCCATAACAGAAAGAGTACCCTACTCCAGACTTATAAACTCTCGGGCTTGATTGGCCCTCAGGGTCTCTGTGTAGAAGTAATCGTAGAAGATGCGACGAAACTCATTCCAGGCCATATTCTGTTGGCGTCCCGCCTGTGAGACCACATCCCACCATCTCTTGGTGGAGTCTCAAAGCATATAGGTAGAAATCTTCACCCTCCTCTCTGGAGGTATCTCCAGATGCTCAAAAATCGTCAATGTGGCCTATAGACAAGTCTCAGAAGCCTGAGATCCTCCACCCCCTAAGAAAGTAGGAGGATGTTGTTGTTGGAAGACCCATGTCAAATCATCCATCGATGGGGTAGGAGGTGGAACTCCCTAAAAAGTATGCATCATCCTTAAAAATCTCTCCCTGAACTGTGAATCAGCGCCTATATTAGGTACAACGACTGGTGCCAAGGCTGGCATAATGGGAGGATCTGTAGGTGGTCCCTGATCGGCCATGTCCGGTGTCTGATCGTCGTCTGGAAACTAGCGTACAACCAGAGGACGTCTCGATGGCATGAATCTGCAAAGTCAAGCACACATATTAGATCAAGATTATCAATTACTAAAAACAAGAAGTGTAAGAAGGGAACAGGAGAAAGAAAGCACTCAAGTTTTACAAAACATGACTACACGACATGTATATTTACTACACGATGTGTTCCCTGAAGTCATTCACATGGGTGTGTACGCCTATCCAGACTGGTCGTGTAACACCCCAGATACACGACGTGTTGTCTCCACACACAGAGTGTACTTGAGTCCCCTTTCCCTGCCCGATTCCTTCTACACGGCTAAGCCACAGGACTATCTCCTAAGGCAAGACTACACGGCATGTACTATTACTACATGGCATGTACAAGACAAGCTTCACCTGGCTCGTGTTGTTAGTGACACAGCTTGACACATGGCTCACACTACACGGTGTGTTCCAGACGGACACGACGTGTATGAGAGAGGATAACACCAGCCCGTGTTGTTTGTGACACGGCCAGGTACCCTGGTCAGACTACATTGTGTGTTCACGGCAGACACGGCGTGTACGCGAAAAGGTAACACTAACCCGTGTTGTTCGTGACATGGACAGGTACCTATGTCATACTACATGATTTTTTCATAAGGAACCCAATGTGTATTAGACACGACTCGGCCAACCCGTGTTGTTAGTGACATGGGTGGGCATGGGGTCAACACTACACGGCGTGTATATACAATACACGGCGTGTTCACTCCAGGTTTTTCCCATCCCGTGTCTCTTCCCACATGACCTATGACATTATTTAGAGACTACGCGACATGTATATAAGGTACATGTAATGTACTTAAGAAAAATAGTTTCTTCCCGAGTAGAAGAACACACGGCGTGTACTTAACATTACACGGTGTGTATTCTGGGTTTTTCTGGACAATAATCCTCAGAAACTACTTCGAAACCCAAAAAACACTGAAATGAGCATTGAAAGTGCCAAATTATGATCCATGAGGGCCCATAATCCCCGCGTATCAAAGTTTGGAATCTTATACATATTATAAAATGGAAAGTAAGGCAATGATCCACCAAATTTCGGTCCATGAGGGCCCATAACACCTCAAGAACCAAAGTTTGGTGTTCATTACAGCAAATCTCTACACAAACAATACCCTATCAAACAGTCAGTATTTCTATCATGACAATTATCACAACAACATGCATAATTTACACATCATCTATCACAACAACATGCTATCACTAATGCATCCTAGATGGCATGGAAAAAAAATTCATGACATGTGATTTCTAGAAGGTGCCTATATGATGCATGAGATGGCATACCCTCATCTCATCGGGTTGCAACAGAAATAGAACCTCAATAAAATCAACAGTAACAGTACAAATCATGAGAGTCACTCAAGGTGAAATCAAATCAACTGTAATAATCGCAAAACCAGAACAATTGAAATTAAACGAGGTAGATTGGATTTTCACTGTACATAGGTTAGCTACTCCCGGGCACAACTTAACACCAAGTACCAATTCCTTCCTATCCCTAGATATAGGCTCCAAGTAGTAAGTCACAAGAAAATAAAACCTCTGATACCACTTTGTAACATCCCGGTTTCGGAAGCCACCTAGAGGAACCCCGTACCCGGTTGGTCACATGGCCTCAAGCGCATTTCCCCGAAAGCCAGAGGCTACCGACTAGCAGTGAGGGCCTTAGGTGTGATAGTTAGAAAACTATGCCCTCATTGGAAGAGTACATAGCTGAAGTAAACAACACATACAATCACGGAAGTAGTAAATATCCAAAAATAGTAAACAACAGAAGACTAGAATAATAAAACAACTGGAGCACATATATATAAATGATGCATGATACATATGTCTAGGAAGCAGCCAAACAAGTCACAATGATGGAATACAAATAGTACTAAACCAAAGTACAAAAGAAATATAAACAGATAAACTTCTCAGCATCGCAAGCCATAGCTTGGTCCCATGCTCTCCAGCTCCACAGCAATTCAAGTACCTGAAGTATAAGGGCGCTTTCCCTTATCTATACTTGCAAAAATATAATTTGTTTGGGCCCAAAAGCATGACCCAAACAAGGTGTGAGACTAAATCCCAATAGGAAACCACCTGAAGATCTGTGCCTAATAGTCAGTGAGTATATGGCAGGTAAAGTATAGAAATAGTAAACAATAAACAGTCAATAGTAAATAGAAAAGTACTCAGCAGTAAACAATCCACAGTTCAATCAAGAAATAGTGAAGCAAATAACTAACCACAAGCAGGTAACCCACTGGGAAGTACTCACAGCCATCCCCTCTGGTCCTACCTAAAAAGTACAGACAACCCTCTAGGCAGAACACTCGGTCTAACCCCTCTGGTTTTGTATAGGAATTTAATAAAGACTCACTAAGGAAGCACTCACGGTCTATCCCCTTATAGTCAAAAGTAAAGCAAGACTCTCTAGGGAAGCTCACACAGTCTGTTCCCCGTATATTCTAGGTAGAGAAAGACTCTCTGAGGAACCTCACACATTCCATTCCCCTCATAGTATAAGGTAGTAAAGGACTCTCTGAGGAAGATCACATGTCAATTACCCTTATAGCCCCAAGGTCTAGGACTCTTTGAGGAATCTCACTCGATCAATTCCCCTTATATCCAAGGTCATTCAATTCAAACAAAGACTCTCCGAGGAAGCTCACACAGTCAATACCCTTATAGTATAAAGTAATCGAGGACTCTCTGAGGAAGCTCACTTGGTCAATTACCCTTATAGCCCTAATTGGTTCTAGGTTCTCTGAGGATTCTCACTCGGTCAATCCCCCCTTATATCCAAAAGTGCTCAAAGACTCTCTGAGGAAGCTCACCCTGTCAATTACCCCTATAGTATACTACACCAGGTTCTCACGAACCTATGTAAGTTAATGAGAATAATAGTTCAATACAGCTAAAGTAAACCTACATAAATACTTGTCTAAATAGTCTACAACATATCAAGTATGTCAGAAATACAAACACTCCATCCTATAGCAACATGCATGGAATCAGGCAAAGCAGCTAAAAGCTGAACAGGACCAAACGGTCATAAGAAGAACATGAAATGGAAAGACACGTCCAAATAATAACAATAAAACCTATTCTTATCCAAATATTCTCTACATAGGCATAAAAGCATGGTAGGAAAACAATAGGGGTAAAATAGTAAACACGTAATACCCCATTCAAGGGTATTGGTGGAATTTGCACATAAGACTCAATGAATTTGAATGGAAAGGCACAAACCACCTACCTCAGGGTTAAGAGATAAATATAATTGAACCACAAAGCTTGAATCTCCTTGGAATGTTGTAGATCTAAGAAAACGTCTAAAACATTCAACCCACTATAACTTGGAAAAGAAGAGGAATTGGAAAACAAGGCTCAAGCAGAAGAGAGAACTAACCGATGTGATTCCAACGCAATAAACGGTGCTCGAATTGGAAGATAGATAGAGGATCAGGGGCTCATCGAATATCCACAGATTCTCAGCACTCTTGGATGAATGAAACCTAAAAGAAGTGGTTTCTGTCTGTCAGACGTGACCCCGGTGCATTTAATGAAAAAAATTACACGTCATGTACTTTTGGAGTACACAGTGTATACTCACCTTTTCCATACTCTGCTTTAAGCAGCCTCCAAGTCACTCCCACACGTCCATGTATGTGGATAATACACGGCCAGTACACGGCATGCTGCAGCATCAAAGTACACGGTGTGTACTCATAAAGTACAGGACGTGTACTTAGAAAATTTCCAGAAATTCATGTTTTCTCTAAAAACGACCAGAAAGGAAAAACATACCTGAAAAGAAGGTATGGGTTCTTACACATACCTGAAACATCCTCCTGAGCATCTAGGTGAAACTGAGTAAAAATCCCCATAAGTTTCCACTCCTCCTTTGATTCTAGAACAACATGTGACAGTTCTCTCCTTCTAAGAGCATTTGCAATGAAATTCCCCTTCGCCTGGGTGTAAGCGATATCAAATTCAAACATCTGAAGTCATTATACCCATCATCTTCATCTAATATTCAAGTCTTTATAAAAAAAATATATAACTCAAACTATTATGATTAGAGAAGACTGTGAACCTCTCCCCAAAAATATAGTGCTGCCAACAATTAAGTGCATTCATAACTGAAACAAGCTATAAATTATGAGTGGGGTAATTCTTCTCATGTGGTCTGAGATGAAGATAACAATAAGATACCACATGGTCATCCTGGATAAGCACACATCCCAAACTAGCAGCAAAAGCATCAAAAAATACCATGTACCCCTTACCTGGATTAGGTAAGATCGGAATAGGAGCTGATGTCAGAAGTTGTTTCAATTCATCAAAATAAGACTGAAACTTTGCATCTCATGTGAATTTCACCGCCTTACTAGTAATAGTAGTCAAAGGTGACACCAGCTTATAGAAATCTTTAGAAAACCTTCGGTAGTATCCATTGATACCAAGGAAGCTCTGAATTTCAAAGACATTTTTTGGTTACTTCCATGAAGAAACAACCTTCACCTTCTTCAGATCAACTAATAAGACATGTTTATAATTTTTTTCCCTAATAAATTCACTCTTTGAATCCAGAAACTACATTTTGAAATATTTCCATAAAAATAGTAACTTATCAGAATTTCCAGAACCAAGATTAGATGATACTCATGCTCACGCTCGAATTTTGAATAAACCAGAATATCATCCATGAACACCACCACAAAAGTATCAAGATATTGATGAAATATCTGATTCATCAAATCAATAAAAATTATAGGATCCTTAGTTTGGAAAAAATGCATCACGAGATATTCATGACAGTCATAATTTCTCCTAAAAGTTGTATTTGGTATATCAAAATCCCAAACTTTGAGCTAATGATAAGTCAGTCAAAGATCAATCTTCGAGAACCAATTTGACCCCTTTAACTGATCAAACAAATAATCCACACAAGGAAAATGATATTTGTTATTAAAAGTTACCTGATTCAACTTTTGATAGTCCACACACAACCAAATAGAACCATATGATTTCTTGGAAAAGGGCACAGAGGCTGACCAAGGTAAAACACTAGGGCGAATGAAACTTTTTTAATGGGTTATCCAACTGAATTTTGAGCTCTTTCAGCTCCTCTAGTTCCATATGATAAGAAGGTATCGATATCATCTGTGTACCTGGAATTAGGTCAATTGTAAACTCTACCTATCTCTCTCTAGAGGAAGACCAGAGAATTCATCTAGGAAAACATCAATAAAGTCTCAAACAACAGCAGGAAGGTCAACAATAGGGGAAACTTCATTGGGTTCAAATTAAACAGCAAACAACAAACTCCTAAACTTTGGGTGGTAAGTCCCTACACATCCTTATCTCATGTCCCACTCCCCTTGAAAAACACAATAGCTATCGTGGTCAGCAAGAAACGAGACACGCCAATGATAACAATCAACCTTAGCTCGATGAGCGACAATACAATTCATACCAATGACGAAATCAAACATACCCAGATCAAGAATGAGAAATTATTGAACCAACTCCATATCAGCAACTGTTAATGAATAAGAAGGACACTAAAACCCCTACTCTCTCCTATTTCCAAGAGATGTTGCTAACTCCATTATAAAGGACATAAGTTCCATTCGAAGTTTAAGTATATCAACAAAACATGTAGATATAAACAAGTGGGAGGAACCAGTATAAATAAAGAAATTTCTAATGAAGATGCAATAAGGATAGTACCTCTCACTATTTCCAGACCCGCATCGACTTCCGCTGGACACTCATCTACTACGTGAAAGTGCATTACTCCTAAGGCCTATGGCTAGAGTACTGTAATCTTTGAAGCTTATGTTTGCACCATAGTAGCCTTTGGAGTCGATGAACCCTAACTATAATGAGGTGTAGTCATATCCTGATAGAAGCATTGTATATGAACAACATGTCCACAGATGTTTCACATCTTCATATGTGTAGCAAAAAAATGTTTGGTGTGTACAACCCTACCACACTGATAAAAAGTCAGAGGTACACTTCTATCTATAACAGATGATGCAAAGGATGCTCTCTAATGAGACCCACCACTACCACTTCTATGATGAGTTTGCCACATCCTCTTCTTCCCATGCACACCACTGAAGTTGTCACTAGATGAAAGAGAATAGTTGGGAAAACCAACCTTGTCTGCCATATCCATATCTACCATAATATATTTGTCTACCATATCCACATAGATATAAAGTTTAAATATAAATACCTACAATCTGATATCTGGTCTCAAACCCTACAGGCATTTCTGAGCCTTCAGCTGGTCATTCTTTACCACATCCAGAGAAAAACAGGCAAACTCAGTAAACCGATTGGTGTACACCGACATCAAATGCTCTCCTTGTTGTAAAGATGGAAAGTCTAGAGACTTTTCCAACATTAGTGACTCTATAAAAACTACTATAAGAACAGGGTTTTGAAACCCTTCCAATCTAGGTTCACGTGTCTGTCTGCCTGGACCATAGAATCCCACCATTGCTTTCTATAACCCTTGAGCCTAAACACTACAAAATTTACCCTAATATTCTCAGGTTTCTCTAGGAAGTTGAATATTTTATCAATCCTATCCATCCATTCATCTGCATCTTGAGGTTCATTCATTTCTTCAGTGGCATCACATGCAAGAATTTATGTGATCGGTCTCTCTCTCCTATAGCTCCTAGTTGTACCTCAACAACCACGTTCTAAACTCATGGAACATATTGATCAATAGCACAAACCACCCATATGATAGTCTCGGTGAGATTCTATTCCACTATATGATTTCCTCAGGAAGCATCAACTACACCTTCCTAATGAACTCTTAGAAGACATCTCAAAGGCATACTATTGCACACTGAAATATAAAGAATGATTAGACAGCATAGTAAATCTCAACTTAAACCAGAAAACCCATAAGTAGAAACTAATATTTAAAATAAAACCCAACACTAGAGACACGTATCCCAACATCCCATGGTATCTTGAGTCTTGTCACTATAAGAGCTGGCTGGGAACTTATCACAACATACCTCTAAAGTATCGATAATCTTATCTCCAATCTAACAAATGTCCCAAGATAAGGAATCTTCAGTACATACCTCCTTTGATACCAAATTGTAACAAACCAACCTGAGTTGACCTAAAACCTAGAACCTGACCTGATCTATCACATACCTGAAGGGCATTCCCAATCCCCACGGGATAGAGAAAAGAACTCTGGCATTGAATGAAAAACTAGAGGAAATGATTTTTCCCAACATAAACAAAACACATAGAGTATATATACACAAAAAAAGAATAAATGGTAGAAATCCAACAGATATATTCCATAATTGTAAGAAAGATAGCGGAAACAAAAAACTGTAAAAGTATCCAAAACTCCAAGAGACAAGTTTAACTGCAAAGGACCAAAACCAAACAGCTACTCCATGTGATGGCATGGATGAACTCCCACTATCTCACCACCATCTACCCAACTTATCTGGCATTAAACCTCATTGCCTCACTACGGAACCTTGCCTTTCCCCATATTAGAAGACATACAAAGGTCTACGAACCACCAAATAAGTGCGTAGTGTGTGAACTAACAGACTCAATAGGATTCCACCCAGGTTTTCCATAGAAACTTTATGTATAACAATTCATGTATGCTCTTTTTAAATAAAACATGGAATGATTAGCAGTAAAGAAGTTTTATAGAAAACATGGTAAATATTTCCCTTTTATCACAATTTTAAAACAAAAGTAGGTATATCAATTTCAAATCACATTTTTTCATATCATCTTTCACAAGAATCAACATGCATGTCAATGCTAAAATAGTACAAAGCCAAGTGATACAAAACAATAACAATAGCATAGGAATCACAATACCAAGGAATATAAAAGGTCAGACAGCGGACTACTCATACAAAAAATCTATGAATAGTGCATTGCAGAAGCCAATATCATATATGTACCTAGATCCAATAATATGCACTCTATGATAAGAAGAACACCCCAGAAATTGAACCCCCAAAATGGATGATGAAATCAAGATAAACCTTACACCTAGTACTCAATGTAACCTATGTGCTCATTTTCACAATCATCTAAATGTTTTGAAAATAATTTCAAAACAATTTCAAAAATTCCTTTTCAATGATTTTAAAATACCCTTTTTCTTTCCATTTATCAACAATTAGAGAGAAACCATTTTTCTTTAAAAATACTTTTCAACACACAAAAATCATGCCAATTACTTGTATAAATCATTTTATAAAGAAGGAATAATAAGGTTCATCATAATAGGCTAAATATGGAACCACCTACCTCAAAAATCGGGTATCACATGCCCGCAATAGGATCCACCAACAATGAAAACCCAACAACATCTACGAAGACCCTCAAGAAAAAATGGTATACGCACCACGACCAACAAAGGACGGGCCTACGTAATCAGATCACATAATGGATCTAGAATAATCCATTAATAAACACTAACTTTGACCAACTGATCTGATAATGCAACCCAAGGGCACTATTGTGATCAAAGACAATGAAGAAGCGGAAATATATCTTACCCAGAGAGATGTAATGCAAATTCAAAAAAGGTAGAATGTCAATCAGATCATTCTAGAATGATAGGATTATCCCAAAATCACCTTGGAATTTACCTATGTTGAGATAAAGAGGGATTGGAAAAATAACCAACACAGAATATCCCCATGTCTGTTTTAAAAACTATATGTTGGTTGTTACACAGTGTGTAACTCAGTTACATGACGTGTAACCATCAAATTCCTACATACATCAGAAAACCTATCACCTCGGATTAAAAGATGTTAATTAAAACATTCATGATGTGAAAAATATATTCACATCATGTAACCTTTAACAACATGAAGCCTTCTGCAACTTTCACCCAACAACACTTACACATCATGTAACCTAGTTACATGGCATGAAATTCTCCAGCAGCCTATATAAAAACATGGTTAAAGAAAAGAGTATAAAAAATCTATGAATTCACCATTATAAGTATCCTTCTAATTTCTTATATAACCCATATATAAAATGGGAAAAGAAAAACCATGATGATATTAAAGATATACCTGATAGATCAGTAATGGGATGTTACAGTACTACAAATATTAACTTGAAAAATGATGTTTTTGGGACTATGGGAAAACTAGATCAAGATTATAACATATAATTGGATCCAACTCTTGATTTTGTGGATATTAATGTAAGAGATAACTTCATTGAGAGAGAAAATGCATTTTATGATTTAGTTGATGATGGAAATCTAGAGTTGTATGGTGGATGTCTAAAATATTCAAAACTTTATTTTATTCTGATGTTGTACCATATCAAATGCCTATGAAGAATTACAAATAAAGTGATTTCTATGAAATTGGATTTGTTGCATGATGAATTTCATAATCTAAGATCTCTGATTATTTTTATGATATGAAAAAAAAAATAAGATTGTTCTGAAATATACAAAAATACATGATTGCCCCATTGATTGTATGCTTTATTGGGGGGAGGATTCAAGTATATAGGATTGAAAAAATTATTGTCTTCTAGATGGTAGTCAATGGGTGATGTTGGAAGTCTAAATCAACATACTACTATAAAGAAGAATAAAAACAACACACCTACAAAGGTTTTTTGTTACTTCCCTTTAAAACCTTTATTTCAAATATTATTCATGTCATAGAAAACTGCCTAGTACATGAAGTGGAATTATGTATATAATAAAAATTATGGGATAATATGACATCCAAGAAATAAAAAATCATGGAATACATTTGATTAATTACATCCATATTTCTCATATGATTCTAAGAATGTGTGATTAGGATTGGTTGTCGATGGATTCAACCCATTTGGGACTTTGAGTACCAATTATATCATTTGTATAGTTGTTTTGATCTCTTATAAACTACCTCTATAGATTTGTATGAAATAAACATATTTTATCATTTCAATGATTATTCATAGAAAAAAAAAATTTTAAATGATATTGATGTATACTTGAAACATATAATTAAATAATTATAGGAGTTATGGAGAAACAGTGTTGATACATATGATGGATCTTCTAGAACAATGTTCAAAATACATTATACTCTAATGTGGACCATTAGTGACTTCCCTGGACTTGGGAAATTATCTGGCTGGAACACTTACATGAGTTTGGATTATCCTATTTGTAACTTTGATTTTGATCCCAAATGACTACCTTATAATTAAAAATGGTGTGTCTTGTGTCATCACAGATTTCTCGATGCATCTCAAAGATTTCAATTGAACAATTCAAAATTAAGTGGTTCTATTGATCGTAGAACACCTCCAAAGTTGTTGACAGGTTCTGAAATATCAACAAAACTTGTAAATATTGAAATAGAATTTGGGAAGGTGCATCATTTTAATGATAGTGGGAAATGAGTTCGAAGTGCATCATCAATTGAAATCGGAGCACAACAATGGAAGAAAAAAATTATATTCTTCAAAATTCTATATTAGGAATTTAATTTGTTGTGTCATAATATTGATGTTATGAATATTGATAAAATGTTTTTGGAAAATTGATCTTCACATTTCTTAATGAGCATGGAAAATCAAAGGACCATCTCAGTGATCGAAAGGTCTTATAAAAAATGAATATAAAGTGTGATCTATGGCTAGATGAGAATAGAAAGTATGTTTCAGTAATTTTTCCAATGAAAAATAGGGATAAAGATACATTCCTTCGAATTTTAAAACTTGTGAAGGTATCTAATGGGTATTCAAGTAACATCTGAAGGTGTGTAGACTTAAAGTATCATAGGTTACATGGATTGAAAATTCATGATTCACAAATTTTTTTATAGCAGTTACTACCATTGGAATTGTGTACATTATTACCTGAAAAGGTTACTGTAGTTGTACTCTAATTTTGAACATTATTCAGAAAAATATGTAAGAAAACTCTAAAACTATATGATCTTTACAAACTTCAATATATATTTTTACTGACACTTTTTGAAATAGATATGATCGTTCCTCCATCATTTTTTACTGCCGTGATGCATTTAACTGTGCATTTGGTTGATGAAACTAAATTAAGAGGTCTTATTTATTATCAATGGATGTATCCAATTAATAGGTACTTTATTTATATGTTTTTCAATTTAATTAAATAATTATTTGAACTTCATTAAATACATAATTATGTTTTATTTATTTTATTTCATAGATACCTTGGTCATTTGAAATAAAACATGAAAAAGAAATCTCAACCTGAAGGATCTATTTCTAAATACTATTTAGCATATGAGTGTATTTCCTTTTGTTCTAGATACTTGGATTATATTTTGACAAGATTCAATTGAGTTAGATGTGTTAAAGACACATCAACTCAATCTAAAATATATGGGAAACCAAAAAACTTTCCTACTATTGGCTGATCAGTTGGGAAGATCTCAAATATTACACTGACAGAAATGAAATTATTACAGACACATGGATATTTACTACTGAAGAGTGAAATTATAGATCCATTTATTGAAGATATCAGGATACAAAAAAAGAGATGAATGATAATTCAAACATTAAATGAGAAAGGTATAACAAAATATGCTAATAAAGATCTTGTATAATGGTTTTAACATCATGTAAGTTCATAAATATTTCAATCAATATGGATATTAGGTTGACATATATATTTTGTAAATATAATAATGTATATTACTTTTTATAGATCATGAATACTGATACTCGGGCTGAATTTTCATAAGATTTGAAGTTTCTGGCTTGAGGTCCTCTAAAATGGGATAGAAAGTTCAAGACTTACAATGTGAAGGGATTTAAATTTCATATAGTCAATTGGTAATAGGGTTTAAAAACATAGAATAGTGGTATATTTATAGTTTCTGAATTGGTATACTATGGAAAGTTGACTGATATTATTGAATTAAACTACCATGGTTATTTTTCATTTGTTTTATTCAAATTCAAGTGGGTTGATATTACCATGGGTATTAAAAGAGATTACTTTAAATTTACTTTTATGAGCTTATCTCACTTGATGGATATCAATGACCGTGAATTACATGATCTGTATATCTTCTAATCACAATAGAAAATGGTATATTATCTGGATTATGTCATGGATGAAGGGTAGAGTGTAGTTTTTCACATAAAACAATGAGACTTGTATGATATGGATAATGAAGTGGAAGATTTGACCTTTGACATTGAATCTCATCAACAACAAGAAACAAACTTATTTATCCATCATGATATTGAAAATATTAGTCTTGTAAGGGTGGATTAAGTATATGAAGTAATGATAGAGTGGGATAATGATATGATTGAAGGAAAAATGATTGTATGTGTAGTCATCCATTAACTAATCAACCACCTATGTTATATGTTATTAATTTCTAGTATTGTGGATCTATTGTCATATTTAAATTGATTTTTATGCATGATTTTAATTTTGAAAATGTAAATGTTTTATTTGTTTGTATGTGCAGTCATTCATTATCATACATATGTATACTTTGTTTTTCAGTATTGTGCATCTATTATCATTTCTAAATTTTTTTCTATGCATGAATTTTTCAAAATATATGTTCTAAAGTTAATTTTACTTGTTTAAATGATAGGAATTCCAAGAAAGAAGCATTTCAGTGATCCTAGATGACTCCTAATTGATGTTCCCTCAACCACATAGACACCTGATGATTCATCGGGCTCCCTCCCTACAATATCTAGGACACTCTCTATCTTCCCCCCGCCATCATCTTGAACACCTTCCTTCTCCCTTATATCATTATCTGAAACAACTTTATTCTCCATCCCATCGAGATTTGGTGCATTGCCTCACCATTCAGTAGGTTCATCATGTGGTGAATCTACAGTGAAGGAACAGTTTGTCACTCATGTTTCTTCATGAGGATATTGGAGGGTGATGGTTATAGGTAAAAATTTTAATGTGAATAAATTTATTACACTTTTTTATAATAATAAATTTTTCATAAAAGACATGAAAAATGTTACTAATGAGAAAAATATAAATAGTTTAGATGTCTAGAATCTGAAAAAATTGAAGATAGTTGTCCCTATTGATTTTTATGGGGTCCCCATGGATGATTTTGTAGGATTGTTTGGCTAGATTCTAGACCAGTTGGCAGTAGATCCAGTTACCCTTGTGATTACATATTCTGATTGGAGGCATATACCTCAATCTTGGAAGAATAAAGTCTTTGATTCCTAGATAAAGTTAATTTTAATACATTATGGAACAATTTAATTCTATTATGTAATTAAATTCAAATATTTAAAAAATGAATCTCTTTATACAGATGTTATTCCACTTTATTATTGTTGATCTTATCACACGAAAGTGGATGTTGAAAATTTTGGGTAAGAAATGGAGATATTTTAAATGGTGATTATGGAATGAATTCAATGATACATCATTGACCACTCAGCATCAGTATGATAAGGTGCCTGAAGGGGTACCTAGAGAGCAGTGGAAGGTGTTTATTGATAACCATCACCATGATAAGAACATGGTATTGAAAAATATATTATTATATTAATATCATTATATATATACATATGATAAGGAGATTAAATTGAATACATTAATATTAAACTAAATGTTATTTATTTTAGGATGTTTCAACTAAAAATATATCAATTCGAGCTAAACAAAGCATTCCCCACACTACCGATTCAAAGCGTTTTTCAAGAAACAAATGAACTATGGTAATTTTCATTGTTTTAAATATTTATAAGATAAAATTATTTATTTCATATATTAAATTATTTTATTTATCTTTGTTTAATGTAGTCAAAGAATTTAGGGCACCAAGTCTCCCGAATGGAACTTTGGTTGGATGTTCATATGAAATCTGATGGGAGTTGTGTGAATGATCCTTCCAAAGAAGTTAGGGTATGAATTCATTTTTCATTTTAATAACTTATTATCAGTTGTCACTTTGTTAATATGTATTTCTTTAAATATGACTAATATTTTATTTATAGGTAAAAATAAAATAATTATGGGATGACAATCTCATGCAGTCCTTCTTGGTCTCCTAGGATGATCCAGTTGGTCAAGTCCTTAGGAAGGGGCATCCTAGTTGCATGCATGGGATGGTTTTGGGACCATTACCATCTAAGTAATTTGGAAAGTCACTAGGGATTACAGCAGTATCTACTCTTAGTTTTAGTGACTCCCTACCTCAAGATATTCAGAGGGAGTTTATTGCAATGCAAAGCAGAATTCATCAATAGGGGAGCATAATCCAACAATAGGGGGTTATATAAAGATACAAGAAACAAAGTTCATTGTTATTCAGAAAGCATTGGTTGAATTATAAAAATAAGACAACTGGATATTTCCCCAGTGATATTGCATCGATGAATGGTTTGAGTGAGTAGATAAATCACACAACTTCATAATCATTTAGTACACAAACTTTTATTGGTTTTAATTTTAAACCTAAATATAAAACACTATTTAATCTTTGAGAAAATTTTCAAACATGTGTTGGTAGCATGGAGTGGAGATGGAGATAGATACGGTGTCAATCTTAGTTTATTGGGTAGTGATTAGGGTTTAATTTGGATTCGGTGATGGTGATGCGAAACTGAACTCATGAAAGTCTAACACTGATATGGTGATTGAGAAACCATGTTTTGGTTTGCGGTAGGGGATATCTATACTTCCCTTAAATTTCATGAAATATATATTATTGGTTGATTTTCTATGTTTTCTTCTAAAGTTTACCTTATACTCATCATTATTATGATCTTTGGGTTTTGATTTGTTTTAGTGGTCCTTATTGAAATTCAACCTCTTATTTTTCTTTTCAAAATATGTAGTCTATTTCAACCATTTATGAACTTTTGAAGTGCGGATAATTATCACCGATAAACTGTTCAAGGGTTTGGTGCTCTGATAATGTGTATAGCAGCACTCGAGTTGAATCCTCAGTGATGATACTTTTTATAGTTGATTGATTTTTTTTGACTGGGGGGTTTATATGCAGAGATAAAATGAAATTATTTATTAATTTAGATTGATTTATAGATTTTATAAATATTGGGGTGATTTCATTATTGGGGATTTAATCTTATGATTTCATTGAGATTTGCTTTATATTGCATTAAATTAACAACCACTTCATAAGAAAATTTTGATCGGAATACCCAAGTGTTAAGGCTTTAATCCAAGCCTTAAATTAAATAGGGTTCTAGTCACACTTAAAACTTTTTTATGGTAGTGTATTTATGATTCCAATAATTCATGTAATCCACATGTTAAACAAAACATGTAATTAATCCATGAAATTTTTAGTTCAACATAAACAGTGTTAACCTAAAGAATACTCAACAAGAAAAATAACTCAATCACTTAATATCCCCAAATTATGAATCACCAAAATGGTAGATTTACTCATCCATTGGGGTATTTATTAATCTGTTTAGAATGATTATGGTGATTGGTTTAAAATAAAATAAAAATAACATGATAAGAAAAGAGCAGTGCGCTGAACACACACACAAAATTTGAAGAGAGGTAAAATCACACTTTAGATTGAATGGGAAAGAGAAAGAAGAGAATGGTTTTCAACTTGATTAAAACTATTTTAAGAAAATTAATATTAAACTACATAAGGTAGATGAGAATAATATATTATGAAGAAACTTGAATTCATATTGAAACAAAATTACAACAAAACACTTACAATATTACAAATGAAAATGAATAGAAAAGAACATGAAAATAAATAGAGGAGGAAGGGTCTCTCAAGTAAAAAATTGAGTTTGGAAGGTCCTCATAGGCCCTTGTAAAGGATTTGATCATGAAAATGTATCCTTATCTATTCTGAAGTTTCAACCCTTTGCAAGGAGAAGAGGGGGATGTATTTATAGATCAAGGAGGTGGATTGTTTTCTTTCAAAATATTCCCCTCCACTTGGATTTTGAATTTTATACTTAAGATGGAAAAATATAGAGAAATTATATTCTTAAAAGTTTTATACGTTAATGTTGAAATTCTGCCCTAAAAATTTGGCTTCCATTGGACTTAAGGATCCAATGTTATGGTGGTTTGATTAAATAATTTTTATCTATCCATTTCAATCCAGACTTTTTTGAAGGCCAAAATGGTAATGGGTTTTTGAATAGGAAGATTCCATCAAATCTGAAAAATTTATTCTATAATGCTTGACGTCTATATCTTAACTTTCATAATGAAAAATATCATCTCGAATGGATTTCTATATTAGGAAGAAATTCAATAAATGTGTGATGTGTTTAATTTGTAGATAGAATGGTTGGATGGAATTAAAATTATCATTTTAGACCCTTTTTATTGGTGTTGGTCCTTGAAATATTTATCCATGGTTACTTTGGATAATAAAAAACATATTATTAAGTCTCGTAAAATTTGGGATTCTGGATTGAGCCTAAAAATTCAAGCATTATGGATGGTCCAGTTTTTTTCATAGATTCTTTGGTCCTTCTTGTGTGGACCATATGACCATTCAAATGGCTAAATTAAACAAATTTTACTTATAATTATATGTTGTATATTGAATAAGTAACCCTAAAAACAATAATCACACAATTTGGGTTAGTATTATTAGATTTATGATTAAAACATTAAACTGACTTGAATCTGAATTAATTCAAATAATGATCAAAAATTATATTTATTATTAAAACATTATTATTTCACACCAATTATAAACTTTTCATAGAATATCATTAAATGAAGTAAATAAAAAGTTATTAATAAATTAATAACATCAAATCCCCCACACTTAGTCTTTTGAATGTCCTCATGTACAACAAATATAAAAAATAACAAAATCATTCTCACTCTCCAACATATATTAAAATTTTGTTTTCCCCAATCAATGGAGGTTTATACCATTTCACTTATCCATATTGAATTCCACCACAAATTTTTATAGAAATGATGTTCCAAAAACATTTCAATTTTTATGATCAAATTTACAAATGGAAAAGGTATGCACTCAAAACTTACTCCTCTCAAGATGATAAAAATTTATTTCTGGAGGTTTACTCATTTACCAACCAAAAGTGAAAATATTAGAGTTTAAAAGATCTCTCAGATTCAATTACCTATCCTAAAGTACATAATAATAAAGAGGAATTTTTTATGGGTTTTTCTATGGCTATGGGATGTTATGAATTTAATTTCCAAGAGAGAGGAAAAGAGGGGTAAAACACCAACATGGGTAAAACAATGCACAATTTTTTTGAAATGAAACTTAGGTATAAATAGAAACACATATTTACAAGGGAACTATTACATAAATCAAGAAACAAAAGATGAATGAAATTTTAAGGGGACGAGAATATGAAATATTTACAAGACACAAAACTTTTCTCAATGACACAAGAAAATATAATGCAAGTGTTCTTTTTTTCTTTTCATTTTATTTTTTTGATTTTCTCAAAATTTGTACTTGAAAAAAATATCACACTAATATCCCAAACCATGTTTGATCTCTTCACAACACTAATTTTAATATTTATAACGAGATCAAAGGTTGAGAAAGTGTGTTTTTTGACCTGCCCAATACACAACCCATTTTTATGTTCTTTTGTTTTGATTTTGATTTTTGTTTGTTGAAAACGTGTCAATAACATTTACAAAGTTAAATAAATGAAAGTAAATTCCCCAAAATCACTGAATAAAAACCTATCATCCACACTAAAATGGATACTTTCCCTCAAGCATATGACAACACATGTAAAATCAAGGAAATGGTACCCAAAATGAAATCCATTCCCCCCACACACACTTAAATTTCAATAAATTATTCAATGTAATTCCATTTAGATGTTGGGTGGGACAAGTTATTGGGCTTGAAATGTGGGTATAAAATAAATTATTTAATAGGCTCGAAGGGGTTTTCAAAAGGAGGATTATTGTAAGGTTAATGGGAGTCTATTTGGCTATTGTGATTCTCATGTGGTTTAGAAAATTCCTCTATCATATTAAAGCACACCAAATTAGAAAATTCAGCTCAAAGGTCCACAAACTCAAGACTCACAAATGTGGGTGAAAAATTTATATTTTGAAAAGATGGTAATAGGTGACTTTGGAATGAAAATTAATGTTGTTCTTCATGGTTGGGGAAGAATCATTTTCTGAATAAAAAAAATTGAGCATTCAATTTTTTTTGGTTTTGACACAAGATTATTTAACCAAATTTATGATGAAAATACAAAAAAATGAGATGAAAACATGTCTTTTGACTCCCCAAAATGGTTGGAAAAAATTTCAAAATTGTATGGTGAGTGATTATGACTCTTTCTTCATATTTTTTTAGTTTTCTTAGTTTTTTTAGTGTTTTTTAAAATACACACCCACACAAAAGAGAAAGAGGGAAAAAAGGTTTGATTAAGAAAGTGGTAAAAAAATGATAATGAGAGATGAAAAATAAGAAATAGAGGAAGAGAGGAAGATAGGGAGAGAGGGATAGAGGGAGAGGGAGAGAGTCAAAGGGAAAAAGATTCCCCCTGGTTTGGATTTGGTGGGTTTCTATCTCCATCCAGTGGTGGGTCAACTATAGAGGTTGGGGATATGATGGATGTCAATGTGGTTCTCAATATGTGTGTCCTATCATGGTGATGCTTTAACCAATGTTCATTAACAATGAATTTCCTTTTGGAATAGGGGTCTTAGACTTGCACTACACCAAATGGGTAAACATGAATAATAATAAAAGGACCTTCCCAATGAGATTAATCTTGCCTAGGTGAAGTCAAAATTGATAATTGAAAACCATTTCCTTTTCATGTAACATCCCTAACCCAGAAGCCACTAAACCAATACTCTAAGTCGGGTCATCACCTAACCTCAAGTGCACATCCCTGTACGCCATAGGTTGCTGACTAGCGATGAGGGTCTAATAAGTCATGTGGGGATACTATACCCTCTTTACCAGAGTAATCCACTGTAGAACATAATAAAATAATGAAATAAATATGAAACAACCAATAAACATTCATAACCAAACGTTTCCTGATAGGGTACAGACCACAAATCAAATACAACCATGGTGTGCCATACTAGTGGTGAAAAGTGAATAAATCCCAAAATAAAACAAATGGACAAATATCCAAACAGTTCTCGACTCTAAGTTCATATCCTTCTTTATGTACATCCCGAGCCCAACTCAACATTCTAGAGTAGGGACCTTGCCCTCATCCTGACCTGCAACCAAGAGATCTTCTTGGGTACCCAACAGTGGCCCAAGCAAGGTGTGAGTACAAAACTCAGTAGGCCACCACTAACAGTGTCTACAAAATATCCAGTCTAATAGATAGTGCATGAAAGTAAAAATTAAAGGGTTATTAAAAAAGGTAAATTTTGGGTTCCATGAGTAAAAAAAGTTTATTTAATTTATTCCTAGCATTTATCCCAATTACATTCCTTATACCATATTCATTACTCAATCCATTTAATCACATGTTCCCTGGGTTATTCATAAATATCATCTACACAAGGGTATAAGGTAATCAATCACAATGAATAGGGGAAATAAATCAATTCCATATCTCACTAGGGATACACATATCACATCAACACATTATCCTCACCTATAAGCCTTAGTCTAGGTGGAATGCAATCATTAGGGGAATAGAGCCTTTGTTTCCTTCCCTAACTTGTGCATTTTGGGGCGGAGTTTAGAGCCTCAGTCTAACTCGACCTGTGGGTGTAGAACCTCAAGTAAATACCCCACTCTACCAAGTCATGTTCACATGCTTATTTATCAATTCACCAAACCATACCATAACACAACCAAGCATATTCAATGCCATTATAATTCATAATACATGACAACAACATGGGAATTAATGTCATGCCATAACCCATTAACACATTTACCAATTAAAATTCATAGCCATCTATCCAAATTCCCATTCTCATGACTTAACCCATTAGGTGTATTCAAAAACCCCTATACCATATCCAAATTCATCATTGACCATTCATTAACTCATTTAGTCCATTTATCTTTTCAAGTACATTTCTCATATCACATAACACACCCACTTTATTACGTTCAACCCATTAGGTGTACCACATAATTCCCATGTATTAACCCATTAAAATTATTCATCCATTCCCTTATTTAATCTCATTAACATACCCCCCTTTTTAATTCCATTTTCCAATTAAAATTTTACCATTTAATATGCACTAACCCTCTTAGTCATTTCTAACCAAATTTCGTTAAACAATTGACATAATCCCATTCGACCCAAATTGCCCATTTCCATGTCATGCCAAAAAACCCCTTATTTCCTATCACCCTAGGAATATCTATTATCATTCCATTTATAACCTAATAAACCATTAATACATGTTCTACATGGTCTTCACACTTTACTCGGCAATCCTTCACTTAACCCTACCACTCTCTAGGTCTGAGATTTCTAGCGCACCCCATGGGTGGCCCTAAAATGGTTAAGCCCTCCTAAACGCATCCCATGGGAACTGTGAGGGTTTAAATTGGTCACTTAGACACCCCTTTTATAAAACACTCCAATAGAACCAAGAACACAATTAGGGAAAAGAATAATGCGAGCTTCCATGCACAAATCAAAAAATAAAACTATGGGATAATACTTGTAGACCACCTACCTCGAATCCGAAGATGAGTGCACTCTTAATCATGCCCTTAAATTCGGATTCAATCATCCCATGAATACCTAGCCTAGGTTCCATTGGAAAAATAGTTTTTTAGGGTTTTTGAAAAATATGGGAGAAATCACAAGCCCTAATATGAAAAAAAAAATAAGCAAGAGGAGTGTTAGACTTACCTGAGGCTTCGATCTACAACCAACAATGCTCAAAACGACCAAGAATCAAAGGAGAACCACCTCTTGGAAGCTTGTGTCATCCAACTTAATCACTAGGGTTATAGGGGGTGAAATGGATAAGAAATTAGAGTTGGGGTTAAAAATCCTAGAGTGGCAATTTTGTAAATTTTCCAACTTTATTGGGCTGCACGGTTTACCCGCACAGTTTTCCAAACTGTTCACAAACCGTGCGGAAGCTATTGCTCAAAAATCACCCCCTTCACATGTTTTCTTGGTAATTTCACACAGTTTTCTTAACCATGCGCCAACTGTGCATAAGGATCTTTCCAATGCTGCATGGTTACCCAGGATTCTCCGCACGGTTTTCACTAATCATGTGCAAACTGTGCAACATGCCCCGAAATTTATTTTTCTTCCTCTTTCATGTCTTGAACCCCCAGAACACCATAGGGTCTTCACATGAACATGGGGAAACACTTATATAGAAAAAAATAAGAGACCGAAACAAAACTTAAACAAAAACATACCTTAAAAGGATTCGGGATATTAAAACCTCCCCACCTTATAATGGCTCATCCTCGAGCCACTCTTCTGAGAATCACTAACTTCTGTAACAAGGGATCATGCCACAAGGCCTACCTATCCATTCCCACTTTCAAATTTTCTTTTTTCACATCACTAGGACACCGAACATGGACCAAGGGCACATAATTTCCCCTCAAGGATTCCTCACCACAACCCACAACATGAACCAGAAAAACTCTTCAAGGATGCATCCACTTCAACCATTCTCACCATGAGAATTTTATGGGGGAAAATTAGGTGACAACACATAACTAACAACACATGGAAACTTAACACACAACATCACATCATCATAGAGGAACCAATCAGCACCTCATTGGCCTGATCTTCTGCACAACTCATGGACCAAATAAATTGGCATCATTTCCTATTCTCCCAACTCTAACGGTGACCAAAACAGATATCACCCAAAGGAAAACACACGATCCTTATAACCACATTTCCTGATGATTTCACTCCATGAATATACAAAAAATTTACACCCAAAACTCTCGATTACTCTACCAACTAAACTCTTTCCAAGGCTCGCTATTAGGGATAACTTACCCGAACGATGACCACTCAAGTCCTTCCAACCCAAAACTCTAATCACATCATCAACTAACCATTTATCTGGTATGGTTCTATCCACTATTTTTGGTTAATTGGAACCTACCCCATCAATTAAGTACCATCAAAACTCAACTCAACTTTACCATCACCTAACATGTTCCAACTCACCATGCCCAAGTATACATAGGGGAATTACCCTACATTGGAATCCATCTGCACTGTCAAAACCATTCGGAAGGACATTCCTATACTATCCCTTCTAGGACTAAGATCAACACAACCTCACTTAGGTAAAAATTCATTTCCAAAAGGTACTTGCTTCAACAACATGAACCAAGAGGTGGGTCACTCCCACCACGCACTTTCAAGTTTATCATCTCAGGTTGGTCCACACCCGACTGGATTTCCCCAGATCAACCACTCTCCACTGATGGTATTATACCCCCATTTCATATTCCCAAGGTGCTTAGTGACTTGAAGCCTATAGTTATCATCACACACAACCACTGAGGTCATTTATTAAATTCTAGTATAATTCCATCATCATGACATTACCTCCCTCCAAACTGTCATCAGATTCAACCTTGGCATGACACCAAATCACATGGACAAGGTTCACCCAACTTCAAGATGTTCTAAAACCACCCAAGGGTAAATTTCCTGAGTCTAGCCCTGATCTTAATTCGAGTTATAGAACCCAACCTCTCTTACCAAAACCTGTTGTCATATCTAACCACACCCTTATATGAATTCAGCACAGACATCACAAGATTCACACAGAACCACCCTAAGACCGAATATGACACTTGGATCATCAATCAACACATCCAAGTACCACATTTACTCTTTGAGGAACCTAACAAGAACCTTACAGGTTCCTCATTGTCATATTGGTTCCACTACATTAGCTTGATATTCTCCTCTTTGCATCTAGGACTGACTTATCACTCCCCACCTTAGGAGTGTTGTTACCACTGCTCTCAAGAAGGATTCCAACCACCACATCTTATACCCGATCACAAACTGAACCCAAAACTTAGACATGGACATCCATATTTTTTCCAAAACAAGAAAATGAATGTCACCCATTTCCTGTTACCGGCTTCCATGAACATAACCTATGACGTTTTTCGACATTTGGTCCATCATGGGGACCTCACCCCAATACATAGAGGGTGTACATCCCATCATCAATCTCCACGCATTCTGTTTCCATGAATTTAAACCCCATGACGTCCCTCATCCAACCAAACACTTTCAAGTCTCTTTGCGTGAGCCAGATCTTCTCAATGTACTTAGGGCGATGTCAAGATATTGGGAAAGATCGTCACTAGATGAGGTATGCTAAGAAGTTTTCGTAGAACACCACCACCAACTAATCCATTTCTGATGTCAAGCTATGGGACACCATAACATAACAGGGATATTAGGATTCCCTATAAAAAATGTCTCATCAATACTTAACCACCACCACTCAAGTGTGATTTCCAACCAGTTTCAACCATTTCTCCACAACCAAACCACCAAGCAGTCATGAACCAACATTTCATATGGAACTACTTCCACCACACCTCTCGAGTCCTTATGATGTGTCCCTACAGGCTAAAAACCAAAGAAAAATGGTCTACCACACCAATAAAACCAATTGTCTCACACAAATCAACCTTAACTTAGGTATATCCCATCGCATTCTTACTTACCTAACCATGCCTATTGGTTAGTCAGTCTCATCAGCTCTAAGGTTACCTCTGCATCTCACCCAACAACCAAACCATTCATACAAACAAGTTCATCCATGTGACCACCCTCACCTTGGGTGCCACCATTGAGTGAAATCATATAACCACACTTCATCCACCTTCATATCTTCTACTCGAAAACAACTTCAAGCCTCCATTAATCATCATCCAAAAAGGTGATTTAGAAATCCATATGATAAAACCCTTCAAAAAAACCCTTAGATCCTATCATGAGCACTTGGGTGATCTTACGAAAGAACCAGGTATAATTATACCATTTACTAAAACTTGGTGGTACTTGGTATGCATTGACACCACCTCTGGAGAATCTTCCATGCTCACATTCCAAGTACCTACATCATTGGCCTAACCTCCGACGAGGAACCCTTGATTTTCCAAAACTATCATTTCGTAACCATAACTCGAGTAGCACCACAAACCCTCAACCTTCCCACTTAGCCTTCTAGGCCAAATCTACACCATAAAACACTTTGAGTCCCACTATCAAAGTCCAAAACATCTACATGTGCAACACACACCCAAAATCACTAGAAACCATATCTGACCTCTCTCATAGGTTACCTTGAAGGTTGAATGGTACCAACTCCCTAGACTGGAGTCACACCCACAAAAATCCATTGGTATCCTCTCCAAACAATACATATCATGACACAAACAAAGTAATTCTTGTGAATGGAATTCTCACCCTAGTTTTGATACACACTATGCCTAGCGCACCAAACAACCATTTTCTCTAGGTTCCACACCAAAGGTGTACACATTCATCAGTACTATGAGCCAAACATTCCATCCAGGATTCAAAACACAACTCATAAGGTCTATACTCACAAATTCTCTAATACCTAGGTACCATACTAAGGATCTAAAATACACTTCGTATAGTCACAAACCACAATAGTTTCTACACTCTCATTATCGAACAATGCCTCGCAACACAACAACCACAACTCTGCTAGGGGTTCCCTAAACACACCACCTAGGACATAACATACTTGGTAAGGCCTAAAAATCCAAATCCAAAGTATCAAAATATAACACTCTCTAACTACCCCAACCCACACATACAAAGGTCAAACTGACAACACAAAGGATACCCACCTCTGAACTCAAACATTATCATTTTAAACTTATCGTTCACCAAACACTTCGAAGAATGGCTGAAAGAATTTAACCACAGATGGAAATATCCCATGCTATCAACCTTAAACAAACCATTATTCATACTCTATCCTAATGGTCAACATCACACTTTTGTCACTACCCTCTACCATACCTACCATGGTTCGTGGTCCACATGGGGTAACCAATTTACTTAATCACAAGTCCTTCATCAACAACTCTTCAAACCAATTGTTATTTTACAACACAATCTATTCCTCTTAGGAAAATTTCCCATTTCACAACTAGTTATAGTCATAATTTTAATATCATTTACAATTTTCATTAGGAAAACTCATTAACCCTTTTTACATCACTGCACAAATCTTTCTCTTCTGGAAACTAATAAATCTTTACAATTTATCATAACCCAAATTTTCAAACCGATTATAACATTTCTTTATTCCCAATATTCTTTGACTATTCACTTGCATTATTTTCATTCACCCACTTACATTACCATTATTAGGAATCATTTCCTTCATATTTATCAAGTAAGTAAAATTCATTCTACTCTCTATTCCCCACACACCCATCTCATGTGTGTGCCTATAATGATGCATGTCACCCATATCCTTAGGTGCCTAGAATGATGCATGAATGTAAAACCTCAAGTCACTCCGATAATGAGAAAAATATCATAAATCAGTAAAATCATGCAACATGTGCATCACCCAACGGTGAAATATCATTCAATTGTAATAACACACATCAAGAACAAAAATTCCCACCCAGGGTGACTTGGGTTTTCCCTCATAATTAGGTTATCTTCTACCAAGAATGAGCTCATTAACAAGGCCCAACACATCCTAATATTCTATCTACCATCCCCAAATAGTAAGAAAGAGAAAATAACTCCTCTGATACCACTTTGTAACATCCCTGGCCTGGATGCCACTAAACCGGTGCTCCGAGTTGGGTCGTCACATGACCTCAAGCGTGCCTCCCCATACTCCAGAGGTTTTTGGCTAGTGGAGAGGGTCTAATAAGTCACATGGGGAGACTATACCCTCTTTAACAGAGTAAGACATAGCAGAACATAATAAAAATAATGGAAGCAATATGAAACAACCAATAAACATGCATAACCAAACGTTTCCCAATAGGGTAAAGACCGTAAATCAAATACAACCATGCCATGCCATACTAGTGGTGTAAAGTTAATAAATCCAAAATTAAAAAAAAATGTACAAATCTTCAAATGGGTCCTGACTCTAAGTCTGGATCCTTCTACATGTATATCTTGAGCCCAACTCAACATCCTAGAGTAGGGCCCTTTCCCTCGTCCTGACCTGCAACCAAGAGATATGATCTGATACCCAATGGCAGCCTGAGTAGGGTGGGAGTACAAAACTCAGTAGGCCACCACTAATGATGTTTAAAAAATATTCAGTCTAATAGATAGTGCATGAAAGTACAAAATAAATGGTAAGTAAACAAGGGACAGTTCGGGTGCCATAAGTTAACAAAGTTTATTTAATTTATTCCTAACATTTATCCCAATTACATTCCTTATACCATTTTCATTACTCAATCCATTTAATAACATTTTCCCTAGGTTAGGCATAAATATCATCTACATAAGGTTCTAAGGCAATCAATCACAATGCATAGGGGAAATAAATCAAGTCCCTATCTCACTAGGGATACACATATAACATCAACACATTATCCTAACCTCGAAGCCTCGGTCCGGGTGGAATGAAACCGTTAAGGTAATAGATCCTTCATCCCCTTCCCTAACCCGTGCATTTTAGGGTGGAGTTTAGAGCCTCAGTCTAACTCGACCCGTGGGCGTAGAACCTAAAGTAAATACCCCAATCTACCAAGACATATACACATGATTATTTATCAAGTCACCAAAACCATACCATAACACAAACAAGAATATTCAATTCCATTAGAATTCACAATACATGAAAACAACATGGGAATTAATATCATTCCATAACCCATTAACACATTTACCAATTACAATTCATGGACATCTATCCAAATTCCCATTCCCATGCCTTAACCCATTATGTGTATTCAAAAACCCCTATGCCTTATCCAAATTCATCATTGGACATTCATTAACCCATTTATCCCATTTATCATTTCAAGTACATTTCTCATATCATGTAACACAACCACTTTATTACGTTCAACCCATTAGGTGTACCACATAATTCCCATTCATTAACCCATTCAAGTTATTAATACATTCCCTTATTGAATATCATTAACATATCCCCACTTTTCATTACATTTTACAATTACAATTTTACCATTTAATATTAACTAACCCTCTTAGGCATTTCTAACCAAATTTCGTTAAACAATTGACATAATCTCATTCGGCCCAAATTGACAGTTTCCATGTCATTCCAAACAAAACATTATGCCTTATCACCCTAGGAATATCTATTATCATTCCATTTAAAACCTAATCAACCATTAAAACATGTTCTACATGGGATTCACACTTTACTTGGAAATCCTTCACTTAACCCTACCACTCTCTAGGTTCGGGATTTCTGGCGCACCCCATGGGTGGCCCTAAAATGATTAAGCCCTACTCCACACATCCCATGGGGACTATGAGGGTTTAAATTGGTCACCTAGACATATTTTTTATCAAACACTCCAACGGAACCAAGAACATAAAAAGGGAAAAGAATAACATGAGCTTCCATTCACAAATCAAAAACAAAAGTATGGGATAATACTTGTAGAACAGCTACCTTGAATCCAAAGATGAACGCACTCTTAATCATGGACATAGATCTGAATTCAAGTATATAATGAAGCCCCATACTAGGTTCTATATAAAAAATAGGGTTTTGGGGTTTCAAAATAAGATGGGAGAAACCAAAATCCCTAATCCAAAAAAAATCAATAGGAGCGTTAGACTTACCTGAGGCTTCAATCCGCAACCAACGACACTCCAAACAGCCAATAATTAAAGTATAACCACCTCTTAGAAGATTGGGTCATCCAAGTTCATCACTTGGGTTATAGGGGTGAAATTGAGGAGAAACCTGTGTTGGGGTTAAAAATCCCAGGGTGGAAATTTTGTAAATTTTCCAACTTTACTGGGTCGTATGGTTTACTTACACAATTTTCCAAACTGTGTGCAAACTATGCAGATGATACTGCCTGAAAATCACCCCTTTCACATGGTTTTCCTAAGAATTCCGCATAGTTTTATTAAACATGCACCAACCATGTGTAAGACTTTTTCCAAGGCTACACGATTACCTATGATTCTTGGCACGGTTTGCACTAACCATGTGAAAACCGTTCAACATGACCATAAACTTATTTTTCTTCCTCTTTCATTTCCCAAACCCCCAGAACACCCTCGGGTATTTACATGAACATGGGGAAACACTTATCTATCCAAAAATAAGAGTCCAAACCAAAATTTAAACAAAAAAATACCTTAAGAAGATCTGGGATCTTACATTTCGCCTTCATGAAATACCTTTTATAGGAAGTATTTTTCATAGAGTACCTTGGAATTTTTTTTAGAGATTGTAATTCTCATAAGAATATAGTCGAATCTCCTCCAATTAAGTCAATTGAAATAATCTTTCTTCAACAGATTTTCACAATCAAAATTACAAGTTTTCATAGCCCAAAATTACTTATGTTGGATTTCAACTAGTAAATGAGAGGCTTTATAAAAAACTAGCCTAAATGGAGACATCCCGATGGGTGTTTTATAGGTAGTTCAATAAGCCCAAAGCACTTCACCAAGTATTTCAGGCCAGTATTTTCTGGTGGGCTTTACAATTCTCTCAAGTACTCTTTTCACTTCTCTATTAAAAAGTTCAGCCATTCCATTTTTTTGGGGGTGATATGTAGTTGAAGTTTTATGTACAACCCCATTCTTTTTCAAAAGAGATTCCATGGTTTGATTACAAAAATGATTTCCTAAGTCACTTATCAAGGTATGAGGTGTTCCAAATTGGTGGAAAATGTGGTTTTTCAAGAACTCACTAACAGTATGTGAATCATCCTTTCTAGTGGGTTTGGCCTTGAACCACCTAGAAACATAATAGACCTCAAGAATAATGTATGAGAATCCATTATAAGGTGGAAATTCTCCCATGAAATCGATACCCCAACCATCAAAGATCTCACAAAATATTAATGGATTTTGGGGAAATTTATTTCTTTTAGAAATTGTTCCAAACTTTTGGCAAGTTGGACATGATTTATATAACTCATATAAGTCCTTGAAGAGTGAATTCCATAAGAATCCTAAGTCAAGGACCTTTTGGGAGGTCATTTTTGGTCCAAAGTGGCCACCACCAGGCATTAAGTGACAAAATCCCAAGATGGAGGAATGTTCATCTTCATCAAAACATCTCCTAATTACCATATCAACCCCAGTTTTATAAAGTTTATTATCTTCACAAAAATAAAATTTTGAATCACTTTCCATCTTCACTTTTTGTTCTTTTGAAAAAAAAATTATGAAAAACACCAAAAACCAAGTAATTTACAATTGAGGCATACCATGGTAACTTTGGGGTGAGATATGAAAGGTTCTTAGTGGGGAATTTAAGATCAATGATTTCTGAATGAGAAGAATTAGAAATTCCACTCAAGTGATCAACCACAGGATTTTCTTTTTCTGGTCTATAACGACCCAAAGTTTCATTAATGTAAAATCACTCATGATCTTATTAAATGTCACTTTATATAAAATGTTTTTATAAAATTTCAAATTCATTGGTTTTATGATAATAATTTTGACCGTTACATTTATAGCCGTTGAACAGTGATCACATGATTAGTATAAATATAGGGCTTTAACACATCCAATTTTACTTAGACAAAGGAAATGATGACCTCATCTGGTAGAATTTCCCCATATGAAGCCCATTTATCAGAGCTTAGAAAAGAGGTGGCATCCTTGGGCTTCGCTCTTGATAAAGCCCAAGCTGAGCTTCACCATGTCAAGCTCAAACGGGACCGTCTACGGGAGAAGTTGAAGTTGATAGAAATTACCACTCGAGCGATGTTATCCGAGCCACCCCAAGAGTCTGTCACCATCGCACACCTTACCCTTAGGTCTTATACGGATGTTTTAAGGGGTTATGTAACTAATCTATAGTACTATGTTCATGTACATTATTTTTTTATATAATAATGAATATAATTTCTTGTCATTATTGATACATTGTAAATAGTTTTTAAAGTACAAATGGTGTTTTTAGTTATTATTTAATTAAGAAATCTATTTTATTAAATTAAGGGATTTTTTAATTAAATAATATTTTAATAAAATATTATTATTATTATTATTAGATTAATTTTATTATATATAAATGATCATGTAATTGTATGAATGCAATTATAATTTTTATTAAGGTTTGAAAGTCATTCTTGTCAAAACCCGTGAATTTTTTATAAATGCCGGTTTTTATTTTAAAAGTGAAAATTAACATATTTAGAAAATTATTTAGATAAAATAAATGTTATTTTTGAAATCAGGACATTGAAATTATCCAACGGTGAATTTTTCATAATTTTCTGAGACGGTCAAATTTTTGAGTAAAAATTAAATACCGTTTAAATATATAATGTGTTTTATGACATCATAATGACCCAATAGTGATGTAATAAAATACTATAATCTTTATGTTCGGAAAATATATGTTTTACCATTAAAATAATTTGATTTTGGGTTTGTTTGGATTACTTTTGAAAGCATTAATGGACCCCTCAAGACTTATTAAACACCTTGTCTTTTTAAATTAATTTCCATGGGAGTGTGACTCATCTCCACATAAGCAACCCTGATATTTTAAGAAGTTAGGACCTTGGCCTTATAAAATATTATTTTTATCTTCCCTTTTCCAAAAACCATGGGCAAAAACCATGGTATGGTTTTTAGTTTGGATTAATTTAATATAAGGGGTCCCAAACCTAAATAATAAATAATTCCCTCACCTTTCCTATATAAACCCACCCAAGCTCCCACTTCCTCCTCACCCAAAGCCTTTGGAGTTCATCCAACCTCTTCCCTACTCTCTCTATAATCCTCTCAAGGTTCCCCAAGCTCCCAATAATCCTCTCACAAGCCTCTCTCTAGCCTTTGGAAGCACACTTTCAAGTAAGGGTTTTTTCTTCCTTTCTCATTTTTGTCCAATTTCCTTTAATTTGTTTTGCCCTTTTAATTTCAATTATAAATGTTGGGGTATGGTTTCACACCTACCTAATACTTCCATATTTATGTTTGAATTATGGTAGACCCTTTCTCTCTCATTAAATTCCTCCCATGTACACCCGTTACTATGCCGAAATTATGAAAGGAACTTCTCTCTCCTCTTTTACATTCAAGCAATACTTTTGTATCATGAATCTAAATTCCATTACCATTGTTGGGACATGTATCTATATGACCTCCTTACTGTCCATTACATTTAAATATGATGAGTAACCCCTTTCTCTCTCATCAACCATTTTTATGAATTCTTATGTCACGCCGTTAAGCTGTCGAAATCGCACCGATTTTCTAAGCCAATGTCATTGTGTAGTGAATACCATGCCCATTTCTCCATAAAGGGTATTCACCTTTATGCACATTTACTTATTGATTGTAAAGTTTCATGTATGAATTCCACATTCCTTTACCATGGAATAAATGATTATGTTTTATGAATCCATGTTTTATGATCCATGTGCCACACTTATGCATGAAATGAAATGTTTAAGAAGGGTGTGCCCTTATAGCGCTCTAATGAATTGGGTAAAGTATAGTATTATGATACGTCATCTGCAATGAGTGTTGACTCATGCTAATTCAAGTGCAATGAGGGTTTACTCTTGCTTTATGTGCAATGAGGATTTACTCATGCTCCATGTGCAATGATCCTTGGCTCATGCTAATTCCATGTTAAGTGTTGTTGCCACATTTCCATGTTATGATTATCATGCTTTATCATGCCTTTATGTTCATGTTTTTATTATGCTCTATTGATATGAATATTGTCTAACATGTATTGTACTCCTCATGTTATTCCATGTGTACTCCCTTACTGGGATTTATAGCTCACCCTTTTCTCATGCATGTCCTCAGGTTATCCCATGCAATGCTAAGTACGAAGGAATGTAGTGGTCATGTAAAGGAAGTTTTCAATAAAGATGTTGTATTTCATGTTTTAAGTTTTTATGTAATGATCCTAATCCCAAAATACACTAAACCTCTCGATCTTATTTGTTGTATCAATTGAAGTTTTATGTAATAAATCATGTTTAAGTTTTAATAAAAAGCAGGGTTGTCATAGTTGGTATCAAAGGATAGGTTTGGTTATTTTTGGGATTAGGATTAGAAAACCCTAGTAAAGCCTTAGATACAAGACTAAGTACAATAAAAACGTCCCTATGTTTTGGTGAGTATTGAGTAAGTGGGTTATCAAGCAAATACATCCCTGTCTGGATACGAGCAGGTAGAGGCGGCTCTGGCACAGATGTATCCTAGGGGTAAAACCCGAAAACACCGCTTTGAGCTAGACTCGAACGGGAACTGGTGCACAAAAATGGGCCTTGCTGCACTCTTGGTTATGACACTCCCAGGGGATATGCTTTGGTAAATTCACAAGCTTAGTATGAACCCTTATTAAGGGAATTAAAAAAATTCCCCTAAGAATATATGTTAGAAAGTAGATCATGAAAAGCCTAGATTGAAGCCTATAGACTCATGAGTTAAGGAAATGAAAGTTTATTTATAAGTCATCAACTTTTGTCTTTGGATTACCCTTTATGTGTTACCCCTAACATTCCTTTTATTCCAGCCAATGGCCGATAATAGGAGGACTCTGGATAACAACCGATGTGAAGATCAGTGTGATGACTGTACTAATGAGATGCCCAATCCAATGGGAGCGGGAATCGTGAACTTTGTCACGCTTCTCTCTCAGATAACTCAAGCATTTAATAGAAACATGGGTCAAGAGGAATGTACAAACCCCCCTAAGAAAGAACAAGTCTCTATCGAGAGCTTCATGAGACAAAGGCCTCCTGCTTTTAGTGGATCATCTGATCCCACGATCGCTGAACAATGGATCAAATCCATTGAAAATATATTCTCCATCCTTCAATGTTCTGAAAAAGATAAGGTTCTCCTGACAGCTTATCATATGGAGGGTGAAGCTGATCAATGGTGGACGTTGATAAAAAATATGAATCCTGAGGAGGAGATTGAGGCGTTGGAATGGAAGGATTTCCTGAATATGTTTTTTGATAAATATTTTATGTGCACCCTCCAGCTTAAGATGGAAAGGGAATTCCTTTCCCTCAAGAAAAAAGACGAAGAATCTATTGGAGAGTACGAGGAAAACTTCACAAGGCTTGCACGATACGCTTCCGTCTTTGTCGTTACCCCCGAATGCAAGGTTGATCGTTTATTTGGTGGGATGAATCCTAGCATGCGGAAAGCATTAGCGATTCGCGACTTTGACAGCTATGAGGAAATTGTCTGATGTGCCCTCAAGGTTGAAATGGAGATCGAAGAATCACAGGGGTGTCATGGGGATAAGAAGCATAAGGTGGAATTCAATTCTGGTGGGCCGATGGATAAATCCAATGGTGCTAAGAAGATCCAGCACCCCACTTTCCAAAAGTGTGGAAAGAAGCACCCAGAAAATTGCCTTAAGGGGAGGAGGAAATGCTTCAGGTGTGGAAGAGAAGGGCACCTAGCTATTAACTGTCGGAAAGAAAGACCTGTGGCTATGACAGAGGAGAGGAACGCTCCGTTAGAACCTCAATATGTTGTTCAATGCTACAAATTCAAAGAACCGGGTCATTTTTCAAATCATTGCCCTAATCCAAGGGTTTTCAGAGACAAACAACAACCTCCAAGGTAGCAAGGAAGATATTTTTCCATCACTTCTGCCGAATTGAACCCCGAAAATGAAGTGGTGATAGGTACGCTAGTTATTCATTCAAGAATATCGAACATACTTTTTTATTTAGGTTCTACAAATTCTTTTATATCTCAAAAGTTTAGTAGAACAATCCCAGCACCACCATAAATCATGGAAGTAAAGATGTCGGTGAGTACGGTAAATGGGGCAATCATTGCATCCCATGAATATAAGTCCTTCCCTATTATAATATGTGGATTTAATTTCCCAGTGAACGTCATCATACTCCCTCTGGTGGAATTTGATGCAATTCTTGGCATGGATTGGCTTTCCTTATATAGAGCCAACATAAATTGTCGGGAGAGGGAAATCACACTCCATATGGAGAATTGACCCCCGGTTCTTTATAAGTGTAAGGAGGAAGATGAATCTCCTTTAGCTCCATCATCTCAAGAGTGGATATTACTTCCTTATGAGCACGCGTATCTGGCTCAGATGATTGATTCCAATGAAGAAACCATCCTTGAAGAAATGCCTATTGTGAGGGAATTCGCTGAAGTGTTTCCCAAGGAACTGCCTGGTCTTCCTCCTAGAAGGGATGTTGAATTCTCAATTGAAATTATACCCGGGGCTTTACCAATATCCAAGACTCCATATAGAATGGTTGTTGTAGAGCTTGAAGAGCTAAAGAAAAAACTACAGAAGAATCTAGATAAAGGGTTTATACGCCCAAGTGCTTCACCATGGGGTGCACCAGTCATATTCGTCAAGAAGAAGGACGGGTTAATACGGATTTGCATTGATTATCATGAACTTAACAAAATCATGATAAAGAACAAGTATCCTCTCCCAAGAATTGATGACTTGTTCGATCAGCTTCAGGGAGCACAATTCTTCTCCAAGGTAGATTTTCGGTCGGGATATTATCAAGTAAGGGTGAAGAAGTAAGATATCCCCAAGACTGCTTTTCGTACAAGATACGGGCACTATGAATTCATATTAATGCCTTTCAAACTCACCAATTCTCCAAAAATCTTCATGGACTTGATGAATAGAGTCTTTATAGATTACCTAGACAAATTTGTGGTAGTCTTTATAGATGATATTCTAATATACTCCAAAACCAAGGAGGATCATTAGGAGCATTCAAGAACTATACTAGAGACTTTTCACAAGGACAAGATCTATGTAAAGTACAGCAAGTGTGAGTTCTGGTTGAAGGAGGCCTCGTTCTTGGGCCATATCATCACAAGCAATGGGATATCTGTGGATCCCTCTAAAACATATGCAATTGAGGGATGGCCGAGGCCAACATCGGTAACAGATATCTGTATCTTCTTGGGGTTAGATGGATATTATCGATGATTTGTGAGAAATTTCTCATGATTTTCCAACCCTATTACCAAGTTAACTTAAAAGGTAGTAAAGTTTTCTTGGAGTGATGAATGCGAAGAAAGATTCAAGGAGTTGAAAAGGAGGATTATTATTGTTCTCGTGCTCACTTTACCCACAAGTGGGGATCTTTTGTGGTATTAGTGATGCTTTGAAGAAGGGCTTAGGATGTGTGCTGATGCAGAATGATAAATTGATATCCTATGCCTCAAGTCAGTTGAAAATCCATGAGCGAAACTATCCAACTCATGATCTGGAGTTGGAGGCAGTGATCTTTGCCTTGAAAATATGGCAGCATTATCTCTATGGAGAGAAATGTGAGATATATACTGACCACAAGAGTCTTAAATATATATTCACACAGAAAGAGATTAATATGCTCTAGAGAATATGGATAGAGCTCATCAAGGATTATGACTATTCAATCCATTACCACCCTGGGAAAGCGAACAAGGTGGCAGATTCCCTAAGTAGAAAGGATCCAGCGATTCTATCAATGATGAGAATTGAGAAGGATCCAATCTTATTAGACTTGATGAATATGGACATGGGAATCATAGAGAATGGAACATCATTAATCCTTTCACAAATGATTTCTCAACCATCTCTTTTGGAAATTTTAAAGGATGCTCAAAAGGATGATGTGGGAATTCAAGAAAAAGTGGGAGCTATCGAAAAAGGGAAATCCTCGGAGTTTAATGTTAATGAAGAAGGAATTGTGTGGTTTGGGAAAAGACTATGTGTTCCATCAAGTTCGGAGCTAAAGAAGGAACTTTTGGATGATGCACATAGTTCAAATTTCTCTATTCACCCAGGGAGAACAAAGATGTATCGAGATCTCTGAGAAAACTTTTGGTGGGATAATATGAAGAAGGATATTGCTGAATATACATAAAAGTTCTTGGTGTGTCAGAAAGTGAAGGCAGAGAGGTAGAAGTCTAAGGGGATGATGCAACCATTTCCCATACCAGAATGGAAATGGGAAAACATCACCACAGACTTTGTCACCAGACTTCCGAGGACATCCAAAGGCAACAATGCAATATGGTTTGTTGTGGATCATCTTACAAAGACTGCACACTTCATTTCTATTCGGGGGGATTTCTCATTGGATCAACTGACACGGATATATATCAGGGAAGTGGTAAGGTTGCATGGAGTACCACTATCTATTATGTCTGACCAAGATCCAAGATTCACCTCTAAGTTTTGGAAGAGTCTTCAATATGCTCTAAATACTGAACTGAATTTTAGTACAGCCTATCATCCTCAAACTGATGGCCAATCCGAGCGGACTATCCAAACACTTGAGGATATGTTGAGTGGTTCTCAATGGACTTTAAAGGAGGATGGGATCAATATCTTCCTCTGATTGAGTTCTCTTATAATAATAGTTTCCACTTGAGCATCCAAATGGAACTATATGAATCCCCATATGGGAAAAGGTGTAGAACACCGGCATGTTGGGATGAGGTCGGTGAACGTAAGCTGCTTGGACTAGAAATGATCGAGGAAATGGTGGAGAAGGTGAAAACCATTCAGCAGCATATCAAGGCAGCCCAGAGTCGACATAAGAGTTATGCAGATAATTGTCGACGAGACCTTGAGTTTAAATTTGGAGACATGGTTTTTCTATGCATATCTCCGTGGAATAAGGTCATGAGGTTTGGAAAGAAAGGGAAGTTAAGTCCAAGGTACATCGGACCCTTCGAGATTCTTGATCGTGTTGGGGCTGTGGCCTATCAACTAGAACTTCAACCTACTATGGCCAAAGTACATGATGTCTTTCATGTATCCCTCTTAAGGAAGTACATACCGGACCCTTCACATGTACTCTCTTCTGAGGTGGTACAATTGGAAGATGATCTTTCTTATGAGGAGAAACCAGTGAAGATCTTATATCTTAGAAAAAAAGTTCTACGAAATAAGACAATGCCCATCGTCAAGGTGTTGTGGAGAAACCACAAGTTTGAAGAAGCAACTTGGGAATCGAAGGAAGTGATAAAGCTGAGTTACCCACATCTGTTTTAGTGTGGGAAAAGGAAAATTTCGAGGGTGAAATTTCTTAAGGGGGGAATATTGTAACGACCCAAAGTTTCATTAATGTAAAATCCCTATTGATCTTATTAAATGTCTCTTTATATAAATTGTTTTTATAAAATTTCAACTTCATTGGTTTTATGATAAGAATTGTGACCGTTACTTTTATAGCCATTGAACAGTGATCACATGATTAGTATAAATATAGGGCTTTAACACATCCAATTTTACTTAGACAAAGGAAGCGATGGCCTCATACAATAGAATTGCCCCATACGAAGCCCATTTATCAGAGCTCAGAAAAGAGGTGGCATCCTTGGGCTTCACTCTTGACCAATCCCAAGCTGAGATTCACCATGTCAAGCTCAAACGGGACCGTCTATGGGAGAAGTGTAAGTTGATATAAATTACCACTCGAGCGATGTTATCCGAGCCGCCCCAAGAGTCTGTCACCATCGCACACCTTACCCTTAGGTCTTATGCGGCTATTTTAAGGGGTTATGTAACTAATCGATAGTACTATGTTCATGTACATTATTTTTGTATATAATAATTAATATAATTTCTTGTCATTATTGATACATTGTAAATATTTTTTAAAGTACAAATGGTGTTTTTAGTTATTATTTAATTAAGAAATCTATTTTATTAAATTAAGGGATTTTTTAATTAAATAATATTTTAATAAAATATTATTATTATTATTATTAGATTAATTTTATTATATATAAATGATCATGTAATTGCATGAATTCAATTATAATTTTTATTAAGGTTTGAAAGCCATTTTTGTCAAAACCCGTGAATTTTTTATAAATGTCGGTTTTTATTTTAAAAGTGAAAATTAAAATATTTAGAAAATTAAAATATTTAGAAAATTATTTAGATAAAATAAATTTTATTTTTGGAATCAGGATGTCGAAATTATCCAACGGTGAATTTTTCATAATTTTCTGAGATAGTCAAATTTTTGAGTAAAAATTAAATACCATTTAAATATATAATGTGTTTTATGACATCATAATGAACCAATAGTGATGTAATAAAATACTATAATCTTTATTTTCGGCCAATATATGTTTTACCATTAAAATAATGTGATTTTGGGTTTGTTTTTCTTACTTTTCAAAGCATTAATGGACCCCTCAAGACTTATTAAACACCTTGTCTTTTTAAATTAATTTCCATGGGAGTGTGACTCACCTCCACATAAGAAACCCTAATATTTTAAGAATTTCGGACCTTGGAATTATAAAATATTATTTTCCTATTCCCTTTTCCAAAAACCATGGGCAAAAACCATGGTATGGTTTGTGTTTTGGATTAATTTAATATAAGGGGTCCCAAACCTAAATAATAAAGAATTCCCTCACCTTTCCTATATAAACCCACCCAAGCTCCCACTTCCTCCTCACTCAAAGCCTTTTGAGTTCATCCAACCTTTTTACTACTCTCTGTAGAATCCTCCCAAGTTGCCTTAAGCTCCCAAGAAGCCTCTCACAAGCCTCTCTCTAGCCTTAGGAAGCACACTTCCAAGTAAAGGTTTTTTCTTCCTTTCACATTTTTGTCCAATTTTCTTTAAGTTGTTTTTCCCTTTTAATTTCAATTATAAATGTTAGGGTATGGTTTCTCACCTCCCTCATACTGACCTCTTTATTTTTGAATGATGGGATACCCTTTCTCTCTCATTAAATTCCTCCCATGTACACCCGTTACTATGCCGAAATTCCGAAAGGAACTTCTCTCTCCTCTTTTACATTCAAGCAATACTTTTGTATCATGAATCTAAATTCCATTACAATTATTGGGAAATGTATCTATATTAACTCCTTAATTTCCATTACATGTAAATATGATGAGTAAACCCTTTCACTCTCATCAACCATTTTTATGAATTCTTATGCCATGCCGTTACGCTGCCGAAATCGCACTGATTTTCTAAGCCAATGTCATTGTGTAGTGAATACCATGCCCATTTCTCCATCAAGGGTATTCACCTTTATTCACATTTACTTATTGATTTTAAGGTTTCATGTATGAATTCCACATTCCTTTATCGTGGAATAAATGATTATATTTTATGAATCCATGTTTTATGATCCATGTGGCACACTTATGCGTGAAATGAAATGTTTAAGAAGGGTGCACCCTTATAGCGCTCTAATGCATTGGGTAAAGTATAGTATCATGATATGTCATGTGCAATGAGTGTTGAATCATGATAATTCAAGTGCAATGAGGGTTTACTCGTGCTTTATGTGCAATGAGGATTTACTCATGCTCTATGTGCAATGAGCCTTGGATCATGCTAATTCCATGTTAAGTGTTGTTGTCACATTTCCATGTTATGATTATCATGCTTTATCATGACTTTATGTTCATGTTTTTCTTATGATCTATTGATATTCCTATTGTCTAACATGTATTGTACTCCTTATGTTATTCCATGTGTACTCCCTTACTGGGCTTTATAGCTCACCCTTTTCTTATGCATGTCCTCAGGTTATCCCATGAAATGCTAAGTACGAAGGAATGTAGTGGTCATGTAAAGGGAGTTTTCAATAAAGATGTTGTATTTCATGTTTTAAGTTTTTATATAATGATACTAAGTCCCAAAGACACTAAACCTCTCAATTTTCTTTGTTGTATCAAGTTAAGTTTTATGTAATAAATCATGTTTAAGTTGTAATAAAAAGCTGGGTTGTCATATGGTCTATCTTTAATCACAATTTAAAACTCTTGGAGCATAAAGATCCATCTTATTAACCTCGGTTTAGAATAACTTTTATTGAGTAAGAACTTTATAGTAGAATAATCTATGAAGGTGATGATTTTGGCACCTAAGAGATAAGGTTGAAATTTATCGAAGGGAAAAATCACTACAAAAAGTTAATTTTCAGTCGCAATGTAGTGAGATTAAGTTTTATACAATGTTTTTGAGGCATAATATATTACATGAGTAATTTTTTCTCTTCTTTGACCAAGAACGGCCCCAATGGCCCTATCAAAAGTATCACACATCAATTCAAAGGGTAAGGACCAATCTAGGGTTTGGATTATTGGGGAAGATATAAGAACAACTTTGAGTTCATGAAGGATCTCTTTCAAGCCTAATTGAAATGGAATGTAACATCATTTTGGAGTAGCTGAGTGAGTGTGAGGGAAATACTACTGAATTTATGGATGAATCACCAATAGAAACTGGAATGACCAAGGAATGAATGAATTTTTCAAACTATTATGGGTTCAGGAAGAGATTGGATCACCTCAATTTTATAAGGATAGACTTGAATACCATCTTGTGAAATTATGTGCCCTGGAACAATCCCATTAGTAACCATGAAGTGAAATTTTTCATAATTCAAAAAAAGTTTACATTTGACACACTTTTGAAGTAATAGAGAGAGTGAATGCAAGTATAATTCAAATTAATCTCCATAAATGGTAAATTCATCCATGAATACCTCCATAAAATTCTCAATGAATTTAGAAAAGATACTCATCATACGCATTTAGAATGTTGCAGGATCATTATAAAGTCCAAAAGGCATTCTCCTATATTCATATGTTCCAAAGGGGTAAGTGAAATTAGTCTTTTCTTGGTCCCGAGGTGCTATTGGGATTTTGGAAGAAGCCATTGTATCCATCAAGAAATAAATAGTGTGACTTTCTGGATAATCGTTCTAGCATTTGATCAAGGAATGGAAGAGGGTAGTGATATTTTTGTGTTTCAGCATTAAATTTCTAATAATCGATGGACGCATGCTATTTGTTTTTTACTCGATTTGTGACCAGATCTCCATATTCATTTGTGACAATAGTTATCCCACCCTTCTTAGCTACTAATTGAATCGAACTAACCCATTCACTATCAAAAATTGGTTAGATAATACCATCTTGGAGAATCTTGGTAATCTCCTCCCTAACTACCTCAAGTATGAGTGTATTGAGTCTTCTTTGTGATTGTTTGATTGGTTTTTATGATTCCTCAAGATTGATGTGATGTATACAAAGGGTAGGGTTGATTCCTGGTATGTCATCTAGGTTCCAACCTAAGTCCTTTTTGTTTTTATATAACAGTTGAACAAGTTTGGACTCCTCAGATTCAGTAAGTGTGGAAGAGACAATGATAGGATGAGAGTGATCATGGAAGAGGAATGTATATTTCAGGTGTTCAGGAAGAGTTTTTAGATCGGTCTCATATTTAATTTGTGTTCTAGAAAACTTAGGAACAAGGGAATAGATTTTAGTTGGTTATGGTTCAATTTCCTCAATACTTTCCAAGTTGTAACATTAGATATTAGATTTGATATGGGATTTAAGAGAGTTTTCAAGATCCTTTAGATTGATGGAGTCTATGAATGAAAGGTCAACATCAAATTCCCCATTAATGACTTGGTTTTTCATGTTACAAATTTAATAAGTTCCAATATCATTAGAACGTGATGAACATGATGGAATGGGGTTCAATTGACTCTCAGAAGTGTCCTTAGAAGCATATATTGAGAATGAAAAGTGATCCTTAGATGGGTATCGCATGGATTGAAAAATACTAAACTTAACCAATTGGTCACTGAATTCCATGGATAAGATTCTTGTATGGACATAAATCTTAGTTTTATATATCAATAGAAATGGTATTCCTAGAATTATGGGAGATCGAGAAGAGGTTGTCTCACCTTCCATATCAAGGACATAGAAATCAGCTGGGAAGATAAGATCATTAACTCAGACAAGGACATCTTCAGGTATTTCATTAGGACTGGTTGTGCTTCAATTGGATAACTAGATGACAACACCTTTTGGGTGTAAGGGACCTAGACCAAGATTAGATAATATGGATTTAGGCAGAACATTTATCAAGGCTATTAGGTCTATGAGTGCGTCATTGAAGTTTTAACTTCTTATCTGGCATAAAATTGTAAAGGTCACAAGATCTTTTCACTTCATGGGTATAGACTATTGTGTTGAAACATTCTTAATAGTCTTAAGTTGTATCTTATGAGTTCACAATTCCTTAAGAAACTTGGAATACTTAGGAATTTTTTCAATGGAATCTAAGAGGGGAATGTTGACTTCAACAAGTCTAAAAATGTTGAGCATTTTAGGATTGGGTTCAAAGGATTTCCTTGGCTTAGAAACAACTTGAGGAAAAGGAATTGGGTTCCTTAGAAAGATGGAAGGAGGTAAGGTAATTTCTTCAGGTTCCTTTTATGGTTTCTTTTTCTTTTCATTCTCTAGATAAAAATTTAAAGAGGAGTTAGAGGACTCATCATGAGGTGTAGTATAATGACCCATACTTTACATACATTGTTATTACTTCAAAATTTAAGCACACTTATTACAACATATAACAAAACCATGAAAGGACTATATAGTTATAGTGTCTTTAAAAACTGGGAAACATAAACAACTAGTTCATAAAGCATCTACATTGTCTCCCATTTATTTTATCGATCATATTTAGAGTCCCTTTTAGAATATCTTACTTAATACCCTTCTTCCTGAACTGGGGAAAAGAAAACATACAACAGGGTGACCTCAAATGGTCATTAAGGGTAAACAAAAGAAATATTAATCATATCATATTCATAAGAACATAACATTTTGAAAATCTTAACCTACAAAAGAGATCATAATATCATAACATGGGATAAATCATGGTAGTGAAATGTAATCCCAATAATCATAACATAAAACTTTGTGTCATACACACATAATCATAGAGAATCATTTCTTAGCAGTCAAGACTCATTTCCAAGACTATCTTAGTGGACAAAGTCCATTTCTGAACCGAGTTCACTCCTCGTTTCAGTCTCGTTTCACTGAACCGGATTAACCTGTCGTTCTAGCCATGTCTATATCATGAGATATAAATCTTTACACAATGCATTGGAGGGAGATATAGGTATCACCCATCTCATAATTATACCATTCTTATGTGTGCCACAAGATCATAAATCATACATCATCGCATAACCCATGTAATAAAAATGGGATTCTTAAACATCATGCCATCATAACATAATCCATATAAGATAAAAGGACACCATAAAAATAATTCCATCATAACATAATCAAATCAATGTAAAAATAGGGATAGAAACAGAACCCTATATTATCTTATATGGAAAATAATTTTGATAAAATGCTTGAACTCCATTCTTGAGGAAAATATCCTTTCTACTTCAAAAACATTTTTCCTTTCTTAACATGTCATACAATTTTAAAATAAAATAAGTTGATTAAAAATAAACTTGAAAACTTTTAAATTAAGCTTCATAGAAATAATTTTCTATGAAATCATAAAATCCATTCATGCTGTTTAAGTTAAAAAAACATTCTTCTCATACTTTGGACGAAAAAGTCAAAAAATATCTTTTACTGAAAACGACAAAAGATTCCTTTCATATATTTTACTAAAAAAACTCACCAATGAGTAAAATTGTATTTAAAAAATTGTAGGAGGATAGAAATAATATTAAATATTGAGGAAACATGGATGTGGATGATAAATATTCCCCAGTAAATTCTGAAGTATAAACAATCTCGGATAAAAATGAGATTGCGATATTTTCCCTTACCTTAGGTCCGATATTCTTTTTACGTGTCTGAACCTCCTGTATAATGATTTAAATAATGTAATTAACTTATTACAGAATAATATTCATTGTTATGATATCATATATGGTCATATTCTTAGCTTCGTATTAGTAATATTTCATTGCTACTTGTTATTCATGTGTTTATTGCTTTTTGTTCTTATGCGTGTTTTGTCGAATAAATTCTTATTCTTATTTTTAGGTTATATATACCTCATTTACAGAATGGTATTAGTGTAATATATATCATATTTATTCATTCAATTCATTTATATAATCATTATTCATTGAAGATCATGTAGAACGAGTCGCATCACATTGTGGAGACGATAGGCCGTACGTACGCACGAGCGATGATATCGTTCCCATGATCATGGAATTGTATTGAAGTGTATGTATAATATTTCAGAATAAATATTAATTTAAAATAATCATATATATTTATTCTTTACACCATTATACCCATCCAATTAAGGTGGTGGTGGAAAACAGATTACACCACGGCGTGGAGACGGTATTCCGTGCGTACGCACGCGCGGTGATTTCATTTTCCGTATGATGGATAGAAGGTGAAATAGAGTTGTTTAATATTTATAATAACATATAAGTATATGAGTGATACTGATGTTATTACTTCATAATGAAAAAACTAAATAAGAGGAAGTAGAAGAATAAATAAAGTTGAAAGAATCGGTAACGGACATTACCTCTTCTTTGAAAAGCCTCTTCTTAACCTCCTCTTAGGGCACTAAAGATGGTCTTTGAAGAAGACCAGGACCTCTAGGATGTTTCTAGGGAAGTGGAGAAGATAAATTGGCATGGTTTGGACGATATTTAAGGCTCAAAGTGGTGTGAGGAGGAGAGGGAGGAGGTTCCCTTTTATTAGGGAGGAGAGGGGCACTTTAGGAAAAACTTAAAATATTATTTTATAATAAAGTCATATTTAGTTTTTAATAGCTCCAAACTGATTTATTTCTAATATAAGGTGGGTATGGGTCTAAATAATCTCAAAAAATAGATTTTAGACAAGTTTAGATTACTATTTTAACCTTATCATTTAGATTTAACTCTAAGTTAAATAATTTAACTTTTACCATGTCTTCTTGTTTTCTTACACTATATGGTTAATAAACTTACTATAACAAGCCAAAAGAACCCCAAGTGGTTCATTATTAATATATATAACCTTATATAAGTCATTTGTCCGAACCTTATATTTTTATGAATAAAATAACAATTAATAATATAATATTTGTTTTAAAAACTATTTTATGTTAATTTTGACACTATTTGGTAATTGATTTTTGTGAAAATCATAACAGCATGATTAGTTCTGAAAAAGTTAATTAAATCAATACTAATATGTCATATTAACCTATAAAATTATTTTAATTCATGAAAAGTCTTAAACTACATTTATTTGGGTATTTATAATATCAATTATGTTAATATTTCCTTAATAAGGTAATTACTACATCATCATTGTGTCATAAATAAATTAAATTATTTAATGTCTAAAAATTATAAATAAAATACCATTATGTAGGAAATATTTTTATATTTCTAATTAATATCTATAGTCGAAATTATCTTATGTATAACCCTATATTAAAAATGTTTTAGTTATTAAACTTTGTTTTTAACACTTTTAACTCTTCTTTAAATAAAATAATAATAAGTGTCCTAATCTAATCCAAGTGGACCTAAATGATCATATTTTATTCCTAAAGTTTTTTTTGGTCTAATTAAACTTATCCAATAGAATTAGGACATGTGTTAGTGTAATAATAATACCATTTTTACCCTTAATTATCCTATTTACTTTTAATCGTGGTAAATAAAAGTAAAAAGTTATTATTCACCAAAAATTATTTTTATCTTATTGAACCACATTTTACTCCTTGATGTTAACCGTGTCTCTCATATTTTCAAAATTCCACTCACAGAATCGGTAAAATTAAGTTTTATGTAAATTTTCAAACTCTCCTAGGAGGTGGGTAAAAGACGGTGAAAAGTTCAATAAAATTTTTATATATCTAAAATTTTTATAAAATGACTCCAATGAATTACTTTGAAAATATATAGATATTATGTATAAATTTTGACCTAAAATAAATTTATAATAAAATAAATAATTATTTAAATAAAAAGTTGGTTTTTAAATAGTTACCGAGTGTTTTCACTATTCATCAAAAATTGAAATTTTTCAGAAAAATACCAAAAATTAACCCTAGGCTAATTTCGATATTCTGAATTCAAAAATGAAGTCTATTTTGAAAGATAAAATTTATAAAATTTCAAAAAGTGGGTATTACTATTCATAACGGCTAGTTTTAATAATATTTTAATAGCATATCGTTGTTTAGTGAAACTTGATATTGCGTACAACGTAAGCTATCGAGGAAGGTCGTGATTGCGTGTAAAGCAAGCCAAGATAGTGTTGTGTGTAGTGAAATATTCCTTTGATAAAAACAAAATATTTCTCATAAAAATCTTGGGTGTTACATTCTACCCCCCTTAAAATGAATTTCTCCCTCGAAATTTGTCACTTTGTAACAAACAGATAAGGATACCTCTCCCTCATCATATCCTCAAGCTCCCATATAGCTTCTTCTAATTGGTGGTTCCTCCGTAAAACTTTCACCAATCGAGTGGTCTTGTTCTGTAGTACTTTTTCGCTATGATCCAGAATCTCTATCGGCTGTTCTTCATAAGAAAAATCTTGCTCCAGCGGTACAACTTCTGAGCTGAGTACATGTGAAGGATCGGTTATGTACTTTATCAGGAGAGATACATGGAACACATCGTGAACTTGAGAGAGATTCGGTGGAAGTGCCAATCGGTAAGCTACCTTCCCAACACGATCCAATATTTCAAAAGGACTGATATACCTAGGGCTCAACTTTCCCTTCTTTCCAAATCTCATTACTCTCTTCCAAGGAGATATTCATAAGAACACTTTATCACCCACTTCAAACTCTAGGTATTTTCTTCGGTTGTTGGCATAACTTTTTTGTCGACTCTGATATTCTCTTATGTGTTTTTGAATAGATATGACCTTTTCTTCCATCTCATCAACAAGATCAGGTCCTAATAGATTTCTTTCCCCAACTTCATCCCAGCAAATTGGAGTTCTGCATTTCTTTCCATAGAGAGCTTCATAAGGATCCATCTGAATACTGGAGTGAAAGATATTATTATAAGAAAATTCCACCAAAGGTAGGTGTTGATCCCAACCACCTTTGAAATCCATAGAGCAAGATCTCAACATATCTTCTAGAGTTTTAATTGTCCTCTTAGACTGACCGTCTATCTGAGGATGATAAGCAGTGCTGAAACTCAAATCTTTATCCAGAGTATGCTGAAGACTTCGCCAAAACTTTGAGGTAAACCTTGGATCCTGATCAGATATAATGGAAAGTGGTACTCCATGCAATCTTACCACTTCCTTCACATATATCCTGGCAAGTTGATCCAGAGAGAAGTCTTCTCTAATAACAGTGAAGTGTTCCAACTTCTTAAGATGATCAACTATGACCCAGATAGCATTATTGCCTTTGGATGTTTTAGGAAGTCTGGTGACAAAGTCCATAGTGATGTTTTCTCATTTCCATTCGGGTATGGGTAATGGTTGTAACATCCCCTTAGACTTCTGTCTCTCAGCTTTAACTTGCTGACAAACCAAGCATCGAGAGACATATTCAGCAACATCTCTTTTCATGCCATCCCACCAGAAGTACTCTTTCAGGTCCCTATACATCTTCGTGCTTCCAGGATGAATAGATAATGAATAACTATGAGCCTCATCCAGTATCTCCTTCTTTAATTCTAGGATGGGAGGAACACAAACCCGATTCCTTAACCTTATTATCCCATCACAATCAAGGTTGAATTCAGGAAAATTTCTCACCTTATTTTGTAACTCTACATCTTCTTTCCGTGCCTCTTTAATATTCACATGTATATATAGTTGAACATTCATTTGAGAAAGATAAGATTTTTCCCCTTCCATTATAATTCCAAGATCCTTCCTTTGTAAATCCATAAATATTGGATCTTTTGTGATCCTCGTCATGGATAAGATAGCATGGTCTTGTTGACTTAATGCATCTGCCACCTTGTTTGCTTTCCCAGGGTGATAATGAATTGAGCAGCCATAATCCTTAATAAGCTCCAACCATCTTCTTTGGTTCATATTTATCTCCTTTTGTGTGAAAATATACTTTAAACTTTTATGATCAGTATAAATATCACACCTTTCACCATAAAGATAATGCCTCCAAATATTTAATGCAAAGATTACCGCCGCTAACTCTAAATCATGAGTTGGGTAATTTTTCTCATGGATTTTCAACTATCGTGAGGCATAATTTATCACCATATCATTTTTCATGAGAACACACCCCAATCCCTTCTTGGATGCATCACTGTAGATCACAAATCTTTCTCCACTACAAGGCAGTGTGAGCACGGGTGCACTGGATAACCTTCTTTTTAACTCCTTGAAATTCTCTTCACACTCCTCCGTCCAAACGAACTTAACTCCTTTTCGAGTCAACCTGGTGAGTGGATTAGATAATCATGAAAAGTCTTTCACAAAACGTCAGTAATATCCAGCCAAACCAAGAAAACTTCGGATCTCAGTTACTGTTGTTGGACTCGACCATCTTTCGATAACCTCTGTTTTTTATGGATCTACATATATCCTCTCTTTTGAGATTATGTGACCCAAAATGAGACTTTTTGAAGCCAAAATTCACACTTGGTAAATTTGGCATAAAGTTTCTCCTTTCTCAGGGTCTTCAATACAATTCTCAAGTGATCTTCATGTCCTTCCTTGATCTTTGAATAGACAAGAATATCTTCTATAAAGACTACCACAAACTGATCAATATAGTCTCTAAAGACTTTATTCATTAGATCCATGAAGATAGCAGGGGCATTAGTAAGACCAAATGGCATCACTATAAATTCATAGTGTTCATACCTTGTACGGAAAGCCGTCTTTGGTATATCCTCTCTTTTGACCCTTAATTGATGATACCCTGAACGAAGATCAATCTTGGAAAAGTATTGATCTCCATGTAGTTGGTCAAATAAGTCATCAATGCGTGGGAGGGGGTATTTGTTCTTGATAGTGATCTTGTTAAGTTCTCGATAATCAATGCAGAGTCTCATTGATCCATCTTTATTCTTAACAAACAGAATAGGTGCTCCCCAAGGTGACACACTAGGGTGTATGAATCCCTTATCAAGATTCTATTGGAGTTGTTTCTTCAATTCCTGCAACTCAATTGGGGCCATTCTATAAGGTGTCTTTGAAATAGGTAAAGCACCCGGTACAAGTTCTATTGAAAACTCAAATTCATTATTTGGTGGAAGACCAGGAAATTCCTCCATAAATACATCATAAAACTCTCGTACAATGGTTGTATTCTTAATCGTGAGTTTCTCTCCAACCATTTGAGATAAATAACCTTCATTTAGTGGAATCAAGACCCATAATATGGAAGAAATTTCCACTGGAAGTTTATGTTCATCCTTGCATCAATAGACGATCATAGATTGATCTGGAATATAAAATGTGACTTCCCTTATTTGGAAATTGATATGAGATCCATATAAAGAAAGTCAATCCATGCCAAGAATCACATCAAATTCCACTATAGGAAGGATCACAGATTTGCAAGAATCACTTTCCCACAAACTTCAATCGGAGAAGAATTGTAAACTTTTGATGCAACTGTTGTGCCATTAGGGGTTGTCATAGCTAACTCAATATCTAACTGCTGAGGTAATATGGAGATACCCTTAGAAAATTCTTCAGAAATAAAAGAGTGGGTGGATCCAGAATCAAATAAAACATTTGCTACTTTAGAGTGGATGGTAAGTGTACCTTTCACCACTTCGTTATCGTACTCCACATCGCTGATAGAAATTTCATGTGACTTTCCTTTGTCTTTAGACTTAAGAGTTTGTTGACATCGATCATCATCAACAACCCTTGGATTAGGGCATTGATTAGCATAATGATCCATTTCCTTGCACTTGAAACATTGAAGTGTAGGAGGTACATTTTGTGTAGCCTTTTCTTTGTTCACATCACTAGACATCTTTTTCCCATCACTGCGACATTCAAATGCCCGATGGCCCTCCTTTCCACATTTGAAACATTTACTTGTCCCTTTTAGACAATTCCCTCCATGTTTCTTTCCACACTTTGAGCATAAGGGAAAACTCATCTTCTTTTCAGTGTGTTCTTTAGATTTCCCTTGGAATTCCATTTTACTCTTCTTATCAAACCCATATGAATGATGGGTTACTCCAATCTCCATCTCAACCTTGAGAGCACATCGAATGATTTCCTCATAGCTATTGAAGTCCCTTATGGATAACACCCTTCAAAGACTTGGTTTTAAGCCACTAAAGAATCGATCGATCTTACTCTCAGGTTGGATAATAATCCCAGAAGCGTACCTTGAAAGTCTTGTAAAATTTGCTTCGTAGGTACCAATAGATTCATCATCCTTTTGCTTCAGTTCAAGAAACTCCTTCTCCATCTTTGTTCGAAGAATACGAGGGAAGTACTTATTGAAAAATAAGTTCTTGAAATCATCCCATTCCATGGATTCAATTTCATCCCTTTGCCTCATATTCTTGATATGATTCCACCATTGATCAGCTTCACCTTCCAAACGATATACTGCTAAGATGACTTTATCATGTTCAGAACATTGAAGAATTGAAAATATATTTTCAGTGGTACTGATCCATTGTTCAGCCACTAATGGATCAGTAGACCAGCTGAATGAGGGTGGATGTTGCCTCATGAAGGATTCAACAGAATTTTGCTCCTTCCTTTTCTCGTTTGGAAGTCCTACATGACTCATAGCTTGAGAAAGTTATGTGAGCATGGCTACAAGATTTTGCATTTCATCTCCCATAACGTTTGGTTGCTCAGGGGGACAATCATTTCATTGTCCATCGCATTCAGCATTAACACGGTTCCTTCAGGTTCCAGCCATTGACTAAAACCAATAAGCATAGTGTGAGAAACACTAATCATAATAGGAAAACCACATAATCAAGAATAAAATTTCACACTTAAGGTATTATCATAGGTCATTCATGTCCATTTCTAAAACAGTAAGATTTTGTCCTATGCTTATACATATCCTTAGGGTTCTTACTAAGGCTTTCACATCCTAGTTTCCAAAGGTTGACTATACCTTTCCTCTGATACCAACTATAACGACTCATACTTTACATACATTGTTATTACTTCAAAATTTAAGCACACTTATTACAAAATATAACAAAACCATGAAAGGACCGTATAGGTATAGTGTCTTTAGAAACTGGGAAACATAAAAAACTAGTTCATAAAGCAGCTACATTGTCTCCCATTTATTTCATCGATCATATTTAGAGTCCCTTTTAGCATATCTTACTTAATACCTTTGTTCCTGACCTGGGGAAAAGAAAACATACAAAAGGGTGAAATCAAATTCTCAGTAAGGGTAAACAAAAGAATATTAATCATATCATATTCATAAGAACATAACATTTTTAAAATATTAACCTGCAAAAGAGATCATAATATCATAACATGGGATAAATCATGGTAGTGAAATGTAATCCCAATAATCATAACATGAAACTTTGTGGCATACACACATAATCATAGAGAATCATTTCTTAGTAGTAAAGACTCATTTCCAAGACTATCTTAGCGGACAAAGTCCATTTCTGAACCGAGTTCACTCCTCATTTCAGTCCTGTTTCACTGAACTGGATTAACCTACTGTTCCATCCATGTCTATCTCATGAGATATAAATCTTTACCCAATGAATTGGAGGGAGATATAGGTTCCACCCATCTCATAATGATACCATTCTTATGTGTGTCACAATATCATAAATCATACATCATAGCATAACCCATGTAATAAAAATGGGATTATTAAACATCATTCCATCATAACATAATCCATATAAGATAAAAGGACACTATAAAAATAATTCCATCATAACATAATCAAATCAATGTAAAAATAGGGATAGAAACAGAACCCTATATTATCTTAAATGGAAAATAATTTTGATAAAACGCTTGAACTCCATTCTTGAGGAAAATATCCTTTCTACTTCAAAAACATTATTCCTTTCATAACATGTCATAAAATTTTAAAATAAAAGAATTTGATTAAAAATAAACTTGAAAACTTGTAAAGGAAGCTTCATGGAAATAATTTTCTATGAAATCATAAAAACCATTCATGCCGTATAAGTTAAAATGTAAAGACCTGTAAAATTAAAGGGAAATTTTTTCTTAATTTTCTTTGGGATTTTACAAGAATGCAGTTTCAGACGGAACTTGATTACGAGGCCCGGAGTGCCCGGATTTTCTATCCGAAGTTTAGCTCGGGTACGTTCAGTGAACGAATGAGCGGGAATTTCTAACTTTTGAACCGGTGCCCGGAATCGAATTCTAAGGGCACCAATGGAACCACAGCGCCGGTAATTTCTTAGGAACTCCTGTTCCGGAGTTGCGTTTACACGAGTGTTGATGATAAAAATTGTGGAAGTTTATTTTATAATTACTCTACAATTTTTATTATTTTTACTCTAAGTGTTTAGTTCTTGATGGAAGTTGGGTAACCACCCAACCTCCCTTGGGAGGTTATGAGGGTGGTGGGGCCCACACAAACCCCGCCCCTTCATATCCTCTAAACCCCCCACAACTCCCACTTTAATTTTAATAACTTAAGTTATAACTTATGACTTTAATGTAATAAGTTTAATGAGGTGAGTTGTGTGTGGTTAATTGAATTTCAAACTCTTGAAATTCAAAAGAGTTGTTGTGTTAATAAAATAAGAAAGGAACTTATTTTATTTTGGTTGTTAGAGTTTGTCGTTGAGAGGTTTTGGGAAGAACACCTTCTTCTTCAACGAAGAACATCTCCGCCGAAGAATGCGGAGAACTTCTTCCACGACATTCTTCTTCCACGACGTTTCCTCTTCGGACGCACCTCGATGACAACGGAATTGACATTCGTTCTCCGCGACATCGACCCGCGACGCGACGACTCTTTCTGCAACGGTTCTTCCGTGACGCCGTATCCGCGACGCGACGTTCTTTTTCCATGTCGTCTCTTCCGAGACGGATTTCTGCAATGAAATCTCCGTCAATGACTTTGAATCCTCGCTTCGCGACGTCGACGTTCTTTTTCCACGACGCCCGACCTCCACGACGCTTGTCTTCCGCGGCTCCTTGACGTACACCGTTCTTGAAACCGAGGTAGGGGTTTATTTATTTATTTTGTTCGTGAATACCAACTTGACGATCTTCATGGATTAAAACCAATTGTTATCGAATAACGCAAGGGGGCCGGACCACACAAACACGGCCGACCCTCCTCCTTATTTCATGAATGATTCCTTGTGGTTTGGTACGGGAAGGCGTGGTGTCATCGCACCACGCGGAATCAAGAGAAAAGAAAAGGTGTGGCGTCTTCGCACCGCGCCGTGGAAAGAAATTCAAGGACGCGACGTCGTCGCGCCGCGTCGAAGAAAACCGAAGACGTCGCGGCCGAAGCTGGGTTGCGGCGGAGGGGCGCGGTGTCGTCGCACCGCGCCAGACGAAAAGGGCCGCAGCGGAGCAAGGTGACAGGCGGCCGGACCGGGCCACCGGCGTCGAAGCTGGAAGGGTACCGGCCATCGCCGGTCCCGTTGAGCAGGGCCCGGCCGGCCAGGTTGGGCCTGCCAGACAGGGAGGAGCCGAGGGAAATAAATTCCCCCGGCTAGACATCCAAACGGCCCCCACAAATGGGGGGGCCGTGGTTACACAGGGGGGCAGGCGCCCCCCCCCCCCCCCCTCCCGCCCCCCCGTTGCTGAAACGGCTCAGCCACTGGCCGAGTCGGCAGCGCGCTGGGCGCGCTGTGCCCAGCCGGTCCGCCAGACCGGGCCGCGCCCAGGCTGGGTCGGGCCGGGCCGCACCGGGCCGCGCCGCACCGAGCCGGGCCGCGCCCCGCCGGGCCAGGCCGCGCCGGGCCGGTTCACGCCCATCCGGGCCGGGCCGACCCAGACCGGGGTGGGTCGACCCGGTTCGGGCCAACCGGGGGGTCTCGGGCCGGGTTGGTCCGGGCCCGAAACCCCCATTTTCGGACCGTTTGGGTCAATTGCCCATAACTCGGGCTACGGACCTCCGATCGATGCACCGTCAACGGAGACATGATCCTTGGAACGAGACGGTCGTTTTGGTATATTGCACTCAAGGTTTCGGATTACTTTGAGTCCGGCCAGGTTGGTTCGTACACGAAACCAACCGGACCCTCGGAGCGGAAACGCTCATATCTTGAGCTACGGACGTCCGATTGACGTGTCGTCAACTTTGTTGGTTTCCTATTAGTGAGACGGATATTTTGGATTACTCCGCCCGAGGTTTAGATGCAGGTGGAGTACGTTCGGGTTGGTTTTTCCTTAAAAATCATCCGGGACCCTGAGACGAAAAAGCCAATAACTCTCAGACCGGGAGTCCGATTGTCGCGCCGTCTGCGGCGTTGAGTTCCTGTTGACGATACGGAACTTTTGGATACATCAACTCTAGACTATGTGTCAGTTGATGTATCAGCCTCTCGGCTCGTGGAGCGGACCCTCCCGAACGATCTTGCTGTGTGCGGGAACCCTAGTGCTGGCTGCGACTGCTACTGTGACTGCGACGATGACTGTACAAAGATCCTCAGTGGATTCGACGGCGACTACTACAACACTCAGCAATCCAATGTGGATCAGTGCTACCGATCCTTTGTGGGTCTGGTCCTATGTGGGTCAGCGCTCAGCGGTTCTGTGTGAGCCAACGCCTACAGATCCTATGTGGGTCTGATCCTGTGTGGGTCTTTGTGGGGGTTAGTTTCCTACCGATCCTGTGTGGGTCATTGCGGGGGTTAGTACCTATCGATCCTTTTTGGGTCCGACGACTTAGATGGATCCGTGATCATCTCTATCGTCTTTCGAAGAAGTATACCTGTGTGATTTGAATCCTGTTTTCTTTCCTATGTGGATTATGTTGTGCTATCCTGTGTGGATTACGTTTTGCTTTCCTGTGTGGAATACATATTCTTTCCTGTGTGGACTGGGTTGTACTTGGGCTTGGAGGTTGGAGCGTATTGGAATTGATGACTTAGGTATATGTATGGGCATATACCTAAGCAGTGTCGGTTGTTACTTCGTGATTGTATCTTTCCTTTGTGGTTTATCCTTTGTGGATTTTGGGAGACCTTCGAGGGTCTCGGGGTCCCTACTGAGTAGATTATACTCACCCCTGCACGGGAAATGCCCGCACTACGTTGTCCTGGTTGCAGACGACGGATAGCGTTGATCGTGGTTGAGGCTTGCAAAGCAGGACGGTACCTGGAGGTGGACCACTGGGCGGGACGTACTCGGAGCGGACGCCGGGACCGAGGAGCAGTGGAGCTATCTGTACCCACCCTTCAGGTGGGATTTCCAGTGCACAGCTCGGCATAGCTGCTTTTACTTTTCAGTTGCTGTTTTCCCTTTCGAGTTGTACTTTACTTCAGTTTGGGTTTGTATACTGGCCCACTTACTTTCCGCACTTACAATTGTACTCTGTTTTTACTTAGTGTTTACTTTTTACGCTTGCTTACTCGGTGGTGCTTGTTTACTATACAAAGGCAATGCCTTCCCTTTTTATCGGGATTTACACCTTGGTGCTAGTCGCCAGCCCCTGGCCTATGGAAGGCAGGCTTGGGGTAGTCACGGCCCGGGCCCCGAGGACGGGTCGTGACAAATTGGTATCAAAGGAGTTCGGTTCTACCGCAGACTCTGATCTTTTCTATGTAAAGAAATAGTGTTTAGCGTATTGGGTGTGGTTATCAGTCCAGGGAGTCCAGTGTTGGTGCGGCGGCCGACGTATCCGTACACTAGGACCTTGACTTCTGATTTCCGACTTAATGCACGAAAACATTGATTGCATGTGTGTTTCAAGTTTTATTTTTGATTACTATGTTTCAGCTCACCAGGTATACTGTTCTGACCGTGGCACTCCTATTTCTTTTCAGGATGGCCCCGCGATGGCAGCCAACTAGGGTTCCGAGAGTCGAGCGTGACGACAGCCCACCGAGCGACGAGGCCTCGGTGTAGGGACCTTTGTCAGCAGTTGCACCGGCGGTAGCCCTACCCGCCGAGCCACCGATGCTTCCAGCACCAGCCGCTGACGATGCACGTCGCCTCAGCGCACTGCATTAGTTCCAGCGCCAGCGACCGCCCAGGTTCCACGGGGAGACGGACCCCCAGGCAGCCAAGGACTGGCTGGAGGCAGTGGTGAGAGTTTTTCTATTAGTGAGGACACCAGCAGACCTCATGGTGATCCTCGCAGCGAGTCTACTGCACGCAGCAGCGGGCCGATGGTGGAGCTTGATGCTCCAGGTGCACGATGAGACATCTCTTCTTTGAACGAACTTTGAGAGCCTCTTCCGCTCAGAGTTCGTCCCAGCCACCCTACGTGCGGTGCGCATTCAGGAGCTTCTTCAGCTGCGGTAGGGCAGCATGACGGTCGCCCAGTACTCGGCGAGATTTACCGATCTCTCACGCTACTCGACCGACATGGTACGGGACCCATTCTTCCGGGCCTGGACCATTGAGCAGGGATTGAGACATGAGATCAGGGCATCGCTGATCTCCATCAGCATTCCGACTCAGACAGGAGTAGTGGAGAGAGCCCTTTTGATCGAGAGCTTTCTTGCTGAGTCTACACCAGTGCTGAGACCCACCGTGGGTCGGCACGTAGCAGAGTCTTCTGCAGCAGGCAGTCGACGGATGACACATGGGTCCAGGCAGACCAGACCCTCAGGCAGACGACCTCAGGACACTGGCTCAGTAGTGCGGGGCACACAGCGTGGAGCCAGTCTTTCGAGAGGCATGCAGTGCTACTCATGCGGTGGGCAGGGCCACATGGCTTGTGATTGCCTGACTCGCCGTGCCGAGGAGCAGCAGACGGTTGAGGGACCACCGAGGCAGAGGCAGAGGGTCGACCGTGGCGGTCCGCAGGGAGGAGGTGGACGAGGCAGAGGAGCTGGTCGAGCAGCAGGTGGTGGGCGACGCTTTGAGGCTCTACCACCACCACCACCAGAGGTCCACCCCGACCACAGGGAGCTGGCGGGCAGAGACAGGCACAGCTCCAGGCAGCAGAGGCCTACGACCACAGCGTGCCCGATATGATTCGAGGTACTATCTGTGTCTATTCCACCCTTTCTACAGTACTTATAGACATAGAAGCGAGTCACTCTTTCATAGCCGCTGCCCTTTTTCGGAGCTCAGAGATTCTGACAGAGTCGTTGGCTCGATCCTTATGACTAGAGACTCCTACGGGAGCAGACTCGACGATTATGCACTGGTGTCGGTAGTGTGAGCTTACTCTAGGAGGAGAGAGCTTCGGCTGGGATCTTCTTGTAGCAGCGTCGAGGCCTTACGACTTCATCTTGGGCATGGATTGGTTATCTACGGTCCATGCACAGATTGACTGTTTTAGGTGCAAGGTGCGATGTGTATGCACCGACGGGAGCAGGTTCACCTTCACCGGCGAGAAGGGAGCCTTTGCAGCACAGGATGGACTCTTGCAGAGGAGAGGACAGCCCATCACTCATCAATTGGCTAGCCTCATCCTAGGAGCAGTTGATGTGCAGAGTCCTGGTTTTCCTGCAGTGGTGGATCAGTTTGCGGACGTTTTTCCCGACGACGTTCTAGGGTTACCTCCTCGCAGAGAGGTAGACTTTTATATTGACCTGTACCCCGGGACAGCCCCGATATCGACTCCAGCATATCGGATGGCCCCCGCCGAGCTTCGAGAGCTGCGGGTACAGTTGGAGGACTTGCAGAGCAAGGGGTTCATCTGACCCAGTGTTTCACCCTGGGCTTCCCCGATTTTGTTCGCCAAGAAGGCGGATGAGAGCTTGCGACTTTTTGTTGACTATCGTCACCTGAACCAGGTGACAGTGAGGAATAAGTATCCACTACCAAGGATTGATGACCTCTTTGATCAGCTCAAGGGAGCACGGTGGTTCTTGAAGATAGACCTCAGGTCAGGCTATCATCAGCTCAGAGTTCGAGACGAGGACGTGCAGAAGACGGCCTTCAGATGTCAATATGGCCACTATGTGTTCTTGGTTATGCCATTCGGCGTAACCAATGCTCCAGTAGTGTTCATGGCCCTCATGAACAGGATCTTTCAGCCATACCTCGATCGATTTGTCGTGGTCTTCATCGACGACATCTTGATATACTCGACGACTGAGGAGGAGCACGCCTACCACTTACGGGTTGTACTAGACACACTCTGAGAGCACAAGCTTTATGGAAAGCTCTCGAAGTGTCAGTTCTAGATATGTGAGGTCCACTTCTTGGGGCACGTCATCTATGAGGCAGGAGTTGTAGTGGATCCTGCGAAGATCGAGCCAGTGCTAGCTTGGGAGCCACCCAGGAGCGTAACGGAGGTGCGGAGTTTCTTGGGTCTAGATGGATACTACCAGAGATTCATGCCAGACTTCTCTAGAGTTGCAGCACCACTCTAAGCTTTGACAAAGAAGGGGAAACCATTTGTGTGGTCAGACAGATGTCAGCAGAGCTTCTAGGAGCTGAGACAGAGATTGACCAGCGCACCTATCTTGAGGTTGCCTGAGGAGGGAGTAGAGTACGTAGTATACTGAAATGCATTAGGGACCGGACTCAGATGTGTCCTGATGCAGGAGCGGGCAGTGATCACCTATAGATCACGTCAGTTGAGGCTGAATGAGCAGAACTACGCTACCTATGACCTGGAGTTAGCAGTAGTGTTCTTCGCTCTGAAAACATGGTGACACTATCTGATGGGCGAGCGCTTTACAGTCTTTTCTGACCATCAGAGTCTCAGATACATCTTCTCTCAGAAGGATTTAAATCTGAGACAGCGGTGATGGCTCGAGTTCCTCCAGGACTATGAATTTGAGATAGTCTATACTCTTGGGAAGGGAAACTTAGTAGCCGATGCTCTCAGCAGGAGGACGGGCATTCAGCTACTTGAGGAGGCGACAGAGCAGCTAGCCTCTTTGCAGATATCCTTTGTGGATAGAGATGGAGTAGCCTTCCTTCAGTCTCTCATAGTCACTCCTCCACTACTACAGCAGGTCATAGAGGCACAGCGTGGGGACGCTGACTGTGAGACACGGTGTGCACAGATATCCTCAGGACAGGCACCTGATGGTTTCTCCTTTGGAGCAGAGCACAACATACTTTTCAGAGGATGTAACTTGGTACCAGTTACTTTACGGGAGGAGGTGCTGAGAGAGTTTTACACTTTTCCCTTGGCGGTACATCCCGGAGTGGCGAAAATGTACCAGGATCTCAGACGACATCACTGGTGGCCAGGCATGAAGAAGGCTGTGGCAGAGTTCGTTTCACGATGCCTCACCTGCCAGCAGGTGAAGGCAGAGCATCAGGTACCAGCAGTCTTGGTACAGACCTTGGAGGTTCCGGAGTGGAAGTGGGACGGCATATCTATGGACTTCGTGACTGGACTTACACGCACTTCCAGAGGTCACGACTCCATCTGGGTGATTGTCGACCGACTTACCAAGTTGGCTCACTTCTTACCCATCAGAGAGAAGGGCTCAGTGGAGAGCTTGGGACGTCTTTACGTTCAGGAGATTGTACGGCTTCACGGTGTACCATCTTCTATCGTCTCCGATCGAGATGCTCGCTTTACTTCCCGGCTATGGAAGGGATTGCAGGAGGTGTTCGGGACGCAGCTACATCTGAGCACAGCCTTTCACCCTCAGACGGATGGTCAGACGGAGAGGACCATTCAGACTCTCGAGGACATGCTTCACGCATGTGTCCTCGACTTTGGTCATAGCTGGGAGGACCACCTACCCTTGGTGGAGTTCGCGTACAACAACATCTACCACTCCACCATCAGGATGGCACTATACGAGGCGTTGTACGGCCGACCTTGTAGATCTCCTTTGTGCTGGATAGACCCTGGGGACTCAGCACTTGTGGGACTGGAGATGGTCCAGACCACGACAGAGAAGGTACAAGTCATCCAGGAATGGATGAGGACAGCTCAGAGCCGGCAGAAGTCTTATGCTGACAGGAGGCGGAGGCCACTAGAGTTCGAGGATGGCGACCACATCTTCTTGCATGTCTCAACTCGACGTGGATTACGGAGATTTGGATGAGGCGGCAAGTTGTCTCCACGCTTCATCGGACCGTTCCAGGTCCTCAGCAGGATTGGCGAGGTGTCTAATCGCCTGGCTCTACCACCTCAGTTGCACCGGGTGCACGAAGTCTTCCACGTATCTCAGCTGAGGAGATACGTGCATGACCCGACGCACATCATTGACCATGGGGAACTAGACATTGATGATGGGGTGACTTTTGCGGAGGTCCCGGTGGAGATCAAGGATCGACAGGAGTGGGTTCTACGTGGACGGTCGATTCCTCTAGTGCGCATCATATGGCAGCACGGGAACCTCCAGGATAGCACTTGGGAGCGGGAGGCTCAGATGCGTGCTCAGTACCCACATTTGTTTCCCTAGTTTTCGATGTATCTTTAAGGGGACGTAAAGCCCTGAGGTGGGAGTAATTTAAAGACCCGTAAAATTCAAGGGAAATTTTTTCTTAATTTTCTTTGGGATTTTACAAGAACCCAGTTTCAGACGGCACTTGATTCTGAGGCCCGGAGTGCCCGGATTTTCTATCCGAAGTTTAGCTCGGGTACGTTCAGTGAACGAATGAGCGAGAATTTCTAACTTTTGAACCGGTGCCTGGAATCAAATTCCGAGGGCACCAATGGAACCGCAGTGCTGGTAATTGCTTAGGAACTCCTATTCTGGAGTTGCGTTTACACGAGTGTTGATGATAAAAATTGTGTAAGTTTATTTTATAATTACTCTACAATTTTTATTATTTTTACTCTAAGTGTTTAGTTCTTGATGGAAGTTGGGTAACCACCCAACCTCCCTTGGGAGGTTATGAGGGTGGTGGGGCCGACACGAACCCCACCCCTTCATATCCTCTAAACCCCCCTCAACTCCCACTTTAATTTTGTTAACTTAAGTTATAACTTATGACTTTAATGTAATAAGTTTAATGAGGTGAGTTGTGTGTGGTTAATTGAATTTCAAACTCTTGAAATTCAAAAGAGTTATTGTGTTAATAAAATAAGAAAGGAACTTATTTTATTTTGGTTGTTAGAGTTTGTCGTTGAGAGGTTTTGGGAAGAACACCTTCTTCTTCAACAAAGAACATCTCCGCCGAAGAACGCGGAGAAATTCTTCCACGACGTTCTTCTTCCATGACGTTTCCTCTTCGAACGCACCTCAACGACAATGGAATCGACGTTCGTTCTCTGCGACATCGACCCGTGACGCGATGTCTCTTTCCGCAACGGTTCTTCCGCGACGCCGTTTCCGCGACGCGACGTTCTTTTTCTGCGTCGTCTCTTCCGCGACGGTTTTCCGCGATGAAATCTCCGTCAACGACTTCGAATCCTCGCTTCGCGACGTCGACGTTCTTTTTCCGCGACGCCCGACCTCCGCGAAGCTCATCTTTCGCGGCTCGTTGACGTACACCGTTCTTGAAACTGAGGTAGGGGTTTATTTATTTATTTTGTTCGTGAATACCAACTTGACAATCTTCGTGGATTAAAACCAATTGTTATCGAATAACGCGAGGGGGCCGGACCGCACAAACACGGCCGACCCTCCTCCTTATTTCATGAATGATTCCTTGTGGTTTGGTACGGGAAGGCGTGGTGCCGTCGCACCACGAGGAATCAAGAGAAAGGAAAATGAGCGGTGCCGTCGCGTCGCGCCGTGGAAAGAAATTCAAGGACGCGACGCCGTCGCGCCGCGTCGAAGAAAACCGAAGACACTGCGGCCGGTTCCGGGCCACGGCGGAGCAAGGTGACCGGCGGCCGGACCGGGCCGCCGACATCGGAGCTGGAAGGGGACCGGCCATCGCCGGTCCCGTTGAGAAGGGATCGGCTGGCCAGGTCGGGTCGGCCAGACAGGGAGGAGCCGGGGGAAATAAATTCCCCCGGCTGGACATCCAAATGCCCCCCACAAATGGGGGGTCGCGGTTACACAGGGGGGGCAGCCCCCCCCCCTTACCGAAACGGCTCGGCCACCGGCCCAGCCAGTCTGCCAGGCCGCGCCGGGCCGGGCCGCGCCACGCCGGGCCGACCCGGACCGGGGCGGTCCGACCCGGTTCGGGCCAACCGGGGGGTCTCGGGCCGGGTCGGTCCGGGCCCGAAACCCCCGTTTTCGGACCGTTTGGGTCAATTGCCCATAACTCGGGCTACGAACCTCCGATCGACGCGCCGTCAGTGGCGACACGATCCTTGGAACGAGATGGTCGTTTTGGTATATCGCACACAAAGTTTCGGATTACTTTGAGTCCAGAGGGGTTGGTTCGTACATGAAACCAACCGGGCCCTCGGAGCGGAAATGCTCATATCTTGAGCTACGGACGTCCGATTGACGTGTTGTCGCCTTTGTTGGTTTCCTCTTAGTGAGACGGATCTTTTGGCTTACTCTGCCTAAGGTTTAGACGCAGGTGGAGTACGGTCGGGTTGGTTTTGCCTTAAAAACCAATTGGGCCCCTGGGACGAAAAAGCCAATAACTCTCAGACCGGGCGTCCGATTGACGTGTTGTCTGCGGCGTTGAGTTCCTGTTGACGATACGGAACTTTTGGATACATCAACTCTGGACTATGTGTCAGTTGATGTATCATCCTCTCGGCTTGTGGAGCGGACCCTCCCGAACGAGCTTGCTGTGTGCGGGAACCCTAGTGTTGGCTGCGACTGCTACTGTGACTACGAAGATGACTATACATAGATCCTAAATGGATTCGACGGCGACGAATACAGCACTCAGCGATCCTATGTGGATCAGTGCTACCGATCCTGTGTGGGTCCGATCCTGTGTGGGTCAGCGCTCAACGGTTCTGTGTGAGCCAGCGCCTACAGATCCTGTGTGGGTCCGATTCTGTGTGGGTCTTTGTGGGGGTTAGTTTCCTACCGATCCTGTGTGGGTCATTGCGGGGGTTAGTACCTATAGATCCTTTGTGGGTCCGACGACTTAGATGGATCAGTGATCATCTCTATCGTCTTTCGAAGAAGTATACCTGTGTGAGCTGAATCCTGTTTTGTTTCCTATGTGGATTGTGTTGTGATATCCTGTGTGGATTACGTTTTTCTTTCCTGTGTGGAATACGTATGCTTTCCTGTGTGGACTGGGTTGTACTTGGGCTCGGAGGTTGGAGATTATTGGAATTTATGACTTAGGTATATGTATGGTAATATACCTAAGCAGTGTTGGTTGTTACTTCGTGATTGTATCTTTCCTTTGTGGTTTATCCTTTGTGGATTTTGGGAGACCTTCGGGGGTCTTGGGGTCCCTACTGAGTAGCTTATACTCACCCCTGCACGGGCAATGCCCGCACTACGTTGTGTTGGTTGCAGACGACGGACAACATTGATCATGGTTGAGGCTTGCAGAGCAGGATGGTACCTGGAGGTGGACCACTGGGTGGGACGTACTCGGAGCGGACGTCGGGACCGAGGAGCAGTGGAGCTATCTGTACCCACCCTTCAGGTGGGATTTCCAGTGGACAGCTCGGCGTAGCTGCTTTTACTTTTCAGTTGCTGTTTTTCCTTTCGAGTTGTACTTTACTTCAGTTTGGGTTTGTATACTGGCCCACTTACTTTCCGCACTTACAGTTGTACTCTGTTTTTACTTAGTGTTTACTTTTTCTGCTTGCATACTCTGTGGTGCTTGTTTACTATACAAAGGTAATGCCTTCCCTTTTTACCGAGATTTACGCCTTGGTGCTAGTCGCCAGCCCTTGGCCTATGGAAGGTGGGCTTGGGGTAGTCACGGCATGGGCCCCGAGGACGGGTCGTGACATAAAAAAACATTTTTCTCGTACTTTGGACAAAAAAGTCAAAAAAGTGTCTTTTATTGAAAACGACAAAAGATTCATTTCATATATTTTGCTAAAAAAAACTCACAAATGGGTAAAATTTGATTTAAACAATTGTATGAGTATAGAAATAATATTAAATATTGAGGAAACATGTATGTGGATAATAAATATTCCTCAGTAAATTCTGAAGTATAAACAATCTCGGATAAAAATGAGATTGCGAGATTTTCCCTTACCTTAGGTTCGATATGCTTTTTACGTGTCCAAACCTCCTATATAATGATTTAAATAATGTCATTGACTTATTAAAGAATCATATTCATTGTTATGATATCATATATGGTCATATTTTTAGCTTCGTATTAGTAATATTTCATTGCTACTTGTTATTCGGGTGATTATTGCTTTTTGTTCTTATGTGTGTTTTGTCGAATAAATTCTTATTTTTCTTTTCAGGTTATAGATGAAACATTTACAGAATGGTATTAGTGTAATATATATCATATTTATTCATTCAATTCATTTATATAATCATTATTCATTGAATATCATGTAGAACGTGTCGCATCACATCGTGGAGACGGTAGGCCGTACATACGCACGAGCGATGATATCGTTCCCATGATCGTGGAATTGTATTGAAGTGTATGTATACTATTTCAGAATCAATATAACTTTATAATAATAATATATAGTTATTCTTTACACCATTATACATATCCAAGTAAGGTGGTGGTGGAAAACAGATCACACCACGGCGTGGAGACGGTATTCCGTACGTACGCACGCGCGGTGATTTCATTTTCCGTTGGATGGATAGAAGGTGAAATAGAGTTGTTTAATATTTATAATAACATATCAGTATATTATTAATACTTATTTTATTACTTAATAATGAAACAACTAAATAATAGGAAGTAGAAGAAGAAATAAAGTTGAAAGAATCGGTAACGGACATTACCTCTTCTTTGAAAAGCCTCTCCTTAACCTCCTCTTAGGGCACTAAAGATGGTCTTTGAAGAAGACCAGGACCTCTAGTATGTTTCTAGGGAAGTGTAGAAGATAAATTGGCATGGTTTGGCCGAACTTTAAGGTTAAAAGTGGTGTGAGGAGGAGAGGGAGGAGGTGCCCTTTTATAAGGGAGGAGAGGGGCACTTTAAAAAAAATTAAAATATTATTTTATAATAAAGTCATATTTGGTTTTTAATAGCTCCAAACTGATTTATTTAGAAGATAAGGTGTGTATGGGTCTAAATCCTCTCAACCAATAGATTTTAGAAAATTTTAGGTTACTATTTTAACCTTATCATTTAGATTTAACTCTAAGTTAAATAATTTAACTTTTACCATGTCTTCTTGTTTTCTTACACTATATGGTTAATAAACTTACTATAACAAGCCAAAAGAACCCCAAGTGGTTCATTATTAATATATATAACCTTATCTAAGTCATTTGTCTGAACCTTATATTTTTAGGAATAAAATAACAATTAATAATATAATATTTGTTTTAAAAACTATTTTATTTCAATTTTGACACTATTTGGTAATTGATTTTTGTGAAAATCATAACATAATTATTAGTTCAAAAAAAGTTAATTAAATCAATACTAATATGTCATATTAACCTATAAAATTAGTTTAATTCATGAAAAGTCTCAAACTACATTTATTTGGGTATTTATAATATCAATTATGTTAATATTTCCTTAATAAGGTAATTACTGCATCATCATTGTGTCATAAATAAATTAAATTATTTAATTTATAAAAATTATAAATAAAATACCATTATGTAGGAAATATTTTTATCTTTCTAATGAATATTATAGTCTAATTTATCTTATTTATAACCCTATATTAAAAAAATTTAGTTATTGAACTTTGTTTTTAACACTTTTAACTCTTCTTTAAATAAAATAATAATAAGTGTCCTAATCTAATCCAAGTGGACCTAAATGGTCATATTTTATTCCTAAGGTTGTTTTTGGTCGAATTAAACTTATCCAATAGAATTAGGACATGTTTTAGTGTAATAATAATACCATTTTTACCCTTAATTACCCTATTTACTTTTAACCGTGGTAAATAAAAGTAAAAAGTTACTATTCACCAAAAAATATTTTTATCTTATTGAACCACATTTTACTCCTTTATGTTAACTCTGTCTCTCGGATTTTCAAAATTCCACTCACAGAAGCGGTAAAATTAAGTTTTATGTAAATTTTCAAACTCTCCTAGAAGGTGGGTAAAAGACGAAAAAAAGTTCAATAAAATTTTTATATATCTAAAATTATTATAAAATGACTCCAATGAATTAATTTGAACATATATAGGTATTATGTATCAATTTTGACATAAAATAAATTTAAATAAAATAAATAATTATTTAAATAAAAAGTCGGTTTTTAAATAGTAACCTAGTGTTTTCACTATTCATCAAAAATTTGAAGTTTTCAGAAAAATACCAAAAATTCACTCTAGGCTAATTTAGATATTAGGAATTCAAAAATGAAGTCCATTTTGAAAGATAAAATTTATAAAATTTCAAAAATGTGGTATTACTATTCATAATGGCGAGTTTTAATAATATTTTAATAGCATATCGTTGTTAAGTGACACTCGGTATTGTGTACAATGCAAGCTATCGAGGAAGGTCGTGATTTCATGTAAAGCAATCCAAGCTAGTGTTGTGTGTATTGAAAGATTCCTTTGATAAAAATAAAATATTTCTCATAAAAATCTCGGGTGTTACATGTAGAAATTTACTTTCTCAATCTAAGTGTAATTGAACTTACATTACCCTTAGGGTTGGGTAATGTTTGAGCTGGGAGTTGGGAAGAATTTGGTTTTTTCTACTGGCTTAGGTGGGATTCAAGTTGACCAATTTGGGTTTCAATGTTTTTTAGGTTAGAACGGGTGAAAGAGGAAAGATCTTCCATTGCACTTTCCTATTGTCTCTTAGAAGAGGAGGCATGTACCATATTGGGATTAACTTGATTTTGGTTCTTGGGAAAGTTCTTATATTGAGTTTGGAATTGGAAAGGCTCATTATGATAGTGGAATCCAAGAGGATCAAGAGGAGGATTGGTCCATTGAGGTTGAGGGACAAAAGGATAAGGTTTTTGGAAGTTGCCAACACCTTGACCATATTGGAATTGGTTTGTATTTTGAAAAGGGAATTAAGGGGATGAGAAATGGGATTACCATACCTCAATATTGGGTTAAAGGTAGAGTATAAGGGCTCAGAGTGGGGTTGGTTGAAGTTTCTAATGAACTAACCTGATTGTTGAGGGTTGGTGTTCCTATGATCATATGATGCATTGAGATCCATTGTTCTAGATGAATTAGATGATTCCTCTTGAATTTGTGGACATGTGTCCATTAGATGATCTAGTGAGCTATAGATTCCACAATTCTTGATAGGTCCATGGAATAGAGATTGTGAAGAATATTAGGTTGGGGCTTTGGTATCCACTGTTAGTTTTCTCACAAGACATATAAGTTCACTCATCCAATCGGTCATCTTGTTGGGATCTATGGATTGATTCTCTTGGACTTTTTTGATTTGAGTATGTGATCGAGTATGGAATTGATGCATGTTTTCAGCCATATTACTTATAAGATCTCATGAAACTGTAGGAGTTTTTTCAATAAGATCAATGTCACTTGTGGCATCAATGAGAGTTATCTCCATAGCCAATAAACCCTCATATAAGTATTGGATAAAGAGTTGGATAGGGATTTGATGGTGTGGGAAGGTTTCCATAAGATTTTTGAACCTATCCCAGTACTCATGTACTGATTCATTAGGGAATTGACATATACCACTTATTTCCTTTTGGATAAAATCAGTACGAGAAGCAGGAAATAATTTCTCTAAAAGAGTCGATCCATGTCATTACATGTGGTTATGGAACCAGGAGAGAGATAGTTGAGCCATGACTTAGCGGAGTCAGCTAGGGAGAAAGAGAATGATTGAAGTTTGATTTGTTCTTCAGAAACCCCTTGAGGCTTCATGGTAGAGCAGACCACTTGGAACTCTTTGAGATGAATATGTGGATCCTCACTAGTTAGCCCATGGAAATGAGGTAGAAGATGAATCAAACCCGATTTGAGTTTGAAGTCATCCTCGATGTTTGTATATTGAATAACAAGTGGTTAGTAATTCATATCAGGAGTAGTGAGTTATTTAAGGGTTTTTTCCTAGGATTGACCATATCTAGTTCAATTGGTTGGAAAATGACTCTCTCTTGAGTGATTTGATTGTCCCTAATGTTTCTCCTAAGTTGGCGAAAAGTTCACTCAATTTCAGGGTCAAACAGATCCGATGGATTTTTTGGGAGGATATGGGGCATTAAGATAAGTTTTTAAGGATGAGTAAGGAAAGTTTTTCTTTGTAGTTTTTTTCGTTTATGATTTTTATAAGAAGTCAGGTTTTTCTTTGTTTTTTTCATTTTTTTGGTTATTTTTTTTTATTTTTTTATAAAAATTAAAAACTACCAACTAATTAATGCATCATCCTCAGAAACAGTTCTATTTGAAGTGTTTCCTATTATCGTTTATTGACCATTCAAGGGTCTGGTGCTCTGATAATGTGTATAGCGTCACCCGGGTCAAATCCTTGATGATGATACTTTTTATAGTCGATTGATTTTGATTAATTTGTATTTTGAGTGGGGGGTTTCTACAGAGCTAAAACTAAATAATTTATTGATTTAGATTGATTTAAAAAATTATGAATATTAGGGTGAGTTAATTATTGTAAATTTAATCTTATTATATCATTTATCTTTTCTTTATATTTCATTAAATTAACACCCACTTCAAAAGATAATTCTGATTGGAATACCCAAGTGTTAAGGCTTTAATCCAATCCTTAACTTAACTGGGGTTCTAATCTCAATTAAAAATTGTTTATGATAGTGTATTTATGGTTCAAATAATCCATGGAATCCACAATTTAAACAAAACATGTCATTAATCCATGACATTTTTAGTTCAACATACACAATGTTAACCTAAAGAATACTCAACGAGAAAAATATTTCAATCACTTAATATCCCCAAATTATGACTCAAACCAATGGTATATTTACTAATCAATTGGGATGTTTATTAATATGGTTGAAATTCTTATGGTTATGGGTTTAAAATAAAATAAAAATAATGGGACAAGAAAAGAGCGGTGCACTAAACACATGCACAAAATGTGAAGAGAGGTAAAATCACACTTTAGATTGAATGAGAAAGCGGGTTTTCAACTTGATTGAAAATATTTTATGAATATTAATATTAAAATACATAATTTATATGATAATAATATATTATTAAGAAACTTTCATTCATATTGAAACAAAATTATAACAAAACACTTACAATATTACAAATGAAAATGAACGGAAAAGAACATGAAAACAAAGAGATAAGGAAGGGTCTATCAAGTAAAAACTTGAGTTTGGAATTTCCTCCTGAGAATTTTTAAAGTATTTGGTCATGATAATTTATCCTCCTCTATTATTAAGTGCCAAACCTTTTCAAGAAGAATAGGGGAATGTATTTATAGCCCAAGGAGGTGGATTGTTTTCTTTCCAAATCTGCTCCTCCACTTGGCTTGTGAATTTGATACTTCATACAGCCGGATATGGAGAAATTGTCTTCTTAAAAGTTTTATATATGAATTTTTATAGTCTAACCTTAAAATTTGGTAGCCATTGGACTTAAGTATCCAAAGTTATGGCAGTTTGATTAAATAATTTTAATCTGTCCATTTCAATCCATACTTTTTCAAAGGCCAAAATGTGAATGGGTTTTTGGATAGGAATATTTCCTTAAATCCGAAACATTTATTTTACAAAGTCTTCCACCTATATATTATATTTAACACTGAAAAACCTTAGCTGTAATAGATGTCTATATCAAGAGAAAATTCAATAAATGTGTGATGAGTTTAATTACTGTACAGAATGGTGGGTTGGACTTCAAAGCATCATTTGGGACACTTTTATTGGATTTGGGCCTTGAAATTTTTATACATAGTTCCCTTGGATAATAAATAAAATATTATGGAGTCCCATAAAATTTGGGATACTATATTGATCCCAAAAAGTTAATCATCATGGATGGTCCAGTTTTTTTCACAGATTCTTTGGGTATTCTTGTGTGGACCAAATGATAATGAAAATGGAAGAATTGGCCAAATATTACCTATAATGATATGTTTTAAATTGAATAAGGAACCCTAAAAACAATAATAACACAATTTTGATCATTAGGATGAGAGTTATTAGTAAAATATTAAACTGACAATCTGGATTAATTAAAATAATGATCAAAAATTATATTTACTATTATAAAATTATTATTTCACACCAATTATGAACTTTTCATAGAAAATAAGTAAAGGGAGTAAATAAAAATTTATTAATAAATTAATAACATCATATTTATTCATTTTTGACTTCCACTTGGTAATTCACCAACAATAATTTTTTTAAATCTCTAACAAGTCTTCTAATTTAATACATATTTTGGGTCACCTCCTCCTCATTTTCATTCATCTCAGTCGAAGGGTATCCCTAGGAGACTTCCCATATTCCCCCTATATGTATTTTATTCTCCTAACCTTGGTTTACTCTTGTTCACTCCATATAATCATCTTTTTTTTCTTCATTTTACTTCTCACTTTTTCTTCCTTCATTCTTATCCTTTCTCAAACCCTTGTGACCATAGTGGTCTATATCTTATATAGGGTTCATTTAATCTTGATAATTTTGATGTCTAGGGTTGATAAATCATTATTCTTGAACTAATCTAGTGTTCCTAATCAAAGGAAGGTTGATTTCATCACTCTGAGGTAGGTGTTTTTATAAAACCCTTTTTATTTGACATTCAATGGATGATTTAGTTTTCTAAAACTCAACTCTTATTAAATATAAACTAATATATTCCAATATTTATGAAGTTAAATATTTTTATATCATAACAATGTTTTCCAATATTTTCATAAATGTTTTTTCTATTGGATTCTATGTTTTAAAAATGTAGAACAATTCCGCGTAAAATCTATATGTTTAATAAAATTCCTAGGAGGATATTTTTTAAGAATTTTTAATCAAAGTGATGTTTCGATTTTCTATTTGATTTATAAATGAGTATAAATAATATATTTTCTGGATTTAAGGGTTTTTCATTGATTTAAAGTATTTTTTTTTTGGAATTTCATTATTATCAAACCCCGTGTATTTCTTTGTTATATTCCTAAGTTTCAAAAATATTGATTTTTTCATGTTAATTGGTATGTTTTTATGATGTTTTGTTATGATATAATATATATTATACATGTTGTATCAATGTTAATGACTTTATTTTATTTAAATTATATTTCTAATTAATGTTTTATTTCAAAAAAATCTAATAAAGGTTACTAAATTTTCAAAATGTTAGTTAAAGCTAAAGTCTTGTTCAACACCTTATACCAAAGGATTTTAGATTATAATATATGCTTGTCGTTTGATCCCTATTGTATTATTATTATATGATTTTTTCATATTGTGATATGATATGAATTATGATATGTTTCCTCACTTCCATTAGCTATTTTCCTAATAACATTGGGTATCAAGGTGGGAGATCAAGGAATGGCGGTTATGCTAGTCATGATGAGACTCTAACTAGTATCATATTGTGAATGATAAGATCAGGCTATGTGGAGTGATACCTAGTGAGGATAGGCTTGAGAAATTCAGGAGTTTATTTGTTAGTAACTTAATTAATAGTTTATAGGATACTTCCACATGAGTATGTCTATGATTTTCTCACTATAACCTATGGTATTTCCCATGATATATAAAATTTTACACGTCTTCCTTTTTGTTGAGTGTTGATTATTTCTTTGGTTACTTTATTTATATTGTTATATTAATTGATCATGATTTTAATTATATTGAATATACTCTTACTTTGATCATTTTGGTTCCTTTATCAATGATATTTTTTCATTATCATATGAAATTCATTATCTTGTATTTTTAACACTATTTCTTTACTTAGGTCATGTTTTCCTTAGTTTAATATTTTGGTTACTTTTTGGTATTTTTTTCTTTTTTATGGTTTAGTTTTCTCCTCGTTTTGTTTTCAAATGTAATTTAATTTAAATAAAAGACTAAATATTTAAAATTAATTTATCATTTTATTTGGTTTCTCTTATTTACCTACCCTTTTTTCATGTCTCTTGATATTTACTTTTTTGCAACTTAGATTTGTATAGATTATAGTATGCCTTGTTTCATTTATGATTATATATGAAACTATTTATTTTTATATGGATGAAATTCCAATGTGTGGATGCACCATACTATGATTTTATCATTCTTTTAATGTTTATAATTTAATATTGGTATTTTTTGTTGCTTTTATGGGGTTATAGTTTCTATAGATTTAATTTTTTTAATATCATTATATAGAGGTGATTTAAACCGCCACTATATATGGTCAAAAAGAATCTAGAGATAGTTTAAATCACTTTTATTCCTTTTTTTGTAGTGAGTGATAAATAAAGCACTGGGAATAATAGATATATGGAATTATTTAATGCAATTCAAGTTATTCAACCCCAATGGGAGAAGGATTTCATCCTTATATATGCATCCTTGATGCATTTAATTTAATGAGATCTATTATCTATATACGACGTATCAGGTATGATCTCATGTGTTACTCTTTTTTTGGATAAAACCATTGAACTATTTCAATGTAATTTCAATCCATATTTAATCCATTCATAATTTATTTTTAACTAATAAAAACTGAGTGAGGAGGGATGTGGCTTGTGCATGCATTACATGCATGAAAATCGCAAGCCTTAAATGTAACAAACTTTATTGTCATTTAATATCAACATATCATAGGCTTATGATATCCATCTTATGGACATGATTTTATGTGCACATCCAAAAATCTCCCACTTCCATTTAAAATCCTATAAGGAATTTATGTAAAATTTCACAACTCTTTGTGAATCCATCCAAACTCTTCTGGATATGTTTTTTCAAAATTTCTTCATTTTGGAACAGACTTTGTCCAAAACATAATCCTTATAAAAATTCTTAACTGTGTGACCTTTTGGACCTTATAAACATTTAAAACATATATAAAATACTTATTTCATATATGTAATCAAAGAGAAACCTCTAACAAAGTGTTAGTGATACTCAAGCTACAAATGAGTCTATTATGATCTCCATCAAACATACTCATATCTATATACAAGAATTTCACCATAATATGTATCATATACATCATATGTATAGCTATATAATCTCTTTTTTCATGGAATCGAGTGACCACACTAGACATAGAACATAACAATATAGTATAGGTCAGCTCATATTTTCTTGATTCATAGAAAAATCCTAACCAAGTTGATGAATACATCACATTTCATTCATCTTAAATATGAGTACATCACATGCCACTCATCTCAATAACTGAACACATTATATGTGACTCAACTAAGCATGAACATGCATTTCATTAGTCTAATTCAATCAAGTAATGGATGTCTTTACTCATTATACAAGTGGACAAAACTTATCTTGATTGTGATATAATCAAAAACATGGTCAAAAACATACCCAACCACCCATAATTAGCTAAGTCAATTTTTAATTGCATAAGTAGGGTATCAAAGAATGAAGTTTCACATGCTAGGTATCTCACCAACCTCAGGTTATTAAAATTGATAATAATCATGCACTTGTAAGTATATCAATGATCATATTACATTACATGAGATATACTTTATCATGTCAATTCAATTAATAAGTCTCTATTAATTACAAAGTGAATCTATTCTTTATATCTCATATACAACCCTTTGTAATGAGTATAATATTATATTCATGCCAATCTTAATGCATCATCACAACTCATTGAACTCTATAATGTTCATCGATTAGGTACAACTTAAAGTCAAACTTTGATGGGATATTATCATTCCAACATCCATGTGGTCTCTCCCAAATTTACCCAAGATATTAGGTTTAAGCGGTCACTTTTAGTTTAGCTTGGGTTGTCAAATCATCAGAGACCTAAGAAGAAACCTATAGACATGTACATTCTATGGACTATTTTTGGATATGAATTTTCCAACTTGTATTGATTTTATATGGGTTTAAGTGAACTATAAGATACTTAAGTGAATTCAATTTAAAATAATGAGTTGATCCTAGGTTATCACTTGGGGTGGATTAGATGAAATTCTTTTTTAACGGTTTCAATTTCTTATATTCGAGATGGGTTTATTCAAGAAGATCAAAAAATAACTTACTAGTTTAATACCAACACACCTACACTTGGTGGATCAAATTTATGAGCACTCCAAGGTAAAGGATCGTATTATCTCTTGAAGTATGTGGCCTTAAAATTCAACAAGGATGAAGAAGTTTTAAAATCATCAAACAAAAATCTCAATTAAAAGAAGTGATTAGAAATTAATGGGGTAATAAATAAAATCCAATCCAGCCCCTTTATAGTTACTTGTATCAAACCATAAGCAGGTTATCCCTCCATTGATTATATGGTTTCAATGGAAGCCGGAAGTAGACTCATGAGGGAAGAATTGAAGAAGTAAAAAAAGACAATGAAATAACGATCACTCCACCATTGTGTGATAATTTTACAAGTTTTGGTGTGAATAAATTCATACCTTGATCCAAAGGTATCAAATTGATATGAATAAGAACATAATAATAGGAGAAAAGGAGGTTTAATTAAGAAACTAAGATGAATTAGAACAACTTTCATGTGAAAGACAAACTTGAGACTACAAAGTTGCAGCATAAAATTACAATGAAAGAAAGCATCCAAGAATACCTCAATACTCAAAAACCACTACCTTAAATAGGCATTTTGGGAGCCTTGGTTAGATCCTCCATCTGTCCAAGTCTCTTAAATTAATGGTGGTAGTCCTAGGGTGGTGAACAGTAAGGGAGAGGAGACTTTTCCACCCTTCACCCGAAGTTGCATCCAGCTTTCATCCACTAAACAGAGGCTCCTATATGGCCTTCTATATAGCTGAATTGTAGTGGTCCTTAGAAGATAAAAATTGATTTATGGATGTTCCCTAACCTTATATAAAATTTCAGACCAAAATCGTTTATGGTTTACGAGATATGTGTAAAATGGTGGGATGTTTTTCTGGGCCGTAAAATATGGCCCAGAAATTTATCTCCAACTTGGACCACCTATAAATCCATTCAAAAATCAGAATTAGATTTGTACAGTGTTTAATGAAATGTTCCCCATGATTTCATCTATCTTCAATTAAATTTTTAGAATCATTGGGTTTGTATCCTGGCTGATACAGTCTCTTTATTGGGATGTTGTCCAGTTTACTTTGCTCAGAATGTGTTGCGCTGAAAGCCCATTTTGGTGGTATTATGATGTGAATATTTAGATACTTAAAAATTATTAATTGTTCCTTGTAGAATTATAGACATTAAAATAAAATCAAGGCTATTTTTTATTTTAGGAGGTGTTCAAAATTGTACCATGTAATAGTGCAAGAGAGAATTACAATCATAATGTGAAATGATGTTCAAAGTGAAAAATACACTAAAATAGTGTTTATGAATAATAAAGCACATGAATATTATATATATTAAAAATGAATATTATCCTCATTCAGTAGCTAATCACACCCCCCAACTTAAGTTTTTCTAGTCCTGAGCAAAATGTATCTCAACAATATGAAATTTGAATTCCCTTTTCCAAAAACTTTTTAATACACATTGATCGCCAAGAACCCTTATATAAAACAATCATGAAACCCATAAAAATATTTTAATACAAGATAGTTTCATAAGTATATCCCAATCCCGAGCCCATTCCTTTGTTCAAATTAATTGCCATATTTCATCCAATATCAATTAAGCATGAGGATGTGTTGTGTATCACAATGGACATGGGGGTTCATCTTTATTCAAGGGGGAAATGATGGAAGAACTAGGTGGAATCACATTTCAATATTAATATGAGTATTTAATTTTTTTTTGCAATATTTCCATGGTAATTGAAATTTCACTCAAAAGAGTCAACCCATGTAGCGAGTCTTTGTCGATGACTTCCATGATCAAAGACCTTAGGGCACCAAGTAAAGCCCACATACTCAGGCATCATATCGAGTTAAATAAGTTGAAAACAAAGTCAAATTACCACAAATAGAGATAAAATTACTAACTATGGGACAAAAAACTATGGAGTCACGATCCCCAAGTGCTGAAAGCCACACATTAGGTCATTTCATTTCTCTACGCACAATTTATTGTTTTCTTTTTTTTTATTTTTTTTTATTTTTTATTTTTTTAATACTCATATTAAAACTAAATTAATCACCAAACCTATGCTATTTATTCAGGATAACCCACTCAAAATAATACCCCACAATCCATAGGATGTGAGGTTGTGATTTTTTTTATTTGGATAAAAATATAAATGATGAAATATCTCATTAGACAACCACACTTTCCAAAATCTATGCTCATAAAATTATACATGGATTAAAATCAGAATAAGGGAATTATAAATTATTTGATATTCAATTTTAAATTTTACAATGTGTATTATCATGTTCAAGGTTAAAGGAACTTTTCCTTCCATTAAGGCACGCTTTTTTTCAAATCATTTTTTTTGCACACAAAATATTTTTTTTTAATTTCATCTCCCCCCAACATAAAATAATATTGTCCCTAGAGTTTAAAGAAAATAAAATTTAGAATGGGGGTAGAGGTAGAAGAGAGGAGTTATAAAATGAATTTGAATAAATAAACATGGAACAAAGTCACCTGGTTTTTGAAGTTGAAGTTCATGATGCTCCTGATTATTTCTTTGATCTCCATGCTACTCATGGAATCCTAGTGGAAGATGGTAGAAAATTGTGGAAGTTATGGATATAGTTGATTTCCCTATAAAACTCTTTGACCTCAAAAGCCCCTGCTTCTCACTCACAAACTAAATTAGAAACTATAGATACCCTGAGAGGTTCCCTTAATTACAAATAGACAAAGACAAAAAAAACATACCTATTTATTTTGGCATACCAAAGACTGATACTAGTATCACATAAAAAAATAATAAATATATATATAAGTCAAATATAATTATATATAAAAAAATATTGAATAAGGAAGCACTATAAGCCATAGATCAGTGGAAAGCATGCTCCCCTCTCCCTTCGGTCCCGGGTTCGAGTCCTCACAGCTTCGCCGATTGTGACGGGGTTTTCCCCACGACCTACAATGTGTCCTTTTAAAAAAAAAAATATTTTTTTAACCTACAAACACATAAAAAAAAATAAACTAATGATACATTGTCTTCTTTTTAAATTTATAGGTAAAGTATTACTCAAGGATCACACCACGTGACATGGATGAATATGGTGCTCCCCTTTCATACCCATTCATACTCATAATAGAAGAATAGGTCAACAGTCTATGGTACTATCATATTCAGAGTTAAATATTTTGTTTAAATATAAAATTGATTTATTACTCCTATTTTAAAAATAAATATGGTTCAAAAAGATTGGAAACATGAAAACCACGGGTTGCCTCCCATGCAGCACTTTTTTTTAACGTTGTTAGCTCGACATAGACCCCTAATTGTTTAAGTATTTTCCTCATCTAAGGTTGGTTCACACAATTCTTAATCTACTTCATGTTTTTGGAATGTTTCAATGAATAGTTTAACTTTATGACCATTAACTTTAAAGGTTTGACCATTGGTGGGATCTTGAATTTCTACAGCCCCATGGGGGTACACCTTATGCACTATGTATGGACCCGACCATCTGGACCTCAACTTTCCTAGGTGTAAATGAAGTTTAGAGATATATAAAAGAAAAGTTTTACCTGGTACAATGTGTTTGTTTTTAAGATTTATAGATTGGTAGGATTGAACTCTAGATTTATTTATCCTTGAATTTTCATAAGCCTCCTTCCTAAGTTCCTCAAGTTCATTGAGATCTAACTTACTTTGTATTCCAGCCAATGAGAAGTCATAATTCATTTTCTTAATTTCCCAAAAATCCTTATGTTCAATTTCAACTGGTAAATGATATGATTTTCCATAAACCAACCTATATGGGGACATTCCTAAAATGATTTTATTTATGGTTCTATATTCTCAAAGAGCATCTAAGAGTTTTCTTGACCAATCTATCCTAGATGGATTAACTATTTTATCAAGAATTTGTTTGATTTATCAATTAGCTAACTCAGCTTGACCATTGGTCTGTGGGTGGTAAGAAGTGGACACTTTGTGATAAATTCCATATTTTTTCATGAGTGATGAGAATGGATGATTGAAAAAATGAGTTCCACGATCACTAATGATAGCCCTAGGAATTCCAAATCTAGAGAGGATGTTTTACTTGAGAAATATAATCATGGTTTGATGATCATTGGATTTTTTAGGAATGGACTCAACCCATTTGGATACATAATTGATAGCTAAAAGGATGTACAAATGTCCCCTAGATTTTGGGAAGGGTCCCATGAAATTGATTCCCCAGAAGTCAAAGATTTCAATCACTAAGATGGGAGTGAATGGCATCTGATTCCTTTTTGTGATGGACCCTACTTGTTGACACCTAGTACAGATTTGATAAAATGTGTAGGAGTCCCTTGAGAGGGTGGTACAGAAGAGATCACACTAATGAACCTTAGCAGAAGTTTTCTTAGAGGAAAAGTTACCTCCACATGCCTCACTATGACATAATTTAAGGATGGGATCTTTTTCAGATTCTGGGACACACCTCCTAATGACTTGGTCAGGGAAGAACTTATAGAGGTATGGATCATCAAACACATTGTTCCTAACATCATAAATGAATTTCCTTTGATATTGAGTCCCTGAGAATTTTGGAATGACTCCTGTAACTAAGAAGTTGGCTATGTCAAAATACCAAGGGTAGTCACTCACAGAGTATAGGTGTTCATTAGGGAATGAATCAGACACATAAAGGTGATATAATCTGTTATTAAATTATATCCTATAGATATGATCAACTAAAATATTTTCAACACCCTTTTTGTCCCTGATTGTGAGGTCAAATTCTTGTAAGAGAAGGACATGCCTAATCAGTTTAGCCTTAGCATCTTGTTTTTGAAAGAGGTATTTTAGTGCAGAATGGTCAGTGAACACATTGATGGGGGATCCTAAGTGGTAGGGCCTAAAATTTTCTAAGGAAAACACAACAACAAGTAACTCCTTCTCAGTGGTAGTGTAGTTGATTTGTGCATCATTTAAAGATTTTCTTACATAAGCAATGGCATATGGATTTTTCTCATATTGTTGTCCTAAGACTGATCCTACAATAATGTCACCAGCATCACACATGAGTTCAAAAGGAATTTTCCAATTTGGAGATTGCATGATGGGTGGAGAGACAAGAGCTGACTTGAGTGTAGATAATGATTCCTCACAACTTTCTATCCATAAAAATGGAGCATCTTTCAACAATAGAGCACAAAGTGGTCAAGAAATAGAGCTGAAATTCCTAATGAACCTTCTTTAGAAACCATCATGTCCTAAGAAAGACCTCACTTCCTTGACAGTTTTGGGTGATAGAAGGTGACGAATGATGTCAGCCATGGCTCTATCAACTTCAATACCCATACCTGAGACTAGATGGACAAGGACTAGTCCCTCTTTAACCATGAAATGGAATTTTTTCTAGTTTAGTACCAGATTATTTTCTTCACATATTGACAAGACTCTCTCCACATTCCTCAGACATCCCTCAAATGTATCCTCAAACACAGAGAAGTCGTCCATGAAGACCTCTATAAAATCCCCTACCATGTCTGAGAAGATTTCCATCATGCACCGCTGGAAGGTTTTAGGGGCATTGAATAACCCAAAGGGAATGAGTTTTAAAGAAAAGGTGTTGAATGGATAGGTGAATTTAGTCTTCCCTTGATCCACTAGGGAGACCTCAATTTGATTGTACCCTGAGTACCCATCTAAGAAACAGTAGAATGCAAGACCTACGACTCTCCCAAGGACTTGGTCAATGAATGGTAAGGGGAAATAGTCCTTCTTGGTAAATTATTTTATCTTCCTATAGTCAATGCAGACTCTCCAGCCACTACTCACCCTAGTTGGAAGAATCTCTCTATCCTTATTGGTTATCACTGTGATTCTGACCTTCTTTAGAACCACATGGATTGGGCTGACCCACTCACTCTCAGCTATGGGATATATGATACCAGCTTTTAATAATTTCAGAAGTTCTTCTCTCACTACTTCCATGAGATTAGGATTGAGTCAGCGCTGAGGTTGACAACATGGCTTTGAATTAGATTCCAAAACAATCCTATGAGTCCCGATAAGTGGTCTAATCCCAGGAATATCATATAGGGTCCATCCAATGGCTTTCTTGTGTTTCCTAAGGACATCTAGAAGCATCCTATCATGATCAGCTTTAAGATAAGAAGAAAAGACAATAGGATGTGTTCCATTTTCTCCTAGGAAGGCATACTTAAGTTTATAAGGAAGTTATTTCAATTCAAGATTAGGTGGTTCAAAATTTTAGCAGAATATTGGGACATTGGCTCAAGATCAATTTCTTTTTTTTAAGTTTCAGATAGGATTGATTCCCTGCGTGTAGAATTTTCAGCTACTAGATTGGTTTGATCAGTGTTAGGGAATGGAGTTGGAGTGGTCTCAATGAATTTGGGTTCCTAAAAGATTTCACTGATTGTTGGTCTTAAGATTTCATCATAGGAGAAATATTAAATTGATTATAGCCAAGGAAATAAACTTCCTTCATGTGAACAAAGGAAATTAATCTTATCCTGGCTTAAACATTTCTCAAATATTCCTTGATGTTCTATGGATTCATTATCAATACTTCTTATCATGTTTACTTCATGAATATCCTCATCATCCCCTATTTGTGAGCTTGCATTATAGATGTTCAAGTCTAAACTCATGTTTCCAAAGGTGATGTTCATATTCCCATTTCGGACTCGAATAATAGAGTTGATTGATGCAAGGAAGCGATGTCCAAGAATGATTGGGGTTTATTCCTTGTTTCCTAAGTTTGGATTGTTGTCAAGGATAATGAAGTCGGCAGGGTAGATGAATTTTTCTACTTTTACCAGAACATCCTTTAAAATCCCCTTTGAAACCCTAATGATACGGTCAGTAAGTTGAAGTGTGACAGATGTGGGTTGGAGCTATTCTAGGCCTAACTAGCAGTACACAGTATAGGGAATGAGATTGACACTGGCACCTAGGTCACACAAGGATTTTACAACTTTTTTCTCTCCTAGTTCAACATTGATATAAGGGTATCCTAGGTCTTTCATCTTTGGTGGAAGGGTTCCTTGGATTGTTGTGCTAACATTTTCTACCATAAGGACTTGGTTCTTATGTGAGAATTTCTTTTTAAATTTGAATGGTTCCTTAAGGTATTTTGAGTATTTAGGAATGTTCTGAATGGCATCGAGGAGTGTAATGTTCAACTTGACTTGTGAGAATATTTCCCTCAATGCTTCACTCAATTCAGTCTTGGTTTTCCCCCTCATGCATTGAGAAAATGGTGTAGGTTGTGGGATTGTTTTTTTAAGAGTTGTTTCTTTCACAATGCTATCAGTTTTTTCAATTTGATCATGTGGTTCATTTGAATTTTCATTAGAGTTTGAATCTTCATATGGTTTTTGAATTATTTGTTCAGGTTTCTCAATTGATTTCCCACTTCTTAAAACTATCATAGCCTTTAGTTGTTCATGATTTTTTTGAGTGAAACTTGACTCTCCCCTTAAAGTTGAGGATGGTATCACCTGATTAGGCATGGGTGCCTTCCCAGTTTTTATGGTTTTTAGTTCATGTTTAAGGGATGAGAATTTTGATTTTATTTTTTCCATTTGTTTAGACAACTGTTCGAGGATTCGTAAAGGGATAGATTGGGTAGGGGATTGTGATGGTTGGTTTATCCCAGGAGGATACTTTGGTTGTTGTGATGGTTGGTCCTTGTGTTTGTCTAGGTTTTTGGTTATCTTTCTAGCATAATCCTGGGTGGTCATTATACCTTGGGTTGAATGTGTTTTGGTATTGGTGATTTTGAAAGTTCATAGCATTGACCTCCAATGGTGGTCCTCCTAGAAGAACATATTTAATGGAAGGAATGGTCAGTCAGTTGTCAGTCTTATGGTCATGTTTTTCACAAATTGTGCAAATAGGGTCAACAGTTTGAATTTCATGGACCTTCCTAAGATCGATCTCCTCGACCTTCCTAGTGAGTGAAACAAGTTTTTTCCTAAGGATTTCCTCCTCCCTAAGTGTGTGAATTACACCAGATTTGGGTGTCTTATCATAGTAAGGTGATGTTCTCCATGTTTGGTTTTGTTCAGAAAGGCTTTCTAGATACTCGTAAGCATCATTTGGGGCTTTTTTTAAGGGTTCTATCACACATCATGTCAATGAATTGTTTGTTCCTCGGTCCCAACCCTTCATAGAAAATTATCACTTATTCAGGAATAGAAAAACCATGGTGTGGAACCATGTTTAGGGTTTCTTTGAACATCTCCCATGTTTCATAGAATGAATCTCCCTCTTTTTCAAAAAAAAATTGGATGCTCTTTTTAAGTGAAATTTTTTTTTGGTGGGGAAAGTATTTTTTGTAGAATTCTCTTTGTAATTGGTCCTAAGAGTATATGGATGATGGTATCAAAATTTTTATCCAATTTTTAGATTGATACTTTAAATAAAAAGTAAATAGCCTCATCTTAGCTGATTCTAGTTGATGTGGGGGACACATGGTTTCTACAATGTCATTAAACTCCTTAACGTGAAGGTAGGGCATCTCGGACTCCATTCCATGGAATGTGGGAAGGTGGTTTAGTAAATGGGGTTTAAATATGTAGTTAGCATATTCTAGAAAATTGTGTCTAATTTATGAGGGGGCATTGGTCCAGGCAAGTGTGAGATAGTCATTCATGGTTTGATCGACTGCATTCCCCAAGTTTGGGGCTGCCTCGTTTGGATTTCCATTTTGGTTCCCACCTAAATTTAGGAGTTGGTTTCTTTGAAGACCTTCCATTTAAATGGGCTCAATTTTTGACTCTAGAGTATTAGGAAGATAAAGATCTAATGGAAATATTTCCCTTATTGTACTTGACTCCCAAACCCCAGGACTATCCACCCTAACAAGATTGTTTGATTGGTCACAGGTGTAGGCGGACATGCGCCAAAAGAAAAAAAATGAGAAAGGGAAAAGATAAGATAATTTGGGTGAGAAAAGAAGAAATGAGTGAGAATAAAGTGGGTGTTGAGATGACTTACTTGGGTCCCCATAAATGGCGCCAAAATTTGGTCTCGCCCAAATTTACCCAAGATATTAGGTTTAAGCGGTCTCTTGTAGTTTATCTTGGGTTGTCGAATCCTCAATGACCTAAGAAGAAACCTATAGACACATATATTCTATGGACTATTTTTGGCTATGAAGTGGCTAAATTGGGTTGATTTTAGATGGGTTTAAGTGAAATCTAAGAGACTTAAGTGAATTTAATTTAAAATAATGAGTTGATCCTAGGGTATCACTTAGGGTGGATTGGATGAAATTCTTTTTTAACAGTTTCAAGTTCTTATATTCGAGATGGGTTTATTAAAGAAGATCAAACAACTTCATCACTTACAATTTTAATACCAACACTCCATAATACTAATCACCTATACACTTGTAGGATCAAATTTATGATCCCTCCAAGGTAAAGTTTTGTATTAGCTCTTGAAGTATGTGGCCTTAAAATTCAATAAGGATGAAGAAGTTTTAAAATCATCAAACAAAAATATCAATTAAAAGAACTGATTATACATTAATGGGGTAATAAATAACATCCAATCCAGACCCTTGCTACTCCTTTGGATCAAACCATAAGCGGGTTATTCATCCATTGATGTTATGGTTTCAATGGAAGCGGGAAGTAGACTCATGAGGGAAGAATTGAAGAAGTAAAAAAAAGACAATGAAATAACGATCACTCCACCATTGTGTGATAATTTCACAAGGTTTGGTGTAAATAAATTCACACCTTGAGACAAGGGTATCAACTTGATATGAATAAGAACATAATAAGAGGAGAAGAATAACTTTTATTAAGAAACTAAGATGAATCGGAACAACTTACATGTGAAATACAAACCTAAGACAACAAAATTGCAGCATAACATTACAATTAAAGAAAGAATCCAAGGATCCCTCAATCCTCCAAAACCACTGCCTTAAATAGGAATTTTGGGAGACTTGGGTCGAGCACCCATCTTTCCAAGTATCCTTAATTAATGGTGGTAGGCCTAGGGTGGTGGAAAGTAAGGGAGAGGAGACTTTTCAACCCTTGACCCGAAGTTACATTCATCTTTCATCCACTGAACAGAGGCGCTTAGATGGCCTTCTATATGGCCTAATTGGAGTTAGACATAAAATAAAAAAATGGATATCCGGATTTTCCCTAACATTCTGTAAAGTTTCAGCCCAAAAGCGTTTTTGTTTTACGAGATATGTGTAAAATGGTGGAATGTTTTTCTGAGCCACTGAATTTGGACCAGAAATATATATCCAACTTGGTCCACCTATAACTTCATTAAAAAATCTGAATTAGCTTTGAAAACTGTTAAATGAAATGTTCCCCATGATGTTTTCTATCTTCAGTTAAATTTTTAGAATCATTGGGCTTGGATCCTGGCCTCTACGGTCTCTTTATTCGGTTGTTGTCTAGTTTACTTTTCCAAGAATGTGTTTCCATGAAAGCCCATTTTGGTGGTATTCTATTGTGAATATTCAGATACTTAAAAAGTATGAATTGTTCATTGTATCATTAGGGACCTGAAAATAAAACATGAAAATAAAATCAAGGCCATTTTTTATTTTAGGAGGTGTTCAAAATTGTACCATGTAATAGTGCATTTTAAGGGGGAATTACAATCATAATGTAAAATGATGTTCAAAGTGTAAAATGCACTAAAATGGTGTTTATGAATAATAAATCACATGAATATTATATATATTAACAATTAATATTAGCCTCATTCAGTGTCTAATCACCATGTAAAGTAAATTGCAGCATACATGAATGAATGATAAATAGAGATTACGCTTATTATAATAACATGATACATTTACACCCATTACAACCAATCTCTCATGTTTATAACACCCATATATTATACATGAACTTCATGTTGTTGATGTGGTAATGGTTTCATCAATGGATCTTCTATATTTTCATTTATATCCACCCACTAGATATTTACATCACCCCTCTCAATGATCTCTAGTATGAGATGATAATTGTGTAGGACATGTTCAGTCCTTTTGTGAGACCAAGGTTTTTTATCTTTAGAATAATCTCTATTATTTTCACAATAAAGCTTGATTTATCCCTTGATTATAGTAATCACTCCAAGTTTAATAATGAACTTCCTGATCTAAACATATTCCTTTACAACATCTAATGCAGTGATGTACTCTGCCTCTATTTTTGAGTCGACTATGGTGGATTGTTTGGAACTCTTCTGATTGATAAATTCACTATTTAGGAAAAACACTAAACCAAATTTAGATTTCATTTCATCATTTTTTTTATTGGAAACTAACATATGTTTAACCCTTTACAGATATATTTTCATCTCTTCCAAAGACCAAGGATATATATTTAGTTCTTCTTAAGTATTTAAGGATGTTCTTTACAGAAATCCAATGAGTCGCACCTTGATTGGATTAGTATCTACTAGTTATGCTAAGAGAATATGTGATATCAGGTCAATTATACATTATGGAATACATGATATATCTTATTATGTACTCATATAGAATTCTAACCATCTTTTCTAACTCTTTAGAAGGATCTTGAATCTTCCTAAGATTAATATCATGTAATATTAGTAAAGACCCCTTCTTATAGTTCTCCATGTTAAACCACTTCAACACTTTACCTATATATGTGTTCTGACTCAATCCAAGCAACCTATTAGATCTATCTCTATAGATCTTTATACTTAGTATGTAGGTTGTTTCACCAATACCTTTCATTGAGAAACATTTACCCAGCCATGTTTTCATAGAGTGAAGTGTCAGGATTTCATTTTTGGTAAGGATTATATCATCTATATACAATATTAGAAGCATTTTTATGCTCCCACTAATCCACTTGTATACATAGGAATCATTCATGTTCTTGAAAAAACCAAAATCTTTGATTACATCATAAAATTGGATATTCCAAATTTGAGAAACTTGTGTCAGTACATAAATGTACAATTACAACTTTTATATCATAACATATTCACTTGGAACTTCAAAACTTTTAGGTTTTATAATATAAATATTCTCAACTAAATTCATTTCAAGGAAAGAAGTTTTTATATTCATTTGATATATATCTTAATCATAATGAGCTATTATGGCTAGAAAAATCTGAATAGACTTTATCATCATAATAGGTGAAAAGGTTTCTTCGTAGTCAATACTATAAATTTTTTTTTTGCTTTTTTCTATGAGGTGTTCTTTATATGTAGGAACTATATCATCCATGTTAGTTTCTTGAAAAAAAATCCACTTTCACCCTATGGGTATTTCCCCTTCAAGTGCATCTACAAAGTTCCAAAATTGGTTAGTGCATATGGAGTCCATTTTAGATTCTATGGATTATTTCTCAGAATCAAACTCTCAATGGATTCTTGGTAAGAAGGCGGTTCATCTCATATGAACATTACTTCATTATCACATTCTATGAGAAGTCCTTATCTCTCAATTTATTGAAGAATCCTCCTAGAACTTCAAGGTTATTGTGTAACTTGATTCGGTTCTTATTTCATAACTCTTTATGGAACCTTCTCAGACTCCATCACAAGAACACTTCCTATTTTTTGGTCTTGAAACTTCTCTAATTTAAACTTTCCTCCCAAGACCCCTTGACTTATATATTCCTTCTCAAAAAATGTATAAAATTATCCCATTGACACTTTGTGATCATTAGGATTATAGAATAGAAATCCCTTAGTTTCCTAAGGATAACCAAAAATAATCATTTATCATAATTAGGGTCAAGTTTATTAGAAGTTAAATGTATTTCCTATTCTTAATAGCCCCAAATATTCATAAAAGACATATCAGGATGATTCTAAATCCATATCTCATATGGTGTCTTTATTTCTTATTTGATGGAATACGGTTTGGTATTTTTGTAATGATAATGCCTTGGTCAAAAGACAAAATCACTAAAAAAGTTTTAGTATAAATGAAACAGTTTACAAATCATAACCCTATAATGAAATTAGAAGGTCACACATATTCATCATCAATCAATGAATTTTAAACAAGGTTTGATTCCTCATCTTAGACACATCATTCCATTGTGTTGTTTTGGAAGGAGTGAGTTGTGGAAAAATCCACAACATTTCAAATGATCAGTGAATTCTTGGATCAAGTATTCACCACGCTGATCTGATCAGAGAATCTTAATACTTTTTCCCAGTTTATTCTGTTCTTCATTCTAAAAAATATTTAAACTTTTCAAAATTTTCATACATTTTATTCATCAGAAACACATAACCATACAACTAAATTCATCAATAAAAGTAACAAAGTACCTAAAACCATCACTTGTTTGTGTGCTCATTAGTCTACATACATCACTATGTATGAGATCCAATAATCCATTATCCCTTTCATCTTTTCTGCTAAAAGGTATTTTGGTCATTTTTTCTAATAAATAATATTCACAATTCTCAATTGATTCATAATTTAATGATTCTAAAAATCCATCTCTATGGAATCTTTTATTATGTTTCTCATTTATATGTTTGGGGAAACAATTCCAAAGGTAAGTGGGATTAAAATCAACTCTGAATTTTTTTTAAATGTTATATATAGGATTATCCATATCTAGAATATATAAACCATTTACCATATTCCCAACACCATAAAAAAATTCATTCTTATATATAGAACAACTTTAGTTCTTGATAGTGAATGAAAATCCCATTTTTTCTAAACAAGATAAAGAAATCAAGTTTTTGTTTTTGATGGGAACATAATAACAGTTCTCCAACTCTAAGACTACTCCACTGGGTAGACTTAGATCATAAGTTACAACCTCTAAAGCAGTAATTCTTACTCCATTTATGACATAAATATATATTTCTCTCTTCATCAATTCCCTCCTATCTCTGAGTCTGTGTTTATCAGCAAAAATGTGTGATACACACCGGGTATCAAATACCCATGAGTCAAAGTTAGTGGAATTGATTTCTATAACATTCACATTCATATTCTCAAAATGATTCTGATTATCCACTAAATGAGGCTAATATTCATTGTTAATTTATATAATATTAATGTGATTTATTAGTCATAAACACCATTTTAGTTCATTTTACACTTTGAACATCATTTCACATTATGATTGTAATTACTTCTTAAAATGCACTATTATGTGGTACATTTTTTAACATCATTTAAAGTACCCAATGATTCATATGATTTTAAGGAATATAATTATACATATTTTAATTTGATATTTTGGAAAATTTATCTACACTTAAATATGAACATGTTTCATTCAGGGATCAATGGATAATTCATGGAAGAAGATGGGGATATTTTGTAATGAAAGGAAACAATTCTGGAGAAGTCATATTGGAAACCATCCCACTTATGAGACTGTGGGGCCCAACATACAGGCCCAATGAATCCCAAATTTTGTGGGCTTCTATAAGACATGTATAGGAACAAATAACTATTAATGATTCAATGCTAATTCGGCCTCCATGGTATCCATTTAGGTGACCCAAGTTAGAGATAAAATTCTGATCCAGATTCTGCGGCCCAGAAAAACAGTCCACTAATATAATCATATCTTCGAATACACAACTCCAAATGGGCCCAAATTTTATAGAAAGTTATGAGACATATGGGGATATATTTTATTATTCTATGGACCACTCTGATTCAGCTATCTAGAAGGACTTACAAGCGCGTTTGTTTAGTGGAAGCAAGCTGGATGCCACCTCAGGTCAAGGGTGGAAAAGTCTCCTCTCCCTTACTTTCCACCACCCTAGGCCTACCATACTCAAGTGGGATATTTTGTACTGTTGGAGGATCGACCCAAGGCTCCCAAAATTCCTATTTAAGATAGTGGTGGTGAAGGAGTTTGATAATCTTTGAGCTTTCTTTCATTGTAATGTTATGTTGTGGTTTTGTTGTCTCAAATTTGTCTTCCACATGTAAGTTGTTTTAATTCATCCTTATTTCTTAATAAAAGTTCTTATTCTCTTATTATTCTGTTCTTATCCTTATAAATTTTATACCGTTGGTTCAAGGTGTGAACTTGTTCAGACCAAACCTTGTGATATTATCACACAACGGTGGAGTGATTGTTATTTTATTGTGTTTTTTTTACTTCTCTATTTCCTCCCTCATGAGTCTACTTCCCGCTTCCATTGAAACCATAGCATCAATGGAGGGATAACCCACTTATGGGTTTATCCAAGGGAGTAGCAAGGGGATGGATTGAATGTTATTTATCACCCCATTAATGTATAATCACTTCTTTAATTGATATTTTTATTTGATAATTTTTAAACTCCATCGTCTTTGTTGAATTTAAGGTCACACACTTCATGTGCAAATACGAACCTTTACCTTGAAGTGCTCAAAACTTTGATCCTTCAAGTGTATAAGTGATTAGTATTAAAGGGTTTAGGCATTAAACCAGTAAGTGATGATGTTGTTTTATCTCCTTAAATTAACCCATCTCAAATATAAGAAATTGAAATCATTGAAAAGGAAATACGTCCAATCCACCCCGAGCGATAACCTAGGATCAACTCATTATTTTAAATTGAATTCACTTAAATCTGTTAGTTATCCTTTAAACCCATATAAAATCAACCCAAGTTGGCCACTTCATATCCAAAAACAGTCCATATAATGTACGTGTCTATAGGTTTCTTCTTAGGTCTCTAAGGATTCGATAACCCAAGCTAAACTACAAGGACCGTTCTACCTTCATCTCTTGGTTAAAATTGAGTGAGAATAAGATTCTCTTTTAGAACACTTTTCAACCCTATATACCAATCTCTAATTGTTTTTTGGGTCATACCTATAAGTGATATCAATAAGATTATCATGAACTATTCCATAATCTACAACAAAGGCATGTTAGTGGGTGAGTATCATGTATTGTATTTTTTTATCAAGGACTTTTAATGAAAGTGATCACGCTAAAAATGATGAATCTATACATCATATTCATTTAGTGAGCCAAGATCCATATTTCACTAAGTATTAACTCTTCTTTGGTGTTCCTCTCGCTGCTTAGATATTTAGGTAGAGAAACATCATAATTATAAAAGACATGATTCTTGGATAGTTGAGTGGATAACATTGTATCCTAGTCCATCATATGGATTTACTCAACTTTATTCTATTGGTATCATAGCTCTTAGGGTTTCCTAGCTAAGTGTAACACAAATAAAACACTAATAATAGACAAACAAAAGGAAATCCAGAGGCACCCTTCTTTTCTATAACCTACCCAAGGATGATCCGGTGTCATCTATTACTTTCTTTCCTTATGAAAGATGATCTAAAGGAACCCTTATTTGACAAAACCTACCTAATTAAATGATCAAGGTCTTGAGGATTGTTACTTTGGAAGGAATCTATCACTTAATATTTGAGGGGTTTTGTTTTAAAAGTATTGATAACTTAATATACATCATATGCATATTAAATTCATAACTATTACATATCATGAAATATTTATCTTCTCATGTTTCATTTTTCGTGTATGCATGATTATAATGATTTAGTTTTGGAATTCTTATTTCATCCACCAAATTAATGTGTTCACACCACATTAATGTGTAATTCTTTACACAACCCATAGTTTTTTTTACTCACCCAAATATAGAAGCCAAACATATTTATACACATCTATATGCATTCAATGAATAAGTTATATGAAATCTTCGTGTAAATTTTTAAAACTATATAATATTGAAAATTTCTATATGAGTAATTCTAGAGCCACAAATAGCCAACTCTCACCATTCTAGAATAAAGAATAAGCCTACAGGCTAGTGGAAAATCCGACCCAAAGTCCCTTTACTCAGAGATACTTTGCTCATGAGATAATCCAATTCATAATAATTTTAAAACCTAACATGCACAAATTATGCCCAACAACTAAATTCAATTCAATAACTTCAATTATAAACTGAGGTCAAGGTAGATGAAAACTAAATTTTATGGAGTCATTCCTAGAATATAATATAGGGCTCTATCTCCTAGAATCAATTTATCACGTAAATTTTGCATACAAAATATTTACATCTCATAAATAATTTACTACAAATAAATATTAAAGGAATTAACAAATAAATAAATATTTTATTTATTTTTCAAAACATGAGATACAACTATGATTTTTTTATTTAATTTAGACTTAAAAAATCTCATTTTACAAATTTTAACACTTATCGTCTATAAAAAATTTATAAACCATAAGTTGAGAATATAAAAAAAAATTAATATTTTAAGGATCATCACAGAGACACAAACATTTTAGTGATGGTGTGTGTTTTTTTTAATCATAGAATCACACCTTCAATTCTTGAAAAACGATGCTCTGATACCATTGGTGGTTTTTAGGGGACCAACTTATGATCATTAGTTGTGAAACCAAAACCAAAACACAGCCCTCGATCTATCTTCAAGGAATCAATGTGCAAGGAATATCAAAAAATATCATACCTAAAATACATGAACAGCAACCTTTATTTATTTCTTTTATGTAGATTTCTTGATGACGGTCACCAAAGAAGCAAACAAAATCCTCCTTCCTCTGAGGGGATTACACCGTCCTTTGTATCTCGAAACATTTCTTGAGGATCCATATACTCCAAAGGGGTGTTAACACCTTCTCAATGAGAAATAAATAAAACATCAAGAAGTAGGGAGCAATGGAAAGCTTGAATTCAATTTTTGTTATTCACTAACAACATGAGAAGGATTGCATCATTATATAGGAATCCTTGATGCATTTCATTTAATTAGAAGCATTGACCATATGCAACATATAAAGTATCATCTCATGTGTTACTCCCATTTTGGGAAAACCCATTGAACTCTTTCAATGTAATTACAATCCATATTTAATCTATTCATAATGGATTTGTAATTAATAAAAACTGAGCGAGGAGGGACGTAGCAGGTGCATGTATCACATGCATGCAAATCATAAGCCTTAAATGAAGTAATATTTTTTCCATTCGATATAAACATATCATAGTCTTATGATATCCATATTATGGATATAATTTTAGGTTCACATACAACACCAGGGAACCAACTCCAATAAGAGAGATATCAATCAAGTTCTGGTGTTGAATATTTTGTACATCGAGGGCTTGAGGAAACCAACATTATTATGATAGTATATATTGATAATTGAATAAGAAAAAGAAAATATTATGAAAAAGTAAAATATGTTGGTGCTTCTAGAATATCATATGGTTTTGAGGTTCTTAACTTTAGAGGAATAGGACCATGTGGAGGATCATGTCATGCCCATGCATTGTACATTCTAAAGATTGAGATGAGGTTGATCAGCATGTTGTTGTAATTGGTTATCCTTTAGCGTTTAAAGAGATTTGGTTGAGGAAGAAGACCTATTGTTGTTGTTAGAGTAGTGTGGAGGGTTACTAAAGATCTTTTTCAAGAGGGAGTTAGAGAACCACCATTGTAGACTAGAGGGATCTATGATGAAGAATCATTTGGGAGACTATAATTGTTGGGACACAAGTTTCAGTTTAAGGATGATACATTCCCATTGTATTCACTTTATGATATTAGCAGATATTTATATCTTGGACTCAACATGAACACAACAAGGATGTTGTCACCCACATTGGGGGATGAACCATACAAATATTGTACATTGTTTCCCTTTTCTTTTATTATTTTTCATGTGGTGTGGTGTGTTTAATATCATTAAGCGAATCTATACATCCTAAAAGGTACAGAGATTTGAATAGTTTAAAGAAAAATAATTTGTTAAAACATTGAGCACACTGATTTACCCCCCCCCCCCCCCAGTGTGGCTACATGACCCACTAAGCACTATAATGGTGACCTTTGATACTCTCTTAGCAGGTGGAGGTGAAGGAGGTTTGTCATACCTAGGCATCTTACCTTTTGATGGATCCATATCTTATCAATAATAATGATTTGGATGATATAATAAAATAACATTATTAAAAGTATTTGATTCATTTATGGAGAATAGTGGTAATGGTCGTGAATAATTGGGGGAAATAGTTTGATATGGTGAATGGTATGGTAGTAGAGGATTTAGTCATAGGTTCAGATAAGATTGATTCTAGATGAAATGAAGTTAGAATTTGAGGTGCTTAAGATCAACTTCTTGTTGGAAATCAATATCCAACACCTCTATTGAATGTGCGAGTTAGATGAGCTCATAATATAAAGCTTTAACTTTTCACTAGAATTATTTTATTAGAAGGTTGGAATCTGCTGAATGAGATTTCATACTTCTAAGTAGCTTAGTCTGGATTTTAAAAATTTCTTTCAAGAATGCGTTTTGAGAGATTAAAGTTTTTGATTACCAGTTAAGTGTTGCCTCAACTAGAGTGAGAGAATGGGTTAACCTATCTGGTTTTCATGTCGCAGTTATTTTAATCATCATCATCGCTATCTTATTTGGTATAATATATTCACAAACAAAGAAAAAAGAAAGTATAATTTCCATCTTCGAAATAATTGAAAGGAAATCTACCTTCATGGAAATACTTGATTAGGGCACCAGACTCATAAAAGTAAAGAGGTGTTGATATTGATGTCGGATAAAAGATGTTGGTACTTCATGTGCATCTCATTAAAAATAGATTTCAATGCTTTTATCTTTATTTCATAAGAAAGAAGGTTTTTTTATTGTATTGGTTATATTTCTTCTTGAGCTTTCTCATATTTAGAAATCCAAGCTTCTCACAATATATTTTGTATGAAATCTAGGATCAAATCCCGATGGAGGGATATTTCCAGGTTAACAAACCCTGTAATTATATATGAAACTCAAGATCAAATCTTGGTGGAGGGATATTTTTGGGTTACTATAGAAGTATTATAGTAAGTACTATGTGGTACTGTAACAACTATAACTATTCATCCTATTTGGGCCTCTAGAGCACCGGTTTGGGCCTACAAGCCACGCGGCCTTTAGAACACCTCAAGCCTCTGGTCGATGGGTTTTCAGGCCATAGGACCAGAAAACAGTCTAGGCAGACCACACAGGAGTAGGCCCCAGAAAAGGATTCAGAGCAAGTAGCAGTTATCAGAGCAGAGCTAACCAAATTGGAAGAATGAGAGGGTATGACAATCTTCATCGGTACCCAACACCATGCAACTCTACACGAGACAATTCTAGTCGATCAGTAATGCAAGGTGGGGAGTTAGATGCCTTCAATGATGTAAATGCTAGAGTGGGGAAGTTCCAGTGTAGTCAGGTTTTTGGGCCTTCGGGTCATGTATTGGGCCCTGTGCCTCTACGCCTTCGGAAGATATACTAGACCTTATGCCTTTAAGTCTATGGGTCATATAAGGATTCTCTCTCAACCCAACTAAAAAAGGGGATTATCCAAATAAATAAATAAAATACTTGAAGTCCTTCAGGACAAGTTGACCACTATATCTAGGAATATGCTTTGGAATATTAGTACACATCTGATTGTGCTCAACTTTGACTTGAAGATACAAATTCTCTTCCATGTTCTTTGCCACACTGAGGTCTAGGTTGTGATTCGGAACCTTGAATGTCATTTGGTGATGTAGAGTTGTTATGTGTGTGTGTGTGTTGTAAAATCGGTTGAACACTGATTGAAACCGTGAATAATTTCAAAACTAGAGATGTATGGTTGATCGTAGGTGAATGTATTGTTGAAAAAATGATGTATCAAACTTGCGTATAGCGACGACAAACAATGATAACAATGTAAATAAATAGACAAGAGAAGTATAGACAAAATATAGAGGTCCAAAAGTCCTCCATTTTATTAACATATCTCCATATATATATATATATATATATATAGTACAGAAGATTTGATCCAATTGAGATTAATCCCAACAATATCTAATCCAATAGCTAGAATTCCAAAGGTTAGAGAATAAGGAATTTTTGATCAAGTGAAGGGTTGTATTAGGTAATGAGGAGTTATTATCATTAATATTATTATGGCATCTACACAATTATTATTATTATTTCACAACACTCCCCCTTGGGTGTCGTAATTTCATGAATTATTATTTTATCCTTCGCTTAAGAAAAAATCTATGGGAAAAACAAGTGAAACTAAAATAATAGAATTCCATGAAAACTTTAAGTCGCCTCATCAAAAACCTTATCAGAAAAACCCAATGGGAAAACCTGATAAAATTATGAATTTGAGACATGGGAGGAAGTCCATGGGTAATAATGAATTGTCTCATTGAAAATTACGACTCATGGAAAAGGCTAACAGTTTCCATTAATTATAGATATTCATTCTCTTGGATATTTGTTATGATGTATGATTGCCTCATTAAAAACCTCATCAAGGAAAAACTCTTCGAGGGAAGACCCTTGATTAGGAAAAAAGAGTGCAACGACATTAAGTCATCATAATGTTGTCTCATTAAAAACCTTATCAAGAAAACTCAATAAGAAAAAACTTGAGTGAGGGAAAAAAATTACAACAGTTACATCTCCCTCTCATAATGGTTATCACTGTATCATTTAACTCATTGCATTACAGAATGTCCATGATGAAATTTATCAATTTATAAAACATTTGGTTTTGGATTTTAAAATAATAATAATTTACATCCTTTAAATTTCAATGAGTATGGAAAAACAATACCTTGCATCGTAATATGATTTATTGTTATTTTCAAGACACATGTGCACATGTACATGTATATCCTTCACAGATAAATAAAATGTGCATTTATATTTAATCATTTTGTGATAAGTTAGTTCTTCGTTATCCCCCCCCCCCCCTCTATTTATGACATATATCACTCTTGAAAGCAAGAGATTTAATGGTAAATGGTATTTTTCATGAATATGTAAAATCATCCCAAAATTTATGATTTCATCTTCTAGGTGATTAATTCAAAATACATGGACATTCCATGTAATTTCATGATCAAATAATTCATTGATTTTAGAAAACTCTTCAGGAGTTGATGTTTTTCAAAATATATTGATAACATAATGAATAAAATGATTCATACAAACCATGGGATGATAAACAATGACAACATCAGTTGTACATAATCCAAATATCCAAATCTATAAGGAAGAATATTTCTTACAATAAGATCATCAATATTCAATAGTTTTGGTTGTTTGGATAATCAATTCAAAACTTTATAAGTTGAATGTATAATATTTTGCATCAATAATTCTTTTGGCCAATTATTTTGATGTCAACATCTCACAAAGTCCATTGTCATCGGTGAGTTTTGAAAGCATTCAAAGATTTAAATATATCACCAACAACATTGATTGAGATCTCATAATTTATTTGGTATTAGTGTCACTTCAGAAAAAATATCTAAAATTATATATTGTTGTTGATATGTTCATTTTCCTCTTCAAGGAAAATTATATTTATTACTTTTTACTCACAATGATCAATGATTTTATATAATCAGTTCAACCACACTTTTGATATGTATAACCAAACTATTGATTTTCAACACTTTACATTCATGTACGTGTTATGAGCATCTTGTCAATAGTTCTGTCAAATCATTTTGTATATAGTATGTGATAATCAATATTTATTTTAGTCATCATGTAATGTATACTCACCAGCAACTAATAACACGCGTGACCATTTAGTAGATGCAACTTTCATATAGTATTTAAATGGATCACATGGTAAATGGGTGTGTCCATATATACTTCGTAATTTGTTCTTCATAAACATATGAGAAATTCATTTTCAAAATAGTTGCTAATGATATAAATAATTTACCTTAATAATAGGTACCTTAATAGTTGATAACTCATGGTAAATTATCATACAGGGGCATTCGTAATAATCTAATGAGAATGAATAATTCTCTAATGATTTTGTAAACATACATCCATCAAGTAAACTCATCATTCTCCCCATGATGGATGTCTACTATTTTATCAACAAATTTATGATAATGTATGCTTATATCAATGTTTTTCATTATAATTGATCATTCATAACTTAAATGATCGTGTCATATATTTAAATGTGTTAGAATCGGTAAACTTCTGGTTTACCGTAATTAATTCAATTGTGCGTAACAAATTCTTTAGAATCATTTTTTATCAATTATAAATGTTTGGTATATACCGAGGTGAGTCTTTTATCTCACATGATATTCATTTTCAAGAATATCATTGATGTCTAATATATCTCATTGAGACTTCAAAATATAACAAAGCATTATTGATTAAAAAATTTGTACCACCGAGTAAGAATATATTCACTCTTCTAAAGCCTTTTATTTACACTACTAGTAAATGTACTTACATGAGCACATACAAACTCTCCAAAAGTTTTGAACATATGTGGATTCTTTTAAATCATTTAATCAAAACTTTTGGTTCAAGATCGAATTATATAAGATCTTTAGGATCATCCATCGTGCATACTCATATTTATCACTATAATTTCCACTTGTTGTAGTTGATGAATTCATAATATAATCATAACGGGTTAAGCCTATCACCAAGCAAATTATTGCATATTTTAGAACTTCTGACCCAAATATTATTTTACAATACAACTATTTGAAAGTGGAGCCCCCAATGTATTTTAAAGGTGGTGAGTGTGATACCAAGAACCAATATGGAAGAATCTTCTAAATTCACAACACACCCCATCGTCATCAAAAAATATAAAACATAGAATAACTTTTACAACATTCACTTTACCAAATAAAGAAGAAATCATTTAATCAAATTTCATCAACTTACAAATATTCATGATAAAATTCTAAGTACGCACAAATCATATCAAATTTTTCATGATTAATGTATATCTTTAAGTAATGAAATAGAATGATTAAAATTACATCCACATCAAGAAATAAATTAATTTCATTAGATTTCATGATCCACAAATTATAACTCGTTATTTATAAATAATGATCATCTTATAAAAGTACTAAATTTATTATTATGATGATCATTGCTTTAACCACTTCATGTGGTAAAATCATTCGCATAAAATATATTAGATTATCAAAACTATGTAATTCAGTCATTTCATTTATGAAATGTAAGAACATCAACATCCACTTCATATGATAAAATCAAATGAATTACATAAGATTATACTAATAATTCATAAACAAACGATAAATAATAATTCTTTCCCCTTGATACTATTGATGCAAGAAGATAAATGAAGATATCCTTCAATATAATGTAGGACACTTTACATATCAAAATGAACTATTTTATAAATATTAACAAAATTCATTGTGCTATTTAAATAGATATTGTTATAAAACCATTTATAGTGGTTATATTATTATTATTCGTTTATTTGCCTTGTAAACAAATAAGGTACAATGATTATCACAAAATATCATATTCACACGAACTTATTTAAAATAAATTCTTGTATATTTGCATTCACTTCAAGAAATGAAATGTAGTTGTTTTAAGAAACATTCTCAGGAAACAAAATAAAATTATTTGTTCCGATTTTATAATGGCTTCAAGACAATAGCATAAATATTTAATTCATCAATTTCAACCACTCAATGAATGAATATAAATAATGTATTTCCGTTTGTTGTTCATTAACAATTCATTTCCCTCAAATATTTTATAAAAATAAAATAAAATGGAAGATATAAAACAATACAATACTTAAAAATATTCAAAGTAAACATCATCTTTGTTATGCACCTTTATACATCATAATCAGATTTGACACCTTCACCATGAACAAAGATGACATGCATCAAGCATGCTCATATTACATATAACATGTATAAAGCAATGAAAGCATAGTGATTGGAAGCACTTTACATCCATTTACAACTCTATAATGTTGGTGGGTCACTCATAGTTGTCCATTTAGGAACATATTAGATCTCCAAAAGTATAGGTTAATTATATGCTGTTTTATTTTAAATTTATAATATTAAATATATATTTTCCAACGGTTCTTGTTTTTTTCAATAAACCATCATAATGACCCAAAAAATACAGTTTTGAATACATAATAATAATAACTCCCTAAGAAAAATAGAACCTGTAATTTACCATAGCCATGATCCAACCGTTGTGGGTTAGGAAGGTGTCAGTCCAGCTTTATTCTGTCCATTTCACTGATCACTCCTTCCAACTGTAAACAAAACCAAACATATAAGGTGGAAAAACAACACAACGCAAGGAAGCAAACTGCAGTAAACTTGCAGGCCCGAGAACTTGCCCCCCCCACCCCCACAAACATGTGTCAATCAGAAACATATTAATTGATCCCATAAGATAATACCTTTGCGACCTGTCGCAAGAAATAATCCCCATAACGCTTTGTCGCCTTCAATTCAACCACGTGAACCACATCATCATCAATGTAGAAGTCCATATCGGCATTGGATATGATTTTCCCATCATTGTCCACCGCATGTGTTTTGTGCTTGTATGTCATCAAAATCGACCTACAACCATCACCGTTGAACAATCATGATGATGATGAAATGGCAGAAAGGACGACCCATGAAAATCCAACCTCAGTGTCGGTTCGTCCACTTCCATGTAGCTGCAAAGCTTTCTGAGAGAGATCGTCGAGTATACTTTTAAAAACGTCCGAACGCCCCCCAGTAATTGCTGCTGCTTCACTTCGTACAAGAACAGCTTCAGCTGGAGCCTGTATGCATCCTGCAATAATAAACAGCTTCAACTTCATTCCATTGAAATGAAGAACCACCAATGGAAGGAGAAGGTATGAAGCAATTAAACCACTAACACAAAACAAAAGGGGCAAATGATTTATGCAGCAAATGTACCATTTATTTTTTAAAAGGAAAAACGAAGATTATATATTTTGAATATGGATTTTGCTTTATTTTTAGCTTTTAAAAATAAACAAATGTGATTTTTTATTCTTCTGTTTTTTAAACCAAAAGGTGTATTTTTTTCTGTTTTTTAAAATTATTTAAGGAAAATGAGTTATTTAAAAAAATAATAATGGAAACTTTCTTTTAAATGAAAAAAAGGGTTTTAAAATATTTTAAAGGAAAAGAGGGGTTTTGCTATTTTTTAAGAAAAAATGGGATTTAAAAAAAATAATCACTGAGAAATGTTTTGCTTTCTTAGAAAAGGTGAAAAATTATTATTATTTAAAATAAAGGGATTTCTCTGATTTTTTTAACATTTTTGAATGGAGGAATTTTTTTTATTCTTTTCAGATGAAAAGCCTATTTTATTTTTTAAAGGAAAACGGAAAGTTTTTTAATTTAATTTTTTTAAAAGGACGTGAGAATTATTTAAAATGAAATATCGGTTTTATTAACCAAAAAAGGATTTTCGTAAATTTGTATGGCAAAATAAGTTTTTTATGAAATTTTTTAAAATGAAAATTTGAATTATTTTTAAAAGGAAAAGCTTTTTCATTTTTAAAATAAAAAATCAGGTCTTTTAAAGGAAGTTTTTTTATTTTTTAAGATTTGCAAAAGGAGAAATTTATTTATATATTTTTTTTTTACAAAAAAAAAATGACATTAGTTTTTTTGATTTTTTTAAAAGAATCTACGACCCAGGCAAAAATAGCATGGAAACGCTTGGTGTAAAAACTGGTCTCCAATCCACCCTGTTTTGGTATTTTCCTATAACCCAAAGCCAAATTTGGCGTTGCGCTGTATCAACGTTATCCTTATCATTTTAGTCTTTTGCACTTATATTCCATTTATTTGTAAATTCAATGATCGTATTTAATCAAAAAAATATTGTTTCCAGTGTTAAAAAAGGAGTAACGGATTGGACATGATTTCACTATAGATACTCTATTTTGGAGTAAACTTACTTTTCATTTTAAAAGCTTTGGGTTGAAGATGGCCTTAATGAAATAAGGAATTTTTTTAAAGTTTTTTGGATGTAAATGCCAAAAGTTGCATCATGATCGCAAAACAAATATCAAAAGGGGTGTTACATAAAAAGATACATGACAGGTTGCAACTAACAAACCAAGAATCAAAAATTCATGGGGGGCATACCTGGTTGTAATTTACAAGAGGCTCCTCAAATGCCGGAGGTGAAGGGGTAATGAACTTTGGGCAAGCATAAGAGAAAAGCTCGTCATAAAGTGCAAAAGCCTCCTCATCATATTTCTGCATTCTCAACATCTTCTCCCCGTACTTCTCCTGCAATTGAGAGTTCACCGTCTCTTCAACAAGCTTCATCTGGGGGCAAAGAGAAAGACCAACTGCCAGCAACGCATACATTTGCTCATTCTTCTTTAGTATCTGCTCATACTGAGGAGATTTATGATGATATTGTTTTGTCTTATAAATGTATGAGAGAATTTTGTTGAATTCACGAATTGCCTCCACGTACCTATAGAACAATAATAAATACAATATGCCCAGAAAATACACACAAGCCATTATGTAGATAATGCTACATAGACAAGACTAGTCAGAGCAGCATAAAATTACTAAGGCAGAGCAGTGGAACTTACCTCCTCAACATAAGATTGGCAAATCCATAATGATATATGGTTGTGATGTGGCTTCCAATAACGGTCATAAACACACCATTCTGGCTTATATCAATAGGCAGCAAGCACTTCAGACCAATGTGATAATCACCCAAAAGACAATGAACTCTAAGCAATCCGACCATGCTAAAATAGCCTAAGACCTTCAATACATTGCTTCCACCGTTGTAATCATACCCATCAAATGCAGTAAACTGCTCAAGGCCTTCCTTCTCTTGCTCCAGGATGTGAATAATTGCAGACTTCTCAACCAGTGCTTGCAAGAAGTTCAGCACCCCATACACATTCCAGGCCTAGAAGAGGCAAACAGAATAAAAGATTAACATGTAATATTCCCATCCCTTGATACAGTAGGGTAATGCTCACATATACACTGCAAAAGAACAGATGAACCACCCCTTCCCCTTCCCCTTCCCCTTCCCCTTCCCTACCCCCTAACAATAAAGATAAAAGGGTTTCCTATATTAGAAAAGCTATCAAAAGTTAACATTCTTCCTTAAAATCACAATTTGATGAATAGAAGACACATCCAATTGAGTAAGAAATTATAAACATTCAGCAAAGAATCTATTGAATAACATTCATTTTTCCATTTTATTTTCTAAGGTGGAAATGGCAAATAGCCAGGCCATGAAAATCCTTTCAAAAGCAACACTCGATTGCCACATGAAAATGAATGATCAGAGACCAGCAGCTTTGAATTATTTAGTTTCCCCTTTCGGGGCTCTTAAAATCAAAACCTGCAACTGCAAGCTACCCGCCCCAACCCACAGCTAGACTAACCCACAAGATTAAAGCTACTACCAGTCTGCTTTAGAAAGCTTGTTTGAATGAACAGGAGCAAATTTGTGTCCATGGCTTATTAATTTGAGAATATTCTACAAAGCGGCAATGCCATTGAAATCTTAAATCAACTTTTACTTTCTTTCAGCTTCGTTCTACGAGAGTCTTAAATCCAAACTAGAGGGATGATAAGTTAAAATTTTCACTTCTCAACTTTTGCACACATTAAATTCAATGATTTTAAAATTAAAACCCTCGCGCTCACCTGTTTGAATACAGTGATGATGGTATTAATAAAGATAAAGAAGTCAAACCCTAACCTGATCAAACTGTTTCAGGAGCGCAATCTCTTGCTCGGTTTTGTTTTTCATTTTTGCACGATACTGACAAAATGACTGAAACTGGTACACGAACTCATCCACCATGTCCCACAGCCACTGGTTCGGCAGCTGCATAGTGACCACCCCATGCAACACGACCTGAAACAAGCTGCAGTAATTGTCCCAGGAATCAATGCGCTGCCTCAGAGTGGGCGACAGCCTCGCGTAAAGGTGCCGAAACCACATCTCCCGATAGAGCAAGCAGAAGACGTGATCATTGTCGACGTACTGCGCGACAGCGTCGACAGAGGGCCAAGGGCTCTCCTTGAACATCCGCTCGCTTAGGGTTTGGAAGGATCCCTCATACATCTGGTGAATCTCGTAGACGTTCTTCTCCCGAATGTGGCGGTAGAGGTGAACAACGAAGCTCTTCACGGAGTCCGGCACGAAGTTGGGGTCGTACCCCAGATCCGGCGACTGCGAGTGGTGCTGGGTCAACCCCTGGGCGTCTTCATAGTCGTAGACCGCCATACCTGCACACCACGGCCTCCCTCACGCTGTCTGTCTCGGCAGGACGGGATTTCCCGAGAGAGAACGAGGATCCGCTGCGCGATATTAGGGTTTACTGGCGAGTCTCTAACATTCGACAAGTATTTTCAAATAAGTGATTCATATACTTTGAAAAACAATTTCAAAAAAATTGATATCAATTCAATTATATATACTAAAGGTTGGATCCACTTCAACGACGTGTCATCCATATAGTCCTCCACGTCATCTCTTCCCATCCATTTTTCATTTCCTCAATCCAAACAATACCCCGCTCGCGATTCACCTCACCTCGAGCTAGGGCTTTCGCAAACCACCATTTGCGTCATACCTTTCCTGGTTTCCCTCCAATCCTCCAATTCTTCCTGCAAAGCATCACCACCTCCCTCATAAGGTTCCCTCTTTCGGTCCCTCATACACTACCCTCTCCTCTGCCTTCTCTGCCTCCGCCTTCTCCTCCTCTGTCTGCTCAGCGTCCGGCTCCTCTGCCTCCGTTTGCTCTGCATCTGGCTCCTTCGCCTCCGATTGATGTGTCTCTGATTGCTCTGCCTCCAGATCCTCCGCCTTCAATGCTCCACCTTTGGATCCTTCACCTCAAGCTACTCTACTTTCGGCTCCTTCACCTCCGCCTACTCCGACTCATGCTCCTTCGACTCTGCCTGCTCCGCATTGCTCACCCTCAGCATGTTCTGCCCTCATGCTCCCCCTCCACCTGTTCTGGCATGATCTCCCTCGAATTTCAGTTTTCTAGAGTATGATTTTCCCAATTTCCATCCTCTGATTTCCATCGTCTAGGGTATGTCTTTCCCGATTCCAGATCCGTGTGAAAACATGATGAATGCAATTTTTTTCATCCATAGCGTTACAGTCACCATCTGACAGGCAGAAAGAGCCTCTTGGAACTTAGTTGGGCTATTTATGGTGTCAAACTTTTTTGGGAAAAGGCATGAAGTTGTGAAAAATACATTTGCTGCTAGTGGCTCTAAAATTGGTAGCTATGGAAGTGTCAGTGACGAAGATGACGAAGAGGAGGAGCATGGCGGATCTCAAACCCTGGTATTGCTGGTTAACTTTTGTTTTGATCTATTCACATTTGTTTATTTACCTTTCAATCAAAATTATATCTTTCTTGTGTCACTGTTGCCTTGTCTCAATTTTTAGCTATCTCTTTATCGCTTCTATGTGTGTGACCAGTTTCTCAAGGTTACACGTGAAGGATGTGCCAATCGTATACGTTCATGACTCAAAGTCCCCATATATGCGCATCATAGGGTGACAATGGACTTGTGCAGGTTAGTCTTGGTAAATTCTATACTTTAATCAACCTTTCATATCCTGCAACTTCTTTTTTCCTATATTATAGATTATCACGAATGGAAAGATCAAGAAAATGAAAATAAATCCAGTTTTCTTGGGTTCATTGACCCGTAGAACATTGATTTTATGAGGAATTTATGGGACCTTAAATTGTTGCATTTTAATTTCTGGTTGTTCAACTATAAAAGAATTTTATGTTTTCATATTCATTTCAATAATGCAAAAATAAATTTTCTGTGGAATCATGGCCTTGCAAAATGCAGACGATTTGCATTGCACCCCACTTCCACTGATATCTCTAAATAAATAGAAAATTGGATGTGTCGTTGTTTTATGTCATTTTAGGGAAAAGAAACAAGAAAAATTGACGTTTCTTTTTAAAGATTAGTATATTAGTATCCATGCGAATGGTAAGATTACCGATTTATCTGCTCAAACATACCGTGTTTCTTTCACTTTTGTGACAAGATCATCCAATTGTGCTTCAGAAGTATAATTGTACAAAGTCCAAAGTTGTTAACATAAGACATGTCATATGTTATTTACATTTTGAGATTTTAATACGTGTGAAATCTTAAACTGGTCTAACATTAACAATGCTTTGATGGATGTTGTTTTCCATTAAGAGATTAGTCAACCATGCTTTACACATTATTACGTGTTTTTGTTCAGTATAGTTGTCTTTTCATGGGTTCAATGGACATATGTTTCAAATATCACCTTAGATATCTCTATGACAGTGATGAAGATGAAAAAGAGGAGGAGAATGGTGGATCTCATACCCTAGTTTTGCAGGTTACCTAATGTTTTGATCAATTCAAAGTTTTTTGATTTACATTTCCATCCAAATTATATCAATCTCGTGTCACCATTGATTTGTATCAATGGTTCGCTATCTCTTTACCTCTTACATGTGCATGTATAGTTTCTCATGGTTTCACATTGTAAGAACCCATTTTTTGCTGCGAAAGACTTTGAAATATTCTTGATGTTATTCCAGAGCAGCGCCCTCAGACGGCGTGCGATTCCGATCCCCAGAGTGGCCGGAATTAAATTTTCAGTACGTTCACACTGGAAACGCCAAATAAATGGGATAAATCCTAAACGGTGCTTCGGATCAGAGATCCAAGTGTACGGATGGGTTCAGAATGGGGTGTTTACCCTAGGAACGACATAAAACTTGTCGGCGCAGGATGTTTGGACCCCTCGTTCGCTTCCGGAACGTGAAACGGATAAATTAAATAATTAATTTATTCATTTAACAGCTTAACTCAAGTATCTCTTAAATGATGGATTGGATTGGAAAATCGAGGGCACCGTTGACTCCCGAACGTGCCGTTTACCCTAGGAGGGGTGTAAGTTTTGCGGGCGCGGCTCGTCTGTGAAAAATGGCTCCAGGGGCGTTTTCGTAATTTGGCGGCTTTGGGCGTTGAGTTTTATAACTTTTGAACGGGGCCTTGAATTAAAATTCCAAGACCTCTGTTGAGTTCATAGCGTGGTTTTTAGCCTAGGGGAGGCTTAATCCCAACCCCGTCGGGAGTTCGGGTTAGGGCCGACGGACGGGTGGTTAAGTGTTTTCTATTTAAACACTTAACCCACCCCCTCCCTCTGTTTCTTCTTCTTCTTCGCCTGGACGACAGCAGGCGGCAACCCCTCCCTCTCCTATTCCACTCTGGTGAGGCAGCTCCGGCGAGGTGTGACAACTCTGGCGAACCCTTGCGAAGCTTCGGGCGAAGCCCATCGAGGTAGGCGGTTGTTGTTTTTGTTTTAAAAATCTCGAACCCCTCTTTGAATCCCAATTTTAGCATCAAAACATTGTTTGATCTTCGAACAAAGCCCATAGGTGTGTATTAATAGTTTTGAGATTCCCGACGGTCTTCTCGGATTTAAAATCCGAGTCCCGACGTGTTCGCAAAGGCCCGACGAAGTTTGCGGGTTTTGTTTTCCGGCGGCGGACCGACGAGCAGCAGGCGGCACATGCCAAGGCGGCGGTGGCGCGGGTCAAGGTCGGGCGACGACGGCCTTAAGTGGCAGGCGGAAGGGGGGCTCCTCCGGGTGAGATGGGGCCGCGGAGCAGAAGGGCCGGCCCGCTGCACCGACCGGTTGACGCGGAGCCCGGGGTCGCGGCGCGCGCCCCCGCTTGGGAGGCAGAGACCCGTTGAACGCGGGTCTCCGCGTGGAAAAGCGATCGGCCTCGTGGCCGGTCGGTTTGGAGGCGGGCGGTCTGCGAGGGTGAATCGCAGCCGCGGCGGCTCGGCCGGCAGAACCGCGGGCCGGCCGGCTTGGGCCGGTCCAGGGGGGTGTGGACCGGTTGGACCGGTCCGGTCCACACCCGCTTGCGTCCGACGACGTTAAAATGCCGTAACTTTTAAACCAGGGGACGGAATTGCGTGCCGTCTGCGGCGACACGTCTCTTAAGTAGAGACAAACTTTGTGAGATGGTTTCGGGAATTTTTAATTCAAGAAACGAGGGTCCTCGTAGGCGCGGCGCACCTTTAAGTGAGTTGGCATTTTTCCGGGGATTCTTGTTATGGACGGCGCGGGCGCGTCTGACGTTCGTTTTGAGCGCCGTCAGAGGCGTTGGGACCCTGGCACCGGGGCGAAGCTTTCCAGAGTGGTTTCGGGCGTTGCAACTGGAGTTGAGGTGTGGGCCCCACGTGTCGTCTTTTGAGCTGCGAGCAGCGTTTAGCGACTTTCTCATCGGGCGTCCGTTCGGGGCGTGCGAGCAGTCGATTCTGGATGTTTTTCCGAGGGAATTGCAATGGTGCAATCCGCCCGCTCTAATTCGGCACGATGGTGCGGGCCCCACGAGGGTCGTTTGGGCGTTGACGGTGATTTTTTCATCTCTATCACCGAGAGGCTGTTTTGGACAAATGAATAGTCCATCTTGTGTACTTTTTCGAGAAGATTGCAACGGTGTGATCCGTTGGCAGCGCTTCGGGACCGGGGTGCGGGTTCCTCGTGGTACCGCTCGTGCGCGGTAAGCCAAAACGTATCTTTTTCTCTGTATATCCATTCCACTCAAGTGAGTAGTGCTTTTGACGTGTTTTTTCTGAGAGCATTGCGATGACGTAGTTCGCTCGACCTTTTTCGGGGACGTGGAGTGGGTCCCACCCGACTTGGCTACGGTGAATAGTACCCTTTTAACCGGGTGTCCATTTTGGGCGATTGAGTAGTCAATCTCGTGTGTTTTTCTAAGGGGATCGCAATGGTGTGCTACGTTTGTTCAGTTTCGGGATTTTGGGGTGGGCCCCACACGGGTTGGTTACGGTGAATAGTAACTCTTTCCTCGGTTGACCGTTTCGGGCGAGTTAGTAGTCTATCTCGCGTGTTTTTCCACGGGGATTACAACGGTGTAATCTGTTCAGGCGAGCGGAGCCTCATACGCGATCTTATTAAATGTGGAAATATAAAAGGTACTCTGGTGGCGGTTCTTCTACCGTGTTTGTAGCGGACCTTCGGCGTGTGATCACGTGCACTCCTGGGAGAGTGAGGTTGGTGTTTAAATAGATGTGGTTAGCTGTGCCTCAGCCGTTGAGGTGGCAGGTTGGAGTTGTTACGTTACGCCTCCGCGTTGACGTTGGGTGTCGTGTGCACATTAGCCTTTGGGATGGAAACGTGGTATACTCTAGGAGTATACGGGAATGCTTGGAGGTAAATGTGGTTGTTTGTACCCGAGAACGTTTGTGCGCTTGGTTAGGGTGACTTGGGGCCACACATCGTGTGGGCCCTATGAGCATGTCGTGTTCTGCTTTGCGTACCTTTGACCTCTCACGACGTAGAGGGTCCCTCGGTTCTCGTTTGTTGACCAGCGAGGTTGAGTTTTCCCCCCGGATCTGTGCTCGATGGTTTAGATCAGCAGGGTTGAGTGGTTTCCCCTGGTCTTGTTCCGGAGTCAGATGGTTGTGCGATACCCACTCCGTGTTCGGTTGTCCAGTGTTGTACCATCCAGTAGAGATGACCAGAGCAGTTCTGGGTTTACCCTTCAGCGGGGCTGGGCAGTGGGTTATTCATCGACTTCTCAGGGTTTACCCTCTAGCAAAGACTAGGCAGTGGGTCACCCGACGACTCTTGAGGGTCTACCCTCCAGCAGGGCTGGGTAGTGGGTCGCTCATCGTCTTGTTTCAGGTCCACCCTCCAGCAAGGATGGGTAGTGGGTCGCCTGTCGACTTGTTCAGGGTTTACCCTCTAGCAGAGACTAGGTAGTGGGTCACCCGACGACTCTTGAGGGTCTACCCTCCAGCAGGGCTGGGCAGTGGGTCACCTGACGAATTATTCCCGGTTTACCCACCAGCAGGGCTGGGCAGTGGGTCTTCTGATGATGTATTATGGTTTACCCTCCAGCAGGGCTGGGTAGTGGGTCACTCGATATCATATTATGAATTACTCTCCAGCAGGGCTGGGCAGTGGGACACCCGTTGATATTCCAGACTCAGTCCTTTCTACTAGACTAGTCTGTGGCTCTCCTCCGGGATTACCGGAGTGGGACCCTTGGTTGTACGGGTCAGTGATGGAACAACCTTGTCTTTGAGGATACCTCTCGACTGTGAGATAGTGACATGGTGTGGTTTGACATTCCCCTAGAACTCTCAAGCGCGAGAGGTACTTTCCCCACCGAGACGCGTCCTTGCGACGCGACCTAAAACCGTGCGGGCGAGTCAGTGCCGCCCAAAGCGGATAGTGTCAAGGTGCGGTGATTTGAGCCCCTTGACTTGCGATTCGGGGCAGACGTGCGGGATGCTGGGCATCGATGGTGTTTATTTATGGGATTGTGGGCTACTCACTTTCTTGGGTTGAGCTACAGGATGGAGATCCCCTTACGATCTTGTTCAGGCTTCTTGACAGAGCATATATGTATATATACCTCATTTTGTTACTCACTTCTTGGGTTTTGGCTACTCTCCTTCTAGGAGAGGTGAAGACGTGCGGGGTATGCCATGTGTTTTCTGTGTCTAGCTTCTCGTGGTTGAACGAGTCTACTCTCCTGCTATAGGTAGCGAAGACTCGATGGGAAGTTCATATTCTCACCATTTCCAGCTCCTTGTGTTTGGATGAGTCTGCTTCCTTTCTCTTGTTGGGTTGAGCTGGACTCTTTACTGCACTTTCAGTTGTACTCCTCTACTTTCCCCTGTTCGATCTACTGATCACCCTTCGGTACCTCCTTTGTTGCTCCCTCGAGCCTTCGGGGTATCCTACTGAGTATTTTCATACTCACCCCTGCTTGGGATTTGCCCGCACTTGGTGTGCCCTTACATACGATGGATAGGTTGGCCGTGACTTCAATGGAGCTTAGGAGTTCAGGAGCGTGGACCGCGTGCGGTGGTCGGAGTCGAGTTCCAGGTGGGGGACCCTTCTGGCTGTTTTCCTTTTTGGTTACCTGTTTCCGGGTTGTGGCACTTTTCCTGGTTGGGCGCGTGTTTTGCCCCTTTTATTTTCAGTTTACTTTCAGCACTTTCTTTAACTGTTAGAGGTCGATGCACTTGCGGTTTATTTATAGCAGTTGCCCTTTTTCTTTACTTGTCTTTTCTCTTTTACTCTGCACTTTTGCATTGAGTGTGTTGTGTGTGTGTTTACAGGTACTTAGGCAAAGGCCTCCTCGAGTTATTATGCCTTCGGCGCTGGTCTCCAGCCCCTGGCCTATGGAGGCGAGCTTGGGGTAGTTGCAGCTCGAACCCGGGTAGGGTCGGGTCATGAAAAAGTGGTATCAGAGGTGGTTTGTTCCTTGGGACGCTATTCAGATGTCCCTAAATTAAAAGGAATTGGTTGGGATTTAGGGCAATGGTGTTAACGTGTCTCGAGAACGGCTCTCAGGCCAGGGAGTCCAGTGATGGTGCGGCGGACGACGTATACATTCACCAGGACCTTGATAACCCGCTTTGTCGACTCGGCATGCTGAGACAATTGTTGCATGGAAAAATTGGTTTGTGCATCACATAGGATTGAGTCTTTGACTGTCCTTCTTGAGTCAGCTCCCCATTGTTGTTGTTGTTGTGATATGCATATATGCTCATCGGATCGTGACACTCCTTGATAATATTCAGGATGTCTCTGTGAAGACAGCCAGCCAGGATGCTAGCTTTGGTTCGTGATGATGACCATGTGAGCTATGAGGCCACATTCCAGGACCCATCATGCGAGCCCCTTTCTCCGGGTGGTCCGGTAGCAGCACCCCCACTTGTTGAGCAGCAGACAGCTTCAGCAGAGCAGGCTGAGCTTGAGCACAGGTTGAGCGCGCTTCGTGAGTTCCAGCGGCAGAGACCGATGAGGTTCAGTGGTGAGCTAGACCCTCAGGCAGCAGAGGTTTGGTTTGAGACAGTGGTTCACCTTTTCAGGTTTGTGCAGACACCGGTAGATTAGATAGTGGCTTTGACAACTAACCTTTTTCGCGGAGCAGCTTGGCATTGGTGGAGTCTGGAGACTCAGTTTCTTGACGAGTCGTCGCTTTCATGGGGTGACTTTCTGTTGTTGATTCGTGAGGAGTTTTGCCCCTCCTGCTTACGCTCCGTTCAGATTCAAGAGCTCCTACAGTTTCAGCAGGGAGGGATGATAGTGGCCGAGTACGCGACTAGTTTTGTAGACCGAGCACGCTTTTACCCAGACTTGGTCCAAGACGGAAACTTTCGAGCGCGGAAGTTTGAGCAGGGTCTCCTCCAAGAGATTCGTGCACTACTATAAATACGGGCAAGGGAAGCGCCCCCTTATATCAGCGCTAAGAAAAACCACTGATAAAGGTTACCCTGTATCAGCGCTAAAATTTTAGCGATGATAAAGAAGTTCTTTATCAGCACTTTTCTAGCGCTGATATAGGGCCTCTTTATCAGCGCTAGAAAAGCACTGATAAAGAAACCCTGTATCAGCGCTGATAAAGAATCCCTGTATCAACGCTAAAATTTTAGCGCTGATACAGTAAGGATTTATTAGCGCTTTTGTAGCGCTGATAAAGGGTACTATTATCAGTGTTAAAAAAGCACTGATAAAGGTAGTCTTTATCAGCGCTTTTTTAGCGCTGATAAAACCTTAGTGCATTTTTTTATAAAGTCGGTCGCACAGTGCCCTCGTTTTATCGCGACCTAAAGCTCTCGCGGTACTGGAACCCTGTGACTCCCCTATGCCGCCCGCTGAGATCACGTTGCCGGACCTCCGCCGCCCTCGCTTCTCATTGCCGGACCTCCACCGCCCGCTGAGTTCGCGTTGCCAGACCTCCGCCGCCCTTGAGCTTCAGTTTTCCGGACCTCTGCCGCCCGCAACACTTTCAAGATTTAGTTTTCTGGACCTCCTTTAAGGAATGTTTTCCAAATCTTTTTTCAATATTTTTCTCCTCTCCCATTTGTATATCATTTTTTTAACATGATTTTTTATTCTATGGGTGAGTATTATGGATTGACCGATTGAAGAAAATGAACCATACTTGATGGAAAATGATGTAAAGGGGATGATTCACATGTGTTTACTAATTTTCATTATATTTCTCAAGAACATGGTGCTTGTTTACTTTTATTGTTGAAAATCATCATTGTTTTTTGGTGGGGTTGTTTGAGAAGTTTTTTGTTAGTTTGGTTGTGATAGATTCCATTGGGGGGAAATGTGAGATGGTTGAGGTGGTAAATTGTGCAGTGGGGAAGCATCAACCTTTCCATTGTTAAAAAGATGTAATGAGTGGGTTATTGTGGGATATGACATCGTTATTTGATATGGGTTTTCCTTTTAGTTTCCCAGTGACATAGAATATAGTTGTTAATGATGAAATTGAAAAGGGTTTGGTGGGAATTGAATAACTTCATGGATAAAAATGAAATGGTGGCTATAAAACTATGCTCATCCCCTACGCGATGGGTGTATCGGGTGGTTCCCTCTTCTAAAATTCAAATATGTGAGTTCCTTTACCGAGATACAAACCTATGACCACTCTTAATTCAGGAAACATCTAACTCTAGGTGATAATCCTAGGTTGCCTTAGGTGACGAGAATATGAAGTCCCTATGTTATGGGAATATGAGATCTTCTTTATCTCCCAAATAATGTTCCCTTGATTATACCTCATGAGATTATAAATAGATTCATTAGGGGATATGCCTAAGAATCCCCTAAGTGATGATCGTAAGATCTCTTATTCTTCTCCTAGGTAATGATCCTAGGATTATACCTCACATGAGGAGCATGAGATTCCTTAGGCGATGTGCCAAAGAATCCCCTATGTGATGAGCATACGATCTCTAAACACTTCCCTTAGTAGATGATCTTATGTTCTTACCTGGTGTGATAAGAACACGATTCATTAGTTGATGAATATAGAAATCCTTATGTGCTATGAATATATTTTATAAACCAAATTGGTGTATATTCCTCACATGAAAAATGTGATCCACCTTGTGTAATGAGCATAAGATTATAGAGGTTATAAGACTTGAATTACTTCTGCAATAAGAATAAGTTACCAATTATCAATCATGGTATGACTCATGTATTACAGATAATACACCTCATGTCATGAGCTAATAAAAAATTAATAACCTTAATTTTAGATGAATTTTATATTTTATTAATAAACTCATCACCATTATTATATTCAACTAAAAGTATATTCCCTATAACTAGAATAATAATTGTAATTAACTTGTGTCCACTAGAGAGTAGAACCAAAAACTAGATTAAAAAACATGTCTTATATCTGGAACAGAGACCCAGAATAGGAATCATACTCCAAGAAGGAAACTATAGAAGGAATATCTAACATCCCATATTCCCATTCCAATAAAGGGGACAATATTATCAACCATAGATGTGGACTCTTTCCACCTTTGGAAATAGGTAAGGTAGGTTATGAGGATTGTGGCTAGACCAAGGAAACAGATTCAAGCCTGAGTGATTTCCCCAGTAGAGGCATCAAAAAATTACCCATGAGCCCAAATATATAATTCAAACAGGCCTTATTCTATGGGAACCATACATATTAGGCCATACTCTAAATGAAAACATTCCCACACATAGAGGACCATATTCACTAAGTGGTCCATACTCCTACTAGTTGAAAAAACCCTATACCACATAGATTCATATTTTTTGTGAATCCAAAATACACTCATTAGGCTATATATCCTTTTAGTTAGACCAAAAATGTCTTATCACACATATTTACCATATTAACTTTCACTTGGTATCATTTGAAAAATCATCTATACAACTTGATGTTAAACTATATCAATTATTTATTATTAGAAGTACATTGCACATGGTTGTGATAAATACCCTCGGTGCATTCACTAACCCATGACATGTTGGAGGATGGTTTTAGGGGGTCACTACACTATAATCTACTAACCAATAGAGGGGTATAAATGGGTATAGGCCATGAAATAGTGTTATCAAAGAATTTTATTAGGAGATGTGATGGGGTTTGATGTTAGGAACATTTGAGGATTTCAATGGTTTGGTTTAGAAAGTATTTCATTTGAATTCATTGGTATATTTTGGGTGTAACTTTCCTTAGGTTTCAAATTATGCTCTTAGTGGTTCTTCATGGTTAGTGGTTGTAGTCTCTTATTTGGGTGAAGGGATGTGTTCTTAGTATATTTCCATCTTATGATGTTCTTCATTGTTAGTGGTTGTAGTCTCTTATTTGGAGATGTATGATGTTCTTGGTGAGGTCCACTATCTAGCTAGTAGTGTCGTTGTATATGAGAAAGCATCGATGTAGTTGGAGATGTATGATGTTCTTTATTTAAGTAGAATCATTCATATTCCAAGTGGGTGTTTCTATACTATATCTTCTTTTTGGGATTCATGTGTTTCATGAATTCATATTTTATCCATTTGAAGTTGGTTAGACATTTTTTGATCATTTTGAAGCACAAAATAACCCTATTAATGAAAATAATATATGGAATGGATGGTATCTTGTTGTGAATTAACCTTTTTCATTGAAATGAATTAGGTTTCCTTCTACCATTGGTGTATTTGATATTATAAATGAAAATCATGGTTTAAAATAAAGATAAGTTGATTCTTTAAATAAAATTCCAAATGGTTTGGCATGTGTTTGTTTATTGATTTTTTTTTGGGAATGATTTCCAAAATTAATTAAAATGTCTTGTTTTTAAATGGTTTATGGTATTGGTATTTTAAAAAATTGAGGGGGATTGATTGTCCTTTTGAACAAAATACCTTCGATCCCGACCACCATCCATTGCTTTTTGGGGGTGACTTTAATGTCATTTCCAACCCAAAGAAAAGGAAAGGTAGAAGTGCATTCCAGAGGAAGGCCATCATGGAGTTTGTTCAGTTCATGGCTGGGAAGGACCTCATTGATCTCATCTTCTCAAGTGATAGTTTCACCTGGTACAACAACTATAGGGGCCATCACCGCTTGTGGAGTCTATTGGATAGGTGTCTAGCCAACATGAAAGACACTAACCTATTCTCAAATACCATGTTTTTCCATCTTGTTTGGGGTATTTTGATTCACTCCCCCTTTTGGTTTCCATTTCTTCTTGGCATGATCATCAGGAACAGTTTCAATTCCACCAGCAGTGAGTATTTAGGCATGATGATATTGAATGTAGGGCAGAGACCCAGGAGTGGTAGATGTATCATTCTTGATTATTCTTGTGTTTGGTCTGGGGTGATTTGAAGAAACTATAATGAATCTAAAGTAATTATATTTAATGGAGATGAATAAATACTAATGGTTAGGCTCTATTAATCTCCATTTTTATAAGGAAGTGGTTTTCTTCTACTTTATTTGGAATTCTGGTTTTGTGTACTTGAACCATAAATACTAATATTTGAGATTCAAATAGGATGGATATGAATAAAGATTGGATGGATGCTAATCGTTTAACAATAGAGTACGAGAACAGAGTGAAAGAGTTCATCAAGTTTGCAAAAGATCACGCAAAAGATCCTTCCCAAATCCTTTGTCCATGTTTACGTTATTGTTATTCTATACTACTTACTCCAGAGGAGTTGGAAGAACATTTGATATGTCACAGAATAGATCAGAGTTATAAATGTTGGAATAAACACGGAGAAAAAGCGAATGTAGCTACTAGCTGGGATAAAACTGCTTTTTATGGATCGTCAGATATGAATACAAATATGGATAATGAAGAAGACCGTATGGAGGATGTGATTATAGATGTCAATGATGATGAAGATCATATTGAGGAAATGACAAAGACAGTTCAAGATGAACTCTGTGATTTCCCAAAATTGTTTGAGAAGTTAAAGATTTGTGCAAAGACGCCATTATATGCTGCTTGCACTAAGTATACAACATTGTCAGCTGTACTGAAGTTTTATAAATTGAAAGAAGGAAATGGATGGAGTGATGTCAGTTTTACGGAACTACTTGCTCTCTTGAATGACATTCTCCCGGAAGATAATGAGCTCCCAAGCTGGACATATAAAGCTAGACGAATTCTACGCTCAATGGGAATGATTTCTGAAAGAATACATGCCTTCCTGAAAGAATGTATATTGTTTCGAAAAGATAAAAAATCACTTACAGAATGACCAAAGTGTGGTGCTTCTTGATACAAGAAAGATAAATCCAATCCTACGAAAGTTGTATGGTACTTTCCAATCATTCTAAGGTTTAGGCGTCTATATGGAAGTGAAGAAACTGCAAGATAATTGTCATGGCATGAAAATAAAAGAAATAAAGATGGGTTATTACGTCATCCGACCGACTCTCCTCAATGGAAGAAAATTGATCATGAGTATCCTGAATTTGGAAAAGAGCCGAGAAACCTTCGTCTTGCATTATCTACAGATGGAGTGAATCCTTTTGGTTTTCAAACCAACACTCATACTACATGGCCTGTTATGTTGGTAAATTATAACTTTCCACCCTGGTTATGCATGAAGCAGAAATTCATCATGTTATCTATGCTTATATCGGGACCAAAAAAACCAGGTAACGATATTGATGTTTATCTGGCTCCTTTGATCGAGGATTTGAAGTTATTGTGGGACTCAGGTGTAATGTTTCATGATTCTTATAAAAGTGAATACTTCACGTTGAGAGCGATGTTGTATGGGACAATAAATGATTTCCTTGCTTATGGAAATTTTTCAGGCTATAACATTAAAGTAACTCAAGGGTGTCCCGTGTGCGAAGAAGATACATAATCAGTTAGGTTGATACATTCATCAAAATTTGTGTTTCTAGGACATCGTAGATTTCTACCTCGTCGGCATAAGTACCGATCTTGGACGAAATCATTCAATGGAAGTTCAGAAAAACACGCAACACCGTCTCCACTAACAGGTGATCAGCTGTTTGAGAAAGTAAAAGATCTAAACACTATTTTTGGTAAACCATTTTCGAAAAACCTTACGAAAATCAGTTGGAAAAAGAGATCAGTTTTTTTTGAATTACCATACTGGAATTGTTTGTACGTCAGACATTTTCTTGATGTGATGCATGTGGGAAAAAATGTATGTGACAGTGTTATCAGAACGTTTCTAAATTCCCCTGTAAAAACAAAAGATGGAATTAAGGCAAGGTTGGACATGGTTGACATGGGAATATGAGAAGAGTTGGCTCCCGTGAAGGGTGAAAATCAAATGTTTCTTCCTCTAGCTGCTTATACTCTTTCTAGGGCGGAGAGATATCAGTTTTGCAACTTCTTCAATGATATAAAGGTTCCAGAGGGGTACTCATCAAATATCAAGAACATTGTGTCAATGAATGATTTGAAGTTAAAAGGTTTGAAATCACATGATTGCCATGTTTTGATGCAATATCTAATTCCTATAGCTTTATTTTGCATTTTACCCAAGAATGTTCGTCATACGTTAACCAAACTTTGTTTCTTTTTCAAAGCTATATGTAGCAAAGTTTTAGACCCAGGGAAATTGCCAACTATGGAAAAAGAAATTGTCATCATATTATGTGAATTAGAAATGTTATTCCCGCCAAAATTCTTTGATATGATGGTTAATTTGATGACTCACTTGGTGAGAGAGATTCGACTTTGTGGTCCTGTGCACTATATATGGATGTATTCTGTTGAACGGTATATGAAGATTTTAAAAGGGTATGTCAAAAATAGAAGTCAGCTAGAGGGTTGTATAGTGGAGCGATATATTGTTGAGGAAGCCATTGAATTTTGTACTGAATACCTATCTGATGTGGAAAGCATTGGTCTCCTGAAATCTCATCACACTGGACGCATTGAGGGTGAGGGAATTTTTGGAAGAGAAGTTGTGACAATCAGTATTACAGATCAGGAGCAGGCTTATCTTTATGTTTTTCATAACATTTGGGAGGTTTCTCTATATATTGAAACTCACAAAGAAATTCTTAGGCAGTTGAATCCATCGAGGGCTGAAAAATGGTTATCAGATACACATAATCACCAGTTTATAGGATGGTTTCAGGACCATATTTTTAAGCAGTTGGATGAAAATCCGAATTCAATTTCAGAACGTCTTCGATGGCTAGCCGCTGGACCAAGTGTGTATGTATTATCTTATAGTGGTTATGTAATTAATGGTTATACATTATATACAGATGAACATGATGAAGATAGTACCATGCGAAATAGTGGAGTTACAATAGTGGCTGAAGCGATGCATGTTTCTGGTAGTAAGGACAAAAATCCAATTTATGCAAATATGTCATACTTTGGCATTATCAAACTAATATGGGAGTTGGATTATACGATATTCCAATTGCCGATTTTTCAATGCAAATGGATTGATAACAACAATTGTGTTAAAATAGATGAATGAGGATTTGTGAAAGTTTATTTTAGTAAAGAAGGGTACAAAGACGAACAGTTTATAATGGAATCACAAGAGGTACAAGTTTTTTATGTTCTAGATCCTGCAAACCGAAAGTGGTCGATTGTTCTGTTATCGTCCAAAACTACTGAAGGTTCCAATGAAAATTCAGTTGAGGACAATTCTTTTAGTGGTACGTCGCAATCATTTCAGAGCGGTCCCAATGCAGATGATGTTTTGTATGTTAGAGGAGACCACAATGAAGGGATTTGGATAGTCGATAGAGGTGTCAAATCCCTTCAACCTTTGAAAAAAAGAAAGAGAGTTCAGTAAATAGGTTATATTTTGATAGTAATATAGATCTTGTTATCTCATGTTATTATCTTATAATTACTAAATTTATGTAATCTGAATTAACTGTTCAACCAATTTTGTAGATAATGACTTCTGCACATTCTAATGCTCCTAACCTTGAGGCTGAACAAGTCTCTCAAGCAGCTGCTGCTGCGGATACTGCTGCTCCTGCTGCTCCTGCTGCTGCTCCTGCAGCTCATGCTACTGCTGCTGTTTCTCCTGCTGCGGCTCCGGTTGCTCCTACTACTCCTCCTGTTGCGGCTCCTGCTCTTGCTGCTCCTCCTGCTGCTCCTGCTGCTGCGAATCCTGCAGCTCTTAGTGTTGAGGTCCAACAACCATCAACACATGTCGTTGATACCATTCTAGATGAACATATGAATGGTGTTGATATCTATGAAATGGTCGGTAATGAAGGACCAGTGTCGTAGAAATCACAGGTGCATCGTAGTTTGATGGTGTTATCCAAAATTCTTAAGGCAAAAAGCAAAGGCATCAAATTTGAAGCCGGATGGAATGCATGAGGCCAACATGTGAATCCCAACAAGGCTATGTTTAGCAGCTACATTAGATCTTTCACTCGGCAACGCATGCCTATTGACATAGATTCATGGCACCATGTTGTGTCTGGGCTGAAGGCTGTGATCTGGGAAGAAATTACGGTAAAATTATGTATTTATTTCTTTAATTTACTAGAAAATAAAATAATGAAACAATGTCTTACTCTTATCAATCTCTTGCAGAGTACATTTATAGTAGACGATTCACACAAGGATTATGTACTAAGGCTTGCAGGAAAGATTCATTGAGGTTTTCTCACTATTTTAACAAGATGTCACCTCAAAGATTCTAAAGGTAAAATAAACCCGCACCCACCCATTGTCTACGCTCACCTAATATCCCAAGAAGCATGGGATGCATTTATTGGCCATCGTGGGGATGAGAAGTTTCAGGTACATTGTGAGTGATAATATGTTGTTTGAGGATACCTGTATTCATCACTTTGATTGTCAATATTTCATTTATGAAATAGAAACTCTGTACTGAAAATAAGTAACGTGCTTCAAAACTAACATACCCCTATCGTAAAGCAAGGATGGGGTACGCTTCATTAAAAAAGAAAATGGTACGTATTTTAAATTTACAAAAATATTGTTAGGTTCAAATAAAAAACATCATAATTATTTTTCTATGTTTATATGTAGATTGATGAGTCTAAAACCAAATGCACTTCCATCCCACGTCATGTGCTATGGAAGGAGGCACATGTGAACAAAGAAGGGAAGTTAGTAGATGAGAACACACAGAAAGTGTGGGAAATATGTGTAAGTATGACACAACGATAAAATAATTTGTTTAAAATTTATATTACATAAAAATAATTAGTTATTTTCCTATATCCGACATTCACAGGAATCAGCTACTCCTGTAGCTGATACAGACCTATTATCGACGGCTTTGAAGTAGCCCGAAAAATACGGTTGTGTCAGAGGTGCAGGGTTTGGGGTGACACCCCGAGTATATTTTGAGAAGAAGAAAAAAATGGATGATACAGATAAAAAATTGGAACAAATGAGAAAAAAATAGCAACCCTTGAAGAACAATTGCAATGGCAGGGAGATTTGCTAGCAACTTTTATGGGTGGGAAGAAAAGTGAATCCACAACTCAAGAACAACCGCCGCATGAACATCCCACCCCACCCCCACCAGCTTTGAGGCGAGCCATTTGCCTCAAAGAACTGCCTTAGCCGTGGTAATAAATATTCTAATAATTGTTCCCATGAAATATGAATCAGACAAACACTGATAGTTTTTCTGTACTCATCTTCTACAGGGTGATAATGATTGTGATTTATATCTGTCAACACCCACCTATCACCTTGTAGCGAGGGCTACAGTGTTCAATATCCCAAATGCCACACTGGATAATAGACCACTTCCGAAAGATCATCTGAAAGTGATGATTACTATAGCTCATGAGCCAAAGGCAGAGCTACCTATTCCACTTGATGACGATGATATTCATACAGTCGAAAAGGCTATTGGGACATTCATTTCATAGCCGTCACAACTTGTAAGAGTACATGCGGACAAAGAGGTATTTATTTCCTTTTCTTTTCAAGATAAACCCTTAACAATTAATGGAAAAAGGGTATAAACCAATGATTGTTGTTATAGACAGAGAAAGGGAAGGGGTGACAAACGTCGGCTCAAAACCATATAAAGGATCGACCAACCGATCCCAAGGAGCTACTGAAAGCACAATAACACCACCTGTTCTCTATCCACATTTACTAGCATTGAAGACTCATGTGGATACGAAGCTAAAAGATGGTAATAGTCATATAGTGGTTTTCGAAGAGAATATATACGGAGAGGAAAGTAAAGATTTTGTTGCTGCTGAAAATGTAAATGAAATCCTTGAAAACGGTTGGCTAGGCATCACAGTTTTAAATGTATATATGAGGTATGTTTCCATGAATTGATTTTCCAAAAGCTGATCTAATGTGAAAATTATGATTAAATGCATTTTATATTGTTGACAGACGCATTTATGAAAAAAAATTGAAGGAATTTTCCCATGAGCCAAGATTTGGACTGGTTAGTCCTCATATCACATCAACACACCTAACAAAAATAGAGCCATCAAAAAGGGATGAAATAGTGAACGAATTGCTGAAAACATTTGAACGCAAGATTACAGATGACAAACTTTTCCTAATACCAATCATGCAGAGGTAATACTCTACGATTAAAGCATATCAATTATATTTTCACTTCTTTTATTACTTATTACTTTTTGTGTTTTTAGGAAACATTGGTTGCTAATTGCGGTGAACTTGGATACTCCAAAGATTTATTTTCTGGATTCAAATCAAGGATATCCATCAAAACGACCACACATGATGGAGTTTGTGAATATGTAAGACACTACATCTTACGTTTTAGGTCTAAACATCAAGTAATATAATTTATATTATCTTTTACTGAGGATTACGTTATGATAGGGAGGTGTATCATTATCATCTAAAAAAAGGAACGAGGACAGGGGCTAAGCATAGGGAGGCGAGCAAGTACCATGTCTGGACAAATATCAGGGTATATATAATAAAATTTAACTATCCAAACACATCTCAAAACAAGTTACTTATTCTACTAATGATCGATTTTTTTGCAGTGTCCAAAAAAAACAAACGATAATTATTGAAGTTATTATGTTTGTAAATTTATGAAAGAGATCATTTTTCATTAGCAAACTAGAATCCCTAAAGAGGTATTTTTAAAAACAACTACTAGTTCGTTTAAGTTATTTATTAATTCTTTATTTTTTTATTTTGCAGTACTACCCTGACTTCCAAAAAGCCTCATACTCACAAGACGATATAGATGTGTTCAGAAACGAGTGGTCCGCATACCTGATGGAAGATTGTACACAAATACAATGAAGATCTGACTTGGGGACATGTACAATTTGTGGTCATTTTTGAGAGGGGTTAAGGGGATCAAAAGATGAAAAATTGTTGTATGTAAATGTTCGTAGGAAAATTATAATTGTTATTAAATAAAACAACCTTTATCCAATGAGTAATTTTCCCATTTTAACAGATTATATGCACCAGAAACATGCAAGAATGCTGAACCACTCAAAGGGTCTCTATTTTGTTTAAAATGGACACAATTTTAAGTGAAAACAACAACTGACCTACAGAAATCCAACCAAACACATTCGGATTGCCTTGATCTTTTATAATAACGATCCAAGGGTCCTTGGTGATGTGTATGAGTCAACCCCGCCTCAATCTGAGGGACGGTGTGGCCGCTATCACTCAAAGGGTCTCTATTTTGTTTAAAATGGACAAGATTTTAAGTGAAAACAACAACTAACCTACGGAAATCCGACCAAATGCATTAGGATTAAATTGATATTTTATAAGAACTATCCAAGGGTCCTTGGTGATGTGTGAAGTGTACGATTCAACCTCGCCTCAATCCGAGGCACGGTTTGGCCGCTAGCACTCAAAGGGTCTCTATTTTGTTTAAAATGGACATGATTTTAATTGAAAACAACAACTGACCTACGGAAATACAACCAAACACATTCGGATTGAATTGATATTTTATAAGAACGATCCAAGGTTCCTTGGTGACGTGTATGAGTCAACCCCACCTCAATCCAAGGCACGGTGTGACCGCTATCACTCAAAGGGTCTCTATTTTGTTTAAAATGGACAAGATTTAATTGAAAACAACAAATGACCTATGGAAATCCGACCAAACGCATTCTTATTGAATTGATATTTTATAATAATGATACAAGGGTCCTTGGTGACATGTATGAGTCAACCCCACTTCAATATTAGGCATGGTATTTCCGCTATCACTCAAAGGGTCTCTATTTTGTTTAAAATGGACAAGATTTTAAGTGAAAAAAACAATTGACCTACGGAAATATGACCAAACGCATTAGTATTGCATTGATATTTTATAATAACGATCCAAGGGTCCTTGGTGACGTGTACGAGTCAACCCCACCTCAATCTGAGGCACAGTGTGGCCGTTAGCACTCAAAGGGTATCTATTTTGTTTAAAATAGACACGATTTTAAGTGAAAACAACAACTGAACTACAAAAATCTAACCAAACGGATTCGGATTGCATTGATTTTTTATAATAACAATCCAAGGGTCCTTTTTGACGTGTACAAGTTAACCCCGCCTCAATCCGAGGTACGGTGTGGCCGCTAGCACTCAAAGGATCTCAATTTTGTTTAAAATGGACACATTTTTAATTGAAAACAACAACTGAACTATGGAAATCCGACCAAATGCATTACGATTGCATTTATCTTTTATAAGAATGATACAAGGGTCCTTGATGACATGTACGAGTTAACACTGCCTCAAAACGAGGTACGGTATGGCCGCTATCACTCAAAGGGTCTCTATTTTGTTTAAAATGGACAAGATTTTAAGTGAAAACAACAACTGACCTAGATAAATCCGACCAAACACTTTCGGATTTCATTTATATTTTATAAGAACGATCCAAGGGTCCTTGGTGACGTGTAAGAGTCAACCCCGCCTCAATCCGAGGCACGGTGTGGCCACTAGCACTCAAAGAGTCTCTATTTTGTTTAAAATGGACAAGATTTTAAGTGAAAACAACAACTGACCTATAGAAATCTGACCAAAAGAATTCATATTGCATTTATATTTTATAATAACGATCCAAGGGTCCTTGGTGACATGTACGAGTCAACCCCGCCTCAATATGAGGCACAATGTAGCCGCTAGCACTCAAAGGGTATTTATTTTGTTTAAAATGGACACGATTTTAATTGAAAACAACAACTGACCTATGGAAATCCAAACAAACACATTCAGATTGCATTTATATTTTATAATAAAGATCCAAGGGTCCTTGGTGACATGTAAGAGTCAACCCTGCCTCCATCTGAGGCACGGTGTGGCCACTATCACTCAAAGGGTCTCTATTTTGTTTAAAATGGACAATATTTTAAGTGAAAACAACAACTGACCTACGGAAATCCAACCAAAAACATTTTAATTGCATTGATATTTTATAATAACGATAAAAGGGTCCTTGGTGATGTGTAAGAGTCAACCCCTCTTCAATCCAAGGCACGGTGTGGCCGCTAGCACTCAAAGGGTCTCTATTTTGTTTAAAATGGACACGATTTTAAGTGAAAACAAAAACTAACCTATGGAAATCCGACCAAACGCATTCAGATTGCATTGATCTTTTATAATAACGATCCAAGGGTCCTTTTTTACGTGTATGAGTCAACCTCGCCTCAATCCGAGGCACGGTGTGTCCGCTAGCACTCAAAGGGTTTCTATTTTGTTTAAAATGGACACGATTTTAATTGAAAACAACAACTGACCTATAGAAATCTGACCAAACGCATTCGGATTGAATTTATCTTTTATAATAATGATCCAAGGTTCGTTGGTGATGTGTAAGAGTCAACCCCACCTCAATCCGAGGCACGGTGTGACCGCTATCACTCAAAGGGTCTCTATTTTTTTTAAAGTGGACAAGATTTTAATTGAAAACAAAAACTGACCTATGGAAATCCAACCAAACACATTCATATTGCATTGATATTTTATAAGAACAATAAAAGAGTCCTTGGTGACGTGTACGAGTCAACACCGCCTCTATCCGAGCCACGGTGTGGCCGCTATCACTCAAAGGGTCTCTATTTTGTTTAAAATGGACAAGATTTTAAGTGAAAACAACAACAGACCTACAGAAATCTGACCAAACGCATTAGGATTGCCTTGATATTTTATAATAACTATCCAAGGGTCCTTGGTGACGTGTACGAGTCAACCATGTCTCAATATGAGGCACGGTGTGGCCGCTAGCACTCAAAGGGTCTCTATTTTGTTTAAAATAGACACGATTTTAAGTGAAAACAACAACTGACCTATGGAAATCCAACCAAACGCATTAAGATTGAATTGATATTTTATAAGAACGATCCAAGGGTCATTGGTTACATGTACGAGTTAACCCCACCTCAATCCGAGGCACGGTGTGGCCGCTAGCACTCAAAGGGTCTCTATTTTGTTTAAAATGGACACGATTTTAATTGAAAACAACAACTGACCTACGAAAATCTGACCAAACGAATTAGGATTGCATTGATCATTTATAATAACAATACAAGGGTCCTTGGTGATGTGTAAGAGTTAAGCCCGCCTCAATATGAGGTACGGTGTGGCCGCTATCACTCAAAGGGTCTCTATTTTGTTTAAAATGGACAAGATTTTAAGTGAAAACAACAACTGACCTAGAGAAATCCGACCAAACGCATTCGTATTGAATTGATCTTTTATAAGAACGATCCAAGGGTTCTTGGTGACATGTACGAGTCAACCCCACCTCAATCAGAGGTACGGTGTGGCCGCTAGCACTCAAAGAGTCTCTATTTTGTTTAAAATAGACAAGATTTTAAGTGAAAACAACAACTGACCTACAGAAATCTGACCAAAAGCATTCAGATTGCATTGATATTTTATAATAATGATCCAAGGGTACTTGGTGGCGTTTATGAGTCAACAAATCCTCAATCCGAGGCACGGTGTGTCCGCTAGTACTCAAAGGGTCTCTATTTTGTTTAAAATGGACACGATTTTAATTGAAAACAACAACTGACCTATGTAAATCAAACCAAACACATTCATATTGAATTGATATTTTATAATAAATATTAAAGGGTCCTTTATGACATGTAAGAGTCAACCTCGCCTCAATACGAGGCACGGTGTGGCTGCTATCACTCAAAGGGTCTCTATTTTGTTTAAAATGGATAATATTTTAAGTGAAAACAACAACTGACCTACGGAAATCCAACCAAACGCATTCTGATTGCATTGATCTTTTATAATAACGATAAAAGGGTCCTTGGTGATGTGTAAGAGTCAACCCCGCTTCAATCCGAGGCACGGTGTGGCCGCTAGCACTCAAAGGGTCTCTATTTTGTTTAAAATGGACACGATTTTAAGTGAAAACAACAACTGACCTACGGAAATCTGACCAAACGCATTCGGATTGCATTGATCTTTTATAATAACGATCCAAGTGTCCTTGGTGACATGTAATAGTCAACTCCGCCTCAATCCAAGGCACGGTGTGGCCGCTAGCACTCAAAGGGTCTCTATTTTATTTAAAATGGACACGATTTTAATTGAAAACAACAACTCACCTACGGAAATCCGACCAAACGCATTATGATTTAATTTATATTTTATAAGAACTATAAAAGGGTCCTTAGTGACGTGTACGAGTCAACCCCACCTCAATCTGAGGCACGGTGTGGCCACTATCACTCAAAGGGTCTCTATTTTGTTTAAAATGGACAAGATTTTAAGTGAAAACAACAACTGAACTACGAAAATCTGACCAAATGCATTCGGATTTCATTGATATTTTATAAGAATTATCCAATGGTACTTGGTGACATTTAATAGTCAACCCCTCCTCAATCCAAGTCATGGTGTGGCCGCTAGCACTCAAAGGGTCTCTATTTTGTTTAAAATGGACAAGATTTTAAGTGAAAACAACAACTGGCCTACGGAAATCCGACCAAATGCACTCGGATTGCATTTATCTTTTATAATAACAATCCAAGGGTCCTTGGTGACGTGTACGAGTCAACCCTGCCTCAATCCGAGGCACGGTGTGGCCGCTATCACTCAAAGGGTCTCTCTTGTTTAAAGTGGACACAATTTTAATTGAAAACAACAACTGACCTATGAAAATCTGACCAAACGCATTCAGATTGCATTGATATTTTATAAGAACTATAAAAGGGTCCTTGGTGACGTGTAAGAGTCAACTACGCCTCAATCTGAGGCACTTTGTGGCCGCTAACACTCAAAGGGTCCCTATTTTGTTTAAAATGGACACGATTTTAATTGAAAACAACAACTGACCTATGGAAATCCAACCAAACGCATTCGGATTGCATTGATCTTTTATAAGAACAATGAAAGGGTACTTAGTGATGTGTACGAGTCAACCCTTCCTCAATATGAGGCACGGTGTGGCCGCTATCACTCAAAGGGTCTCTATTTTGTTTAAAATGGACAAGATTTTAAGTGAAAACAACAAATCGCCTACGAAAATCCAACCAAACACATTTTAATTGAATTTATATTTTATAAGAATGATACAAGGGTCCTTGGTGACGTGTACGAGTCAACCCCGCATCAATCTGAGGTATGGTGTGGCCGCTATCACTCAAAGGGTCTCTCTTGTTTAAAGCGGACATGATTTTAATTGAAAACAACAACTAACCTACGGAAATCCGACCAAACTCATTCAGATTGCATTGATATTTTATAAGAACGATCCAAGGGTCCTTGGTGACGTTTATGAGTCAACCCCGCCTCAATATGAGGCACGGTGTGGCCGCTAGCACTCAAAGGGTCTCTCTTGTTTAAAATGGACACGATTTTAATTGAAAACAACAACCGACCTACAGAAATATGACCAAACGCATTCGGATTGCATTGATATTTTATAATAACGATCCAAGGGTCCTTGGTGATGTGTAATAGTCAACAACTCCTCAATAAGAGGCATGGTGTGACCTCTATCACTCAAAGGGTCTCTATTTTGTTTAAAATGGACAAGATTTTAAGTGAAAACAACAACTGACCTACGACCGAAGAAACACATTCGGATTGCATTTATCTTTTATAAGAACGATACAAGGGTCCTTGGTGATGTGTACGAGTCAAAATATCTTCAATACGAGGCATGGTGTGGCCGCTAGCACTCAAAGGGTCTCTATTTTGTTTAAAATGGACAAGATTTTAAGTGAAAACAACAACTGACCTACGGAAATCCAACCAAACGCATTCAGATTGCATTGATCTTTTATAAGAACGATCCAAGGGTCCTTGGTGACGTGTATGAGTCAACCCCGCCTCAATAAAAGGCACATTGTGGCCTCTATCACTCAAAGGGTCTCTATATTTTTTAAAATGGACACAATTTTAATTGAAAACAACAACTGACCTACGAAAATCCGACCAAACGCATTCGGATTGCATCAATATTTTAAATGGGGGGTCATGGCATGTGATCTATCAGGGGCCTCATATATATCAAGTCATGGTTGGCCTGGTATATTAGAGTGATCATGTGTTTGGGTCTATGATACTTATGGGCTTATATCTGGATGAAAATACTCCCATTAGGGAGGGTGGATATGCTTATGGGTCTTATTCCTTAAATGAGAATAATCTCATAGGGGAGGGATGAGATGTATATAGGTATTATTCCCCAAATGAGAATACAAACATAGGAGTGGTATGAGATTCTTATCGGGAATATTCACTAAATTAAAATAATCCCATAGGGAAGGGCTGAGATGATTATATAGAATATTCCTCAAATGAGAATACACCCATATTGGAGGGTTGATATGCTTATAGGGATTATTATTTGGATGATAATACTCCCATATGGTAAATAATATATGCTTCTTAATATTATTCCCTAAATAAGGGTACTCCCATAGTATTGGGATGTGATCCTTGTAGGTTTTATGCCTCGGAATTGGAAGAACACATATGGGTGGTCTGAGATACTGTTGAGGGTATTCCCTGGATGAGAAAACTCCCATAAGTGGATTTCCATGATGGAGTATAAAAAAACTCACATATTGGAGGTCAATGATAATTATGTATATAGTGGGGAGACCATGGTATATTATATGTTTTTTGTGGTTCCTATGACGTACTCAGAGAAACCCTAACATTGGATGAAGTAGGTATGGTTGATCAAGCTTTAATACTTGAGAATAAATGTGTCTTGATGTAGATGGGGTAGGACTTGGTCAAACTATATTTTTATAATGTCGACATGATCCTTGTGAAATGCTTGGTAAAAGTTCAGCACTTGGAAAATTAATTTGGGTTTAATCATGGTCATGGATTTGAGGATCAATGGTGATTTTTTATTAGTTTTATTCCAGTTCTTTCTCAACTAGGTTGTGCATATTGCCTGATCATGCACTTATAATAGCCTATTGTAGGTTTAATATTGGGGGTTTATTAATTAGATTCATCCCCCCCCAAGTATGTGCACCTCAGTGTGTGTACAAACCTTATAACTTCTTTGAGGTTGAGAACATGATGCATAGTGGATAGAGAAAAGTCCAAAGATTTATGTATTGATAAAACACACCCATGTGGAGCCTTAGGATTGAACTGGAAAGCCCCCCAGACACCCCCTACCCCCCCTTGGACAGCCACCCCAAACCCTTGAACAACCCCCAAACCCCCTGAATTCTGAATTGATTTCTTTAAGTACTTGATTAACTTATAAATTATGTGTTAATGGTGTATGGTTATAATTGTTGTATGGGTATACTTGGTCTAATTTGCTTATGATTTATGAGTTAATTTTGTATGGGTATACTTGCTTTAATTGTCTTATTGAGATGCTGTTATTTTTGCAGGTGTTCGGGTGTGCTGCTGCAGATTTATCGGAGCAGTAGAGAGGGAATTTATCAGCGCTGTTTTAGCACTGATAAATCATGCTTTTATCAGCGCTAAAAAAGTGCTGATAAATTACACCTTTATCAGTGCTAAAGAAGCGCTGATAAAAGATAAGTTTATCAGCGCTAAAGGAGCGCTGATAAAACAATCATTTATCAGCGCTCTTTTAGCACTGATAAAGGTTTGTTTTATCAGTTCTCTCTTAGTGCTGATAAAGGGTTGTTTTATCAGCGCTTACTAAGTGCTGATAAAGGGGTACCCCCTTTATCAGCGCCGAGATTTACAATGCTTTTTTAGCACTGTTAAAGCCTGTTTTTAGCGCTGTTAATGCCCGTATTTGTAGTAGTGGTGCTATCATAGTACCCTTGGTAATTCCCACATATGATGGGGTGCTAAAGCAGGCACTGGTGACAGAGAGATTCTTGTCACGTTCTAGAGTTGGTGGTGGCAGCAGACATGTTGGAGCTGAGACGTTAGCCGCAGCTAGCGGGCATCGGCAAGTAGAACCTCGATGCAAGTGACTTTCTGACAACCAGACTTAGGGGCGTCATCGTACACCACAGTGGCGCCGGAGGGCACCCGTGCATCCCGAATAGGGTTGGTGCTACGCTTGCGATGAGAGGGGTCACCTGACATAGGACTACCCGACCAGGCATGCGGAGAGCTTCGGGCAGGCAGCAGGTGCATCACCATGACAGAGGCAGTGCCATGATCGGAGTAGTACCCAGAGAGGTGGTGCTAGCAGAGGAGCGGGAGGAGCTGGTAGTGGGGGACGACTTTACAAGGTCTTCCCATCACCACTAGGCGGTCCACGTCAGGCTCTGAGAGCTGACAGTTGGGACCGCAGACAGCCGTGAGCTTTGGATGTCTACGATCCTACAGAGCATGAGGTGGTAAGAGGTACGCTCTATGGCTATTCTACTTTTTTTAGTAGAATTGTTAGACTCTGTATGTGAAATTATTTTCTCCCTTCTCCTTGTTTGAATTGTTACCAGGGTGGCGCGGGGCATCGGTGTAACCCTATGTTGGTATGATAAAAGGCATGGGACCTTTTTCTTTAGTCGATGGTGTCAACTCCATCGCTTTCCGAGCGTGTAAGAGAGTCTTGGTTGCGAGACATCGATGATGAAATCTTGCGTGACCAGATATCCTTGGGTGTTTCACCATATGGATATTCTGAAGGAGGGAATCACCGGGCCTTGTTCCAGGTGCAGGCAGTGATTCCAGTCACGACATGCGACGTGGAGGTTCGGTCGGGGAGGTGAGATACCCCCGAGAGCCTTCGAGCCGTTTGAAACCATGTATAGGGATGATGAGGTTCCCTACCGCCTTGCCCTAACCCCAAAGTCTGGAGTGGGTGAACGACGTCTCCCATGTGACTCACCCGAGAAGAGAAGTGTGCGTGCTCATATGCACGACATCGACAAGGGACGACCTCGCGTGAAAAAAAATATCCTTTGGTCAGTGTGCAGTGACGCGGGACTGTGTAAGAGTTCTTCTGGGTACGGAAGAGCCAGGTGTGGGATTAGTACCCTGAGTTGTTACCTGGTTTTGCTTTTCGGGGAAAAAAATCTTAAAGGAGGAAATTATGTAAGAACCTAGTTTTTACTGCGAAAGACTTTGGAATATTCTTGATGTTATTCCAGAGTAGTGCCCTCAGACGGCGTGCGATTCCGAGCCCAGGAGTGGCCGAAATTAAATTTTCAGTGCGTTTACACTGGAAACGCCAAATAAAGGGGATAACTCCTAAACGGTGCTTCAGATCAGATATCCGAGTGTACGGATGGGTCCATAATGGGGTGTTTACCCAAGGAACGACATAAAACTTGTCGGCGCAGGATGTTTGGACCCCTCGCTCGCTTCCGGAACGTGAAACAGATAAATTAAATAATTAATTTATTCGTTAAACAGCCTAACTCAAGTATCTCTTAAAAGGTGGCTCGGATTGGAAAACCGAGGGCACCCTTGAGTCCATAACATTTTGTTTACCCTAGGAGGGGTGTAAGTTTTGCGGGCGCGGCCCGTCTGTGAAAAATGTCCCCAGGGGCGTTTTCGTAATTTGGCGGCTTTGGGCGTTGAGTTTTATAACTTTTGAACGGGGTCTCGGATTAAAATTCTGAGACCTCTGTTGCATTCATAGCGTGGTTTTTAGCCTAGGAGAGGCTTAATCCCAACCCCGTTAGGAGTTCGGGTTCGGGCCGATGGGCGGGTGGTTAAGTGTTTTCTATTTAAACACTTAACCCACCCCCTCCATCTGTTTCTTCTTCTTCTTCGCCTGGACGGAAGTAGGAAACAACCCCTCCCTCTCCTCCTCCACTCCGGAGAGGCAACTCCAGAAAGGCGTGGCAACTCCGGCGAACCCTTGCGAAGCTTTGGGTGAAGCCCATCGAGGTAGGCGGTTGTTGTTTTCGTTTTAAAAATCCCGAACCCATCTTTGAATCCCAATTTTAGCGTCAAAACATTGTTTGATCTTTGAAAAAATCCCATAGGTGCGTAGTAATGGTTTTGAGCTTCTCGACGGTCTTCTTAGATTTAAAATCCGAGTCCCGACGTGTTCGCAAAGGCCCGACGAAGTTTGCGGGTTTTGTTTTCCGGCGGCGGACCGACGAGCAGCAGGCGGCGCATGCCAAGGCGGCGGTGGCGAGGGTCAAGGTCGGGCGGCGGAGGCCTTAAGCGGCAGGCGGAAGGGGGGATCCTCTGGGTGAGCTGGGTCTGCGGAGCAGAAGAGCAAGCCGACTGCGCCGACCGGTTGACGCGGAGCCCGGGGTCGCGGCGCGCGACCCCGCTCAGGAGGCAGAGACCCGCTGAACGCGGGTCTCCGCGTGGAAAAGAGACCGGCCTCATGGCCGGTCAGTTTGGAGGCGCGCGGTCCGTGAGGGTGAACCATGGCCACAGTGGCTCGGCCGGCAGAGCCGCGGGCCGCCCAGCTTGGGCTGGTCCAGGGGGGTGTGGACCGGCCGGACCGGTTCGGTCCACCCCCGCTTGCGTCCGACGACGTTAAAATGCCGTAACTTTTAAACCAGGGGATAGAATTACATGCCGTCTATGGCGACGCGTCCCTTAAGTAGAGAAGAACTTTGTGAGATGGTTTTAGGAATTTTTAATTCCCAAAACGAGGGGCCTCGGAGGTGCGGCACACCTTTAAGTGAGTTGACGTTTTTCCGGGGATTCTTGTTATGGACGGCGCGGGCGCGTCTGACGTATGTTTTGAGCACCGTCGACGGCGTTGGGACCCTGGTGCCGGGGCAAAGCTTTCCAGAGTGGTTTCGGGCGCTGTAGGTTTAGTTGAGGTGTGGGCCCCACGAGCCGTCTTTTGAGCTGCGAGCAGCGTTTAGCGACTTTCTCATAGGGCGTCCGTTTGGGGCGTGCGAGCAGTCGATTCTGGATGTTTTTCGAGGGGATTGCAATGGTGCAATCCGCCCGCTCTAATTTGGCACGATGGTGCGGGCCCCACGAGGGCCGTTTGAGCGTTGACGGTGATTTTTCCATCTCTATCATTGAGAGGCCGTTTTGGAAAAGTGAATGGTCCATCTTGTGTACTTTTTTGAGAGGATCGCAACGGTGTGATCCGTTGGCAGCGCTTCGGGACCGGGGTGCGGGTTCTGCGTGGTACCGCTCGTGCGCGGTAAGCCGGAACGTATCTTTTTCTCTGGATATCCGTTCCACTCAAGTGAGTAGTGCTTTTGACGTGTTTTTCTGAGAGCATTGTGATGACGCAGTTCGCCCGACCTTTTTCTGGGACGTGGAGTGGGTCCCACCTGACCTCGCTACGGTGAATAGTACCTTTTTCACCGGGTGTCCATTTTGGGCGATTGAGTAGTCAATACCGTGTTTTATTATGAGGGTATCGCAGTGGTGTGCTCTGTTTGTTCAGTTTCGGGATTTTGGGGTGGGCCCCACATGGGTTGGTTATGGTGAATAGTACCTTTTTCACCGGTTGACTGTTTCGGGCGAGTAAGTAGTCTATCTCGTGTGTTTTTCCGTGGGTATTACAATGGTGTAATCTATTCAGGCGAGTGGAGTCTCATACGTGATCTTATTAAATGTGGAAACATGAAAGGTACTCCGGTGGCAGTTCTTTTACCGTGTTTGTAGCGGACCTTCGGCGTGTGATCGCGTGCACTCCTGGGAGAGTGAGGTTGGTGTTTAAAGAGATGTGGTTGGCTGTGCCTCAGCCGTTGAGGTGGCAGGTTGGAGTTGTTACGTTATTCCTTCGCGTTGACGTTGGGTTCCATGTGCACGTTAGCCTTTGGGCTGGAAACGTGGTATACTATGGGAGTATACGGGAATGCTTGGAGGTATATGTGGTTGTTTGTACCTGAGAACGTTTGTGCACTTGGTTAGTGTGACTTGGGGCCACACGTCGTGTGGGCCCCATGAGCATTCCGTTTTCTGCTTTTCGTACCTTTGACCTCTCGCGACGTAGAGGGTCCCTCGGTTCTCGTTTGTTGACCAGCGGGATTGAGTTTTTCCCCCGGCTTTGTGCTCGATGGTTTAGATCAGCAAGGTTGAGTGGTTTCCCCTGGTCTTGTTCCGGAGTCAGATGGTTGCGCGATACCCACTCCGTGTTCGGTTGGCCAGTGTTGTACCATTCAGTAGAGATGGCCAGAGCAGTTCTGGGTTTACCCTCTAGCGGGGCTGGGCAGTGGGTTACTCATCGACTTCTCAGGGTTTACCCTCTAGTAGAGACTAGGCAGTGGGTCACTCGACGACTCTTGAAGGTCTACCCTCCAGCAAGGCTGGGCAGTGGGTCTCCCGTCATCTTGTTTCAGGTCTACCCTCCAGCAGGGCTGGGCAGTGGGTCGCCTATCGACTTGTTCAGGGTTTACCCTCTAGTAGAGACTAGGCAGTGGGTCACCCGATGACTCTTGAGGGTCTACCCTCCAGCAGGGCTATGCAGTGAGTCGCCCATCGTCTTGTTCCGGGTTTACCCTCCAGTAGGGCTGGGCAGTGGGTCACCCGTCAACTTCTTCTAGGTCTACCCTCCAGTAGGGCTGGGTAGTGGGTCACCTGACGACTTATTCCAGGTTTACCCTCCAGCAGGGCGGGGCGGTGGGTCGCCTGATGATGTATTATGGTTTACCCTCTAACAGGGCTGGGCAGTGGGTCACCTGATATCATATTATGAATTAACCTCTAGCAGGGCTGGGCAGTGGGACACCTGTTGATATTCCAGACTCAGTCCTTTCTACTAGGCTAGTCTGTGGCTTTCCTCTAGGATTACCGGAGCGGGACCCTTGGTTGTACGGGTCAGTGATGGAATGACCTTGTCTTTGAAGAGACCTCTCGACTGCAGGGCAGTGACATGGTGTGGTTTGACGTTCCCCTGGAACTCTCAAGTGCGAGGGGCACTTTCCCCACCGAGACGCATCCTTGCGATGTGACCTAAAACCGTGAGGGAGAGTCAGTGCCGCCCAAAGCGGATAGTGTCAAGGTGCGGTGATTTGAGCTCCTTGACTTGCGATTCGGGGCAGACGTGTGGGATGCTGGGCATCGATGGTGTTTATTTCTGGGACTGTGGGCTATTCACTTTCTTGGGCTGAGCTACGGGATGGAGATCTCCTTACGATCTTGTTCGGGCTTCTTGACAGAGCATATATGTATGTATACCTCGTTTCGTTACTCACTTCTTGGGTTTTTGCTACTCTCCTTCCAGGAGAGGCGAAGACGCGCAGGGTATGCCACATGCTTTCTGTGTCGGGCTTCTCGTGGTTGGACGAGTCTACTCTCCTGATATAGGTAGCGAAGACTCGACGGGAAGTTCATATTCTCACCGTTTCTAGCTCCTTGTGTTTGGACGAGTCTACTTCCTTTCTCTTGTTGGGTTGAGCTGGACTCTTTACTGCACTTTTAGTTGTACTCCTCTACTTTCCCCTATTCGATCTACTGCTCACCCTTCGGTACCTCCTTTGTTGCTCCCTCGAGCCTTCGGGGTATCCTACTGAGTATTTTCATACTCACCCCTACTTGGGCTTTGCCCACACTTAGTGTGAACTTGCAGATGACGGACAGGTTGGTCATGACTTCAGTGGAGCTTAGGAGTTCAAGAGCGTGGACCGCGTGCGGTGGTCAGAGTTGGGTTCCAGGAGGGGGACCCTTCCAGCTGTTTTCCTTTTTGGTTACTTGTTGCCGGGTTGTGGCACTTTTCCTGGTTGGGCGTGTTTTTGCCCCTTTTCTTTTCAGTTTACTTTCAACACTTACTTTTTACTATTAGAGGTCGATGCACTTGTGGTTTATTTATAGTAGTTTCCCTTTTTCTTTACTTGTCTTTTCTCTTTTACTCTACACTTTTGCATTGAGTGTGCTGAGTGTGTGTGTACAGGTACTTAGGCAAAGTCCTCCCCGAGTTATTGTGCCTTCGGCACTGGTCGCCACCCCCTGGCCTATGGAGGCGGGCTTGGGGTAGTTGCGGCTCGAGCCCGGGTAGGGTCGGGTTGTGACACACATGAAGGATGTGTCAATCGTATACGTTCATGACTCAATATCCCCATATATGCACATCTTGGGCTGACACTGGACATGTGTAGGTTAGTCTTGGTAAATTCTATACTTTGAACAACCTTTCATATCTTGCAACTTATTTTTTTTCTCTGGGTGAGGAAACTATGGAGTACGTCTCTCCTTGCACATTGCATTAGATTGTCTAAGTCATAGATTATCACAAATGTAAAATTCAAGAAAATGAAAATAAATCCAGTTTTTTGGGTTTAACAACCCGTAAAACATTGATTTTATGAGGGATTCTTAGTACCTTAAATTCTTGAATTCTAATTATGGCCTTGCAAAATGGTGAAGATTTTCATTGCACCCCACTTCCATAGATATCTCTAAATAAACAGAAAAATGGATGAGCTACTGTTTTTTGTCCTTTTAGGGAAAGGAAACAAGGAAAATTGAAGTTCCTTTTTTAAGATTGGTAGATTAGTATCCATGTGAATGGTAGGATTACCAATTTATCTTCTCAAACATACAATGTTTCTTTCACTTTTGTGAGAATAACATCCAGTTGTGCTTCATGAGTAGAGTTGTACAAAGTCAAAATATGTTAACAAGATAAATGTCATAAGTTATTTACATTTTGTAATTTCAATACAAGTAAAATCATAAACTGGTCTAACATTATCAATTATTTGATGGATGCATTTTCCACTAAGAGATTAGTTTATCAAGCATTACTAATCAGTGCATGTTTTTGTTATGTATAATTATCTTTTCATTGATGCACTGAACATATGGATCAAATATTACTTTGGATTTCTCTATGCAATATTTGTATTTTCTTCTATGTTTATGAATAATATCAGACATACCTCATGTTAAAAAACACAACTTTATGTTAAAAAACACTTTTTAACAAAACATTATGCTAGTAATGGCCTTATGTCAACAAACCCAATATAATATTATTTTTTATTTTGGTTACTAATTTTTTATTTTATATAACATTCATATTTTGGATTCTGCAATTTCAGTATTCATTAATATGTATTCTGGTTTTAAAAAAAAAATTACGCAGAAGATTCTGTTCGATGCTTTTGCAGATGAAGATTTGTATAATGGGACATGATTATTGGGTGAAATTCTACAACTTCAAGTCACATTCAATGATTGATAAAGTTCTGCAAATAAAAACATGAAGCTTTATGCTGTATAATTTGATATACTTTTTTATCAATTTGTTTTCTATCTTCTCATTTTATATATTTCCTTAATGATTGTTAAAATCATTGTCATCATTATTGTTATCATCTTTTATATTTTATTGAAAAAAACCATGTTTTTGTCAATGTTAATTGAAATATATGTTTGGTTGTGGTTATTATTTTAAATAAATTTTCAGTCTTTTAATTTTATTTTATTTATTATTTTATTTTACTTCGATTTAAGGTGACTTACCTTGTATTAAATCTTATTTGTTAATTATTTCAATAATACATGTTCTTAATATTTTGTGTCAGTTATATGTATTATGTTATTCCTATATGATATTATGTTTTGCAATCATTTATTCTAATGGTTTGTCATTTACATTTGTATGGTTTCAACTATAACATTATTTATCATAATTATCATAATTTAAAATGTCTATTTGAATGTAATTTCATTCTTGTATCATACATCACCGTTTAGAAATTCAGGATGAATAAGATGATTATATCATATTCTTTTACATTGCATCCTACTATAGCAACCACTTATCATTTTTGAGCAGATAGGTAGATTTTCCAACACCATTTTTTTTAAATTCTGTATAAGTAGTTCTTATATGCAAACATGGTGAATTCAACCAAACACATACTTATGTTAACAAACACACCCCAATGTTCAAACAAATACATACTTATGTCAACCAAAACCAGTTTTCAGTAACTGGATGATTTATTTACTGAACTTCCAACTATTGTAATAACTTTTCATTAAGTTCCATCGAACACATACTTATGTTAACAAACACGGCATCATGTTAACAAACACTTTTTAACAGAACCTTATGTTGGGAATTATATGAAACACAAAAAAAAACATAATTACTAACCCAAAGCAGCTCCAGACAATTAGAACCACTTGAAAAAAATTCACCATAAAAGGTAGTATTTTTAATTTTCAATTTTATTAAATTTCTAGATTGGAGTTGCAAATTAGTGGAAATTATGTTTTGAGGTCTTAATTAAACCTACCTATTGAATCAGAAACCACTCATGATTTTTTCATGCTACACTTTGATCATCCTTTTGGAATCATGCTTCTTTTGTTTAAGGACATTCTCATGTAAGACTATCTGTTAATGCCTATATGATAGAATGATTTAAATTTCTGTTGCATATAAGCATGCTCAGTTGAATCTACATTTGATTAACTTTGACAATGAGCTGCACAATGCTTATTTACTTGATTTTCAGGTTGGTCTGAGAGGAATATGAAGGATTTTTATTGATGAAGTGAAGCACTAATAATTATGGAATACTGGAAAAAGTGGATGATACAATAGGATTTTATGTATGGAGTTTTCCTGCACTTTCTAGCTCATACGGTGAATCTTTTTCCTCATTATATAAAGTTTTATTATAATTCATGTTTGTATCCTCTTTCAATTACTTGGTGGTGCATGCTCATTGCACCTCATGTTTTCACTATATCTTGAACCTTCAATTTTTTTGGGGTATGGGCTAGAAAACCAACTCATTCATTTTTTCATTATTGTAGTCCATTAATTTTGCATTGAATATTTACCTATCATAAATAGTGATCTTAAAATGGGTGTTGTGCAGCCTGTGGTCGATGTTTTCATTTCTAGCTTCAAAAGGGGAATTTCAACTTCTGAAGTGAAGGGAAAATAGCCAATGGGTGATGGATCTGGGTGTTTCGAAGGGAATTTTTTCTATAGATTTAACAGGCCACATCATGGTGATAAGTAAGGCATTTTTTAGGTGGGTCACAAACATATTCAATATTATTGTTTTTTAATAACTTTGAAAAATAGTATTTTCTCATTGAGTACAAGCATTGTTTTATAGTGTCATGCATTCGCACGGGCGAGTACTAGTACATTCATGAACCTCTTCAAAAACTTTTTGGTCGGTGATCCCACCTTAAAAAATTATTAAATATAAATATGATAATAATAATTAGATGTTAATGTGAACATATTTTTAAAAAATATAATCTAGAAATATACTCAATTGTTAATGAATGTGAAAAAAGATACAACATGACTAATAAACGTTTTTTGTTTCAAATTGATGGGGTTTTTATATACATATATTTCAATGTGATGTAACATATAACAAAATAATGTAGTCCAAATATTTTTTAGAATTATATTTTGACCCCCACCCACATGCACACGCACACAATCACACCAACGCGTGCACACACACACATATAGTAGAAAAAGTGGCATGCATACTAGAATTTATTAATTTTTGAATATGACCACTTTATATTACATGTTTCCTAGATTTATATGCTTAATGAGACATGAAGTATTTGTATATGAGAAATTAATAATGAGGGATAATAGAGTTGAATCTGAATATAATACTCATGTATTGGTCAGTTACATTGTTTTGTACATAGACATGGGAAGGGAAAATATATATGGGAAGGGTAAATATATTTTTGAACGTTTGAAGAGGAATTAAAAAGTGACCATCAATTATACAAAAATATGATCATTGAATTATTAATTATTAATTTATATCAATATGATGGTATAAAAAATAAAAAACCAAAGGAAACTAAACAAACCATGTATTGATAAAGTTAATAATGATACGAAATTATATCTTTCAATAATAATGTCAATATATGAAATTGTATCCATTTTTACAGCGGTTGACAGTTTTTTGTTTAAATATTAATAACCTGAGCTAACACATACACCTATAATTTAAAAATGGAAGTTAAGAATTTTAAACATGAAATTTAAATGTAATATGTAACATGGCATAACTGTTGGGAGTGTGAAGCCTGTTTCATATCATCAGATTCAGTTCATCAGAAATTTAGGTCATCATAAGTACAAGTTGACTTGATTTATAGACATTGACAGTAGGACTTCTCCAGGTGCCAGTTAAGTGATTAGAAGTTGATGAACTTATGATGGGCAAAGTAGGTTGTGTTTTGAGTTCCTATAAAGATGCTGAAGTTAGTTTTCTGAAAGGCAGTGTTGTATTTAGTTCATCGATAGTAGACAACAATGAGAAAAAATCTATTAGTTTGACCGAGGGGTTACCAGTTTGGTAGATCAACCTTGGTGGTCATGCCCAGTGATCTATGATTTCAGGGAAGCATGTATCACTAATTTAACCGGATGAAACTTAGTATATAAGTGAGTGCGAGCTTGGTGCTAAGTGTGGCTGATCAAGAATAGGGAAAAGGGAGCATGTAGGATGACTTTATCATGATTACTTTTAACTTAGTAATCTACTTGTAATCTCTTGTAATTATTCTTGTAATGGAAAAGGTAGAGACATTATTTCTCCCATGCATACAGGACACATTGTCTAAAGCACATAAAATCCCTTATGTCATCTTATTATATTTTGTGTATCTGTTGATTTCAATTTCGATTTTGGAAGCTCAAGTGTGCATGAGATTGACTTAGTGTGGCGGACAAGGTGCTTTGCCTTCCCACTTCCAGTAGACTTAGACAATGAGAAGTTACGGTGGTTTAATTTCCATTGCACCAAACCTCCGATGTGCGAATTTTCTATGGATCAAATTCTTATTTTTGATGGTCTTACAATCACCATGCTTACCCTATAATTTTTATTAGTTATTTTTTATCATAGAATTCTTGAACACTCAAAGGTATCTTTTTCCTTGATGTTATATCGATTTCAATGGGAGTTACTGTCATTGGAAGATATGGCGTCTGGTGATAATAAGATTCAGGTTGGTAAGTTTGATGAAACATATTTTGTCTTATAGATAATGTAGATGGAGCATCATCTCATTAAGAAGGACTCAGACACTCCATTGTCTGATAAATGTGTGGAGAAAATTGAGAAGGCTAAATGGGAATGGTTGGATAGGAAGACACTAAAGTTGGTGAGGATTTCTTTAGAACAGAACATGACCTTAAAAATTTGGGAAAAGAAAACAACAACAAAAGTTTTGAAGGCACTGAAATATATGTACGAGAAGCCTATGCCACTGAATAAAGTGTTTATAATGTGATGATTATTCAACTTAAGGCTATCAGAAGGAAAATTAGTTAAAGACCACATGAATAAATTCAATATGATTCTAGGGGAGCTTGAATCAGTGAAGGTGACTCTCATGGATGATGTATGGGAGTTTCTCATGCTATCATCGCTTCTGAAGAGTTAAGATACAATGATAACCATTGTTAGTTACTCCATTGGAAAGATTGACTTGGTATTCAATGGTATATTAATTTTTATCCTTAATGGAGAAATTCATCAAAGAAAATTCCAAACACTATCTAATAGTGCGCTCAATGATGATGAATGGTAATGGCCACCCAAGAGGAAATATTAAAAGGATCCATTAGAAGACAAATCTCTAGAGAAAATCTAGAGAAATTCAGTTGGTCATAGTCATTTATATCGATGTTTTGAGAAGAGAGGACAAATAAAAAAATTGCAAACATCACAAGGAAAACTTCATAAGAGAATTAACTGATTTGGCAGTTCAAATTCTATTAGTGCAATAGAAGTAAGAAACATATTGTTGGTTAATGTCAATATTCTGGTGGAATCATGGGTGGTTGATTCTAGAGCTTCTTTTAATTCTATGGAAGAATTTAGATACATAATGAATTTTATATCTAGAAAATTTGAAAAAGATCATCTAGCATATGATGAAGCCTTGAATGACATTGGAAAGGGTGATGTAAATATTCAAATGAATAATGAAGGATACTTGAAGCTCATTAAAGTAAACATAGTCTCGACCTTTGGAAGAATCTTATATCAGTAGGACAACTCGACGAGGTGGGGTATGAGACTACCTTTGTCAATGGGGTATGGAAAGTTACCTAAGGATCCATGTTGGTTGTGCAAGAAGTAAATGAGAAATCTCAATACTTGATCAGAAGCCCAACCATAATTATAATTATTGAAAATTCAACTTCTGATGATCTAAAATTTTGGCACTATAGGCTCAGTCACTTCAGTGAAAAAATACGAAGGCTCTAATGGATAAGGTATTATTGAATATTGAACACAAGAAAATTATAAGGTGTGAAAGTTATGAGCTGAAAAAAGGAGGGTTTCCTTTAATTTAGATAGGTCGAATCCCAAAGTTCAAAAGTTTGATCTAGTGAACTCGGATGTTTGGGGGCCTACCTCTATCAAGTCTCATGAAGGTGAACTTTATTTTGTAGATTTTATTGATGATGCTACTCAAAAAGTATGGGTATACTTTTTGAATCATAAATATGATGTATTTTAAGAATTTATTCAATGAAAAACCATTGTGGAAAGGGAAAGTAGTCAAAAGATAAAGTGCTTTCATACAGACAACACAAGTGAGTACATTAGACACATCTTCCAAAGATACCACCAAAAGAAAGAAATAAGGCATGAGAAAGTAGTTTCTAGAAATACATATAAAATGGAGTGGTTAGAAAAATTAATCATGTGTTGATAGGGAAGGCTTAAAGTATGTGACTACACTCTAGATTGGACAAATAAATTTAGGCATAGGCACTTAACATGGTGACATACCTTGTTAACAGGTGTTTGACATCAGCAATTGTCCAAGAACTTCAGGAGGAGCTATCATAAGTTCATCACATTAAATTATTTTGAAGTTTAGAGTATGTATATATTGATTATAAGGATCAATATATGCTTGAGGAAAAAATCCAAAGTGTGTTTTATCATTAGATATAAAGATGGGAATTTTGGATTTCAGCTATGGAACAATAACAGGAGACAAGTCATTTGAAGTCATGATGTTCTCTTTAATGAGAATATTTTATGGAAGTATAAAAACTTAGCGGAGGAAGAAGTTGTTGAAAAAAAATAAATTATTGAATTATAAGTTGATTTGAGTAAGAATAAAAAATATTTAGAAATTTTAGAGAACTCAAATAAAATCACTAAAAGTCCAAAGGTGAAACCAGCGAAAGATATACCTGAAAATTTAGACTGTTGAATCTTGAGTTGAAATAATAAAATTTAGGTATTAATATGTTAGAGTGGAGCCAGAAAAAAAGAGTAGTAAAATCAGTTAAGGAGATCAACTAGAGTTAGATGACCAGTTCAGAGGTTTGGGGATAACATGAACTTCATACTTTCAATAGATGTGGGAGAACCCAAATGTCTAGAAGAAGCAAAGACACTCAATGACTTAAAGCAATGGAAGTCAAAAATGAATGAAGAGATGTATTCATTGAAATATAATGGAACTTGGTATCTAATTGAATTACTATAGGGGAAATGAGAACTAGAAAATAAATGGGTTTACCAGTTGAAGGAAGAGGATGATGATAAGAAAATATACAAAGCATGGCTAGCAGTAAAGAGTTATAGTATAAAGACAAAGTTTATTTCTTAGAAATATTATCACTGATAGTTAAACATTTAACTATCTAGTTATTACTATATATAATGGAATCAGAATATATTCAATTAAAAAATATGGATGTAAAAATGGATTTCCTTCATGGAAATTTAAAGGAAGAAATTTACATGAAGTAATCAGTAGGTTTCATTGAAGAAAGGAACTAAAATTTAGTTTATAATCTGAAGAAAATTATCTGTGGGATGAATAAAGTTATGAGATAATGAGATCAAAAGTTTAATTCATTTATGTCATAAGAAGGTTTCATCATGTGTAAAATAGATCATTATTGTTGCAATAAGGAGTGGAGTGATAAAACATTCATCATACTGTTATTGTATGTGGATGACATACTTTTGGTGGGTCTGTCAATCCAATAGATCTAGGCGGTGAAGATTAAGTTGGTTGGAAGATTCAAAATGAAGGATCTAGGGAATGATGAGAAAATATTGGGGATGAAGATAAAAAAATATATAAAGGCTATTACTTTGGTTTCATCTCTGATGGACTACATTCGAATGGTCATCATAAGATTTAGGTTGACCAGAAGCAAGCCTATATTGATTCCTCTTGATTTTTTTAATTTTATAAGGCATAAGCACCAATAATAGATGTTGAGACCAAGTATATGGAGATTTTTTCATTCACACCATTGGTTGGAAGTTTGATGTATGCAATGATTTTCACTCGACCATACATTTCCTATGTAGTGGGAGTTTTAATTTGATTTATGTAAAATTTGGTAAAAGTAAACTAGGAGACTGTAAAATGGATTATTTGGTATTTTAAAGGAATGAAAGATACTACCTCGTGTTTTTGGATAGATGATCCCTTATGTGGATATGTTGATGCTAACTTTTTTGGTAATTCAGACACCTAAAAGAGCACAATTTTTTCATGTTTAACTTTGGTGGAATGATGGACAGATGAATGTCATAGTTACAGTGTATTTTTACTCTAAGTACAATTAAAGTATGGTATACAACATAAATTTAAGTAGGGAAATAAATGGTATTGTTAATATGACTGCTAAAGGAATTTGAGAGAAGTCGGGAAGGAGGAGTTATTTTCTATGATAGCCAAAGTACAATCCACTTGGCTAAAAATCTAGCATTCAAGGCTCTAAAAAAGCACATTGACTTGAATTATTATTTCATATTAAACATAATATAGGAAAAAATTCTAGATCTATTAATGATATATTATAGAAAAAATTTGACAAACATGTTCACTTAAGCAATGGTTCAAGAAATTATGAGGAAACATTTTTTTGAGTCAGTTCCCTAGAACAAAATTGTTTAATACTTGATTACATGTTTTTCTATAATAATTTTTCTTATCACATATTGATTATTCTTATACATGATATTTTAATGTGATAATTTCCTTAGAATATATGTCATGCTAAAATATCATAGTAGTTCCCCGCTATGATGAGAACCTAGAGGTGCCATGAAATTATTATTGAACCTTGTTCTATGGATGAATGATATTATCTGAAAGGACATAGACAATATAGGCTATCAGTGGTAGGAGGATCATAAGACATTAAAACACAATATCATGTTTTTCTCCCTTGGTAATATCCAATATAGAAGGTTATGAGAACAAGATCATCAATAGGAGATCCATATTTTCTTGTGTAATTGTATTTTCCTATCTATGGATGTGTATATTGATCTTAAGAATTTAAGATTATCATTAATGGATATTATGACTCAAGTACTTTGATGTATTGATAAAAACCATGATAAAATATGTTTTTGGTGAAGTAGGATACATTGAGTGTATCATGAATGATATAACATTAATGAATAATAAGAGAAAAGATTTATCCCTTTTGTCTCTTGAAGAAAGTTAATATCTCAAGCCCTTTTGTGGGAATGGAACCACTTGAATAAATCCATGACCATGGTGTTCGATGGGTGGGTTAATTTTTGGAAATTCAAAGAAAGAGACATCAAGCGTATAGGTTGATGGCATCAACATGCAACCTGCTTGATTTGAGATATTATGATAAAAGGATTATAGTTCATAGTAAACATTTTTAGGATGTTGGAAGTCATTGTGACAATAACTTCTTTATCTATGGAATCCTTATCATGTTGCTAGATGAAAACCTTGTAATTTAGGCAGTTATGTTTAATGCCGCTAATAAAGAGGCCTAGAGGGCCACACACTAACTGTACCTGCAATCTTAGTTAAATTCTAGTATTGAATTTAACAAGTTGAAATAAATAATATTTATTAGGGTTTGGTCGATCACTATAATTTAATCACAAGTTATTTGAAATAATAAGTGAGTTAAATAATAATAATAATAAATATTAGTTTTCAAGTTTGGAAAATATAATATTTATTATATTTTTCATAGAATAATGCAGTGACATTTATTTGATTACATAACCATTATTCAAGTATCAATAAATGTCGATAAGGGAAAGTGGATCAAGTTTAATGGTTTGAATAGTATAAATGATATTTATTTATATTCTTAATGCATCGAACTTATCAAGAAATTAATAATAACAATAATAATATTATTGGACATGGGGTTATTTAGTAATATTAAAGATGTTTGGGGGCTTGTGTGCAAATTTTCAACCCTAAACTAGATATAATAAATATCTAATTATATCACTTTCCTAATTCACTTTTAGTGTGCACAAAAAATAACAGGAGATTGGATCAAGACCTAGTGTGCTCTCTCTCCTCCTCCTCTCTCAAGCCTTTGAGAGAACACTGAGGGTTCTTCATCTTTCATGAAGAATAATGTTGCAATCAACCACAAACAACACAAGTGATTAGGATCAGTTGTGCTAGCACTCAAAAATTCTACGACGTTGATCAGAGATTGTGGTGCATATGTGGATCACTGGTAGAGGGATTATACACTTGAATCTTGTGACACATTGATCGTGTGATGAATTATATTCCATCATATCATCAATAAAGTGGAATTACATGTTAAGGTAATTCTATATCCACTCATAAATTAATCATAAATTACATGTGAATATTCTCTCTCTCCAGTTCTGGTGTATTAGTGTAGTCCCTAAATATTTTATTTTCATTAGATATGAATTATTAATCATGTAAATAAACAATTAAACTTGATTTAAGACCAAAATATGAGTTGGTTATACCTTCAAATAGCACTTCCATTTCACCCAAAACCTTCAAGTGGTATCAGAGTGGTCGTATGTTTAATTTATAATTATTTATTATTAATTGATTGATCTCATGTATTTTAATTTTATTTTACTTAAAATGATTCATTTTAATATATGAACATCATCATCTCTTATTTTATCCATTCCTGATAACATAACAAGTAACTGGTTCAATGATTAAAAATGAAGAATCATCTGTATAATACTGTCTAGAGATGCCAAAGGTTTTTCCTAGAGAAAAATAAATTACACGCCATGTACTTCACGAGTACACACCATGTAGTTTTTCTTCACAAAACCAGATCTCATAATAAAGTCAGATAGATCAGATCTAATCAGATCTATGATTTTAATAAAAACAGATCACCATGTGGATCCAGATAGGCTGGCCCACAACTTGAAGAATAACACATCATTTAACCATTGTACATGACATCAAGTACCCTGTGTCTCACAGTCGAGCACACGAGGTGTCCCAAGAGATTCATGTATTGCATACATGACACTAGGACTACCAAGCCATGAAATCCAAGGATACATGTCATGTATTCCCAATACATGTTGTGTACCATAAACATGCCCAAGTCATGAAACACAACCAGATTTAAGGCATGTTCTACGAACATAGACAAAAGACAAGTATACACTGTGTAATTTTGTACACTCTATGTAGTTTTTTACCAACAATGTTTTCAAATTTTCATGGAAAGGAGAAGTAAATATATAATTAAACCTATTGATTATGTGTTTTGTGTGTCATTCATTAAATAGTACATGCCATGTCATAGGATTAAAAAATTTATATTAAATTAATTTCCATGTTAAAATTTTGAAGAACACATGAGGTTACCTCCAAGTACACTTGTGTACAATATTATTTTAAATAATTTTTATTTTGTTTAAAATTATAGATGATGGTGAGTTAAGGATGGTTGGATGGAATTAAGAAAAATTGAATTAATTAAATTAATTAGTGGCACATTGTCTTACTTAAATAATGAATTGAAGTAATTGATAACAAGATTGAAAATGTATTCTCATTTCTTGATGTGTGGATGATCATAATATTAGACCAACCCTTTGTTTGTTATTGGTTTCTTTTAATTTATTTTTTAATAGTATTAATAGATTGCGAGTCATCTCCTCCTCCTTATTATGTAAGAACATGTGTGCTCATGATTTCTTTTATGTAATCCCCCTTTATCCAATCCATTTAATCCCCTCACCTTCATGTGAGTAAAAGCTTATGTAAGGATAAATATACCAAGTGAGTGGAGGTGGTCCAGGTTAAGTATTAGAGGTGAAACCAATTAAGGTGATATAAAGTAACCCAAGGTGGAATTATGTAACATGAACCAAGCTACGGTTCAAGGTGTTTTACCCTGGGTTTGAGGGTTAGTTTATCATCCTCTAGATAAACTGACCACTAGAAAAATATCATGATCATTCCAATTATATTTTATTTCTATTAGTTCCATGGTTAATTATTTATATTTTTGAATGCTATATGATCACCTAATAAATGAATTAATAATCATGAAAAATGGAATGAAATATAATTGGATTATGCGTAAATGTTTTATCAAACAAGGGTAATCACTTAAGTAAGCTTCACTTAATATTAAAAAGGCATGTAAAAGGATAAAATGGTATTTATACCTAAGGATAAAAATCCCTTAAATAAAATATTAATTTGTCTTAGCCTTTCACTACTTAAGTTAGAACCGATCTCATAGTTCAAAGTACTTGAACATCCCAAATTGGGATACTTTCAATTATCATGGAAATTTAGATTGAAGTTTTGGATTGAATTAACTTAGTTTTACATTGAGGGTTGATTTCCAAAGTAGGACTTAGTTTAACTAAAAGGAAAAGGTTTAGGAAAGATTAAAATAGGATTTTAGGATTGGGGAGTCCACTCAATTAATCAAGGAACTATGAGTTAATACAGTTGAAAAGTTAAGCTTACCTAAAACCCTTGAAATAGCTTGTCAGGACCAACAATGGGTTATGAGAATATGAATATGGATCCTTGCCACTAGAATATATAATTAACAAGATATTATGAAACCGATGGTGAGGGATATTATGTTTCCAAAAATATTGGGAAATTAATAATAATTTATTTGATTTTAAATTTATTATTCTATCTTTGTAATCAAAACAAGTACTAGTTATCTTCTATTAAATTGTAGAAATGGGAAATCAAATGACATAAAAAATATCACTATGATCTATACTAGAGAAGGATAACCTTATCACCAACATGAATTTAATAGAATAGTATATACACTTGTGCGTTATACTACACCAAGAATAAAAATTATACATACTAGAAACCCCACTTCCCGAGTCTCTTTCCAAAGAGGATAACAAGGAAGAGGGATTACTCTATCTAAATCATATAGATGGTGTAATGTATGTCTAATGTTTTATGCTATCTTTCATGTCCAATGTGATTTTTAAGAAATATGAGGATATGGATGCATATAACATTGTTTCTCACCTTTGAGATCTCTATCAAGAGAAGGCAGGATCAGAGAGATATGAGATCTCTGATGCACTATTTACATGTAATCTTAGAGAGTCAACACCAACTGGGTCACATGTAGTCAAAATGATTAACTATATTGAGTTCATAGACATCTTGGGTTTTGATATCCCTAATTATTTTCACATAGATCTCATTCTATCCTCATTACCCAAAAACTTATCTAATTTTAAAATGAATTATAATATGAGAAATAGCGAGAAGACACTATCAGAACTTATTACTCATATCCACCAAGTTGATAAAGACTTGGGGTGTGACAAATCCACTATAATTATGATGAATAATAAGATGAGGAACAAGGAAAAGGGGTAAAATACTCATTCCAAGTCTAAGGATCTATAGAACCGTCCCTCTAAGAAGAAGAAGATCTAGAGGAAAGGAAAGGAACCAGATGTGGTATGTTTTGCGTGTGGAAAGAAGGCCCACGGGAAGACAAATTGCACCCATCCAAAGAAGAAAGGGGATGCTTTATGTGCATTCTTTATCGAGTGTAATCTTTCTATATATACAATTTGGGTATTAAATACCGCATGTGGTTCTAACATTTATATCCAAATATAGTAACCAAGTAGATTTTGGAAGGTTGTAAAAGGTGAGGTGGATCTATGGGCTACCAATAGAGTGAGGCTAGCTGATCTAACCATTGGAGACCACCATATCACATTGTCGACATGATTGATTTTGGTTTTAAAGAACTATTATTATGTGCCTAGTGTTACTAATATCATTATTTCACTTTATTTCTTAAATAGGGATGGATTTATTTTCATCTTTGGTAATAAAGGTTTCTAATTTTATAAATATACAAATTTTATGGTATGAAACATCTAAATAATAGTCTTTATATATTAAATTATGAAAATAAAATATTGTAAATTGATAACAAAACTAATATGTGTGAATCATATAACACTCATATGTGGCACCACTATCTTGGTCATGCAAACAAGAAGTGTTTTAAAAAGATATATCAAGATGGTTATTTAGACTCTTTTAAGATAAATCCATTTAAAATATGTCATGATTGTTTACAAGAAAAAATGACCAAACCACCATTCAATAGTCAAGGTGAAAGGGCCATAAATATTCTAGACTTAGTACACACCAATGTGTGTATAACTTTTCAAGTAGAAGCCAGAGGCAGATAATCATACTTTATTACTTTTACTGATAACTTGAAAAAGTTTTTCTATATCTAATTGACGAGGTATAAGTCTAAATCTTTTAAAAAGTTTAAAGAGTTAAAGAATGAGGTTGATAATCAGATTTGTAAGAAGATAAAGAAACTTCGATTGGATCAAGGTGATGAATATCTTAATAAAGACTTTACCGGATTTCTAAGTGAGTACGTGATTTTACCTCAACTCACTCTAACTTATACACTATAGTGGACTGGTATTAGTGAAAGGAGGAACTGTACCTTATTGGACATGGTAAGGTTGATGAAAAGTCATGAAAGTATTCCATTATCCTTTTGGAGATATGAATTCCAACCAATATTATACTTACTAAACTGAGTACCAACTAAAGTGGAAATAGTATTCCATTTGAGTTATGGAGTGGAATTAAACCCATTTTTCACATATTCATACATGGGTTCTGGAAGAATTTGTTAAGGCTAGCTCAAGAAATAAAATAACACCCTGAGTTATGAAGCATATCTTTATAGTGTATCCTAATGAAATCAGGGGATTCGACCTATAAAGAACTTTAGAAAAGAAAGTGATTATTTCAAGATAGGGAGTATTTATTAAGAGGGAGTACATCCTCAAGGAGGATAGTGGGAGTAAGATTGAATTTGATGAAGTTGATGCTCAAGATACACAAGAGTTGGTACAAGAACAGATTCCATAGTTACTCATGGAAAAATTTGTTCCTGAAACACAAGTTCTATGTAGGAGTGCTAGAGAGGTAAGAGAACCAGAGAGATATGGTTTTCTAGAAATCAATAATGGTGAATAATTATTGGTTCAAAATGATGATCCTATATCCTATAAGAAGGTAGTTGAGATCCTAGAATCTATAATATGGCATGAATCCATGAATTCTGAGATGGATTCCATGTATCAAAACCAAGTTTGGGTTTTAATCGATCCACTAGTTGATGTAAAGCCTATTATATGTAAATGGGTATTCAAGAAAAATTTAAACATGGACTATTCGATTCAATGAAGCCATAATAGAATTTGGTTTCATTAAAAATGAATGTGAGACATGTGTTTACAAGAGGTTTAGTGGGAGTATAATTTTTTCATAGTAGTATATGTTGATGAAATATTACTAATTTGAAATGATATACCAACCTTACAAGAGGTTAAGGTATAGTTGAACAAGTGATTATCCATGAAGGACTTAGGTAAATCTACCTATATTATTGGGATCAATATCATGCATGATAACTAGATACTAAAGAAGTTTAGTATAGAATAATCCAAGATAGGATTAGTTCCAATGTCACATGATACATCTTTCTAAGAAAATGCATCCTCAGAGACAAGAGGAAATAAAGATAATGAGTAAGATACCATATGATTATGTGATAGGATATATCATTTATTCCATGTTATGTATGAGTTTCGATATTTCTCATGATTTGATCATGGTAGAAAGATATCAAGTAGATCTAGGTGAACAACATTAGACTGCTATTAAGATTATCCTTAAGCATCTGAGGTGAAATAAGGACATGTTCTTGGTATATGGAGGTGATGAAGATCTACTCATCAGGGGTTATATAGATAATATATTTTAGATAGATCAAAATGATAAAAATTCATAGTTTGTATATATCTTTTGTCTCAACGGAGGAGCTGTGAGTTGGAAGAGTTCAAAGAATTCAGTTGTCACCGATTCTATAGCGGAGTCCAAGTATATTGCAACTTACAATGCATATAAGAAATTAATATGGATTCATAACTTTTTCTAAGAGATTGATGTGGTGCCTATTAGTAAAGAACCTATCACAGTTTACTATGATAATACTATAGTGGTTTCTCTCTCTAAAGAGCCATGGCCACACAAAAGGACGAAGTATATATTTTTGAAGTTTTATCTCTTGAGGGATTTTTTTTCAATGATGTGAAGTTGTAGCGAGTAGAGTATTCATAGAGTAAAATGTGATATACCCCTTGATTAAGTATTTATCTTAGAAAAATCATGAGTATCATGTGAGACCTAGTGTACTCAAAGTTGTTATCAGTTTACTCTAGTGCATATGAGAGTCTATTGGAGTTTTTTCCCTAGAAATAACTTGTTTAGTACTTGATTACACATTTTTCTTAAATAAGTTTTCTTATAAAATATTTATTATTATTACACACAATATTTTAATGTGATAATGTTATTATAATATATATCATACTCAAAGGTCATAGTTTTTCCCTACTATGATGAGAACCTAGAGGTGCCACAACATTATTCTCGAACCTTGTTATATGGTCGAATCATATTGTTTTATGGGAAATAGAAAATACATTATATCATGGGTATGAGTCTTATAAGACATTGAGACACCCTCTCATGGTGTTCTACCTTGGTAATCTCCAAGATAGGAGGTTATGATAACATGACCGTCAATAGTAAATCCACATTTCCATGTGTCATTAGATGTTCTTATACACATATACGTGTATTGATCCTTAGACTTTAATATTATCATTAATGTATATCATGACTCACATACTTTTATGTATTGATGAAAACCATGATGATATAAGTTCATGGAAAAGTAGGATACATTGGGTGCATCACGAATGATATAGAATTAATAGATAACATGAGAAAGGATTTATCTGTTTTGTTTAGTGATGAAAGTTAATATCTCAGGACCATTGATGGGAATGTAACCTCATGAATAAATCCATAGCCATGGTGTTCAATGGGAAAGTTTATTTCCAAAAAATCAAAGAAAGAGACATCGATCATATAGGTTGATGGCAACAACATGAAACCTGCTTGATTTGAGATATTGAGATAAAATGATTATATTACAAGGTAGACATTCATAGGAGGTTGGATGTCATTATGATGTTAACTTCTTTCTATATATAATCCTTGATGTATTTTTATATACTAAACTTGGAATTTAGGTAGTTATGCCTAATTCCACTGAGAAAGATTCCTAAAGGGCCACACACTAAGTATATCCTCAATCTCAATTAAATTATAGTATTGAATTTAACAAGTTGGAATAAATAATATTTATTCATGTTTGGTTGATAGTTAAATAATAATAATAAATATTAGTTTGAAAGTTTAAAAAATATAATATTTATTATATTCACTATATAATAATGCAGTGACATTTATTTAATTAAATATTCATTATTCAAAGATCAATAAATATCGATTAGGGAAAGTGGACTGAGTTTAATTATATTAATAGTATAAATGATATTTATTTATATCATTAATGTGTCACACATGTAAAGTAATTAATAATGATAATAATAATAATATTGGATATGGGGTCATTTAAGAATATTAAATATGGTTGGGGGCTTATGTGTGATTTACAAACACTAAACAAGATATAATAAATATCTAATTATATCACTTTCCTAATTCAATTTTGGTGTGCACAACAGATAAAAAGAGATTGGATCAATCCCTAGAGTGAACTCTCTCCTCCTATTCTCTCAATACTTTTATAGAACACCAATGGTTCTTTATCCTTCGTGAATAATACTACAATGATCAACCAAAAACAATGCAAGTGACCAGGATCTACTGTGCTAGCACCTGACGATTATCCAGTGTCGATCAAAGATTGTGATGCATGTTTGGATCATAACTAGAGGGACTCTAAACTTTAATCCTATAGATAAATGATGGTGAAATGAATTATATTCCATTATATGAAAAAGGAATTACAAGTTTATGTAATTCTATATATTATCATTAATTAATTATAAATTACATGTGAAGATCCTCTCCCTTCAGTTATGGTATATTAATGTAGTATATTAATCTATTATTTTCATTTGACATGAAGTTTTGACCATGAAAATCAATAATTAAACCTAATTTAAGACTAAAAGACAAGTTTTACATACCTTCAAAAGATGATTCTCTTGTGCCTGGAACCTATAATCGCACCTTAGTGGAACTTGGGTGACTAGAATAATGATGGAGAACACTGTTGTATGTTGAGGAAGAGTTTTTCCCCGAAGTGTTGGATATTTTCTGAAGGTTTTCCTGAAATAAGTATTCAAGTGGGATAATGTTGGGAGTGTGAAATTGGTTTCATATCATCAGATTCAATTCATTAGAAATTTAGTTCATCAAAAGCACAGGTTGGATTTATGTACATACAAAGAAAGAAGGACCTCTCAAGGTGGTAGTGAAGTCATCAAAAGTTGATAAACTTTTGATAGGAAATGTGGGATGCATTTTGAGTTCATTGAAAGATGTTGAAGTTAGTTTTATTGAAGGTAATTCTATATTCAATTCATCAGTAACAGAAAAAAATGAGTGAAAATTAGTTGGTTTGACTGAGGGGTTACTGGTTTGGTAGATTAGCCTTGGTGGTCATGTTCAGTGATATATGATTTTAGGGGAGAAAGTATCACTAATTTTATCGACTGACACTTATTATATAAGCGAGTGGGACCTCAGTGATAAGTGTGGTTGATCAAGAAGAGATACAAGGGACCAAGTGGGAGTAATTTCTTGTGATTACTTGTAACTTAGTAATATGTTTGTAATTTATTATAACCACACTTGTAATAGAAAATGTACCAGAAATATTTCTCCCATACATATAGGACACATTTTTTGAAGCATGAAAAATCCATTGTGTCCCATCCTTTTATATTGTACTTCCATTGATTTTAATTTTCACCTATAAGATTGTGTGCATGAGGTAGAATCAGTGCAATGGGTATGATACTTTTACTTCCTACTTCTAGTACACTTAGTCAAGGGAAATTTTCAGTGGTTTAATATCCATTATTCTAAACCTCTAGTATGTGAAATCTAGATGGATCTAATTCCTATTTTTGTTGGTCACACAATCCCCATATTTCCCGCATAATATCCAATAACTACATTATGAAGAAAGTATTTGAAAACCTATATAAGTGGCAAACCTTTCCAACATTGATAACCTACTCAATAATGTCACTTCTGTAGATATTATTTTTTAATTAAAAGACAAGTGAGGCATCTAGAGGCAAGTAAAGTCATATTCTCAAAGTTTCAACTATGGGATTAATTTTCTTCTCTAAATCCTCCTTGTGTTTGACCATTTCAATGAAAACCCCATAAAAAGGCCATGCGATTCATTTTTTTATTCATTAGGCATTAAAAACTATTTCCTATAAAGGACACTTTTTATTTATAATGTCATCCCATAATAATACCTTATGATAAGTCATATACTTATTATATGACAATGTATCCCTAAAATGAGAAATCCAAGTTAGTGATTTTTAGGATCATAAGGTTTAAAGGATTTTCTCCATGTGTTATTCATGACCTAGAAATAATGTCGCGGCTTTCAAATTATGAACCATCAATATCATGACTACAACACATTTCCAACCTCCTCATGTTTTTGAGTGATTAACCCAAAAACATTAAGAAATTTAAAAACTTAAACATAAAAAAAATATGCAATGTTAAAATAAAATAAAATAAAATAATAAGTTAAACATTAAATATTTATGCTTTTATAAAGGTGTATGAAAATACATTCATTGTATCATACATTCCACGTGATAAACAATACAAGAAAATCACCCAACTTATTATTGGGAATAAAAGATATGGTTTGATGCTTTAAAGTTTCAATAAGGCTACAAAATAGAAAATAAACATAATTTGTGAGATCCATCACCTAATAATAATGAAAACTAATAAAAATGGATCTTATTGGGTTCATGCAATCAAATGTTGCAAATGAGATTTTAAAATCAGAGTACACGATTTATTACAATAAGTTTATATACTCTTTTTCATTAAAAATAACACATATATTTACCACACTAACTCTTTCTCCATGTTATCAGATCCTACCAATTGTTATAGGTAAAAAAAGTAAGAAATGAAAAGAATTGGATACCATGATCTAGTGAAAAAGTCATCATGGAAAAAAAGAAACCAATAACATTGATCAATGTTTCATAACTTGCATAAGACATGGAACTTTTACAAAAATTATAACCTATATGGGTTTGGCGAAGGGATATCATAAATTACAAAGTTTTTTAGAGAGAATCGTTTCACTAAAAATATTTTTGAGCATGAATTTCAAATTCAGAGTAAATCAATCATATGTAAAGTTATTCTGTTCCTAGATCAGCATTTTTATATATTCAGTAAATCACCTCGATAGGCATCTAAATGAAGGAAAATTAGAAAATTTCACGGGGAAAGGTAAAATAAATGAATTGAATATTAGAATTATGGGATTAATAATCATTTTTTCTTAAAATGCATGTATTGTGATCTCTTTTTAGATAATTTAGATGACCAAAGTCCACAATCACAAAAAAAATATCCTATTAGAATCTACAAAATTTAATAAAATTTAAATTAAGATACTATATTTTAAAGGTTCTTATTTAAAACACCTAAATTTCTTGTATTTAGAACCTATATGTAACAAAACCAATTTACAATGGAAAATAGATTCTATGCAACATCAACATGAAATAAATTTATCCCATTGATGCAATGTAAATGATCATTCGATTTCTTGATATTAGCAAGTGGACACCAAGATAACATAGGGCAAAATTACCACTAATATATTAAAGTATGAAATGTTTCTTTAACCCATTGGTCTAGTGTTTTTGTTTTCATGGTACCCATATCATAATAAAAGGAAGTAGTAAAAATTCCTCATTAAAAGGTAATTTTTTAAAAAATATCAGTAATTTGTATGAAATTGGGTATAGTTTAACAAAAAAAATGAAATAGTAAATATCACAAAACACTTAAGAAAGTGAGTGTTGAATAAAGTGAACACTTAGAATTTCTTAAAAGTGATATAATATCTAAAATTTCCCATATTCATTTATGACTTTCTATAGGAATATTTTTAGGATCACCACTATGAAGATGTAATTTTTTTTGAAGCTTAAAAAGAAGTAGATTATAATAATATATAAATACAGTCTTAATAGTATTAACAATTATTATAGTAGTCTTGCAATGACAACTTTGATAATGGAAACTGTGTTATACTTTCTAAGGTAATCAGATTAGATCCCACTATCACTTGGGATATGTTTGAAATAACAAATCTAGATGATGATTCTATAAAACTATTAGATCAATTTATAATAAAAATGATTAAGAAAATGTTTGTGAAATTAAATGTTAGTCCATCACAAAGAAAAAAATATATGAATAATATAAAAAACTATTTAAGTTATCATTTTCTTTCTTAAAATATGTAGTTATCTTTGAAATCTTATTTCCTTACCACTTGTCTCATAATTGAACCCAAGTGTGAAGCCTTTGTAATCATATGATAAGGAATTTTTTGATGTCTCATATAAAAATGATAATATACAAGGTAATACACATTATATATTATGGAAATTAATAATACATGGATAACAATACAATTAAAACATATACTAAGAAGTTATATTTATTAATTGTATATATTATTATTGATTACTAATATTCTATATTTGTATAAGCCTTTACTATTTAAAAATACTAATATAATATACACTGTAATATAATCTAGAATCATCTGTATTAATAATTGAAATACTAATAAAATAATAGATTTTTATCAATAAGAACATAATAATAATAATAATAATAATATATATTGAATTTGTATATCTTTGAAATATAATGTCGAACTATATAAAAGTTTACAATGATCCATATATGATGTTAAATTATAAGATAACTTTATAAATTTATTTTAATGATATATGGAAAGCAAAAATATTAATCACATGAAAATAACAGAACAAGAAAATATTTTTCTATTCATATGAAGAATATTATAACAAGGAAAAAACATTAAGTTGTTAAGGTGATTAAGTATTAGGAAGAGGAAGAGGAAGTCACTACATGAAAATTATGAACACATATATGTATAGATACTACAATATAGAAAATATATAACAAAACTACCAAAATAGACACTTGGATACATGTATTAAAAGATGAAGAGTACACATAGACAATAAAAAATTGAGCAAATAATAAATTAAGAAATAATTGAACCATGTATAAATGAAATAACTTAGTATTTGATATGAAAATGCTTTAACTGTTTATAGGAAAAATTATTTACAAGGTGAGAAAGAGAAAATATGTTGGGAACTTGTGTAGGATGTTGAAAAACACCATATTTTTGAATCTCATGATCAAAGAATAGAGGCTTTCCATTTTTTTCACAAAAAATAAAAAAATTACATAATAAAAATTAAATAATTTCAAAAAAGGATAGAATATTACAAATAATAAAACTAATGATATTTATAAATAAATTTCATAAATTAAGTTCATTTTTCATACCTATAGCTAAGAAAAAGTAGTGTCACTTCCTTTAAAAAATAACGAGAAATATTAATAATGTATACCTTTTAATGATTCAAGTGAAATATTTTACTTGTAAAAAAACTTATACATAATGAAATCACTATAAGGAAAACACATTATCATTATCTTATAACCATAAATGTTCATTATTATTTGAATGAATGAACTAAATACTAAAATGAAATTTCATTATAATGATGTCAAAAAGAGTAAGACAAAAAGGAAAATCTACGATCAAGCATTGAACTTAAAGTTAATAAATATAATCCATCAAAAAAATTATGAAAATAAAATTATTTTACCAAGATATATTTTTTATTCGTTGAGATTAGATAAATGTTTTATATAAGAAATGTCATGCCATTCATATGTTCTATCAATACATTCAATATGTTATACCCAAATATTATGTAAATGAGTCTGTTTTGTCCTAATAAAATTTTTTTTGTCTGATATAATAATGAATATGAAGAAATATAAAAAATAACTATAATATAAATAAAATTAAAATTTAATCAATTAATAAGTTTTAAGGTTTTATTTTAGGAAATTTCCATTTGGTGGAACATTTCTTAACAAATGTCTACATTTTTTTCCATTATATTCTGAAGGATGATAAAATATATTCCAAATATATAGTTGATAGAGTAAATATTTTTATCACTTTCAATATTTATTTAAATGAATCAATCCATGCCTTTTTTTCATTTGAAGGTAAATTACATCATGTCTAGTTTTAAAGGATATTTTGGGATTTATTATGTAAATGACTCAATTCATGATTCTTAAATGTTTTTATTCACTTATGGAATTAATTGTTCAGGCCATACTTTCTTTTTTTTGTCATTTTTTGAAAAAGAGTCATTTTTTGAACCTAAATAGACAGTTTTTGACTAATTATGGATCATACATATGATAAAATTTCATACTTATGATATGCTGTAAAAATGTGAGTTTCTTCTTTGTATGTATGATACACAACTGAAGTGGAAGAAATTGGATTATTCTTGAATACATATGGGTTTTGAGCTTGATATGCAGCATTTTGTGCTTAGTATCATTGAAAAATGGAAAAGGGAAGTATGCATAATATATTTTCTTAAATTAAGATGACACATAACAAAATTTTCAAGAAGTATGATTATACATATCCGATTTTACAAGCAGGGAGATGATGTGTAATATAATTTACCTTGAGAAAAATGATACACAAAATATTTTTGGAGACTATAGGGATACATAACATATTTTTTAAAATAAAGGATGATACATAATATATTTTCCCTAGATGATGTGATATGTAATATATTTTTTAGCTGAAGTGGAAAAATGGCTATGTCTAGGATTATACATATCATATTTTTGGCCAGAAATATCTTACACATGGTTGTGTTGTAAATTTTTTAAAGTTAATGATATTACATATCTCTGGGAGTGAAATAAATATCTTACTTTTTGAGATAATTTCATACGTATCATGTAAACTAGAAATTTTCAAAGGGAGTTTTCATATGTATCATCTATCTTATGTTAGAAGTCTTGTAGGATATTTTTTTGGGAAATTATCAGAGATCCTCACTTGTAATTGTATACTTTATAGAAATAAATTTAACCAGGTGTTGTACCATGATGATATTAGTTGCACCATAATGAAAGAAATTGAATTAGAGAAGAAGATCAGTCACATGATAATGGATTGGGCCACATATTGTTTTTTTAAAGAATTTGAGAGACACTTCCATTTTCTAAGGCCTTGTTCCATGGTTATTTTTTTTATCATGGATGAAGAGGAAGTTTATGTATCACTGTTAGATAACCTTTCATGCCACTGAGGCATTTTTAGTCATTCTCAATGATATTTTTCCTAACCCTATATCTTGGACATGTGAATTAATTGAAAGGGGAGATGAAGTGGTTGTGAAGTCATGTGTATATTTAAAGGGGTTTAAATATTGGCTACACACATGAATTCTTTATGCGAGGTTTCCAACCCAATAATCCTTGAAGATCTGATACTACTGCTGCCACCTAGAATTAAAATGGAGAAACAATACTCCATGCATGGAACCTATTCCATGAGAGAAAATTGAAGCTGCTACAATTTTTAAATTATTTTCCCACAACTATGAAAAATAAATATAACCATGATAGGATAGTAGGATGGGGGGATCGATCAATCAATTAGCTTCCATAAAACAAGTATATAGGGACTCATGATTGAACCTAAGTATTATACTATAAGTAAATGAGATTGAAATTGGTTTATCCATGTTAGGCTAAACCCCATGGTTGTGAATAATAGATATCTGTAAACATTTCTCTTCTGACCCCTGATTTCATTTCTTTGTATCTTATTGAATTTTTTATAATAATTTGAGTTCTTAAAAGAAATTGGTTTATTTTTTTATAAAATTTTCATTATTTTAATTTTGTTTTAGATTTTAATTTAACATGTGAAAGTAAAGTAGTTGAGTTTTTTATCTAAATTTCTTAAGCAAGGCCTCATTTAGAAGCATAATAGACGTTATTTGGTTTAATTTTTTGGAGATATTTTATTAATTAAATAATTTTCATAGGATAAATGACATTCATATTGGGATCAAAATATGATTTCTAAGAATAATTGGGTGTAAAAGTTGAGGTCTTGAAGCACACATTGATAAATTTAACTAGAATATACATTTTAATAATGAGGATGGTCATGACCAAAAGTTAAAGATTATTCACTACAATTTATTTTACATATGTTTTTACACTCCTTTTAAATCTAATATATTTTTTACAATATCCACTCCCATTTCATTTTTAATTAATTTTCTTTATTTTTAGTTTTATTTTTTCAAAACTCAAATAAATACCCAATTTTTTTCTTTTCAAAAATAGAAAAATGAAAGTTATATTTTTGAACTTAGCCTATAACCACCTCAAGAGACAACCTTGGGGAATTATATACTAAATTCCGTGGGGATTAAATATTTATTGGGGATTTGAAACCATCCTCAAATGTCAATTTAGGGTCATTATCAAGGAGGTTTCCTAAGTTTATTGAATCTATTTTTGTATTTATAGAAGTTCAAACCCTGGTTTAGTATCATTAGACCCTAAAATTGATAAAACTTATAACTCTAGAGTTATATTTGTTAGGACCAAGGAATAAAAACACTCAGTTGTTGATCTTGTTAGTAAGGAACTCAAATATAAAAAACTAAAACTTCCACTAATTCTAGTTATAAACCCACTGATACACTAAGAATAGAAAATTTTGAACCTGGAATCACATTGAATTATGACAAGAATATTAAGGAATTAGATTCATCCTATAAAGACAATTAGAAATACCATGTGCAATACTCAGATGCACCTGCTGGTTTTAAAATTAATTTTGGTTTCATTCATCAACTCCCTAAATTTAATAGACATATAGGGGGATCCATACAAACACTTTCAAGAACTTAGTTATCTTTATGTTAACATAAAACCATTAGAAGTAAATAGATATTAGATACAATTGATAGGTTTTTATTTTTCTTTATAAGGAGTAGCTAATGATTTATTTTTTCTACTCATATTCTACTTTAATTAAATATTGGGATGAGTTGAAGAAGTTTTTTCTTGAAAAAATCTTTCTTGCTTCTAGGATTTATTCCATTAGGAAAAAAATATATGTATGAAAAAAAACTCAAGGTGAGACTTTTCATGGGTATTGAGAGAGAGAGATTCAAAATATTGTGTTTTAGTTTCCCTCAAGATGAAATTAGTGAACAATTTTTGATTAAATAATTCTATGAAATATTTTTTCTCATTGATAGGATCATGATAGATGCTCCTATTAAAGGAGATTTAGTTGATAAAACCCAAACTGCAGTTAGAACCCTTATTGAAAAAATAGCTCAAAATTATCAATAATTTTGAACTAGGGGACTATTTATTGTCACATATACTCAAGAAGTTCCTACTTTTAGTTATGAAAATAACATGATTATGAGTCAAATTAGTGATCTAACCACCATGGTGAGATCCTTAATGTTTTACAACACTTCTAAATACTTAACCCCAAACTAAAAAAAATTTCAATTGAAAGTTCATTATGAAATTTTTGTTTCCAATGAACACTTTAGTGACCAATTTCTAAAAATTAAAGAATCTTATGAAACTTAAAATTCTTTTTGTCTCGGAATACATTTCCAATAGAATCAACCAAGACCTTTTCAACCCAACCAAAACATTAACTAAGGTATGAATAATTAGTATAATGATAAATTTAGACAACTTGAACAATAATTAATATTTTTAAAGGCCAATAAAGTAATTATAAAACTGGAAATTTATAAGAGAAAGAAAATTCTCAACTTAGAAGACATTTCTAGCCTACACAACCCATTCAAAAATTTGAAACCATTATTGAAGAATTTTCGGAAGAACAAAAAATTATGTTGAACATGGTAATGATTCAAATGGGTCAACTGGACACTGATGTTGGGAGTATAATAGATTAATTAAGTAGAATAATTACTCTATAACCTGAAATAAACCCCAAATGGAATGAAAATGTGAGTGCTATACAACTGAGAAGTGTAACTAAGTTTAATAACCATCAAGATGAGAAGTTAAAACCTAAACATATTTAAGATAATTCTAAACCTTATTCACCTAACTTGGATAATATTGAAGAAAGGAAAAATATTGATAACCTACTAAAATTTTAGAATCATTTAAAAAAAAATAATAATATAAAAAGTGGAATATTTTCTTGAAAGAACCAAGAATGATTAGAGAAAAATGATAGGATGTTATGTTTCTCAAAACAATGATCAAAATGATTAATAAGTTCCCAAACCACCATTGCATTATCCTAGTAGAATCCCAATAGTGAATAATATTATTGAGAGTTACTTAGATAAATATATTTTAGATACTTTTATAAAAGTTCAAGTCAATATTTCTTTACTTGATGCAGTGAAACAAATTCTTAAGTGTGCCAAGTTTTTGAAATAAATATTCTCTCATTAGATGAAATTCAAGGGAGGAGAAAAAGTAAACCTTAGGAGGAGTTTCTCCTCTATTATTCAATATGACATTTATATCAAATTAAAATATCTAAGGACTTTCAATATTTCTTTCACAATAAAGGAGTGTGAATTTAAGGATGTTATGTTATATCTAAGAGCTTCAATAAATGTGATGCGTCATTTTTTCTACTATAATTTAGAGGTTGGAGAGATAAAACATATTTATATTTTCATTCAATTATCCAAATGAAGTACCACCAAAATTGTTGGTACCATTAAGGATGTTTTGGTACAATTAAGAGTCATAATTTTTCCCACCGTTTTTATGTTTTAGATATGGAGGATTATAGATTTGGCACACATTCACCCTTGATTATTGGAAGAGATCCTATAAAAACTACTAAGGAAATCATAAATCTTATCAAGGGAACTTTTCCAATTAAATTTGGAAGAGAAATGGTTAAATATATCATTTTTTAATCCATAAAATACCCAATGTAGTATCATTAACACCCTTGAGTGAACATGATTGATTGGTTTTACACTGAGTTATTTCTTGATTTAACAATAAATGAATCACTAATTACTGATTCTAATAATGATCCATTGTTTAATACTAAAACTGATTTAGATGATTGTGATAATGTTCATGTGTAGATAATTTTTATGTCGGAACTATTTTATATGGATTGTCTGGAGAAAATGATTTGATTATTAATTTTAGTGAAACTATTAACAAATTTTCATTTGTCAAACATTCAATTTTTTTCCAAAAAACTATAATAATTTTATATGTCAATAAACTATTGATGTCTCTAAAATTCCTGAAATTAAATTTGGTAATTCAAATCTTTCATGCTCTGATGAATTTTTAATTTTTCTTAAAAATCACACATGGGTAAAAATTGATGAACAGTTTGTTGATGCTATTTTAGATTTAAACTATAACTGTTCTAGGAATTATTTAAGAGTTGAATTTGATACTATTGAGTTTATAAAAACCTATTTTCCAAATGAAAACAACCTACCTATATTATAATTTAAATCCTTACTTTAGAACCTAAAATATGTTTTTTAGAAGAGAATGATAAATTTCCTGTCATCATTACCAAATAGATAACAAAAAATCAAGAAAATTAACTTTCAAGAGTCATTATAGAAAAAAATAAATCTATATGATGGAATTTACCTAACTTAACTATAATTATTCTTTTAATTTTCATGCATAGAATCTTTTTAGAGGAAAATTACAAACCCGTCAATAAATTTCAAAGAAGGTAAAAACCAAAATTGTTAGAATTTTTGAAAAAGGAAGTGATTATATTCATGGAATCTATAATAATTTTTACAATTTCTAGTATCTAGTGGGTGAGTCCTATGAAAATTTATCTCTAAAAAGTTTTTTTTTACCATTTTAAAGAATGAATTTAGAGAATTAATTACTATTAGAACTCCCAAAAAATAGAGAGTGTGTATTGATTACATAAAACTCAATCTAGTGACTAGAAAATATTACTTTACTCTTCTATTTCTTGACCATGTTATTGAAAGGAATTTAGATCAGACCCAATACTATTTTTTATAGTTTTTTTTGTTACTTTCAAATTCACATTTCACTTGAATATTAAGAAAAATCCACCTCAACTTTTTCTTATAATACTTTTTCCTATAGAAGAGTTCCTTTTGGTTTGTGTAATGATACATACAATTTTCAAAGGTATATGATGAGCATCATTGTTAATTTTTTAGAGAAATGTATTGAAGTTTTCATGAATTATTTTTTAGCTTATGGATAATATTTTGAAAGTTTTTTAAATAGTATTGTTGTTATCTTTAAAACTTTTATTGATAAAAATATTATTATAAACTTTAATAAAATAAATTTCATGGAATAAAGGGAATTTTTTGTTTTCCATGTGGTGTCAAAATATTGAATATGAGTTGATAAATCTAGGGTTTAAATCATTTATTCATTTCCATACCCAAACATAAAAGGATATGTGAGATATTTTCTTGTCCATACTGGTTTTTATTGGAGATTCATAATGGATTTTAGGAAAATAGCTTTTCCCTTATCCATATTACTCCAAGAAGAGACACAATTTGTATTTTATGAAATCTATAAATATTACATTAGTGTATTAAAACATAATTTAGTATCTATAACTATTACCCAACCACCAATATGAGATTTACTCTTTGAATTTATGACCGATGCATCAAGATTTTCCCTTGGGCCAATTTTGTGTCAAAGAGTGGAAAATAATTATCATGAAATTACCAATTCATCTAGAAATATAGATCAAGAAAATTCTAATTATTCCCCCATTGAGAAAGATCTTCAAGCTGTTATTTTTTTATTTGGGAAAATTTAGACGTTCCTTGATTAGTTCCAAAGCCACTATTTTCATTGAACATTCTAGAATTAGATTTTTAATAAATAAAAATGATGCAAAAACGAGTCCACTAAGTTAGATTTTTTTTACAAGAATTATATATATATTAGGGATAAAAAAGGTAATGAAAATCTAGTGGTTGTAAACTTAAGTTCACTACCCACTATATTGAGTGAAAAATTTCAAATTTTTCTATCAATCAAGGAAACCTTTCTTGATGATGAATTTAATGTTATTAAGAGTGTTAGACCATGGTTTACTAATATTGCGAATTGTTTGGGTGGTAATTAATTCCCCCACTAGTTATCGAAGAAACAATTTTTAAAATTAGTAAGTAAGGCAAGGAAGTACACTTGGGATGATCCTTATTTATGGTATTTTGGAAGTGACCAAATAATTATAAGATATATCCTGGATTTTAAGGTCAAATAATTACTATTTTTCCATATTTTGAGATATGGTGGTCATTTTGGACCCTAAAGAGCATCTAGGAAAGTTCTTTATTTTGGTTTATTTTATCACACCATTTTTAAGGATGTTTTTTAATTTTTTAGTTGTTCAAAATATTTTATTTTCAAGGTAATATTATTAAGATAAATGAAATTCTTTAACAACTCCTTTTATTTTTTATCTGTTTATTGTTTGAGGTATGGAGTTCATGGGACCATTTTATAACTCTTGTAGGTATCTTTATATTTTACTTATTGTTGATTAGGATTCAAAGTGGATAGAATTAATTCACACTAGAGATGATGATGCTAAAGTAGTTTCCAAGTTTGTGAGAGGAAATATATTTTTCTTGGTTTAGGCTACCAAAATTTATTATCACTGATAAAGGAACTCATTTTTATAATAGGACCTTTGAATCTATCTTGAGTAAATATTAATTTCATCATAGGGTTTATATACCTTACCATCCTCAAGAAAATGGAATAGATGAGTTATCAAATAGATAGATAAAACCATTTTTGGGAAAAAATTATCCACCCAAATAGAAAATATTAGAGTTTTATATTAGATAATGCACTTTGGGCTTATAGGAATACTTTCAAAATCCAATTGGAATTACACCTTTTAGATTACTATATAAAAGTACCTGTCATCTACCTATGGAGTTAGAACACAAAGATTTTTGGGATATCAAAAGTAGCAATATGAATTTATTTAAATATGGAAAAGAGATAAGATTACACTTGAAGAATTTGGAATAGATAAGAAATAATTCTTATAAAAAATATAACCTATAAAAAGAGAAAAATAAGGTTTTCCATGATGAATTAATTATAAATATGGGATTCAAGTAAGGAGAAAAAGTGATTCTGTTTGAATCCAAAATCAAGTTATTTCTAGGTAAATTTCATTCCAAATGGTCTAAACCCTTTATTTTTTCTCATTTTTTCCATTAGTGTTGTATAGATTAAATAATTAGGGAAAGAAGAACCATTTACAATCAATGGGAATAGATTAAATATATTTAGGGAAATTTTTCAAGAGACTACAGGGGAGTAGATTCATCTTCAATCTATTGAATACAATTGAAGCAAGATTGTGTCCTTTATTTTCACTTTTTTTATTATGTCTTTAACTCATAATTTTAATTTCTCATATGAAAATTTTAACAATAATAACATTAAAAAAAATAATCATGCATGTGTCTATGTGTGTGTGTGTGGGGGGGGGGGGTCATTTACAAGATTAGGATTTTATGTATTTTTTTGCTTTTCACCGTGTCTTATTGTTTTTGTTTCATTTTAGGCGTTTATTTTTTATTTTTGTGTGTTTTTGTAAATTTTGAGCTCACAATTAACACCTTTTTAATTTTTGGAACCTATACCAATGTGGGAATATATTTTAACCATGGAACTAAATTTAAGTAAATATTGAATTGAACTTTTTTTCAAATTTAAAATTTTGTGAAATTCATGAAAAGTCTGTTGAAATTTTGAATCCCATACCATGAATCACTATCCAAATTTCAAAATAACTTACCTGTGAGGCCTCTAAAACCATTTTTCATCTTTTTTTATAATAACCTCACTTCTTTAATGAACCAAAAATTCCTTATTTAACTATATTTTTCCATGTTTCTGTAAAAAAATTGGATTTTAAGGTATTTTTATTGAAGATAATTAAGGAAAATATTTTGGTATTAAAATCCCCCTTTAATAATTGAAATCTTATTCTAGTTTTTCATTTATATTTAAACTTTTTAATTCCATGTTTTCAATGAAAAATCTATTTACAAATCCACATTAAAAGTACGAATCCCTCTCCAACCTTCTCTAGAAGTAAATTTCATGATCCTAGTTGAAGTTAAGTGTGGGGGAGGGTGGTTGTTTAATGGTTCACCGCATCATTTGAGGATGATTTAGGAATAAAACTTGAGGTTAAGAATTTTTATTGAATGAATCCATTTTAATAATAAATTTTAAAGCTAAATCATTTCAAGGAGACATTGTGTGAGAAGTTATATAAAAATAAATAAATATCAAGTTTGGGAAATATGAAAGAATATTTATCCTTGAATTTTTTTTTGGGAAGTTCACACCATTGTTTGAAGTTCAAATAATCATCTCTAGCCTAAAAATTCATGAATTTATATATAATTTGAAAAAAACAAGAAGTTAACATCTGTTAAAGGCGGGTGAGTGAACCAATTTTATTACTGAAATGATGAAAGTGTGAGATGTCCATGGAAAATCAATAGGTGTTTAGAGATGATTTATTTCTGAGGGGACTAAGGAGAGTATCACTCTTGAGTGAAAAATTATAATAATGCATTTTATTCAAAAAGGTCCAAACCTCATTATTTTTCCTCAAAATTTTTCATATCTTTTAACCTACCAACCTTAATCCTTAGAACAACCTTAAAAAGTCCTCATGATTAGAAAAAATCCATGACTCAATTGGGTGGATATTTATGAGCCTATAAATCCCATGGTGACCCTTACACATGTTGATATGAGAAGAAATTTTCTAAAATTCATGTTTTTGTGATGAGATAAAATTTTAGTGAGATAAGTGTTTCTATGCATGGAATAATTAAAGAAGTGGCAATGGATTGAATAAACCTAATAGAGATTTTGGAATAAAGGTTATTGAGGAGGCATGGTAATTTTAGTGACTTGGTGTTGAATTTGGTGTATCTCATGGTCTTATGTTTTTAATTTCACTTTGGTAATTGAAAAATCCCAGACAAAATTCTATGAAACCGATGCCCTGATCCAGTTCTCTAAATAACCTCAAGTGTGCCTCCTCATACACTAGAGGATTCTAACTAGCAGTGGGGGTATAAGGTGGTACTGTGAGGACCCCCATATCAGAGTGTGTAATCATAATAATAAATAATGAAGAATAATCAAATTAGAGTATGTAAAAATACATAACTAACATGTCATGCTATAATGTAAAATGAAATGCAATAAAGGCCTAAACAACCATGAAATACATACATCTAGCCAACCAAAGGTTTAGTGACATAACATGATAGAATAAAATGAAAACCAAGAAAAGGGGGCTCTAGTGAATCTCTAAGACAAACCTCATCCAATATCTAGATATAATCCGAGCTATCCTGCCTAATAATTCAAAACTCAACATGAGCCTTAGCCCAAACCTGTGCCTACAATAGCATGCGAGAGCTGCTTGGGAACCTATGTATAGTGGCAGCCTAAGTAGGGTGTGAGTAAAGCTCAGTAGGCCACCACCAATAGTGTCTAGATAAAATACAAGTCTATACAATAGTGTATGTAGATAAATAGAAAAATTACTAAATAGTACTATAAAGGAAGGAAAAAATCTCAAGGAAAGAATTTTTTTATCAAGAAAACCATTGTCCCTCAGGTCTTAATGAAACACCTAAGCCAACCAAACCTACATCGACCTGAACTAGTCATATAAAACATCTCATAGGGTAATACAAAGTGTGAATAATAATAAGGTATTTTCATTTATCATTAACTCTGGGAAGCATCACACATTGGTATCAACCATGATTTGAACCTCACTCCAGCACCTAAACCATATACAAAACCATTAGTACTGGTATAAAGTTCCAGGTTGAACGAATAAACCATGGGCATGGAATATCATGTCTAGATTTATCAAGCTCTGATGTGGAGTGTCATGTCAGACATCTAGAATCATATATGTAGAACCATCATGTCCACCATCTCAACTATTGATGTAGAGTTCCATGTCAGACATCCGGAAACATATACATGGAAACTTTGTGTCCACTCTCTCAACCTAGGATGTGGAGCATCAAATTTGACATTCAATTTCATCCAAACAATTACCTAAAACCAAGGTTCAACATTTGACCTTACAAAACATTCAAAGTTCAGAAGCATATCTTTTTAAACACCTTTTCATTTAACAAGGTCCTAATAATCTTTTAACACCAAAAATTTTCTTAGACTACTGAGGTCTTTTTACACATCAAAAAATCATTCTCACACTCTTTATGAAAATTATGGATGTTATACATCCATTTAAAATATTTTTAAACCACCCTTAAAACATAGTCTTCATCCTTAACAACCAAAACAAGTCAAATGCCTTTATTTCTATTAAAACCTTTAAAATAACCATCAATAAATTTTCAACAAAGGGGTATCCACACACCCATTTAAAATCAACATTTTAAATTCATTTTAAAATTCCATTTTCAATCACTTTGAGGTCAAAAACTCCCTTTGAAACAAAATTCACTTCAAAACACAGTTTTTACCTATTTAAATGCAAAACTGAGTCAAAACCCAACACATAAGGTTAAAACCATTTCAAAGGCCTCATAGTCATTTCAAAAGGGCTTAAAACATATTTTTCTTCTTCAATTCACCCTTTTAACATATTATAAATCATTTATCTCTAAGTCCTACCAAGTATACCTTAATCCTTTAATCAAGTCAACCAACAATCTTAACTAGTTTAAGATCATAACCCACTTAGTACCCTTTACAACCCCACTTTACTATTTCAATGAAACAGAACACCGCATGGGATGCCACAATTTTGGCCTTATAAATACCAACAGATCTAATAGGATCCACAGAAGTCCCAAGGTATCAGTTTAAAGACCAAAACCATTTACTTTAACCAATTAAGTAAACACACCACACATAAGACTTAGGGAATATACCACATACACATGTGATTAGATTAATATGACTATGGATAATGATCTTAGACCACCTAACTCATTAATAAAGCATTATATAACATTACCAAAGTACAAAAGTCTTTCCAAGGCCCATCCAAGTCTTGTACAAACTTCATGGAATTTCTGATTTTTAAGTGGCCCTTTGTAATTTGAATTTGAATTTTAAATTTCCAATAGGGGAACTTGGGGTGGTTGAATTTGTAATGGTTTTGGAGTTTTTTAGTTCACACTTACCCTTTAAAAGTGTCATTAGAAATTAAAAATATGAATTGTGGACACAAATAAGCTCATCTCAACCATCTAAGCTCTAACCTCATGCTAATAAACCACAATTAATTATTTATAATAATTATAATTAATTGATTCATAAAAACCAAACCTGACATAATGCTGTAAAATTCACTATAATATCACCTCTTATCAAAACTCCACACAATCGCTATGGAAGGTCCAAAATGGACTCCTGACACCATTCTCAGACAAATACCCAAGAGGAGATACCATTTACAAGCTTAATCAAAAGAAAAAAATGATCAAAACCTGATAAAATTCACCATGAACACATACCTTAATGAAATGTCATGGAACGATGTGGAAAAAACATCTTGAGATATCCTATATACAAGCCGACCAATATCCCCATGATAAACGGATGATTCTAACATGATCTAGTGAAATCATAAACAAAACCTAAACTAGATAACTCAAAAATTAGAGAGAAGGAAAGGGAAGAGGAATGGAAGTCACTGGAGGAGAAGAACTCCTTAAAATTACAAAGAATCACCATGAACACATCCCAAATCAAGGGGTTATAGGAGTATTAATGGGTTTATAACACCAATTGTTCATGAACACCAAATGGGGGATAATGGGGGGAGGACTAACCTAAAAAATCAAGGGGTAATTTTGGTAAAATCACCCTTTTAATGAAGTTCTAGGTAGAAGCATTGTTTGGACTCATGGTTATCCAAACCATGTGCCAACTATACGACCCTACTATACAACATCCCATTCCTCTCCTGGTTAGGATACATTGTTAGAAAAAACATGTTCCAAATATGCTATTATAAATGCCCACCCTCTACAACAAGACACAGAATTTTTATGAAACCACACGCATTCCATGCACCATGTCCCATGATCACCACCACCTCACATGATTTCCCCTTTTTGGTTCACACAGTTTACCCTAAATCATTCTCTAACCATGTAACTCAACCATGCTCAGTTCAAAATGAATTAAAAACCCTTTTAGCATTAAGGTGTCACATAGTTTATCCTAATCTGTGCACACTAAACCATACACCATGACCAGAAAACTCCAAAACTCCTGAAACTTAACTTGAAGCATCATAAGCTCATTCAAACACCATGAGATACCTCTCAATACCCATTTATTATCTAAAAACAACACCTTGAGGCACTCTAACTCTCAATATTTCATTTCAAGTCTTGATTAAAAGTTTTACCCATCTAAAAATAAAAATTTAAATTCCTTCTAAAATATACAACTTGTACAGACATGAGGTCTTACAACCTCCCCACCATAATACTTCTCATCCTCAAGAATTCCCAATGGTCATCAATCCACACCACTCGACCTACATCAATCACTAGTTATATACAATGACCTCATTTAGTTTAAGAATGCCTAAAACACAACCAAATCACAACCTCTGACTCAAGGCACTAAACTAGCCAAAACCTAATCCAATTCTCATTATCAAGACCAATACACCAAGATGAAACTTACTTGAGATCATCCACTTAAAATGAAAATTATGTCATCTACCGACCAATCATCGAAGCTATAATTATTTCCACCATAAAATTCAGCTTATAACCACCAACATCCGATGCTTGGAACCACCACCATTAGAAAATACCAACAGAACCTAAAGATCATGCTCCCATAACACACCTAGAACGGTTCCCAATTCACCGAGCCCCACACCCATGAGAACGCCAATCAACCTCGGTACCTATCCATGTTATCAAAAACCAAATAGAGTGGATGCATATCCGCCATCCATGTGTGGACTAAGAATAAATTATACTTTCCTTGAAAAAATGATTCTATTTTCAAAACGCACCCATAATTCCCAAAACAAAACACAAGATGTGATTTGTAGCTTACCACATCTATTATAAATAATAACTAAAGTTAGACTATCACTAAACAACCCATATAAAACTTTCAGTATGTCACTACTCACTTAATTATGGTGCCTTCATGACCTGGGGCATTCTACAACCATCTAAAAACACCCACTGGAGTCCATACTCGACTCTAGGTGAGACTTCACAGTAAAATCTTCTACTAACCTCAAAACCGTCATCATTACCTACCACACCACTAACGTACCTCCAACACAAGAACCTTAGAATACCTCTCTAAACCACCTTGATCCCAAATACAATGCTCAACTAAATCATCCACCAAAACTAATTTCCTATATCCTTCCCTATGGGATTTAAGCATGCACCTCACCAGTTCCTCACTGGAATCACTATTCCCTCACAAATGATCCACGGTAAGTTCCACACACCTCCGACCCTTCCATCATGAGGGTCACACCCCCATGACCAATACATAACTCCCTACCATAGGGGTTTATTTTTCACTAACTCACTCAAGCAACCCCAAACACCATGAAACACATTCCATTCAATTCCATCCCTAAAATTGGATGTGGAAATCTCACTCTCACCAGAGAGAAAAAATAAAACACAAACTATCACCCATTCTTAGCTTCTTAAAACTACACCAACAACATCTTCCAGAATCTTGTCCATCATGAGGACCTTATTCATAGATGGATGATGGTTCACTTCCCACCATACGACCCCATTTATACATCTCCATGAGGAAGATCTATAAGGAGGCCCTTTACCAAACCAGAGAAGACATTTAGGTAGCTTAACATATAGATAATACTATCTTAGTACACTCTAGATGATACCAAGATATTGGGCATGATCATATATAGACCAAGAGTACATTAATATTTCATTTATTAATACCACTAATCCTAACTAATTTTTGATTTCAAATATAACTACAGGTATATGAAAAAATCATTAATGGTTCCTAGACCCCATACTTGTAAGATTATCATCACACTCACATCGATTATTAGCCTACTCATGGTTACTTGATCAACTCAAGAACCTCAGGTTTATGCACCCATATCATCTGATCCACAAGAAAAACAACACAATGCACCACCAATACCTATGTATCCACAATCCCATTAACACTAAACTATTACACACTCTTGTATAACTCAACCACATAACATGAATACAACTCTAGAGAGTCACATCTCATGAAAACTTGGCTCACAAGACCTATCCAGTAGCTATGCCTATACCATATGCTTGTTTCACCCAGTATAGAGCACCCTTGGTGCTTCCCAAAACCAAATGTGACTCATCGATCCAAAATCACTTTCATAGAAACTTAAGTCCTGATCATCATTCAAAAGTTCCACTGTATTCACTTACACTCTCACAACATTATTGAAGACACATCTTAAATCAACTGGGATAGACACTTAACCGGTCATACCCTCCAAAACCACATGTACCACCAAATAATCAACATTCCAAGTTATTTACATATCAAGTAAACCAAACATTTTCATGTGATTCACACTATGGGCATACTAGGTCCACCTCACCTATATGGTCATCACCCAAAGCAAACCTGCACACCATGAACCACATAACCTCAACCAACTCTTATACTTATGGTCTAACTCATAACCACCAGACACATCCCTATTGCACAACCATTACTTAGGATTGGAATCTTAATGATTCTATCCCTCTAGAAACTAACCAAAAGGCTGAAACACTAGCACACAAGTGCTATTTTCCCCAAAAAAAATAGGTATCTAACATGCCTAAACTCCATACTAGGATACAACCTTTATGCATCACTATAGAAATCCACAAACATCCAGCCATACCTCACACAACCAAAATAACACATAACCCAGTCGAACCCTCTCATGTGTCACCCTTTAAAGTCACACGACACTAACTCTCTAATCCAAAGTCACATCAAGAAGGTCACTAGGATATCCTATCACGAACCAAGATGGGGTACCATCCAACTTGACACCTAACCTAGCCCATGGAATGGCCCGAAGGGCATTCTCAATCCTCACAGGCTGGAAACTAGTGCTTGGGTATCAAAAAAATACTTTGGGAATGATTTCACCTGATTTCATAAACATAAACAACCAATAATAACAATAACACAAGGCTAAAAAAACATAACCAAACTTGGTATAAAAATTTCTAGATTCAAGTTTACAACTTTAAAAAAAACCCAAAGGTGATACAAAAAAAGGGAATAATCACTATCTCAAAAACCTCTATGTGACAGGAGGAGCAACATCCTCAAGCCATCACCACCACCAATACTGCACAAGGAAGGCCACTAGCATCCTGAATCACCATCTCCCTACATCTCGCCTTTACCTGAGACAAACATAACAAGATATAAATAAACCCAAATGTGTATGTAGGGTATGAGCCAAAACCTAGTATGATGCCACCCAATAAATAGATTCCATGATAAAAACATTACAAGACAAATTAACATGAAATTTTTATAAAGGTAAACTAGGAACATTTTTATGAAAATCATTTTAAAGGAAAACATGCTTGATTTTCAAATAACTAACAAAGTATACCATATTCTGATGGTGAGTACCATATTACAAAATAACATTATGCCATGCAAAAACCCTAAGGAAAATCTAGAAATGGGACACTAGGTACATCATATCTTGGTGAAATGAGGTATAACAACCAAGAAAAATAGTGTTCTCATGCACGAGCCACTAGAAGGGGACACCCCATGGGCCTAGTGGTATCTAATAATCATCATAGTTTAGTTTGCAGTGTAATCATCAATCCTACTAAATGAATCCAGGATGAACCACTTCCGAGTCATCTAGGGTACTAGTCCTAGTCTTCCCACCTAGATACCTAGGTTTCCCTTTGCATTCAATTAACATTCTATATATCACATCACACATCATTTTCATATAATACCAAGCCAATAAATATCAAACCCATGAGAAATCACCATTTCATAACCCAAGACCTCTTTAAAAATCCAAATTCACACCAAAACCACTTAAAAATGTTTTCCGCACTACTTAAATATTTTTATCAAACACCTTCAAGAAGCAAACAAGGAATCACAAACAATATAATGATGGAATATGACCCACTTCCTTTAGAAAACCAATTTTCATCGTAACCGAACCTTGAATCCTTTTAAAACCCAATTTCACACCTCATGCACAATTTATTAAACATATTGCATAATTTAAAAAACATGTTCAAAGATCACAACAAGGAAGCAAACTTGAAATATAACTAATTTCCTTTAGAAAAACCATTTTCATGTCATATGAATCTCAAAACACTTCAAAAACATATTTTGAACCTAAAACACCATCCATATAATATAACCAAGGGAAAAATAAATAATATTAAAATTAAAAAATAATGGTTAAGAATCGAACCACCTACCTCAGATGGAGAAACTTATGGAAATTGGTGCTAAACCACAACCATACCTCAATTAAACCCTATAAAGGTAAGATTGAACCATTAACATCAAGATAGATCCCTATTAAAAAATATTAAACCCTAAAAATGACACCCAACCTGCTGGAAAAATAAAACCCCAATAGAGAAGGATAAAAACCCTAGAAAAGATGGAGAAACCAAGGAAAGAGGGACTTACTTGAATATTCTTGAAGATTTACCATCAAAACCACAAAGGGAGAGGAGTTCTGAGGGAGAAAGAGGGAGTATTGGAGGCTTTTAGGGATGCCCTGAGTGGGGAAGAAGAGGGGTGGATTTGGGATTAAATCTGAAAAGGGAAAAATGATAAAAATACAATTTTTAGTGACCTGGACAAGTCGCATGGTTTGTAAAACCATGTGGAAAAAGTGTAGTCACCATTGTCTACAAGGGAAATGTTTCACAGTTTGAAAAACCATGCGTCAACCATGCGATTTGGCTCTATCCAAAAATTACACCTTAGTGCACAGTTTCCTGGGCAAGGCGCACAGTTTCCCCTAACCATGCGCCAAACATGAACCACCTTCTGTTCACACAAAAACTTACATTTTTCACCAAAACTCAAGGGAAAAACCCATGGATAAGATATATTATAAAAATAAAGAATTAAATACATCAAAAATTATAACCCTTCATACCTAGATCTCGAGAGAAAAAACTGAGACCCATAAATAAACTAGATCTAAGAATAAATATAAAAACTCAGATGTGACAATTCTCCCCACCATAATGATTTATACCCCAAAAAAGCCACAACAGGACCTGATTTGAGAACAAAAACTGATAATCCTCTATATCTCAAAGAGATTTCCAAAAAATATCAAATGAGGAGAAAGCAAGGAAATTATGAATGGAAACAGGAATTCAAAAATTCATCTCAGGAGGCTAGAATGATCTCTCCACCACTCACCTTCTACCCCTATAAAACTACAACACCTCCAGTTGATCAATCAAGAGAAAATGAATTCTCACATCACATAATCCAACCTCTCAAGCCAAGGACACTTCATACAATACCAAATGAAACCCAAACCACTTCTCGAAAGTAATGAAAAAACTCAATCCACAATTTTTACAATCTTTATTCAAACAAGACCATTGGTTTCACTCTATGATCCCAAAATGAAACTCAAAAGGGAGACTTCGAGCCAACATCCAAAAATAAAACCTCTTAGTACCATGCTAAACCAGAGACTGAACCAGATTATCTGTGCAGTGAGGCCTGAACAAACTCCCTACCATAAGAAACAAACTAGAATCATTTTTCTCTAGAAAAAATTTCAACGAGACCTATGGTGGGTCTCCCCAATATAAGAACCAACCATATTAATCAATAAAAACAAATTGACATGAGAAACCAGACATGGGACAACTTAGGAACTTCCTGCACAGACCATAAAACAAATACAATAAGCCCCTCCACAAGGGATCCGATGAGAGGAACTTTAAACCAAGTGGAAAACACTACATAGTTTACCATACCCATGGGACACAACCACCTCAAGACAAGCATAAAACTAAAACTAAAACTGATTCAAAAATGCTAGCCACACAATGGCCACTTGACATAGGTTCATATCTAAAAAGTCACAACCATTGAAATTACATAAGGGTAAAATCACTAAGCCTTTTTTGCATTAAGGATGAACTTATAACAAGGAAAACTGCAATGAGGACCCTTAAACTACCCACACCTAAATGGTGGAAACAAAAGATACATCAAGGTTTCCCATACCGTCGGTGGTTTCTTGACTGCGGGCCAGATTCACTCCAGGGCGTATGGCTAGCGCCCTAATGTTTAAATCATCTCCCACTTCATAGTCGGGAGATGGAGATTCCCCATTAGAACTCCTTCCTTTAGTTCCACAAGAAGCCACACAATAATCTAGGTGGGACCAATAGAACACAACACACCATGAGATCCATTTTACTCCAACATGGTACTTTCACCAAGACAGGTACTTAGAAGGTGCACACGCATCATCGTCTTTCATCTTAACAAGAAATAATAGAAACAAGAAAAACATATAAGACACCTTCATTTAGAATAGAGAAATTTAGGATATATAAAAGGGAAACATGTTCATATTAAAATATAAGTTCTAAAAAGAGTCAAAATGTAACTCTTACATCTCAAGCCAAAAGGAAAACACCACGAAACACCACCGGTCACAACCATTATAACCAAAGATTCATTCCAAGGGAAGGTGATTTTAAACCAATCATAAAACTGTACACTACTCCTATAACCATGTAGGGATTTTCTTTTAAGAGGTAGAATTAGCTCTACAAAAATTCCTAGAAACACCTTAGTAGAACTGGTACCAGTGAATTAAGTGTCCACAGGAATGATAGGACTTTAGAGCATTCAGACACAATGACCTTATATGACCAGACTTGACACACTGATAAAACAAAATTATCCTACACACGAAAATATCCAATGAAAGATTGAGAACCCTTTTTAATTTCCTCAACCAACACCAAAATATTCAAACTGATTCCCTATATCTTTAACGAAACTCCCCTTACCTCTTCCTGAGACTGGAGAAAAGTAGGCTGCCTAGTACACTCCTTCTTAGCACAACCCCAACACAAACCTTGACACCTCAAGAATAAAGGTAACAAACTTCATCTTTAAAGAATCAAACAATTCTAATAAACTGAAGTTTCTTTCTATTTCTATATCCACTCTTACACTATGAGAGGATCCTCTTAACTAAAGAAAAAAAATAGAGGTGGATTCATTTTTTGAAACTCAAGAAGAAATTCCTTACATTTATCAACTGGAGGGTCTTCCAATGGTGAAATGCCTGTGGCTGCACTTGGAACAATTATCAAAACTTATAGGGGAATACACTAGCTAATAATAAAACCAAGAACCCAACCAAAATAACCCACCAGTAAAAAATTACCACAAACAAACTCCGAACCCACAAAGGGTACCAACCTAAAGGCTTCTTGAGATACTTTTCAATATAAAACTCTAAACATTATCGCAAATCCATATAATTGACAAGGATCAAAATTGAAACACCATTAAAACAAGAAGAATTATCAAACTCAAAACACCACTCTAACAAAACTCCCAAATCATAAGAGACATGCTAAAAAACCAACAGTTATCAAAACATCGCATTTTCTCTTAAAATCACTTTTGAAATGAAAATAAGATTAGTGGGTTGCACACTCACTAATGGTCTTCCATAGAGTCTCACACACGCATATTCTCATTCCATACCGGGCACCCATCTATTCATACCAATCCGGGCACTCACCCACTCATTCCATTATCCATACACATTTCCATTTATACATCCATGCGATCACTCATAGAAATATCAAAGGTAAAAATAAAACTTTTCCATTTTCCAAGACAAAAATTTCAACCCACACTTTCAACTTCTCAATCCACTACAATTTTTAAAAAAATCATTAAGCTTTTAAAAAGCTCACCAACCACCAAATCAAAACCCATTTCAAAATTAATACATAAATCCAATACATATCATCCTCTTCAAAACCATTTTAAAATACCAATTTGTCCCATTCAAAACATTTTCAACAATACAAAAAATCACATTACATCAAAAACCATTTAATTTAAAATCATTTATTCTCGTTTTTAAGGGATTTAAAAAACCCTCTTGAAAATAAGTTATGTTTTTTTTGAAAAATTGACTTAAATAAACCTCAGGTTTTATTCACAAAAACTTAATTTCCAATAAACTCATTCTTACTTTACCTGAAAATAATTTTACAAAAATACACTTTTCCAAAGCTTTCTTCAAAGTGATTATAAAAACTAATTTTTAATATTTACAAAACCAAACCATTTTCACTTTAAAATATAGTTTTAATAGTTTCCAAAAAAAGGGTTTTCAAAAGACTTTTTCAAAATTAAGGAATACCCAAAAAAATCCACAAGGGAAAACTAGTGTCGATGGGAGACTCGACCATATGGTTGGAAACCATATGCCAATCCCACCACCATCACAGAGTGTCTTCTTGGACCGTGTCCTTGGCTCCAATTGGCTTCCTAGGCCCTGTGAGCTCACTGAGACCATTCAACCAACTCTATTTTCATTTCTCAAACACATAACAATCCACAAAACCCAAGGAACCGAATAAAAATAGACTTACCATAGAAAATAAAGTCCCGTAATGAGGTGTGCTGGTTAGTCACCCTACTCGCAACCAGAACATCAAGTCCCAAAAATCCTAGATCCATTATATCCAGACTCTTCCCCAAATAACTTGACCTAAAAAGAGTGTGACCTCCTCTGATACCATTTTATCATGAACCAATCTAGGGTTCCATCCAACCCAACACCTAACCCAGCTCGTGGCATGGCCTAAAGTGAATTACGAATCCCCAAAGGCTGGAAACTAGTGCTCGAGTATCAACAAAATACTTTCAGAATGTTTTCACCTGATTTCATAAACATAAAAAACCAATAATAACAAGAACACAAGGCTAAAAAAACATAACCAAACATGGAATACAAATTTATAGATTCAACTTTACAACTTAAAAAACCCAAAGGAGCTACAAAAAAAGGGAAAAATTACTATACCAAAAACCTCCATGTGACATGAAGAGAAACATCCTCAAGACATCAACACCACTAACACTACACAAGGAAGGCCACTAGTAACCCGAATCACCATCTCCCTACATATTTCCTTTACTTGACTCAAACAAAATAAGATCTACATACACCCAAAGGTGTATATAGGGTGTGAACCAAATCCCAGTAGGATTCCACCCAATAAAGAGATTCCATGCTAAAAACATTACAAGACAAATTAACATGAAAGTTTTATAAAGGTAAACTAGAAAAAATTTAATTAAAATAATTTTAAAGGAAAACATGCTTGATTTTCAAATAACCAACAAAGTATACCGTATGTTGACGGTGAGTACCATATCACAAAAGAGCACTATGTCATAGGAAAACCTTATAGGCACTAGATAGAAAGGGCACACTAGGTACATCATATCTTGGTGAAATTTGGTATAACAACCACGACCAACAATATTCTTGTGCACGATCTACTAAGAGGAAATTCCCCATAGGCCTAGTGGTCTCCAATCATCATCATAGTTTAGTTAGAATTTTAATCATAAATCTTTCTAGATGAATATGGGATGAACCACTTCTAAGTTATCTAGCATACTAGTCCTTGTCCGCCCATCTAGATACCCCGGTTTCCATTTATTCTCAATTAAAATTGGAAATATCACATGAAACATCATTTTTACATAAGCACAAGCCAATAAATATCACACACATGAGAAACCACTATTTCATAACCCAAGACCTATTTAAAAATCCAAGATCACACCAAAACCATTTCAAAATGTGTTCTACACTACTTACACATTTTATCAAAACACCTTGAAGAAGAAAACAAGGAATAACACACAATATACACATGGAACATGATCCACTTCCTTTGGAAAAACAATTTTCATCGCAACCAAACCTTGAATCATTGTAAAAACCCATTTTTAACCTAATGAACAATTTATTAAACATCTTTCATAATTTTAAAAAAATCAAAGATCACAATAAGGGATCACACTTGAAATATAACTAATTTCCTTTATAATAACCATTTTTATGTCATATGCATCTCAAAAACCTTTTAAAAAAATATTTCACACCTCAAAAACCATCCATAGAATATAAAAAAGGAGAAAAGTAATCATATTAAAATCACAAAATAATGTTTAATCATGGAACCACCTTCCTAGAATGGATAAACTTCTTGAAATTAGTGATAAACCACAACTACACCTCAATCGAAACCTATAAAGGAAATATTGAACCATAAACATCAATATCGAACCCTATTAAACAAGATTCAACCCTAAAAATGACACCCAACTCGTTGGAAAAATGAAACCCCAAGAGAAAAGGATATAAACCCTAGAAAAGAGGGAGAAACCAAGGAAAGAAGGACTTAATTGAAGAATATTAAAAATTTCATACCAAAACCACAAAGGGAGAGGAGTTATGAGGGAGAAATAGGGAGGATTGGAGGCTTCTAGGGCTAGAAATAATAAGTGGGGAAGAAGAGGGGCATATTTGGGGTTAAATAAAAAAAGGAAAAAATGGTAAAAATCCAATTTTTAATGACCCAGGCAAGTCTCACAGTTTGCCTGTAGGTTTTTACAAACCGTGTGGTAACTGTGCGGTTGCCACTATTTATAAGGTACATATAACACGGTTAGTCACATAGTTTGAAAAAACATGTGCCAACCTTGTGATTTAGCTCTGTCCAAAAATTAAACCATGGTACATGGTTTCTTGGGTAAGGCACAAAATTTCCTCTAACTCCACGTTAACTGTGTACCACCTACTGTTTACCAAAAAACTTACATTTTTCACCATAAATCTTGGAAAAAACCCATGGATAAGATCTAAGATAAAAATAAAGAAGTAAATACCTCAAAAATTACAACCCATCACACCTGGATCTTGAGAGAAAAAACTGAGACCCATAAATGAACTGGATCCAAGAATGAAGATAAAAACCCAAATTTGACATCTCCCACCTAGACCCACTAGTAAAGTATGACAAAAAGTCACTAGACCCAACCAATTAGGTCTAGGATAACTCACATAAGGACACTAATCATGTGGCATCAAATGCACTCTTGTTAAAATGTTACCTGACATCAACATGTCAAAACACAAATCTCTAGGGTCTCACATATGAAATACATCACATTCCAACCAACAATCCCTAATTAGGGCACCCTTACTCTCCAAGAATTTTCACATCATACCACTCCCTAGTGGACCATGCCACACAAACAACCTTGAACAACACCCACCCAAAAGTTTCCAATGGTCATATACCTATACCATGCCAACCTACTAGGGTCACTTCACCTACTATGCATGAGGATCACATCAGTGCCCTCATTATTAAGCATCTCACCATAGATCCACATAACCTACCATTAGAAAGATATTCATGTACAGGTAAACCTAGCTAATTATAATGCCACTAAGTACTTATATGGGAAAATTCCATATGAGTAGTTGTTGACACTTTTAATGAATAAACATCTATCATCAGAAAAATCACACATTAATAGGCCTATAATGTGTGGATCCCAATTTCTCAACATGATGTATTAAATTACTTTTGCCTTTATAGTCCATGAGTCAAAACCAAATCACATGCCTCTTTATAATGGGCCAATATCTATAAATCCATCATAAATCAAAACATCCAAACCACATGTGCATCTCCCATGGTGAAAATCATATACAACCATAACATAAAATACCAAGAACATCAATCCTAGCCCATGTTATCCTAGAATTACTACCGGAATAGGTGTTCACAATATACCAGTAAGATATCCATCACAAGATCCAAAACATTCCTATATCTCCAGTTTACCAAATCCCAAATAGTAAAATAAAAGGAAATCAACTACTCTGATACCAATTTGTAACATCCTAGCATAGATTCCATTAAATCGGTGCCCCAAGTTTGTTCACCACATGAACTCAAGCACACCTCCACATACACCAAAGGCTACCAACTAGCAGTGTACGTCTAAGTTAGTATTATGAAGAGACTATAATCCCCATATCAGAGTGAAAAATAATAATAATAAATAAACAAGCATCATAACATTAGATTATGTGAAAAAATAACTAAAAGTTCATGCTATAATGTAAAATGAAATGAAATAAAGGCCCAAACAACCATAACATCCATACATTTTACCACACACTCGACTGGTGACATAAAATTATAGAATAAAATAAAAACCAATAAAAGGGGGCTATACTGCATCTTTGAGTATAACCTCATCCAGTATCCCAATACCATCCAAGATATCCTGCATATTTATGAAAAACTCAACACGATCCTTAGCCCAAAACTGTGCCTGCAATAACATACAAGAGCAGCTCGGGTACCCATGTATAGTGGTGCCCTGAGTAGGGTATGAGTAAAACTCGGTAGGCTACCACCAATAGTGTCTAAATCAAATACCAGTTGGTGAAAATTTTTATATAGATAAATAGTGGAATAACTAAATAGCACTATAAAGGAAGAAAAAACATTCAAGGAAAACAACTGTTTATCAAGCAACTCATTGGCCCTTAGGTCCTAAGGAAACACCCAAGACAACCAAATCTGTATCAACCTAGATAGGTTATATAAAAAATCTCGTAGGATAATCTATAATATGAATAAAAATAAGGAATTTTCATTTATCATTAACTCTAGGAGGAATAAAACATTAGTATCCACCATTCCCAGAACCTCAGTGAAACACCTAAACCATATACAAAACCATCAGTACTGGTACAAATCACTATGTCCAACAACTAAACCATGGGCATGAAACATCATTCCCAAATTTATCAACCTCATATATAGAACACCATGTCAGAAATATAGAATCATTTATGTGGAATCATCATGTCCAATATCTTAACCTCGGATGTGGATCATCATGTTAGACATCTGAAACTATATACATGGAAATGTCATGTCCACTATCTCAATCTAGTATGTGGAGAATCATGTATGACATCTGATGCCATCCCAACACTTACCTAAAGCCAAGGTTTAAAATTTAACCTTACAAAACATTCAAATTTCACAAGAAACTCTTTTTAAACCCTTTATAATTTACCAAGGTCCCAATGTGCCGTTAACACTAGAACATGACTCAGACCGTGGATCCCTTTTTACACATCAAAACATCATTCACACAATATTTAGGAAAATAATGGATATTACACATATATTTAAAACATTTTAAAACTATCCTTAAAATATAGTCTTCCTCTTTAATAACCAAAACAAGTCCAATGCCTTTATTTCTATTAAAACCATTAAAAGAATCATCAAGAAATTTTCACCAAATGGGAATCCATACACCCATTTAAAATCAAAATTTAAAATTCATTTAAAAACCCCTTTTAAATCAGTAAGAGGTTAACACCTCTCTTTAAAAAAATCTACTTCAAAACATAGTTTTCACCCATTTAGACCCAAAATCGAGTAAAACCCCAATATGTAAGGTTAAAACCATTTCAAAGGCCTCATAGTCATTTCACAAGGTCATAACACATAAAAAAATTTCAATTCATCCTTACAAAACATTATAAAAAATTTACCCCCCAAGTCCTACCAATTATGCCTTAATACTTTAATCAAGTCAACTAATGAGATTAACTGGTTTAAGCTCGTAACCCACTCACCCTACCCTTTACAACCCCAATTTACTACTTCCATGAAATGGAGAACCCCATAAGTGGCCATAAGTTCAGTATTATAAACAACAACAGATCCAACAAGATCCATGGAAGAACTAAGGAATCAGTTTAAATACCAAAACCATTTACTTTAACAAAGGAAGAAAGCACACCACAAATGGGCCTTAGGTAACATACCACATACACACGTGATTAAATTATCAAGAACATGGGTAAAGATATTAGACCACCTAACTCATCAATGAATCATTCTATGACATTTTCAAAGCACGGTGGCCTTGCCGAGGCTTGTCCAAGTCTCATATAAACTTCTCAACATCCAAATGTGCTCATCTCAACCATCCAAGATCTAATATCATTCCAAAAAACCAAAATCAATTAATTATAACAATTATAATTAATTGTTTAATTTAAACCAAACTTGACATAATGTTTTAAAAATCACTGATCACTCACCTCTTATCAAAACTCCACACAACCTTTATGGGAGGTCCACAACAGACTCTTGACACCATTCATGGGAAAATACCTAAGAAGTGATACCATTTACAAGGTTAATTAGAAACCAAATTAATAGAAAACCTAAGAAAATTCACCATGAACACATACCTTAATGAAACATCTTTCAATTTTGTGTAGAAATCATCTTAGGATTTATTCTATATAGGCCGACCAAAATCCCATGATAAATAGATGATTCCAGTTTTCTATGATGGAATCATAAATAAAACCTAAATTGAAGAACTATAAAATTAGAGAGAATGAAAGGGAAGAGGAATTCAAGTCACCAGAGGATAATAAATCACCATAAATTCAAAATAATCACCATGAACATACCCCAAATAAAGGTGTTAGAGGAGGAGGAAGGGGTTGGAGACATTCCTGGTTTGTGCATGCTAAATGGGGGTGAAAGCGGGAGGAGTAGACTAAAAACCCAAGGGGGGGGGGGATTTTGGTAAAATACCCCTTTTAATGAAGTTCTGAGCAGTCACACAGTTTGACTACATAGTTATCTAAACCATGTTCTAAACATACACCCCCTAATACCTAACATCCCATTCCCAACATGGTTAGACGGGTTATACACCAACCATGCTATTAGAACTACTATACCTCTACAGTAAGGTGCATAGTTTTTCTGAAAATGTATGAAGGTTGTGTACCATATACCATGCTCTCCACTACCTCACATGGTTTCACATTTTTGGTTTTCACAGTTTACCCCAAACCATGATATATCCATTCAACTCAACCATGCTCAATTCAAAATGAACTGAAAACTTTCTAAGAATCAAGGCATTGCATAGTTTCTACTAAATCATGCACACCAAACCATTCACCCTAGATAGAAAACTCTAAAGATCATAAAAATTAACCCAAATATCCCATGAACCACAACCTGAGCCTCATTCCTTGTAAAAAAAAACACCTTGAGGCACTCAAATTCTCAGTATTACTTTACATGTATCGATTTAAAGTTTTATCCATACAACAATGAAAATTTAAATTCCTTTGAAAATTTCCAACTCGTATAGACATGGAATCTTACAGTAATAATTTTGAATCTCTATTTTCCAAGATTCCATGTCTTAAATATGGGGTAATTGATATATATCATATTATTATTACTTTTAATATGTATTTAAATTAATTAATCCTCACCATTTTTTATTAGAAGTGAAAATACATCAATTATAGTTTTTAAGGATATTTTGGGATTTATTATGTAAAGGAATAAATTCATAATTCTTAAATGATTTTATTCACCTATATAATTAATTAAAAAATATATAATTTCATTTATATTTCTTTAATTTTTATAAAAGTGTCATTTTTTGAACCTGGATAGATTTTTTTTGACTAAGTATGAATTATACATATGATAACCTTTCATACATATGATATGTTGTAAAAATGTGAGTTTCTTCTTCATACATATTATATGAAGTTAAAGTGGAAGAAACTATTTAAGTTATTAACTCATATAATTTTTGATATTGATATATAGAAGTTTGTGCTTGAGATGATTGGAAAATGGAAAAGGGAAGCATGAGTAATATATTTTCCCAAGACAAGATGACACGTAACATAAATTTTGATAAGTCTAATGATACACATCATATTTTTCAAGAGGGAGGATAATGCGTAATATACTTTTCCTTGTAAAAAATGATACATAATATATTTTTTGAAACTTTGGGGATATGTAACATATTTTTTAAAAGAATTACTGATATGTAATATATTTTCCCTTGCTGATGTGATATGTAATATATTTTTGAGATAAATTGAAAATATGGATAATTATGGGATTATATGTATAATATTTTCAGCCAAAGATATCATATTCAAGGGTTGAGTTACAAATATATCAAATTCAAGGATATTACATATCCTTGGGAGTGAAAGAAATATGTTATGTTTGGGGAGAATTTCATACATATCATGAAAAGTAAAATTTTTCAAATTTAATTTTAATACATATTAATTATCTTATGTTAGAAGTTGTGTAAGATATTTTCTTTTATGAAATTATCAGATATCCTCAAGTGAAATTTTATACTTTGAAAAAATAAAGGTAATCAGGTGTCCCACCATAATGATATCAGTTGTACTATAATGAAAGTTATTAAATCAAATAAGAAAACCAGTCACACAGTAAGGGATACATTTTGAAGAATTCAAGATTCACTTTCATTTCCAAAGTCCTTATGCAATGGTGATTCTTTTCATTCCATGGATGAAAGTAAAAAGATTCATTCCATGAACTAACTTTTCATACTGTGAAGGAATTTCTAGGAATTTTTCATGATATTTTATCCAACCTTATATCTTGGACATGTGATTTAATTTAAAGGGAATATGAATATGTTGTGAAGTCATAAAGAGATTTAAAGGGGATTGAAAGATTACTACCTATGTTATTACCCCATACAAGGTTTATATTATAATAAGCCTCTAAGATATGTTTTTTCTACTATCACTTATAATTAAAATGGAGAAAATATATTGCATGCAAGGATACTATTCCCCAAGAGAAAATTGAAGCACCTACCATTTTAATTTTTTTACCTATACCATGAAAATAAATACTACCATGGATGGGAAGTATGAGGGGGGATCGACCCATTAACCAAAAAAAATCATACAAACACACAGAGACTCATGGATTGACATCAGGATCATACAACAAGGAAACGAGACTATAACTGATTTAACTATGTCAATATAAACACCTTTCTAGCTGTGATCAATGAAGACCTGTATACATTTATCTTATGAGTATTGATTTCATTTCCTTGTATCCTATTGAATTTTTTGATAATTTGAGTTCTTGAATTAAATTGGTTGACTTTATTTTGGAATTATCATTCTTCTTTTTAGACTGTGATTTAATATGTGAAAGTAAAGTAGTATAATTTTTTGTTTAAATTTATTAAGAAAGGTCTTATTTAAGATCAAAAAAGATTTGATAATTTTAATTACTTGGAGGTATTTGATTAATTAAATCAATTTCATTAGAAAAATAAAATTAATTTTTTGATCTTGATATGATTTATAAGTATAATTGGGTGTATAACTTGAGGTCTTGAAGTGTGTATTAAGAAATTTAACTAGGAGATACTTTTTAACAATGAAGAAGGATGTGACTAAAGGTTAAGCTTGTTCACTGATTCTAATTTTACATCTATTTTTATACGATTTTTCAATAAAAAATCATTTTTTATTTCCAACATTCACTATCATTTCATTTTTAATTACTTCTTTTAGTTTTTAATTATGTTTTTCACAACTCAAGCAAATATCTAACTTTCTTCTTCCATTAAAAAACATAAAATAAGTACTGATTTTGAAATTATCCTACAACCTCATCAAGAGAAAATATTAGGGACTATTATACTAGATACCCTAGGGATAAAACATTGATCAAATATAATAACAAGTATGTAAATAAATTTTGTTAACTTTCATTGCAGACTAGCATCCTTATAACACACCATTTGATTTATAAACATTTGTGACATCTTGGTAATGATATAATAAAAATTATGTAAATAAATTTTGTTTATAACATTAAAGGTTTATTTATATTATAAAAAAATCAAGTATATTTAATATAATATAGTTATATTAAATGAAATTTAGTAATGAGATATCAATAATTTGATAATCATTGGAAAAAAAGTATAGCTAGTGATGTTTTTTCTGAAAACACATACTGGTTTTATGAAACACTTCCCAAAAATTAAGTTAAGTAACATAGATATATTATCATAGAGAATAAATAATTTAACAAAATTTATAAAAACATATATTATAAAATTGTAAATAAATTAATAATCGTAATATATAAAAATAGATATTATAGTATAAGAACATATTTTAGAATTCTGAATCAATAATATTATTATAGACAATACCTAGTTCATTGATGGAATAAAACTTAACATAGCATGCAAATAACATAATAAAAATTTCTTTGGAAAATAAACTCAAATAACATATAATCTATAGAATAGATGATTGACCACACTTTGTAAAGTTGGGTGCAAATGGAAGATTGAAAATTAGGGGGTACACAAATGGGGAAAATAATGGATTTAATAGATAAGACCCATAGAGATTAGGGTTTTATAAATAACAAATTAAAAAAGGGAAAGTTCAAAATTAAACTTTTGAGGTCAAGGAAGACTTGGTAGCTATATTAGAGTTTACCACTTAGTTCATGAATCTAGATTACCAACAAAAGTATGAAGTGGAGAGAAGGACGTCGACACAAAAGGTAAGGTGCTGCAAATTCAAAGTGGAGGAAAAGTAAAGGTAACAAAGGATATGAGTGATAATATATTAACCATAAATATCCTTTTATGGTAGTTTTTTTAATGATTTATTATGGTTTCCATGGAGCCTATATAAGTTGGAAAATTAATAGGGAAGGAATGAATGGGTTTTTTCACATAGGGAGGATAGGAAGGAGGGAAAGAAGTAGGAAATCAAAGTGTGAGAGAATTAAATGTGTACAAGAGATCACATATTTTATTATAACTATTTATGTTATTATGAGATTTTAAAAAAATAATGTTATAAATAATTAATACCATTTATTTTGAATGTTCACTTTTTCTATTAATGATGATTATTATAGACCATGATTATCATGTGATTCATTTATCAATTTTTTATCCTTATCATATGAGATGTTTTGGACCAATTTAACATGTGATAATAACTATTTTTATGGGGAATATATGGGGGAGGGATAAAATTCAGGGAAAATATTTTTTTTATGATATGCACACACACACACACAAAAAGTAATATGATAATAAAATAAATAATTTCGATTGATGTACTTCCTCATGACTATTGTATTTGTATTCTAAATTGATATTGTGATTGTGTATTTTTGTTTGTTAATTATCATCATATCTATTATTGATTTATATATTTCATCTACAACTAAATTCTAACTTTTTATTTTGATTATTTTGAAATATTTTAGGGTTTTAATCCACATTACAATATTTATTTTCCAAATGTTATAGAAAAGAGTTTTACTCATACAAATATATTTTTTTATTAGGTAAATTTTAATTTTTATAGAAAAAATTTCTAAACATCCCCCATCTTGATGTCATTGGAAAAATTATTTGTCATCGATTTTAGATGTTGAAATAAATCTTAATGCAAATGGACAAGGTGAAATGATTAAAGTGGGTAATAATTCTTCTATAAAAAGACCATGTAAAATCCATGATATTCCTACACCATTATCACTATAAAGAAATGAATAATGGATCCTTGAAAATAAAATATCCTTTAATGTTGTGTCAAAATATCAAGGAAAAATATGTCTGTCTAAGACTATAAATTTTACCAAAAGATCATTATGAATGGAGTAATTTTAGATTATAAGGTTTCAAGTTTGTAATTGAATGCTATTATGATATTTTTAAAATAACGTCATGACTAAAATTATATAGAAAAAATATCATTGTTATAGATATAAGAAAAAACTAAATTTTATACTTCTCATGAATCAAACATTCCACTGTAATAATAATATTATAAAAAAGGCATCATAAAATATTCTTAATTAATTTATTACTAATTAAAAAATTAAAAAATGAACTTATGATGAGTAATCACGAAACCTGATAAAATTTCTTAGCTCCATACTTTGAAGAAAATGTGTGTAAATGATTGTATATAGTCGTGATTTTCATAATAATCAATGTGGTTGAGATCATGGAAAAGCACATGCTCGAGGTGGTCATACATCAGATGAAAAATATGACAGGTACATAAAAAATAATTAAATGATAAACAATCACATCTAAAAAAATAAATCATATTAAAATTAAATGTTTTCACTACCATGTGAAAGGATATTGGTCACATATTTTTCATATACCAAAATAATTTTTTGATATTTATAAAAAATAAATTAAAGGGAATGAAAGAATATCTATGATTTATTTTTCAACCCTAAATGTATTGACTTTGATGATAATGTATAAATGATTATAAAAATGAAGTTCTTTAATTTTTTAATGTTTTTAATAAATTTTATATGAACTTATTTATTTTTATCTTTTATTTTACTTATTATATATATACATATAATTCTATTTTAATATCAATGTATTTTTTGAACATCTCTATAGGGATTAATTTTGAAGTTGAAGATTTTTTCTCATTGACAATGATATGATGAATAAAATACATAAATACAAGATTTTTTTATTAATATTAAAATTAGAAGTACCCATGTGAGTATATGTTTTAGGAACTGACTCTAATGTAAACCCTCCTAGATTAATAGTGAAGCTAAGTGCGACTCCCAAATAACACTTATAATAAATCATGGGTTGATGACCAGTAACGAGGGTATATAATATACAATATGGAATGAATTACCCTATTTAATTCCATGAAAGAAAGTAAAAAATGAAAAAAATAAAACCTAAATTCCATTTATAAAAATCAAACTCCATATTTTGATAATAGTGTAAAATTAATGAAAATTCAAACAAACCAAGGAAACAAAACTACTTCACAAATAATACTAATAATTAAAAACTACTAAAGAAAACAACAACCCCTATAACTCTCACTAATCACTATGACATGATCTAGTGAATTTTATCTTGATCTCAGACACAATACTATAAATATATAAAATTAGGGGTTAACATACAAGTATACTCAATAGGTTCCATGCCTAAAACTCTCATGTCAATGTATAAGAAACAAACTAAAAAATATGTGAATAACTACTAAAACCAGCACATTTCCCAACCTAGGTCAAACTATTTACCATCTCACCACAATTACATTCTCCAAATATATATGCATTAAGAGTATATCAGAATCATGAGAAATATAATAATATAGGTACCCTACACACACTTCCCCACTGATCTAATTCCCCCCAAATCCTAATGACATATGTCTCGGTGCCCCCATCCCTTCCCATATCAATATAAAACAACCTCATTACAAAACCACATACTAAAACCACATACCATAACCAAATAACACAATATCATACTAAAATTACATACCATAATGATTTATTTGAAATAGTATGTTGCAGTTTCACTACCTCCCTCCAAGTGCATAGTGTGTTGAAGCATAATTACATGAAGTCATACCATATCATTTCAATAAGGATGATTAGTTCAATTCACTAATCAAGTCCACTTATGTGAGAAAGAGAGTAAAGGTGTTGGTATATAAGATAAATTATAAAAGTAAATAGTAGAAACAATTAGTGGTAGTTGGAGATTAGGGAAAATGATATGATGTTTTTGATAATCAAATGAGAATTAGTGGGGGATATGGGTCCAGTTTTACTGTATCATGTTTCTTATTTTCTTAGAATCATTATTTCTATACTAGCACACTCATTAAATTATTCCAAGTTATCTCTCAAGTCACTCTTTAACTTCTTAGTGTAATTATAGGTCCTCTAGAGGTTATCTATGTGAACTATACTAAGAGAATTATGTTCACATGTGTTTGTGATTAATGCATGCCTTAGACTTCTCAGATACTCTCATTTTTTAGAGGAATAAGTCCTTTCTCTATGACCACAAGATTATATTTCAACTTTCATTTCTTCAACCTCTCCCCTATGGCTATATACTAGTTGTTCAGGCTAGTAAATCCTTAAATATAAAATAAAAATATAGCATGAATTAAATTCATTCAATTATTAGAAAATAAACAATAACTATATACCTCCCTTACCCACTAAGTGTTTATATATTTATGTTCATTCTAAAATAGTCAAAATCTATTAAAGAAGAATAATATTATATAATTATGGTTATTGGTGAAACTTTCTCTAATCATAAAAACTGTAAGATCTCAAGTCTCATTCTTTGGTCCTTGATTTTAAACTCAAGATCCACACCTTTCCCTTTGAGACCCCATTATTGATCCTTATAATCTTGTTCATGGGATATTCTCTATATACATCCTATCACCTTATATAATCTTTCTTTATGAACCTTTGAGTAATTATATCCCTCTATGTGGCTATAAATTCTCGTATCCTTTTGTTAAGTTCTGCTAGTATACCTACATGGACAACTTTCTTCATCACTTGGGTCAGGTTCCATTTATCTTTCACATAATCAAATTCCTCGATTCAATTATAAAATTTCATAAAAATATTATTTTAGTCCTCACAATCTATGAATGCTCACCAAATGGAAAATTTGATAATCAATGACTCATAATTATCAATCTACTTTCCTTCTTTATAAATTAATCCTCTTGATAGTGTTTTACCTATTAATTGGGATCAAATTTTCAATTATGAACACTTCTGATAGTTTATAGATCAATTTTCCACATTTTATGAAACTTAAAACCTAAGTATATGGTAGTTTAAATGTTTCTTACATTGGAAGTTGAAATTATTTTGGGATGGTAACATATTCTCATAATAGATTTATCCAAATTACATTATAGTAAAGATGAATTCTGCATTATGGTTTAACATTATGTTTCATTGTAGATGTATTCTTGAGATGTAACATGGGTCTCATTTACCTTAACATAGAATTGAGTTATGATGTGATTCATTAGATTCAAGAAACATATCTTATTTCACCTGTCTTTTTAAATTCTAAAAAATGAGGGATCACAATGTATAACAGCCCCTAACCCTAACTCTCAGATCTAGTGCTAAAAATATATATTTATATTTATGTCTTGGATACTAATTAACATGAACCAAATTTGTCCATAAAAAATATAAAACACCAAATATAAAATTTTTAACACTTATATACCCAAGGAACTTTTAGGTTTATAGTTTTAGAGAATTTGAACCAACTCTAACATAATATTATCCATGTATTTAAGTGAGATTTTTCCCACTATACCCATATTTTATTATTCCACATTAAGTATTCATCATCACCCACATGAAACCCTTCTAGACATTTCTTACTTAACTTATTTATTTATAACCTTGGGAAAAGAAACATAAAAAGGGGTGAGATCAGATGCCCAGTAAGGGTAAATATGTGAGATATAAATCATAAGTGAACATAATATAACCATAATGGTATGATAACATAATCAAGTGTATGATCTCAACATAAACGATTTATACTTGGAAAATGTTATATCATAAACTCCAAAATCATGTAATATAAAAAATCATGGTTAATAGGGGTGCCAAAGTAGTAATCATTATTCAAGAGTCATAACATAGGAATGTGGCATCATAAGCATAGAATACCAAATTCTTATAAACATATCTATTCTAAATCATGTCCATGAATAATATTGTGAGCATATTTAGAATCAATCATACACATGCATCGAAATAAGAACATAACTATTCACAATCATGCCCATGTATAATCTTGTAATCATAGTTAAAAGCAATCATACTCATGCATCAAAATGTGAATATAGCTATTTGAAATCATGTACACAATCATCATCATCATCATTATGATCATAATATCATGATATATCTATATCACACTACCTAATTAATTATAGGGATATAAGAGACCCAACTATCAAATAATAATAATTCATTCATATGTATTCCATAAGGTTATGGAAAAATTTATCATTTCATCATAGCTTAACCCATAGAAAAAAACAGATTTCATCAAGATTTCATTATGAAAATAAATAACCCTCCAAAAAAATAATAAGGATGGTATCATTGAATCATATCCTTCGTAAATTATAAGTAACATCAAAGGATGTTTTCTTAGTTAAAAATACCTTTAAAATATCATAAGAACATTTCTTGAGGAAAATACCCTTTTTATTTTGAAATCACTTATTTAAAATCTAAAAATTTATTTATTATTAGGAAAAATGTTTTATTTGAAAATAACCATGGAAAATTTTAAAGGAATATTCAAATAAAATATTAATTATGATGGCATAAACATCAGTTCATGTAGAATATGTTAAAAAAATATTTCGTGTACACCTTTTCTAAAAAGTACCTCGTTCAAAAAACAAAAAGAAGATTCTTTTTAAACCTTTGCATAGAAATTAAAATATGGGTAAAAATGAATTTATTCAATCATTTTATAATATTAAAAGCATAATTTAAAACATTTTAATGAAAATATGTACATTGAAGAAAATATTCTTGACCAAATAGAAAATAATGTTGGTTTTCAAGAATTATTTTTTCCACGTAGCTGATCGAATAAGTCATCAATACAGGGTAGTGGATACTTTTTATTTGATAAAATTTTTTCTAAGTTAATTTTAATAAATGTATAGCCACATTGATATATATTTATTTTTAATAAAGAGGACTAGTTCACCCCATGGTGAAGCACATGGACATATAAAACTCTTTTCTATATTTTCTTATAGTTTCTTATTCAATTAATCCAATTCAATAATGACTATTCTATAAGGAATCTTTTATATAGGAATAAAAATTGATATTAGATATATGGAAAATTAAACCTCACAATTTAGCATAAGAATAGGTAGCTCTTCGAGCTATTTGAGATAAATACCCTCAAGATTAAGTATCAAGGCCCATATAATGGAAGTAATTTCCATAGGGAGTTCATGATCACCATTGCATCAATATATGATCATAGATTGATTTGGGATATAAAATGTGACCTCCCTATCCGAATAACTAATACAGTCACTATATTGGGAGAGATGATCCCTACCCAAAATCCCATCAAATTCCCCTAAAGGGAGAATAATAAGATTTATAGGAAGCACATTCTCACAAACTTCTATCAAATAGAAGCTATATACATAGGATGAAATCATAATACCACTAGGATTTGTCAATTATTATTCCTTATATATCCATTGGGTATATGAAATAATAGTCTCATATAATTTTCTAGATATGATAGAATTTATATAACTAGGATCAAATAATATTATTTCATTATTTAACATACCCATTTCCACCCTAATATCCTGATTATATCTTTAATCCCTCACTAAAACCAAAACTGTTAGTGTGACTATCAACCAACAATAATAATATTAAGATATCATATGATAAGTCAAAACAATCTTAATATATCTTAAATTATTAAGCCTTCATTTTAACCCATGGCATTTTAGGTTGTTCCTACATCAATTTTGTTTCAACATAGGTTATTTTAGGTTTCATCCCCTTATTCTTCATAACCCAATCACTAAAAATAATTAAACCTTGCTTTTATACCAAATGAGGTGACCCAATCATTACTTACATACATATTACATCATTTTACATGAATATTCATTACATATCACAATAAACAACACCCTAGAACCTAAAGGTTTAATTTATTTGAAGATTAAACGCATAAATAACTTATTTTACACAATTTTAAACATCCCCCATAAATAGTATTCTCACATGACACAATTTTAGAAACATCATACATAATAACAATCTTCATAAAAAATAGAATGGATACATAAGAAAGGGTGATATTATATGCTCATTAAGGGTAAAGATAAGATATTTTAATTGAATATAATAAGTGAGAATGATATTAGCATGTGGGTATGAGAACATAATCAAGGTTCATGGTTAAAACATAATAGAATCATACTTAATGAAACATAGATTATAAATCACGAGTCATTCCAAAAGGCTTTTTCATATCACAATACATTACTAATAAGAGTGTGAAAACATGGTTGGATAGTCATGAGCTATGAAAACATAATATATTCATAATAATATGGCTCATACATAAGAATAAAAAATCATTTCCTAAGTCGATGAAGGTTCTAGGTGCAACAAAAGTGACTGGTGGGTGAATAAACATAAAGTTTTTTTTTGGATTTGATGGACAATTATTTAATTATGAAAGATGTAAATGTCATGGCCAACAATTTTTTTTCATTGGATACTAATATATAAAATCCCAAAACCCAGAGAGAGGATATTATGCATGTTAAATTTATAATTAATTTAATTTAGATCCAAAGAAATGTTAAATCATATTAGGAAATTTATTCTATGATGATGTTGTTGATCATCCAAAAAAACCTTTTTGAATTACTATTTTTGTGATTATAAGATCCAATTATTGAATCCCTATAACAATGATCCACACATGATTATTTGGTCTTTGAACAAAACTGATGGAATTCTAGGTGCTAGCATGGTAAATCTATTATCTCGTGTTGTTCATCTTGCTTGCTTTTAGTTCCATAAGACTTAATGGATTCTCTATTGTCCTTTTTCTTGATAGGATGAGAGAAAGAGGAATCTGAGATATAAATTTATTATGCACAACCATTATCAATTGTTGATTAACCCTAAATAATAGACATAACCATCTATTTATAAAGTTAGGGTTTAGGTTAAAATATTATTTAATTTCAAAACAACCCTTAAATAATATAATAAACCTAATATTACCCCATTCAATATAAAAATAATAACATAAATATTTTATGGTGTGTTCTAATTGGTAGAATTATAAATATTATTTTACCAACTTGAAAATTAATATTTATCACCAGACATGATTTTGGTCCTCATATCCTCTTCGACATTTAATGAATACCCAAATAAATGTTTAATTACATATTTTATTCATAAATAAATATTTTATTCACAATATGGTGAGTAAATATTTATTTAATTTATGTGATCAATAAAACTTGAATAAAATTATTCTTGGGTCTTTAGAATAATGTTTATTATATTAATTAAATTCAAATAGAATTTAATTGATATCAACAAAAACACTTAGTGCGTGACCCTCTAGGATTCTTTCTCATTGGAATTAGGTGGGATTGCCTAAATTCTAAGATTATTGTCTAGAAATGGTTAAAATAACCTAATAGAAAGAAGTTAATATTGCAACATAGACAACCACATACAAACACTTACTTTGTAATATAATCAATTTTTTACAATATCTCATCAAGTTGGTTGCACCTATTTCATAAACCTATATAATTGATATGTATTTATTTAGATATCTAAAATAAACTCATCATTACACCATAGACAAGTAATTTAATGTGATAGTTGCATTTCAATCAAAAGGCTGAGATATCAACTTTCATTAATATAGAAGGGAAAAAATCCTTCCTCAACTTATAAATTAATAACTTGTCATTCACGACACACCTAATATACCCTACTTCCCATGAACATATGACAACATGGTTTTTGTCAGAAATCTAAGTGTGTGAGTCACGAAATGAATTAATAATAATACTAATGTCTAAGAAATATTACACATGTTCATATATAGGAATATCAAATTAAACATAAATATATGGAATTTCCTATTGGTGGGTCTATTCTCACAATATCTTGTCTTATAGATTACCGATTGTGAACTTCATGAGAAGAACTATCATCCTATTATGAGTGCTCACACTTGATAGTCAATATACTATGTTCCCCATCATAGAATGTTATTTGACCATAGAAAAAATATTTAAGAGATATCATCATATTATCTCAAGGTTCTCATCATATAGGGGGAATGGTATGACCTATTTTGATATGATAGACACTCTAGGACATTATCACATTAATGTTATGTAGAATAAAAATAAACATGTGATAGATTATTCATATTAATATTAAATTCTTTGAATATAAATATAATCTCAAGTAAAAAGTAATTGGTTATAGGGAACCAATTCCAATAGACTCCCACTTGCACCAAAACTAATTTCTAATGACTAGTTAGTTTACACATATAAACCATACTTCTACTGAGTATACCTATAGATGTAGTGCCTATCACATTTTTGTGATTAGGGTTGGTAAATCCACATGTTTGTCTAGAGAATATTCTTACTACAACATTAATACCTTGATAAAACCCATTAAGTAGTGATATAATTGAGTGCTCTTCTTTTGTTACCATGTCAAAATCACGACATATTGACTAATTCCATAGTTAAAGATTATCATAACAATGATACGACTCATTATTTTTTGTATAACCCAAAATCATAATAGGATGTTGCTAAACTACTACTTAAGCTACATTAGAAGCCATGACATACTCAGATATTATAAATATGGAAATTACTATCTATAATAAGTTTTTATTGAGTATTTATTTAGCATTTTCTATGATAATAGATCAAATTTAACTAAGAAAAGATAAGTGTTCAATTCCCTTGATCACTAATACTCTAACTTTCTAGAAATCAGGAACTCATCCAGTTTTACTTTTCCAAGTATTATTGGATAGTTCTAGCTATACATTGATTCAATTATGTTGGATTTTTTTTGATATTCACATAATATTCTTTATGCATCATTAATATCAAACTCCAGTACATATCATGTCATATGAGATTAATTCTTATCACTTAAGATTGAAAAATTATTTTAATCTTTACAATAACTTCCTATGCCTATGCATGTTCTACTAGAATGATTATATGCCAAAAATAATTCAATCTTGAATTTTTCAACTTTTATTTTTTAATAATTTGATAATATATGTACTATGAATATATTTAAAAAACCCATAGATCTATTTTATAGATTTTTTCATTAGAACACAATTTCTACTTTAAGTCATACTTAGAGAAAATATCATTCCTTAGTCTTAAAAAAAATTTTAGACACAAAAATTGTATTCTATATTTTATCAACATATTTAACTTGAAAAATTATATTACCCCCATTAACCTTTTAGAGACACATGTTACTAATTCATTTCCAAATGAATATTCTATGATCACTATGCATGATTTATTCATAAATGAATTTATATAATATGCATATATAGTTGGAATTTATTTATGTCACTAACCCTTTCTAGTTATTCATTATAAACATATACCATAGGGCCTCCATTTGGTCATGTAATATAGACATATTTCTTAAAGACTCATCCAATGAGGTGGCCTTGACTATTAATAACTCAATATAATGATCATAAAAGTATGATTTGACTAGTAGAATTCAAAAAGGATTTTATTCACGATTAATGGTATATATGTTTTTTCATAGACTAAACCTTTAAATAATCAATCATACTTTATTGGTACCATTTTATACCATCCATGTCTAGTTTATATTTAATACTCACCAATAGTATCAAGTCTTAGAATAATTCAAAATAAGGAGTCCCCAAATCTTGATATATGGATTCCATTACTTGAATTTATATATGTAATTGTAAACCTTAGAATATTTTCATTTAGTACTTTTTTTTAGTAATATTTATTATGAAAAAAATACATGTAACACCCTTTATGGTGAATATAAACCACCTATTTTGTTTGAATTCCTATGAAGTATGTGCCTCTGGAACTAATCCTCTCACTAAGCTCAGTGGAGTCAAGTATTATTATACCAACCCATGTGCATCTAGAACCTTAAACCATACAAGTTAAATCTAATAACACTATATTTAAAAAATCAGCTTCCTTTATATAAATACATTGGTCTTGAATAGACGTTAATATTCTTAGTGGCTGTAGGATTATTAACTTAGATGCACCCTAGTGTTTGATGTTCATTTATAGCTAAAGATAACTTTTAATAAATAGTTTTTAACAAAAACTTATGGTAGTGTCCTAATATATTATTATCATATCACAATTTATATAATATATATTAGAAAATATAGTTGTCATATAGTTACTTGTTTTCACTTTTATTTACAAAACATGTCTTAGAAGAAATAATGAAAGATTTACAATATATATATGACTCATAATTTATCTTCCTTTTAATACCATCATAAAATTGATATATATATATAAGGAAATGTGAGTTTATTATTACCTTTACTCCATATTTATAATCAATTAATACTTAGATAGGATATTTTATGACATAACAGCTCAAAGATTCCTCAATCTTTACCACATGAACTCATTTACTTAACTGAGCATTTGTAAAATTTGTTAAAGAAATATCCTGAAGTATATGGAGTTACCTTTAGATATATATTAGTTCATGTTGAAATGTTGAACTAAATCTAAAATATTTATGATGTATCATTATTTATAATGAATTCTTTATCTAAAATATGATAAATGGTTTGTTTGTATACCTAGTATCATAGCTCAATTGAGAATAAAACACTTTTATGGGTATAAAAAAGTCAACAACTCTCAGTTTTATTTTATAAAGAACTATATTTCTATAATCAGATAATATTATATTATTTTATATTTATCATTCATTACAATGGATATCTATGAATCAAGAGATACTAAACCAATATTTTAGTATTGAAGTACCATAACAACATTTATTAATTTTTTTAAATAATATCTCATTATGTATATATGGACACTAATATAAATGTTTTGGTAATAATAATTACAAACTTGAATCAATCCATTTTGGAAATGAGAAGTACTGATCTACCCTTGGATAACATAGGAATCTCTATTTCTCAGCTCCTTTCGAGTTCACTATATAAGGAGAAAATATCCTCATATTCATTCTTTTTTTTGAATATTTTGTCTCTTTGAAGGAAACTATAAAGGATATTCTGAATTTATATTATCTATTTAATTTTTATCCTTAACTTTCATAATTTTCACCACAAGTGGTGTAGAAACAGGTTACAACCAATCCTTACTCGCTTGGTGAAGTATGGAGAAAAGTTTCCTAAGAGACTTATCCATTTATTTTATCCGTGCCTAGAAAAATAAGTATAATCTTGGGGATAAGAATAATAATATAATATCAATGGACAATTTATTATCCAAGTGGAAGCCCCATTTCTCTAAATAATCAATATAATCCAATATTTTGAAATCATAATCAGTATCTAAATTGAATTTTTCAAGTTTAAACTAATATAGTGCATTGAAAATATTATTTATTTTGATACTTTATTTTTTATTTCTCAAGAAAAATAATATGAGATATTATGATGTAATAATCCATGTATTTATTTTGTATTATAAACTCTATGGAAATAGTTGATAATATAATGAAACTGACATAGGAAACATCCTCAATATATCTCTAGTAGGCATCCTTTTCACCTTTACTCAATTACTGGGGTGATAGAACATGAATTGGGGATTCCAACACATAATACAATTTTTTTGATAATTATTCATTGTATAAATGATTATACCATATCCAAAAAATTTCATTTTAATGAAATACCCTAAGTTAAGGAATGAGTTAACTTTTTTCATGGTTTTTCCTTCAATTTTCTAAAATAATTAAAATTTATGATTAATACTTTACTTGATTACAAATTATATGAGAGATAATAATTTTAATTTTATTAGGTCTCCCAGTATTTTATCAATTCCCAATATCCCTCACCTTTGAACTCAGAATGTCTAGTTTCTCATACATTCTAGTGGAAATGATTCATATGCCCCTTCTCATAACCCAAGCGTGGGCTTAGTAAATTACTCAAAGGTATTTAGAGGTCCTTGCCAACTGCAGGATTGTTTCTCCTTGATTTATTAATTAGAATTCCCAATCCAAAAATCCCGACTTGGAATTCCTTACCACTTTCCTTCAAGTCACATCAAGTATAGCATGAGATACTACTCTTTAATAAAATTGGTTAAGTCATCCTAAAACATTCATAAAAACTCCATGATAAAAGTAAGTGTCCCAACATGGGTTGGTCAAATGATAGGTTCTATGGATTTCATTCTTAATCTAGTAATGAAAGACTAATTCTGATATAATATGATGTTGAGGAATTTTATTTTATTATGTGTTAAATATTTCTTATTTTATCTTTTACACGTATTGTTAATATTAAGTGTATTTTACCCAAGTAATTAACCATGATTTGATAGAACATTTATACATAATCCATTTATATAAATTCCATATTTTCATATAAATCCATTTATTTATGTGATCTAGGTCTTACATCCATAAAGTAAATAATGAATAAGACTGAAATAAATAAATAAATAAATGACCTGATCATGAGTTTATCTAAAGGTTGATTTATTAATCAGATAATAAATCAACCTAAGACCTAGGAGAAAAATCATTGCGTTAGTCCTAGAATGAGTTAAAACATTCTAACTTTCCACCCATGTATTACCTGGGTTGGTATAATCTTGGTTTCATCTTGAATCACCTCCACATGCCTTGAGATACTTCTTTAAATCCATGTATTTATATATCACACTCAGATGAGGGAAACCAAAATATGTTTAAGGGGAATTATATAAATAACCTTGAACACATAGGTTCTACACAATAAAAGTGGTAAAGAGGAATCACATGCCATCATATTTAATTTAATAATTAATAATTTCAAAACCATGTAATAACTTAAATTAAATAAAAAACAATGCATACATAGGTCTTATTTAAGATCATGAATGGTTACACACATGTAGTGAATACAAAAAATTACATTGGTTAACATTAATTTCTATTCATATTTTATTATTAAGATAAACACACTTGCCTTAATTAATCAATTAATTCCATTTTATTTTAATAACTATCCAAATTCTCTTGGAGATACCCATAATTAATGCATTCATAGAAAATAAACAACATGAGAAACAATTATTGATAATTAAAATAAATAAATTGAGCATTTTGAGTTCTTTAAAACCTTTATTACATTTTCAAACACATTAATCTCCAATTTGTATAATAAAATTTTAATTCTGTAATCAATTATTTAAATGTAATTTAGTTTTTTCTTTTATTAGGAGACTATACAACATGTACTTACAAGCTATACACCATGTTCCTCATTTTTTATGTATCTAGGATAAAAAATTGGGGATTTGGCATATATCTTAGTTGGAGTACATGGAATGTACTAACCATCTACATGCCATGTATCATACTTTCCATGTGTTTGCATAACCCACCAAATGAATCAACATGTTATTCAGATGCAGGAATACACAATGTGTACTAACCAGCTACACACCATGTATCTCGCTTGCTGTGTGTCTATATAACCCACCAAATTACTCATCACGTATTTCAGATGTAGTAATTAATGAACTACAGGTTGTGTACACCAACTATACATTATGTGTTTCATTAATTACATAGGATTTCAGTCTCACACAGTCATAAACCATGTATTTAGCTACATAGTTAGTGTAAATTATACTGCTAAACCATGAGATACAGGATGTGTATACTAGCTACATTCCATGTAATCTGAAAAACCATGTTCTAGGTTGTATTATTATATATACAATGTACAATAAATTCACCATATGTAATAACCGATCGATGTGTCATGTATCCTTCAACACATCCTAGTGTAGTACACTTGGGTACACGACATGTAATTTGGCTACACATTGTGTAACCCAGTCACACTGGTCAGAATCCTCAGAACTTTTTGATGGAATCACTGGTCATTCTTCATTTTTTATTAGATCTTTAAGAAAATATGAATCTTGAACAAAATAATTAAAATGTGAAAAAAATGTTAATTAAACATAAAATCAAATAATAAATAATCTATAAATGAAGTATATAACCACTATTGTCCATAATCGATCAACAATCAAATTAATAATTATAAATTTAAAAGGTGACCGATCTGATACCTCTTAAAGGTTCCAGACATAGCGAAATCACCTGGCGAGTGAATAACCATAATTTTTTTTTATAAAATTTGATGGATCATTCAAAAATTGTGTAAACCATAGATATTATGACCATCAAATTTTTTTCAATGAATATTGATATAGAAAATATTTGAACCTAAAGAGAGTATCTTATGCGCATGAAATTTATAATTAATTTAATTTAGATATAAAGAAAGGTTACCTTGTATTAGGAACTTTCATCGATGATAATTTTATTGATCATCCAAAAATACTTTTCAAATTATCATCATTATGCTTATAGGATCCAAGTGTAGAATCCCTCTAGTGGTGATCCACACATGCTTCTTTGATCTCTGAACAACACCGATGGAATGTTGGGTTCTAGTGCGATAGATCCATTAATGTTTATCTTGATCACTTCTTATTCCTTTAGTCTTGAAGGATTCTCTATTATTCTTCACATTTTTCAGAGGATTAAATAAGGAGGAATATAATAGAGAAATCCATTATTCACAATGATTCATAATTCTCAATTAACCCTACATGATAGACATAACCATCTATGTATACAATTAGGGTGTAGGTTAAAATATTATTTAATTTAATAAAGACCCTTAAATAATATAATAAATATAATATTACTCCATGCTATATAAAAATAAAAATAAAATTATTATTTGGATTTCAATATTTGGAATAATGATAAATATCATTTTACTGGCTTAAAAATTAAAATCTATCACTAGACCTGAGCTTGGTCTACTTGTCCTCGAAATTTAATGAATACTCAAATAAATATTTAATTAAATATTTTATTAATAAATAAAAAAATTATTCACAATATGGTGAATAAATATTTATTTAATTTATGCAATTAATAAAACTTGAATAAAATTATTCCTTGGTCTTGAGAATAATTTGTATTCTAGAAATTAAATTCAAAATAGAATTTAATTGATATAAACAGAAATACTTAGTGTCTGACCATCTAGGATTATTTCTCATTTTCATTAGGCGATCTTGCCTAAAGTTCAATATTACTATCTAGAAATGGGTTAAGAAACCTAATAGAAATAACTTAATGTCACAATATCAACAGACACATACGAACTCTTACAACATAATATAATCCCTTTGTCAAAATATTTCATCAAAAAGGTTGAAAATATGTGTCATAAACCTCTATAATTGATACGGATTTCTTTGAATATTTAAAATAAACTCATTATTACACCACTAATATGGAATTTAATGGGATATTTATATTTTAATCAAAGGCCCGATATATCAACTTCTATCAATATGGAAGGGACACATCCTTCCTCAACTTATCAATTAATAACATGTCATTGATGATGCACCCAACGTACCCCACTTCCTATGAACATATGTCATCATGGTTTTTGCCAATAAATATAATTGATAAAGTCATGAAATTCATTAATAATAATTTTAAAGTCTAAGAACCATTACACACACTCATAAATAAGAATATCCATTGACACACAAACATGTGGAATTCCTATTAGTGGGTCTATTCTCATAATATATCATCTTGAATATTACCAAGTGTGAACTTCCTGAGAATAAGTACCATCATCTTATGATTACTCACACCTAATATTCAACATACTATGTATCCCATAATAGAATTTTATCTGACTATAGAACTAATATTTAAGAGACATCATCATAAAATCTCAAAGTTCTCATCATAATGGGGAATTGTTATGTCCTATTTTTATACAATAGATAATCTAGGAAATTATCACATTAATGTTATGTATAAGAAAAATAAACATGTAATAAGGAATTTATATTAATATTTAATTCTTTGATTATAAATGTAATCTAAAGTGAAAAGTAATTGGTTCTAGGTCTCTAACTCCAATAACTATGTCTTACCACCAAGACCATCAATGCATAGTAGGCATAGTCCTATAGTAGATCTGGTTCACTCACCATTCCCATGAACATAGTGGACAGAGTCCCATAATGTATTTTGTTCACTCCTTGATCCCATACATTTCATCTCATGTGATATAAACATTACCCAATGTAATGTTGGGATATGTAATTTTTGTAAGATCCATAACATAAGGAAAAACCATACATATTCATGAAATATGAACATGAAAATATTTTTAATTCCATCGTAGCTTAATTAACCCATGAAAATAAATGGTTTTCATGAAAACATATATAAAAAATTATCAAAATCTATCCAGAGAAAGATGGTGGATGATATCATTTAAGTATACTCCTACTAAATCATAAAAAAATTAATATACATTGACATAAATGTAAATAACTACTATAAGATCTTTAAAATTTACTTGAGAAAGAAGTAGAAATACCATTTTTATTTACCATACCTTTTATTTGAAAAAAATTTATAAAAAAGGGAATAAAAGTTTCTTTGGAAAACCATGAAAAGGGAGTAATTTTCTTAAATAAAACCAGTAAAGATATTATAGAATTTCCTTTGTATAGAAAACATTTAATAAATGATATTTTTTTTCACACTTTTTTAATGAAGTTCAATTTTGGTAGAAAAATATCATACCTGTAATGACCCACCAATTCTCATTGCCTTGAGAGATCAACGAGTCATTACTAGGCCTTAAGCGACATCCCTAAGGCACCAAAGGCTGGAAATAGATGCCGAAGTGTTTCAAAATACTTGGGGGACGATTTACCCTTTAACTGAAAACAACCAAAAAATAGAGCAACTAGATAAACATCTCCAAGAAACCACTATATGATGCATGATTTAAAACAAAAACAACTCAACCATTAATTTTATAAAAAACCAACCAAAATTACCACAGTGAAAACCAACACTAAACATTAGAGTAAACAACGGAAAGAAAACTCAAAGACTAAAAGACAACAACCGAACTCCATGCTCCACAAGCTCAAATCTCCAACATCATGAACCAACCCAAGTATCACGAAGTAGCGCTCTAAACATGTGACACTTTACCTTTGCCAACGTCCCAGTATATGACATCTGCAAAAGCACCAACATGCCAAAGTAGGGGGTGAGTAATGAAACTCAGTAGGTTTTACCTGACGAATTCCCAACCCATGCCTCTAGGATAAAACATGTCAGCACATTTATATAAAACAATTTATATAAAACAATTCCAAAAATAGTTCACAATATAAAAAGTTCCATGTCCAAGCCATTTTTCCCACAAAACCATCTTTCTCAAGAAAAGCAACCAAGAAAGATTTCCAATAAAATTCACATTTCCATTTTTGAACATTCATTTCATTCCAAAAATTCACACAAAAAACCATGCATACAACCTGGACCTCCCTATACTCGCGAGTGGTGAGTTATCCTTCCACTAAGTCGTCAGTTAGTGAACTACCTTGACGAGGGTACTTCACGACCTTATCCTTCCCAACTTATTGATGGGGGGACTTCTCACCCTTATCCATCCCAACCTTTTGATGGGGGTACTTCTCACCCTTATCCATCCCAATGCATATGAACACACACCACAACCCATGCAATCCATGCCCAGAACCAAGTGTGTTCAAAACCTTTCAATAAAGCATCACCCTTTTATTTAAAACCCCCTTTTCCCACAAACCATTTTCCAAATCTAGAAAATCCATATTTTTAAAATCACCATTTTAAAATCAAGAAACCAAAACACTTTGCACAACCATTCTTTCAATTTCCAAAATTTCATTAAAACCCATAAATCATCACTAAAGAATATTTATAACATGTTTTGCATCACAATTTCACAATCAAAACCAAGAAAATAAATCAATTTGAACTAATAATTCAAGTTATAAGAAAGAGGAATCGAGAGTGAATCCACCTACCTCAACAAATTTGGGCGAAACCAAACCACGGACGAGAACGCTCAAGAACACCGGGTTAAAACTCCAAAAACTCTCCTTAGATCTCTTCTCCTAACACAACCAAGACCAAATCTTGTCATATTTGGCATCCAAACCCTTAGATCTACCCATAACGGGAGTAGATCTAAGAAAACGAGAGAAGTGGAGAAGTATATCTAAGAAACCGATAAAGAACGATCACATACCTTAAGAATTCGGCTTCAATTCGCAAAGAGAAGCCATCAGATCGCCTCCAGAATGCTTGGAAGAAGTCTTTAAACCTTCAAGGGAGAGTAATACCGAGTTAGGACTGCTTAGGAGGTTTAAACAAGGCAATTAGAGTCAAAACGAGTTAGATCCACAATTTAAGGATCTAATTTTAAGTGACCACACGGTTAGTCCGCACGGTTTGACAAACCATGCGCTAACCGTGTGTTGGATACTACCTCGGCCACCCTTCTCGCACAGTTTGGCCGCACAGTTAGACAAACCATGTGCCGACCGTGTGGAAGCCACTGCCTCCAAGACCCACTGAGCACGGTTTTTCCACACGGTTAGACAAACCGTGCGCCGACTGTGTGACTTACCCTTTGCCTCAAAACATCATTCCAAGTTCTCCCAACTCTCCCATTCAAGACCCTTAACTTTAAAACCATGAAATGAATCAAGAAAGGGTTACATAACAGAAACTGGGGGTACTACATTCTCCCCACCATTAGCCTTTCCGTCCTCTGAAAGTAGAAAACCATCGCTTTCCTGAAAGAGTTCTGGCCACTGCTCTTTCATTTCTTTCTCGCGTTCCCAAGTCTCTTCCTGAATCTGACCATGCTGCCATAAAACCCGCACTAGACCGATGACTTTTCCACAAAAGACTTTCTCTTGACTATACACTATCCATATCGAGATATGTATCAACGAAGCATCAAGCTCTTGGTCAACGTGATCCCATCTGATCACATGGTCAGGATCTGGTTGATACTTCTTTAACTGAGATACATGGAACACATTATGCATTGCACTGAACCGTGGTGGTAATGCCAACTGATACGCCACCTCTCCAAACCATTCCAGTATCTCAAAAGGGCCTATATATCGAGGAGATAATTTTCCCTGCTTCCCAAAACGACGTTGTCCAAGCCTTGGAGAGATTCTCAAAAAGACATGGTCACTCACCGCAAACGACAACGGTCTTCGGCGATGATCCACATAAGATTTCTGATGACTTTGAGCCATCTCCATCCTCTTTCTAGTCAATTGGATCTTCTCCATTGTTTCTTGGACAAGGCTCGGCCCAACTAGTGAAGTCTCACATGTTTCCACCCAACAAAGTAGAGAATGACAAGGACGCCCATACAATGCTTCAAACAGAGCCATGCGTATCGAGGCCTAATAACTGTTATTGTATGAGAACTCCACTAAGGGTATATGATCCTCCCATGAGCCACCAAAATCCATTACACAAGCCCGAAACATGTCTTCTAACATCTGTATCATCCTCTCGGATTTCCCATCCGTCTGAGGATGATACACCATGCTCATAGTCAACTGAGTCCCAAGGGCTTGTTGTAAGGATTTAAAAAAATGAGAGGTGAACCTCATATATCTATCTGAGATGATAGAAACTGGTATACCATGTCTCTTTAGCAATTCCCAGATAGAGATTTTTGAAAGATCGTCCACCGTATGAGTTTCACAAATCGGGATAAAATGGGATGACTTGGTTAGACGATCCACTATCACCCAAAGAGCATCGTGTTTCCAGACCATTCTTGGAAGACCTGTAACAAAATACATTTCTATCTGATCCCATTTCCACACTGGGATAGGTAAGGATTGTATCATACCAGCTGAATGCTGATGTTCTGCTTTAACTTGCTGACAAGTTAAACACCTTGAAACAAATTCAGCTACCTTTCACTTCATGCCGCTCCACCAAAACTGCACCTTCAATGCCTTATACATATTCTGTGTACCTAGATGTACATCCCATCTTGAATGGTGGTAAACATGAAGGAGTTGTTCCTGAGTAGCTAAAGGTACAACCATCTGATCTCGAAACCACAAAACTGAACTCCCATCCAGCTTCCATCCCTCAATGGTCTCCCCACCATTGAGTTTTGAACTCATTACAAAAATAGTCTACATCGGATACCTGTGTGTCCTTTAATATCTCCACCAAATCAGGAATAAGAGAAACTAGAAAGAAAACTGCAACATCAGTTCAGTCTTTACATTCCATACACATATCGGTTAGGACTGACATCAACTGCCACTCATCTGAAGCTTCCTTTTCCAATTGAGCATATGACTTCCTGCTTAATGTGTCGGCCACTGAATTTCCCTTACCCGGTGTATACATTAAGTCAAAGTTGAACATTTGAAGATACTCCATCTATCTCCTCTGCCTCAGATTCAAATCTCGCTGTAAGAAAATGTGTTTTAAGCTTTTTTGATCCGTAAACACAGTAAATTTATCACCAAAGAGATAATGTCTCCATGTTTTCAAAGCATGGATGACTGCAGCTAACTCCAAATCATGTGTTGGGTAATTTTTCTCATGCAATCTCAACTTCCTTGAGCCATAAGCAACCACATGGTCTCCTTGAATGAGAACACAACCCAAGACTATTCCCAAAGCATCACAATACACCACATACCCCTGTCCTGATTCCGAAAAAATCAAGATGGGTGATGATGTAAGGTGAACTTTCAACTCTTGAAAATATCTCTGACATTCTTCAGTCCATTGAAATGCACTGTTATTCTTTGTCAATGCTATCATAGGTGAAGCTAGTCATGAGAAGTCACGGACAAAGCGTCAGTAATAACCAGCTAGACCAAGAGAACTTTGTATTTCCAAGACATTCTTCAGCAGTTGCCAAGAAAGAATAGCTTCTATCTTTTCTAGATCCACAGAAACACCTTCCTCAGAAACAACATGGCCTAGAAAACGTACCTGTTCTATCCAAAAATTTCACTTTGATAATTTGGCATACAACTGATGGTCTCTCAAGATTTCCAACACTATCTTCAAGTGTTGCGCATGCTCAAACCTTGTTTTTGAATACACCAATATATCATCCACAAACACCATAACAAAAGAATCTAGATATCGCTGAAATATCCGATTCATCAATGCCATAAAGACTACTAGTGAATTCGTAAGACCAAAATTCATGACTACATATTCATAGTGGCCATATCTTCTTATGGAGGATATCTTTGGAATATCCTCCTTCCAAACTCGCAACTGGTGATATCCTGACCGCAAGTCAATTTTAGAGAACCACTGATCTCCCCTCAATTGATCAAAAAGGTCATCAATGTGTGGAAGTGGATATCTATTATTTATCGTAACTTGGTTAAGTTTACGATAATCCACACATAACCTCAAAGTTCCATCTACTTTCTTAACAAACAAAACTGGTGCTGCCCATGAAGACACGCTTGGCCGAATAAAACCCTTGCTTTCCAGCTCCTCTAATTTCTCTTTCAATTCCCGTAACTCTGTTGGTACCATCCTATAAGATGGAAGTGAGATAGGACTGGTCCCCGGAAGGAGATCAATCGTAAACTCCACTTCTCTTATAGGTGGTAACCTTGAGAATTTTTCAGAAAAAACATCAGTAAATTGCTCCAACACAGCTGAAAACTATTTTATGAGATATCTTCCAATGATGCCAAAGTCAACGCTGCTAATTGGTAAGAAATCATTCCCACCATTGGTTCCAACAAGCTCTTTTCACCTTTCTTTACTATCCTTTCTCCTCTAAAGAGATGGTAGATGCCATCCTCAGTCGTGAAACTAACCGTTCTACTATAATAGCCAATGTGAGCCTTAAACCTTTCCAACCAATACATACCCAGGATTACATCATAGAAATCCATATCCAACATGGAGAAGTCCCATTCTAGCTCAAATCCATCAACAGTTATAGCACATGCTCGACACACTAAGGCTTGACATTCTCTTTCACCAAGAGGAGTTTGCAGTTTCAACATAGAAGGCATCATTTCCATTTTTAAACATAGAAAGTCAACAGCACGAGAAGCAATGAAGGAGTGTGATGAACCAGTATCAAAAAACACTTGAATGAGGGTAGAATTTAAAAGAATCATACCTCTAACCATATATGGTCCAACCATCATCTGCTTAGCTCCATACAATTGCTTCGTCGCTGCACTGCTTTCCTTAATGCCTTGCTGAGATTTCCCTGGTTGATGGGTCATGGTATTCTTGGAATCACCATAACTAGCTCTGTTCTGTTGGCGAGATTGATTTTGCTGTCCTCGCCTTGTTGAAGCATAAGATGCTTGCGACACTTGAGAAGTGTCACGAACACCTGACTGTGGAGCACTGCGACAATATCTTCGAAGATGCCCCATATGCTTGCAATTATGGCATGCTCTCGATGGTGCTGTACATTCTCGTTTCATGTGATCAGTAAAACCACATTAAAAGAAACCTGCTTTACTCTGGGGTCGTGGAGGAAGGTTGACTGATCCTGCCGTCTGGTTCTGATTTTCACTCCCACCTTGGAAATAGGTGCCCCTCTTCCGCTTGTTCCCATCATTGGAGTTCCCACCCGTTTCCATGGGTATCATCATGCCTCCTCCTATCGATCCCGAGATATCACGTTCAACAACCGTTGCTCTGTTCACCATCTCTGTATAATCCGTAATACAGAGCACAACTATCTTCGAGTGAATCTCCTGTCGCAACCCTGATTCAAAGTTGTGTGCCTTTAGCGATGCACTTACAACAACTTATGGTGAAAAGTGCACTAAATTCATGAATTTAGCCGCATACTCCATGATAGAGAGATTCTCCTGCTTCAGGCTGAAAGAGTCAGTTGTCCTCTGAATCTTAAACCTGTGAGGATAGAATTTTTAATTGAAAAATTCCAATTCATCCCAGCTCAGGCCTTGATCCACCTTAGCCTGCACCACTAGCTCCCACCACTGTTGTGGAAGATCCTCCAGCATATACGTCGCTAACTTGACTTTCAGTTCTACTGGTGTGCCAATGAAATCAAAGATACGATTCATCCTACTCAGCCACACCTCTGCCCTTTCTGGTTCATAATCACCCCGAAAGATGGGTGGATTCTGCTTCTAGAACTGGGCGGAATGGTCTACATGCCTTGACTCATCCCTCCTATTCCCTATGTCCACAACCTGGAATGCTTGTATGATACTCTGAACTAGATCTTGGTTCACACGTGGTTTAGGTGCAACCACAGTCTCTGCAGCTTCTTCGGGTTGGTTTCTACGACGCCTAACAGGTGCCATTTTCTATACAAACAACGCACGCTGTTAGTCTCACTTCCTAGTAACTGAAGTCTTATCATTTCAATCTCTATCACATCAACTATCACATCATTGTTTTCCATCCATCAAGATTTTCCACATGTTCAACCAATTTTGAAAAAATCCCAAATACTTTTTTAAAATCCACCCGTTTTCAAAATATACTAAATATCCACTTTTCAAAATCTTTCATTTGAAAATCAATTTCTACATTTTTCAAAAATTTGCACCTTTCCCAAAATCATAAATCATTATTCGCAATGAGATATTCCATCTTAGTGGGAAGTCATTCCTCTAATGCATGTCATGCTCATCTCATTGGTTAAACCCATGATAATGAGATTTACAACATTCTAGAAGTGTATCCAAAACACTTATGTACCCAACACCCTGGTTACTTGAAGTTCAACATTAACGGGTTAGCTACGTCCTTTTATTCTATACATTTCAAGTTCTGACAATCCTACTCCTGTCTAAGATGATCGCCCAAGGAATAGAAAAGAAGAAATTTCAACTCCAGGACCAAGAACATCGATGACCACTTGATAGGCAAGGACCGAACAAGCTGATAACATTTGTAATGACCCACCAATTCTCATTGGCTTGAGAGCTCAACGAGTCATTACTAGGCCTTAAGCGACATCCCCAAGGAACCAAAGGCTGGAAATAAATGACAAAGGGTTTCAAAATACTTGGGGTACGATTTACCCTTTAACTGAAAACAACCAACAAACAGAGCAACTAGATAAACATCTCCAAGCAACCACTATATGATGCATGATTTAAAACCAAAACAACTCAACCATTAATTTTATCAAAAACTAACCAAAAGTACCACAGTGAAAACCAACACTAAAAATTAGAGTAAATAGCAGAAAAAAACTCAAAGACTACAAGACAACAACCCAACTCCATGCTCCATAAGCTCCAAGCTCCAACATCACGAACCAACCCAAGTATCACGAAGCAACGCTCTAAACATGTGACACTTTACCTTTGCCAATGTCCTGGTATATGACATCTGAAAAAGCACCAACGTGCCAAAGTAGAGGGTGAGTAATGAAAGTCAATAGGTTTTCCCTGATGAATTCCCAACCCATGACTCTAGGATAAAACATGTTAGCACATTTATATAAAATAATTTATATAAAAAAATTCCAAAAACAGTTCATAATATAACAAGTTCCATGTCCAAGCCATTTTCCCCACAAAACCATCTTTCTCAAGAAAAGCAACCATGAAATATTTCCAATCAAATTCACATTTCCATTTTGGCACATTCATTCCATTCCACAAATCCATAAAACCAACCATGCATGCAACCTGGACCTCCCTATACTCATGAGTGGTGAGTTATCCTTCCACTAAGTCGTCACTTAGTGAACTACCTTGATGGGGGTACTTCACGACCTTATCTGTCCCAACCTATTAATGTGGGGACTTCTCACCCTTATCCATCCCAACCTTTTGGTGGGGGTACTTCTCACCCTTATCCATCCCAATGCATATGAACACACACCACAACCCATGCAATCTATGCCCAGAACCAAGTGTGTTCAAAACCTTTCAATAAAGCATCACCCTTTTTTTGAAAACCCCTTTTTCCCAAAAACCATTTTCCAAATATAGAAAATCCATATTTTTAAAATCACCATTTTAAAATCAAGAAACTAAAACACTTTGCACAACCATTCTTTCAATTTGCACAATTTAATTAAAACTCATAAATCATCACTAAATAATATTTATAACATGTTTTGCATCACAATTTAACAATCAAAACCACGAAAACAAATCAATTTGAACTAATCCTTAAAGTTATAAGATAGATGAATCGAGAGTGAATACACCTACCTCAACAAATTTGGGCGAAACCAAACCACGGATGAAGAATTCTCAAGAACACCGGGTCAAAACTCCAAAAACTCTCCTTATATCTCTTCTCCTAACACAACCAAGACCAAATCTTGTCATATTTGGCTTCCACACCCTTAGATCTACCCATAACGAGAGTAGATCTAAGAAAACAAGATAAGAGGAGAAGTAGATCTAAGTAGCTCTAAGAAACCGATCAAGAACGATCACATACCTTAAGAATCTGGCTTTGATTTTCCAAGAGAATCCTTCAGATCGCCTCCAAAATGCTTGGGAGAAGTCTTCCAACCTTTAAGGGAGAGTAATACTGAGTTAGGTCTACTTAAGAGGTTTAAACAAGGAAATCATAGGCAAAACGAGTTAGATCCACAATTTAAGGATCTAATTTTAAGTGATTGAACGGTTAGTCCGCACAGTTTGACAAACAGTGTGCTAACCATGCTTTGGATACTGCCTCAGCCACCCTTCTCGCATGGTTTGGCCACATGGTTAGACAAACCGTGCACCAACCGTGAGGAAGCCACTACCTCCAAGACCCATTGCACATGGTTTGGCCACATGGTTAGACAAACCGTGCACCGACTGTGCGACTTCCCCTTTGCCTCAAAACATCATTACAAGTTCTCCCGACTCTCCCATTCAACACCCTTAACTTTAAAACCATGAAAAGCATCAAGAAAGGGTTACATACCAGAAACCGAGGGGTACTACAGTACCAAAATCATTAAAAGAAGATTCATTTTCTGAAAAAAATGTGCATTGAAAGAGACCTTAATAAATCATATAAATTGATATGATTACATACCTAGAACAAAATAAATAATATAGACATGGAGGAGAAAGATTCCCAACCAAAGAGAATATATGAGGCTAAATTATCCTACAAATATACTTTCAATTGAATTTTTAACCAAAGGGAGGTTACATTATATAAATACATTTAAATCCCATTAATAAAAAAATGAAAATAAAATGGATGGTTTATAGATAAAAAACTTATATTTTCTTCATATGGAAGTTTAAACATAAAAAATTTTGATTTCAAAATGATATTGGTAACAAAATCTTTAAATTTACTCCTGAAATCCATGAAAGTGATCTAATGAGAATAACCTAACATTTCATATATAAATATTAAATCTTATTAGATTAATATTCATTACATACCATTGAAACCCATGTTATACCATAAAGGTTTAATATCTTTTGAAACTTGGATACATAAACAAAAAGTACATAAAAGATCTACATCATCTTCCAATAAGTTCTCCAAAACTAGCACACTTATTATAGATACCATACTTAAAACCTTTATTTATATCCCAAGGGAAAGGAAACATAATAAATGGTGAGATTATATGCTCATTAAGGGTAAAAAAGATAGATATTGATGATCATTTAAGCATAACATGATCATAAGGGTACGATAACACAATATTAACATTCCAAAAAATTCATAGATCTTAATAATGAGTCATGGAATATAGTTTGGAAGTTCATAAGACACAAATCAAAAAGGAATAAAATAAAATATATCACGAGATTAAAACATTAGCATAAGATCATGTCATAAAATAGTGGTATAAATTGTGGCATAATCATAATTATAGAAATCATATGTCAAGACTACCCACCAAGACATTAATTACATGTTAAGCCTGGGATAAACACCTGTGTACCTACCTTAGGCTTGTAATAACCTCCCATGTACCCTATTTTAAGGCTTAGGATAACCTCATGTGTACCATTTTATCTTATAAAACATTAATATTTTCTAAATGCATTGTAGGGCTATATAATTTTGGGCCCGCCCATCACATAATGAAAACCATACATATGTGTTACAACAGGTCATAAAACATTCACCCTGCCATCATATAATAAACCATGGAAAGGAAATAGGTTTCATAAACATTTAATCATTTCATCATATCATAACCTATGTAAAATAAATGTGTTTCATAATGGTTTCATCACAACTTAATTAACCCATAGGAAAGAAATTAGTTTCATAGAATCAACCATAAATAATCCTTATCATAATCTATCCAGAGAAAGAAAGTGGATGGTATCATAATATCATATATCCAATGATGCATAAAAATCCTTAAAAGATTTTATAATAGATAAAATATTCCTTTAAAATAAAATTCGAACATTTATTTTAAAATAAGAGAAAAATTACCTTTCATTTTGATATCATTTTAATTAAAAATTCCCAAAATACTAAGAAAATTAATTTCCATGAAAATAAAAATTTTAAATTTTAAATTAAAATTCAAAGTAAATAATGGTGATGATGATGGGATTTTTTTTTCATACTGTATAAGTTAAAAGACAACATTCTTTTCACACTTTTGTAAAAAGTCAAAAATGACTTGTTCGGAAAATGTTTCTTTAAAAATATTTTTTTTAATTTTTTTTAAATAAATTAAAATTTAATGAAAATTACCTTTTTAAAACATTTCAAGTATAGGTAAAAGATTCCATAATTTTTTTTAAAATAATGGTCATGGTAGAAAAATTATATCAATTAAAAAATAAATAAGGATGACTTTTATTTAAAAACATTTTCTCAATAATTTTAAATACCAAAGAGAAGAGATGGAAATAATACGTAAAAATTATAAGAATAACCATAGAATAATAAAATATATTTATTTTAAAGTATAAGATCTATATAATTTCTCTCAATGAAAATTTAACATAGACAATCCTGAAAATAAATGAGATTGTAACATAAACCCTTATCGCTTTGGTAACTTTTGAATCATAAACTCATTGAAAGAAATAAATTAAAATAAAAATTTAAATACCATGAATATAAATATATTTTTGATATAACATAAAAAAGGGTATTATATAATCCTCATACACATAATAAGATCATAACATAAAACATGTCTCAACGAAATAATATAGAGATGAAGAACCCTTACCTTATATTTGACTTGATTTATAAGAAATATAAAATACTATATATTAAATTTAAATTTATTATAATTATCTTCCAAAAACATTTATACTCTCATAATATTAAATATTATTCACTTAATTTCACCACCCATTTATTTATATTTATTTATTAAAATCCTCATTTCTGAGTGTTAACTGTTTCTTATTTCATGTACGCTCCAGTTTGGCAGTCATGGTCCTTGTACTTTGATCATTGTTACATCATATATGGAATATAAATTATTTCATAAGTATCATATTTAATCATTATATACACTTTTATAACCATTCATATAAAGAGTTTATGAAAATGAATTACATCACTTCTAGGAGATGATAGTTCGTATGTATGCACGTGTGATGTTTCCACTTTTCGATAGATGGAATAAAAGAAAGGTAAATAAAAATTAACCATTAAATAAAAATTATTATATCATTAATATAATATTTTTTTTTAAATTTATCCTTATTAACATCTATGTGATGTAGAAATGAAAAACAAATCACATCACTTCATGGAGGTGGTAGTCCACACATACACACGAGTGATGTTATCATTTTCCAAAATATGAGATGGTAATAAGGTATATAAAATATTATAATTACAAAAGAATAATTATTTCATAAATATAATATATAAATATTAAATTCATCATAATAACCAACCAAGAATGATGGTGATGAAAAATGAATCATATTTTTATGTGGAGGTGGTTGTCCATATATACGCACGAATGACACTTTTATTTCCCATTTAATGAAGAAGAGGTGTAAAATAGTTGTTCCATAATCATAATAACATCTAAGTATATTTATAATACTATATTAATCATGTCATTATGTATACAATAGGTTTAGTGAATGTGTAATAAGTAATTAAATTGAAAGAGCTCAATTAAGATTTATACCTCTTCTTTGAGAGACCTTCTTTGACTTACACCTTAAGCCTTGAAAGATTAGTCTTATAAGAATAAAATAGGATATAGGATAAAGGGAAGGAATGTAGGAAGGTTTTTTGGTATGGATTATGTGATAAAGGTTTCAAAATTTGTTAATAAGAGTGGATGAGAGGTTCCCTTATATAATTTAGAGAGAGGACACACTTAATATTACTTAAAATATTTAAATATAATTAATTTTTTTCTCATGTATAATGATTCCAAATGGAAAATTTATAAAATTTAAGATAATATAGGGTCTAAATGTCTTTAAAAAATAATAAATATAATTGTTTATATGGAAATCATACCTTTTCCCCTTAGTTTAACCCCTCCATTAAACCTATTTTAACTTTAATCGTGGTAACAAATATTTACTAATTTTTTATTAATTATGATAAGAAATGAAAGTAGAATAATTTATTTTTTATAAACTATTAATAAAAATATTTAAATAGTTTTATTAAATTAAATTTATATAAGTGGAAAAATTAAATTTTGAAATAATCATGCAAAACGCAATGAAAACCCATTTTTAGAAAAATGACTTTTTAAGCATAAAACAAAATTTATTCTTATTCCACACCTAGTAAAAAATATAAAATGAATGTTAAAATATTTTATCAAATATATAATAAATAAATTTTATTAAAATAATTAATCAATAGTGATATATTTAATTAATTAAGATAAAAAACATTGTGCATGTAATTTTTCTAGATTAATGTGTTTTAAAGCTAAAAAATGTACTTATACCAAAATCATGTATAATGATAATTAATATTTAATAAATTGGATTTTTATAATTATATGAGACTTATTTTACATTAATATAAAATTAAAAACATAATGGGACTTTTTAATTACTTTAATTAATGAAAAGAAATGATTGTCTTACAAAAATCGATATTTTTCATTATTTACTAAAAATGAATCTTTTTAGAAAAATCCCAAATATTCACCCTAATATAGTATTGAAATGATGAATTCAAGAATGAAATTATTTACTAAAAATAAAATTTATAAAAGTGAAAAATAATAATAATAATTGTTCCACACAAAATGCAATAAAAGACATTTCTGAAGCATAAAATGGTTTTACTAAAAATCAGGTATTTATTTATTATGAATTAATAAATACATTTGAATTATATTAAAAATTTACATATATTTTTCCTAGTGTTTATTCCAATTAATGCATCCAATTTAATATCTATTTTATAACAACCACTTTTAAATAATATTTTTAGTATATCTTAGTCCTGTTAAAGCTCAGTGTTGCATGTTAAGTAAGCTGTTAAGAATAGTATACTTTTAAACAAAATATTTGGGGTGTTACATTCTAACCCCTTAAATAAATTATGTCCAATAAATTTATATATTTATAACAAAGGGTTCAATATTTTATAATACCTTTTTTTAAAACTCACATTATACAAAGGGATAATAAATCTCCCATTGAAAAGGGGAAGTGGGAAACAACAAGGTTACTTAAAATAACACATAATCAGGTTCCCAAATAAAGATAACATTAATGGGAAGTGAAAATATGGATATGGAGGATATATATAATGTCTAAATAATAAAATAGAGTGATAGAGATCATATTCATGATAAATTTAATGATCAAAAAACCATAAATAAATGTGAGGTGAAAAGAATATCAATTATTTATAAATAATTATAAAATGAAAACATTTTCATTTTCAAGTTCTTTTTTTCTAAAGTTGAGGTATTATTTTACTATCAAGATAAAGAACATGAAAAAATATACTTACTTGATTTATTTCCATTTTATAAGCAAAATTTCATAATTTGGTTTTTCTTCAATCAATTTACACATATATATCATCTCTTATTCCAAGAAATGAATATTTAAGATGATTTTTATGCCTGAAGCACTAAAATTTACTTTTAACAGATTGTATGATTTGTAAAAGAATGAAAATTTATTCATCCTTTCTCTATATATTTACCAATACCAAAATTATTAGAAAATGTTATCCAATGTAGATAAATCTTTATATGATTAAATAATACATTAATATTTAAAACCACAACAATAACACCCAAAATTCAACTTAATATATTCCACAAATAATTAACCTTAAGACTCCTCTAAAATATTTTTGAAAAAATTGAAAACCAAAGAATTTAGAAAAAAGTTCACTAGATTTACAAAAAAATTTAACTTTAATCCCCAATAAACATAAAGTATCTATTAATGTCACATACTAAACATGTGAATACCTTGATCATATATTCTCCTAAAACATAATAATAACTTGAATCAAAATAAAATCTCAATGAAAACAGTTATGTTTCCAAAAATTAACTCTATCCTTATTCATTAAATAAAATAATAGACTATCAAATATATTCCATAAATCAAAAAATGTAATAAAATTAATCAAATATAACATAAATCACCTTGTCCTAAAATAACTAATCAATTTCAAGTCTAAAAATACTATCAATTTTTTTTATCAATATCAATCATCTCTTTATCCCAACTAAATGTTATTATCTCAACATTAGGTACATATTAAGGGTTATCTGTCCCTCAATCATATTATTTCCAAAAATTTTATCTTACCACTAAATCAATTTTCTAGATTATCATTACCATTTAACATATTCTTTAAAATACTTAGTGAAAAACTACAACAGAACAATCCTTATATGTCATGATTCTTATAATTATAATATCATTGATAAAACACTTCTATAACATAATTCTAGAATCCCAATACATAAAAATTTCAATCATTTCACTTCAATGATTAACATAACATATTTGATTTCTTGGTTTAGGAGTTATCCCTTGGATTATGGAATTAACTCATATAATTACCATGTTCCCCACACATAATTCATTAAACTATAAATGATACTTTTTTGGCCCGAGGTGGTGCGTTTCGGGTGATGATGAAATGGTCTGATGAGAATCATCACCCATATCTTTTTATAGGGATGATTTCTTGTCAAATTCACCATTTATTTTGTTTCAACTCATTCTACATCATTATCCCTTAAAGTAATGTTGGATTAAGCCCACAGGGACTGGGTAATTTACCCCTCCTATATTGTGAAGGAGATGCCATAGTCAGATGGTCCTAGTAGGATATTTCATGGGGTCAAGTACTTGTGAAACCAGTCCTCCTAAGATATAACTTCCCCATATGGTGTCCAATAGGTTTATTCGTGGAGCCATAAATACCCAACGAACCTGGTATCCATGATTCATGGACCTACTTTCCAAAGGCAGACACTCGTTGGACAATGATTCAGCCAATGACACTTAAGGACTCTATTGGTCGAGAGGATAGAAAGTCGGTCTCACCGCACCCCATTAGGGGGGGGGGCTATTTCCTATTTTAGGACTCTCTTATAGATTTAAGTTGTGTTTATATGTTCATGAATCCTTGGTTCATTCTTGAAGAGTGTGTCCATGAGTTACCCCTAGTTTGTCAGATCTTCATAGGCATACATGGATTTGATGCTACAGAGGTAATGCTGACTTGAGCCATACAATAAGGCACTATGAAGTTTATTTTCATCTAGCGGGGATGAAAGGTGACTTGAGGTTGGGATCAGACCTATAATATGAGTTTCTTATATATCATTAGGAGAGGAATCAGAACCCAAGTAGTTTGGATGAGCTGGGGATTACAGATAGATGCCTCCCATTTGAGAGGACATGATTGAGTGAACCCTTTTATAAGGGAACTTTTTTGAACTTGGGACTTCAATAAGGTGTTGTACATATCTAGATTTGATCATGAATTTAGATCTCGTAGTTCAAAATGAGTTGGATGTTGTAATCATCACAAACATTTAAGCCCATGTGATTCATGCTCGGTGTGAGAAACAAGAGGATGAGAGGGATCCAACCAACCACATGCCTCCTCTCTTGCTAATGGGAGAGGGTGAGCCTATGGTGGAATAGGATAGGGTGATGGTGGGCAAGGGCGCGGAGCGATGAAAATTTTAATGTGAGATGACATTAAAGGTCATGTGAACCGACCTTCAGAAGATTGGAGACTTACCTCAGTGAGAGTGCCCCAGAATGTGTTTTGGGAAGGGGAGGAGTGTCTTCCTCTTCACAAGGGGAAGCGAAAATAACCCCTTTGACTGATCACTATTCCTCATTGAATAGAAAATTAGGTGATCACCCTTAATCCCTAGAACGGGGAGGTTCATGTCGGAATCCCAAGGTTGGACTCTAGGTTACCATGAGAATGTAGACTTACAGAAATCCCTAGAGTCCTAACTATCGTGGGAAGAGCCTTCGTGACTCCACTTACCATGGGTATGTAGACTCAAGGGGGCACACTGATATACCCGATGGTTTGATCATACAGGTCCGGTGGCTTTGGAGGAGGCTTTGGCCTGATGCTGGGGGACTGGTTCATGAAGGGACAATGGAATACTGGACAATAATGGAGGGATGAGATTGGAACTAGAGGAAAGAATACCCCAAAACACCACATCCTTGATATTATTTTCTTATATAGGATGGGAAAAGCTCCGCACACCATAGTGGGGTGAGGGCAGAGGGTTTATTCACATACCGAAGTGGTACACAGGAATGGGTATGGACCACCGTGCACCATAGTGGTAAGCGGTCCTAGATTTGGTCCATCACATTGCTTTGGGTTCCATCCGCATACTGATTTAGTACGCATCACCGAGTTAAATCCATGTAGCGATACACTATGTGGAACACCATATTGAAGGAGGGTCGGGGGGGGGGATATCATTCACGGGGAGTTCATCCGTGATAAATATGTGGTTCACGGTTTCACCAATAAGGTTCGCGGTTCTGTTATTATTATTAGGTTACCCCATTTTATGGTTCACAGCTGGATATACCTGAGGAGAGCGTGGTTTACAATTTGGACTTCACTGATGATTCAAGACTGAAGCTGTAATCTTCTCTAAGTTCTTTTTTCCAACCTCTGGGGTCCCCTTCGAGCTTTCTTCATCCATCTCCTTTCAATTACTTCTATGCTTCTTTTATAGAGCATTGAGGGAAATCGTATCTATGGGAATACAAAACCATTTGCATAAGACCATGAAGAGATATATTGACCCATGAAAGACTCATTTAATTAGGGTTTGCGGGGTCTGTGTTTCATGATCATGGTTCATATAACCCCACCAATTTGCTTCTTCTAAAAACTACTAAGTTCATGAGATAGTAAGTGGATGGACTTCACACACTTGATTCCTTCACTGATGCGGTTCACGGTCATCTAGGTTCACTGGACATCGCTCTGCGGGATAGCACGTCGTGGGTCATGTTGAGTCAATAAGGTTTCCTTATGAATTTTCCATTCTTTTATGTTTTGAAAATCACAAACACCTTATCATAAGGAAAATTTCATTTTCCTTAATATTTTTCATTAATAAGAAAATTTTTTATTCCCCAAGGAAAATCTATCCTTACCATGTTTTTCATTGTTTATATTTTAGTTTCTATTAATCTAAATATTTTTATTCCTAAGTGTTAAATTTGGTTTCATATCTAAAACCTCAGAATTATATAAATACTTAGATATAGAGTATTCTGTTTTCAGGATCTAAATTTAGGTTCTGAATTCTATGAAATTCAGACTCCAAATTCTCTGAAATTTAGACTCTGAATTCTCTGGAATCTAGACTACAAATTATCTAAAATTCAGACTCCAAATTCTCTGAAATTCAGACTCGGAATTCTTTGAAATTTAGACTCCGAATTCCTTAGAATTCAGACTCTGAATTCCTTAGAATTTAGGCTCCGAATTCCTTATAATTCAAAATAAAAATTCCTTATAATTCCAACTCCAAATTTCTTAGAATTAAAGTTCCTAATTCCTTAGAATTCAAACTCTGAATTCCTTAGAATTCATATTCTTAATTCCTTAGAATTCAGGTTCCAAATTCCTCAGAATTCAGACTTCGAATTCCTCAGAATTCAGACTCTGAAGTCTACAAAATTCTGATTCAGAATTCCTTGAAAAATAGAATTTGAATATCCCTATAATATAGAATCCAAATATTCTTAGAATCCAAACTTTGTTTTCTTTAGACTCTGGAAAGTTAAATTTGGTTGAGCAACCATATTTTTATTTCCCTTGTTATAGTTACTAAATGATGTTGTGCATTTTGTTTCTAACTAACCGTTGTTTGAGTGACACATGTACAGGTCCCTCTGAAATTCAAGGAAAAATATGACTGTTGTATGAGGGATCCAACTATTTGAAATGTTCCTATAAATAGGAGCTCATATGAACGAGCTCAGGATAGTTCTACGACTCTAGAGATTACATGCTGTTGAAGTGATTTCTATAGAGAGAGACTCTCATGCTTTGTGCATACTGAACATGTTGTTTATATTGCTTTGTGCGACTCCAATTGTTGCTGTGTACAATCGAGGGCTTCTAGGGATAGGAATATAGAGGTTCCAACTACCTTGAAGTTTGAGGGCTTGCGGGGATAAAAAGACGGAATACGATATTCGTATCGAGGTCTTACCCTGGTGTGGGTAAGAAAAACTTTCTTAAAAGTATAAATCAAGGGGCCTTTATCCAAGGTTGTTGGATAACCTACTCTTTGGGTTAAAATATTTCATACTTGTTACTTGTATTATTTCAAGTTTGTTTTCTACCACATTTTGATTAATAAGGAAAGTATAATCTTCTTATACTTTCTTGTACTTGTATACTCTGATTAATAAGATTCTATATACTTTAATGTATAATCTTGGTCCTTGTAAACTTTTCTTAAGTTTCATTTCCAGAACCATATTTCTGGAATCTAGAAAGTTTGTAGAACTAAGAGGTTTTGTGAATTTACCTTGTTTAAATTTGTTAAACATTACCATCTTTAAAACTTCCAAAGAATTTTTTAAAGTGTACAATTAACCACCTCTTGTATTTTGAGCATCTATATTCATCATTTCAATCCTACAATTGGTATCAGAGCAGGTATCTGAAATACTTATATTCACCTATAAGTTTTCTTTCTCAAGTTTTTCTTTGTTCTATATTTTCCTTGCTAGGATATTTTTTTTATCCTTGTTTACAAACTTTTATTACTGACAAGTTTGTGTGGAAATATTTTTTTCATTGAGATGGCAGGAATGAATGTTGGTTAAATTAAAAATCTTAATCCTATTAGACCACTTATTTTTGATGGGAATGATTATGAATATTTGAGAGATCATATGAAGACTTTTTTTCATTAACACTGGAGTAGACAACTTTGTCATGCTTACTAGAGATTACAAGATTCCTGATAAGGAAGTTATAAATTTTACTAATCAAGAAAAGTCAGAATATCAACTTAACTATAAGGTACACAATAATTTGTTGTGTTCCATGACTAGGAATATATATAGCCAGATTTCTTCTTGTGAAGATTCAAATTTTATTTGGAAGAATCTTGAAGTTACTCATTTTGGTACTTCCAAAGTTATTGAAACTAGAAGATCTATGCTTAGAGCTGAATATCATGATTTTTTCTTTCTTTATAGAGAACCATTTTGTAAGATACAACTGAGATGTATGACTATTGTTAACAATTTACAATCTATGGGTGCAAAAGGTTTAGATGATGAGGCACTTGTGAACAAGATTATAGATATCATGCCTAATGAGTGGGAATCAAAGAGGACAACTATTGATGAGAATACGAAAGTCTCACAGATTACTCTTGATGAGCCTTTTGGAACTCTTCTTCAACATGAGACTAGAATGAAAGGATATTATGATCTAAATAAGAAGAAGAATGGAAATGGAAGTGTTGCTTTTACAACCACTTCAAATCATATGAAAGCCAAGACTCCTGAGAGATTTACAAGATCTAAATCTAAGAAGGTCATTGTTATTCAATCTGAATCAAGTGAAAGTGAACATTCTGTGAATGAACTATATAATCTTTCTTGAAGAATGAACAAGATAGTTGGGAAGAAATACTTTTAGTATAGATACAAGAATAAATAAATAAATGATAAGAAAGACTCTGAAGTCACTTGCTATAAATGCAAGAGAGCAGGGCATATAAGGCCAGATTGTCCAATTATTAAGAGAAAAGATAGAAAGGAAAATCATTCTGAGAGGAATAGAAATAAATACTACAAGGCTAAGGCTAAGAATGTTTTGAAAGCCAATGAATCCTGGAGTTCCAGTGGTGGATAATATTTTGAAGAATCGTCAGAGTACGAATCTTCAGGTCAGAAGAATCTCGGTTTACTTGTCAAGCTATCTATTGAAAATAATTGTTTAATGGATAAGGTACACAATTTTTGAATCCATCACCAATGTATCCTTGAATGATAATTATAGTGATAATAAATATTATTAATCATCAGATGAAGAATATTCTTCTAATGAAGATAATACTTTACCTACCTATGAAGAAGTGTCTAGGTTTTCTAAGCTCCTTGAGAATAAAAATTCTAAAGTCAAGAAAAAGATTGATAAGGAAAATTCTAGAATTTATATTCTTACTAAGGAAATTTAATATCTTTCTAAAGATATTGATAATAAAACCCTTGATTTTGAAAGTATTTCAAAAAATCTTGAGAAAGTTAATTTTGAGAAGGATAAACTTTTTAAGGATCTAGAAAAAGTAATTTCTAAGAAAAATGTTTTATAGAATAACTCTAGTGCTAAAACTAATGTTTTTGAGGATAAAAACCTAGTTATTAAATTGAAGTCAGAAATATTTTCCTTGAGGAAGTTTTTTTCAAACTTTACCTTAGGCAAGGAAAATTTTGATAAGATGTATTCTCAAATTCGACCTCTAAGGAATAATTCTGGTTTTGGTTATACTAGTTCAAAACCGATTTTTAGTAACAATTATTTCGTTCCCCAAAGTGATCCATTCTGCACTAAGTGTCAGTGTGGTGGGCATTGGGAAAAAAATTATTCCTTAAACAAAACTCAGTCTTTAGGTTTTCATAAAGCTTATTTTTAAAGAAAATGTGGATTCCTAAAATTTTGCTTTCTGAAGTTTTCGGATCCAAGAAAGTTTGGGTTCCAAAAGTCTAACACTGTTATTTTCAGGAAAGTAAAGATAATACCAACAGAAATACATGGTACATGGATAGTGTATGTTCCCGGCACATGACTGGTAACAAAAACTTCTTTGAAAAGATTATCAAGACAAAGGGAGGAAAAGTAACTTTCGAAGATAATGCTCAGGGAGAAATTATTGGTATTGGTAACATTGTTCTTCTTGGAAAAACTTTGATTTAAAATGTTTTATTTTTTAAGGGTATTAAGCACAACCTTATTAGCATAATTCAATTATGTGATGAAGGTTACCCTTTGAATTTTAGGAATTACAAATGTTTATCACACAATTCCAAGGAATAGTTTATTCTTTCTGCCTATAGGTAAGAGAATGTTTACACATTAAACTTAGAAGATCTTAGGATCCAAGACCCACCTTTCCTTAGTGCAATGGAAGATCATTCTTGGTTGTGGCATAGGAGGTTAGGACACTATAACCTTAGTAACCTATGCAAAATTTCTAAGAAAAGACTAGTTAAGGATCTACCGGAGCTCATATTTGATTCTTCAAGAGTTTGTGATCCTTATCAAAATGGAAAGCAACATAAATCAAGTTTTTAATCAATTGATGAAGTCTCAACTACTAATGAATTAGATTTAGTGCATATGGATCTCTTTGGTCCAACACAAACTGAAAGCATTGGAGGAAAATATTATGTATTTGTCTTAGTTGATGATTACACTAGATTTACGTGGGTCTATTTTCTAGAAAAGAAATTTGAATCTTTTTCTTATTTTAAAGTTTTAGAGCCTAAGTTAAAAATGAGAAAAACCTTCCATTTATAACTATTCATAGTGATCATGGAGGAGAATTTCAGAATTCTGATTTTGAAACTTTTTGTAGTAGAAAAGGCATTACTATAACTTCTCAACACCAAGAACTTCTCAACAAAATGGTGTTTTTGAAAGAAGAAATATAATTCTTCAAGAGATAACAAGAACTGTGTTGAGTGAATATTTGATAGCCAAACATTTTTGGGCTGAAATTGTAAGTACTTCTTGATATACTATAAATCGTGTTTTGATTAGACCTTTTATTAAAAAAACTCTTTATGAGTTATGAAATGGTAGAAAACCTAGACTTTCCTACTTCAAGTTTTTTGGTTTCAAGGTATTCATTATGAATAATAAAGATAATATACACAAATATGCTTCAAAATATGATAAAGGAATTTTCTTAGGCTACTCCACAACCTCTAAGGCTTATAAAGTTTTCAATAAAAATACTTATACTGTTGAAGAAACAATACATGTTAAATTTAAATAAACTGGTCCTTTTATTTTTAAACAACCTTAACCTATATCTTCAGATGTGTTTTAAAAAACTGATTATCAACCCTTGATAGAAGATCCTTCTGATAAGGAAAATGTTCAAGAAAATGTTTTTGAAGCATTTACTCTAGAATATTTCCTACCCTATATTGATGAACAAGTTTTATAAAACCCAAATCAGTTATTTCTGAAGAATCATCCCAATGATAGTATCATTAGTGATGTAAATCAACCTATAAGTACTAGAATTTCCTTAAGAAATGAAGTAGAATATCTAGCATTCCTTTCCCAATTATAACCAAAAAGAACTGATGAAGGTTTAGGTGATGATGATTGGATAAAAGCTATACAAGATGAGCTAAATGAATTTGAAAGGAATAAAGTCCGGACCTTGGTTGAAAGAGCTAAGGAAACTTATGTTATTGGAGTAAAATGGGTCTTTAGAAATAAGTGTGATGAAAATGGAATCATAGTAAGAAATAAAGATAGATTGGTTGCTAAAGGCTATAATTAACAAGAAGGAGTAGACTATGAATAAACCTATGCTCCAGTATCTAGACTTGAATCTATTCGCATTCTACTTTCCTTTACAGCATTCTTTAATTTCAAACTTTTTCAAATGGATGTTAAATGTGATTTCCTTAATGTTTATGTTCAAGAGGAAGTTTTTTTTGAATAAAATCTAGGTTTTGAAGATAAAAAACATCCTGAACATGTTTTTAAACTTACCAAATCTTTATATGGACTTAAACAAGCCCCAAAAGCCTGGTATGATAGACTTACAGGTTTTTTGATTCAAAACAATTATGTTAAGGGAAATTCTGATCCAACCCTTTTTATAAATAAAGATAATAAAAATGTTTTTATTGTTCAAATTTATGTTTATGACATTATATTTGGTTCAAATTATAAATCTATAACTGATTTCTTTGCAGATCTAATAAATTCTGAGTTCGAAATGAGTATGATGGGTGAGTTAACATTTTTCCTTGGTTTTCAAATTTCTAAAAAACAAAAAGGAATCTATATATACCAACATAAGTATATAAAATATCTTCTTAAAAAGTATGTATATGACAATACTAAGAGTATAAGTACTCCCATTGGTACCTCAAATTCACTTGATATTGATGAAGCTGGGAAACCAGTAGATCAAAAATCTTTTAGAGGATGATAGGAAGTCTAATTTACTTGATATCTAGTCATCTAGACTTACAGTTTTCGGTATTCTTATGTGCAAGATACCAATCAAATCCTAAGTAATCTCATTTAAAGGCAGTGAAATGGATTTTTCGCTACTTAAAGGGAACCATGGATCTATGACTCTTTTATACTTCTAGAAATGATTTTGTTTTAATTTTTTTTTCGAATGATGACTTTGGTGGATGTAAAATGGATAGGAAAAGTAAATCCGGAACTTGTCATTTCTTAGGAGATTATTTTCTTGGTCATGCAAAAAGAAACACTCAGTAGCACTTTCCACTGCTGAAGCTGAATATGTAGAAGCTAGAAGTTTTTGTGCTCAAGTGTTATAGATGAAACACACACCCACAGACTATGGTATAAATTTTACCAAAACAAAAATATTGTGTGATAATACTAGTGCCATTTCCTTAAGAAAAAACCCTACACATCACTCTCATGCAAAACACATAGATATTAGGCATCACTTTCTTAGGGATCACACACAAAAAGAAGATATCATTATTCAATTTATTAGAAGGAAAGATCAACTTGCTGATATTTTCACAAAATATTTACCATTAGATAGATTTGAATACATTAAATAGAAGTTAGGAATGATAAACATAAGGAAATTCTCCTTAGTAACTTCTTTTTGAAACCTATCTACTCACAGTAACAAAATCCTTTTCATAGGGGGAGTACATCTACTTGTTAGTTAGAATGAAATTTTTCATAATGAAAATTTTTCGTAATGAAAATTTTTTGTTACAAAAATCTTTCATAGTAGTTAATTTTTATTTTTAGTTAAAATTTTTTATATTCAATTTTTTTTTCTCGCAGTCAAAATTTTTGTAGACAAAATTTTCATAGTCTAAAGTTTTTCCGTAATCAAAATCTTGGAATCTAAAGATATTCAAAAATAATTATTCTCATTATGAATAATCTTCCTGGAAATCCAAAAGGTATGTTTCCTTTCCTAAGTTTTCGTAATCATCTTTCACTAGTTGGTATTTCTTTTTTGTTTTAAATTTTTTGGATTCACATTTCCTAAGATCCGAATGTTTTATTTTAAAAACCTCAAAATATTGGAATCCATCAAAATACTTCTTCGGATTTCATCTCAACCATCAGATATTCTCAAGATTCTTTCAACCATTTGATCAATTTGGGAAGCTATACCGTCACTTAGATTACCTATATAAAGGACCCCTAATGGTTGTCCCACATCAAAACTCAAGCCTTCACGTGTTGAAGCTCTGACTCTGTTTTTAAAATCCATTTCAGATCTTTAAAGTTTCCTTACTTCCGAATGTCTGCAGAATCTTCTTCTCAGAAAGAGATGTAAAGTGTTAAAGAAATCACTGAGTGGAAGATCTACCATGAAAGGTTAATCGATATGAAGTTTTATGCCATGTATGATTCTATTGTGTCTAAGAATACCAAGCTGAATAGTTAGGAAAGTGTTTACACATGGAAACCAAGAGCACAGGATCCGGTGTATCCAGAATTGTTTATTGAATTCTTTGAGACAATTAGATTTTTCAATGAAAGAGGAAGAGATAAATTTTCATTCAAGAGCTATGGAAATATGTATTCTGTTTCTTATAACATGGCAACAAATATGATAGGAATTCCTTATGAGGGAGAAGCTGAGTTTTGCTCTAAAAAGCTACTCGATGTAATAGGATCCTTTGACAAGAAAAAGGCTCTAGCATGTCTTGGTCTTGAGGAAGTTAAGACTCCAAAAATTATTTATCTCTCTAAAAATCTTCGGATTATTTAGCTATGGGTTCAAGGTTTTCTAATTCCGAGAAAAGGGGACAAGGATACTCTAAAGAAAAGTGATATTTATATTTTGGATTTCCTAGTGAACCTAAGAAAGATAAACCTAGTTAAGAATATTCTAGTAACGATTGAGAATATAAAGAATGGAAATATGAAGTCTCAGATTATTATGTATCTGACCATTCTTTCAAAGATCATTGTTCTTTGTCTTCGGTATTTCAAGATTCCTTGCAGTTCTAAGCCAAGAAATTGTAAGGTGATTATTTTGAGTGATGATACTCTAAGAAAAATGAAGACTGGATTTAATAATCAATCCAGATAATTTTATGATTTATCAAAAAAATAAGTTGAAGCCTTATCAAAGAAACATGAAGCAGATGAAACCTCTAAGAAGGGTGGAAGGAAGAGGAAAGCCAAGGAGACAGAAGATAAAGCAAAAACCCCAGTGGCTAAGGAAACTCAATCAACACCTCTAAATCCTAAGAAGAAAAAGACATATACTGATGAAGTGGCTGGAAAGTGGATAGATGATAAAAAGAACAAGAAAGTAGGGGAGCCTAGTTTTTTCTTGGATCCTGCTGAGGCAAAGTATTTAAAGGAAAAGACTGCTGATAATCTAGAAAAGGAATAAAAAGAAAAGAAGCAAAGGAAGAAGTTATTGAGGATGAGATAGTGCAATCCCTTCTGAAGGATGCTGAGAAATCCTACGAGAATATTCTTATACCAGAATCGTTTTTGTTAGAACCATTACCAGAGACTCCGAGAAAGAAGTTAGTGATTTCGGAAAAAGATCAAGTCAAAGAAATAGTGAAAGAAGAAGAATTAGAAGAAGAAGATGAAGAAGGGAGTGGTGATACCAAAGATATCATAAATCAAGTAGAAGATTATCAAGAGAAGGAGAGTCCCTCTGAGAATTTATCAATCCAAACTTCTGAAGCAGATTCTTCAAAACTTAATACCCCTAGAAAATAGGAGAAAGGTGAGGAAGAAGTGAACAAGTTGTCTGAAAATGAAAGTAGCAATCACGATTTTATTTAACCAGAGGATGTTGAGGTAAGATCCAAGAAGAAAGAAGTTGATGAAGACAAAATTTTTCAGCTATCAGACAGTGAACATGAATCTCCTAATCAAGAAAAAGTCATTTTGAAGGTTGATAAGGGAAAATAGGTGGTTGTGGATACACCTAGAAAAGTTGTGGTAAAGAAGAAAGAAGTTGGTGGTTCATCAAATAGGAAGGCTGTTGAATTAGAAAAAGAATCCTCACCAACCAAAGTCTCAGATTTAGAATCATCCTCTCTTAGACATGACTTTATAGTTAAGTCTTTGAAAAATCTTGTTGTGATTATTCTAATATTTCCCAGTATAGACTCGAGATTCCAGATGCTTCATAATTCATTAAATCAAAAATAGGATTCGTTATCCATGGTGATGGATAAGTGTGTCAAACTCTAGGTAGACTTAAAGACTTTTCTTATTATCTATGAAGCTCATAAAAGATCATGCAAAAAGATGACAAGTTGGTCAAGGAAGACAATAGAAGAGATGAGGATCTTTGATGAATTTCAAAAAAGTGTCAAGGATGATTTTGACACTGAAGATGTGAAGATAAAGGATCTCACTAATAATTTTGAGGAAAAGATAACTCTAGAAAAAACTTCTCGGAAGCAAGAAGTTAAAGATCTAAATGGTAAATTGAATTCAGTTTCTCAGAGTTAGAAGAGAGAAAGGGATCTTAGAATTGAGAGAGAATAGAATCTTGTTAAGCAATAAGAAGTTCTGAAGGCCCAGGAAGAATCTCTTAAGGCTCAATAAGAAAAAATTAAATCCTTAGAGAAGAAAACAAAAGATCAGGATCAGTTGATCAAGCATGCAGAAGAGGATCACAAGGAGCTCAAGAAGTTAAAAACAATAGTAAAGAAGCTGATGCCTAAAGATAAGGAAGAATAATCTTTTCCAAATCCAATCTTTTATTGTATTTTATAATTGTACAAGTTCTTTCAATCATAATGATGTTTTAGTTTCTCTTCATTTTTTTGGTTATTTAGTAATAATATTTCTAGTACTATATTTCCTTTCCATTCCCTATATTTATTTTTGAAAATCACAAAGGGGGAGAAAATAATGTCAAAAAAGAATACTTAGTAAAGAAGAAATTTCCTTAAGTAAGGGGGAGTTCATCTAAGGGGGAGTTTTTCATCATAAAGATTTTTGTATTCAAGAAAATGAAAAATCTCATTCAAGAAATTCATAATATGATTCTTAGTGTTTCCAAAGCCTAAGGGGGATTTAGTCATATTCACTTTGATCCATAAGTAAAGGGAGATACGTTTTATTTACAAGCCCATAAAAATTTCTATATCCTTATATTCCTTTTCGTAAGGATGTTTGTGCTTTCCAAAAAGGGAGATATTATTGATTCAATAAGGTTTACTTATGACTTTTCCATTCCTTAATATTTTGAAAACCACAAATACCATATCTTAAGGCAAATTTCATTTTCCCTAAGATTTTTCCTTAATAAGGAAAATTTTCCTTCCCCAAGGAAAATCTATCCTTACCATGTTTTTCATTGTTCATATTTTTGTTTCTATAAATCTAACTCTTTTTATTCCTAAGTGTTAAATTAAGTTTCATATCTAGAACCTAAATTTTTTATAAATACTTAGATATATAGTATTTTGTTTTCAGGATCTGAATTTAGGTTCCGAATTCTCTGAAATTCAGACTTCTAATTCTCTGAAATTCAGACTCTGAATTATCTGAAATTTTGACTCTGAATTCTCTAGAATTCAGACTCTGAATTCTATGCAATTCACACTCTGAATTCTCTGAATTTCAGACTCTAAATTATTTGAAATTTAGACTTTGAATTCCTTAGAATCCAGGTTCCGAATTCCTTAGAATTCAGACTCCGAATTCATTATAATTTATCCTCTGAATTCCTTAGAATTCAGGATATTAATTCCTTATAATTAAGACTTTGAATTACTTAGAATTCAGATTCAGAATTCCTTAGATTTCAGGTTCCGAATTCCTTAGAATTCAAACTCTGAATTCCTTAGAATTCAGATGCCAAATTCCTTATAATTCAGGTTCTGAATTCCCTAGAATTCAAACTCCGAATTTCTCAGAATTCAAACTCCGAAGTCTAAAGAATTCTGATTCTGAATTACTTGAAAAAAAGAATCTGGATATCCATATAATATAGAACCTTAATATTCTTAGACTTTGGAAAATTAAATTTGGTTGAGCAACCATATTTTTCTTTCCATTGTTATAGTTACAAAACGATTTCGTTCATTCTGTTTCTAACTAACCATTGTTTGAGTGATACATGTACAGGTCCCTCCAAAATTCAAGGAAAAATATGACCATTAGAGGAGGGAGCTGACCGTTAGAAATGTTCCTATAAATAGGAGATCATCTGAACGAGCTCAAGAAAGTTCTACGATTCTAGAGATTACATGCCGTTGAAGTGATTTCTAGTGAGAGAGACTCTCATGCTTTGTACGTACTGAACATATTGTTCAGATTTCTTCATGTGAATCTGATTGTTGTTGTGTACAATCGAGGTCTTCTGGGGATATGAAGACAGAGGTGCCGACTACCTTGAAGTTCGAGGGCTTGCAGGGATAACAAGATAGACTCTGATATTTCTATCAAGGGCTTACCCTAATGTGGGTAAGATAGACTTTCTTGAAAGTATAAATCAAGGTACCTTTATCCAATGTTGTTGGATACCCTACTCTTTAGTTTAAAATATTTCATACTTGTTACTTGTATTATTTCAAGTTTCTTTTTTACTGCATTTTGATTAATAAGGAAAGTATAATCTTCTTATACTTTCTTGTAATTATATACTCTAATTAGTAAGATTCTATACACTTTAATGTAGAATCTTTTTCCTTGTAAACTTTTCTTAAGTTTCATTTCCTGAACCATATTTCTGGAATCTAGAAAGTTTGTAGAACTAAGAGGTTTGGTAAATTTACCTTGTTTAACTTTGTTAAACATTACCATCTTTAAAAGTTCTGAAGGAATTTTTTAAAGTATACAATTTATCCTCCCATATTGTATTTTGAGCATCTACATTCATCATTTCGATCCAACAGGTCATTTCGCATACTGGTTTTTCGCAATCCAGGTATTCCATGAACCATTCCCAGTGATGGTACATGGACCACTTAAAATCTTTTGAAAACTTGAATTCCTTCAAGTTTATTCCAAATTTTGTAACTCAATTTGAGTCTATTCACCTTTTTAGAAATGCAGAAATACTTTCTTCCTTCTACAAAGTGATTATGGGAGTATTTTCTTCCCTTGGAGAAAATTTTAGGACCCTAAAGATACCTCAAGATGTAATTTATTTTCCTCTGTTGAAATCTTAATTTTTCCCTAGAAATTACCGGATCTATGTTCTTTTCCACACCCAAAACATCATACCATTACTTTTAGACATTTTCATTTGGTTATTCTTCCCATATTCTTGACATATAGGACGTTGAATATTCTTTTCTCCATAGTATTTATAAAAATCCATTTTTCTATTATTTGGTTCATTTACAAACTCACCTATGTTCAGGTTTTTAATTATATATCGAGATAGTTATTTAGGCATAATCACAATATTTTTCATTCCATATCCCACTTTATTTTGTTCCTTGTAAGTACAATAATTGTATTTTCCACCACATTTCATGTTAACATGAACCCTTAGTTAAACCATTAACAAAAACCAAAAATAATATTTTAAGTAATAATAATCATAGTGAGTAATCATATTATCATTAACAATCATTTATAAGATGTCAAAATCATGACATGTTCTTTTCAATATATAATACCTTAGGTTTAACCCATATTATCCATGGTCATAATTGATTAAAATCCTTTATAATGGTTTATAAATAAAATATGAATTAACCCAAGAATATCCCCATAGAGTGTCTTGGTAGGTGTTTAGTCTTAGGTCCACTCATTGTGCACTAGTAACGATCAAGTTAATACCCAGTCTATCCCATTTAGAGTTTTAACCCTTGTAATATTTGTTCCACAACTGCATGCACTTGCTAGTATCCAGAAAAAAAATGTTTTTTAGGAAAATCACACTCCTTTCTTTACCATAACTTAAGAAATTATTCTATACTTTAACTTATCCTAAGGCCCACTAATGTTTTCTCACCCTAGTTTCTAAAAATAACTAAACATTTCTCTGATATCAACTAATTCATCCTAAACATTTTATACATAAATATTACATATTATTAGTTGAACATTCATTACATATCACTAGGATCTATGCCAGAACCGTAGTGGTTAAGTGTCAATGAAAACCATTGACTTTAATACATTTTATTTCATAATTTGTTACATAAATTTACAATTAATACTACCCCAAAATATCATTATGCATAATTTCTTTAAGATTTTAGGTACATGACATGATAACTTAAAACATGGATACAACATCATTATTAAAAAAAATCAGAATCATGCCCTTTTATTCCTTGGATCTTCTCAAACTACATGGGATAACCTGAGGATGTACATAAGAAAGGGGAGAGATATAAATCCCAGTAAGAGAATAATAAAATCATAACATGATTGAAGTAATACATTTTAGTCAATAGGGATATTAATAAGACATAAGAAGGGTTAAAATCATAAACATGAACATCTAAGTACAATAAACAATGATAACATGAAGAAAACATAGGAATGCGGAAAATCATAAAACATGACATAAGAATAATTCAAGGCTATATTATAAGAAAACATAACATGGTAGAAATTGTAACACCCATATATTTTATGAAATATTTTTATTTCAAATAAATTTAATTTCTTCGACAACTTTCATCACACACAACACTGAGTTTTAACAAGCCACAATATACTATTAATATTATTATTATTTAAAAATAAAAATTATAAAATAGACATTAAAATTTGTAGTTTGAATAATAATAACCAAAATTTTAAAATTAATTAAAAAATTTAAATATAAATAAAATATATTTATAAATAAGTACTTAAGTTTTTATAAATCCTTTATATACTTCAAAAATTATTTTTTTTCTCAAAAACTGATTTTTATTTAATTTTGTGAACTAATAATAAAATTAATTTTTTACAATTTTAGAAAATTTATTTGAAAAAATAAATTTTTTTTTTTAATCAACATGTCAAAATTATCTCTCGGTTAATTTTTGGGATTTTTATGAAAAGTTTTATTTTTAATGAATAGTGAAAAATACTAATTTGTTTTTGAAAACTGCCTTTTCATTTAAATAATTTACAAAGTTACATTTTATTTTAAAATGTTTTAAAAGTAAAATTAATTCAATTATGTTAATATTAATCCAATTTAGTTCATTATAATCAATTTAATTTTTAATTTTTATATTAAAAAATTATATACTTATGAGAACTTTTTCTTTGGAAAACCGCTTTTTGTTGTGTTTGTGGGTTTAATTTTTAATTAAATTATTCCAACATAAATTAAATTTATAAAATGGATTCCATATATTTAATAATAATAATTAATATTATATAATAATATCATCTCAATTTTTGGTCATAATGAATGGTAAATTTAGTAAAAATTAATTACTACGGTTAAAGTTAAAACAGGTTTACTGGGGGTTAAACCACAAGATAAGGGTAATTTTTCCAATAAAACATGTTTAGATCCAATTTTATGGCCACATATAAACTTTATAATATCCAAAATTTGAATATATTATCATTTTTAAATATTTTTCTTTATAATGACTATCATTTTAGATTCTTTTGGGAAATTTCCAAGTAGTTTCCAAGTGGGGTTTTTCCCCACTTATGAAAGGAAATATTCTCTCCTCTCAACACTCCAAAATCCTTTTGGTTCAGATTATAAATTGTTTAAACCATTAATTAATTAAATTAAAATGTACTAGATTCATTTTTTTATTATAAAACCCTTCTAATAAGCCTTTAGGTATAAACCTAAAGAGGCTCTTTGAAGAAGAGGTATAACGCTTAACCACGCGTTATCATTTTATTTATTCTTACACCTACATAAAATTTACTTAAAATATTATGATATAAAAACATAAGTTTATAACATATACTTATATGTTATTATTTTAGTATAATAAACTATACCCATCACATCTTCCATCAAATAGGAAACAAAACCATCGATTGTGTGTATAGCGGACTACCGCCTCACGAACTGATGTAATTCATTTTTCATCACCGCCTCTCAAGGATTGATATAATTATGGATTTAACATATTTATATTATATTTATGATATAATTATACTTATTTAATTAAAATATCAAATATAACTTCTTAACTTCCAATCTGTTAGAAAACCATAACATCGCTCGTGCGCAAGTGTGGACTACCACCTCCACGAAGTGATGTGATAAGTTTTTCATTTAATTTTGATATGGATAGTAATAAGGATTGATTTAATGAATATATATGATATATATTATATAAAAATTATTCTGTAAATGTGAATTAATATTTACATTTCTTTTATTCCATCCTCCGAGAAAATGGAAACACTGTTCATGCGTAAGTACGACCTACCATCTCCATGAATGATGCAATTCATTTTTCTATCTATAAATTTTATGGATGAATCCAAATAAACATATAATAAATTTATATTATATTTATATAATATATAATATTTATTATATGATTTAACCATGATAAAAGTAAAAGGGAATGAAAATACAAAACTAAAATATACTTGAAAAACAAAGCAGTTATTACCCGAGCTGTGATTTCAACATGGAATTGTTATTAAATGGGTAATAAAAGGCCATAAGTAAATAATATATGGTATTATATATATAATTAATGTTATTTAATGTATTTATAAGAAACCTATATTTATTAAACAGTAGGTTATAACATGTACAGAGGAATTCGAGACTTAAGGTAAGGGATTTCTGATCTCTCTTTTATTTTTGGGAGACATATGCCATATTAACCACTCATTTTTTTTTTGTGGTGTATAGAATACCCCTTTGAAATTTTATACCATAAATATAATTATTTTCATGATATTTTATGTTTCATTTTATTTTATTATTTAATGGGGCTTACAATTCAAAAGTTTCCAAAGTTTTAAGGGATTTCCATCTCATTTTTATTTCCATGGGACACATTCCATATTTAGAACTTGTTTCTTTTGTGTGGTGTATATACTACCTATGAATTAATTTTATTATTATTATTATGAAATTTATTTGGACTTACATATCCATCTAATTTTCTTTATTTCATGGGTTTTATGATTCAAAATTTACCAAAGTGGTATGGGTTTTATGTTATAATCTCATTGTTTATCGAGATTGTTTATGAATAGGTTTGTGATGATGAAATATTCCGATCAATATCTCAAGAAAATCATGAATTTTATAATTCTATGGTTATTTATATAAATTAATTGTTTTCCTTTCATTTTACTCTCTTTATTTATCCAAGTTTCCAAAAGTTTTTTTTAATGAAAATCAATTTTATTTCTCTCTTCGATCAAAACCCCCTTTTCTTCCATATCCATGTTTTCTAAAAATATTTTAAATAAAAATTATAATATTATTAAATGATTACATTTCTATCTCATATGGTTGTAGATAAACTCAAAATTTATGATATTCCTATTATGTGGTAGTTTTTAGATGTTATTCTGGAAGAGTTTACTAGTATTTCAATGAAACTCGAAGTTGATTTCTCCATAGAACTCATACCTGGTGCTACACCTATTTCAAAGACTCCCTATGGGATGAAATTGATTTATTTGAAGTAATTAAAAAATAAACTATATGAGAATCTTTATAAAGGATTTTTTCACACAAGTGTGTCACCTTGGGGTGCCCCTATTCTTTTTTTCAAGAAGAAAGATGGATAAATGATACTTTGTATTAATTATGGGGAACTGAACACGATCACAATCAATAATAAGTATCCTCTACCCTATATTGATGAATTGTTTGATAAAATATGTGGATCTAAATAATTTTACAAGATTGGCCTTCATTTTGGATCTCATCAATTGAGGGATAATAAGAAGGATATACCCAAGAAAACATTTTGTAAAAGGTATGTTCACTATGAATATTTAGAAATCTCATTTAGTCTTACTAATTAACTATTTATCTTCATAGATTTAATGAATAGAGTCTTTAGGTATTACCTTGATCAGTTTTTGGTAGTATTTATAAACGATATTTTTATCTATTCAAAGAGCAATGAAGATCATAAATATCACTTTGTAATTGTATCGATGACCCTGAGGAAGGATAACTTGTATGAAAAATTTATAAAGTGTTAATTTTGATTAAGGGTTCATTTTTAGGTCATATAATATCAAGATAGGGTATATATATGGATCAATAAAATACAAAAGTTATTGAACATTGTCTTAGAACAACCACAATGACGGAGATATGAATTTTTCTTGGTTTGGTTGGATATTATCAATGGTTTATAGAGAATTTATCAAAACTATCTAATCCAATCACCAAGTTAACTCATAAGGTATCCATGTTACTTTAGATAAATGAATGTGAGGCAAATTTCAAGGAATTTAAGAGAAGGTTAGTTAGTGTACCTATGCTTACACTACCTTGTAGTGGACAAGTGTTTGTAATATATAGTGATGAATTGAATAAGGTACTGAGATGTGTTCTAATGAATAATTACATGGTTATAGATTATGACTCATGACAATTGAAGGTTCATGAAAAAAATTACCCCACTCATGATTTGGAGTTAGTTGTGGAAATTTTTTATTAAAGATATGGAGAAATTATCTTTATGGAGAAAGGTGTGATATATATACTAATCATAAGAGTTTAAAGTATATATTCACATAAAAATAGTTTACCATGTTCTAGAGAATATGTTTGGAGATGATTAAATATTAATACTTATCATTACATTAACACCCTGGGAAAATGAACAAGGTGGATAATGCTTTGAGTCAAAAGGATTGTGATAGATTATCCATGATGAGGATCACAAAAGATACAATATTTTTTTATTTGAATAGGGTGGATCAAGAAATCATGAAGGAAGGGGGAATCTTATCTTGCTCAAATAAGTGTTCAACCATCTATGAAAGTGAAGATTAAATAGGTATATAAGGATGAAATAAATAAAAAATAAGGTTATAAATGTTCTTGAGTTTAATATTGATTAATATGGAATGATAAGGTTTAGGATCTGTGCTTGTGTTCAATATATATCTAATTTGAAAAAGGTTCTGTTAGAGGAATATCATAGTCCTTTATTCTCTATTCACCCTGGAAGTAAAAATATTTATAGAGATTTGAAAGAGTATTTCTAGTGGGATGACATGAAGAGAGATATTGTAGAGTTTGTATCTCGGTGCATGGTATGTCATTGAGTTTAGGCATAGATAAATTTTTTAAGGGGATGTTACAACCATTACCCATGCTAGAATGGAAATGGGAAAAAATCACCATGGATTTTGTCGTTGGACTCTCCAAAAAGTCTAAAGGGAATAAGGCTATATGGGTAGTAGTTGATCATATTACAAATTAATCACACTTAATCACTATCATATAATATTTCATTATGTATCAACTTATTAGAATACACATTAAGTGGTAAGGTTTTCGGGAGTACTATATTCAATTGTATATGATCAGGATCCAAGGTATACCTTGAAGTTTTGACGAAGTCTTTAGTAGGATCTGGATATAAATTTAAGTTCCAACACTATGCATCATACTTATGAAAATTTTCAGTATGAGAGAATAATTCAAACCCTATAAAATATATTTAGGTCTTTCACTACAGATATGAAAGGTTTTTGGGATAAATACCTTCCTCTAGTCGAGTTTTCTTACAACAATAGCTTTCACTCGAGCATTTAAATGGATTCTTATGAATACCTATATGAAAATAAGTGTATAACTCCAAAATGATGAGATGAAGTAAGATAAAGAAATCCATTGGGAACTAATATAGCTGAGTAAATGGTAGAAAAATTTAGATCCATTCAATAGCACATCAAGGTAGGTCATAGTTGACAAAAAAGTTACGCTAACAATCGTTGGTGTGATATAGAGTTTGAAGTTAGTGAGAAGGTATTCCTATGAAATTCTATATGGAATAATGTTATGAGATTCTAAAATAAAGGAAAGATGGTCCATAGGCATATTTAAACTTTTGATATTCTTGATCAATTAGGGATGGTTTCTTATTGCTTGGTGCTTCCATCGAACCTATCTTAAGTCCACAATGTGTTCCATATATCTCTTCTGAGGAAGTACATACTTGTTCCTTCACATGAACCGAAATTAGAAGTAATACTTATGGATCATGATATTTACTATGAATAAAAAACTCTACATATTCTGGATCGTATAGGAAAGTTCTATGAAACAAGACCACTCACCTGGTCAAGGTTTTATGAAAAAACCACTAACTTGAGGAAGCTACATGAGAACTTAAGGATATGATGAGGCAAAAGTATCCCCATTTTTTTATATTAGAGTGACATAATTTAGAGGGTAAAATTAATTTTAATTTGGTTATAAAATAACACCATGATATTTTATATAATATATTTTTTTCAAATAAATTTAATTTCTTCGATAGCTTGCGTTACACGCAACACTGACTTTTAAGGGACCACAATATACTATTAATATTATTATTTAAACATTACCATTTTAAATTATAAATTAAAATTGGAAGTACGAATAGGAAGGGAAATATTTTAAAAATTAATCATAAAGGTTTTATATAAAGGAAATATATTGATAAATAAGTACTTAATTTTTAGTAAAGTCTTTATTTTCTTTAAAAATACGTTTTTCTCAAAAATGATATTTATTGTGTTTTGTGAACTAATAATAAAATTAAAATTTTACACTTTTAGAAAATTTATTTGAAAATATAAAATTTATTTTTGGAATCAACATGTAAAAATTATCTTAGGGTGAATTTTTGGGATTATTCTAAAAAGTTTGATTTTTTTAATGAATAGTGAAAAATATTGATTTTTATTGAAAACCTCATTTTTTATTTAAATAGTTTACAAAGTTATATTTCGTTTTAAAATGGTTCAAAAGAAAAATTAGTTCAATTATTTTATTATTAATCCAATTTTGTTCATTAGAATCAATTTAATAATGAATTTTGATATTAAAACTTTATATACTTATGATTTTTTTGGAAAACCGCTTTTTCATCGCATCTGTGGGCTTAATTTTAAATTAAAATTTTCCACTTATATAAATTTAATTTGAAAAAATTGATTCCATATTTTTAATTATAAAAATTAATATTATATAATAATTTAGTATTAATTTTTGGTCATAATGAATAATAAAAATAATAAAAATTAATTACACGGTTAATGTTAAAATAGGTTTACCGGGGGCTTAAACCAAAAGATAATGGTAAATTTTACAATAAAACTTGTCTAAATATAATTTTATGGCCATTTTTAAACCTTATAATTTCTCAAATTCTAATATATGGTCATTTTGAATCATTTTTCTTGGGAATGAATTTGTCATTTTAGATTCTTTTGGGAAATTTCCAAGTAGTTTCTAACTGGGTTTATTTCCTCTCTTATAGAAGGAAATATCTTATCATTTTCTCTCCACTCTCCAAGATCATTTTGGTTTATAAATTACCTGAAAAAACCATTCCATACTTCCCTTCCCACATCCTAGATTCATTTTCTTGATTAGTAAACCCTCCTATGAAGACTTTAGGAATAAACCTAAAGAGGCTCTGTAACGACCCAATCTTTTTGAGTAGTATATTAACTTACTCTTATTTATTTAATAATATGTTAATGGTTAATGCAGAAAGAGGAGTCGATGGCTTCATCCAGTAGACTCAACCCTTATGAAGCCCACTTATCAGAGCTTGGGAAGGAGGTAGCATCTGTGGGCTTCGCTTTGGACCAAGCCCAATCCGAGCTCCAGCGTGTCAAGCTTGAACGAAAACGCTTGCAGGAGAAGTTCAAGTTAGTGGAGATTGCTACTAGGGCAATGTTATCTGAGACTCCCTCAGATTCTATCACCATAGCACACCTTACACTTAGGTCTTATGCCAGTGTTATAAGGGGCTATGTGATGAGACCCTAGTTTCCTTGTGTAATCCTTTCGGATGAATAAATTGAGATTTCTTCCTTTAGTGATGTTTGTGAAATTTCAAATGTCTAGATAATTTTAGAATGTATTTTATTGATGAATTTTGAAAAAGGGATATTTTTGAAATATTTATGTAAACCCTAAATAACTAATGATGTGTAATGATTTTCAAAAAATGGTCTTCTACAAAAGTGTTCATTAAGGAATTTGGAGTCTAATAAGATCAACTTAATTTTTGATGAATAGTAAATTATGAATAGTGATTTTACGCTTAGGATTAGTAATGTGACCAAATGGATTAGTAATTTTCACTTAAAGAAAGTTTTAATATAATTTAGACACCTTGGTTAAGTAATGTGATTCAATAAAATGGGTAAATAACGGTTTCATAAATTATTAATCAAGTATTAGTTTTTTCGGATGAATAGTGTTTTTTAATTAAAAATTTAATTAAAAATAATTAAAAAATTATTTTTATAAAAATGACTTTATTTTTGAACTCAGAGCATCGATATTATGTTAAGGTAATTTTTGGGGATTTTTCTGGAAAAAATGAATTTTCGATGAATAGTGTTTTTATTTAAAAATTAAATTAAAAATATTTAGAAAAATATTTTTATAAAATGGATTTCATTTTTGAAATCAGAGCATTGATATTTGGTTAAGGTGAAATTTTGGGATTATTCTGAGAAAGTTGAAATTTTCAGTGAATAGTAAAAATACCGTTTTAGGGTTTCGGTATGTTTAATGACATCATAATGATGTCATGATGATGTCATGAGATCTTTTGAGGGTTGGCCGGCCAAGGGTGATGAATTATTGTTTTGGGGGCCCCATGTGGCCTAACTCCATGATAAATGCCAAGGGAGAGCCCATGGGTTTGAGAAAAGCACATGTGAGGTGTCCTTTGGCCATTAATGCTTTGTCCCCTCACTTTCCCTATAAATACCCACCCTTTCCTCCCTTGGTTTTCACTCCCAACTCTTCCCCAACGAAGTTCTGGTCTTCTTACCTTCCAAAGAGTCCTCCCAAGGTGCCCCCAAGCCCTCAAGGTCCAATCCTTTGAGTTTCAAGAGTCACGTTTTAAGGTAAGGGATCCGACCCCTCTCTTTCTTTTCATGAAATCTCTTTTATGTCATTCCTATTATGCTCCATGTTTTTATGTGAGAGGATGTTCTTTTATATTCCTATTACTGCCCTTTCATGTTTATATGATGAGAGATCCCCTCTTACTCTCATCATTTCGTTTTATGAAAGTTTAAGTGACGCCGTTAGGCTGCCGAATTTTTAAGGGATTCTTTCACCCTTCTCATTTTTCAAGTTCAATTTTCATGTCAAGTATTTCAAGTTCCTTTTTATTATGTTGGGGTATGATCTCTATATCAATCATACTGATATCTTATGATCATATGATGAGGGACCCTTTTTGATCTTGTCAAAACATTTTCTTTTGAAGTTAAGTGACGCCGTAAGGCTGCCGAATTTTCATAAGAGAAATCTAATCTTTTTTCCTTCCATGTTTTTCATTTCAAATGGTATGTCCCTAAAATTTCGTTACCATGTCCATATGTCCTTCTTATTCTTTCACCCTACTGTTTTATGGATCATTTATGAGTGGGTGACCCATGTCCCCTCTCATTTCAACGTTTTCTAAAACCCCGAAACTTAGCCGTTATGCTGCAGAATTTTCCCCTCAAAATGCCTCTCTCTTTTCTCAAAAATTATTTTATGTTATAAAGTGAATACTCAAAGCTCTTATTTCTACAAAGGTATTCACATATATATCAAAATGTTCCATTTTAAATTCTGGGATTTACATACATGAGACCCGCTTTCCCTTTCCGTGGGTTTAAAGTGACGTAAAAATCATGTCTTTAAAGCAGTTTTTAAAACGTTATGATTATGAAATGAAACCCATTTATTTTATGCTATGTGGGTTATTTATGAAATGTTTGATGATGATATATGTGGCTCACATGATAATAAAGGCAAATTTAAGGGTGCGCCCTGATAGCGCTCCAATGCATTGGGTAATGATGTAACCACTAGAGATTACAATTTTCACGATACCTTGGTGAATAACCTTGGTAATTTTCAAATGACACCTTGGGGATGGACCTTGGTGATATGTTCATGATTGTCTATGTTAAATGATGTAGCCACATCTTCAAGTTATGAAAAATGTTATTTTTATTATGAAATGCCTCATGATTTCTTTCTTATGCCTTAATGTTCTTTTCATGTCCTTATTGAAGTATCTCAAGTTCACATGTAAAATGTTCCTCTTATTTCCCTTACTGGGCCTTCTGCTCACCCTTTCTTTTGATGTATGTCCCCAGGTTATGAGATGCATAATGAACATAGGATGAACTAAAGGAGAATCCTTTCAAGTGTTTAAGAAGAATGTTTTTATATTATGTTTTTTTTATGATCCTTGTTTCCAAGACACTAAACCTTAACGATCCTCAGTTTTGTGTAATGTAATGAAAGTTTATGTTAAAATGGTGGGATGTTATAGTTGGTATCAAAGGATGGTTTAGTTATTTGTGGAAATTAGGATATAAAAACTTTAGGAAGAACCCTATAGAAAAGTTTAAATATAGGAAAACTTCCTGGTATTTTGGTAAGTATTAAGTAAGTGGTCTATCAAACAAATACATCCCTGTCTGGATACGAGCAGGTAGAGGCGGCTCTGGAACAGATGTACATAGGGGTAAAACCCGAAAACACCGCTTTGATCTAGACTCGAACGGGAACTGGTGCACGATAATGGGCCTTGCTGCACTCTTGGTTACGACACTCCCGGGGGATATGTTTGGTTAATCACATGCTTTTTATGAATCATTATGAAGGAATTATAGAGAACTATAATTGTCTAAGCACGAAGTCTTAGTTAAAAGATTCATAAATGAAATAAGTTTCTCACTAAGGTTTTATTCTTTTAGAAAATGGCGGGCAATAGGAGAAACCGTGCCGATGGTGACCGCAATGCACCATGTGCTGACGGCCCTCCGATGGAAGCCGGAATGGAAACATTCATGCGGATGATGAACCAACTGACTCAAGTTATGAGTAATAACTTGAATCAAGCTGAGAGGCCGACCTCACCACGAAGGGAACAACTTTCTGTTGAGTCCTTCATGCGTCAACGACCGCCAACATTCAGTGGATCTACTGACCCATTGGTTGCGGAACAATGGATAAGCTCCATTGAAAAGATCTTTTCTGTACTTCATTGTTCGGAACAAGAAAAAGTCACCCTTGCTGTTTACCGCCTAGAGGGAGAAGCTGATCAGTGGTGGTCACTGATCAAAAACACGAAGCCACGAGGAGAGATGGAAGCTATGGAGTGGGAAGAATTTCGGGGAATTTTCTTTAACAAGTATTTCCCTCGTTCCATGAGAACGAAAATGGAGAAAGAGTTTCTCGAGCTGAAGCAGAAGGAGAACGAATCTGTCGGAAGCTATGAGATGAACTTCACAAGGCTTTCCCGTTATACCTCAAGCTTTGTCATGGACCCTAATGGGAAGGTTGATAGATTCTTTGGCGGACTACGACCACATCTGCGGAAGAATCTAGCCAACAGGGACTACGATAGCTATGAAGAAATAGTTCGAAGTGCTATGAAAGTTGAACTAGAGTTTGGAGAGACACAGTGGTCTCACAAATCTAATGAGAAGAAGAGAACTCTAGAACCAAGCCTGGGAAGAAGTTTTGATCAGGAAAGAGGTGGAAAGCATATGCAACATGCCACATGCAATAAATGTGGGAAGAAGCATCCGGGGAACTGCTTGATCGGAAGTGGCAAGTGCTATAGGTGTGGAAAAGAAGGCCATATTTCTCGGAATTGTCGTGGTGATGTGAAGCCTCAACTTCCCAACACTAACGACAGAGGAAAGATGGTTCTGGCCCTACCCGAAGTCACATGCTTCAAGTGTGGACAGCTTGGGCACTTTGCTAATCAATGTCCAAATCCGAGGGCGGTGGAGGGGAATCACCATCAACCTCAGCAGAGGCCAAGGGAGCAAGGTCGTGCTTTCGCTATCACAACAACTGAAGTTGAAGTTCCGAACGATGTGGTAGCAGGTACTCTTGTTGTCCTCTCAAAACTAGCAAGTGCTTTATTTGATTCTGGTTCTACGCATTCCTTTATTTCTTCCAAGTTTGCAAAGAATATAGAATCAATCCCCGAATTGCTTGAGGTAGAGTTGTCAGTCAAGACTCCAAGTGGGATTATCCATGCATCAACAGTGTTTAGAGACTCTAGTGTTTACTTTGGTGAGCACAATCTTATCGCAAATCTAGTAGTCATTCCCATGATGGAATTTGACATTATACTAGGGATGGACTGGCTCTCAAAGTATAATGCTAAGATCAAATGCAGAAGTAAGGAAATCTCAGTAGTCTTGAATGAACGACCTACAGTTATCTTCCGAGGAGAGATATCCCGAACTGATCCCTATCTAGAAGCACCTCCTATAGCTTTCTTTATGGAGTTAATCGGTGATGAGGAAGAAGGGAAAGGGAGCATACAAATTGAAGATGTTCCGATTGTTCAAGAATACATGGATGTATTTCCTGAGGAGTTACCTGGACCTCCCCCAGAAAGAGAGGTAGAGTTCTCCATTGAACTCGTACCTGGGTCTCAACCGATATCAAAGACTCCGTATAGAATGGAAAATGTGGAGCTAGAGGAGCTAAAGAAACAACTCCAAGACTTGTTGGAGAAGGGGTTTATCCGACCGAGTGTGTCTCCTTGGGGAGCACCAGTTCTCTTTGTGAAGAAGAAGGATGGATCAATGCGGCTATGCATTGATTATAGAGAACTGAACGGGATCACAGTGAAGAACAGATACCCTCTTCCAAGAATTGATGATTTATTTGACCAACTTCGTGGGGCTCAATTATTCTCTAAGACTGACCTTCTATCTGGTTATCATCAACTGAGGGTGAAGAAGGAAGATATTCCAAAGACTGCCTTCCGATCAAGATATGGGCATTATGAGTTTACTGTTATGCCCTTCGGCTTGACTAATGCTCCTGCTATTTTCATGGATTTGATGAATAGAGTCTTTAAGGACTACCTTGATAACTTTGTGGTAGTTTTTATTGATGATATTTTGATATATTCAAAAAGCCGGGAGGAGCATGAAGATCATCTGAGGGTTATTTTGAAAACTCTACGGAAGGAGAGGCTCTTTGGGAAGTTCAGCAAGTGTGAGTTTTGGTTACAACAAGTGGCTTTCTTGGGGCACATCGTAACCAATGAAGGAATCTCGGTTGACCCTGCAAAGACAATGGTTGTGGAGGAGTGGCCTCAACCCACAACAGTAACTGAGATTCGTAGTTTCCTTGGTTTAGCGGGATATTATAGGAGGTTTGTGAAAAACTTTTCACGGCTTTCTAATCCACTAACTAAGTTGACTCGAAAAGGGGTTAAGTTCATCTGGACAAAGGAATGCGAGGAAAGTTTCCAAGAGCTGAAGAAGAGATTGGTTACTGCACCGGTGTTAACACTACCCTCTATCGGAGAAGGATTCGTTATTTTTAGCGATGCATCTCTGAAAGGGCTTGGGTGCGTCCTCATGCAAAATGACAAAGTAATTGCTTATGCATCTCGACAGTTGAAGATTCATGAGCAGAATTATCCTACGCATGATCTAGAGCTGGCGGCAGTTGTTTTTGCTCTAAAGATATGGAGGCACTATCTTTATGGGGAGAAATGTGATATATACACTGACCACCAAAGTCTAAAGTATATTTTCACTCAAAAAGAATTGAACATGAGACAAAGGAGATGGTTGGAGCTTATTAAAGACTATGATTGTTCAATTCATTATCACCCTGGAAGAGCAAACAAAGTCGCGGATGCGTTAAGCAGGAAAGATCCTGTTGTTCTGGCAACAATGAGGATCCTGGGAGATCCCTTGATTAAAGATCTAGTAAAACTGGACATGGGAATTATAAGGAAAGGGACATCATCAACCCTATCCCAAATGATTTCTCAACCTTCATTACTAGAGAAGATCAAGAAGGCTCAAAAAGAAGATCCTTTGCTGCAGGAGAAGTTCGAGGCTGTAAAGGATGGGAAGTTCCCTGATTTCAATATTGATCAAGAAGGTGTATTGAAATTTCGTACAAGACTATGTGTTCCATCTATTCCGGAGATAAAGAAAGAACTGATGGATGAAGCTCATAGCTCTACTTTCTCTATACATCCGGGAAGCACTAAGATGTATAGAGACCTTCGTGATCATTATTGGTGGGATAACATGAAGAGGGAGATTGCCGATTACACTACAAGGTGCCTGGTGTGTCAGCAAGTAAAGGCAGAAAGACAACTTCCTAAGGGGGTATTACAACCGCTACCCATACCAGTATGGAAGTGGGATAATATCACCATGGACTTTGTAACTGGTCTCCCAAAAACATCGAAAGGAAACAATGCGATATGGGTTATTGTGGACCGTCTCACCAAGACAGCCCATTTTATCTCTATTCGGGAAGATTTCTCTCTGGATAAGCTTGCCAAGATATATGTGAAGGAAGTGGTAAGGCTTCATGGGGTACCACTATCCATCGTATCTGATCGTGACCCAAGATTCACATCAAAATTCTGGAGAAGTCTTCAGCATGCTCTGAATACTGAATTGAATTTTAGTACGGCCTATCATCCTCAAACTGATGGCCAATCTGAAAGGACTATTCAGACACTCGAAGACATGTTGAGATTATGCTCAATGGAATTTAAAGGTGGATGGGATCAACACCTCCCATTAGTGGAGTTCTCTTATAACAACAGCTTCCATGCGAGTATTCATATGGCACCCTATGAAGCTCTGTATGGAAAGCGGTGTAGAACTCCTACTTGTTGGGATGAAACTGGTGAGAGGAAGCTTCTTGGGCCTGATCTCGTGCAAGAGATGACAGAACAGGTTCATTCCATCCAACAACACATAAAGGCTGCTCAGAGTCGGCAGAAGAGCTATGCTGACAATCGTCGAAGGGACTTGGAATTTGGTGTTGGTGACAAAGTCTTCCTTCGAATTTCTCCATGGAAGAGAGTCATGCGGTTTGGGAAGAAAGGGAAGCTCAGCCCTAGGTACATTGGCCCCTATGAAATCCTTGATCGCATAGGAGCAGTGGCCTATCGTCTAGCACTTCCACCGAACCTAGCTCAAGTTCATGATGTCTTCCATGTATCTCTCTTGAGGAAGTACATACCCGACCCTTCGCATGTACTGAACCCAGAGGTGGTACAACTTGAACATGACCTCTCTTATGAGGAGCAGCCAGTGGAGATCTTGGACCGTAGAGACAAGGTCCTACGAAACAAGACTACCCACCTTGTGAAAGTGTTGTGGAGGAATCATAAATATGAAGAAGCGACTTGGGAGCCTGAGGAAACGATGAAGCAAAAGTACCCTCACCTTTTCAACTAGGCCTCAAGTATAAATTTCGGGGACGAAATTTCTTAAGGGGGGAAGAATGTAACGACCCAATCTTTTTGAGTAGTATATTAACTTACTCTTATTTATTTAATAATATGTTAATGGTTAATGCAGAAAGAGGAGTCGATGGCTTCATCCAGTAGACTCAACCCTTATGAAGCCCACTTATCAGAGCTTGGGAAGGAGGTAGCATCTGTGGGCTTCGCTTTGGACCAAGCCCAATCCGAGCTCCAGCGTGTCAAGCTTGAACGAAAACGCTTGCAGGAGAAGTTCAAGTTAGTGGAGATTGCTACTAGGGCAATGTTATCTGAGACTCCCTCAGATTCTATCACCATAGCACACCTTACACTTAGGTCTTATGCCAGTGTTATAAGGGGATATGTGATGAGACCCTAGTTTCCTTGTGTAATCCTTTCGGATGAATAAATTGAGATTTCTTCCTTTAGTGATGTTTGTGAAATTTCAAATGTCTAGATAATTTTAGAATGTATTTTATTGATGAATTTTGAAAAAGGGATATTTTTGAAATATTTATGTAAACCCTAAATAACTAATGATGTGTAATGATTTTCAAAAAATGGTCTTCTACAAAAGTGTTCATTAAGGAATTTGGAGTCTAATAAGATCAACTTAATTTTTGATGAATAGTAAATTATGAATAGTGATTTTACGCTTAGGATTAGTAATGTGACCAAATGGATTAGTAATTTTCACTTAAAGAAAGTTTTAATATAATTTAGACACCTTGGTTAAGTAATGTGATTCAATAAAATGGGTAAATAACGGTTTCATAAATTATTAATCAAGTATTAGTTTTTTCGGATGAATAGTGTTTTTTAATTAAAAATTTAATTAAAAATAATTAGAAAATTATTTTTATAAAAATGACTTTATTTTTGAACTCAGAGCATCGATATTATGTTAAGGTAATTTTTGGGGATTTTTCTGGAAAAAATGAATTTTCGATGAATAGTGTTTTTATTTAAAAATTAAATTAAAAATATTTAGAAAAATATTTTTATAAAATGGATTTCATTTTTGAAATCAGAGCATTGATATTTGGTTAAGGTGAAATTTTGGGATTATTCTGAGAAAGTTGAAATTTTCAGTGAATAGTAAAAATACCGTTTTAGGGTTTCGGTATGTTTAATGACATCATAATGATGTCATGATGATGTCATGAGATCTTTTGAGGGTTGGCCGGCCAAGGGTGATGAATTATTGTTTTGGGGGCCCCATGTGGCCTAACTCCATGATAAATGCCAAGGGAGAGCCCATGGGTTTGAGAAAAGCACATGTGAGGTGTCCTTTGGCCATTAATGCTTTGTCCCCTCACTTTCCCTATAAATACCCACCCTTTCCTCCCTTGGTTTTCACTCCCAACTCTTCCCCAACGAAGTTCTGGTCTTCTTACCTTCCAAAGAGTCCTCCCAAGGTGCCCCCAAGCCCTCAAGGTCCAATCCTTTGAGTTTCAAGAGTCACGTTTTAAGGTAAGGGATCCGACCCCTCTCTTTCTTTTCATGAAATCTCTTTTATGTCATTCCTATTATGCTCCATGTTTTTATGTGAGAGGATGTTCTTTTATATTCCTATTACTGCCCTTTCATGTTTATATGATGAGAGATCCCCTCTTACTCTCATCATTTCGTTTTATGAAAGTTTAAGTGACGCCGTTAGGCTGCCGAATTTTTAAGGGATTCTTTCACCCTTCTCATTTTTCAAGTTCAATTTTCATGTCAAGTATTTCAAGTTCCTTTTTATTATGTTGGGGTATGATCTCTATATCAATCATACTGATATCTTATGATCATATGATGAGGGACCCTTTTTGATCTTGTCAAAACATTTTCTTTTGAAGTTAAGTGACGCCGTAAGGCTGCCGAATTTTCATAAGAGAAATCTAATCTTTTTTCCTTCCATGTTTTTCATTTCAAATGGTATGTCCCTAAAATTTCGTTACCATGTCCATATGTCCTTCTTATTCTTTCACCCTACTGTTTTATGGATCATTTATGAGTGGGTGACCCATGTCCCCTCTCATTTCAACGTTTTCTAAAACCCCGAAACTTAGCCGTTATGCTGCAGAATTTTCCCCTCAAAATGCCTCTCTCTTTTCTCAAAAATTATTTTATGTTATAAAGTGAATACTCAAAGCTCTTATTTCTACAAAGGTATTCACATATATATCAAAATGTTCCATTTTAAATTCTGGGATTTACATACATGAGACCCGCTTTCCCTTTCCGTGGGTTTAAAGTGACGTAAAAATCATGTCTTTAAAGCAGTTTTTAAAACGTTATGATTATGAAATGAAACCCATTTATTTTATGCTATGTGGGTTATTTATGAAATGTTTGATGATGATATATGTGGCTCACATGATAATAAAGGCAAATTTAAGGGTGCGCCCTGATAGCGCTCCAATGCATTGGGTAATGATGTAACCACTAGAGATTACAATTTTCACGATACCTTGGTGAATAACCTTGGTAATTTTCAAATGACACCTTGGGGATGGACCTTGGTGATATGTTCATGATTGTCTATGTTAAATGATGTAGCCACATCTTCAAGTTATGAAAAATGTTATTTTTATTATGAAATGCCTCATGATTTCTTTCTTATGCCTTAATGTTCTTTTCATGTCCTTATTGAAGTATCTCAAGTTCACATGTAAAATGTTCCTCTTATTTCCCTTACTGGGCCTTCTGCTCACCCTTTCTTTTGATGTATGTCCCCAGGTTATGAGATGCATAATGAACATAGGATGAACTAAAGGAGAAGCCTTTCAAGTGTTTAAGAAGAATGTTTTTATATTATGTTTTTTTTATGATCCTTGTTTCCAAGACACTAAACCTTAACGATCCTCAGTTTTGTGTAATGTAATGAAAGTTTATGTTAAAATGGTGGGATGTTATAGGCTCTCCAAAGAAGAGGTATAACTCTTAACCATTCATTATTATTTTATTTATTATTTTGAATCCTTAAAATATTATTTAAATGTTATGATATAATAATATAAGTATATAAAATATACTGATATTTTATTATGTTAGTGTAATAACCTATATCAATCTCATATTCCATTAAATAGGAAATGAAACCATCGGCCATGTGTACGACGGATTATCGCCTCATAAACTGATGTGAATCGTTTTCCATCACCGCCTCTCATGGATGAATATAATGATAGATTTAAAATATTTATATTATATTTATTAAATTATTATACTTATGGAATTATAATATCATATCTAATTTTTACCTTCTAATCTATTGGAAAACGATAACGTCGCACATGCGTATGTGTGGACTACTACCTCCACGAAGCGATGTGATATGTTTTAAATTTTATATTAATATGGATGGTAATAAGGATAAATTTAATGAATATATATATTATACATATTCTATAAAAATTATATTGTAAAGGTGAATTAATATTTACCTTTATTTTGTTCTATTCATTAATAAAAATGGAAACAACATTCATGCGTAAGTATGGATGACCGTCTCCATAAACAGTGTAATTTATTTTTCTATTTATAACTTTTATAGATGAATACAAATAAATATATAATTAATATAAATTATATTTATATCATGGTTCAAATTATATTGATTATGGAACCATTATCAAAGTAAAAGGGCCCAAAAACACTAAACCAAAAAATACACGAAAAATGAATTATTTATTACCCAAAACACAATTTTAAAAAGGAATTGTTAATAAATGGGTAATAAAAGGTCATAAATAAATCATATATGGTATGATATATATAATTATTTTTTAATATATTTATAATAAACCAATATTTATTGTATAATAGTTCCAAATGTGTATGAAGGAAGTCAAGACCTAAGGTAATGGATTTATAGTCTCTCTTTTGTTTTTGGGAGACATATTCCATATACACCACTTGTTTATTTTGTGTGGTGTATATAATTCCCCTTTTAAATATTATATCATGAATATAATTATTTTAATTATATTTAAAATTTTATTTTCTATTTTTACTTAATGGGTCTTACGATTAAAAAGTTTTTAAAGTGGTAAGGGATTTTCATATCCCTTTTGTATCCATGGGACACATACCATATTCACCACCTATTTATTTTATATGGTTTATATACTTACTATGAAATTATTTTATTATTATTATTATTTAATTTACTAGGACTTAAAAATCTATCTACAATTCCTTATTTTATGGGACTTATGATTCAAAAGTTACTAAAGTGGTAAGAGTTTTATGTTACAATCTAATTGTTTATCAATATTGTTTATGATTTGGTTTAAAATAATAAAATATTATGATATATCTCTCAGTAAAATGATAAATTTTATTCTCATATGGTTATTTATTGATTTTTTTTATTTCATATATTTTTTTACTCAAGATTCTAAAATAATGTTTTTAAGGAAAAGTGACTTTATTTCTCTCTTCGGTCGAAAAAAGTTTTTCTTCCATATCCTTGTTTTTATTAAAATGTTTTAAATAGAGTTTATATTATTATCCAATTATTGTTTAAATAAAATTTCACCCATGTTTTAATTTTAAAAAATGGTTTAAAAGGAATATTCTTGTCGTTTTTCAAGCATGTTCCTTTTGAATTTTACTGAAAATGTGAAAGGAATCTTCATTTTAACATGTACGACTTGAATAATATTTTCCTCCATCATGACTGCTCAATGGTTTAAAATTACTTTAAAATTTATAAATTTTATTTTTAAATAAATTGGTTTCATTAATATTTGGTAAATTTTTATTTTTTAAATAAGTTATTTTAAAGTGAAAATGTTATTTTCCTTAAGAAACATTCGAAGTGATTTTTTTCAAAATCATTTCCCCCTCAAAGATGACATGATTTGATATTAATTAAGCTTTAATAGGGATATAATACAATTATACCATCATTATTATTTATCTATATGGTTTATGATTATTATAAAATGATATTTATGAAACCCATTCATTTTCCATGGGTTATGCTATGATGAATTAATGAAATGACTATGAAACCCATTTCTTTTCTATGGGTTATGATATGATGAAATCTTTATGAAACCAAATTATATTTATGAATGTTTTATGATCTTATGGAATAAATATGTAGGATTTTAATAATGTTACATTTGGTACCTATATCTCCCTCCAAATCATTGGGTAAAGATTTATATCCCATGGGATAAAAATGACTAGAATGGGGAGTGATCCCAGTTTAGTAAGGGAATAATTCCACTATGATAGTCGTGGGAGTGAACCTTGACTAATATAATGGTTTAGAGAGTGAACCCAATCCATTTTTATAGACTTGTAAATAAGTATTTACAACTAATAAAATGATTTTCTAGGCTTATGTTTATCCCACAAATCTATGTCTTATGCCAATGTTATACTCTCATAGATTATTTTATTTGATTAAATTATGATTCATGTCTTATGAACTACCAGGATTTATTACAGGACTCAATTTTATGATCTATGATATGTAGGATACATTTTTTCAAATTTTATTATCATTTTCTCATACCCTGATGCTCATGTTTTGTTGACATATCTGTTATTTATCCTTACCGAATATATGAGTTAACCCTTTATTATGTTTTTGTTCCCTAGGTTATGAAGAAAGGTGTTATTTATGATGTATTTAAGAAGGTTTATATTAATGAAAAAAATAGTGGGATATAATATAGTCCACTTATTAAACCAATTGTTTATGTGTCCAAGTTCCCAAAGGCACTAGACCAATATGATTCTGGCATGGATCATTTTTTTATATAATGAATATTAATATACTAAGATTTAATATATACGATTTAAAAGTATAGTTAAATATATAAAGAGTACCATTATGGATTATTTTTACTACCTGATCTCATAAATATTGTTTCATGATGCAAAAAAATTACCCAATGCATTGGAGGGATATATAATTCCTGGCCCACCCATCACTTTCATATCATGTACATGCATAAGTTTACCACATAGGTCATACACCATAAGAATGCATTTCATCAATTGCAACCAAATGGTTAATTATTTCAAGTTACATACATAGAAATACCTAATCAATGAAGGATTGGTACAACTAGGTGAATACAGTTGTGTGGTAATGGGGATGGGTATCCACTACATGAATGTTTGGAAAGGAAAATCACAAGATAATTTTGACAACATAATGGGTGTATATAAAGGTTTATAAAAGAATAAAATGAGAGTTAAAGTGGTCTCTCATCACTTTTAAATCATAATTAAATTAATAGGGATGTGTAAGAACATGTTCCAACTTGAAAAATTGTAAATCAAAATGCATTATGTAAAGAAGGTGCTAGAATAAAGAGGAGAAGGAGAAGATCTCTCACTTCAGCATAGTAACAAATTAGGTAAAGGTTATAAAAATAGGGGACAAATGATATCTTATTATTAAAAATAAAATTGTATATTAAAGGTATATTTATAAATGAATGAAAAAAATGAACAATTGTGATTCAAAAGGCTAAATACAAAGAATGTGCTTGAATGAAAGAGAGATAGATAGATCCCTTACTTTGGCATAGTTTCTCCTTAGGTAATGGTTATAATGAGATGGGATAAATGATATATCATTATTAGAACATCAATTGGATAGAAAATTGATATTTTGAAAGGCATAGGAACATAATAAATTGATTTTAAAAAGGCTAAATACAAAGAAGGCACTTGAATAGAAAAGAAGAGAGAGAGAGATCCCTCACATTGAGAGGGTACTTCTAAAATCTTGGGAGGAGATTATTGTGAGCTTGGGAGAACCTTGTAATAGATATAGAGAGTAAAGGGAAGATTAAAATCATGATACAAGGGGTTTTTAGTGAAGATTAATTAGAGGTTGGGTGGGTTTATATAGAAAAAGAGAGGAAAATTCTTTATTAATTTCTAAACTTAGGTTTTGGATTCTATATCATAAATTAATCCAAACCATAAACAATCCCATGTTTTTCCCATAGATTCCAAAAAAGAAGAGTAGATTTCATTATTTTATATTTCTGAGAACCCAACTCATTAAAATAATACCCCTAGTGATGTGTAAGTGAGTCATGTTTATAATGAATTCATTTTAAAACCTTAAAATATAATATAGGTTTTGGAGGATTCTTTAATGGTTTATAAAAGTAATATAATAACATAAAAAAAAATTATTTTAAAGGGGATTTTTTTCAAGGATAATATTTATAGTATTTATTACATCACTTTTGGGATTTTATGATATCATAATACATACCATATACTTATATCATATTTAATTTTACCCAAAAATTCGACTACCTATGAAAAATATGAAAAATTCACCATTGGATAATTTCAATATGATGATTTAAAAAATAATATTTATTTTATCAAAATAATTCTATAAATTTTAAAATTTAAACTTTTGAATCAAAATCCTCATTTATTGAGAAATAATAGTTTTTTTGAAAATAACAATTTTCCAATCCTTATAAAAATTACATTTGACTTTGTAAAATTATTTTATCATATATATTTAAATAAAAATTATTTAATAAGATTATTTTTTTAAAATAAAATTTATTTTAATAATTATTGAATTTATCAAAAGGAATATCTTAATCAAAACTATATTTTTCCAAAAAATACAATTGGTGTTTTATTGTAACACAATCTTATTTTTACCAACCTCATTATTTAATCATTAATAAAGTTATAATAAAAATAAAAATATAATAATTATTTTGTTAGAAATAAAAAAATATAGAAATCCATACTATTATGGTCTAGATACATATCCTCTTATTACACTATCGTATTCCCTAAGAGTAAGGTGTGTGATGGTGGGGCTTTCTTAGGGTGGTTTGATGAACATGGTTTGGGCCATGATCTCAAATGAACTTAAAATTATCCCATAAGTGGTTCAATTAATTCTTTAGTTGTTTAATATTTCCTTGGTCTTAGTCAAGGGAAAATCTTAGCGATGATATCTCCCTCAGAATCTCAGATAAATGGGTTTCATATGGTATAATATTACTGGTCGAGGCCATCGCTTCTTCCACTTGTGTAAATTAGAATTTATGATTAACCTTAATAAACTAATATTAATTATCACTATACAATGGATATGTTATTAATGGTTATAATTATTTATGGTATTTTAAATCTAACAGACTATATAACGGTCTGAAATAACCAAAGTAGTGCATGTGTTTTTTATAAATATATTTCTTAATATGTAATTTACTCATTTAAAAGGGTATTTAATTTATAATTTTTTTGGGTCATTACATTATTCCCCCCTTTAGAAAATTTTCCCTTGAAATTTTAATTTCATACACTAAAAAATATGAGTGTACTTTTGTTTCATTACCTCTTTTATTTCCCATGCTACTTCCTCAAACTTGTGGTTATGTCGCAACACTTTGACCAGGTGAGTTGTCTTGTTTCATAGATTTTTGTCACTATGATCTAATATCTACAATATCGTCTCCCTATATTAAAGATAATTATCCAATGGTACCACCTCTATAATCAATACATGTGAGGGGTCTGATATTTACTTCCTCAAGAGGGATACATGGAACACATCATATACTTTTTACATGTGAGGTGGGAGTGGTAGTCGACAGGCCACTGCTTCGATGAGATCAAGGATCTCAAGGGGGTCGATGTATCTAGGACTAAGATTTATCTTTTTTGCAAACCTCATGACTTTATTCTATGGTGATAAATGAAGGAAAACCTTAACTCTAACCTCAAACTTTAGGCCTCATCAATGATTGTATGCACAACTTTTATATTGATTTTTTGTGGATTTAATATAATTATGAATGGTTTGAACCTTCTCTATCATATATTGGATAAGATTAGGTCCCATCAATTTCCTCTCTCCAACTTTATCCCAACACATCAGAGTCTAACACCTTTTCCTATAAAAATCCTCATAAGGTGCCATTTGAATGCTAGAATAGAAACTGTTGTTATATGAGAACTCCACTAGGGAAAAGTGATTATCCCAAAATCCTTAGAAATCCATTGAACATGATCTCATAATATCCTATAGAGTTTTAATGGTTCTGTAGAACTAAACATCCATCTGAGGGTGATAATTAGTACTTAATCTCATCTCTATATCCAATGCTTGCTAAAGGCTTCTGTAGAACCACAAGGTTAACCTTGGATCTTGATCAAATACAATGGAGAGTGAAACTCCATAAAGTGTTACCACTTCTCTTATGTATATCTAGTCAAGTTGGTCAAGGGAGAAATCTTCCTTGATAGAAATGTAATGTGCCAACTTTTTAAGGTGATCAACTACCACCCAGATGATGTTATTTCCTTTACGTGTCATGGGGAGTCCTAAGATAAAATCTATGGATATTTTTCCCATTTTCATACTGGTATATGAAATGGTTTCATTATAACTGTATAATTATATCATTTTATCTTGACTTTGTGGCATTACAGGCACTAAGATACAAACTCCATAGTCTCCCACTTCATGTTATCCCACTAGAAGTTTTTCTTCAAATCTATATACATCTTAGTGATTCCTGGATGATTAAAGAATGATGAGCTATGTGAATCATCCATAATTTCCTTATTAATATCTGGTTTTGATGGTAAATATATTCAGGTTCCAACATTATAAGTTCATCTTTAGAAAAGTTTAACTTCAAAATATTCACTACCTTTTTCTGTAGCACCTCATCATCTTTCTAGACCCCCTTGATCCTCTCAAGAATAGATGGTTGAATAGTTATTTGAGAAATTTAGGATAAATATAATTTTATTATTCCCATTTCTATCCTCTACATGTCCAAGAATATTGGATCCATTATAGTACTCATAAAGTATAGGGCTGTATGATCCTTTCTACTCAGAGCATCTATCACTTTTTTCACCTTCCAAAGATGGTAATGGATTGAACAATCATAAAAATTGATCAGATATATCCATATTCATTGGTTCATATCAAGATAATTTTGTGTGAATATATACTTAAGTATTTCATGATATGTATATATGTAACATTTCTCCCTATATAGATAAGGTTTCCAAATATTCATCACAAATATAATTACATCTAATTCTAGATCATGTGTTGGGTAATTCTACTCAGGAATATTTAATTGGTGAGAGGAATAGGCTATCAATTTTTCATCTTGTATGACTAAAAAACCCAAGCCTTTTTTGGATTCATAACTATAGATAAAAAAATCCTTCCCCATCAGTGAGTAATGCGAGCATAGTTTCATTGATTAGCCTATTCTTCAACTCTTTAATGTTCTCTTATAATTCATCAATCTAGACAAACTTGAACCCTTTCAAGTTATCTTATTTAGTGGTCTTAAAAATACTGAGAATCTTCTCACAAATAAATGATAGTACCCAATTAATCTAAGTAAAATATGGATTTAGATCATAAGGATTGTTCTAGTACATCCTTAAATTGCCTTAGTTTTTGAATAATCCACATATAACATTCCCTAGGAATGTTAACTTCTCCATACAAAACTCAAATTTACTATAATTCATAAATAAATTTCCTTTAAAAAAGTCTTTAGTACAACATTAAAATGATCCTCATGTTCCTCCTTTATTTTAGAGTAGATAATAATATCACCTATAAATATTACCACCAATTTTTTGAGGTAATCCCTAAGACTCAATTCATTAAACCCATGAAGATAACTGAATAATTAGTGAGTCCAAATGGAATCAATATGAGATCATAATGCTCATACCTTGTACAAAAAGAAGTCTTGGGTATATAATTATTCTTCACATTTACTTGATAGTATCTTGATCGGAAATCCACCATAGAGAAGTAATAAGATCCACATAACTGATTGAACAAGTAATCAATCCATGGGAAATGATACCTTTTCTATATTGTGATCTTGTTGAGATCATGATAATCAATGAAAAGGTGTATTGAACCATACTTATTCATGATGAAGAGAACCTATTCACCCCCTGATAAAGCAATTAGGCATATAAACCCTTTATCTAAATTCTCTTAAAGTTTATTCTTTAGCTCTTCAAGCTCAGTAATGACCATTCTATATATATTCTTAGATATTGGTAAAGCCCCAACTATAAGTTCGATTAAGAAATAAACCTCATGGATTAGAGGAAGACTAGAAAATTATTTGGGAAACACATTAACATATTCCATCACAATAAGCATTACTTAGAGGATGATCTTTTCCTTAGTCTCAATCATTTAAGCTGGATACACTTTCTCAAAGAGAAATAATATCCATGATTGAGATGATGATACTAAAGTAGATTCATCATCCTCCTAAAAAATGTATAGAATTAGAGGATTATTCGTGATAAGAAGGGTGATTTACTTTTCTTGTAAATTTATGATGGATCTATATAAGTAAAGCCAATACATACCTAATATTTCATAAAATTACTATAAAGGGAGTTTCATAAGGTCCGTTGGGAATATTAGACCACAAATATGGATAGGGGATGAGTTATATGCTTGGGATACAATAATTGACCCATTATCCATCTTCACTGACGACTCAACTTCCATGTTTTGAGATACTGTTTGAATAGTTCTGCTAAACTTATGTGATATTAAAGAATATGTAGAATCATAGTCACATAGGAAATTTGACATTCATGATAAGCCTTCCTTTCATTATTTAATTCTAATTGTAATCATTTACTTCACCCATAATAGATTTAGAGATGAAAATTTTCAAACTATTAAACTCATAAAAGGTAAAATTATGAAAATTTAAGGGATAACTCATAAATGAAATATATTCATTAACCTATGAATTTCTTGGTTACAATCTAAGTTACACTTGATCTATTTCCTAATATAATATCATATGGTCATTTTTTCCTTTTATAATGGTTCGTAAAGTGCTTGTGAATTTACCAAAGCATATCTCTAAGCAATGTTAAATGAGGTGTACAATAAGAACCATTATCATACACCAGGTGATGATCAAGTCCGAATTAATGTGCCCTTTTTGAGGTTACTAACCCTAAGTACAAATGTTCCAGAGCCACATCCACTTGTAGTATCCAGATAGAGATGTATTTTCTTGGAAAACACTTACTATATAAATTACCAAAATTTAGGGATGTTTTTATATGTTTAGTCTTATCCAAAATTATTTCACTAGGTTTTTCTAATTACAATCTCCCAAAATAACTAAACCACCCTCTGATACAAACTATGAAAACTATTGTCTTTAATACACTTTATTTCATGATTTATTACATAATAGTACATTTAATACAACCCTATAAGACCACAAGGCCTAGTTTATTTTTTAAATTAAGTACATGACATGATAACTTAAAACATGGATACGCCATTATTATTAAAAAAATTAAAAAACATTCCCTTTTATTTCTTAGATCTTCTAAAACTGTATGGGATAATCTGGGGATGTACATAAGTAATGGGTTAGATATAAATCCCAATAAGGGAATAATCAAAGCACAACATGATGAAATAAATAAATATTATTCAATATGGATATCAATAAAAATGTGTGAGAATCATAAATATAAACATTAAATCATGATATATGATGATAACATAAATGCAACATAGGAATGTGGAAACATCATAAAACATTACATAAGCATAAGTTAAGGCTAACTACCAACTGGACATCACATGGTGGAAATAATACCATAATGGATTAGGTTAACTCCCTAATACCATACATAACATCTCATGAGACAAAAACATTACCTAATGCATTAGAGGGATATATAATTCCGAGCCTGCCTACCACTTTCATATTATGTACATGCATAAGTGTGCCACATAGATCATACAACATAATGATTTCCTTTATCAATTTTGACCCCATGGTTAAGAACTGTGGGTTAGATACATGAAAATACTTAATTAATGAAGGAAAAGTACAACTAGGTGAATAACCTTGAGTGGAAATGGGGACAAGTATTCAGTTTACAAATGTTTGGAATGGAAAATCATAGGATAATTTTAGTAGCATAATGGGTGTACATAAAAGTTTTATAGAAGGGGTTAATGAGAGTGAAAGAGGTTTATTATCACTTGGGAATCATAAGTATAGTAATAGAGATGTGAAAAAACACATCCCAACTTGAAAAATTTTAAATCAAATGGAATGATATAAAGATAGTTCTTGAATAAAGAGGATAAGAAGATGATCCCTTACTTAGGCATAGTAACAACTTAGGTAAAGGTTATAATGAGAGAGGATAAATTATATCTCATTATTAGAACATAAATTATATAGTATATCGATATTTATATACTAAAAACAATATAAAGAATTGATATTAAAAAGGCTAAATATAAAGAATGTGCTTGAATGGAAAATAAGAGAGAGAGATCCCTTACTTCAGCATAGTGACAAATTAGGTAAAGGTTATAATGAGAGGGGATAAATGATTGATCATTATTAGAAAATAAAATGTATAGTAAATGGATATTTTTAAAGACCAGGAAAAATAATAAATTGAAATAAAAAAAGGCTAAAAACAAAGAATGTTCTTGAATGGAAAAGAAGAGAGAGATCAATTACCTTGAGAGTTCACTTCTAAGAGATTGGGAGGAGTTTCTTGAGAATTTGGGGTAACCTTTAGAGGGATCTAAAGAGTTAAGGTAAAAATAAATTCTCACTTAGATGTTTTTAGTGAATATTAATAGGAGTTTGGGTGGGTTTATATATTAAAAGGTAAGGGAATTATTTATTAATTTATAAACATTGGGTTTGTACTTCATATCATAAATCAATCCAAACCAAATACCATACCATGTTTTTCCCATTTTTTCCACCAAATAAGAGTTTATTTCATTATTTTATATGGAAAAGAACTAAAATCATTAAAATAATACCCTTGGTGATGTTGAAGTGATTCATGTTTAAAAGGAATTGATCTTACAACCATAAAATATAATATAGGTTTTAGAGGATTCATTAAGGATTTATAAAATTAATAAAATATTATAAAAAACATATTATTTTACATTAAAAACAAAATTTTAGTCGTGGATACTATTTATAATATTTATTACATCACTTTTAGGCTTTTACGATATCATAATCCATACTGTATATTTATACCATATTAAAATTTTACCCAAAAATTTGATTACCTCATAAATTTATGAAAAATTAACCATTAGATAATTTAGATGTTATAATTTCAAGAATAATATTTATTTTATTAAAATATTTCTCTAAATTTTATAATTTATACTTAAATTAAAATCATAATTTATTGAAGAATACTAGTTTTTTTACAATAATAATTTTTAGACCCTTATAAAAATTACATTTGAATTTATAAAATTATTATATCATTTATATTTAAATACATATTATTTAATAATAATATTTTGTTAAAATAAAATTTATTTCAATTTTTTTTGAATTCATCAAAAAGTGTGTCTTTATTGAAATTATATATTTCCCAAAAATACAATTGTAGTTTCATCACATAAAAATCTCATTTTTACCAAATTAATTATTTAATCATTTATAAATTAATAATAAAAAGGAAAAATATACTAATTATTTTATTAAAAAAACTAAAAATTCATTTTTTCAGTGTCTAGATACATACACCTTTATTACACCAATATATTCCCAAAGAGTAAGGTGTGTCATGGTGGGGCTTTCTTGGGGTGGTTCAACGAACATGGTTTGGGACCTAATCTCAATGATCTTAAACTTCTACCATAAATGGTTTTTCTAATTCTTTAGTTATTGAATATTATCTCGAGATTAGTTAAGGAAAAATCCCAATGATACTATCTCCCTCATAAGCTCTGATGAATGGGATTCATAGGGTATGATCCTATGGGCCGAGGCCATCGCGTCTTCTGTCTATATTAATTAGAATTTATCATAACCCTTCACACACTAATCTTTATGGTCACTTTACAATGGATATATTATCAATTGTTATGATGATTAACAGTATTTTAAATCTAAAAAATTATATAACGGTCTAAATTTACCGAATTTGTGCATGTGTTTCTATAACTTTATTTTTTAATAAGGATTTTACTCATTTAAAAATGGAATTTAATTTATAAATGTTCAAGTAATTATAATGTCTTTGGAAACTTATATACATAAGATGCTGGTACATAAAAGATATAAATAATATCCCATGAATTTATTCACAACTATCACTCTTTTAGATATATCATACTTAAAAACTTTTTTCATATCATGGGGAAAAGAAAACACAATAAAGGGTGGGATCAGATGCATAGAAAGGGTTAACAAGGGAGATATCTATGATCATTTAAACATAATATGAGCATAAGGGTATGATGAAATGATATTAAAATTTTAAAATAATACCCAGTAATTCATAGATCATAATCATGAGTCATGGGATAAATCTCGGCAGTTCATAAAATACGATTCATAAAGTAATTAAAGAACATGATCCATGAGAGCATAATATTGGCATAATACCATGTTATAAAATAGTTCTATGAAGTGAGTCATAATTATAATAAAAGAAATATTATATAAAATATACCCACCAATACATTCATAACATGTTAGGATTGGTCTAACCATTTGTGTACCTACTTTTGGCATGGGATAACCTCTCGTGTACCCTCTTTTTGGGCTTGGGATAAACTCTTATGTGATCTTTTAGCTCATAAAACATTAATCTTTATCCAATTAATTAGATGGATATAATCACATAATGAAAAGTATATATATGTGTTCCATAAGGTCATAAAACATTAATTATATCATTATATCATAACCCATGTAAAGAAATTGGGTTTCATAAACATTTCATCATTTCATCAAAGAAAAACCCATGGAAAAGAAATGGGTTTCATAATGGTTTCATTATAACTTAATTAAACCATGGGAAAGAAACAAGTTTTATAGAATGATCCTTAAATTATCATCATTATAATCCATCCAAATAAATAAAGTGTATGGTATAATAATAGCATATCCTAATAGAATCATAAAAATCCTTAAAGGATGTTATTATAGAAGAAAAATGCCTTTACAAGAACATTAAAAAATTTATTTGAAATCATGAGAAAAATATCATTTTCTTTTGATGTAATTTTAACCAAAAATTCCTAGAATATTGAGAAAATTATTTTCTTTGAAAATAGTGATGGAAAATTTTAAAGGAAGCTTCAAAGTAAATACCTTTCATGATGGTAGTAAAATTTGTTTATACCATATATGCTGACAGGGAACATTATTTTAACACTTCTGTAAAAATTTAAAAATGAATTATTTAGAAAATATTTATTTAAAACGATATATTTTAAAAAACATTAAATAAATAAAAATTTAATGGAAATAATTTTCTTAAAACATTTCGATTATGCGTAAAAACTTCCATATTCCTATTTTAAAGAGCATGGCTATGGAAAAAAAAGTTCATCGACCAAAAAGAAAATAAGGTTGACTTCTATTTACAAACATTTTCTTGTTCATTTTAAGTACCAAAGAGAGGAAAATGGTACTAAAAGATAAAAAATTATTGGAATAAATAGTGTTTATAAGAAAATATTCATACAATTTCCCTCAATAGAAATCTATTATTGACAATCATAATAATAAATGAGATTGTAACATAAACCATAACCGATTTAGTAAATTTTTAATCATAACACCCTTGAAATAAATAAATCAAAATAAAAAATTAAATACCGTTTATATAAATAAATTCATGATATAATATATCAAATTTTAGTATATACAACTCATACACATAAATAGGATCAGAACATCAAACATGTCTTAACGAAACATCCTAAAGATTAATAATCCTTCCCTTATGTTCAAATTGATTTGTAAGTGCTATAAAATTCTATAAAATAAATTTAGATTTATTATAATTCTATTAAAGTACCATTTAAACACTAATAATACCATATATTATCCAATTATAACATTTCAACACCCATTTGTCAATAATTTTTAATTAAAATCCTTGTTTATAAGTGTTAACTCTTTCATTTTTCATGTATGTTTCAATTCATAAGTTAGGTACTTTCCATATGATCAACATTTCATCATATAAATAATATTAATAATTTTATAAGTATTATATTTAATTATTATATTCACTTTTATAACCATTTATATAACTTGATTATTAAACATGAATTACATCACTTCAGGGAGATGATAGTCTATATGCACACTTGAGTGATGTTTCCACTTTTAGATGGATAGAAAAGAATAAAGGTAAATAATAATTCAACCTTAAAAAATCATTATTATATCATAAATATCATATATATTCATTAAATATATATTTATAACTATCCATGTGAATCATAAATAAAAAATAAATCACATCGCTTCATGGAGGTGGAAGTCCACACTTACACACGAGCAACATTATCATTTTACAAAGGATGAGATGGTAATAAGGTAGATAAGATATTATAATTCCAGAAGAATAATTATGTAATATTGTCATTTATAGACATTAAATTCATTGTCATTACCAACCATGAAATATGGTGATGGAAAATGAATCATATCTCTTTGTGGAAGTGGTAATCCACATGTACACACGTGTGATACTTTTATATACTATTTGATGGATAAGAGGTGGAAAATGGTTGTTATATTATCATAATAAAAGCTCAGTATATTTATTATACTGTATTAATCATTTTATTATTGAAAAAATATGTTTTTTAATGTGTAATAATAAATAAAATTGAATGAGCTTAATTAATATTTATACCTATTCTTTGAGAGACCTCGTTTTAGATTACACATTAAGCCTTGAATGATTGGAAAAAATACTTGGGGGTATAGGATGAATTTAAGGAATCTAGGAAAGTTTTTGGGTATGTATTTCATTATACGTAAGGTTCAGTTTTTTAATAAGTGTGGATATGAGTTGTCCTTTTATAAGTGAAGGAGTGGAAATACTTGGAATTACTTAAAATATTTAAATATAATTGATGTCTTTCCCAAGTATAATGATTAAAAATGGAAAAATATTAAAATTTAAGATAATATAGGTTATAAATATATTCAAAAAAGAAAAATTATAAAAGTTTATGTGGAAATATTATCCTTTTATCTTATTTTAACTCTCGATAATCCCTTTTCAACCTTAACCATGATAACACTTTTTTATTGATTTTACTATTAATTATTACAAAAAATGAAACTAGAATCATTAAAAAATTTATAAATTATTATTTAAAATATGGAATAAATTTTATCAAATTAAATTTCTATAATTTTAAGATTTTAGTTTCAAAATAAATCCACAAAATACAATGAAAACCCCTTTTTAGAAAAATGAATTTTTAAGCATAAAAATGAATTTATTCTTATTCCATTCCTAGTAAAAACCATAAAAATAAAGTCATTTTTTTATTGAATATATAATATATAAATTTCATTAAAATAATTAACAAATATTTATACATTTAATTAATTAATATAAAAATACATTGGGCAGAAAAAAAAGTTTTTTGAAAAATGTGATTTTAAGCCAAAAAATGAACTTATACCAAAATAAATTTTAATACTAATTTATATGTAATTAATTTGATTATTTAAAATTAAATTATACTTATGTTAATTTAAGATAAAATTTAAAGAATAATGTGACTTTTAAATTACTTTATTTAATGAAAATAAATGATAGTTTTATAAAAATTTGTATTTTTCACTATTCACTGAAAAATAAATATTTTTAGTAGAATCCAAAAAATTCACCCTATGATAATATTTAAATGTTGAATTAAAATATTAAATTAATTTCATAAAAAATAATTTTTAAAAGTGATAGAAATTAATTATAATATCCACAAAAAAAGTAATAAATACCATTTTTAAAGAAAATACATTTTTGAAGCATTAAATGACTTTATAGAATATTAAGAACTTATTAATTATGAGTTAATAAATAAATTTTATTTATATAAAACCTTTATACATATTTTTTTAAAATATGTTTATTCCTATTCATATTTTTAATTTAACAATATGGTTATAAAAATCACATTTAAATAATATTTTTATTATATATCACACTTTAGTTAAATCTCGACATTATATGTTAAGAAAGATATAAAGAATAGTATAATTTTAAAATAATTTTTTATGGTATTACAAAATTTCACCTTCCAATTACTCCTATCCATTGTTCCCTCTTACATCAAAACATTTCCAATAGTCATTGAATCACTTAAAAAAACTTCAATATTCAAATAAAAATGTGAATGAATGAAAATTTATTCATGGATGAAAAAAATTAATATCTTATCCCAAAAACTGTAAAAATTTAATAATATGTCATTAAAAAATTAAAAAATAAATAAAAAAACACAAAGTTCACTTAGAAAAAAAATTTAAAAATAGTAACACATTTGTACAATGCACACAACCATTTACCATAACCTCATACCATAAACATATACCACAACCACTAGCACAACCATAACTAGAAAGAAAAGAGGGAGAGGGGGAGTAGAAAACCAAAAAATCCTACCACATTTTAGATATTTGGTGTTCAACCTATATCTAAAACCACATATGGTCATAAGTTATGTTATCCAACTTGGGTGGTGATGCATAATCAATAAAAAACATATAATGATATATAATAACTTACAATACCAACTTAGTGTCTATGTATAGTCAAGTCTCCTATATAACCATCCCCTCACCCACATTATCACCATGACACAAATACTACCACTACTTATAACCACATGACATTAGTCAACACATTATCCACACAGTTTAGTTAACAATTTACCATTCCAACCCAACACTTTATATTTGTTTACCAATTATCACATATATTAATTATTAATTTAAACAAAAAATTTCAATAATTCATGTATTAATTTCATTTAAAACATATACTATTCCAATACACTTATTCACTTATTTAGTAAATTCATTCCACACCTATATCTAGGAAGGAAATAAAATAATCACTATACCAACCATGTTAAATTACCACAACTGTATCACACTACCACATTCTTGACTCTACTACACTTATACCACAAATTCATGAAACATAGAAAATATAGAAAATGTAATAATAGTATCACATATACCACTTATTTCTCTATTTATTTTAGTTATTTTTATAATCTAATAAACTCCAATTACTTACTTGAGGAAAACCAAATCATATTGCTCTATACTATAATGAATACAAGATATAATGATTGAATTACATACGTCTATCTGTTTCTTGAATAATCATGTCACTAGTGGATGAATCTTAGTTCTTAATGTCCCACACACTCATGAAAATATATATTCAATTAATCCATATAAATCTTTAATCATAACAATAAACCAACTACTATCCATGAATCCTTGACATGGAAGGATAAACAGAAGATAAAAAAGATCAAGAGGAAGGATACCTTAACTAACGTATGTTCCATATCATAAGGAAATGAGCTTAATAACCCAATAATAAATTCATGATAAACTATAGAAGACTTTATAGGTCACCAAAGGTCATAAAATATGATCAAGAAATTAATGATAGGGGAGAAGAAGGTTGAAATTTATAATTAAATGAATACAACCCAGACTATGGTATGCTAACCTAAACCAAAATTTGTTTTGGTTCAATCAAATTTGATCCAAAAACCATAATGTTTTAAAACTCAAACTCTTAAAAATACCCTGATAAATGTCTTCCCACATTTACACATTTTTCCAAAGCTACAACATGACCAAATAAACCACAAAATATTTCCCTCAAATATCATTTAAACCATGATTTGAAAACATAGTGGCTAATCCACAAACCACATAAATTTTCAACCAAAACAATGAAACATGATTACATTTATCTCTATTTCAGGAAGAAACTTCAGAAAATTACATCACCAAACTACAACATGATAAACTATAGTTTTGATCAAACCATGTCATAGAAAACACAACTAGAACAAAGTTTTATCCCCATAATGGCCTGTAGAAACTCCAATTCTCTTATTATTAATCCATGATCACACAAAATTATAGAGAACAAAAACATGATGAGGATATAAAAACCATTATTTAATGAAAAATAAAACACAGTTTAGCTTCCCTTTAAATAAAACATTTAGCTTAACTCCTACAATTAAACTCCAAAACCCATTCTTCCTCCTCCAACACTTAAAAACCTATATATACAGCAAAGAATAAATGTATTGAAAATTTAATAATTCATATTGGATAACTATAAAATGATTACCATTCTAAAGAATTAAAAAAATACCTAATAATAACTAAAAATAACACTAAAACTTAACTACCACGTGAGATACATCTCAAACATGAATCTCATCATAAAAAGGACTAAACATAACACAAAAACTAGAGTATAAAATAAATAAAATCAATTACTTAAACTCAAAATAAAATACAAAATTCATTAAAAGGATTAAGGTTTAAAATAAATTCAATTATTAAACTCACATCTTAACTATATCTCCAATGTAAATTCATATAAACCACCATGCTTCAAAAAACATGCACTAAAGGAATGATACACCCTCAAAAAACCTTCTACTGATGATCATAGATCTAGAGAGTCCACTCCAAAAACATTTATTCCTCATCTATATCCAATACTACCCAATAAATGACATGTGATTCATTATGAATATATCTTTTAAGATAAACCAAATAGAAGATTTCATGAATATAATCCATCCAGGGTCAAAGTTTTAACCTCTAATACACCTTTAAAAGTTACTCTAACACCTTGAAAGGTTTAATAAACCAAGGAGAAATCATACTTCCCACAATAGTCTTTTTCTATCCATGATAAGGAGAAACATTTAGGAACACATGATCACCCACATCAAAATCCAAGGGTACCCTTCTTTTAACTGTATAATAATTTAGAAAATTCTGAGAAACCTTTATTAACTCTTAAACCACAATCACCTTCTCCATCATATTCTACACAAAATATTTCTTGATGCATGAAATGGCACAAATACCTTAGGTTTTTATTTTTATTTCTGGATAATCCCCCTTTTAACTAGGATAAGAGGTAACCCTTAGTTACTAAAAAACCTAGTGGAAAAAAGCCCAAAATACATAGCCTAAAATCCCAATGAAATAATCCCTTTAAAAATTTATGCTTTGATTACACTAGAACAACCCCTCCCCAGAACATCTTTAAGTATAAATCATCTCACCACCTGATGTTACTAACAACTTGTAGTTCCCTTGTTTAGAGATACACAAACTGATGTCTAGATCCATATTTATAATTCAATCATGGGTCTAGTTTACTTTTCATGGTGACTACTTCTACTCTAATACATCTTCCCTAATTATTGTTAACTCCCCAAACTCAAACAAATATAAAGTTGATCTACATATACACTAATACAAATACTAAAATAGTGTTATTTTAATGTATTTATGATAGATATTTTTATAATAAAACCCATATTAAAATAGATGTTTTATCTAAGAACCTCCAAAATTAAGAACACATGCCTAAAACATTACCATTAATATCCAAATCATTTAATTAGTTTACTTATCCACCTGAGGATGAAATTTTGAGATATGGTATAAATGAGAGATAAAATCATTTTTTAATCCCTTCCATACTCCCAAAGTAAAGTAAATATCTCAATCATATTGACTATCTTAAAACTTTTTAAATACTTACAAAAACTTATATATAAATCCTTGAAAATGTTTCCACCATACTCAACTCCTTTATCATATATAAATGATCTGAATTAATCAATAAATACACCAAAACCTAGATGATTTCATACCATCTTAGTGATCAAGACAAATTTTTAAACCTAAGATGGTAAAATAGAGAATGTTGGAACCTAGATTGTTCTTGATAAAAATGGTTGATCTTAAGTGTATTGATGATGGATCATGTTTTAATTTTGTTTGTTGTTGGAAATGGATATAAAATATATTTTAAGGGTGACATATGATATTATTATAAGTTTGGAGAAAGTATGGAGTTGACTTGGAAAAGTTTAAATAGGGATGAACCAAGAAAAAATGGAATTAGACCACATCATGGTTTTATGAACCATAATAGGTTTTGGAAACCATAATCATGGTAGAAGTCATTTTTTAGGAATAATTTTTAAGAAATCTATAGAGGATACAAGATATTAAACCACATCATATTATAGGTCATTTTTTAGTGTAAAAAGAAGGAATCATGGTCCTTGGTGAAATAAATTATCATTATTTTTTATTATGATTAAAAAATGGGTAGTTATGAAAGGCCTTTCCATAAATATAGGTGTTTTGAGATGTTGATTATTTTGGAGGTTTTTTCAAAATAGTCAATGAAGATGAAAAAAGTGTTTTTGGAAGATCATTTTGAAAAAATGAGATATTAGTTGTGGTAGAAATTGTGATGGTGGATGTTTTTTTTGTAGAGTTTTTGGAAGATTATATAGTTTTTAAGAATAAAACCATTCCATTTTTGGATAGAACCACACCATGGTGTGTTTCAAATATGAAATTTTAATGATGTAAATGGATAATTTTTTTCCAGTAATTTTAATTAAATAGATGTGGGTTTATAAGTAAACCCTTTAAATTATAAAACCATGATATATTTTACATGTAAACACTATTGTTTTTAAGACATATATATCATTTATAGGGACTTTTTCTTGACCTTGGTGGATATTTTTGGAGGGAAATAATGTAGTGACATGCGGCATTCAAAGGAGGGTAATTTTAAAAGAACAAGTTAATGAGGTTAAATATGAATATTTGAAGGATTTATATAGTGAAAATTATTAAATAATTAGAAAAGAGTATTAGATAGATTTAAATATTTTTTTAGATAGAGTTATTATTGTGAATACCTTCATTAAAGATTCAAATTTTATCGATGAGATAGAGTTAAATAGAAACAACTTTATTGTCATATTGTTTTAAATATTCTAGTATTTTCATTATGAGAGAATAACATGGTGACTATTATTGTTTCACTTTCTTAAATCATTAAATGGATAAGAAGAAGGATAGAGTTACCCTAAGTTTAGTAGTGAGCCTTACCTATAATTTGTAATCACAAATAGTGCATGGTTATTTTAGTGCATCAACACATCACCACATGTATGCTCCTTGGATATAGCCCTTTTTGGGTGGACCAAGTAAAATTGTAATTTCATCAATTTTTTTCATATTTGGATGATTTGGGTGTGTAATTTAATTTTTTAGGTTAATTTATTCTTTAAAATGTGAGAACAAGATCTATTTATCATGGAATGAAACCGACACCATAATTTACCCCCACTCTTAGGGTGTCCTTGGGCCTTGTGGTTGTAAGAAGTGGTATCAAATTTGGGTTTATGGATAGTAAAATATGTAAAAAATTGGTATTTGAAAAAGAGAACATTGTTAGTGTGAAAAGAGTTCCTATCTTTGATGGGTGAAATTATCAGATCTAGAAGAATTTTATGTGATCACATTTATGGTCACTTGGAATCAATATTTTCTCAATTACCATCCATATAATACAAGTGAGTGATCCTATAAATATGTATTAAAATGATGAAAAGAGACTTTTATAAGGATATAAAATTCAAGGATTTGGATAAATTTTATATCAATCAAAGTGAAAATGGTGAATAATATATAAGATATGAATTCCTATATCTCATTACAAGAAAATTAAAAAAAAGAAAAGAAATGTTTGAGGGAAATATGACACTATCTTGCTTCATTTGTGGAATGGTTGGGAGCATATATGAAAGGTGTATAAGGATTATTTAATTTGATAATAGTGACGATGATTACTTATAAATTTTTAAATGAAATTATTTATTATAAATAGTAAAAAAATTTAGAAATAAAATGAAAATATAATTTCAGTAGAAGATATTAGTTTATAAGGAATATTATAATGATGATACTTATCTTGAAGATCTTTAAATTCATTTCAAAATGAGATTAAAAATATAATATAATGGTTATGGTCGAATAAGTAAAGTCTACTATTGAAGAGAAAAATTAACCAGAAGGTGTGGTGGAACTTAATAAAGATCTTATAGGTTCTCTATATGATCTTGATTTACAAAGGAAGAAGAATAAAAAATAGTGGTCTATTAAAGAAGTTTTTAAAGTATTTTTACTAACTTGAAGATGAAATCACTTAGTTAGAGTGTCTATGGAAGAGAAAGGTGATATACAAGACAATACAAGAGAGGTTACTAGTTTCAAGTTGAATATTAGATAGAAATAAAAGGTATCCAATGAATTTAATTATTGTATCAAGTAATGGTAAAATAGGACTAAATATCTTAAGGAGTAAGTGGATACACTGAATAAAAAGTTTGATGATGGACTGAAATATGGTGGTGTCAATAAAAACTTTAGTTTAGAATATTTTTATATAATTAATTGAAGGAAAGATCTAAAAGATTCACATTGAGTGTCAAGAATATTTTACACAACCCAATAACATGGGTAAAATTAGAATTGTATTTAAAGGATAATCATAAAAATATGGGGTTGAAACCACAAAGGATAAAGGAAAGTAAAATTTTGAAGATAACTCTCAATCATATTGCATTTTTCTAAAACCAAAAATTTATTTAAAGGATATGAACATGTGAATAAAAATTTATAAAATATTCTCTTGAATAAAGTGTCAATTTTGTAGTTACTTGGGTCATACAATGAGAAATTTTAATGAACTAAGGATCTATTTTAAAGGAGAAGCACTTGAAAGTCAATAAAGGATAATGATACCATATCCTATGCATTAAATTAGAAATTATTTTTATGGGTATTGTTTTTTTCTATAGATTTGGTCATAGATCTATTGATTATAGGTAAATAATGAATGGAATCAGATCTATTGAAGTCTTGAGGAAAATAGTGAGTCAATCAATGGGATTAATTCCATTAGGTTAAATTCTACCAACTAAAATAAGAGTAATAATACTACACTACCTATGATGAAAAATATGAGGAGAGACCCACTAACAACTCTACTTAACCCAAAGTATCATAGAAGGAAAATAAAAATAAGGATAGGTATATCTTTTATAAAATCAATCTCAAAGTGAAAAAGAATAGTAGCATATGGATTATAAATAGTGGGTTTTCATACTACATGAAGAGAAGTATAATTTTTTTAAATAACGTGAAAGACCATATAGACAGAACCATTTTTTGGAAACAATGGAGATATAAATATTAGAGTAAGTGGTAAAACATGGTTTACTAGAGACAGATTTAAGAATATGATGGAAATATATATGGATGGACTTATAAATAATCTCTTGAGTGTAATAAATCTTTATGAATTAAGTCTTAACGTAACATTCAATTAGAATATCCACCTAATCAAATGAAAATATGAAAACTCATTAATGAAAGGATGAAAAAAATCAAAAAACTCTATCAAATATGTAATAAAAATAACACATGTTTCCTCATAGTTTAGGAGGAAAATAGATTGTGGTATTGGATATGTGTATATATTCATAAAAAATAATAGAAAACATCTCAATATTTAAAGTAGTAATTTATATTTCAAATCTGAATCATGATAGAGAGAAGATGTGTGATAATTTATTGAGAGGGAAGATAATGAAAAATCCCTACAGGAAAAAGAATAGAAGGGCATAAAACTTACTCTATTTGGTTCATATTATTGTATTAGGGACAATAAAACATCCTGTAACTAATGGATAATGGTAATTTATATTTTTTGTTAAAAAATATAGGAATATGGGTTGTATTTTGTTCATGAAAACTATAAAGGAATTTAAATAATTCATTAACAGGTTTAGAAGGAAATTTGAGAACAAAAAATAATAAGTTAATCAGTATCTTATGACTAGATAATGTCATGAAGAAACATGGAATTAAACATGAAGTTTTATTGGTGATAACATCATATCTGTTACATCTAAAACCACTAAAATTGGAAGGACCCTTCAAAAAACCACTAGTGGAACAAAGTCTAAAACTTTTGAATTCATAAAGACCTATAATAATGGTGTATAAAAAATTTATAGGACAATACATACCATCTAAAAAATTAATTTCCATAATCTGACCAAAAAAATAAAACTTTTGAAACTAAATAATCTAAGAAAAAAAACACAATAATGATGATATGGAATTACGTGGTTCAATATTTAGTCATATTCCATGGGAGAACACTATTAATTTATTAAAATAATAATAAGAGTATAATTTATTCCATTCTCATACAAGTAACCCCACCCCACTGATTTATAATAGGTTCCAGCTGTTCATGTAGGCTCCACCACCTTTTGAACTTTTTTTTTCTACTGTATACATCATTGATGTCCACTGCCAGTATCCCACTACCTAAATTGAATGCCAAATTCTTATAGTGAATAATATGCATGAATTATATAACATCCCATAATTTTTACACACTCCACTGGAACCGAAAATTATCACTTGATACCTAGTTCTAGAATATTTTCTTTTAGACCAATCATAACTCCATCAGATTTTTTTGTTAGTATCCTTTATAATATCAATCCAATTTTTTTAAATTTTTACCCTTCTAAAAAAAATAGAATCAAAAAACTATTTTTTACAGTTACCTAACAATATTTTTCTTGAAAATTACTTTCAATGATTTAAGGATTCCTCTAATACTTAAAAAAATTCTGATTTCTTCCCTTCCTCCATAAAAAATAGTGTATCTTTGGATCCACGCTTCTTGTCATCCCAGCCCCACTAAGGCATAACATTTTCTAAAATTTCCCCATAATACATACTTGTTTATCATGTTCACCAAAATTTTATTTCCACATATCTTTTATAGTTATAGCACTATAACCTCCAATAGCTTTCTAATAGAGAGGTACTTTAGATCAATATGTTTCTTATATGATTGAAACACTGTATTCTTATCCATATAGATTACACTATGAATATCACAGAATAACACTCCAATTTATCATCTTCTTCTAAGTTATTCCAATAAGAACTTTATCCAAACCAACTCCACCCCACTTTAGTAACAACTATGTACTCTACTTATTTAATAGAAAGTGTAACTATTGAATATAATCTCAAGATCTATCAAACGACTATTAACTTGAAGGTAAAAAAAATTCCATGGTACTCTTACATGTATCCATATCTCTAACATTGTTCACTTCAACAAACCCTTGAAAAAAAAATCATTTTTATGAAAAATAAGGCCAATTATTTTGAACCATTGAGAATTTCATCCTGGTACTCTTTTCCAAGATTCACCAAAAATCTATTAACAACTATTACTACTTGATCAATTATCATCATTTTAAAAACCATGGAATAAATCAAGATTCCAACCAATATTTCAAATAGAACTTTCACCATGTACTTAGCCTTATATTCTATTTTATCTCCTTTATCTTTAGATAATTTGAAATGTTTGGCCAATGGGGTAGCCACAGGTTTACATTTGGTCATTCAAAACATTTACAAGATCTTCTGGATTTTTTCTATTTGATAAAAAACCAAAGTTTTAGTCTTCCTATACCTTTTTATTTGTATCCCTAAAATTTATTGGCTTCATCAAGATCCTTCTACTCAAATCTTTTAGATAAATCAATTTAAACTCTTTGATTCATTTCATATCTGGGCCCACTAAGAGCATACCATCTACATATAAGAGAAGGATGATGAAAACACCACCAATAAACATCTTCTTGTATTAAAAATAATAAAAATTTCCTTAGATAAAATCCTTCTCATCAAAAAAGTAATAAAACTTCCAATTCCATCAACTCCATAATTACATCAATCCATTCAGGCTTTGTTTCATCTTAAAAACTAATAATTCATTCTATTTATCAATGAACCCCTTTAGTTTATTTCTAATGATTTCAACCTCCAAATATCCATGAAGAAAATATATTTTACCCTTTAATTATTCAATATATAATCTTTTCAAAGATACCAGAAACAAAACCATATTTTATGTTTAATAATAAGAGAATGAATTTCATATAAATCTATCCCCTCTTTATATTGAAACTCTTTTATAACTAACCTGGAATTGTATCATTTTCTAAAACATGCCTCCTCCTTCAACTGGTAAACCCATTTATTCTAGAGTTCCTTATTCCCCTATAGTAGTTCCTCTATATCCTAGGTTCCATTTCTATATAATTAATCTATTTCCACATTCATAACTAACTCCCACTATTTTTTTAATGAACCAACCTGGGTTGACCTGACAATCCACCTGAATCGGCCTACCACAAGTCCCATAGAACATTCCCAATGACCACAGACTGGTGATAATCACATGGGAATCAATATAGGAAATAATGGGAATGATTTACCCTAAAAATCACCAAGACACATCTCACATTCAAAATAATATATATATAAGAATATAAATATTAAAATAAAGTACAAAGTGGAAGTTTAAAAATAAAAATGATACATAATAAGAAAAAATAAAAATAGTCTATAACATATAAAAACCATGAACCAAAATTCTATCCCCATGTGACCATCATCCACCACCATCCCAAACCACCTAATGATGATGTCAACTAAGAGGATAAGCTATGATACATGAAACCCTTCCCTTTACCTGAGTCCTGAAAAATCAAGTCTACATACATCCAAAGTCATATATAGGGTGTGAGAAAATTATCTAGTAGGATACCACCATTAATATATTTAAAGTATTTCACCATGAAACCATTATTTATAGTTAAAAAAATCATATTTTATAAATCAGTACATACGAAAACAATTTTTCATTAAACATCTATTTGGTTTTCCTTTTGAAAACAATCCATATAACAAGCCTTAAGAACATGGAAATAAAACATGTTTTATTAAATAAAGGTAAATAACCAAGAAATATTTAAATAATAAAACATGTGATCTAGTAAATCACAAGTATCCATGTAATTTCTACCAATGATGCAAAAATGGGCCATAAGATAGAGTCTATGATACCAAGACATACAATGTCTCTGTATAGCATAGTGAATCCTATGTACCTAAAAAGATACGTATCCTAAGGTCTTATCCAAGTTCCAAATTTTACCATTACGTGCAAGAGAATCCAAACAAAAAAATTTCAAATTATCTTTGTGGCATTTCATTGAACATTTAAAGTTCATAAAACTGTTTTAAAAGAAAAAACCCTTTACAATTTTTTCCATCATGACCAAATATCATGTAAGAATAATTGATTTCAATTTATACCTTAACAAATTCGAACCATCATTTTCCAAGAACGTTCAAGTATTTTATGGGAAAATCCATTGTATAGAGATACCTACCACTCCAGTAGAGGAAAAATTAATTCCTTTGAATTCTATGATAGGAAACTAAGAGATATGGTCCTCAAAAGTTTTGATCTACAAATAAAATCATCAATTATCTACCCACAACCCTAGACCTGGCCATCATATCCCTTAAGGGTTTTAACAAATCAAGGGGAAGAGAGATCTATTAGGATGGTATGTGACTGAGTATGATATACTCTATAATACCAAACATAGGATTAAAATAAGAATGAGATTCTTAGATACAAGAGGGGGGGGGGTGAATTGTACCTTTTAAAAATTCCTTTAGGAAATTTTTAGGATGGTTATGTTTAAAAAGGTTAAACAAGATAATTCACAAGACCTATATAATATCTAATCACTTTCTAAATTCTAGAATAGTGATTCTGAAAATGAAAATTAACTAAAGTTCAAAAAGATGAAGATTCTACCTTAAAACATATAGAATCTAACTATATCAGAGTACAAGTAAGGAAGTATAAGAAAGTTATACTTTCCTTATTAATACAAAATGCAGCGGAAAAACTTGTAACAAAAACAAGTAACAAGTAAGAAGTCTTTTAACCCAAAGAGAAGGGTATCCAATAACCTTGGATAAAGGTCCCTTGATTTATACTTTCAAGAAAGTCTGTCTTACCCACACCAAGGTAAGCCCTCGATATGAAGATCAGAGTTTGTCTTGCTATCCCCACAAGCCCTCAACTATCAGGCAGTCAGCACCTCTGTCTTCCTCAGCAAGGAAGCCCTCAACTTCAAGGTGTTGGAACCTCTGTCTTTCTATCCCTAGAAGCCCTTGATTGTACACAACAACAATCAAAGTCGCACGAAGCAAATCTGTACAAGGAAAAGTTTGAATAAGTTGTTAAAACTTTCTACATGAAGCTTGAGAGTTGATAAGAGCCTCTCTCTCTAGAAATAACTTCAGGAAGTTCTGAGAATCAAAATTCCAAAAGTATTGAGCACGTTCAAATGAGCTCCTATTTATAGGTTAAGATCCAACGGTCGGTTCTATACTCCAATGGTCGAATTCTTCCTTGAATTTTGGAGGGACCTATACACGTGTCACTCAACCAACAATTAGTTGATAATTGAAGGCACAACATCGTTTTATATTAGAACAAGTGTAAGCATAAGTAAAACTGAAGTTTGGAATGAAGGTAAATAAAAGTTAGGAATGTAAGAAAAGTATGAAAGTCCATAGTCTAACTGAAAATATAATTCAAAGTTTATAATAAAGAGATATTCAGATTCTATTTTGTAGGAATTCAGAACCTGAATTCTATAGAATTCTGGAGTCTGAATTTCAAGGAAATTTGGAGTCTGGAGTCACTGGAATTCAGAACCTAAACTTAAAGAGTTCATAGTTTAACTCATAGAAGTTCGAAGTCGAACTAGTAGATGTTCTGAGTTGAACTCATAGAAGTTCGTAGTCGAACTAGTAGAAATTCGGAGTCGAACTCATAAAAGTTCGGAGTTGAACTAGTAAAAGTTCAGAGTCGAACTTGTAAATGTTCGGAGTCGAACTAGTAGAAGTTCAGAGTTGAACTAGTAAAAGTTCAAAGTTGAACAAGTAGAAGTTCAAATTCTAACTAGTAAAAGTTAGGAGTCAAACTAGTAGAAGTTCGAAGTCAAACTCATAGAAGTTCGGAGTCGAAATAGTTGAGGTTCAGAGTCGAACTAATAAAAGTTCATAGTCAAACTAGTAGAATTTCGGAGTCTTAAACATAATACTTCATATATAAGTATTATACGATTCTGAGGTTTTTAGTTACAATATGAATTTTACAATTAGAAAATAAATGTGATTGAACAATGAAAACAATGTAAGGATAAATTTCCTTGGGGAAGGAAATTTTCCTTAAGGAAATGAAACAAGGGGTAAAATGAGAGTTGCCTTAAGATAAAGTGTTTATGATTTTCAAAACATGAAGGAATTGAAAAGTCTTATGAAAAAACTTATTCACTCAACAATCTCCACCTTTTTGGAAAACACAAACATTCTTACGAAAAAGAATGTAACAACTTAGAAAAAGATTTATAGACTTTGAAATTAAAGCTTATCTCCCTTTGTTTATGGAAAATGGTGAATAAGATTAACTCCACATTAGGCTTTGGAACTCTAAGGATTGTATTCTAGTTTTATGGAATGAGGAAATCTTTGTAATGAGAACTCCCCCTTAAATAAACTCCCCCTTACTTAGTGATAGTTATTCTTTACTCTTTTGAGTTATTTTTCCTTCTCCCCCTTTGTGATTTTAAAAAAGAATTTAAGGGAATGGAAAAACAATAAAGTACCTAAAACATTAGTAAAAAACACAAGAAACCAGAGTTTTCATTAAGATTGAAAGGATTTTTACAAGGAAAGACATTACAACAAAAGATCAGATTGGTCTATTTGTCTTCTTTTTCCTTGGGGATTAGCTTCTTCAGAAGGATTTTTAGCTTCTTTAACTCTTTATGGTCCTCCTAAGCTTTCTTTTCTAAGGATTTAATACTGTCATCTTGAGCCTTCAGAGCCTCATACTGAGCCTTAAGAACTTCATCCTGCTTTACAAACTTCTCTTTGATCTAAATCCAGAGATCTCTTTCCCTTTTCTAGCTTTGAGCAACAGAGTTAAGATTCCCATTTAGATCCTTCACTTGTTGATTCTGAGAATTTTGCTCAAGGGTCAGCTTTTCCTGAATATTCTTCATCTTGGCATCCTCGATATCAAAATATTCTTTTACATCATTTTAAAAGTGATCAAGATCTGCCAAATCTTCATCAATTTTCTTTGACCATAGAGTCATTTTGCTGCAAGATTTTATGTGGACCTCATAATTGATAAGAAAATTTTTATGTTCTGCCTCAATCTTCACACATTTATCCATCACCATGGATACCGATTCTGACTTCTAATTCATGCTGTGCTGAAGAATCTGGCATATGGAGTCTATTGTAGGAAAGATCGGAATTGTATCCACCAACATTTTCAGGGACTCAACAATAAAATCATTTCCCAATGCGGATGAATCCGAATCTGACACTTTTCTAGGAGATTGTTCTTCTTCTATTTCCACTAGTTTCCTCTTAGAAGAACCTCTAAATTCCTTCTTCCTTATGATATCTTTCGTTGGGGTGCCCATAAGCACTTTCTTACCCTTGCTGCTTTTCAGAACGACCTCTTCATCAGGGAATTCCTGTTCACTCTCGGATAACTGTACAATCTTGTCTTTATTAGGTTTCTCCTTCTATGATCCTTCCTCAATGAATTGATTTTCATAGATTTCTTCCTCCGATAATTCATTTACATCTTCTTCTACCTTGTATTCATCTTTCTTTCCATCTTTCCCTTCTTCCTTTCCAGGAGTGACAAGCTTTGAGGACTCAGCCTCAGATGTTCAGAGTGGTAATTTTTATGATGGATTTGCATTATCTTAATATTATTCTACTTGTTTAATCAGACCATCTAAATCACCACTTTCCTCTTCTACTTATTCTTATTCTTTTACTTCCTCTTCTTATTCTACTCTTTCAACAACTTCTTTGTCTTTAGATTTTTCCAGAGTGAAGGAATTCTTCCCCGGAGTCTCAGGTAATGGCTCGATAAGGAAAGTTTCCGGCACTGGAATATTCTCAGAAGCTATTTCAGCATCCCTCATAAGGTATTGGTAAACCTCAACCTTTGACATTTTTTTCTTGAGCTTATTCTCCTTGGCCTATTTATCTAACTCATCAGCAGCTTTTTCTCTTAAGGCCTTAGCCTCAGCAGGGTCCAAGCCGATCTGTGGTTCTCCTTCTTTCCTCTTTTCCTTATCTTCCCTCCATTTTTCAGCCACCTCATCTGGGTAGTCTTTTTGCTTTTTGGGTTTAGGAGGTGCGTATTCGACTTCCTTAGACTGAGGAGTTTTACTTTCAGCTTCAACTTCTTTAAACTTTCTTTTCTTGCTGGCCTTCTTGAATGTTTTAGCTTTCTCTACATTTTTCGGAACAACTTCTTCCTCCTCCTATGGTAGATCATAGAACTCACCTGTCTGTTTTGAGAAAGCAAATTTCATCCTTTTTAAGGTGTCATCACTAATTAGCATCACCTTGCAATTCCTCGGCTTTGAACTGCATGGAATTTTGAATGATTCTAAGCACTGAACTATCATCTTAGAAAGCAATGTCGGATACATAATGATTTGAGCTCTAAGATTGCTATTCTTGATATTCTCAATCATGATAAGGACGTGCTTCATGAAGTTCACCTTCCTTATATTTACCAAAAAATATAAGATGTACATATCAATCTTCTTAAGGGTGTTCTTATCACCCCTTATTGGAACAATGAGACCTTGTGTAGGATCTAAACAATGATGTAGATGCTCAATTTACAAGAGGGGGGGGGGGTGAATTGTAAACTTTAAAAATTCCTTTGGAACATTTAAAGTTAGTTATGAATAATTGTGTTTTCCTTAAGCAAAGGAAAGGGCTAAGTTTAAAAAAATTAAACTTAAGAAAATTCACAACACCTCTAATACCAAATGAAAACTTGGAAAGAGATTCCGAAAGTGGGTTCCAGAAATATGTTTTCGGAAATTGAAACTTAACAAAAGATTACAATATGAGATTCTACCTTAAAGCATATAGAATCTAAATGAAACAGAGTAAAAGTAAGAAAGTATAAGAAAGTTATACTTTCCTTATAATACAAAATTCAGCGGAAATAAACAAGTAGTAAAACTACAAGTAACAAGATACAAGTCTTTTAACCCAAAGAGAAGGGTATCTAACAACCTTAGATAAAGTTCCCTTGATTTATACTTTCAAGCAAGTCTGTCTTACCCACACCAGGGTAAGCCCTCGATACGAAGATCGGAGTGTCTCTGTCTTTCTATCCCCGCAAGCCCTCAACTTCAAGGTAGTTGGAAACCTCTGTCTTCCTCAGCAAGGAAGCCCTCGAACTTCAAGTTAGTCGGCACCTCTGTCTTCCTATCCTCGTAAGTCCTCGAATGTAATCACCAACATTCGGAGTCGCACGAATCTATGAGAGTTAATAAGAGCCTCTCTCTCTAGAAATCACTTCAAGCATGTAATCACATGAGTCGAATATCAGTCCGCCTTTCATCACACCATCAGCACTAAGCTCTTTCAAATGAGCTCCTATTTATAGGTAAGGTCGTCCTCCTTTCCAACAGTCATATTTTCCTTAAAAATCGGAGGGACCTGTACACATGTAACTTAACCAACAGTTAGTTCATAACAGAATACATGACATCTTTTTATAACAAAACAAGTGTAACAGAATATATGACATCGTTTTAAATCTTAACTAAAAAGATTCAGAGTGAAGGTTCAGAGTTAAAGTTTGGAGTGTAAGAAAAATAATAAAGAGTAGACAAAATATAAAGGCATAAGAAAAATGAAAGTTAGGAGTGAAAATTCAGAGTTTGAATAAATTCAGAGTGTATAAAACAAAGATGATCATATTCTGTTTAATAGATGAATTCGGAATGCGAATTCGGAATGAGAATTCGTCATGAGAGTTCATCATCAGAATTCGTAATGAGAATTCATTATCAGAATTCATAATGAGAATTCATCATCAGAATTCGTAATGAGAATTTGTTGTCGAACTTCATAAGGATTCGCATCCTGGATTTGATGTAGAACTTAATTAGAGTTTGTATCCGGAATTCAGAATGAAACTTTATTACAGTTCTCATATGGATTTTAGAGTGAAACTTTATTATAGTTCTTGTCTAGAATTCAGATCCTAAAAATAGAATACCTCATATCAAAGTTTTAAACAATTCTGAGAATATAGAAATGAATCCGAATCTTATACTTAGGAAAAATATGAATGAAAATATGATAAGGATAATTTTTCTTACAAAAGCGATTTTCCTTATAAAAGCGACTTTCCTTATAAAAGCGATTTTCCTTATAAAAGCGATTTTCCTTATAAAAGCAATTTTCCTTATAAAAGCGATTTTCCTTATAAAAGAAATTTTCCTTAAAGATAAGGTGTTTGTGATTTTCAAAACAAGAAGGAATGGAAAAGTCACAAGGAAAACATTATTGACTCAACACCTTGTACCCATAATTGTAGAATCTGGTTGTTGGTAGATAGAAGGGAAATCTTTGCTGTTTTGTCATCTTTGAGCCCAAGGCATTCCATATCCTTAAACTTGTTGAAACTTTCCTGGACATTCGGCAACTTGTGTGAACAAAATTCGGATTCACCTTTGTATAATAATCCCACCAAGCTTGCAGGCTTGGTGTAAGAGAGTTTGTAGGTTTTTCCATCAGCTTTGAATGAAAACCTCTCACCTTCAGCTTCCTTAAAGATGCACACTGACTCATAGAATTATATAAGAAGATCTGAATAAACTACATCTTAAGCTGCTGTCTTTGAAATAACTATACTTTCCCATCCATTGAGCTTTATGTTCTTGGAAATGATAGAATCATAGTTATTGAAAAAATTCAGATGCAACAACCTTTCCCTGTAGATTAGCCACTCCGAGATCAGCTTAGTAGACATTTCTTGGGCTTTTGTAGATATTCGGACCGGAGTACTTCTGAAGAATTCAGAATGGGATTTTGTAGATAGTCAGAGCTTCGAGATGCAAGAGCTTGACAACTGATGTGGGATAACCATCGGGGGTCCTTTATATAGGCGATAGAAGTGACCTTTCATCTTCCAAAACCAATCTAACGGTTGAGAAATCTTCAGATATGATCTAATGGTTGAAAACATGCCCACAAGGAAATCTTGAATCCGATCTTTTGAGGTTTTAAGAAAAACATTCAGATTTAAGGAAAAAAGAATCCAAGAAATTTTAAAAGAAAAGGAAACTACCAGCAAGTAAAAGTGACTACAAAAAATTAAGTAAGGAAGTCATACCTTTCAGATTGTCTAGGAAGTTTATTCGTAATAGGTAATATTCTTCTTGAAGAAAATTTGACTATGAAAAAAAAACTCAGTACGAAAAATTTAAAATCTAAAAGTTTTTTTTTTATAAATTTTAGTACCAAAACTCGATTACTAAAATTATGAGTATGAAAATTTCCATTACGAAAATTCTCATTACAAAAATTTTCATTATGAAAATTCTCATTACAAAAATTTCCATTACAAAAATTTCCATTACGAAAATTCTCATTACAAAAATTTCCATTACAAAAATTGTCATTACGAAAAAATTTCCAGTGCGAAAACTTCATTACGAAAATTTCCAGTACAAAAAATTCATTACGAAAATTTTCAATACGAAAATGTCATTACAAAAATTTCCAGTATGAAAACTTCATTACAAAAATTTCCAGTATGAAAACTTCATTACGAAAATTTCTAGTATGAAAAGTTCATTACGAAAATTTCGAAAAACTCACAAAGAAATGTACTCCCCTATGAAAAGAAGTTTATTTTTGTAAGGATACTGGTTTAACAAAGAGTTAATAAAGGAAAAATAACTTACGATAATCATTCATAACTTCTATTTAATGTATTCAAATTTATTGGAGGGTAAATATTTTGTGAAAATGTCAGCAAGTTGATCTTGTGTTCCGATAAAATGAAGAATGATATCTCCTTTTAGTGTGTGATCCCTAAGGAAGTGATGCCTAATATCTATGTGCTTTGAACGAGAGTGATGTGAAGGGTTTTTTCTAAGGGCAATAGCACTTGTGTTATCAAAAAAAATTTGTGTCTTAGTAAAACTCAAGCCATAGTCTGTGAGTGTGTGTTGCATCCACAACACTTGAGCACAAAAACTTCTAGCTGCTACATATTCAGGTTCAGTAGTGGATAGTGCTACTGAGTGTTGCTTCTTGAATGACCAAGAAACTAATGAATCTCATAAGAAATGAAAAGTTCTAGATGTACTTTTTCTATCCATTCTACATCCACCAAAGTCAGTATCTGAAAAACTTTTTAAGATAAAATCATTTCCAGAAGTATAAAATAGTCCAATATCCATGGTTTCTTTTAAGTAGCAAAAAATTATCTTCACTGCCTTTAAATGAGATTCCTTAGGATTGGATTGATATCTTTCACATAAGCATACTGAAAACATTAAGTCTGGACGAATAGCTTTCAAGTAAAGTAGACTACCTATCATTCCTCTAAAAGATGTTTGATCTACTAGTTTCCCAGCTTCATCAAGATCAAGTGTGTTTGAGGTACCGATGGGATTACTTAGACTCTTAGTGTTGTCATATCCATACTTTTTAAGAATATCTTTAATATACTTATGTTGGGATATGTAGATTTCTTCTGGTTTTTGAGAAATTTGAAAACCAAGGAAAAATGTTAACTCACCCATCATACTCGTTTCAAAATCAGATTTCATTAGATCCGCAAAGGAATCATTTAAAGATTGCTGAGTTGAACCAAATATAATGTCATCAACATAAATTTGAACAATCAAAACATTTTTCTTATCTTTCTTTATAAAAAGGGTTGGATCTGCATTTCCCTTAACATAGTTATTTTGAATCAAAAATCCTGTAAGTCTATCATACCAAACTCGTGGGGATTGTTTAAGGACATAAAAAGCTTTGGTAAATCTAAAAACATGATCCGGATGTTTTGTATCTTCAAATACAGGAGGTTGTTCAATAAAAACTTCCTCTTGAACATAACCATTAAGGAAAGCACATTTCACATCCATTTGAAAAAGCTTGAAATTGAATAATGCTGCAAAGGCAAGTAAAATACGAATAGATTCAAGTCTAGCTACTGGAGCATAGGTTTCTTCATAGTCTATTCCTTCTTGTTGATTATAGCCTTTAGTAACTAATCTAGCTTTCTTTCTTACTATGATTCCATTTTCATCACACTTATTTCTGAAGACCCATTTTACTCCAATAATAGAAGTTTCCTTAGGTCTTTCAACCAAGGTCCAGAATTTATTCCTTTTGAATTCATTTAGTTCATCTTGCATGGCTTTAATCCAATCATCATCACCTAAAGCTTCATTAGTGCTTTTTGGTTCCAATTAGGAAAGGAATGCTAGATTATCTACTTCATTTCTTAAGGAACTTCTAATTCTTACAGGTTAATTGACATCACCAATGATACTATTACTAGGATGATTCTTTAGAAACGACTGATTTGGGTTTTGTAAAACCTGTTCATCAACATAGGGTAGGAAGTCTTCAGGGGTAAATGTTTCAGATGTATCTTCTTGAACATTTTCCTTATCATAAGGATCTTCTATCATAGGTTGATAATCAGTTTTTGAAAACACATCCGAGGATGTATGTTGGGGTTGTTTAAAAACAAAAGGATCAGTTTCATCAAATTTAACATGTACTGTCTTTTCAACAGTACAAGTGTTTTTGTTGAAAACTCTATATGCCTTAGAATTTGTGGAGTAGCCTAAGAAAATTCCTTCATCAGTTTTTGGTGTGAATTTATGAAGATTATCTTTTTTATTCAGAATGAATACTTTGCAACCAAAAACCTTAAAGTAGGAAATTTTAGGTTTTCTATCATTCCATAACTCATAAGGGGTTTTATTAAGAAAAGGTCTAATCAAAACTCAATTTATAGTATAACAAGCAGTACTTATAGCTTCAGCCCAAAAATGTTTGGAAATAGAATACTCACTCAACATGGTTCTAGTTATCTCTTGAATAATTCTATTCCTTATTTTAACAACACCATTCTATTGAGGTGTTATGGGTGCTGAAAAATTATGAGTAATGCCTTTTCTACTACAAAAAGTTTCAAAATCAGAATTTTTAAATTATCCTCCATGATCACTATGAATAGTTTTCAATGGAAGGTTTTTCTCATTTTTAACTTGGGATCTAAAAATTTTGAAATAAGAAAAAGCTTCATACTTTTTTTCTAGAAAATAGACCCATGTAAATCTAGTGTAATCATCAACTAAGAAAAATACATAATACTTTCACCTAATGCTTCCAATTTGTGTTGGACCAAAGAGATCCATGTGCACCAACTACGGTGCATCAGTTATTGAGACTTCACCGATTGATTTAAAACTTGATTTATGTTGATTTCCATATTGACAAGGGTCACAAACTTTTGAAGAATCAAATCTAAGCTCTGGTAGATCCTTAACTAAACCTTTCTTATAGAGTTTTCATAAGTTCATAAGGTTACAATGTCCTAGACTTCTGTGACATAACCAAGAATGATCTTCCATTTCACTAAGGCAAGGTAAGTCTTGGCTCCTAAGGTCTTCTATGTTTAGTGTGTAAACATTCTCTTACCTATGGGAAGAAAGAATAAACTCTTCCTTGGAATTGTGTACTAAGCACTTATCATTCCTAAAATTCACAAGGTATCCTTTATAACATAATTGGCTTATGATGATGAGGTTGTGCTTAAGACCTTTAACAAATAAAACATTTGAAATCAATGTTTTTCTAAGAAGAACAATGTTACCTATACCAATAATTTCTCCCTGAGCATTATCTCCGAAAGTTACTTTTCCTCCTTTCATCTTGATAATATTTTCAAAATAGTTTTTGTTACCAGTCATATGTTGGGAACATCCACTATCCATGTACCAATTATTTATGTTGGTAGTTTCCCTATTTTCGTGAAAATAAGAAAAAGTTAGGTTTTCGGAATCCAGACTTGCTTCGATCCGGGAATTTCAGAAAGTAAAATTTTGGGTAACCACATCTTCTTAGAAAAATAATCCTTATGAAATCCTAAAGATTGAGTTTTGTTTAGGGAAAAATTCTTTGCCCAATGACCACCGCACTGACATTTAGTACAAAATAGGGCAATTTGAGGAACAAAGTAGTTATTACTAAAAATCAGTTTAGAACTAGTGTAACCAAAACTATAAGTATTTCTTCGAGGTCGGATTTGTGAATACATTTTATCAAAATTTTCCTTGCCTAGGGTAAAGTTTGACAAACACTTCCTCAAGGAGAATATTTCAGATTTGAGTTTTATAACTAGGTTCTTGTCTTCAAAAACATTTGAACTAGATCTAGGCTCAAAAAAAAATTTCATAGAAATAACATTTTCTAGATCTTTAGAAAGTTTATTCTTCTCAGAACTTACTTCCTCAAGATTTTTTGAAATACTTTCAAAATCAGAATTTTTCTTATCAAGATCTTTATAAAGATATGATATTTCATTATTGAGAATAGTATTCATAGAATTTTCCTTATCAAGTTTTTTCATGAGTTTTGAATTCTCATTCTCAAGGAGTTTGGCAAATCTAGAAACTTCTTCATAGGTAGGTAAAGTATTATCTTCATCAGAAGAAGATTCTTCATCTGAAGAATTATAAAATTTATTATCATTAGAATTCCAATAAACATTGGTCATTGATTTAGAATTGTGCACCTTATCCATCAAGCAATAATTATCAATAGGTAGCCTGGATAAAAGACCAAGATTCTTCTGTCTAGAAGATTCATAATCCGAAGATTCATATGAAGATTCTCTACTACTGGCACTCCATGTGTCATTGGCTTTCAAAACTTTCTTAGCTTTGGACTTGTAATAATTTTTTTTTTCTCAAAATGCCTTTCCTTTCTTTCTTTTCTCTTGAGCATAGGGAAGTCAGGTCTTATGTGTCCGGCTCTCTTGCATTCATAGCATGTAACTTCAGAATCTTTCTTGTCTTTTCTTTCCTTCTTCTTGTATTTAGATTGAAAGTTCCTCCGTCTAGCTATCCTGTTCATCCTTCGAGAAAGATTTTCTAATTCATTTTCTGAGGATTCACTTCCACTAGATTCAGAATGGATAACAACTTTCTTAGATCTGGATATAGTAACTCTCTCAGGAGTCTTAGCTTTCATGTGATTGGAAGTAGTAGTAAAAGCTACACTACCATTTCCATTCTTCTTCTTCACAATTACAACATCTCTCCTCATTCTAGTCTCATGCTAAAGAAGAGTTCCAAATAGCTCATCAAGGGTAATCTGAGTGACCTTTCTATTCTCATCAATTGTAGTCCTTTTATATTCCCACTCATTTGGCATGATGTCAATGATCTTTTCAAAAAGGGATTCATCATCCAATCCGTTTTCACCCATTGTTTGTAAACTATTCAATATAGTCATGAATCTATGTTGCACCTTACAAATTGGTTCTCCATAAGGAAAATTAAAACCATGATATTCAGCTCTAAGCATGGATCTTATAGTCTCAATTACTTTGGAAGTTCCAAAGTGAGTAACTTCGAGTTTCTTTTATATAGAATTTGCTAAATCACACGATGAAATTTGTCTATATATATTTCTAGTCATTGAACAAAGTAAAGTATTGAGTACCTTATAATTGAGTTAATATTCATGCTTTTCTTGATTTGTAAATGCACTTACTTCTTTATCAGGAATTTTATATCCACCAGTAAGCATAAAAAAATTTTCAACCCCAGTGTTGATAATGAAAGTCTTCATACAATCTCTCCAATATTCGTAATCATTACCATCAAAGATTGGTGGTCTGGTTGGATTTAGGTTTTCAATTGAACCAACATTTAAACCTTATATTCTTAAGAAAATATTTCCACAAAAACTTGTTAGTAGAAAAAGTTTTTAAACAAGGAAAATATTCTAAGCAAGAAAATATAGAGTAAAAGTATCTCTAAGAAAAAGTGAATCTGAAAAATGAGTCCAAAAAACAGATTCCAAAAAAAATATGAATCCAGAAAATGTAATTCTGAGAATTCCCTTCTGAATCTAATCATGAGATTAATTCAGATTGAACCAAATGCTTTGATACCAATTGTTAAATTGGTGCAGGGTATGAGTTCACCTGCTCTGATACCAATTTTTAGGATGGTATGTGACTGAGTATGATATACTCTATAATACTAAACGTAGGATCGAAATAAGAATGAGATTCTCAGATACAAGAGGGGGGGGGGTGAATTATACCTTTTAAAAATTCCTTTAGGAAATTTTTAGGATGGTTATGTTTAAAAAGGTTAAACAAGATAATTCACAAGACCTCTATAAGATCTAATCACTTGCTAAATTCCAGAATAGTGATTCTGAAAATGAAACTTAACTAAAGTTCACAAAGATGAAGATTCTACCTTGAAGCATATATAATCTAACTATACCATAGTACAAGTAAGGAAGTCTAAGAAAGTTATACTTTCCTTATTAATACAAAATGCAGCAAAAAAACTTGTAACAAAAACAAGTAACAAGTAAGAAGTATTTTAACCCAAAGAGAAGGGTATCCAGCAACCTTGGATAAAGGTCCCTTGATTTATACTTTCAAGAAAGTCTATCTTACCCACACCAAGGTAATCCCTCGATACAAAGATCGGAGTCTGTCTTTCTATCCCTGAAAGCCCTCAAATATTAGGTAGTCAACACCTCTTTCTTCCTCAGCAAGGAATCCCTCAACTTCAAGGTATTGGAACCTCTATCTTTCTATCCCTGGAATCCCTCGATTGTACAAAACAATAATCAGAGTCGCACGAAGCAAATCTACACAAGGTAAAGTTTGAACAAGATTTTCAAACTTTCTGCACGAAGTTTGAGAGTTGATAAGAGCCTCTCTCTCTAGAAATAACTTCAGGAAGTTCTGAGCATCAAAATTCCAAAAGTCCTAAGCACATTTAAATGAGCTCCTATTTATAGGTGAAGCTCCAACGGTCGGCTCCCTCCTCCAACAGTCAAATTCTTACTTGAATTTTGGAGGGACCTGTACATGTGTCACTCAACCAATGGTTAGTTGATAACTGAAGGCATGACATCATTTTATATTAGAACAAGTGTAAGAATAAGTAAAACTAAAGTTCAGAATGAAGGTAAATAAAAGTTAGTAATGTAAGAAAAGTATGAAAGTCCGTAGTCTAACTAAAAATAGAATTCAGGGTTTGTAATAAAGATATATTCAGATTCCGTTTTGTAGGAATTCGGAACCTAAATTCTATAGAATTTTGGAGTCTGAATTTCAAGGAAATTCGGATTCTGGATTCACAGGAATTCAGAACCTGAACATAAAGAGTTCGGAGTTGAACTCATAGAAGTTCACAATCAAACTAGTAGAAGTTCAGAGTCAAACTCATAGAAGTTTGGAGTTGAACTAGTAGAATTTCATATTCGAACTAGTAAAATTTCAGAGTCAAACTAGTAGAAGTTCCGAGTCGAACTAGTAAAAGTTCAGAGTCAAACTAGTAGAAGTTTGGAGTCGAACTAGTAAAAGTTCGGAGTCGAACTAGTAGAAGTTCAAAGTCGAACTCATAGAAGTTCGGATTCGAACTAGTAGATGTTCAGAGTCGAACTAGTAAAAGTTCAGAGTTGAACTAGTAGAAGTTCAGAGTCTTAAACAGAATGCTTCATATCTAAGTATTATACGATTCTGAGGTTTTTATTTAAAATCCAAATTTTACACTTAGAAAAGAAATGTGATTGAACAATGAAAATAGTGTAAGGATAAATTTACTTGGGAAGGAAATTTTCCTTAAGGAAATGAAACAAGGGGTAAAATGAGATTTGCCTTAAGATAAGGTGTTTGTGATTTCCAAAACATGAAGGAATTGAAAAGTCATATGGAAAACCTTATTGACTCAACAAGATCATGGATAGATCTTGATCAAGGAATAGAAATTAATAGGAAATATGAATGCACCTCAGAGTGATCCACCCAAATAGAATGAGACACACTAAATAAATGAGGGGATAGTTCTATTTAGGGTTAAGGAGGGGTTAGGTCAAGCTAATGAGAGATTATGGGGTGAATAGATTTCAAAATGAATATGGGTATTGAGGTAAATTTTTAATTTTAAGAAACCTGTACATGCCACATGGTTAGAAAAACCATGTAATAACCATGTGGAAACCACTTCCCCTTGAAAACCAAACCTCAAGTTTACTTGGGAATAGCTACACAGTTTGAAAAACCATTATCAAGACATTTGATAACCTCTAGAAAAACCCCATTCACTAGCATGGTTTCCCTAGAAAATCGCACGATTATAAAAACCATGATCAAACCATAAAAATCACTACTGGAACTAATGTATCCATATCATATGATTACTGTATGGTTACTCATAACCATGCGTAGACTGTATTACAATCATTTTTTTATTCAAATCTCTAAAATTTAGACCCTCTAATCCCTTATTCCTTTAAAACCTCAAAAGAGATAAATTGAGATCAAAATTAAACAAACCTATGACCTGAAGGACATCATATTTCTCCCCACTATGAAAATTTTTCCCCTAGAAAGCATTCAAGATTCTCGACTCACAAAAAATGGAAGAACACTACTTCCTCATAAACGATTCCTTCTCCCACATTTCATGGATATCTTTTATACAATACCACAACAATCAGATCAAATTAATTGTTTTATTACACAATAGCTTATCCTTATGATCCATAATATAAATTGGATGCTCAAACATAGAGGTGTTGGGCTCAAGATAAACATCCTCCCATTCAATCACATAGGAAGGGTCTGATTGATACCTCTTCAATTGGGAAACATGAAACATGTCATGAATAAATTTTAATATAGATGGAAAGTTCAACTGATAAGATAACTTTAAAAGATGTTCAATGATCTCAAAAGGGCTAATAAACCTCAATGAAAACTTATCTTGCTTATCCAAACAAAGATGTTCCAAATAAGGTAAAACTATAAGAAAAAACTAATGACCAACCTCAAAATCCAACGGGTGTCAAAGATGGTTTGTGTAGAATTTTTAACAACTATGAGTTGTCTCTAACCTCTTTTTGATCAACTAAACCTTTTATTCCATCTCTTGAACAAGACCCGGTTTAATTAATGACTATTCTCCCAAATCCATCCAACACATAGGAGATCGATATAGGTTCCCATACAATGCTTTGAAAGGATTCATTTTATTAAAATCATGATAAATATTTTTATTGGTTAATTTTACCAAAGGCAGATGCTTTCACCAAACACCACCAAAATCAAGTATACATGACCAAAGTATATCCTCAAGAATATGAATGGATCGCTTAGTCTACCCATCCATCTGAGAGTGATTCAATATGATTAATTTCAATTAGTTACCCATTTACTCTTACAAACCTATCTAAAATTGGGATGTAAACCATGTATCTATGTCATAAATATAGAAAAAGGAACTCCATGGAGATTTATGATTTCTTAGACATACAAGAACTCAAGCTATTCTAACTTCTCTATATCTTTAATAGAAAGTTAATGATTTGATTTATAAGTTGATCAATTATCACACAAATAACATCCTTCCCACTAGGAGTGCATAGAAAAATGATGATTAAGTCTATATATATCTCATCCCACTTCCACACCAAAAATGGGTAAATTCCATAACAAACTAGTAGGTGTTTGGTGATCCACCTTAATCTTATGGAAAGTAATACATCGTGACATAAATTAAAAAATATACCCCCTTATCCTCGATCACCAATAATGATGTATTAAATCATGATACATCTTGTTAATCCTAGAGTGTATGAACTAACTAAACTGGTATTTTCTATCCATCAACTCCCGACTCACATATATCAAAATGACTAACCTATATTGGAAACAAGAAACACCATCAGGATACTAAGACCAATCACTTAAGGTCTTACCACCATTAAGGATTCTACTAAAATGATAATAATTATTTTCTATTACTTGTATGTGATGAATTTGACCATCAAATTAAAATTATTCTTTAAAAAATCTAATATCACATTTCCATTAGCCTCTTCCACTTCCAAGATCATATTAGAAAACAATATCATCAGAGACCACTCCTCCATTGAGTACTTGAAGGATTGATCTGGTAACTTTCTACTCAATGTGTCGGTGACCATGTTACCTTTACCAGATGTGTATATAATATCAAAATAGAAATTCTGAGGATACTCAACCTAGAGTCTCTATCAAAAGTTATGATATTTATGAGTAAAAATATCCCTCAACATATTATGATTTGAATATACCACATAACATTCCCTAAAGATATAGTGGTACTGATTCTTAAGAGCACACATCATGTTTTCCAACTCAAGGTCATGGGTAGGATAGTTCTTATACTGATGGAATAATCTGTGAGATCTATAGGCCACTACCTGCTTTCCCTACATCAAGACACACCCCAACCCCATACTAGAGGCATCATAATGAACATCATAGATCAAAACCAGTTTAGGAAGAATCAGAATTGGATTAAAATTCATCCTCACTTTCATTTCCTCAAAATATCTCCAATATTTATCATTCCATACAAACTTCACACCCTTATAGGTCAACTCTTTCATAGGATATGTAAACTTGGAGAAATCATGAACAAACCATTTGTAGTAATAAGCCAAGCCTAATAAGCTATGGATCTCAAACATATTTCTAGTATATTACCAAGAAATAAATTACTGAATCTTATCAAGATCCATTAATACACAACTATCAGATATTACATGCCTTATAAACTTTACTTCTTAGATCCAAAACTCACGCTTGAATAGTTTCCCATATAAAAAATGTTCTTTCAAAATTATAAGGTTGATATACAAATGATCCATTTGTTCCTCTTCTAACTCAGAGTACACAAAAATATCACACACAAAGACAACTATGAATGAGTCCAATAACTGATGAAATATCTGATTCATCAATGCCAAAAATACTATGATAGAATTATTAAGATCTAATGACATAACCAATAACTCAAAATTCCCACACTAACTCTTAAACATTGTCATAGGTATATCCTTTTATCAGGATCTTAATTGATGGTACCTCAATTATAGGTAAATCCTAGAAAAATAATAGGATCCTCTGAGTTGATCAAAGATATCATTAATACAGGGTAATGTGTATATTTTCTTAATAGTCACCTAGTTAAGATTATGATAATCAACACAAATTCAGAAGCTTCCATATGAATTATTTGCAAAGATAATTGGTGAATCCCAAGGTGACATGTTTATATGAATAAATACCTTGGACTCAAGATCCTCAAGTTGAAATTTAAGATCCTTTAACTTAGTGGGTTCTATATGATATGATAACATAGAAGTGGTCCTCGTCCAAGGAAGTGAGTCAATAGTGAACTCAATCTCCCTCTAGGGAAGTTAAATAAAAGAATTTTCAAGAAAGACCTTAAGGTAAAAACTCACCACTATAGGAAGTGGAATAATCAAATGATAATAAAAAACATCAAGAAACATTTGAAAAATATGGTATGATATCATTTTAGAATAAGGATCAACATTTCCTTCTCTCCTTGATCTATGATCCCACTCACCTTGAAAGACATGATGGACTACATCAGAAGAAAGAAACTGAACTCGATGACGATGAAAATAGATCTGGTACTTAAAATTGACCATCCAATCCATTCTAATAATAATTTTAAAGATACCAATATCAAGAAACAAGAAATCCCACATGACTTTAAATTCAATAATCATCACCTAACACTATAAAAATTTAAAACCTTTTTTCCTTCTTCTTTCCCAAGGGTGTGAAAAATCCATCATGAAGGTCATAATCTCTAAATTCAAACCAAATGTATCAATCAACTTTAATGATATAAAGGAATGATATGCGCCTATATCAAAAAATACTATAATAATAGAAGATAAAATAAACACCATACCTATTATAGTAGTTGGCCCTTCTTCAGAATCCTCTAGTGCATAATCTACTGTATAAATACAATCGGGATTCACTCCCCCTTTCACTTTTTTTAGTGTGTGATTATCCCATTTAGTATAAGAGTGATATTCAAATCCTTTTTCTATATCACACTAGAACAAATAACCTTTGGTAACAGTGGATCCATCCTTACTATATTGAGGTATTTTTACACATAATCACTAAAGATGTTAAAAATGTCCACATATATGACATGTTATGGGTGTTGTACTATAATAAAGTTTGGTATGGCCATATCTCCCACACTAAATGTTGACCACACAAATTTATTCCAATTTTTTCTTCTCACCACTTCCACAAGACTAGAAAAACACTCATTACTTCCTCTTATAGCTAGAAGACACATCCTAGCTTCCCCTAGTGGTTACTGAAACTCCCCTGAGACCAGTATTCATAGATATGTTTTCCTAATCCATAAATTATTTTCCATCCACCTCAAAAAAGGTCGGTAGGAACAATAAAATTATAATTAAATGAATATAATCCCTCAAACCCATATTGAACCTCTGAACTTTAAGGTATTAATTAGAAATAAGATTGGGAAATAAGTGCACTAACTTGAAAAAATGGGTCACATACTCCATAACTGAACATTCCCCTTACTCAAAGGTCACAAATTCATGATTCTTCACCACTAAAAAAGTTTTAGGATAAAACTAATAATTTAATAACATCTTTAAAATGGTATTGGTATGATCATCATGTAACTTATCTTTCATGATGGAGACCCAAAATATCTTTCTAGGTCCTTCAAGCATGTATGTGGTGAAACCCAACTTTGAATCTTATAAAGTCTTTAGGAATAGATAAATTATTTCAATCCATTAAAGCCACACCTAAAGTTCTTAGTTTCCTTTATCACTATGAAATATAGTATTATTCTTCTCGGTAAACTCTGAATCATGGTCCACCATTCGTTCCTAGTACCCAACACTCATCTGATCCAATGTTTGAATTATCTAGATGACTGCTTCCACTAATGAAGGGTCGACTAGAGGTTTTTTCCTATAGAAATTGTCTTGAATATTCCTATCCTAGATTCCATATGAAAAAAAATATTTTTTATTTTATTAAAATAAAGGGTTAAAATCTAGAAGAGATACAATTAATGAGGTCTAAAGTAATGAAGCCCTAGGGAATCTGCCCGAACAAAGATGATACTTCCTCTCCTAGATTCATAAGATCTTTTATAGGAGGAATTATCTATAAAAAAACTAAAACATCCAATTATATTTGGATAAAATATTAAAATAAAAATAGAAACTTCAAGAATATTTATTAAAATAGATTAAAAAAATGAATTTAAGGCAACTATAGATTCAATGAATAAGAGAAAATAACATTAGATACTAAAAAAAGACAAATAAAGGTTCATCTAACCCCCCCAAATCATGATTATTTAAATAACCCCAAAACCAAGCTAAAATATTTATTAAATACCCATAAACACCCATGGTAACTCAGTGTCAAGTATGAAAGTGATCTATCCAAACACCCTTCCACACTTACTACCCAGGTTTTGATGGTCCTACTCTAGTCTACCAAAAAACCTAAACCAAACCCATGTAGTTTCTTAACACTTACATCTAGGCATGGATTGAATACCATTTTATAACAAAACAACCTAGGTCAAACTAATGATATACTCAAATCATCCCACCATAAGGACCAAGGCGTGTTATCGATCCCCACATTCTGGTGATAAAAACCTGGGTATCAATATAGGAAAGAATGGGAATGATTTAACCCTATACATCACTAATAAAAATATCATGTACCAAAGGAAATGTATATAAGAATATAAATATGAAAATACAGTATAAATAGTAAGTATAAAAAAACATGATACATAATAAGGAAAAAAACCAATGGTCTAGAACACATAACAAACCACAAGACAAAAGTCTATCCTTGTGTAAGCATCGATCACCACTATCAAAAATCACTTGAAGATGATGTTGACTAGGAGAAGCCTCCAAGATACATGATTCCCTTTATTTTACAATATTATCGAAAAATCAAGTCCACATATGCCCAAAGGTATATATAGGGTGTTAGAAAACACCCAGTAGGATACCAACATGAATCTATACAAATTATTTCACCATGAAACCATTTGTTCTAATAAAAAAACCAAATTTTATAAACTAGTGTACATGAAAACAATTTTTCATGAAAAATCCATTTGGTTTTAATTTTGAAAACAATCCATATCCCAAGACATAAGAACATAGAAATAAAAAATGTTTTATTAAATAAAGGTATATAACAAAAAAATATATGAAAAGTAAAATAAGTAGGAAATTAAATCACAATAATCCATGTAATGTCTACTAAAGATGCACAAACAGGCCATAAGACGATGTCTATGATACCTGTACATCCATGGTATCTAGATGACATAGTGAATCCTAGGTCCCTATAATGACACATATCTTAAGGTATTACCAAAGTTACAAAGTTTATCATTACATTAAAGAGAATCCAATCCCAACAATTTCAAATTATCTTTTTTTCATTTCATTAAATACTTAAAGTTTATAAAACTTTTTTTAAAGATAAACCCCATTTTAAAACATTTTTAGGACCCAAAAAAGATCAAGTAAAAATAATGGATTTAAATTTATCCTTTTAAAAAATAAAACCAATAATTTTCCAAGAACATTAAACTATACCATGGGAAATAATCCATTGTATAGAGACACCTACTTCTCCAATAGATGAAATGTCGACACCTTAAAATTTGGTGATTGGAAAGGAAGAGATATGGTCCTCAGAATCCTAGATCTACAAAGAAACTCATCAATTATATATCTAAAATCCTATATATAGCCATCAAATCCCATAAGGTATTTGATGTATTAAGGGGAAGAAAAATTGAGGATAGATATAGAGAAAGGAAGAGAAATCAAGAAGATATATGAACATACCTCAAAGAGATCCAACCAAATCGATTGAATCCCACCAAGTAAATGAGGGGAGAGTCCTCTAGAGAATAAATTGAGGGTTAAGTTAAGCTAATGAGATATTAAGGAATGATTAGAGTTAAAAGAAACCAAGGATATCAGGGTAATTTTTCAATTTTAAGAAACCTATAAATCACACATGGTTAGAAAAACTGTACTCTAAAAACTCAGTAGCCACTTCCCCTTGAAAATAAAACCACATAGCTACCTAGGAATAAATAGGTGCTTTGAAAAAACATGGTCAAATTGTGTGATAGTCTCTGAAAAAAATCCCATTCAATAACATGGTTTTTATAGAAAATTTAATAGTTAGACAAACCATGCTTCAAACATGAAAATCACCACTGGAACCAACCTAACCATATTACATGGTTACCATACGGTTAATCCTAACCATGTGTAGACCATGAAACTAGAAGTTTTTATTAAAATCTCTAAAATTTTGATCCCAGACTCCCTTAATCCTTTAAAACCTTAAAAGAAGATAAACTAATCTCAAAATTAAACATACCTATGACCCATAGGGTGTCACATTTAGAATCATTGGGACTTTTTTCTTATTTTGGGATCTTTATTTATCCTATACATGTAAGAAGTAAGTAATTAAGACCATTTTTAAACCATTTTCAAAATTGTATGATATTTTTAGAACTTATGAATTCTACTTGAGGTTCATATCCTTCTAAAACAGAATCTTCTAGAACACTTCCCCATGCTTCTACAATTTAGAGCTTTCTAATACTTTTTTCCTTGATGGATCTTCCATAATTTTGGTACTATATAAATATTATATAACTTTTAGTATTATATTAATATCCAATTTGATATTTTTATTCGATTATTTTCTACCAAATCTATCTTCTACCATGTTTTTATATTTCTATAATATGTTCTCATTAAAGAGAAAATTCCAGCTTCTAATAATATTCCATTAATCATTATTCTATAATAAAAACCCATTATTTTAATCACCATACCATAAAAATAAATATTCTATAGATTTATATTTAGGATTATACATTTCATTTGATTAATATAGATGTATATTACATAACCAAAAACTTTATGTTTAGAAATATTCACTAGTTTTATTGACCATAACTATTTCAAAATCTCCCACTATATTGGTGAAAATTGACTTCTGTTAATGAGATAAGAGGCAAAATTGAAAACTACTAATAAAAACTCAATTGATAAAAATTTATGTAATATCATTCTATAATCTCTCTCATTTACTATATGATTCATCCACTCTACCACACTATTTTGTTATGGTGTTTCAAGTATTATATTTTCAAATAGAATTCCCTTATTTGAATAGAATCTATGAAATTATATTCTAACATACTCACCTCTATTATTGGATCTTAAATAATTAAGATTAATTATGGTTTACTTATTCACCATGGATCTCCATCAAATGACTATTTTTAAAAACATTTATTTCCTCTTAAGGAAAAACACCCACACTTTATTTCATGAATCATCGACAAAGTTACCATAATCCAATGAAACTTATTGGTAATGAACTAGAGAAAGACCCAAAATATATATATGTACAAGCTCTAACTTCTGATATTTAGGTGTAATTCTATTTGTAACAAATGAAATTTTCCTTTATTAGGATATGAATCTCACAAGTTTTAAAGTCTATTTGACCATGATTCAGTACCCCTTTAGTTTCCAAGACTCACATATTCTTCTCACTTAATTACCTAAGATGGAAATTCCTCAACTCCATAATTTTTTATATTGATATTATTAGAATTACTAATATATATAAATTTCTTGTTAGATATAATTTTTAGTCTTTAACTCCCTTGGACATAAACATGGATCCCTAATAAATATTCTATAATTTATCTAAAATAGTTGTGAAGAACCCCGATTTATTCAGATGATCTATAGAAATTAATTTATTTAGTAATATTGGAGTGTATAATACTCCTTATATTTATAAAAAACTTTTATTTAACATTCAGAACTTCACATCACCCTTACCCATGATCTTCAGAGCTTTATCATTAACATGATAGAACTTTTTGAAAATTTTGGAAACATATTTAACCATGTATCCTCTCTCAGAATTAGAATGAAATGAATCCCTATAATCAATGATCCATGATTATAATAGAATATTGACTCTTAGTTGTAAACTAAATTCATTATCAGCTAAAATATTTATAGAAATTTTGGAAACTTGGTTTTAGGAATTAACTCTATGGTCTCTGTAATATTTCTTCAATTAAATCTTATTACCATAATGATAACATACGGTTCTAGGCCTGAACAATTTTCTTAAATTATTTCATCCTTATCCTAATATTTATTTTTCATTTAAATTGAATAGAATGTTCCAACTTCTATATTAATCATGGTTTTTATAGGAACATGGACTTCCACCTGATCTGCTATTCAAAATGAGATTGTGAATGTTATCAAACACTAATTAATAATTATATCTTGATTTATTGGAAAAGGTCCCCATAATATCCTAATATTCCAAGAGTAATGAAATTATAATCAAATCCCACATTGTTCCTCTAATTTTAACTCCCATAAATTATAACTAACTTTAAATCATGTTAAAATCATTGACACAATCAACCATAAACTTTACATTTGATATATTCATGATAAATGGTCTCTACATAATAAAAACTTGTTTCACTGTGATTGTATTTTCATACATATCGACTAAATAATTCATCAGTTCCTCAGTAGTCTTCACCTATCAAAGATTTAAGGAATCATTCTTTTACAATGACATATTAATTTCACCTAGTGACTTCTTATAAGGTCTTTTCCATTCAACCTTTTTCATTACTTGTAGTTTGAACCCCTTAAATGTAATCTTGATATCATTTATGAATAGATAGTATTTAATATAAATTCTCTAGAATCAAAAGTCTATACTATCAATTTTTTTTAATTTTTAATTTTATTTATTCCAACACCATTACTTCAAAAACATAGAACTCTCAATAAAATAGAAAATGACAAAGACAATAAAATTATAAAAATATTATGTTACTAACTAAGTTATTTAAGACTTAATAAACCAAAATATTTGATACCACTTATTGGACCTGAAACCACTAAAAATAGTAGGACCCTATGGAACATATCATCTAGAATAAATTATACATCTTTTAAATTTATAAGAACTTAGGATAATGGTGTATTCCGAACCTAGAAGAAAATTCACCCCAAAAATGTACCGAATCGCTCTAATTTACATTGATCAGGGGGAAAGGGGATATATTAAAAATAAAATCACGAAACACAGAAATACAGGGAAGAAATTTTTGATACTCGAACTCGAGGCCTTTCTGATACCCACAAGGAAGATACTACTAAGATGCACCCTAAGGGTACCATAACCTCAATACAAAATATTTTTTTTTGAAACTAAATAACCCAAGAAAAAAAAAGAAAAAAAAAGGAATTATATAGTCTGGTCTTTAGTCCTACTACATGAGATAACACCACTACTTTCATTATTTACATAAGAATAAGAGTATAATTTCTTCCATTCTCATATAAGTGACCCCACCCCACCTATTTATAATAGGGTCCATCTAGATATCTAGGTTTCACCACCATTCAATCTTTAATCTCCACTATAAACATCATCAAAGGAAACCTATAATAGGATACATGTTGAATTAAACACCACTTTCTTATAATAAATAGTTTATGTGATTCAAATAACATCCTATACTTTTTACACACTCCACTAGAACTATAAATTTTCACTTGATTCCTAGTTCTAAAGCACTTTCTTTCGAACCAAACCCACCTCTATCAAAATTTTCTATTTTAAGCCTCTTTAAAAATACAAATCCCAAGTTTAAAATTATCTTATTTTGGGATCAAATAAATAGAATCATGAAAGTATCCTTAAAAATTTCTAAATATCTATAAAATACAGTAGTTGGAAGTTAAAATTGGATGGTGAACAACATGGTGAAGACACTACTCATTGAGAGTGGTATCTCATGAAACTATTAGAAAGAAGTGGTTAAAGTGTTAGTGTACACTCCAAATTGTATTTTTTTAAGACCTATAGAAACTATAACCCTTTATGAGATGTATAATAGGAGCAATACAATGTTGACACACTTTAGAGTATTTAGAAGTTAGTTTTTGATCTAAAATAAAGAAGGAAATTAGGTAAAATATGGAAATGCGACTGATGAAAGAGTGTTTATTATTTTGTAAACCAATAAGAAAATATTAAAAATGTTTTAACAAGATGTTAAACAATATAATGGAAAGTAGTGATGTCAAAGTGATGGAGTAAAAGTCTAGAAACAATAAAGTCTAATTTGGTTGAAATTTATAAGGAATATAATGATCTTGGTACAAATTGTTGAGAACCTTAAGTTATAACCGATGAGCAAGGATCTAAATTTTAATCAAAATATGATACTAATATTTAATAGATTCTAAAAATGACTTGAAGTAGGAAAAAAAGGTATGTAATTGATAAATAAACTTTTATGATGGATAATAAAACTTTAAAAAAGACCCAAATTATGAGGATAATTGATCAAAATTGTCTATTATCATAGGTGGATCTAATATCATTTGAAGAAGTGGTAAAAAATTTATCATGATATAAGGCCATGAATGAAGAGTTGGATCAAATAAAGAGAACCAAACTTGAGAGATTCTAAAAAAACCAAATGATCACAATGTCTTCAGAATAAAGTGGGTGTTTAAAAATAAATACGATGAGCATGGAAATGTGTTCTAAAACAAACATAGGTTAGTATGTAAATGATATACTAAAATTTAAGGCATAAATATATAATAAATGTTTTCACCATGGGATATAATTGAGTCGATATGATTATTTTTTGAAATTTTTATTCAAATAGGCTGTATGATACATCAAATGGATATAAATATGATATTCTTAAATGGAGTGATCCAGGAGGAAGTCTATATCAAACAACCAATGGGTTTTAAAATATGTGATGATAAAGGGAAATAAATTCAATTGAAAAAGGATTTATATGGTTTGAAGTAGGAAACCTGAGTTTGGTATGCTCATTTGGACTCTTATTTGAGGAAGATTAAATTTAAAAGAGGAGGTATTTATCACAACATATATGTGAAAAAATCAATATGATAGTTTTTATGGTACTTATATATGTTGATGATTCCATATTTAGTGGAAGAAAGTTAGAATTGGTGTAAGAGTTTTCCAAATCGATGTGATCAATGTTTGGGACATCGATTATTGGTGAAATTATTTACATTATTAGATACAAGTTAATAAAAAGAAGGAGTATACTTTTATTTATCAATTAAAGTATGTAAAGGAGTTGATGAATTTTTTTGACCTGCATGATTGAGATATAGTTTTGACTCTAATCATGGTTGGAACTAAGCTCAGAAATCTTTATGATGGAAATGTTTTTGATCATATTTATATCATATAATGATTTGAAGTCTATTATATTTGATATAAATGAAAATGAATATTTTTAATACTACCTTTTTGATTTCATGGTTTCAATGAAATCTAAAATAAGAACATATCACTATAGTAAAAAGGATCTTGAAGTATATTCATGATACCTTTAATTATGGTTCGATGGTTTGTTCCAGAAAAGATCAAGAATTGAAGTTCTAATTGAATATGGTTTGTGTAATAGATATTTTGGATACAAAATCCAAAAGTAGTAGTGTATTATTTATTAGAAACAAATGTATTGAATCAATTTATAAGAAAAAATAAAACACATCACTTAAAAAATAAAAAAAAGAATATATTTCAATGAAAAAAAGATGTACTCAATTGATACAGATGAAACAACAATTGAAGGATCTTGGTGAAGAGTTTAAAGTGTATATAATGTTTTTTTGTAATAATAAAAGTGCTATGTTGTTAATAAATAATCTTCTACAACACTCATAGATGAAAGAAATTGAACTTCAGTATCATTTTATTAATGAAAAGATATATTATAGAATATTAAATAAGTAATATATTAATATACGTCAACAAGTGGATGAAATATTTACAAAACCATTTTCCACACTAAAATTTGAAAGGAATCGGTTGAGTCTTGGTGTTCGACCACCTCTTAATGATTATTGAGGTTTAGAAAATCTCTATTTGTATATAATTATTGACTTATATATTAATTATTGGATGGATGTTACCCTTTGGGTTAATTTTCAATGTGGTATAAATAGTGAGATTTGTTAAAGGGGAAGAATTTTGTAAATGTGGTGAGGAGATATATAAAAAATACTTGGATTTTTTCATTATAAAATTAGAATCAATGCTTAATATGATTGATAAGTCGATTGAAAAGTAGAATCAAAGTATCACTCTCATATCAATGGGGATAAATATATTCTACTCTTGAGGAGGAATGTTTGGAATAAGGAATAGGGGATTTGTGCACAATTAGTGGATACAAAATGGTTTCTTAGAACCGAAGGTCTAAGGTATGTTTTGAGTAATATAATTCTCTCCTATATTTTTTTTTAAATATTGAATGATTACATAGACTTAGAGTAAGAGTTGAGATATTTTATTACTATTTGATTTTTATGGAGTACAAAGAGTCTTTAATTTCACTTAAGATTTCCAAAAAAAAGAGAAGAATTTTGGAACCAAATATAGTGAAGTGGATAATTTGGAACCAAGATTATTCAAGAGGAAATTAGGGATATTTATGAGCTCATCAATAGAACTTGTTTTAAAATATGTTGTGTTTGTTGTAAATGGATAGAAAATATATATTAGAGATAAAATGTGATCTGTATAGAATCGTAGAGAAGTATATAGTTGACTTTTTAAAGTTAGATTAGGTACGAAATTAAGAGAAAAAAATCAATACATAATATAAGTAGATAACATTAGGGTTTTATAAACTAAGATAGCACTTAGAAACCAAAACCATGATGAAATTAATTTTTGAGGAAGAGTTTTTAAGAAATACCTAGAGACCTTGAGATACTAAACTATACCATGTTATATTCCATGAATTACTATAAAATGAGTAAGGAATCATTATTATTGGTTTGAATATAGCTAAAAAATAGTATACTGATGTCTTTCTATGGTGACATTCCTTTTGAGATGTTAATAATTATAGAGTTTTTTGGAAATTCTCAATGAAGATGAAACATGATTTTTTGGGATCACATTTTGAAAAAATAGGATGTTAGTCATGGTATACATCATGGAAGTGGAAATTTTTATAGGAATAGTTTTTAGAAGGCACTGGAGTTTTGGAGAACAAAACCATTCCATATTTATACAGAACCACATCATGGTGTATGTTAGTTATGAAATTTTAATGATGGAAATGACTTGATTTTTTTAGAAAATTTGAATTCAACAACCATGGGTTTTAGATTCAAACATTTTAATAATGAAACCAAAATATATTGGACATAGAATGACATGCTTTATGAAAATTCCAAAGATATTATAGATTTGGTTAGATTCAAAATTATGTGAATTATATATCATTTATGGGGACTTTTACTCACCCTTGTTAGATGTTTTTGGAGGAAAATAATGTGGCGACATTTTGAATTTGAAGGATGAAAATTTGGGAAGAAAAAATTAAAGATATTATAAAATAATATTTATAGGATCATAAAAACAAGCACAATTGAAGAATAAAAAAAGATTTTTTGATAGATTTGGAGACTTATTAAGAGATATTTGGTTCTATGGAGAAATTCATTAAAGATTCATATTTGACCTTAGAGTTTGATATAACGAGAAACATGGTAATTTTAATATTCTATGATATTCATTATGATTATAGTGTCCCTACTTCGGTTCACCCAACTTGTGGTCGGACTAGAGATCCATAGACCTCAGGCATGCCTCCTCATATAATATAGGATTCTAATTAGTAGTAAGGGTCTAGGAGGTGATTTTGGTGAGGCTATACCATCATATTAGAGTGCCAATCATGTAGTGTAAAATTGAAACAATAACTAGAATATAATAAAATCATAACATACAACCAAGACACCTGAAACTAACAACACAACATAACCCATACTAAAATGAAAATTTTCATTATCATACATGTCTCACAGAACAAACTAGATCACTTGTGGGATAATAATATATATAAGAGTTCTAAAATTTAACAGCATGAATTAGTTAATACATGACATTAAGGATCCACCATGACTATCTCTAGAAACATCAACGTACATTCTATACACCAATCGTACTAGCATCTACACTATGATCTGAGCCCCAATCCCTTTCCTTTTCATGCTTCATAAGAAAAAAAGGATACATGTGTCCCGAAGGGCCCATGAAGGGTGTGTGGGTATGAAACTCCATAGGCCAACAAAAATGGCGTGCATAGATAAATTCTAAGATTATATGAGTGTATATAAAACATAGCACATGAGTATACAAAATAAAAAAATCAAACCCCATTTTACTTTGTTCTTTATGATCCCTGAGTGAGTTGCCTACTTGCTTTGGCTAGTGCTATAGCGGGACAATGTACCCATGACATATCACATCAAAAGAACCCATGGTCTTCTAACTATTTTCATACAACATGAAAAGTCATGAAAGTACATAACCATCTCAATCATATCAAAACAACCACATCACCCTGAGGGAATACCCTCATTGTAATGCATAAGATTCATAATCAACCAACCTCCTATCCAACCATTGACTTATCTTTACAATGGTACCCATGTATAATAATCAACCAATATTGTAAAATTATCACAACCACCACCCAAATATCATGGCCACATATAGATAATCCATCCTCTAGACAAATTATCATCATCATCACTCTAAACTTCCCATTCACAGAAGATACCTCCAATCATACAGTGGCCAATACACCTCATAAGTACCTATCTATATACACATGAACCCAATGTCCTTAAACCCATTGTGAGAGGAATTTCCATCCCCCTAATACTATAACATGATGAACCACTATCTCCCCTATCATCGGTGAATGATGTGTTACCACCATATTCATTCCCATTCCACCTGTGAACCCCATCACTAACCATCCAAAACCACAAAAAAATTATTAGAAACATCAATATAACCTATCAAATACTCTTTTTTCATTTACCATTACATGAAACATTCCCCATAAGTCATAATCTACACCCAACCAAATTCAAACCATTAACCTTATCTTACTATTCTAGAAGATCCATGAAAAAAATCCCAAGATCCATAGAGAACTTAGGTGATACCATTCCCAAGCACTCACACATACCTACATGAAATAAAACATCACATAGTGTAAACATAAATATAAATTATGGAATTAACTAGACACATCTTATCTATTAGCTGAAGGAGCACACACATCAGATTCTACAGCCCAATTCACTCTTAAGAAGAATAAATCTAGAAACCTAAAATAAGCCTCAATTTAGGGATATATCAACAAGAAATATATAAATGGTGAGAAAATAAAATAGTTGATGTAATATGAATATTTGAATTATCCACAATGACTCCTAGAAATTGAAAAATTATCAATAAAACTTAAAATGGGTGAAATCCCCGCATGGAAGGAAGAGAGAACAAGAGAGGGAGAGGTGAGAAGGGTGCTCTTCTCGCCCTGGTCAAAATGAGGGGTTACCTCATTTAAAATTTTTTTATATGAAAATTAATTAATTAAATTAATATTCATAAAAATAATCCAGGTACCCACTAGATTCCTGGATATCACTCACCAGGTACTAGGTGCCCACTAGGGCTATATTCAAGTCAAGTATCTTAATACTCAAGCTGAAGATCAATAATTGAATTCAACTATAGAGATCAGACAGATGCATGATTGAGTTTCAATTTATAGGATCAAGCCTCACTTAGGATTTATTGATATATTCAATTATAATTGACCCAGTTTGATTACAATACTTTAATTTTAATTATAATATCATGCTCAAATTTGAACTCGAGATTGAATTTATACTCAAGATTGAAATCCAAAGTTCTAAACTAAATAAGTATATATTTAAATAGTTAATAATTTATTAGGATAAAAATCTACTTAATTATTTTATTTGAATACTTAAACTCATCTTGAGTTATTACATGAGTAGCTTGATCTTGAGATTAGATAAAAAAATTAATTCAAATTTGATTATTTTTTTAGTCGAGCCTAAGCAGCTTGTGAGAAAATTGGTCTTTTTTATAGACCTAATGCCCATTGAGTAACCAACCTATGTTCACCATACAACTAGTGGCCTCAAGGTTTTCCCATTTATTTCCTATAGTATTGGGTACCCAATACCTTACACTGGGTACCTAGTGCCATCTTCCCTCAAAGTGGCAGCCCCACTGTCAGGTTAAATCCATTTAACTCATTTTATTGATTCCTCTAACTTAAAAAACACCTCAAATTTTCCAAAAGACACATTTTTATCAAATAATATACCCAAAATAGCTCTCATAAACACCTATAATATTATAAACTCCCCACTATAACACAACTCATCCCTGAGCTATCTCCAACCAAAACACCAACCATAACTGAAGAATTCATCACAAAATCACCCTCAAAGCACTAATATAGTGTCAAACACACCCATAAAATATTTATTAGCCTAATAAATAGAATCATAAGGACTGATTTATTATAAAGGTAGTCTCGATGGCGCTTGATCTCGTTTCCCATCGATGGCGAACCCCGTGGTAGGGTTTGGCGATGGCTGCCGCCGCAACCCCTCCTACCTCTGCGTGGGGAGGGGGACCGTCCTTTCCTGCGCCTGAATCTGGGAAGTGTGGGGATGGTGCTCTCCAACCCTCGCTGGCCACAGGCTTCCTTCTTCCGTCTATCAATGTCGCCCCGAAGGTCCCCGGATGCATCTCCGGCCAACCCGTTGTTCCAGTTTCATCACAGGAATTCTATGCGGCTTCGGCTTTGCTTTCTAATTCCCTTATTGCAAGGTTTGTGAGAAGACGTCCGCTGTTGGAGGATTTCAGTAAGTTTGTAAACGAAAAATGGGGGCTCAAGAATTTTGCGCATGTTGCAATTCTTGGACCACGAAAAATCCTCATCCTGTTTGCGGATGATGGGGATTTGGGGAAGGCTTGGTCCCGAAATAAGATGGATTCGGGTTTCCATCTTCTTCGATGGACCTTTGAAAATCATTTGAACCGTGATTCTCCAAATTCTGCAATCTGGCTGCAGTTGCCGGGACTTCCCATTCCTTTTCAAAATCCAGGACTTCTACGCTCGATAGGTAACTCTATTGGTCGATTTATTTGCTGTGATCAAAGAACTGCCTCTCTGTCAAATCCCGCTTCTGCGAGAGTTTGTGTTGAAATGGATCTCTCAAGAGTTCCGCCAGAGATCGTTTGGATCATCGTGGAAGGTGAATACAGGTACGCTCAAAAAATTCTGTATGAAACTTGGATTCCGTTTTGTTCCAATTGTTGCAAGCAGGGGCATGAAACAGTTAAATGTCGAAGAAGGATTCCAGCGTTCCATTCGGGTGCGCTTAATAACACTGGGAATGGTGATATGGTTCAGACTCATGCAGCTCTGAATCTAGGGGCATCTGAAACTGGTTTGGCCCCGGCGGTTGATGAGATGGTTCAGCACAAAACAGGTCTGGATCGAGGGGTATCCGAAATTGGACAAGCCCCAGTGGTAGATGATATGGTAAATAATCAGGGTCATGTTGAGGTTTCTTCAGGAATGTGTGTGGGGTAGGAGATCCAGTCAGGAGAACTGCCAAATGGAAGTAAGAGAGGTATGGAGGATTCAATGCAGGAAAATGAGAGTTCAATGAAAATGGCTAACAGAAAGGGGGAAGAAGTAATGGAGCATTCTGATAAAGAGGGGATGAAGGCTGGTGAGCCTGATGTGCTGTATATGGGCAGGGGACTGGGGAAAAATCAGACATATAGTGGGAGTAAATCTACAGGGAAGAGCTCTCCTGTCATGGTACAGGTTAGTGATGATGGATTGATAAATTATTCGGAAAATCAGTTTGCTGTCTTGATGGATAATGATCAGAAGGAGGATGAACCAATGGAAGAGGAGGCAGTTCAGTGTCTCCCATCTCATGAAGATGCCATCATTGTCCATGTGATGGAGGGCTCAGCTGTTCTGACCATGGGTGACTCTGGTGGACAGCTTCATGTCTCACCTGGGATGGAGCAGGTAAAAATTGGTAAAAGTTTAGGGAGTTTTGATGAGAAAATCAAGGAGATATCAAAGGAGGTGAATGGGGTATTGGCAGCTTCTCATGGGCAGGTTTCTCAAGAAGGCAGTGAACATGATCTTGTCATGACAAAAGAAACAATGGTGATGGAAAATCCGAAAGTTTTTCAGGTTGTTGGAAGATTTATGAATGACTTGAGTAAGAGCAGTAAGGTTGACCATGGATGTGTTGTGGAGTCACATGGTTACCCCTTGCAAGAAGGGGAGATCCATAACCACAAATCATCCTACATTGATGTTGTCAAGCATGGACTTCAAGATCCCCTAAGAAAGGAAGTGGAGGGGAAAACCAAAAGTAGGAGGAAGACACGGAGGGACTATACGGACCTACCCAAACCAATGGCGACGAGGTCTGCTTAAAAGAATGAAGGGTCACAAGAAATTGTTCATACAAATGGGAATAGTGGCAAGCGAAGGGGAGGGTCTCCTAAGATGGATAATGGACATAGTGGGAAACGGAAAATCAAGGAGAAGATGTCTGAGGAGATGCTTAGGAAGAAAAACATGTATCTTGAGATGATGCGGAGGTATGAATCTTCAGAATGGGAGTCAGCTAATCCTGGCGATGAGTTATCCGATGATAGGGAGAGGGATGAGTATGGGTTTGATGTAATGTAGCATTTTTATTTTCTACTGTCTTTACTTGCACTTTTTTCTTAATAAATTTTCGGGATCAGGCTTTCGCCTGGTCCAGACCTTTCTGGTAAAGGTAGTCTCTATCATAGGAATCACCTACTTTATCACACCATAACATCTACCTGACCATCATCCCAAAACCCATTCTTATTGGCCACCAAAACACTATCATCATGAATCATACTGATGACTTAAACCTCAACCGAAACATGGTTGATCCTTTTTATACAACAAAAATTATAAAATGATACCCATCAATGTACATCATGTATCGTTATCCATTATGAAAAACTAAAATACACATAATCATAATCTACCTCTGACCATAAATGGATCGTGGAACCACTCCAAGAAATTTATCTCAATCCTATATAGCTGAATTGAACCCCAAATTTCTGATTCCTAACTACCCTATAGTGTTACAATCAATGTCAACCAATTCTCCCACCAATGATCACCATGACTGTCACCATGAACTGAATGTATACAAAAATTCTATCCATTGAATCCTAGAATTTCTCACAGTTCTACCTCATATGCTTGAGTCTAACTAGAACCATGACCTACAACTAATTATGAGGTCATCTAGTATAACCTATTTAAATTCCCCATATTACTACAATATTCAAACTCCTAGGTAGTTAGTCGCACTGATCTTGAACGTTCCCATCTACTCACACTGATAACATCACATAGATGACCCACTCCATGGTGGAAATTATGATAATCTACCTTGACCACCCTATTGGGTCACCCAATACTCCCACTTACTGCTACCCAAAGCTCCTCCACCATTACCACCCGATGTTATCATTTTACCGGGTATATTAACATTTGTTAGGTTTCATTCTGCAATCAATTCATAGTTCACTACATTCGACAATGAGGTTAATCTGAATATATCACTAGTATCCTAGTATCATATTAAAGACCATCCTCAAATCACCACACCTTGGTGGTATCATATCCTTCAAACATTGATGAAAAATGAAATGGATATATAAACTTACTAGTATAATCCACGACATAAGTACCCCCTTTAATATATGCATAAAATTATTGGCTTAGTTCACCCTAAAAGTCTTTGGGAAAAAGTTTTTAAAGATCACCACCTAAAAATATTTACAAGTCATCCTTTCAATACTACCTACTTGATCCTATATATCCCAATAGATTTTTTTTGATCCCTTTAGCTTATACATCTCCATATTTACCCTTCAACCTCATGGGATCTCAATATAATCAACGATAGTATGAACACAATCCATCCAGTATTCAGCCATATGGGGTTCACCCTCTCCCTGAAAAAAGAGGATTCTAATATTGTAACTCCATTATTAGATATGTAATGGATGAATACAGTCCATGGTTTCCTTAACTAATTTTTAGAATAAATCATACCAAACTCATCCTGATTTGATTATAAAATAGTTTCCCCAACTCTACTAGATGATTTTCCACCTTGGATACCCCAGAACCTTTACATGAGACATATGTTCATCTCCACCCTTAGGGGACTCAATTGGCTTATGCATCAGCACAATCCCATATCCAGTATCCTAGTGATATAATAGTTTCTTCTAATGTGAAATATCCTTGAAAATAGATTCCATTATTAACATATATATGATAAATCAGATATCATAGATTTAGAAAGGTGTAAAAGGTAGTACATACCACTTGCCCATACACCTCCCTACCCATACATGGGCCTCATATCATCTAGCCTTATGCCCCTACATAATCTTCTCAAGGTTAGGTACAACAAACACATAGAATCCACATAACCATCATTATTGGGAATCTAAGTACTTAGTTTAGTTGAGTATAATTCCACCAAGAAGCTATAGAATTTAACACTATATAGGTTGTTTTAGACACTTTAAATAACTAAACCCTTTCCTTTAAGAATTATATTTCCAAACAAACACAAGAACACAAATGTCATGTGAACCCTATGTGACTGATATGATGCATGAAACCCCCTATTACCTCTATAGCCTAAGAGTCAGACCATAAATATAAATAACAACAAATACACATCATTTCTAGAAATCACCAATCCGTAACATCAAAAACATAGAAAAAACATCTTGGAAATTTAAAATAGAAAAATTCCTAGTAAAAAGGTTAGATATATCTCTACATAGGTTTGTTTTGAAGTCCTACCCATCCAAAACCTCCAACTACCATTCTCAAATAATAAAAGAATTGTAACACCCCAAGGTTTTAAAAATAAACTAAAATGCATGAAACACCAAGTCTATACCTAATGAATTCTTTTAAGTATATAGTTATAAATTAGCTGTTAAACATAATTTTTCTACTTCTATGTTTTGAATTTTGAAAAACGGACATCTACGGTTGTGATCAGTAATCTATTTGGAGTCTGATGAAACCAAATTGTTTTTTAGTGAATAGTAACATACCCTTATGAATAGTAATATGACCCTTATAAATAGTAAATAATATTATCATTTTATTTTATTAAGGTTATAAGATAATGAGATCTCGACTAATTTTTCAAGGAGATATAAAATCAGTTATAGTTTTAAAATTGTTATTTTTGGAATAAAATATAATTTTATTTAAAAATTAAATTAATTATATTCATAAAATTATTTTAAAAAAAGGAGTTCATTTTTGAATTCTAAACATAAAAAAAAATTTAGGGTGAATTTTTGGGATTTTTTTGAAATACTTTATTTTTTGGTGAATAGTGAAATACGGTGATTTACAAAATAGGCTAAATAAATGAATTTTTGCATCATACTTGATTCATGGTTGATGTAAATGGATATTGGTTCAAAATAACATGCACTTATTACTATTTTGGGTCAAATTAATCAATACTATTCATATTCTTTATCAAAAATATTAAACTAATGATTAAAATAACGGAAAACCCTTCCCTCTCCTCCACTATAAATACCACCCTCACCCCCCTCTACCTATCACACTAATCAAGACTTTAGAATTTTATAAGTTATACCAAATAATCTTCCCAAGCCCCTCCCCCATGTTCAAGAGCTTCTGGTCTCACCAAAAGGCCAAAAACAAGGGCCTTAAGGAGGATCTCAAGGAGAAGAGATCAAGAGGTAAATATCCTCTTTCATTTTCTTGTGTTTTCTTTTAAATTATTTATTTTATTATATTATATTATCCTCCAATTATATAAGAGTCATGAAATCTAAATTATTATATATATATTTTATTTTTATCATGTTTATGAAAAAATTCATCATCATTCTTCCTCTTCTCTTCCTCTTATTTTAAAAATAAAAACACCGTCTGTGATGTGCCGATTTACCAAAATCGTGGATGACGTGTTTTCAATTTCCATTACTTATTTCAAAGATGGTTATAAATTTTTTTTAATGGTTTAAAAATATTTTAAGGTGTATTATATATCATCTTTCATGTTCTGTATTTAATATATATACATAATATTATGTTATATAATGAAACTAGTTTGTGATTATCAAAGAACCGTCAAAATGATCTAAACAGATATCACTAAAGATTTATCTAATGATTCATCCTCATACCATATAAAAAAATTATTTATGGAATATTTTAATATTATATAAACATATTAATACTATTTCATTACAATTTTTAAATTTAATTTCCATACGACAAGAAAATCAAATACAAACCGGCCATGGAAATCATGTAAAGAATGCACCCGAAACAATGGAAGGAACAAAATACTAATAATTAAAGGTTAAAATTATGATATGAAATGATCATATAATGTGTTATAAACATGAATATGTTTCTTTAAGATATTAATAAATCTTTTTTAACCATTATACATGGGTTTTAAAAATGTTTTAAGTAAGATGAACCCAAAGTAAGGGAATTATTAACCCAATTTTTGTTCTTTGGGTTAACCTTCTACTTGATTAATTAAGTGATACTGAGAATATTTTGTAATAAATTTGGATTTATTATATTTATTTATAGTGTATACACATAATACTTTCAACATATTAATTCAACTTCAATTATATGATTTTTTTAAGGTACTTTCCTTTAGAAAGAATCTTTTAGAATTCTATTTTACATAATTCAAAATCAATGTTTTTATAAAATTATTCATGTATTATGATTATGTTATGGATATTGGGAATTTTTTATTTTGAAGGGTGTGACCTATATCTACATAAAATTCATTGGGTATGTGTAAGTAGGAGTTCAGTCGTATGGTTACTCCAAGTGTAACTACGATGGTTACACAATAAGGTATCCATGAGAGATACATTGTATGGTATCCTTGAGGGTTACAAATTATAAGGTAGATGAGAGGGTTAAAATATTTTTTAAGTAATTCCACAAGATAAATTTATGGTTCTATTTATGTTATTTATTTTTTGTGGGAATCTCATGGAAATCTCAAGTTTTACAAAGTAAGTATATATGTGTGAAAAATATGTTTTATTGAAAATGATTTCATATGTTTACAAGTATTCATGGATTACTATTTTATTTCCTTATTTTTATATCCCTTAATGAGATTTTTTTCTCATCCAAAGTTTTTAAACTATTTTCATAGGTTATAAGGATTTGTAGTACAAAGAAGTAATACAATTTAAATGTTATACATATTAGAAAAAAACATGTTTTATTTGAAAAGTTTTATATTTTGGAAGAAATGGATTCTATTTTTGTGGTATCCAATATGTATTAATGTGGAATGTTATGTATGCATTTTATCCAAATTATCTAGAAATATAAACTTTAAAAGACTCTTGATATGAAAGGAAGTGAATTCTTGACTAAAATTTAATATTATGTAATGTAATAAGGCCAGGACTTTACAGTTGGTATCAGAGGATGGTTTATATAACTTTAGGGGTTAGGATGATGTTAAAAGAATACCATAAATTATTTTTAATCTATGGATAATTTGAAATGTTATATAATTTAAATATTACCATGTTACTTTGACTAAGATATGTTTGTTAAGAATGGTTTTCAACATAAGAAATAGGGAAGATGAAGTGGAAAGGCATCAACAGAATGATATCCTTCAAAATCTATAGCCTGCAATGGTAGGGATTGGAACCAATTAGTTTGTGAAAATAATGGATTAGATGAAACAAGAAATAAATGGTGATGGAATCCATGAAAGATAAAAACAAGATTTACCATAAAGTAACATGATGATAGTGGAACATTTTATGTGGAAAATCCCTCCTCCTTTCAGTGGATCTTCTAACCCAGTAGTAGCTGACAGATGGATTCAAGCCCTGAAAAAGATATTTGATGTTATTGTATGTTCAGATAATAAAAAAATTAGTCTTTCCATTTATCATTTTAAGGTTAATCTGATTAGTGGCGGTAAATAGTCATGAATATCAGGGATATAGAGGAGATTTAATCCTTAGAGTGGGATTAATTTAAAAGTATTTTCCTTGAGAAATATTTTCCTAAAGTGGCTAGACTTAGGATGAAGAAGAAATTCCTTAAATTGAAGAAAAATTTGGAAGATTTAGTGGTTGTTTATAAGGAAAGATTCACCCTTCCTCAGTAAATAAAATGATATAAGTGTTGATTATATTCTTCTTAAAGTATTCAAAAACATCCTGGTATTGATCTATCCACATGAAAGCTCAATCCTTCATGGTAAAAGTAGTCAATGGTATCATGATATGAGAAAAATAAGACATAAACCTTCTATAATAACCTGATAATCCAAGAAAATTATTCTCTTATACATTGTTATTATACTTACCAAGAAACAATTACTTAAATCTAAGATGTATTAACTGTTATTCCATTCCGGGACATGATATATCTAAGTAAATTTACCTCACACATTCTGAAATCACACTTGGAATTTTTTTATACAACTAAAAACACAAAAGGATCTTTAATAAAGTCTTCATATGGTTCATTATCTCTTCCTCTATCCTCAAATACACCAATATTTCAATAATGAATACTACCATGAATAGATTCTAGAACTTGTGAAACAACAATTTATGAATCCCATAAATACTATTAATGTATTCATGAATTTTAATGGAATCACCATGAACTCAAAAATGTATAAAGTAACACTTGGAATTATTCTTCTAAATGTCCTTATTCTTCACCTAAATCTAATGATATGCTGAACAAAAATAAATCCTTGATAATTATCTAACCCCCGTTAGTTGATCAAACAAGTTTTCAATACATAGGAGTGGATAACTATTCTTATCCACCACCTAATTCACTCACTTATAATCAAAAAATAACTAAAAAACACCACCCAAATTCTTAATAAATAATTACAGGGATTCCCAAGGAGATACACTTGGTTGAATGAATCCTTTTTTCCACATATCATTAATTTGAATTTGTAACTTTCACTACTCTAAATGAGATATCCAATAAAAATACATAAAAATAGGGAAAATTATGGGTTTTAACTCCACCATGGAATTGAATTAATATTAAGGGAGTAGTAGGAAAGATATAAAATATCTTCCACACATTTCTCAAATATTTACTTGGTTTCTTTTTTGAATGAACCAAATATAAATCCTTCCAACTATGATGAAAGAGGCTCCAAGAACCCACAATCCATATGATGGCCAGCCTTACTAAAAAAAAAATCATATTCTCACCTTCCATGTCAAATAAAATCACTCATAAATAATATAATTCAATGATGGTAAACATAGAGTACATCTAATCCATTCCAATGATAAAATATTATTGATGTATCTATAATAATAATAACACACCAACTAGATGATACCATCCTAATACCATCTTACTCCCTCTATAAATTTCACCAACCAAAAATGAAATCCAACTAGTGTAGATAACACCAAGGGGGTATAAAGTCAATCCACTTTAAGCCTCAATGATCTACCTAAATCATGTGAAATAATGAAGGGTAAGTCTTCTATATTGATCAAAACGCAAGGTAACATGAAATAAAAATAAATTGTACCATGAATAATCTTTGGTCCACCTAGCCCCAAAAAATCCATGGAATTTAGCTATCTATATCCCATGCCTCTACCTCATCATCCCGATGTCATTCACCGCCTCTTCTACACTCAGCTTGAGGTCCTTGAGGTGGTAAAACACCCCTCATATTTACTCTACTTGATCCATATTATATTAGTGCTATGAAGGGATGATTTTATAGATACTTATTATAAGTTTTAGGAGGAAACTTCTACTAAGTCTGTATTTAAAACTATTGGGTCCCATCCACAGTTACACTACTAGACGCTCACCAACCTCCAAGAAAGATCAATCACTAAGAAACACTAAGCACATATACTATGTATTATTTCATACACCATATAAATAAAACAAAATAATTAAGTTATTGTACTAAATAAATTTGAGAAATATGGTTAAGGATGAATATTCATATATCAAAACCTCAACTACCTTAAGAGACACAAACCTCTACCCCAAACCCCTTACTTAGGATATTTAAATTGATTCTATATTTAAGTGAATATATCTACAATAAGGTCTTTTAAATCTCTTTAGCCTTCATAATAACCTCGATATACATCAGAAACAAGAAATGGTTGATTTATATTTGATTTATGGATGTAAATAATCCTTAAAAATTCATTCTCCCACTTCATAATCTGTTAAAATTTCAAATAAATAAAATATGATGTTTATAAAACCCACCTTGAATTCCAAAACACTTTATATCACCTTTCATATTAAATGAAAATAATATTACTATGTTGAATTTAATATTAAATATAAGAATTCAGTCTAGAATTTACTCCTAAACTTCTCCCATGAAACCTCTAATTCATTATGATCATTGTGATAAAGGATCTTCCACTACTGAGGTTTTCCTTGTAACAAAATAATCTCTAAAAGAATCCAGTAATGAACTCAACTCCAGTAACCCAAAGCTAGTGTTTACTTCATTACATTGGTATAAGATACAAGAGATTTCATCCCATATAAATTTCCATTTTAGCAGTTTTGAGAGACTAGATACATATATTATTTCCATATTGTATACAAAACTTAAAGAAAAACTTATAAATATCATGAAAAAATTATTATTTCTGTAATTATATCCTTAAATTCATTCAAATATATATTCTCGATATCCCAAGGAAAGGAAAAAATAAAGGATGAGCTCAGAATATTAGTAAGGGATTGTGTATAACAAAAGAAATCATGAATAAATATGGAATAAACAATATGACATAGTGAATAATAAATATATATTCCATTTAATTAATAACTTGAGAATGAAATTCATCCATGTATAATATAAATGTAATAATCACATGGAAAATAGTTAATAATTTCTCAATAATGGAATTCATAATGCCATACATCTAAATCTTACCACCTAGGACTCATATAAGAAATCATACTTTCTATAAATGGGAAGGTATAAACCAAGTAAGAAAATAAATAAGGGATGAAAACTAGTTTGACTCATAAGACATACCTGATGCATCGAGGGGCTATATAATTCTGGGCCCCACTCATCACGTACACATGTCCAATACATTCCTCATATATTGAATGATAAATACAATACAAAATCAATATGATTTAGTAATCAATAATACCCATATTAAAAAAAATGAACATAAATATTTCCTATTTCCAATGCATTCCTTATATATTGAATGATCAGTACAACACACAATCAATATGCCTTAATAATCAATAATGTCTATATTAAAAATAACATACAGAACATTAATATTTTCTGAGTCAATGGAATAAATTTATTAGTAATATTATTTCAATTCACACCATATATAATAATGGTTATATGTTTTAGTAAAAATTGAAATAGTGGAAATGATATTAAATATATCCATGGAATAAAATAACATGGACATAAGGGAGAACAATAAAGTCAAAAGAATGATGGAGAGTGATACAGAATTGAGAATAAATACTAGTGTACAAAATAAGGTATAAACTATAAATTAATAAGAGAATAAAGATCACCATCAATTCATCATAAATGAAGTTTTTTTTATTAAAATACATGTATTTTTGAAAATAGATAATAAAATGGATGTAAAACTTTTGAAATATTTTCCTTAAATGTTTTGTAACTTTTTTTGTAAAAATAAAAGTTATAAATCACTTAAAAAACTCTTTTCATAAATTTACAAGGAAATTTTTTAAAAACTATTCATAAAATAATTTATAATAATATAATCTTGAAAATAAACTGTACTTATGTAAGAAAATATAGAGTGGAATACAAAAATACACACGAGTGAATTGAAATCCTTTTTCAAAAATTTTAAGAAAATAATTTCCTTTTATTTTAATATAAAACAAAAAAATCGTATATTAATGGGAATAGATATTGTTTTTAAAAAACATAAAAAATTATAAAGGAATATAAATAATGAAGAATGGGAATGAAGGTTAGAAAATGTTTTCTCAAGGAAAACATTTAAAAATATATTCTTTTCATATTTTTGTAAAGATAGTAAAAAAATGGATTGTATGAAAAAAGTTATAAATATTACTTCTAATTTTTTTAGTAAAAAGTAAAATTTAATGTAAATTTACTTTAATAAATCATTTAATCATAAAAAATAATATTTTTTTAAGAAAAATAAATAATATGGATATGGGGAAAAATACTCCCGACCAAAAAGATGAAATAAGGTTTAATTTTATTATAGAAATTATTTTGATTAATTTGAGTACCAAAGTGGAAATAAATGATAAGAATACATTTAAACCTCAAGAATAAACATAGTATAATAAAATTTATTAGGTTTAAGAACTAAAAAACATAAAAGTCCCCCAAAGTAAATATAAACATAAAAAACCAGAATAAAATTGAAATTTGAACCTAAAACCTTACCTCAGAATTACACTTGTTTGAAAATGATCTAACCTCATGCATAATAAATTAATATTTTATTATACATATATATCATAACCATTTAAATATTTATCTCACTATATACTATTCACTTATAACTTTTCATTACTCACTTATTAATAATTCGTTTTTAAAGTTAATATTTATTTGCTTACAATTATGTTTACCTTGCATGTTTTAATTTTGTAGTTATAGTCCTTTAACATTAGTCATGGTTACATCATCTATATAATTTTAATTAAGGTATTGAGTATGTTTTTGATATATTTTCGGTTTCTCATGATCATTTCATGGAACTTATGATATTATCTTTCATAAAATTCTTAAAAAATTATTTTTTTAAAATTTCATTATATAAAATGATTTGATTTTATTAACCAATATACATAGATATATAAATATTCCATATTTATGAAACCATATTAAATTCATAATTATTACATGATATTATTAGTATTTACCATTAATTAAACATTCATGGAATAAACATTTTAACATAATTCACATAGGTAGTAAAACCAACCCAAATAAGAGTGTGTTATACCGATTAAATGTGTAAGAACAAGCTATTTCATAATGATAATATTTATTTTATAGAATATTAATAATTTATTTTTTTTATTAAAATTATAAATTAGATTAAAAAATAGGTATATAAATAAGATAAAATAAATATAATGGTAAAAATTTATTACTTTCAAAGTGTCTAAGTATGCTCATTTTAATTGGTTAAATTTTACAACGACCATTTATTGTTAACATTATAAATACCATGACAAAATTATCTTTCCAAAACCATAATAATTTCATATATATTATATTTATACATTTAATACACTTAAGGAACTTCCATGTTAGGTGGTGATGGAAAATGAAATACATCATTCATGGAGGCGGTATTCCGCATATACACATGGAGAACGTTTTCATTTTCAAATGAATGGGAGGGAAGGAAGGAAAAAATTATTTATATTTAAATAATAATAATAATTTAATATATATCATAAGTAGTCATTAAATCCATCTTTATAACCATCCATGTGAGGTGGTGATAAAAAATTCAATATTTCATTTATGTAGGTTCAAGTTCACACGTACACACAAATGACATTTTCATTTTCCATTGAACAAAAAAATGTAGATAATGGTTGTCCAATTAATAAAATAATATTCCAGTAAACTATTTATACTAATTTAATTATTTTATTATGGTTATAAAATAATTTTAATAGGTTTAAGAAGAAATAAACATTAAAGAACTCAGTTAAAGAAATTACATATTCCTTGAATATTATCAATTGGATCACACCTTAAACATTCTTAAATTAGTATTTTGGTAATAAAAAAACTCCTGGATGTGAAAAAATAATTTTAGAGGTACTTTTTCATGGATAGGTATATATAATGTTCCAAGAGAGCAAAAAAAAAAGTGAGGCGATTAAGGGATCCCTCTATAAGTGAGAGGGGATGTACTTTTATAAATACTCTTAACATTAAAATAATATAAATGTATTTATCATGGTCAAGTGGAACTAGGGAAACCCAAATTATAAGATATTATAGAATAGGTATAAATATAGTCAACTAATCAAATTCAATTTAAGTTTTTATGATATTTAAAAAACCATTTAACCCTTATCGCGGTGACAAACTTTTACCACGATAATTTATCATTATAAAAAAAATGAAATGAAAATAATTACCTAATTTGAATATGATGGTTTTAAATAGGTAATTTTTTAAAAGATTCAATTTATTATTATGGTAAAAATTAGTTTAAATATAAGTACACAAAACACAATGGAAAAAAATTTTCTAAGAAAAATGAAATTTTAAGAATAAAAATAATCTTACACAAAAATCATGTGTAGCATTAATTCCTATAAAATTTATTGACTTATAAATAAATAAATTATATATTTTTTTTAATTTTAAATAAAAAAAAATATAATGTAACCTTGTAAATACTTAACTTAATAAAGTTTCAAAAATAGTTTTTTTATTATAATAAAACATCACTTTGGTTCCAAATGTTTCTATTTTCAATTTTTTTAAAATTATTATTTCTATACATAAACATATATTTGGTATATCCAAAAATTTTCATAAAAAATTAATTAATTATTATATCATGATAATGAAATAAAAGTTATGGTATCTGTAATAATGGCATTTTTACTATTGACCCAAAAATAATTTATTTTACAAAAATAAAAAGAGTCCACTCTAAGATAATTTTGACAAGATGAATTTAAAACTGAAGCTAATTTCATCAAATTAAAATTATAAAATATATAAATTTATCTTTTAAATGAAAATATAAGTTAAAAAAACTACTTTTAGACAGTAATGGCCCTTTTAAACTTCAAGTTTTCTTAATATTATTTTATATCAATTTATAAATAATTGAATGTTATGTAATGAATCTGATTTTTTATGGTTTTATTTTTATTAATTAATTAGGATAATTATGAGACCAGTTGCTGAGACAACCTATTATTATGAGGCTCGGTGTTCTAGAAACAATTCATTGAGAAATGTTAAGTTTTTAATAAGTCTTGCGAGCAGTTTTCTTAAAATAGTGGAATAACTCTTAAAAGGATGCACATATTAGAAATTTGAAGGATCTATTGAGTTTGGAATGACAAGATTAACCTAGGTGGAACTTAAATTTAGTCTTCATGAGTCTTCAATGGAAAAACCAGAAAAGGATGTAAACGTTATTAATAATTTAATTAAAAAAATTATTTTTGACACATTGTTGGTTTTTCATTTAATATGAATTTATCAATAAATTTGGGTTATGACATAACTCTATAATTAATTTGAGGAAAGGAGACATATCTCTCTCTAACGAACACCGGTTGATCATGGATCGACGATCAAAAACGCACCCGAATTTGAAGGAACTTTGCCACCACTACCGACGACAATAATCCTTCATCTGCGACTAATCCAAATCAAGGTAGGGTGTTGTTATTTTATTTTATTTCCTCATTTTATAATAAATGATGAACTCGGATCGACCAACGAATAGTTTGACCCATGGTTTGATCGTTCTTACAGGATGGTCTTAATTGCAGGAAATCATTAAGTTTTATTGTTATTTATTCTTGTTTCTTAGTTCTTTGTTCTGACAAGAAAGGATTGAGGCCGATACAAACAAAGGAAGAGATTCATTCCTTAGGGTGTTATTTGTGCTTTTCTTACCCCCATTCTCAGTGTTCTTCACCGTTGGACCCTCGTGGTCGCAGATCGACTTGTCAGGAGGCTTCAAACACGATCGAACCCCACCAGAGTGATGGAAAGATGAATCAGAGCCCAAGGTAGTTTAGATCAAGACCCGAGGATAAAAAATGTACCTTCATAAAAAAAATGGAGCACCATAGGATTATTGACCACCTGCGGAAGTGGAAGCACTGGAAGTTTGTGCCAGCGATGCATGTCGGCACGACGCGCTGGCACCGCGTGGAACATGGACCGACTGCTAAAGGGAGCCCATAGTGGTAGTGAGGCCATGGGAAAGAAAATAATGTGGGGAATAAATAGATTCTATGGGATGTCCATATGGGACACAATGCAGAACCTCAGAGACTAGGGGTAACACGACTGGGGCGGGCCATGTGCGGCGGAAAAACTGACCCACGTGTATGCGGGCCAAACGAGTGGTTTCAGGGAGTCATACTGAGTATTGTTTTTCTCAACCCTACATGAAATTTTCCTGCACTTGTCATTTCTTGCGCAGATGATAAAATCTTTGATGAAGTTCTTGGAAGACTAAGACCAGGTTATGCCTTGTGTGACTGGAAATCCTGAGGTGTGTTCCAACAACTTTTCTGACGACAGTCTTAGTACCTCTTACTTTACAAGTTGGACTTGTGGCCATAGCCTCTTTTCTTTTGGTGGGCTTGTTTTGGACCGGTTTACTTTCCAATACTTTCACTATTGTACTCTGGTTGTGGGATATAATGGTTTTCATACATTGTTTACTTTGTTTTTTTACATTTCAGCATTGTGGCTTAGAGATGTGTGTGTGCGTATAGGTACTTAGGAAAATACCTCCCATTTGTGGGATATTCCTACTCGGCTCTATTAACCAGCCCCTAACCTATTGGAGGTGGTCTTGAGGTAGGAATGACATGGACCCCTCTAGGATGGTTCAGGACAGAGTGATATCAAAGGAGGTCGGTTCTACTTTAGGACCAGGAGTCTATGAGGTTGGTTTTGGGAAACAGTATTAAGTGTTTCAAGTTCAGATTTCAGGGCATAAAATTCAGTGTTGGTGTGGCGGTTGACGTATCCATACACTAGGACTCTGGGCACCTGTTTTTTTGAATCGTTACATGAAAACACTGGTTAAAGGGGAAAAAATGGCAAATGCATCATATAGGAATGGGTTGTGTCATCCATGTCCTTCTTGAGTTATCTCTCCAGATATACTCTATTGACCATGGTATATATTGTTTTATTACAATATGTCTCCATATAGATATCCATACAAGAATCTATTGATTGATCATGAGGATTATTCTCCTAGAGATGAGGCATTGCTGCAGGGGCTTATACCAGATATGAAACCTCTGCGTGGTTTTCCAATTATAGTACCACCGTTTGAGCAACAGTTATTACTAGCACTACCAGATGAGGATGCACATAGACTGAGTGTGTTGTACAAGTTTCTGAGGTAGAGACCTCCTAGGTTTTGGGGTGAGCCAGACCCCCAAGAAGTTGAGGATTGGTTGGAGGTAGTTACCAATGTCTTCTACCATGTGATAATGCCTCTTAACCAGATTAAAATACTTGTCGCGAGTCTTTTTCAGAGCTCTATAGGGCGATAGTAGATCTTAGTGACAAAAACACATGATGAGGTGACTCTCTCTTGAGCAGAATTCAAGCGTCTCTTTAGAGAGGAGTTATTTCCATCTATATTATGATTAGTACATATATAAGAGCTTCTACATCTGTAGTAGGGCATTTTGACTATGGTAGAGTATTCAGTGTTATTTACCGATTTTCACGTTACTCCAAAGATATGGTACGATACCCATTCTTCAGGGATCATACCTTCGATCAAGGATTACTACAGGAGATCAGGGTATCCATGATATCCCTTAGAATTCCTAATTATTTTAAGGTACTTGAGAAATCCCTACTAGTGTAGATATTTCTATTAGAGTAGACACCAACAATGGGAGCTACCAGTGGGCACCAGGTAGCTGAGACTTCGACAGTAATTATCCAATAGTAGTTGCAGGGACCCAAGATGGCCAGGTACTCTAGGGGGAAACCCCAGGGCACATGATTAGTGTTTTAAGGATCCCAGGGCCGCTCGAGTCAGCTAAGGGATAGTCTGTTCTATTCATGCAGTAGTTGGGGAAATCTTGCATGAGATTACCCAACCCGTTATATGACCGATTAGGAGGCATTCGAGGGAGTTCCGTGGTAGAGTGCGGTGTGTCTGCAGTGATGGGACTAGGTTTTACTTTTTTGGTGAAAAGTAAATGCATTAAGCTTACGATGGAATCAATAATAGGAGGGTATAGATGATTACTCATCTATTGTCTAGCCTCACCCTCGGTGGAGTGGATGAAATGAGTCCTCAGTTTCTTGCAGTGGTGGCAGAGCATGAGGAAATTTTTCCTGATGATGTTCTAGGATTACCTATCCACATATAGGTAGAATTTTTCATTGATATATACCTTAGGAAAATGCCGATATCTACACCTTCATATCAGATAACTCCCACAGAGATTCATGAGCTGAGGGTGCAGTTGGAGGACTTGTAGAGGAAGGGCTTTGTGAGGCCCAATGTTTCACCCTAGGTGGCCACAATTTTATTTTCCAAGAAGGAATATGGGATTTTGAGGTTATGTATGGACTTCCAAAACCTTAACTGGGTGACCATTAAGAATAAGTATCCCCTACCAAGGATTGATGACCTCTTAGATCAGTTGAAAGGGGAGCGACAGTTATTGAATATTGACCTCATATTGGGCTATCACTAGCTACGGGTACAGGATGAGGATGTATTGAATATGACCTTCAGATGTCGATACGACCACTATGAGTACCTGGTGATGCCATTTGGCATGATGAAAGCCCTAGTAGTGTTCATGGGACTCATGAAAAGTATCTTTTAGCCTTACTTAGACTTGTTCGTGGTTGTCTTCATTGATAATATCCCAATGTACTAAATGTCCAAGGAGGAGCACACTATACACTCGAGGATGGCCCTAGAAACACTTTGAGATCACCATTATTATGGTAAGCTCTCAAAGTGTCATTTTTGGATTTGAGAGGTCTATTTTTTGGGAAATGTCATTTTAGAAGATGGATTTATAGTGTATCCAGTGAACATTGAGGAGGTGCTTTCTTAGGAGCCACCAAAGAGTGTTACTGAGGTGTAGAATTTCCTTGGTTTGGATGGGTACTATTGGAGGTTTGTACCTGAATTTTTCATAGTAGAAAAACCCTTGATAAATTTGACACATTAGGGGAAACCTTTCGTGTTGATAGTGAAGCGATAGTAGTACTTTTAGAATTTGAGGCAGAGGTTGACGAGTACTCCCATCTTGAAATTTATAGAAGAGGGTGTTGATTACGTAGTGTTCTACGATGCATCCAGAACTGGTCTTGTTTGTGTCCTAATTTCGGGGAAAGTGGTGATTGCCTATGGTTCACACCATTTGAGACATCATGAGAAGAATTATGTGACCCATGGTCTTGAGTAAGCAATGATAGTCTTTGCTTTGAAGACTTGGTGACACTACCTGATGGGTGAGCAGTTTATCATCTACTCTGATCACAAGAGTATCAAGTATATCTTTTCTTAGAAGGATCTGAACTTGATACATAGGTGAGGGCTATAGTTCCTCCAAGACTATAACTTTTATATTTACTATACTCCAAGGAAGGGGAACATTATGGGAGATGCTCTCAGTAGGAGATCCATTTTGTAGTTGCTAAGCAAGGAATTGGAGCAGTTGGCCTCGTTACATATATCATTTTTGGATAAAGATGGATCAAATTACCTCCAGTCAATGGTTTTCAACTCTCCAATCTTATAGCGAGTCAGGGAGGAACAAATTGGGGATATAAACCGTGAGACTTTACATGCTCATATGACCACTAGGCATGCCCGAGATAGATATTCAAAAGGTGGGTAGTACATCATCCTTTTCAGAGGGTGCACAGTAGTACCGGTGGTGTTGCGGGAGGAGTTTTTGAGGGAGTTCCACACATCCCCTTTGGAGGTACATCTAGGTGTGGTAAAGATGTATCAGGACCACAAACATCAATTTTGGTGGCCTGGGATAAATAAGGGAGGTGTATAGTTCATCTCTTGATGCCCCACTTGTCAGTAGGTGAAGGCCAAACACCAGATTCCAGCTGGTTTAAATCAAACCCTTGAGGTGAGAAAATAGAAGTGGGATAGTATATTGATTGAATTTATGACAAGTTTACCACATTAATCTAGGGGACATGATATCATATGGTTGATCATTGACTGACTCACCAAGTCGGCCCCCTTCCTAGCTATCTGAGAGTAGAGTTCCATAGAGAGCTTGTGGCATCTCTACATGAAAGAGATAGTGCATATTCATAAAGTTCTATTGATGATAGTATCATATCATGATGATCACTTCACATCCCACTTGTGGAAGCGATTTCAGGAGGTGTTTGGGACTCAATTATGATGGATCATGACATTTCATCCCTAGACGGATGACCAAAGAGAGAGGACCATTCAGGTTCTAGAGGATATGATGGGGGCCTATATCTTGGATTTTGGCCACAATTGGGAGGATCACCTACCTCTGGTGGAGTTTGCGTACAAAAAAAGCTACCATTCCACCATTTGTATGGAACCATTAGAGGAATTGTATGAGAAAACCTCTAGGTCATTTCTTTGCTGGACTGACCCAGGAGAGTCACCACTCATGGGTCCAGAGTTGGTGTGGGTGAACAAAATGAAGCTACAGATCATCCAAGAGCAGATGAAGACTAAAAAGAGTTGAAAATAGTCTTATGATGATTGGCGGAAGAGGATTTTGGAGTTTTAATAAGAAGACCATGTGTTCTTTTGGGTCTCATATCGATTTGGACTGTAGAGATTTGGATGAGGTGACAAGCTATCTCTAAGGTTCATCATCCATTTTCGGATTCTGTATATATTTGGTGAGGTGGAATACTGCTTGACTCTACCACCATAGTTAGATTAGGTGTACGCCATCTTCCACATGTCACAGCTGAGGAGGTATGTTCATGACCCCTCACACATCATCAACTCTGGCGAGATAGACATCAACGATGGGGTGAATTTTACTGAGCTCCCAGTGGATATTGAGGGTTGATAGAAGAAGATCCTTTGTGGGAATTTTATCCCTCTGGTTCACGTTTGGTGGAAGAATGGGAATCTATAAGAAGGCACTTGGGAGCGGGAGGCTCAGATTTGTGCTCTATACCCTCATATTTTTCTTGAGTATCCCTTGTTTAGGATTTTGGGGATGTAAATCCATTATGTGGGGAGAATTTAATGAATCATATTTTTCTAGTTTTGTTTTTATAAATTAATTGGGAATATTCCAAGACTAGGAACCAAGACGACATGTGATTCTAAGGCTCGGTGTGCCTAGAACAATTCGTTAAAAAATATTCAGTTTTTAATTAATCTTAGGAGAAAGTTTCATGAAATAGTAGAATAACTCTTAAATGGGTGCCAAAATTAGAAATTTGAAGGCACCGTTGAGTTTGGAATGGTGGGTTTGCTCTAGGTGCGACTTAACTTTAGTCGATGCAGGTATTTAGTGGAAAAACCCAAAAAGGACGTAAATGTCATTAATAATTTAATTTAAAAAGTTATTTTTTGACATAACATTGGTTTTTATTGTAATATTCCTTTGTTAATAATTCAGTTTTATGACATAACCCTAGAATTACTCCATGGAAAGGAGACATAGCTATCTCTAGTGAACACCGGTGGATCATGGATCGACGATCAACAACGCACCTAGACTCAAAGGAACTTCACCACTACCGCTAATGACAATAATCCTTCTTCCACGACTAATATGAATCGAGGTAGGGCTTTGTTCTTTGATTTTATTTCACTATTTATAGAATCAACAAAGAATACGGATCAACCAACAAACAGGTTGACCCACAGTTCGATGATTCTTACGAGATGGGCTTAATTGCGGGGAATCATTAGTGTTTGTTATTATCTATTACTATTTCTTCATTCTTTGTTATAAAAAGAACATATTGAGGTTGATATGAAAAAAGTACAAGGTTCATTCCTTAGGGAATTATTTGTGTTTTTCTTATCCCCTTTCATGGAGTTCTTCACCGTTGGAACCTTGTGGTCACAAATCCACTTTTCAAGAGGCTCTAAATGTGATCGGACCCCCAAAGTGATGAAAAGATAAATCAGAGCCCAAGGCAGTGCAAATAGTGACATGAGGATCACAAATGTACATTCGTCTCAAAAAATGGAGCACCAGAGGATGATCGGTGACCCATAGAAGGGAACTTGCAGTGGGCCAACTACGTGGGACGTAGTGCGGCACCGCAGGGACCCGGGGGGCATGTAGCTGGGGTAGGCCGTGTGCGGCAGACAAGCCAGCCCGTGTGCATGCAGGCCGAACCATAGGAGTTGGGATGCAGTAAGGGGACCCAGAGGGCCTAGTGGGATAGGACCAATAGGATAGAATGGGTCAGGTTAGATGGACTAGGTTGGGTCAACCAGACCGGGTCGTCTTGGTTGGCGGGTCATATCGGACCCGGACCAGACTCTGGTCAGATCTTTTTACTAAAATGATCACAAATTTTAAATGGTGCATCCATTTGATGAGCCATCTACGATTTTGGGATCTTTATGATGAGAACATCCTTTTGAGATATCCTAAGTGGGGTTTTATGGAAGTATGCATATGAACTAATGGCTTGAGGTGTAGGTTCTCCCAGAACAAGAATGCTGTGAATGGAATTATGTGGCTGGCTGTGACCTAGAGACTGTGTGTATTATATATATTGTGTGTCTTATGGAGACTGTGTGTCTTATGGAGACTGCATGTCTTATGGAGACTCTATGTATTATAGAGACTATGTGTCATGTTGATACTGTGTGTCTTATTGGATTGATTATATCTGTATGTTCTTGATATATTTTTTGTATACATATATCTATGTAGAACTGACTATGTATTTTTTGGTGGTATTCCTTTTGTGGTATTACTTGGTGGTATTACTTCATGGTATCTCCTTTTTGGTATTCCTCCATAGTATTTCCTCTATGGCATTCCTTTGTGACATTCCTTTATGGTATTTCCTTTGTGGTATTTTATTTGTGTTATTTTCTTTGTGGTATTCCTTTATGGTTTTAGGGTGTCCTAATGAGTATTGTTTTACTCACCCTTGCATGGGAGTTTCCCACACATGTCAGGTCTTGTGCAGACGATCAAATATTCGACAAAGTTCTAAGAATACTAAGATCAGGCGATGCCTTGTGTGACTAGAAAGGCCGAAATGTGTTTCAATAGCTTTTTTGATGATAGTCCTGTACCTCTTACTTTACAGGTTGGACTTGTGGTTGCAGAATATTTTCTTTTGGTGGGCTTGTTTTGGACCTGTTTAATTTCTAATACTTTCACTATTGTACTCTGGTTGTGGGATATAGTGATTTTTATGCATTTTTTACTTAGTGTTTTTTCATTTTTTCATTATGTCTTGGATATGTGTGCATGTGTATAGGTAATTAGGAAAATGCCTCCCATTCATGGGATATGCCTACTTGGTTCTAGTCACCAGCCCCTAGCTTATTAGAGGTGGGCTTGGGGTAGTCATGATACAAGCCCATCTGGGGCTGGTCCTGATATGTTAATACATTAATTCATACATCATATTATTTTACAAGTGACAAATTTATTAAAATTTACAATACTTTATAAAAATTTCTTTGAAAAAATATCCCTTTTCAACATTGAATGATTTTAATCATATCACATTAATTAATTATTTTTAGACTAAATAGTACTATATAAGCATCTTAATCGATTATGATATTTTTATTTACTATAGGTTTATTTTTCAATGTTGTGGATTGTTTTAATTTTTTGTTTTGTGTGTTATAAGCTATTCAAAATAATATTTATTTAATGGGAAAATATATACTAAATATCCAAGTTTTTACATTCAAACCATTTATATAAATTAAGTCCTCAAAATTTCATTTATTACATACTAATGAGATTAGAAAAGGGAATCCATAGGAAAGATATGACTCAAGATAAAATTTCTACCAAGATATAAACCTCACCATATCAGGTAAGACTTAGAAACTTATCATAAATATTTCTTAAACCATATATGTAACTTTATAGGACTCATAATTGTGAATGAGTTTCTAAATGTTCACATTTGAGTTATGTTTTACACATAGTAATTAATAGATTAATCTTACTCATTAATTTAAGGAATATGAGAAAAATACATACTTTATTCCTTTCCACTTACTAACTACAATTTTACCATTTGGTTGAGTTTTTCAATCAGTTTCCAATTCTCATTATAATGATGAATAACTAAAATAAAATTTTCATGCCTAAAGTAAAAGAATCAACCTTTAATGGATTCAAAGATCCAAAGAAGAGGGAAACATTATTTATTTTATCTAAAACCAAAATGGGTAGCACAATATAAGATAATACTCAATATGAATAAACCTTTATGTGAATAAGTAATATATTAATTCCTAAACCCTAAATAATAACACCCAAATAAATGATATAATAGTTTAACCTTCAAATTATTCATTATAAATATTAGCACTAGTTTAATATATATTATTTTATACTTGATATACTAATTATTCATTTCACAATCCAAAAAAATCAGGATTATCTCAAAGTAAACCATAGGTATAACAACCAAGTTGAAACTATAGAATGTATACACATATTAACAGAGACCACATGATATAATTTTATGGTAATAAATTTCCAACTAGTTGTGTTGATTGAAAACTTCTTCCTTAGAGTGTTAGGAGATGATTAAATATTCTCTATAGATATAAAATAGTGTATAAATCTAGAATCAAATAAAGCATTATCTAAATTTGAGTTTATGATCAAGATACATGAAATAATATACTTATCAACTTCACCTTCAGATGAGGTAATCACATTAGCTTGAAATTTCCCTTGACCTATTATTAGGTTGACACTTGGGACATTTCTTTGAATAACACCCCATGACCTTATAGTTGAATCATTATATATATGAAACTTTTTTATTTCCCTAGAATTTATGATCCTTATTTACTTTATCTCTAAACTTATAAAGAACTCCCATCACTTTAAAAAAACCCCAAGGTGTTTATTTCTACAATCATTACATATTAAAAATTCCACCCTTCTATTTTTCTCCATCGACACATTTATATTTACATAACAAGAATCCGTCCTCTTTTTATCTTATTTTCCTTTAAGAATATGGAACTTGATACTATATATTTAAAAGTAATTTTTTTGATAGAGTAATGACCTTCCAAGGCCTGGCTTTATCCCATCAAAGAAACAATCAATCCTACTTTTGGATTATTTTTGTAGTCTACAACATGTCTTTCTAATACTGTAAAGTTAGCCTCATACCCATCAATACTTTCCACTTAAATTTGTGTTAAATATAAAATTTTCCTTTTTAAATCAACTTGTTTCTCATGAGGAAAGTATTTTTCAAAGAATACCACCTTAAAGGTCTGTCATTCCATGCTCTCTATCTCATCCTCCTCCTTATCATTTAAAATCAATAAACACCATTGATTAATATCTCACATTAAATAATAACTTCAAGAATAAACTTCTCTATTTCATTACTTAACTTTTGAAAAATTGGATTTTTCACAACAATTTTTTTAACATTGGTTACTCTGCAACACTATTTCAGGTGATGTTATAAATAAGTTTTTATCATTGGTTAATAAAAATGGATATTATAGATACATTATGGTGGAATTTTTTCACATCACTTAGGAAATAACTGATATAAAAGGTCTATCATACTTTATTTTTTACATCATTTATATCAAAAATAATATGAAAAAGAATATTTTTCAAGCCTTACTAAATCAGTTATATTAAAAACGATGTAAAAAATCATTTACCATGCCAGTTAAAAAAACCTATATGGTAAACACATTATCACATTGGTTATGAAATAAATGATGTGAAAGTTCTATTATACAAGATTTTTGACATCAATTTTATGAAAAAAATTAAAAAGAATATTTTTCAGGCTTTACTACATCATTTATATTAAAAACAACATGAAAAAACTCTTACCACATTGGTTATTTTGAAAAAACCTATGTGGTAAATCTTGTTTTACATTTTTTTACATTAGTTATAAAACAACAGACGTAAAAAATATAAATATTTTTAAATAAAATTATATGAAGTCATACCCACTTAATAATACATAAAATTAGTTGTAGAAAAACAACAATATACTAGAAAATCAGTAGTATAAAAACAACAACAACATAAACATTTACAAGTCAAACTTTCTACTTTACACTGTATATTACAAAAAAAATAAAACATAATTAGAACTATGAAATATGTCACCCATTAAAATTTTAAGTGTATTAGATCTTATCTAGTATAAGTATAAGTGTTATAAAAATTATAAAAATTAAAAAAGAAAGAATTTAACATGTATTTTGAATAAAACAAATGAAAAATTAAAGGAAAGGTTTATAAAAAAATATAACCTTATGGAACTTTGTAACTGTCCCAATTGAAATTATTTCAATCATAAATCTTAAAAAATAGTATTCAAATTCTTTTAATCAATATTTATGAAACTAATTTTTAAAATAAAATTTCAATTCAAAATAACATTTTAAGTACTTCTAGCCAAAATGTTGTAATTATAAATGAAAAGTCACCTTTGATTTTACATATCTGATCATTTTGTCTCTTATTTATTATTTATACATAAATTAATTCCATTCCTTATTTTAAAATAATATGTATAAAATAAATTTAAATTTAATTATCATATATAAAAGTATTAAAATATTGAAACTTATGTGTTTAATACATTCACAAAAGTTTATTTCACTTCACCATAGATAATGTATAGTTAGTAAAGTGTATTATCCCTTGGGAAAAAACACCTAACATCCAATTACCACTAATATAGAAGAAAATATAATGTAGTTGTTTATTTTGGTAAGATATATATAACACTTTACGAGATATATGTTTCATACTCTTGAAGATAAAGAATCCCCCAAAACTGAATAATTGCTTTCTTTTGAAGTATTTAAATAATATAAACCATTCTTTATGTATCAGTCATTATCCTCACTATAGGTGAAATAAATTTTGGGTCTATAAATCTATATACTTGTATTGTGTCATGTTATGTACAAATTTTATAAAGATACAAAATACAAAACAAACATAAGTATAAATTTTAAATAAATTAAAATAATGGAAATATTTACTTTAATCGACTTACTTGAAGAAAACTTACATCATGTTGATTCCCAACACATATCCAGTTACAAGTTCCATGATATAATTTTTAAAAATAATCATGGTCATTACACGCCTATAAATCCAATATTCCCTTGGAATCTCATAAATATCCAACATTTTTTTTGAATATGATGACAATATATTAAGACTAGTAGAAGTTGTATCTGAAGTCATAAAAGTATATATTTTTTGTTTTCTATACATGCTATCTTTACCTTTAAAGTATTCCATAAAAAAATATAAATATATGAACTTTAAAATGATAAAAAAAACTTAACAGAAAAATGAAATAAAGGATATAATATAGAGATACCTCTATAGTATTTTTTGGAACAAGTCTATATAGAAAAAATAAAAAATGGTTGATAATTTTTCCAACTGTACTAATCTCATCTATAGGAAATGGTATTCTTGATGATCTATCTATAATCTCATGCACAATGACCCTATGATTATCTATCTTTATTTTTTGAGGATGAATGATATTTAAAATATAATATATCATACCATATGCAATATTATGATGTTGGGGATCACCAAAATATAACTCATAATAAATGGGAAGCTGTGGAGGAGGAGGTGTAGAAGTAGGATAAGTAGGAGGAGTGGGATCTATTGGTGGAGGTGGAGGAGTGGGATCAGTAGCTGGAAACTATCTTTGCATGTTTGTAAAAATCAACTATACTGAAGCTCTGATACCATCATCAATCATCTCACTAATATCCTAAAATATATCTTCCAAATATTCTACTTTTATTTTATAAACATCCTATATTGAATAAGCTTCAGAATTTAGAAACACTTTTTTTACCGATACATCTACCGGGTATCCTCGTACACGACCTGGGTGTTCAATATTTCCCAATGATGTAGCTAAAATATCCTTTATACCCTTAGCTATGGAGGTACCATGTGTGATATTCTCCTCAAGATATTACTATATATAATATTTGAAAAAAATCCAAAGTGAATCACAATATATAAATAATTGATTTAACTTAAATAAATAAATAAATTAAACATCATAAAATCCTCTCATCTAAAACGCCAACTCTTTCATAAGATATTTTACTTTTTTCTCATCCAATCCTATTCCATTTTTCATGTATTTATAGAGAGGAAGGAGGGTCAACCTCTATGGAGCCTAAATACTCGGCTCTCAGTTTTTGAAAAATTTCAACTATCATTTGTTCGTCCAATAACATATTCCCTCCATGATATAAATTATGAGGGTATACATTTCTAGATTATATCTCCTGATGATATCTCCTCATTTACTATAAATTAAGAATAAATACATAATTAATATGATCATTAATATAAAAAAATTCTAAAAGGTAACACTATACATACCAAAAACACTTCTTTTCATATACTTTAAATAAATTGTTTCCATGTATCTTTATCTAAAAATAGATATATATCACATAGATTTTGATGTTGTCTGTGCCAAAAAATAAAATCTAATATGAAGGTTGATTTAAAATACCTTCATCACCTAGAATCCAATGCTAAATATTTCCTCCCAAATTCTCCAGTATCACATATATCCTATGTAATCTAATAATAAGGGATAAAACAATATCAGTATAAACATTTCATTATAAGTAAAATAATAACAAATGAGATTACCCAAACTGTGTCCCATAATTGTGATGTTGTTATTTTTTCAACACTTCTCTAATAAGAAATCAAAATAATCACTTTTATTTTACCCCAAACTTCAATAAATGTATTGAATTGTTTTAAATTTGGACCCATTAGAATATCATTATTATCAAAGTCAACCAGTATCCTATGGTCTTGGATATGAGCAACTGATAATTTTGGTAAATGTGTGATGCCATGTTTATTAACCCTCAAACTATTTTTTGACATGGTGGTAGTAAATACCTATTATGAAGAATTTTTTTCTATGTATAGCCATGTTCATTATTCATAATTTTCCCCAATATATTTATAATATTCCTAGCTCTAACTCCAATCTTATTGACTCACATAGAATAGAAATCACTACATTAATCATGGTTTTTAATATTATTCCAATTCCTTCTACTAGTATCCATTACTAAAAAATGGAATACACATAATTAGCTTATAATATTTTGAATATTTATACATAACATGAAAATTCCTATGTATGAAAATATTATTTAATGTTCTAAGGGTTTATCATAATTCTCATACCTGCAATATTCTTCTAAACTCTAATCACTAAGGTTCATACTAAACTTACTATGATACTAACTGTAAAAACCTCAAATCCAGGAACCTAGTGATGGTGTTTACTATATAACATTGGTACATGATAAAATATATATCATCTCATAGTATCGAGAAGTTTAGTAGTATTAAGATACTAGATACATACATGATTTTCATGTTACATTGGAAAATTAAAATCTGAACTAATAAACTTCACGAAAACTTTCTTATTTCCTTTAGTACATCCTTTAATTAATTCAAAGATCCCTTCTTGGTACTCTAGGTAAAGGAAAAAATAAAGGTTGAGCTCAGAATCTCAATGAGGGATTTCGTAAAATGAAATATGTCATGAATACATAAGACATAAACAATATATAAGAGTGAATAATTGATATATATTCCATTTAATCAATAACTTGATAAAGAAATTCATCCATGGATAATAGAAAAGTAGTAATCACATGTAAAATAGAAACTGATTTCTCAATGATGTAATTCATAATTCCAAACCTTTTAAACTTACCATTTAGGCCTCAACCAAGACATCATACTTTCAATAAATGGATAGGCATGTAAAAAATATACAAATAAACAAGGCATAAGGACTAGTTTGTCTCATAATACCCTCCTGATGAATCGAGGGGCTAAGAAAATCCTCTACCTTTACACTTACACATGTCTAATTTATTCCTAATATTTTGAAGGATCAATACAATACATAATCCATATGCCTTAATAGTTAATAATATCCATATCGAAACAAATATACAGAACACCAATATTTCCCTAGCCAACAGAATACATTTATTAGCCATATTACTTCAATTCTCACCATATATAAAAATTGTTATAAAATCTAATCAATATTGAAATAGTATAAATAAAACTAAAATAACATGGACATGAAGGAGAAAAACAATTCCAAAAGAATTATGGAGAGTGATAGATAAATGAGAATAAATAATTGTGCACAAAATGTTTTATAAACCATAAATTAGTAATGGATAAAATAATACCATCATTTCATAATAAATAAAGGTATTTTAGTTAAGGCATGCATTTTAAAAAATATAGAGGAAAATGGAAGTGAAATTCTAAAAACAATTTTCCATAAATCTTTTGTAATTTTATTTTAAAAACAAAGTTATAAATCACTTCCAAAACAATTTTCATAAGGTGTCAAGGAAACTTTTAAAAAATTATTTGTAAAATAATTTCCAATAATATAATCTTTAATATAAACTATAATTAAGTAATAAAATATGAATAGGAAGATAAAAATATACCTGAGTAAAATTAAACCCCATTTCAAAATTTTTAAGAAAATAACATCCTTTAATTTTAATATATAAATGAAAAATTATCAAAATAATGGGAATAAATTTTATTTTGGAAAAACCTAAAAATATATAATGTCAACTAAATAATTAATAATGGTCATTAAGGTGGGAAAACCATTCATTCATAAAACATTTAAAAATAGATTCTTTTCAGACTTTTGTAAAGAAAGTCAAAAACAACATGCATGAAAAGAAATGAAAAGTTGATATTTTTATATTTTGGGTATAAAGTAAAATTTAAAATAAATTGACCTTGAGAAATCAGTAAAGTATATAAATGAATTTTTTTTAATAATAAAATAAATAATATGGATATGAAAGAAAACTACTCTCAACCAAAAAAGAGAAATAATGCCTGCTTTTCTTATAAAAATTATTTCAGTTGATTTGTGTACCAAAGAGGGAGAAACTGATAAGAAGACCAATAAAACACAATAATAACAATAGGATAATAAAATATATGGGGTTTATGAGAGGAAAATTATAAAATTACCCCAAATAAAGTTTAAACATAAACAATCCTGAATAAAAGTGAGATTAGAACATAAACTCTTACCATAGACTTCCACTTGGTTGAACATGCATTAACATCATATCTAATAAATATATATTTTATTATAAATATTTATCTAAAACATATTTATATTTATCCTAGTATATATTATTCACTTACATAAGTTGGGTTTTGGATCAATGGAATAGGCAGCCCCATAATACTGCATCAATATGAGATCAAATCCAGGCAACCTCAAATATTTGGGGATCTGATTGACAGGGCAATGGGGTGTACGGGGCATGTGGTAGTGGGTGATGTCGCCAAAAGGAGTAGCTCGGTCAGTGATGGCTATTGGTTTTTTGTGGCGGTAGATCTCATCAGGCTGGCACAATGACAAGGACACATGGAGCGGTTCGATTGGTGATGACCGCTAGTCTCTTCATGGGTAGCGATGGGAGTTGTAGGGAAGCATGGTGAATGGTTGATGGTAGGGCTCTAATGGGTCTTTCTTTGTGGTGATGGTTCGATCGGTGGGCAGTGACAAGATTTTTCCTCTGGTGAAGTGAGGTGTTGCGGGTGGAAGATCGAACACGCCAATACAGGGATAGATGATGATGGTACTGCGTGGGGATGATAGGGCCATGCGAATAGCCGGTGATCATGGTAGGTAAAATAGGGCTTGTTCGCACAGTAGGATCTCCGAATGGAAAGAGTTGATGAATCATTGAATCACCGAACATGCGGGTGGGGTGGATGATTAAGTTATATGATGGACCCTCATGGTCCACTTGATGGACCCTCCTAGGCCTATGAGCCAATTAATATATAAATAAATACCTATAATAGGTTCTCATCCCTGGGGGGGGGGGGTAATGGGACACTCATCATAAGGAATGGGTTGTATGTGTGAGTTGTTTGGTTTTAATTGTACCCACAATACCTTACCTAATATAATATATTATTCACTTATAATTTCTCATTAGTTTCTCATTAATAACTTTTTGTTAATGTCAATATTTTTATATTAATTGTTTAATTTTCCACACATATTTTGATTCAGCAGATCTGATCCTTGTATCTTGGTCATGGTTCAGTTATTGAAGTATTTTTCATGAAGGCATTGAGTATATTTTTGATATAGTTTTGGAGTCCCATTTTTATTTCATCGAACTTATGGTATTGGTTTTCATGAAATGTTTAAAAAATATGTTTTTTTATAAATTTTGATTATATAAAGAAATTGATTTTATTAACCAATATACATAAGGTATATTAATATTTAATAGTCATTAAAAAATAATAATTTAATAATTATTACATTATATTATTATTATTTAACATTCCTTAATCATTAAATATATAAACATTATAACACCATTCATGTTAGTGGTAAAACCAACCAAAATAAGAGTGTGTTATAATGACTGAATGAGTAAGAACATACTATTTCATAACGATGATATCAATTTTATAGAATATTAATTATTTAAAAAACATTTTATTAAATATATTAATCAAATTAAATAATATATAGAGAAATAAGACATCTTAAAGAGAATGGTAAAAAGTTATTTCGTGTAACATGTCTCAGTATGGTCATTTTAGGCACTTGAATTTTACGATGACCATTTATTGTTAAAATTATTATTATAATGATTAAATAATATTTAAATAACCTAAATCATAACATAAATATAATAAATACACATTAAATATACTTTTATAACCATCCATTTTATGTGGTGATGGAAAATGAACTACGCCGTTCATAGAAGCAGTGGTCCACATGTACACATAGATGGCATTTTCATTTTCTAATGAATGAGAGGGAAAGAAGGTAGATAATTATTTATCATTAAATAATCATGATCATTTCATATTTATAATATAATTTCATTAAATACATATTTATAACCATCCATGTGAGTAAGTGATGAATAATTAAATACTCCATTCATAGAGGCAATGGTCCGCATGTACACATTGACGATGTTTTCATTTCCCATTGGATGGAAATAAGGTATATAATGATTTTCCAATAACATAATAATATTTCTGGTAAAATAATAATACTAATTTAATTATTTTAGGATGTTTATATAATATTTATAACATGTTTAAGAAGAAATAAATATGAAATAACTCAGTTAATACAATTTCCTCGTCATTGCGTATCCTCTTTTAGATCACTCCTTAAACCTTCTTAGATTGGTATTTTGGTAATAAAAGAACCTATAGGATGTTAAATAGAGAGTTGTGATGATATTTGTTTTATTTATTGGTCTAGATAAGGTTCTAAATTATTATATAGAAGCGAGGTGGTGAAGGGATCCTTTTATAAGTGAGAGGGGTTGTACTTTTGTAAATAATTTTAACTTAAAAATAAAAAAATATATCTATAATGGTCAAGTGGAAAAAGGAAGAATTATTTTTAATATAGTATAGTATAGGTCTAAATACACTCAACCAATCAAATTAAAAGTAATGTTTTATTATACTTGTAACCTTATCCCTTAGTTTAACCCTCTCATTAACCCTTTTAATCCTTATTGTGGTAATAGACTTTTACCATGTTAACTTATTTTTATGAAAAAAATGAAATTTAAAATATTAAATAATTTTAATATTATAATTAAAAAAATGATAACCATTTTACAGGATTCAATTTCTAAAGGTGGTAAAAATTAGTTTTAATGAAAGTATACAAAATGAAATGAAAGATAGTTTTTTTAAAATAATGTTTTTTAAGGGTAAAAATTATTTTTACACCAAAATCACATGTAGGGTTGATTCAAATGAAATTTATTGGTTTATAAATAAAAAATTATAGTTATTTGAATTTAAAAACAAACCAAAACTAAATTTTACCATGTAAATACTTAACTATTTTTTCCCAAAAATAGTTCTTTTATTATAATTTAACATTACTTTGGTTTCGTAAGTTTCTAAATTCAAAAAAATATTTTTAAATAATTTATATTATTACTTAAACATATATTTGTTCTATAAAAAAGTTTAATAAACATTTAATTCACTCTTATATCATGATGATATCATAAAAGTGACGATATTTGAAAAAAATGATATTTTCACTATTTAACTAGAAATCATCTATTTCAGAAAAATAATAAAAGTAAAATATAAGATAATTCTGACATGATGAATTAAAAAATAAATTTAATTTCATAAAATTAAAATTATAAAATATAGAAATTTATCTTTTAAATGAAAATATACAATATAAATAATAAATTGGTCTTATGGAAGAATGACCCTTTTAAACTTTAAGTGTTCTTAGTCAAATTTCATATCATTTTCTAATTAATTGATTATTAATATATTAGATCATATATATTAGTAATTTAAAAGTGTTCTATTTCTTAAAATATAGAAAAATTTAAAAGAAAAGTTCTTTGAAAAATATACCTTTTCAATATTGAATGATTTTAATCATATCACATTATTTATTTTCTAAACAAAATAATACTATGTATGTATCTTAATTGATCACTATATTTTTATTTATAAAATTATTATTCTTCATTGTCATGGATATTTATATTTTTGTGTTACGTGTGTTACAATCTATTTGATATGATATCTATTTAAAAGAAAATGCATACCAAAATCTCAAGGTGTTATATTGTACCCCCTTATATAAATTGCATCCTTACAATTTACATTATTACGTATTAATGAGATTATCCAAGGGTATAAATAAGAAATATATGAATCAAGATATAATTTATACTAATATATAAACCTTAATATCTTAAGAAAGACTATGAAATTTATCAAAATTATTTCTTAAACCATGTATGTGTCTTTATAAAACTCTGAATTTTGAATAAGTTTTCAAATGTGCATAGTTGAGTTATGTTTTATACATGATACTTAATATATTTATCTTCCTATTTAATTTAAGTAATGTATAAAAACTATATAATTTATTAATTTCTACTTACTAAGTTAAATTTTATCATTTTATTGAGTTTTTAAATTAGTTTTGACTTTCAATTCTAATAATGAATGGATAAAATGAATGTTTCATACCTGAAGAATGAAAATCAAACTTTAATGGATCATAAGATATAAAAAATAATGAAAAGTTATTCCCCCATCTGAAACCAAAATGGTTAGTGAAATTTAAGATAATATAGAATATTAATAAACCTTTATTTGAATAAGTAATACATTAATTCTTAAAATCTCGACAATAACACCCAAATAAATGCTATAATACATCAACCTTTAAATTATTCATTATAAAAAATGCCACTAGTTCAACATAGATTATTTTATACTTCATATACTAATTCCTTATTGACTAATACCTAATAATCAGGATTATATAAAATTTAACCATATGTATAACAATTAATTTTCAACTAGAGAATATCTTGGAATCTTATAAGACATTTCCTAATATATTACTTCTACAACTAGATTTAAATTAGGTGTTTTGATTGATAAATCCTTACTTAGAGTGTTAAGGGACGATTCAATATTCTTAGTAGATATAAAAGAGTGTGTAAATATTTAATCAAATAAAGAATTATCTAACTTTGAGTTTATGATCAATATACCTACTATCAAATCCTTAGTTACTTCTATTTTAGCTAAGGTAATTACATAATCTTGTCCTATCACCCAAAATATTCTTAGTTAGATTCCCTTAATGCTCAAGAAATTAGTTTAAATAGTTCCCTATCTCCTTACATATGAAACACTATATATAGGTGACTTAATTCTTCCCATTAAATTTATGAGCCTTATTTAATTTATCTCTTTACTTGTAACAAACTCCCAAAACCTTAAAATAATCCCTAAGGTGTATCTATCCATAATTATATATTGAAAATTTCACCCTTTAATTTTTCTCCTTTGACACATTTCTCTTTACGTAATGACCAATCATCCTCTTCCTCTCTTAATTTACTTTTAAAATATAAAACTTGGAGAATTACTTCTCTACTTTGGTGGCACTTGATACTATATATTTACGTATAGAAAATTTTCAAGAGTGTAACCCTTCCAAATCTTTGATTTAACCCATAAAAGAAACAATCAATCTTACTTTTTAGAATATTTATATAGTCTAAAACATGTATTTATAACCATTTAAAGCTAGTCCGAGACACAATAATGATTTCCTCTTCCCTTTTTCTTAAATTAAAAAAAATTCCAAATCAAATTTTTTCTCACAAAGAATGTATTTTTCAATGAATATCATCTTAGAAGTCTCCCATTCCACACACACACACACACACACACACACTCTCTCTCTCTCTCTCTATATCTCTTATTAATATTTTGAAACAATAACCAACATTGGCGAACATATTTCTTTAAACCATACACTATCAGAATAAATTTATATATTTCTTCACTTCCCAAATATATAATTATATTTTTGAGAGACTTAGACCATTAGTCAACTTATAATGGATCCGTGGTTCTATTAAAGTATGGAGGTTTATATCATATGATGTGGACTAAATTCATTGAATCATACTTTGAAGAAAATTGTTTCTCCATATATCCAATGTTATTAGTTATTACTCACCCCAATATATATAAAATATGCTCAGATCAAACTGTAGTCTTAATGAATCTCATTGGAGGGAAATTACTACATTAATTAAGAGTTTTAATATGATTTATATTCCTTCTAAAAATATCCATCACTAAAAAATTTCATACACATAATTATCTTGTAATATTATAAATATTGATCCATAACATAAAAATTTCTATATAGGAAAATTTTAATGAATATTCTAAGGGTTTATCATAATGATTGGGATAACTATGTTCTTATAAAATATATTTCCCAAGGATCATACCAAGATTGTTCTAATACCAACTGTAATAACCATGAATCCAGTAACTTAAATATGAAATTTATGACATTAAACTGGTATAAGATACATGAGATCCCATCCCGTATGATTGAGATTTTTAGTAGTCTTGAGTGACTAAATACATACATGATTTCCACATTATATTTGAAATGTAAGAATATAAGATCAATGAATCACTGAGAGGTGGGTGAATCCATAATTCAACATTTAAAAAAAACCTTCCACCACTAGTTAGAGTAATTTTTTAAATTAAGATAAACACAAGCACACACATAGAAGCATAAGTGCTCTATAAGGTTCACTACTCAATGTGAGTATTAGTCCTTGGTATGATCAGGTAAATCCATGATCATATGATCCACTAAAAACATTTTGAACCAAAATGAACTGAGAATACCCTTATATCTCACTTACAAGTCTCCTAACTATTTTTTACATCCCGAACATCAATTTTCTCTTAAAATAATTTAAAATTAAAATGATAAAGAGTCTATAGATACATATTCCTGCTATAGAAAATAATCTAATTGTCCAGTTTTCTGAGATATTTGTCTTCATATTTTATTCCTGCATAAGCAAGTATTCACTTCAATTTACATGAATTGAACTTCATGTAACTACTTCCCCTTTACTAACTCTAGTCTCTCAAAGACCTCACTTGTATATCCACACCAGATCTAAAAACATCATATAATAATTTATCGATCCTTGATGGTTGAAATTTTATCTTTCTTCTTAATTCAAATATATATGATACTGTGTAAATATGCTTGAATTAAAAATCTTAGAAATATCAGATATAGTAATCATAAAAACTTCCATATAAAAAAACTTCCATAACTATTTGTAACTACATCGGGTCATGAAGAAATAACACAAACTCTTTACTCTTCTTAAAAACATTGTTTCTTCAACATTAAAAACACATGTATGTATCAATTCATGCATGATAAATAAAAATTATTATTTCATCTTCAATCTTGGTAGTCTTCCTCTTAAAAACAACCCACCTTATTTCCATGATTAAAGCACAATCCATCACATACAATAGTCATGAATTTAAGTATGCATGCAATATAGGGACACTTCCTTTAAAATAGATTATAAATCTATCCAGGATGTATTATTTTATTTTCACTATTTTTAAACACCTTTCCATGAAGGTTCAATTCACAACAAACTCGGTCAACTTTTCTTCTTTATATGTAAACAAAAGTTCACAATATATCATTCTTATTTTCATCCTTTTTTAGTGCATGAGAATAGTTTAATTGGAAATCAGTTGTTCTTATTTCTACCTTCATTCAATGTATCCTTTTAAAGTATCATGATAGTCTATATCATGAAATTTAATCCTTAGGATAATGTATTACTTTTCATCATAATATTTAATTAATGGTAGCTCCAAACACCATGCAACTCATAGGTACTCTGCTTTCCATCAAGTGGTTACATACCAATGGTAACACCTCAATGGTAACACCCCAATAGTATAACCACAAGGATAATACCCTAGTAGTAACATGTGACAATAGAATATTGGGGGTAGTACCTCATTGGTATCACCATGATGGTGGCAACCTAGTTGTAGCACCCTAGCATTAACACTCTGGCGGTGTAACCTGATGGTACCACACTAGTGGTAGAAATATGGTGGTGGAAGTTTATGGTATAACATGGAGGTGGAACACTCGGTGGCAGAACCTGATGGTAGAACCTAGTAGAAACACCTCATCCTAATTGGTAGAACTTCAAAATTAATGGTAGCACACCCAACGGTAGCACCATATAGTAATATCTTCAAAAAACATCAAAATATTTGACAACAAAAGACAAAATCATAACAAAAACCATTTTATACTTACTAGCTTTATCTCATAAACCAACAATACATAGAATCTTTGTCTGAGAAATCCCCCATTTATATTTTTTTTCAACCATGTAACATGAATTACTAAGGCTCTGATAATCAAGAAATGGATCACTATCCAAAAATTTTAAGCTTATATGAGAATAATCAGTGTAGGAAATAATAATTATTGGACAAAAATGCAATGCCATACATAAAACAGTGATATATAACAAAAATTTGTTTAAAAAATATTCACAATAGAGACTCACTTAAACTCGTACAAAAAAATTTCTATAACCACTTAAAAAAACTATTAGAACATTCCACACATTGTTAAAATAGTTTAAAAATTCTGAAATTATATCTTACCCCTTTTAAAAAATCCCCCTAAATATATGATCTCCCCAAATAGGTAAAACACATATCAATGGATAGATTATTTTTGTAATTTTTACCCCCCATTGATAATAAAATTGAAATACAAGAAGAGAAATGGTATATAATAGTCATATCTTATCCTTGTATAGGGTAAGTTTGAATAACCACTTCAACCTCAGATTTTTGAAGACATCTTTAGACAACGACTTAGTGAAAATATCAACAATTTCTCATTTATTGGAACAAAATCCAACTTCCATTAATTTCTATCCCTAATATCCTTTATTAAGTGATATTAAATATCAATATTCTTGATCTTGGAATATTTCACCAGATTTTTTGAAAAATTGAAAACACTTTGATTATCACATCCAAGAAGAAGTAACATCTTTACACCCTCCTTTGTATCTTCTAACCAATTTTTCATCCACATCAATTAAGTTGTATCATGAGTTGCGACCAAATATTCTTCCTCAATAGTGCTCAAGGTTTCATAATTTTTTTTCTTTGTGTTCCAAGACACAAATTTATCATTAACAAAGAAAACTCCACTAGATGCAGATTTTTTGTCATTAGTACTGCCTAACCAATTTGCATCATTATAAAAAAACAAATTTTATTTATAGTCACATTTCAATACAAAAACCATTATAGCCTATATATACCTGATAATACTTTTTCATATAATAAAATGGGATTATTTTGGATCACTTTGACATCTAGAATAAAGAGTGAAAATATATAGAATATATGGTCTTGAAGCTATAATGTATAATAAGTTTCTAATACACTTTATAAACTCCGTTTGATTAACTTATTTTCCCTATTCATTATTGAAAAAAGTTTCTCCCATTGAAATTATTATAGAAATAGATTTTGAATCCTCCATACTGAATCTTTTAAAGATTTCCTTTTCATACTTCTATTGAGAATGAAAAATATGATATTTATCTTGAGATATTTACAGACCATGAAATTACTTCATATCTCCATGTATAGAATTTTCAAAATAAATCATTTATTTCCATATAAAAATTATAACACATATCTTTATAATTTTCAGAATATACGATATCATTTACATAAATAATAATAAGTTGATATACCTATTTTTCATATTTAATTAAGATATTTTTGTTTATTCTCCCCTTTCTAAAATTCAATATCTTTAGGTAGGTTTCAGGCTTAGAATACCATGCTCTTAGGAATTGTTTCAGCCTATATAAAGCCTTATTTTACCTATAATTTTTTTTTCTTCTCTATGAAGAAACCCATATAGTTTTTCACTTTTAACCTCTTACTCTAATTCTCTATTGAGAAATGTAAACTTGACATCCATTTGGTAGATCTTTTAATTCATTTGTGTAGTAATAAAAAGAAACATTCTAATGTTTTCAAGCCTTGTAATTAGTGGAAAGGTCTCACTAAAGTTAACTCCTTCAATCTATGAATAGACTTTACACACCAATCTTGCTTTATTCTTCACCACTTAACCTTTTTTATTCAATTTATTTTTGGAACACCCAATTTTTACTGATGACATTCTTATATTTGGGTATGTAAAAAAGTTCCCATGTTTTATTGTTTTCAGTTTGATCCAATTATTCATTAATAGCACTAATCCACTATTGATTATATAGAGCTTCATCAATATATTTGGGTTCAACGTAAGAGTGCAGATAATTATAAGTTATTTCCCTTCGAGTTCTTCTAGTTTTACCTATGTTTCTTGATTTACAATGACGATTTTAATTTGAAATTTTATTATCAACCTAGGATGAGTCAAATGTAATTGTTACTCATCACTTGAGATGGATGAATCTTATCCTTAAGTTTGAAAAAATTTAAAATTTTCATCTTTGTTTTCTATTTATTTAAGTTAATCAGAAGAATTAGCAGCAACATCACTTCCAAAACTAGCTACATTATTAATCATTTCTTTATTTTATTTTTTTGGATCTTTACATCATAAGTATCAACAAGTCTACTAATATACTTGTTATAATAGAGAAATTATATTTTATTTGGAAGGTAACCAAGAAATATTTCAATATATCTTCTTGGATCAATATTACATATAATTTCACCTTTAATATTGATGATAAGAGGGAGTCCAAACACTTTGAGATGCTTAGAGATTAAAGTATTATTATATTACATATAATATATAGTCATATCATAATTTAGTCTATAGAAGTAGTGATTTTTAATATGTACTTATGATTCAACTGCTTACCTAAAAAATGTCTAGAAATGTAATTTTTTATCAACATTGTTTAGGCCATCACAACTAAGATTCTATTATTCCATTTAGATACACCATTTTTTGTGGTGTGTATGGTGAACTGTGTTAAGAAAAAATGCCATGTTTTTCAAGATAAGTTGAAAACTTGTTATTAGTGAACTCAACACCATTATCCATTCAAAATCTCTTCATAGAGTAACCACACCCATTTTATCATGTTTTATGAAACTAATAACCATATTTAGAGACTTTAATTTATGCTTTATAAACATAATACATGAAATAAAAGTAAATTATTCAATAAAGGAAATGAATTACTTATCTCTATGTGTTAACTATTTTCTCATGGGTCTGTAAATATTGGAATAGATTAGTTCCAAAGGATGTGATAATTGAATCTCAAACCTTTTTGTATTAGGAGTTAGAGATATTACCCTTCAGACATGTTGAAAAAAATGCATTCAATCTCCCTCTTAATTTTAGGTAAGTCAAAAACACTTTCTCTTTGGGAAATCTTGTTCATATTCCTTTAGCTATGATGACCAATCCTTTTATGCTAGAGTTCATTTACACCTTTCATGATTAAATAACATGTATTATAAGCATTTAAAATTTGAAATAAATTTCACTTTGTTTTCTTCCCTTTATAACAATATTTCCTTATTCAATCCTTTTTACCCAAAAACCATATTTGTTGAAAATTACCCTGTTCCCTTCATAAAAAATCTATGAAACACTTAACAGGTTTTCTTTTAGTCCATAAACACAAATAATTTTCTTGGATTTAAAATTTTATTTTTCAATAGCAGTATAAAAAATACATTTAATCTTGATAGACCTATCATTTAAAATGGTCAGTAAACCATATTTTCATTTAACAACATTATTCAATAATTTCAAGTTCCCTGTCATATGAAAAGTGAACCCACTATATAATATCCATGTACATTATTCCTTTAAGGAATTAATTGAAATTTATAAAATAAGATAATTTTATTTAACCTTTTCATGAGGCTTATTTTCCTATTAGGTTGGAATAATGGTGATACATTCTTTTGAAAGATGACCTAACTGATAAAATATTTCACACACTTATTCTAGTATTTGAAATCTATTTTTATTCTTAAAAACATATTTTCTAAGTTGTTTCTAAATCTATATTCTTATAGTGGGATGAGTAACCCTCAAAATTTGTCTCCTAAATCTTCTAGAATCATCATAATGATGGTAATTAAACTAAAAAATTATTGATGTATTCCCAAAGCCTCTATAGTACCAACAGTATCCATAAAATGAATATATACATTTGAAAATAGTACGTGGTCCAGAATAATGTCTCTGAATTAATATTTTATTTTGATTAACAATCTTGGATTCCTTTTGTGAACCAATATTTTGGTAAACTCTTGGAATATTTATCTTCACAATATAATTCTTTTCAACATTTTTAGAATCACTAGAAGTAATAGTTTTTGAATCAATGTTAATAATCCTAGAATTTCTAGATTTTAGGGACTCAACATACTTAATCTTAAACTTGGTTCCTTTAACCATTTTGTTATCCTAAAAACTTTTTACAACATTTTTAGTATTAATATCACCATGATAAGATAGTTTTTGTTGACTTTCTCACATTTTTCCTTATTTGAACATTCTAAAACTTATTGAATAGAATTTTTAAATATATATTTTGATTTTTTTTTCTTCCTTCACTTTAATTTTTTTAGTTTAATAAGACCATACTTATTTTCTAACCCTTTATACTTGTATTTAATCTTGATACCCAAGGTCTTATCAGTATCAAGATAATTTTAAAAATTATTAATCTCACTCAACAACTTATATTTTTATTCTTCATGGGATCTTACCACACTATTAATAGCTTGATAATATTTCTTTAACTTCTTGTTTTCCTTTTCAAGTTTTGATATTTTTGAAAGAAATTATTTCAATTATATATTAAGAATAAAATCCATTTGAGTTTCCCTATCTTCACTTCCATAGTTACTACATTAACTTCAAAAATAAGAAGCTTTTCAAAAACATTAATTTTAGTATCAACCTCTTTATCCTCATTACTAAGTTATCTTTCATCATACTTATATTAAATATTTCTCCTTCTGTTCATAGAGAAATTATTGTCCTTTATTTTTAAGATAATTTTGGCTTTGATGAATTCCTTTTTAAATATATTTTGAAACTCTTATCTTTTTGTTCACTAAACTCATCTTATTTCAGTTTAGGAATTTTTTTGAAAAATGTCTAACAACACCACAATTAAATCATTTAAGTGGGAGTTTACCTTTAAAAACTTCCTTGACTCTTCTCACTTTTCCGAAAATGAGGGAAATCGTCTTAAATAATTCCAAATATATATAAGAGCCTGATTTTAAAGATAAAAATTCATCATAATCATTAAAATTATTCCTTCATTTCTTTTATATGGAGGCTTTAAAAGAAATTTCCTTTTTATCCTTTATGTTTTTCTCAACAGAATAATTTTCCTCCATTTCATACAAAATTAAAATATTATGTAGATCATCAAGAGGAATATAACCTAAATCTTTTTATGCCAAATATAATACTTTATAATCAAATTTCTATGTTAAGATATGAAAAAAATCTCAACAATAATATAATCTTCCAACTTCTCACCATAGAATCTGATGGTACTCAAAACTTAATTGACCCTTGTAAAGAAACTATTAACTATTTTATCACCATTCATTCAAAGATATTCCTATTTATGTCTCCATAACTACAAATTGGCATGATTAAACATAGTATTTCCTTTATAGATATTCTGGATATTTTCCCAGATATATTTTTCTTTTTTTAGTCCTTTAACTTTAAAAAATTCTCATTTTATAAGAGAATATAAATTAGTGTTCTTAGAATAACCATCATTTTCCAAATCCCTCTTAACTGCTACAATAATAGTAACACCTTCATCATGGGGAAAAAGTCCATAAGTTTTCATTTCTAGAACACCATAACTGATAGAAAATTTATAAGGAAATGTCTTGTCCTTACATATATGAAAACTCTTCCTATAAAACATAGGAATCCACATTTTATTTAATGTATTTAAATTATACATTAAGGATTTTAGAAAAACAAAGACCACTTTAGAAACAACATCTTTAATATAAAAACACCAATGAAGGGAACCTCATTTGATACCACCTATAATAATGCTGGTTCAAGGAATAATTGATATATGGGTGAATTTTTGATTCATAAATTTTAAGTTTTTCATTTAAAAACAAACTTATCCACTAGTTAGAGTGAATTTTGATGTTAATCCAAACAAAAGAGCACATATTGAGATAACAATAGATTTATAAAGTTCACTACTCAATGTGAGTAGGTATTCCTTGGAATGATTTGGTAAAACCCATGATCATATGATCCACTATTTTTTTTAAAACCAAATCAACTAGGGAAAATCATTAGAACTCTCTTCAAAGTCTCTCGACTATTTTTTTGCATCATGCCCATCAAGTAAATCTCACACAAATACGAAATTAAAATGAGAAAGAAACAATATAAATTTATTACTCCTATAGACAATAATCTAGTTGTCCAACGTGTTGAGATATTATTCTTTTCCTTCTCTTCTTACATAAGAAATGATTAACTTCAATTTAAATTCACAAAAATGCATGTAACTACTACCCCTTCACAAAATATTCTCTCTCAATAGTTATAGTAATATATCCACACCATATATAAAAACATCAAATAAAAATTTATTGAGCCTTAATGGTTAAAATTTTATCTTTATTATTAATTTCAATATTTTTGATACTATGTTAAAATATTTTAATTCCAAAAACTATAAACATCATATATGGTCTTCATAAAAACATCCATAGTAAATGGATTTCATAACTATTTATAACTACATCAGGTCATGTAGAAATAACATAGCCTCTTCACTCATCTTAAAACTTACATTTCTAAAAACATCAAAAACACACATATGTATTAATTCATTCTTGATATAGAGACATTATTATTCCATATTCAATCTTGGAAGTCTTCCTTATAAAACTGAACCACCTTCTTTCCATGATAAAAGCACAATCCATCACATGAAATAATAATACATTTAAGAATGGATGAAATATTTCAAGAATTCCTTTAAAATAGAGTATAGAGATTTCCATGATGTCATATTTAATATTTTTTTTAACCATATTAAAACACATTTCCATGATGGTGAAATTAACAACCAACTAGGTAAACTACTCTTATTTACGTGAAAATAATATTGAATAACATATATTTATCTTTTCATCCATTATTTAGTACATCTGAATGGTTTCACTAAATCTCAATTCTTCTTCCTTATATCATAATTAAATATATCTTTTACAATAATCATTATTTTAGATATTATGATATTTAATCATTATAATAACACATTACTTTTCATCATAAAATTAAATTCATGGTAGCTCCAAATACTGTGAAACTCACATGTGATCTATTTTTAATTAAGCAGTTGCATACTAATGGTAACACCTCAATGGTAGCACCCCAATAATAGCACCCAAATGGAAACCCTGGCTGTAACACATGAAGGTAACACCTTTATGGTAGAATCCTGATGCTAGAACACTAGTAGTGAAACCATGGTAGTATCACCATGGAAGTGGCATGTAATGATATCACACTAGCTGTAGAAACCTGGAAGTGGCACCTAATGGTAGCACATGGTGTTGGAACACCTGATAGTGGCTATGAAAACCCTTATCATTAATACACTTTATTTCATGATTTATTACATAAAAACACACTCAGTATATCACAAAATAGTGAGAATCTAAGTGTATTTGTGAAATTAGGTATGTAGCATATCAACTTGATATATGGTTACAAAAAAATTATTGAAAAATTCCTTAACATGATTATAATATTACATATATTTTAAAACTGTATGGGATAACTTGGGGACATACACAAGAAAGGGTTGATCTATAAATCCAAGTAAGGGAATAAAAAAAGCATAACATCATGAAAGTATTACATGTTAGTCAATAATAATTTCAATGCGACATAAAAGGGGTGATAATCACAATCTTGAAAAATGAGGCATGATACAACATGATAACATAAAATAAATACAGGAATGTGTCAATAACATTAAACATGACATCATAAACATAGGCCAAGGCTAACTACCAAGACATTATGAAATGGTGGAAAAAGACCCATAATGGATTATGTCTACTCCCTAATCCCATAAATTACTTCTCATGAGATTAAAACATTAACCAATGAATTTCAGTGCTATATAATTCTAGGTGCACCTATCACTTTCATATTATGAATAAGTATAAGTATGAAACATAGATCAATCAATATAGGATCTTATTTCATCAAATTTAATTCCAAGATTAAGGAGTGTGAAATAAATACATGTAATTTACCAATCAAATGAACATATGAATTTATAGGTGAATAACCTTGTGTGTAAATGGTGATGGTATTCACAATACAAAGGTTTGGCATGAAAAAATCGCTTGAAAATTTGGCCAGTATAATGGGGGTAAATAACGAATCATGGGAGGTATTAATGAGAGTGAAAGGTTTATATCATCATTTTTATATCATAAGGTTAGTAAGAGGGATATTTAATTACATAATCCATCATGAAAAAGTTGTGAATTAAAAGGAATAAGATAAAAAGGGTTCTTGAATAAATGTTTCACATGGAAAAATCACGAGATAATTTTGACAATATAACAAGGGTATATATTGAATCATGGGAGGGATTAATGAAATTTTAAGGTGTTGGACCCATGGTCTTCTATGCATGATTTGGAGTGTGGTTTGTGTTTGTTGTCAATCATCAATGGAAGTTCGGATCGTGTACCAGCAAAGAGATCATACCGTTCAAGCACACAACAGTATTGAAGGTGGAACCGTTTCCCAGTGTTTGCCAAATTTTTGGGGTTCAAAATTTGGAGGTTGGTGAGCATCGTGAAAAGTGGATTTCCAGGAAGATCATAATTTAATATGGCAAAGGCATGAGTTTCACGAAGATAGGACTCATGGTTTGGAAATCGCGAAGACCAGAAGAATGGAGGCGGTGAGTCTTCGCGATTACGCCAAGCTTCGCGAACGACAGAGGCTGGAGAGCTTCGTGGCGATGAAGGGATTTGCGAGGGAGATTCACAGCGAAGGCGTGAAGGTATGTTTATGGTGATTCTTCGCGACTATGTCAAGCTTCGCGAACGGTAAAGTTCCGTGGTGCTTCGCGATTTGAACAGAATTCCGGCGGAATCTTTGGAGCTTCTCGATTTGAGATGACGTGGCGTTGATTTCGCGCGGAAGGGTCGAGGGTCGGTGGAATAGCCTATAAATAGAGGCTGACCCCCTCAAGAGAAGCAGAGAGAGAGAATTTCAGAGAAATTCCTTTGCACTCGGTTCGCAAAGGTCTCTCGCGAAGGCAGTGGGCTTCGCGAAAGAGGAGCTTCGCGGCGGCTATTCTAGCTCCACAAAAGACGTGCGCCCCACGTTGGCTCAGTGAGCTTTGCGAAGAGGCAGGAGATTCGCGATTTCCAAGCATTGCGAGGGCTGGAGCATCGCGAAAGTGCTTCGCGATTGAGCTTCGCGATTGAGCTTCGCGGAATGGCAGGGGCTCCACGAAGGCTTGTTTGAGCTTTGCAATATTGGGAGCCTCGCGAAGTAGGGTACTTTGAGAAGGCCTTTTCCAAAGGTTGATTGGCCTGTGGACAAGGGAAAAGGGAGTATTCATCAGTGGTTGGAATTTGGATCTTAACAGAGCATTAAAATCAGGACTCTGATGCAAGAAAAGTCTCATGCTGAACAGGATACAATGAACTTCATGACTATCAATTGAAGAGACCTTCACGTCTATAAACTGAGTGTGACTTCACCAATGGTAGTGAGCCAGGGGGAGTCAACGGGAGTGACCCGAGGGAAGCAGTGAGCTTTCCCTGAACCTTTGTAAAGGCAGTGAGCCTGGGACAGAGTGACTGTGCCCGAACTTTTGTATTCTCCAGCTAGTGAAGCATAGTGGATTTTGGTACGACCGACAACTTGTCGGCATATGCTCCTTGGACGTAGCCCTTAGTGGTGAACCAAGTAAAAAGGGATGTGTCTTCTCTGTGCATGTGCATGTTTGATTTCTAATATTTTTAATCATACAGGTTCAACAAGTTCCTACCAACGTGGGAACAAGATCTATCACATTAGAAGAAAAAGTTGTCACCCTGATTCACCCCTCCCCTCTCAGGGTGTCCCGGGGTCCTTCAAGTGGTATCAGAGGGAGGTTGCTGGTGTTGAATCTGACCTTTTTTCGTCATGGAAAACGCGGTCAATGTCAGGGGAGTCCCTCCCTTCGATGGAAGCAATTTACAGATCTGGAAGAATAGAATGAGATCTCATCTAAGATCTCTTGGAATGGAAGTTCTTTTTTCTACTGTGCAAGGAATACAAGTCACTGATCCAACAGGCCTAGCTATGACTGAAAAAGACATGAAACTTCTTGATGCAGATGCTAAAGCACAGAATGCACTCACTGCAGCCTTGTCTGATCTGATCTACCTAAAGGTGATGAATTGCACCTCAGAAAAATCTATTTGGGATAAACTTGAGAATATTTATGAAGGAGATAGAAAAGTGAAGGAGGCGAAACTACAAGTGCTGCACAATCGGTTTGATGATTTGAAGATGCATCCAGACGAAAATGTAGACTCATTCTTTAATCGAATTACTGAAGTAGTTGGAGCAATTCGGGGTCTAGGTGAAGAAATCAAAGACATTGATATTGTAAAGAAAATATTGAGAAGACTTCCACCTCTGTATAATGCGAAGGTGTCAGCCCTTGAGGAAAGAGATCTTTCCAAACTTTCTCTAGATGATCTACTGAGCAGCTTGGTAGCATATGAAATGAGAGTCAAACCAGAAGATGCTACGACTCGGGTGAGCAAGGAAATGGCATTCAAGGACATGGATAAACTGAAAATCTCAAAGGATAGTAGCGGTGAATATGATGAAGAAAAAGAAATTCTTTCTCTCATTGCAAAGAAGTTCCAGAAGGGGAAAGGGAAATTCAAAGGAAAGTTACCTCTCGCGTGTTTCCGTTGTGGAAAAGTTGGGCACATTGCCTCTCAGTGCTTAAAAATGATGAATGATGAAGACAGTGGGGATGAAAGCCTCAATAAGCCTCAAAGAAGGTTCTTCAGAAAGGGAGACTTCAAATTTGGTAAGAAAATGAAAAGGAAGAGTTTTGTCTGTGAAGAGGAAGAAGATGACAATGAATTCTGTGACGAAGAAGAACCAGAATTCAAAACTGGGAACCATGCTTTTATGATGGCCACTGTTGAAAAGACAGAAGATACTGAAGGAGAAAAGCAACTGATAACTTGTGTAGATCCTGAGATACAACTTAAGGATGCGGTTAGTAAGCTCAAGATTAAATGTAAGAGCTTCAATAAGTGGAAATCAATTGTAGAAGAATCAACTGAATACGTTGATCAACTTGAAGCTGAAATTGAACGACTGGAAGAATTTGTGAAGGTACAGTCTAAAATAATTGAAAGTAATGATGATGTAGTAGATCTGAAGCTGAGAATTGAAGAGCAGGCTAAGGTCATCAATGACCTCACCTCCAGACTGGATGAAAAATCCAAGACTACTGATGGTCTTGAGGAGGAATTATTTACTCTAAGGAGCAAACTTGATATTGAATCAGTTCCAAAAGAATCGAAGAATAAAATACAGTTTGGAAGATTCTCAGATGCAGAATTACTAGCAAGAGCCAAGTGTGGTTTAGATGGGGTTGGAAAAATCTTGAGTAATCAAAGACCCGCTTGCATGGGAAAGAGTGGAATTGACTGTGAGGTTGAGACATCAACTGCTGGAAGTGAAAAGACCCAAAAGAAAGATAAGATGAAAGTTGAACATGTTGAAACGTTGCCTAGAGTTCCGAAAAAGGAACCCTGAATCCAAACTAAAAGGGGACCTAAAAATTATCCTCAAACATTCAGAAATGACAGACAGTCTTACTATTCTTCCATGGAATAAGGTATGAGGAGAAATTCAAGTGAGAAGACATTTCCTCTCATGAAGTGTCAGTTCTGTGTCTATCTGGGCCATACCATGTCATATTGTGAAGAGGCAAGAAGCTATCTGAATGGAGAAGATATAGAAGCTCAATAAAGGAGAACAATTTCATATCCTAATTCTTATAGAAGAAATAATTTCTATGGATTTTTTTTGTTGTTCTAACTTTGGTCATAAGGCCTCTAATTACAGGAAGATAAGGGACATGGACACCTCATACCGAAGTTCAAGACAAGTCAAGTCTCGTCAGCAAGACAATGTTGCTCTTTCAAACAGTTTTTCACCTCTTAAAGAAGACTTTGACTATGAAGAACCTGGGTATGCGGAAGAGATAATTGAAAGACCATCAATTCTTTATACTCGATCTAATGTCTCATGGAAGGAAAGGAAGAAGATTGAGAAATCCAACCTTGCAGAGGTGGCCCTCAAAGCAACAAAGAACAACAGTACCTGGATTCTGGATAGCGGTTTTTCATCTCATATGACAGGTAATGCCGGCCTACTAATGAATATCATAAGGAATGTCGATGGTACAGTAAGATTTGGTAATGATGGGGCTCTGAAAATCAAAGGGAGTGGAAGTACCAAATTAGCTAATGGAGAGATAAAGAAGATTGAAGTCCTTTACATAGATGGCCTACGTCATAATCTCCTCAGCATGAGTCAACTCTGTGACTCATGACTTATAGTCACGTTTAATCAGAAAGGATGCACTATCAAGGGAAAGACTGACAATTCTCTTATGAAGGGATGCAAAACAAAAGGCAACTTGTATCAGGTTGATAGTGAAGAAAATGTATGTTACATGACTATTGAAGAAGAAAACAATTTGTGGCATCGGAGACTGGGACACATCAATCAACAAGAAATGGAGAAAATATCAAAATTGAGAATTGTCATGGACATTCCCAACCTGAAGCGTGAGCGTGAAAAATCTTGTTATGCTTGTATTCGTGGGAAGCTGGTCTGCAGTTCATATTGGACAAAGAAGAAAAGAGCATCTCACCTTTTTGATCTGATTCATACAGATGTTTGTGGGCCAATAAATGTTTCCGGAACTCATGGAGAAAGGTACTTTGTCCTTTTCATAGATGATTATAGTAGAATGGAATGTGTGATGGTCATTCACAGAAAACGACAGGTCCTTGACTGCATGAAAACATATCGGAGAATCGCCGAGAATGATACTGGACGAACAATCAAAGTGTTGCGATCTGACAATGGAGGAGAATACACATCCATTGAATTTGAGAATTATCTGGAGAAGCATGGGATACAGCATGAGGTATTTGCTGTGAGAACTCCACAACAAAATGGAGTTGTTGAACGTAGGAATCGACAGGTGAACAACATGGCACGAACTATGCTGATTGAGAGTCGTATTCCATGACATTACTGGAAAGAGGCTGTTCAGGCTGCAGTGTACATTCAGAATCGAACATGACTTTATATGGGTGAGACGAAGACACCATATGAATTGTGGCATGGACGGAATCCTTCTCTAAAATACTTTCATGTCTTTGGAAGTAAATGCTTCATCAGGAACAAAGAATGAAATCAAGGGAAATATGGCGACAATGCAGATGAAGGAATTTTCCTCGGTTACTCAATGAACATGAAAGCCTACAAATGTTTCAACAAGCGTTTGGGAAGGATTTTGGAAAGCAGTGATGTTAAGATAATTGAAGAGAAAACCACAAATACTTCAAGGACGTCATATGCTGATGTGATAGAAAGTCAGGAAGAATGTGGACGTGAAGAAAATACAAATGCAGAAATAGAGGAAGCTGTTCAAAACACTCAGCAGTCACATCAAGATGTTGACTCAGAAGAAGAATCTGAAGAAGAAACTATGGCTGAAGAGAATACTACTGAACCTCGCAGGAGAAATCGAAGAGCTGAGATTGATCCATCCAACATAATTGGGGACATGAGTGAACCCACTCAAACAAGAAGGATGAGGAATACCACTCAATCTTCATTTCTATCAGTTTTAGAGCCATCCTCATTCTAAGAAGCTGCAAAAGATAAATCTTGGGTGAAATCCATGAATGATGAATTAGATCAGATTGACAAGAATCAGACATGGGATCTTGTCCAGAGACCCGAAGGTCACAATGTGATTGGTACCAAATGGATCTTCAAAAATAAGTTTGATGAGCATGGAAGTGTCATCAGAAACAAGGCATGACTGGTATGTAAAGGATACTCTCAGATTGAAGGCATTGATGTTGAAGAAACCTTTGATCCAGTGGATAGACTGGAGTCAATCAGGCTTTTCCTTGCCATGGCACTCCAAAGAGGATATAAAGTATATCAAATGGATGTCAAGACAACATTCTTGAATGGTGTACTCGAAGAAGAAGTCTACATTGAACAACCAGTGGGCTTTGTTTTGGGTACTGATGAAACAAAGGTCTGTAAACTGAAGAAAACTCTATATGGTTTGAAGCAGGCACCACGGGCATGGTACTCACGGCTGGACTCATATCTCAAGAAGTTGGAATTCAAAAGAGGCGAAGTTGATCACAATCTCTATGTGAATAATTCTCTAAAAGATCAATTCATGGTTCTTGTCTACGTTGATGATATCATATTTGGTGGCAGTCGGAAGAAATCAGTGGATGAATTTTACAACAACATGAAATCAGAATTTGAAATGTCTATGATTGGGGAGCTCACATATTTCTTGGGGCTGCAAGTGATTCAAAAGAAGGAACACACTTTCATTTCTCAGGAAAAATATGCAAGAGAGTTGCTAAAGAAGTTAAATATGAAAGAATCCAAACCAATGTCAACTCCAATTGCAGTTGGAACTAAACTTGGAAAGCATGAGGATGGGAACTCTGTTGATCCCACCATGTACAGGAGGATCATTGGAAGCCTACTGTACCAGACATCGACAAGGCCGGATATTGTATTTGCAACATGCCTTGTGGCCCACTTTCAGAGTAATCCAAAGGAGGGACATATGGCAGCAGTAAAAAGAATCATGAGGTACATTCAAGGTACACATAACTTCGGGTTATTTTTTGCTGCAGGCAGGGACAGTGAATTATCAGCGTTTTCTGATGCTGACTGGGCTGGTGATGTAGTAGACAGAAAGTCCACTAGTGGTGGAGCTTTCTATATTGGGCAGAAATGTGTTGGCTGGTTGAGCAAGAAACAAGAAAGTACTTCTCTTAGTACTGTTGAAGCCGAGTATATCTCCGCCACAAAGGCATGCACTCAACTGTTATGGATAAAGTAGCAATTAACTGACATTGGCGATGAGGTGACACAACCAATGGTGATTTACTGTGACAATAAGAGCGCAATTGATCTTACGAAGAATCCTGTTCATCATTCTCGTACAAAACACATTGAAATCAGGTATCACTTTATCAAAGAGAAAGTTGAGAAAAGCGTGATTAGATTGGATCATGTGGGAACAGATGAACAAGTGGCTGATATCCTGACAAATCCACTGTCATCGGCTGTGTTTGAGAAGCATCGGTTGAACCTCGGTGTTCGACCACCTCCCAGTGCATAAGGAGGATACGGAGTACCCCTCTCCCCATTTGTTTTAAATGTTTTAATCTGTTTTTGGATATGATGCAGGTTTATGGGGGAGATACTATCCAGGGGGAGTATGGTTTGAGCTGAACGTGAAAAAATTTACTGGTCTTTGGATTTATTGTCAATGGGGGAGAAAGGAGAAGGAATAAATTTAGGCCACTTCTGTGATGAGAAGAATGAGAAGGAAAACAGTGGAACCCAATTCAAGCCTCCTATCTTGTTTTCTAAACCGAGAATTGCTCACGTAGACTTAGAGTGTTGGCTGGGTTGATTCCTGCGTTTTTTGGTTTTCACATAGATGGAGATCTATTGAATTTTTCTTCTGATTTCCAACAAACCCAAAGGGGGAGATTATTGGACCCATGGTCTTCTATGCATGATTTGGAGTGTGGTTTGTGTTTGTTTTCAATCATCAATGGAAGTTCGGATCGTGTACCAGCAAAGAGATCATACCGTTCAAGCACACAACAGTATTGAAGGTGGCGCCGTTTCCCAGTGTTTTCCAAATTTTTGGGGTCCAAAATTTGGAGGTTGGTGAGCATCGTGAAAAGTGGATTTCTATGAAGATCATAATTTAATATGGCAAAGGCATGAGTTTCTCAAAGATAAGACTCATGGTTTGGAAATTGAAAAGACCAGAAGAATGGAGGCGGTGAGTCTTCACGATTACGTCAAGCTTCACGAACGACAGAGGCTAGAGAGCTTCACGGTGATGAGGGGATTTGCGAGGGATCTTCACAGCGAAGGCGCGAAGGTATGTTGACGGTGATTCTTCACGACTACGTCAAGCTTCGCGAACGACAAAGTGCCATGGTGCTTCACGATTTGAACAGAATTCTGGAGGAATCTTTGGAGCTTCGCGATTTGAGATGACATGGCGTTGAATTCGTGCGAAAGGGTCGAGGGTCGGTGGAATAGCCTATAAATAGAGGCCGACCCCTTCAAGAGAAGAAGAGAGAGATAATTTCAGAGAAAGTCCTTTGCTCTCGGTTCGCAAAGGTCTCTCGCGAAGGCAGTGGGCTTCGTGAAATAGGAGCTTCACAGCAGCTATTCTAGATCCGCAAAAGACGTGCGCCCCACGTTGGCTCAGTGATCTTCGCGAAGAGGCAGGAGCTTCGCGGTTTCCAAGCATTGCGAAGGCTGGAGCATCGTGAAAGTGCTTCGCGATTGAGCTTCGCGATTGAGCTTCGCGGAATGGAAGGGGCTCTGCAAAGGCTTGTTTGAGCTTTGAAATATTGGGATCCTCGCGAAGTAGGGTACTTTGCGAAGGCCTTTTCCAAAGGTTGATTGCCCTGTGGACAAGGTAAAAGGTATTATTCATCAGTGGTTGGAATTTGGATCTTAATAGAGCATTAAAATCAGGACTCTGATGCAAGCAAAGTCTCTTGCTGAACAGGAGACAATGAACTTCATGACTATCAATTGAAGAGACCTTCACGTCTATAAACTGAGTGTGACTTCACCAACGGTAGTGAGCCAGGGGAGTCAACGGAAGTGACCCAAGGGAAGCAGTGAGATTTCCCTGAACCTTTGTAAAGGCAGTGAGCCTAGGACAGAGTGACTGTGCCCGAACTTTTGTATTCTCTAGCTAGTGAAGCATAGTGGATTTTGGTACGACCGACAACTTGTCGGCGTATGCTCCTTGGACGTAGCCCTTAGTGGTGAACCAAGTAAAAAGGGCCGTGTCTTCTCTGTGCATGTGCATGTTTGCTTTCTGATCTTTTTCATCATACAGGTTCAACAAGTTCCTACCAATGTGGGAACAAGATCTATCACATTAGAGTAAAAAGTTGTCACCCTGATTCACCCCTCCCCTCTCAGGGTGTCCCGGGGTCCTTCATAAGGGGTATAACATAACTTGAAAATATTACTATTTATAATAAGGATGTGTAAAATTATATCCCATCAATAGTATTTGGGAGAAAAAATTAATTATACAAAGAAGGTGCTTGAATAAATAGGAGAAGGAGAGGATCCCTTACTTTGAGAGGGTTTTTCCAAAATCTTATAAGGAGCTTCATGAGAGCTTGGGGAAAACTTGAGAGGGATATAGAGAGTAAATTTAATTTTATAGTCATACTATAAGTATTTTAAGTGAATAGAAATGGGATATTGGGTGTGTTTATATAGAAAAAGAGAAGGAATTTATTTATTATTTTCCAAACATAGGTTTTGGACTCTATATTGATTTTTTGATAACCCCCCTTTCAAGGGATGAGGGGGAACCCTTACAAGGACCATAGGCTTAGGTGATAACATTTCTCGTAGGCTTGAGATACATTACATGACCCTAAGGTATTAGGTAATTCAACCAGACTATCACTACAAAGAACTTCCCCTTCCTAGCATCTGCATCGTGTTGGTAACTCTCAACCTTTGCATAGTCGTCTGACTAAGAATCTCATGCAAGCACAGGCTAGTCCCGATGGCATATCCATACCCTCTCATTCTTTACCAATCCATTTTTTCTTCTCTGGTGAGTGCACCTGCTCTAAATCCTCTTCTGGGGTTGCTCCTTTTTTGTAGAGTCTGTCTGGGGAAATTACATGAGGCCTTAAGGCCTTGAGGTGGCCCAAAAGCCTAAAAGGTGACCCAAAATCCCTACTGACCCGAAGGCCTGGATGTCCTAAAGTCCTTAAGGACTCCAAGACCAAACCGGTGGCACAAGGTGAATAGTTCATGTCTACTACAGTACCGAATAGTACCTGCTACAATACTTGATACAGTAACTACTATAGTACCACACAATGCCTACTATAGTACTGCTACAGTACTGATATAGTGCCTGCTATAGTACTTCTATAGTAATACATACAGTATATTTATTATGTCATAATACATACCATATATTTATACCATATATTTATACTATACTTTTTTACACAGAAATTCAACTATCTTAGAAAACTATGAAAAATTCTCTGTTGGATAATTTCGTTGTGATAATTAAAAAAATAATATTTATTTTTTGAAAATATTTCTATAAATATGATAAATTTCACTTTTAAATTAAAATCCATATTTATTGAAAAATACAAATTTTTTAACAATAACAATTTTATGACCCTTATAAAAATTAATTTTTTACTTCATAAAATTATATTATAATTTGTGTTTAATATATACTATTTTTCACAACCCGTCCTCGGGGCCCATGCCATGACTACCCCAAGCCCGCCTTCCATAGTCCAGGGGATGGAGACTAGCACCAAAGGTGTAAATCTAGATAAAAAGGGAAGACATTGCCTTTATAAAGTAAACAAACACCATAGAGTACGCAAGTTGAAGTAAACACTAAGTAAACTGAGTACAAAAGTATGTCCTGGAAAGTAAATGGGCCAGAATACAAGACCAACTGAAAGTAAAGTACAAATGAAAAGATAGTACAATAGTGGAAAAGTAAAGCAGCAACTCCGAGCCGTCCTCTGGAAATCCCACCTAAAGGGTGGGTACAGATAGTCTCCTCAGCTCCTCGGGTCCAGCCGTCCACTCCGTGTACGTCCTGTCTAGTGTTCCACCTCTAGGTACCGTCCAGCTCCACGAGCTTCAACCATGATCAACGTTGTCCGTCGTCTAAAACCAACACAACGTAGTGCAGGAATTGCCCGTGCAGGGGTGAGTATACGATACTCAGTAGGGACCCCGAGACCCCCGAAGGCCTCCCAGAATCCACAAAGGATAAACCACAATGTAAAGATACAAACACGAAGTATCAACCAATTCTACTTAGGTATATGCCCATAAATATACCTAAGTCATCAATTCCAGTTCTGATCCAACTCACGAGCCCAAGTTCAACCCAGTACACACAGGAAAGTGCAATCCAATCCACACAGAAAAGCACAACCCAATCCACATAGGATAATAAGTAAATCATATCGAAGATAATTATTGAAAGTCAAGACTCAGCTCACACAGGTATACTACTCACGAAGAGGGGTGTATATGATAGATATATCCTCTGAATCATCTCCCCTACCAAACCCACATAGGATCCAAGTACAGAAATCATCGCTGCCGAACCCACGTAGGATCCTAGTAAAGTAACCATCACTGCCGAACCCACGTAGGATCCAAGTACAGTCATCATCGCTGCCAAACCCACGGAGGATCCAAGTACAGTCTTCCTCACTGCCAAACCCACGTAGGATCCATGTACAGTCATCATCATCATCGAACCCACTGAGGATCCCAGCACGGTAGTCGTCGCAGTCGCAGCTAGCTCTAGGGTTCCCGCACACAACATACTCGATTCCGGGAGGGTCCACTCCTCGAGTCGAAGGGGTGGATACATCAACCGTCATGAAGACCAGAGATGATGTATCCCAATGTTCCATCCCATGTCATAGGGTAAAACTAGGAAAAACGTTCCCGAGTCACGAGGAACAAGACGACCAAGCCATTTTCCAGAAGTACACGATGTGTAGGTAATCAATACACGCCGTGTCATCAGACACCGGGTACTAACCGTGTGAAACGAACCGTGTCATGGGGCTAGTCGTGTGAAAATTAAGTACATGGCGTGTGGTATGGTTACACTCCATGTCTTCAGTCCACGGGTACTATCCGTGTACCTCAGCCCGTGTCAAAGGGCTGTTCGTGTAAAAAGTAAATACACGGAATGTGGTATGGTTACATGCCGTGTCCAAACTTCTGGGGTCAGCGCCATGTACGTTGGCCATTTGGTCGAGTACCTTCCCATGTACTCCACCCCGTGTTTGTGTATTCCCGGAATACATGCCGTTTCATCATGAAGCCGCTTCTGCCAAAGTGAAGATAGTACACGCCGTGCCTCTTGGCCGTGTATTTCTGTCCGTGTCCGTGTATCCCCCAAATTACACGCCGAGCCTCATGAATCCGCTTCTTCCTTTTAATGAAGATAATACACGTGGTGCCTCATGGCCGTGTATTTTTGTCTGTGTCCGTGTATTTCCCTTGAATACATGCCATGTCCATCAAAGTCTCCTCTGTCAAACTGTGTGGACAGTACACACTGTGTGTCACTTCTTCTGAAGTCCGTTACTTCTACTGCTGAACGCTTTCACTACACAGCGTTTTCTTTGGAAGTACACACCGTGTATTCTGGAATTTTCCAGAAATGACACCTCTAGCCAGCACACCTCCCGAGGCATCCGTCCTTTATTCGGATGTTCCTTTTGCTACAAAACTCCCATTTATGGGTTGTCCCGATGTTCTGAGACCGTTTCTGATGTTTTGGGGCCTCCGATCGGCTCCGAAAACTTTCCTTGATTCACCAATCAAGAATGGTTGGAGAATACCATACAACAAGAACGAAAGAGGAATTGGACTGTGTTAGTTTAGTCTGGTTCCTTCTGCATTAGTTTGATATCAAAAGGTTTAGAGAGAAACATCAACATGGAAGGAAAACCAATATTTCTCAATTCAAAACACACCCCTACCTCAATTCAAGAAGGTTGATCGCTTGATGAAGGATGGAGATGCTTTCACTGATGTTGCCGCAGAAAGGCAGCGTCACTTTGTCAACGTCGAGAAGAAAGAATCCGAGATTGGAACTAGTGTTCTTCACGTTCTTCAAAGAAGAAGATGAAGTTCTTAAAGAGTTTAGAGATCTCTCTCCCAATTTCTTCACACAAAAACTAACCCCCAAAATAAAATAAGACTTATCTTATTTTATTACTTCAAGCCATCCATTTCAATTTTTAAAATTCAAACACATGATTCGCTTCATTGATTAAGATTGAGTTATCTAATTAAATGGGGTGTTAAGTTGGCAAGCTTAATGAGGGTGAGAGGGAGGCGTTACTCACATAAAGGGGGAGTTAGAGAGTTAAAGGAATGTGAAGGGGTGGGGCTCGTGTGGGCCCCACCTCACAAATATCCTAACATGGGTAGTTAGGAGATTGTGGGTCCCACCCCAACTACCCCATGTAGTATATAACCATTAGTTAAAGTAAATAAAATTGTACCACAATTTTATTTACTTCACATTTTAATCCTCAATTTTTAACAACTCCACCCGAGAAAACGCACCTTCGGAAAAGGTCCTCTTAAGAAAATACCACCAATGTGGTTTCATCGGTGCCCTCAGATTTTGATTCTGAGCACCGGTTCAAAAGATCGAAAAACCCACTCATTCATTCACTGAACGTACCCGAGCTAAACTTCGGAAACTGATTCTGCGCACACCGGGCCTCAGAATAAGGTGCCGTCAGAAACTGTGTACTCATAAAATCCCAAAGAAATTAAGAAAAAATTTTCTTTTAAATTTACGGGTCTTTACATTACTCCCACCTCAGGTCTTTACATCCCTGTAAAGATACATCACAAAACTAGGGAAACAAATGAGGGTACTGAGCACGCATCTGAGCCACCCGCTCCCATGTGCTCTCCTGGAGGTTCCTGTGATACCACCTAATGCGTACTAGAAGAATTGACCATCCACGTAGGACCCGATCCTGTCGATCCTCGATATCCACCGAGACCTCCACAAAATTCACCCCGTCATCGATATCCAGCTCCCCGTGATCAATGATATGCATCGGGTCGTGCACGTATCTCCTCAGGTGAGATAAGTAGAAGACGTCGTGAACCCGATGCAACCGAGGTGGAAGAGCCAGGTGATAATCTACCTCACCTATCCTACTGAGAACTTGGAATGGTCCGATGAAGTGCAGAGATAAATTGACACCCCGGAAAAATCTCCATAATCCACGTCGAGGTGAGACCCATAAGAAAACGTAGTCGCCATCCTCGAACTATATTGGTCTCTGCCTCCTGTCAGCATAAGACTTCTGTCGGCTCTGGGAAGTCCTCATCTGCTCCTGGATGATCTGAACCTTATCCATCGTGGTCTGGACCATCTTTGGTCTTACAAGTGCTGACTCCCCAGGGTTTGTCCAGCACAGAGGTGATCTACAAGGTTGGCCTTACAATGCCTCTTATGGTTCCATCCCGATGGTGGAGTGGTAGCTATTGTTGTATGCAAACTCCACCAAGGGTAGGTGATCCTCCCAGCTGCGACCAAAGTCAAGGACACATGCACAGAGCATGTCCTCAAGAGTATGAATGGTCCTCTCCGTCTGACCATCCATCTGTGGGTGAAAGGCGGTGCTCAGGTGTAGCTGCGTCCAAAATACCTCTTGCAACCCCTTCCAAAGTCGGGAAGTAAAGCAAGCATCTCGATCGAAGATGATGGAAGATGGCACACCATGAAGCCGTACGATCTCCTGAACATAGAGAAGTCTCAATATCTCTACTGAGCCCTGCTCTCTAATGGGTAAGAAGTGGGCCGACTTAGTGAGTCGTTCTACAATCACCCAAATGAAGTCGTGTCCTCTGGGAGTATGTGTAATCCCAGTCACGAAATCCATAGATATCTGGTCTCACTTCCACTCCGGGACCTCTAAGGGTTGTACCAAGCCTGCTGGTACCTGGTGCTCTGCCTTCACCTATTGGCAGGTGAGGCATCGTGAAACGAACTCTACCAAAACCTTCTTCATACCCAGCCACCAGTGCTATCATTTGAGGTCCTGGTACATCTTTTCTACTCCAGGATGTACCGCTATAGGGGAAATATGAAACTCTCTCAGCACCTCCTCCTGTAATGCAACTGGTACCATGGTACGTCCTCTGAAAAGGACGACATGCTCTCCTCCTACCGAGAATCCATTAGGTGCCTGTCCTGAGGCTATCTGTGCACATCGCGTCTCATAGTCAACGTCCCCACGCTGTGCCTCCCTGACCCACTAAATTAGTGGAGGAGTGACTGTGAGTGACTGTAGAAAGGCTGCTCCATCTCTATCCATGAAGGATATCTGCAACGCGGCTAGTTGCTCTGTCGACTCTCCAAGTAGCTGGATACCCGATCTTCTGCTGAGTGCATCAGCTAATACGTCCCCCTTCCAAGGAGTATAAAATATCTCAAAGTCATAGTCCTGGAGGAACTTGATCCATCGCCACTATCTCAGGTTCAGTTCCTTCTACGAGAAGACATACCTGAGACTCTGGTGGTCAAAGTAGACTGTAAAGCGCTCTCCCATCAGATAGTGTTGCCACATATTCAGGGTGAAGACCACTACTGCTAACTCCAGGTCATGGATAGTGTAGTTCTACTCGTGTTGCCTCAAATTTCATGATACATAGGTGATCACTACCCACTCCTGCATCAGGACACACCCAAGTACGGTCCCTGATGCATCGTAGTAAACTATGTACCCTACTCCCTCCTCCGGTAGCCTCAAGATGGGTGCACTAGTCAATCTCCGTATCAGCTCCTGGAAGCTCTCCTGACATCTATCTGACCACACGAAGGGTTTCCCCTTCTTCGTCAAAGCTATAAGTGGTGCTGCAACTCTGGAGAAGTCTGGAACAAATCTCCGATGGTACCCAGCCAGACCTAGGAAACTACGCACCTCCGTTACGCCCCTGGGTGGCTACCAAGCTAGTACTGCCTTGATCTTCACCGGATCCACCACAACTCCCGCCTCAGAGATGACGTGTCCTAGGAAGTGGACTTCTCGAATCTATAACTGACACTTCAAGAGATTACCATAAAGATGGTGCTCTCGGAGTGTGTCAGTACAACCCGCCAGTGGTAGGTGTGATCCTCCTTAGTAGTCGAGTATATCAATATGTCTTTGATGAAGACTATGACAAATCGATCAAGGTAAGGCTGGAAGATCCTGTTCATGAGACTCTTGAACACTACTAGAGCGCTGGTTATGCTGAAAGGCATAAACAAGAACTCATAGTGGCAATACCAACACCTGAAGGCCATCTTCTGCACATCCTCATCTCGAACTCTGAGCTGATAATAGCCTGACCTGAGGTCAATCTTTGAGAACCATCGTGATCCCTTGAGCTGATCTAAGAGATCTTCAACCCTTGGAAGTAGATACTTGTTCTTCACAGTCACCTGATTCAGGCGACGGTAGTCGACACACAACCGCAAGCTCCCATCCACCTTCTTAGAGAACAAAATTGGGGAAGCCCAGGGTGAAACACTGGGTCGAATGAATCCCTTTCCCTACAAGTCCTCCAGCTGTACCCACAGCTCACGAATCTCAGCAGGAGCCATCCGATATGCTGGTGTAGATATCGGGGCTGTCCCGGGGTACAAGTCAATATAGAGGTATACCTCTCTGCAAAGAGGTAGTCTTGGAACATCGTCAGGAAAAACTTCCGCATACTGATCCACCAAAACAAGAAAACTCAGACTTTCCACGTCAACTGATCCTAGGATGATACTAGACAACTGATGGGTGATTGAATGTCCTCTCCTCTATGTGAGTCCATCCAGCGCTGCAAAGGATCCCTTCTCGCCGGTGAAGGTGAACCTACTCCCATCAGTGCAGACACATCGTACCTTGCGCCTAATATAGTCGATCTGAGCATGGACCGTAGATAACCAATCCATGCCCAAGATGATGTCGTAAGGACTTGATGCTTCTACAAGAAGATCCCAACCGAAGCTATTGCCTCCTAGAGTAAGCTCACACTACCACCACCAGTGCGTAATCTTTGAGTCAGCTCCCATAGGAGTCTCTAGCCGTAAGGATCGAGCCAACAGATCCGTCGGAATCTCCGAGCTCCGAAAAAGGGCAACGATAATAAAACAATGAATCTCTACTGTGTCTATAAGAACTGCAGCAAGAGTGGAGTAGACACAGATAATACCTCAAATTATCTCAGGTGCACCTTGGTCGTAGGCCTCCATTTCCTGAAGCTGAGCCTGCCTCTACCCACCAACTCCCTGTGGTCAGGGTGGACCTCCTGGTGGTGGTGGTGGTGGTGGTAGAGCCTTGAAGCGTCGTCCACCACCTAATACTCGGCCAGCTCCTCTGCCTCATCCGACTGCTCCCTGCAGACCGCCATGGTCGAACCTATGCCTCTGCCTGGGTGGTCCCTCAACCACCTGTTTCTCCTCTACATGGAGGGTCGGACAGCCCCGAGCCATGTGGCCCTGTCCGCCGCATGCATAGCACTGTCTGCGTCTCGTATGATTGGCTATACTATGTGTGCCCCACACATCTGAACCAGTGTCCTAAGGTCGTCCACCTGATGGTCTAGTCCACTTGGACCTCTGCGACGTATGTCTACTACCAGCTGCAGAAGACTCCGCTATGTGTCGCCCTGCAGTAGGCCTCGCTGCTGGCGTAGGCTCAGCTAGAAAGCTCTCCACAAGAAGGGCTCATTCCAGTACTCATGCCTGCGTCTGAATGCTGGGGGAGATCATCGATGCCCTGATCTCATGCCTCAGTCCCTGCTCGAAGGTATGGGCTTGGAAGAATGGGTCCCGTACCATGTCCGTGGAGTAGCGTGAGAGATCAGTAAATCTCGCCGAGTACCGGGCTACTGTCATGCTGCCCTGACGCAGCTGTAGAAACTCCTGGATGCGCACCGCACAGAGGGTGGCTGGGATGAACTCCGAGCAGAAAACTCTCTCGAAGTCCGACCAAAGGAGATATGCCTCACCGTGCACCTGGAGCATCAAGCTCCACCATCTACCTGCTGCCACGTGCAGGAGACTCGCCGCAAGGATCAACATGAGGTCTATTGGTGTCCCTACCAATCTGAAGACTTGAACAACAGCCTCCAGCCAATCCTCGGCTTCCTGAGGGTCCGTCTCCACATGGAACCTGGGCAGTCTCTGACGCTGAAACTCGTGCAGTGCACTCAGACGTCGTGCACTCTCAGCTGCTGGGGCTGGTGGCATCGGTGGCTCGGCGAGTAAAGGTACCGTCGGTGCCTCCGCTGTAATGGGGCCCTGCACCGAGGCCTCGTCACTCAGTGGGCTGCCGTCTCTCACAAAAATCGGAACCCTAGCTGGCTACCGTCGTGGGGCCATCCTGAAAGAAATAGGTGTTCCATGGTTAATACAATATACCTGGTGAGCTGACATAAAGTAATCACAAAGATAGATTTTGAAACATAGTTGCAATCAATGTTTTCATGCATTGAGTTGGAAATCAGAAGTCAGGGTCCTGGTGTATGGATACGTCGGCCGTCGCACCAACACTAGACTCCCTGGACTGATAACCACACTCAATAATCTAAACATTATTTCTACACAGAGAAGAAATTATCAGAGTTCTGACTTCTGCGGTAGAACCGACTCCTCTGATACCAATTTGTCATGACCCGTCCTTGGGTTCCATTCCGTGACTACCCCAATCCTGCCTTCCATAGGCCAGGTGCTGGTAACTAGCACCAAAGACGTAAATCCTGATAAAAAGGTAAGGCCTTGCCTTTATAAAGTAAACAAACACCACAGAGTATGCAAGCTGAAGTAAACACTAAGTAAACTGAGTACAAAAGTAAGTGCTGGAAAGTAAATGGGCCAGAATACAAGCCCAAATGAAAGTAAAGTACAACTGAAAAGATAGTACAACAGCGGAAAAGTAAATCAGAAACTCCGATCCGTCCTCTGGAAATCCCACCTGAAGGGTGGGTACAGATAGTCTCCTCAGCTCCTCAGGTACAGCTTTCCACTCCGTGTACGTCCTGTCCAGTATTCCACCTCCAGGTACCATCCAGCTCCACGAGCTTCAACCACGATCAGCGCTATCTGTTGTCTGCAACCAACACAACGTAGTGCAGGCATAGCCCGTGCAGGGGTGAGTATACGATACTCAGTAGGGACCCCAAGACCCCCGAAGGTCTCCTAGAATCCACATAGGATAAACCACAAAGGAAAGATACAAACACAAAGTATCAACCAACTCTACTTAGGTATATGCCCATACATATACCTAAGTCATGAATTCCAGTTATGCTCCAACTCACGAGCCCAAGTTCAACCCAGTCCAAACAGGAAAGTACAACCCAATCTACAGAAGAAAGCACAACCCAATCCACACAGGATAGAAAGTCAATCATATCGAAGATAATTATTGAAAGTCAAGACTCAGCTCACACATGTATACTACTCATGAAGAGGGGTGGAGATGATAGATATAGCCTCTGAATCATCTCCCCTGCCGAACCCACGTAGGATCCAAGTACATAAATCATCGCTGCCAAAACCACGTAGGATCCTAGTAGAGTAACCATCGCTGCCGAACCCACGTAGGATCCAAGTACAGTCTTCATCGCTACCAAACCCATGGAGGATCCAAGTACATTCTTCCTCACTACTGAACCCACATAGGACCCAAGTACAATCATCATCATCATCGAACCCACGGAGGATCCCAGTATGGTAGTCTTTGCAGTCGCAGCCAGCTCTAGGGTTCCCGCACACAACATACTTGATTTCTGGAGGGTACACTCCTCAAGTTGAAGGGGTGGATACATCAACCGTCATGAAGACTAGAGATGATGTATCCCAATATTCCTTCCCACGTAATAGGGGAAAACCTGGAAAAACGTGCCTGAGTCACGGGGAACAAGACGACCAAGCCATTTTCCAAAAGTACACGGTGTGTAGGTAATCAATACACGCCGTGTCATCAGAAACCGGGTACTGCCCGTGTGAAAAGACCCATGTCATGGGGCTAGTCATGTAAAAAGTAAGTACATGATGTGTGGTATGGTTACACGCTGTGTATTCAGTCCACGGGTACTGTCCGTGTACCTCAGCCCGTGTCAAAGGGCGGTTCGTGTAAAAAGTAAATACAAGGAGTGTGGTATGGTTACATGACGTATCCAAACTTCTGGGGTCGGCTCCGTGTACGCTGGCCATGCCTGGCCGTGTGGTGGAGTACCTTCCCGTGTACTCCACCCCGTGTTCGTGTATTCCCAGAATACATGTCGAGTCATCACGAAGCCGCTTCTGCCAAAGTAAAGATAGTTCACGCCATGCCTCTTGGCCGTGTATTTCTGTCCGTGTCCGTGTATCCCACAAATTACATGCCCAGCCTTGCGAAGCCACTTCTGCCTTTCAATGAAGATAATACATGACGTGCCTCGTGGCCGTGTATTTCTACCCGTGTCTTTGTATTTCCCTTGAATACACACCATGTCCATCGAAGTCTCCTCTGTCAAACTGTGTGGACAGTACACGCCGTGTGACCAGTGTCACACGCCGTGTGTCACTTCTTTTGAATTCCATTACTTTTACCCCTAAACGATTTCACTACACGACGTGTGATTTGGAAGTACACGCCGTGTATTCTGGAATTTTCCAGAAACGACGCCTCTGGCCAGCACGCCTCCCGAGGGGTCCGTCCTTTGTTCCGATGATCCGTTTGCTACAAAACTCCCGTTCCTAGGTCGTCCCGATGTTCCGAGACCATTTCTGATGCTTTCGGGCCTCCAATCGGCTCCGAAAACTTGCCTGGATTCACCGCTCAAGAACGGTTGGAGAACACCATATAGCAAGAACGACCGAGGAATCAGACCATGTTAGTTTGGTCCATTTCCTTCCGCATTAGTTTGATAGAAAAAGGTTTAGAGAGAAACATCAACATGGAAGGAAAACCAATATTTCTCAATTCAAAACACACCCCTACCTCAATTCAAGAAGTTTTATTGCTTGACGAAGGATAAAGATGCTTTCATTGATGTTTCCATAGAAAGGCGGCGTCGCTTCGTCAACATAGAGAAGAAATAACCCGAGATTGGCGCTGACATTATTCGCGTTCTTTAATGAAGAAGATGAAGTTCTTCAAGATTTTAGAGCTCTCTCTCCCAATTTCTTCACACAACAACTAACCCCCAAAATAAAATAAGACTTATCTTATTTTATTACTTCAAGTCATCCAATTCAATTTTTAAAATTCAAACACATGATTCACTTCATTGATTAAGCTTGAGTTGTCTAATTAAATGGGGTGTTAAGTTGGAAAGCAAAATGATGGTGAGAGGGAGGAGTTGCTCACATAAAGGGGGAGTTAGAGAGTTAAAGGAACGTGAAGGGGTGGGGCTCGTGTGGGCCACAACTCACAAATATCCTAACATGGGTAGTTAGGAGCTTGTGGGTCCCACCCCAACTACCCCATGTAGGATATAACCATTTGTTAAAGTAAATAAAATTGTACCACAATTTTATTTACTTCACATTTTAATCCTCAATTTTTAAAAACTCCACCCGAGAAAACGCACCTTCGAAAAAGGTCCTATTAAGCAAATATCGTCGTTGGAGTTTCATCGGTGCTCTCGAATTTTGATTCCGAGCACCGGTTCAAAAGATAGAAAAACCCGCTCGTTTGTTCATTGAACAAACCCGAGCTGAACTTCAGAAAATGATTCTGGGCACAACGGGTCTCGGAATTAGGTGCTGTCAGAAACTGCGTACTCATAAAATCCCAAAGAAATTAATAAAAAAATTTCCTTGAAATTTATGTGTCTTTAAAATATTTCATTATAATATTTTATTAAAATTCCATAAACTTAAAAAATTCACGAATTTATAAAATGTAATGTCTTAATTGAAATTTAATATTACCCAAAAATTTAATTTGTGTTTTATCATATCAAAATATAATTTTTATAAAAAACATTTATTTAATAATTTATAAATTAAAAAAATAAAGAATAAATATAATGTTTATTTTACTAAAAATAAAATATAAATATTCACACTATTAGGGTTAATATTCATAGCCCTTTATTACAATAGTGAATACTCTAAGGTAACATGTGCGGTGATGATATTTTCTTAGGGTGGTTCAGCAAATATGGTTTGGGCTGTGATCTTGATGAGTTTGAACTTCTCCTATAAACAGTTTTACTCATGATTTAGTTATTGAATAACATATTGGGATTTGTAAAGGGAAAATTCCAGTGATGCTATCTCCCTCATAAGCTTCGATAAATGGGTGTCATAGGGTAAAATCCTACCACTTGAGACCATCAATTATTTCATCTGTATCAATTGGATTTATCATAACTCTTAATTTATACAAATCATATGGTCACTATTCAACAACTATATTATCAATAATAATGATTCTTAATGGTATTTTAAATCTTATAGGATATATCCAAGGAATTTCATTTGTTTTCTATAACCACTTTACATAATAGGGAATTTAATTCAGCTATAAAGAAATTTTATTTATAAAAGTTTAGATCATTAAATTATTCCCCCTTTATAGAATTTCCTTTGAATTTTTTATTTAACACAATAGAATAGATGAAGGTAATTATATTTTATTAACAATTCTGGTTCCCAAGTTTATTCATCAAACTTTTGGTTTCGCTAAAAAACTTTGACTAAGTGAGTTGTCTTTTTTCATAGAACTTTGTCTCTGTGATATAAGATCTTCACTAGTTTCTCTTTGTATGAAATATCATTCTCTAATGAAACCAACTTTGGATTCAGTACATGTGAGGGGTCTGGTATGTACTTTTTCAAGAGGGATACATGGAACACATAATGTACTTTGGATATTTTAGGTGGGAGTACTAGTCGATAGACCACTATTCTGATACGATCAAGCATCTTAAAGGGACTGATGTATATTAAAATAAGATTTACCTTATTCCAAAACCTGATGAATTTATTCCATGGAGATATATGAAGAAACACTTTATCACTGACATAAAACTTATAGTCTCATAGATGATTATATATATATATTATCTTTCTAATTTTCATAGATTTCATATGATGCTAAATGGTTTGAACCTTTTCTATAATATCTTTAATAAGATTAGGTTCTATTATATTTCTCTCTCTAACTTCATCCCAGTATATTGGTGCCCAACACCTCTTCCCATATAGAGCCTTTCAAGGAGACATTTTAATGATAAAATGAAAAATGTTGTTATATGAGATGTCCACTAGGGGAAGGTTCTGATCCTAACATCCTTGGAAATCTATTTAAAATGATATTATTATATCATCTAGGGTTTTAATGGTTAATTTAGACTGACCATCCATTTTAGGGTGATAAGTAGTGATGAAGCTCCGTTCTATACCCAATGCTTGCTGAATGCTTCTATAAAACCTCAAGGTAAAACTTAAATCTCAATAATATAAAATAGATATTGGATTTCCATATAGTATTAAAACTTATCTTATGTATATCTTAACATGTTTATCAAGAGAGAAATATTCCTTGAGAGAAATGAAAAGTGTTGACTTGGTAAGATGATCGACTACCACCCAAATGGTGTTATCACCTTTATATGTCCTTGGGATTCCTATGATAAAACCCATGGTTATGTTTTCCTATTTCTATATTGGTATATGAAATGGTTTCATCATACCCTTAGACTTATATTGTTTAGCCTTGAATTTCTGGAATACTAAGCATAGAGATACAAAATCCGAAATCCAAAATCTCTCTCTTCATATTATCCCACAATTTTTTTCTTCAAATACACACATATATTAGTGCTTACTGGCTGAATAGATAAGGATTATTTATCTGAATAATCTAGAATTTAACCCTTAAATTATGGTTTTTATGGGATAAATATTCGGGTTCTGAACCTTATAACTCCATCTTCAGAAAATTTAATCTCCGGAATATTCACTACCTTCTTCTGTAGAAACTAATTATCTTTTTTAGGCTCCTTAATCATCTCAAGAATGGATAGTTGAGCATTAATTTGAGTAATTTAGTATTAATATCCTTTTATTATTCCCATATTTATCCTTTACATGTCCATGAATATTGGATCTCTTGTAATCCTCATCATAGATAGAGTTTCAAGATCCTTTCTACTAAGAGCATCTGCCATTTTTTAATTTCCCATATTGGTAATGGATATAACAATCATAATCCTTGATAATATCTAACCACCTCCATTGGTTTATATTTAGATCGTTTTGTGTGAATATAAACTTGAGGATTTTATGGTCCATATATAAATCACAATTCTCAACATAGATATAATATCTCCAAATATTTAATGTGACGATCACTACTGAAAATTATAGATCTTGATTTGGGTTGTTCTCCTCATGGTTATTTAGTTGATGTGATGCATAGGCTATCACTATTTCATTTTTCATGGGTAAAAAACCCAATCCATTTTCATATGCATCACTATAGATCAAAAATCACTCCCCATTGGTGGGTGATTTGAGCACAGGTGTAGTGATTAGCCTCTTATTTTTCTCTTTTAAACTTTCCTCACATTCATAATTATAGAAAAACATTACTCCTTTATGAGTTATTTTGGCTATGGGGTTTGTTAACCATGATAAGTTTCTCAAAAATCGATGATAATACCTAGACAATACAAGAGAACAATAGATTTAAATAATAGAGGTTGGTTTAGGACACCCTTCAATCGTCTCCATTTTTTTAGGAATCATAGATATCACTTTTATGGTGATCACATGCCCCATGAATGTCACTTTCTCTAATAAGAATTCACATTTACTGTAAATTTTATACATATTTTCTATCCAAAAGGTACTTAGTATAGTATTCAAATTCTCCTAATGTCCCTCCTTGATTTTAGAGTAAATAAGAATATCATCAATAAAGACCACCAAAGACTCTATTCATCAAATACATAAATATTACTATAGAATTAGTGATCCGAAATGAAATTATTATTAAATTATATTTCCCATAACTTCTACTAAAAGTAATATTGGGGATATTCCCCTTTATTCACCTTGATAATATCCCAACCAAAGATATATCTTAGAGAAATAACGGTATCCACAAAGATGATTCAACAAGTCATGAGTACATGGAAGTAGATACTTGTTCTTTATCATGATCATGTTGAGATATATATAATCAATGTAGAGGCACATTGAACCATCCTTATCTCAATAAATAGGATCAGAACACCCCATAGTGAAACACCTGGGTGTATGAACCCTTTATCTTAATTCACCTGTAGTTGTTTCTTCAGGACCATGAGTTTAACAACAACCATTCCATACAGAGTCTTGAATATTAGAAAATACCTAGGTAAAAGATTGATTCAGAAATAAATATATCGACTGGGAGGAAGAATAGTAAATTTTTGTGGAAATTGATCAATGTATTCCATCATAATGGGAATGTATTCAAGGGTTATCTTTTCCTTAGTCTAAATAATTTAAGCTAGATACGATTGATCACAAGGAAATAATATACATGATTAAGATGATGATACCAAATAAGATTCATCCTCCTAATTGAGTTTATGTATAATTAGAGGGAGATTCATGATATATAGGGTAATTTCCTTCTCTCATCAATTTATGTTGGTTATATATAAGGAAATCCAATCCATACCCAGAATAGTATAAAATTTTTCTAAAGCGAGTATCATAAGGTTCACTAGTAATTTTATCCCACAAATTTTTACAGGTGAGGAGTTATATAATTGGGATGTTATATTTTCCTAATTTTGAATTTTCAATAATATCTCTACTTACATGATTTGAAGTGGTTTTGAATAGTTCTACTAAACTTGAAATATATGAAATAATGTATAGAACCATGGATTATTACCCTAACATTCACTATTTGTTTCTTGTTCTAATCATTAACATTATCCAAAATTGACTTAGGAATTATAATTTACAAAATATTAAATAAATAAAAGGTAAAATAAGAACATTAAAGGGAAATTAGTCACATAGAATATCAACTTGATACATGGATACAACAAAATTATTAAAAACATACTTAATATTTTTCTAATATTTTATAACTTTTAAAATTGTACAGAATAACCTGGAGAAATATATAAGAAATGGGTAAGCTAAAAAACCCAGTAAGGGAATAAAATAAGAATAACATGATGAAATTATTATATTTTAGTAAATAATAATTTCAATGATACATAAAAGGGGTGAGAATCACAATATTTAACAATGAGGCATGATACAACATGATAGCATAAACACAACATGGGAATGTTACACCAACATTAAACATGACACCATAAACACATGTCAAGGATAACCAAAAAGACATCATAACATGGTGAAAAAGTACCATAATGGATTAAGTTTACTCCCTAATACTATATATGAAATATCACGAGACTAAAACATTACCAAATTTATTAGATTGCTATATAATTCCGGGCACACCTGTCGCTTTCATATCATGAACATGGATTAGTGTGCCACATAGATAATTCAATATAGGATAATATTTAATCAAATTTAATTCTAATATTAAATAGTTTGAAATAAATAAATCTAATTCACCAATAAAATAACTATAGTTATTTCTAGGTGAATATATATGAGTGGAAATGGTGATGGTATTCACAATACAAAGGTTTGGCCTGAAAAATCATAGGATAATTTCGGCAGCATAAAGATGATACATAATGAATCATGGGAGGGATTAACGAGAGTTAAAGGGGTTTATCAAAATTTTTACATCATAATGGATTTAAGGGGGATATTTAAGAATATAATCCAACATGAAAAATTGATAATTAAAAGGAACAAGACAAAAAAGGTTCTTGAATAAAAGTTTTCCATGGAAAAATCATAGGATAATTTTAGCATCATAACAGGAGTACATAATGAATCATGGGAGGAATTAATGAGAGTGTAATGGGTGTATCATCACTTTTAAATCATAATTTAAGTAATAAGGATGTGAAAAACCATTACCATCAATAGTAATTAGAATAAAAAAGTCATTACATATAGAAGGCGCTTGAATAAAGAGGAGAAGGAGAGGATCCCTTACCTTAAGAGGGTGTTTCCAAAAGTTTGAGAAGAGATTCTTGAGAGCATGGGGGAAAATTGGGAGGGATATAGAGAGGAAATAGAATATTATAGGAATTCTAGAAGGATTTTTAGTGAAGTCAAATGGGATATTGTGTGGTCTTATATATGAAAAAAGAGAGAAGTTCTTTATTATTTTCAAAACTTAGGTTTTGAAATCTATACAATAAAGTAATAAAAAAACCTTACCATAGTTTTTTCCAATTGTTTCTTCCAAATATATTTTTTTTTATTTTATAATTCCATGAACCAGTAACATTAAAATAATACCCTTGGTGTTGTATAAGTGAGTCATGTTTACAATGAATTGATTTTAAAGCCTCAAAATATAATATTGGTTTTGGAGGATTAATAAAGAGTTTATAAAATTAAAAAAACAGACTGAAAAACAATTTTTTTGAATTTTAAATATATATTTGGTAGTTAATACCTTTTATGGTATATATTAAATCACTTTTGGGTCATTATGATGTCATAATGCATATTATATATTTATACCGTATTTAATTTTTACCTGGAAATTTGTTTGTCTTATAAAATTATAAAAAAGTCACCATTGGTTAATTTTGACATTATTATTCCAAAAATAATATTTAATTTCATCAAAATAATTAAGAAAATATGAGAAATTTCACTTTTAAATTAAAATCTCCATTTATAGAAAAATACTATTTTTTAAAAATAAGAGTTTCCTAACCCTTATAAAAATTACATTTTCACTTTATAAAAAATATTATCATTTTTATTTTATATATAATATTTAATAATAATTTTTTATAAAAATATAATTTTTTTAAAAATTTATTATTTAATCAAAAGGAATGTCTTAATAAAAATATTATATTACCCAAAAATACAATTTGTGTTTTATCATATCAAAATATAATTTTTATCAAAATAATTTATTTAATAATTTGTAAATTAAAAAAAATAAGGAATGGATATAATAATTATTTTATTGAAAATAAAATATAAATATTTATACTTTTAGGGTCAAGATACATATACCTTCATTACACCAACGAGCACTCGAAGGGTAAGGTGCATGATAATGATATTTTCTTGGGGTGGTTTGAAAACATTGTTTGGGATCTGATCTCAATGACCATGAACTTATCCCATAAATTATTTTGATCATGATTTAGTTGTTGAATCTCAGTTTAGACCTAGTCAAGGTAAAATATAAGTGATTCTATCTCCCTCATAAGCTTCAATAAATGGGATTCATAGGGTACGATCTTACTAGTCAAGGCCATTGCTTATTTTTTCTATGTCAATTAAATTTATCATAACCATTAATTTATACTAATCATATGATCAATATTCAATAATTATATTATCAATGGTCATAATGAATTATGGTATTTTAAATATAATAGGATACAAAAAATAAATAGTATGTATTTTCTATAAAAACATTACATAATAGGGAATTCAATTCAGTCATAAAAGGAATTTTATTTACAAAAGTTTGGGTCGATACAATGGAACACCCAATTGTGGCATTGGTAGTAGTACCTAGAGGTAACACCTAAACATAAACAAGAGTAGCCCAAAATTAATTTTAGCAAACACAATGGCAGCACAAGGTGGTGGAACCATTGAAAAACTTCACAAGAGTTGAAAAAAATACAACATCATAACAAAAACCATTTCCTCCTTAGCAACTTATTCATCATAACCAAATGCACACAAACTTGTGGTTTCAATAGTAAACATAAAATCACATTTTATAAACTTCATAAAATTTTTATTGTTCCTTTTATTACATCGTTGAATTCATTTAATGGTCCCTTATTAGTATCCCAATAAAAGGAAAACATATTAAAGAGTGAGCTAAGATGCTTAGTAAGGGATTCTATATAATAATATATATCATGAATACATATGGTATACAAAATATGTTAGAGTGGTTAATAAATATATTTGTCATTTAATCAATAAATTGAGCATGAAATTCATCCATGGATAATAGAAACCTATTAATTGCATGTATAATAGTAAATAATTACTCAATGGTGGAATGCATAATTCTAAGAATCATAATCTTACAATAGAGGCCTCATCCAAGACACCATAATTTAAATAATGTATAAACATATACCAAGTAACCAAATAAATAATACATGATAACAATTTTTTCTTATGAGACCAAATTGTTGAATCGATGGATTATATAATTCTAGGACCCACCCATCACTTACACATGTACAAAGTATTTCAAATATATTTAATGATCAATATAATACATAACCAATATACCTTAGTAGTCAATAATATCTATTTTGAAACAAATATTTGAAACATTAGTATTTACCCAGTCAATGGAATAACTTAGTAAACTTTATTCAATTCAAACTATATAAAAATGGGTATAAAATTTAGTCAATATTGAAATATTAGAAGTGATACTAAATATATCCATGGTATAAAAGAACATGGACAAGAAGGATAAAAATAATATTAAAAAAATGATGGAGAGTGTTAAAGAATCAAGAATAAATATTTGTGCATGAAATTCAGTATAAACCACAAATTATTAATAGGTGAAAGAAGACCATAAATTCATAAAAAATGAAAAAAGCATGAATTTTGGAAAATAGAGAGTAAAATGTTAGAGAAACATTAAAAATAATTTTCTATAAAGATTTTTTTAATTTTGTTGTAAAAATAAAGTTATAAATCACTGAAAAAACTCTTTTCATAAGGTGTCAAGAAAAATTAAAAAATATTATTTTCTCAATAATTTAAAATATTGGAATCTTGAAAATAAACTAAGATTTGGTAATAAACTTTATAGGGTATGATGAAAATGTACATGATTGAAACAAAATCCCTTTTCAAAACTTTCAAGAAAATAATATCATTTTCATTTAATATAAAAAAAATAATTCCCAAAATAATGGGAATATATATATTATTTTGGAAAACCATAAAAACATATAATTTAATATTAACAATAAATAATTTTCATGAGGGTAATAAAATCCGTTCAAGTATAAAATGTTTAAAAATAGATTCTTTTATCACTTTTATGAGTAAAATAAAAAATGAATTGTACATAAAATGTTAAAAAGGTTTTATATAAAATTTGAATAAAAAAGTTAATTTTAATAGAAATTGAACTGAAAAAATAATTGAAGTATAGGAAAGAACATTTTTGAAGAAAAATAAAGAATATGGTTATGGAGAAAAAAATACTCCCAACCAAAAAGGAGAAATAAGTTTAGTTTTTCATATAAACATTATTTCAGTCTATTTGAGTGGAAAAGAGGAAGGAAATTATTAAAACACATGTAAAATAAAATAATAACCATATGATAAGAAAATATTTGGGTTTTAAGATATAAAATCATAAAATTAACCCAAACTAAATTTAAACATAAACAGTCCTGAATAAAAGTGATATTGGAAAATAATCCATTACCTCATAATTCCACTTGGTCAAACATGATCTAACATCCTACATTAGAAAATTATATTTTATTATAAACCTGTATCATAACCATATTATTATTTATCTTAATATATACCATTCACTAATAATTTCTCATTACCCACTTATTAATAATTCTTTGTTAAGTTCAATATTTTTGTGTTAACAGTTCCTTTTTTCTACACATCAGTTTTGATACTTGAACCATGGTATTTTATCCATTTTATACATAATTTTCATGAAGTTATTTAGTATTTTTTTGATATATTTCTAGATTCCCCTGATCATTTCATGTAACTTATGGTATCAAGCTTAATGAAATTCTTAAAAAAAATATATATATTTTCGAAATTTTGTTTATACAAAATGAATTGATTTTATTTACCATTATATAGAGATATATTACTATTATAGAGTTATGAAAACATATTAAATTCACACTAGTGAAAAAATTGGATTTCATGTCGGTTTTCATGAATTTTTGACGTCGGTTTTTAACCAACGTTTATAAAGGCGATGTAAAAAACAAGATTTTCAATGTCAGTTTTCCAAAACCAACACAAAAAATAATACGATATTGGGTTTTTGTGTCAGTTTTACAAATAAAACGATGTGGAAAACTGATTTTTGACGTCAGTTTTTATAAAAACCGACACTGATAATTTAACGCTGACTTGTTTTCCATCAATTTTCATGAACTGGAACCTCTTGGGGAGTCGCAACGCGATCCCCACTGGGAAGGGTCGTGACAGAGTGGTATTAGATAGACCCACCAGGTGGCGGATGTGACAGAGGAGTAGGGAGAGATGTAGGTGGTGGCAGATTCTTAGACTGCAGGTAAGCTGCATCCTCTCCATCCATGAAGGATAACTGCAACGTGGCTAACTAATCTATCGCCTCACTCAACAGCTGCGATCTCAACCTTTTTCTAAGAGAATATGCCACCTTGTTTTCCATCCTAGGAGTATATATGATCTTGACGTGCCCCTCATAGCAGATCAAAGAAATCGTCGATTCTCGGTAGTGGGGCCCACCCACTCTGTCACGACCCGTCCTAGTAGGGCCTGCACCGTGACTCCCCAATCCTGCCTCCAATAGGCTAGGGGATGGTGACTAGCACATAGTAGGCATATTACTAGAATGGGAGGCATTCCCTAAGTACCTGTACACACACACACATCTCCAATCCCACAATGCTGAAATGTAAAAAAAACACTAGGGAACAAAATGAATGCATACAACTAAACCCAATCAATAGAGTATGACGAAAAGTAAAGTATTGAAAGTAAACTGGGCCAGAATAAAAGCCCACCAAAAACAAGAGTCTGAAAACTACAAATTATAATTTGTAAACACAAAGAGGTACTAGGACTGCTGCTCGAAGCCATAGGAACACCTCAGCCTATAGGGAACTCAGAAAGATCAGTCATGTCCTAGTCCACCCTAGACTCTGTCAAAAGGCTGCTCGTCTGCACAATACAAGAAACATGCGGGCAAATACCATGTAGGTGTGAGTATAATAATACTTAGTATAGGACCCCAAAAAATGCAAAGCAATACACAAAGGAAATGCACAGTCAGCTCTACATAGTATATGTCTACTGAACATAAAATAGGAGAACTCAATCCAGATATACTAAGATCCCAAAACCGTAGTCTAGGGACAAGTCACGCAACATAATAAACCCACTAGGGATTCAGTTCTAAGATTTCATGAAGCACTCATCTGGGAGAACTTACTCCATGAGTTTGATAGCTCTGATGACCTCCATCCGAGAAATACTGTTCATCGGGAAAAGCCACGAGACAAAGATACACTCATTACGGGAGAACACACTCATGAGTGAGGAAAGATCACGATACAAAGATGAGGATCACTGCTAGGGACTTCAAGTATATCGCGACTCATCCAGATTCACCTGATAGGTAGATGATCTATTCCCTATGGAAGTGGTCATGTCGATACTTGACTCTACCTAGGGTCAAGAATGGGCAGAGGATCTCGCTCCAGGCCTCTCAAAGGGATACCTGACTCTATCTCGGAAATTCTGCTGAAGGGATCATATTCCTGTAGTAAGAAATGATACCTTACCTTTAGGGGAATGAGATGAAGGGTAACTAACCCAAACAAAACATGTACAAGATATGGTAGACAAGAAGATCAATCCATGTACTAAAAAGGACACAACATGCAGATAGGTCACAAGCCATGTTCTCTGACCCCAGGTACTGCCTGTGTACAACAACCAGTGTCATAAGGCTTGTCATGTGAAACAAAACTACAAGGTGTGTAGAAAGGATCACATTCCATGTCAAAGTACCTGGGGTCCGCTCCGTGTATGCTGGCCACGTTCCCGTACACGACCTCAACCCATGTACGCCAACCCATGTAATCGGTACATGGGGAGACCCGCGTTACTGGACTCACTTGGCCGTGTGGTGGAGTACACGGCCGTGTACTCCACCTCGTGTCCGTGTATCCCCTGGATACATGCCGAGTCCTGCGTAGTCACCTCTGTCATGCTGTGCAGGGTCTACACGCCGTGTTCTGAAGCTGTGTAGTTCATCCCGTGTCTGTGTACCTTCTAGATTACACACCAAGCATCGAGGAAGGTTTAACATGCCTTGTGACCAGGGTCACACATCGTGTGATACCTTTCTAACACCTAAAACCCTAGCCGCCATCGCTGATACCACACGACGTGTTCATTGGGATACACGCCGTGTATTGCGAAAATTTCCAGAAATGATGCCTCTCGCCGGTGCACCTACCGTGATGCTTCGATCTTCATTCCAATGATCCAATTTCCAAGAAACTCTAGGTTCTAGGTTTCCTCGATGTCCCTAATTCATCTACATTGTTTTCAGGCCTCTTATTGGCCCCAAAAATGCACATTGATCCTCCCGTGCGAAGAATGCTCGAAGAACGGACTCTACCGATCCAAGCCGATTCATCGTCTGCCATTTCCGTCACACCTCCGTTGAGTCTTTACGATGTCGGGTCTCCAGTTTCAGATCGTTGAATTTCCAAACAGACATGCAACAATCCATTGTCCGTTTCCCCATGAAGAACGTGAAGAATGCAGGGTAAGAAGAGGGGGAAGAAATCTAAAAGAAAATCGAGGAACGAACCTCCGCCATTATTTGTCACAACGTTGATCCACTCCCATTAGTAGGATAAAATAGAGTAGAATCAAACAATTAACATGAATTAATAAACCAAATAAAACCCTCCTGTAAGAACGTACGAATCTGTGGATCAACTTGTTTGTGGGTTGATCCCCATTCGTCGTTTAATCCAAGAACGGGGAAGAAGAATTGAAATAACAACCCCTACCTCAAGAAGGGATCAATTGCTGACAAAGGGTTCATTCTACTGTTTTCACTGAGATATTTCAACTTCATTGGCATAATGATTCATAGATTTAATTTGTCATCATTCTTCACCGAGAGTTTTCTCTGAAGCTCCACAGATTCTCCAGAGTTTCTCTCCACCTTTCTGCCAATGAGAAACATTTGATTAACCCATTAAAAGGATGGAACATGTTTCAGCGTTCTATAACACCGAGTTGCTGTCGTTATGCTGGGGCATTAATGATTCGGTGTTGTTGTTTCAGAGTGATTATGGAATGCATTAATTATTGAAATAACTACCCCATCATTTCACTGCAGTGAATGTTTCCAAATAAAAAAAATAAAATAAACTTTGTAATTTATTTTATTTTATTTTACTAAAAATGTCAGAAAGTTAACTTTTTCCGTTAACCCGCGCCAGTAGAGGTTAGACCCATTCTTAGGTAAATTCTTCATCTTGGACGCAACTGTGCTCTCAGATTTTTAATCCGGGAATCCGTTCGGTAACTGCCGCAACCACACACATATGCTAACTCATTTAACTTAAAAAAAATTCAAACCACCATACTAGGCTCACTGGGCCTCGGAATGATGTGCCCTCTCTGCACCTGGTCTTGTAATAATTATATATATATATTTTTAAAAAATAATACACAGAAAATCTAAGACATTACATTCTCCCCACCTTAGGTCTTTAGGTCCCTAAAAATCCAAAATAAGGCTACTCAAAAAGATGTGGGTACTAGGCACAGATCTGAGCCTCCCGATCCCATGTACTCTCTTAAATATTCCCGTGCTGCCACCGAACACGCACTAAGGGAATTGATCATCCACTAAAGATCCTCTTCTACCGATCCTCGATCTCCACCGGGTACTCAACAAAGGTCACTCCATCCTCGATGTCCAGCTCTCCCCAGTCGATGAAATGCGATGGGTCATGCACGTACCTCCTCAGCTGAGACACATGGAAGACATCATGTACCCAATGCAACTGTGACGGTAGAGCTAGGTGGTACGCCACCTCACCAAGTCTATGCAGTATCAAGAAAGGTACAATGATCCTCAGAGATAGCTTACCGCCTTGGACAAATCTCCACAACCTTCATTGAGGTGAGACCATAAGGAACACGTGGTCCCCCTCCTCGAACTCTATAGGTCTCCGTCATTTGTCAGCATAAGACTTTTGCTGGATTTGTGTAGTATTCATTCATTCTTGGATGATCTGCACCTTCTCGGTGGTGACTCACACCAACTCTGGATCCATGAGTGCTGACTCCCCAGGGTCAGTCCAGCAAAACAGTGACCTACAGGGTCTCCCATATAAAGCCTCGAAAGGTTCCATACCAATGGTGAAGTGGTAGCTATTATTGTAAACAAACTCCACCAGTGGTAGGTGGTCCTCCCAACTGTGACCAAAGTCCAAGATACAGGCCCAAAAAATATACTCCAAAACATGAATGGCCCTCTCCATCTGACCATTAGTCCGGGGATGGAACGTCGTGCTCAAGCGTAGTTGAGTCCCAAAATCCCCCCGCAATCCCTTCCACAACCAGGATGTGAAGTGGGCATCTCGATCTAAGACTATTGTCGAAGGGATGCCATGAATCCGAACTATCCACTATGCATAGAGGCATCCCAAGATCTCTATAGAACTCTGCTCTCTGATAGTTAGAAAGTGGGCAGAATTGGTGAGTCGGTCAACGATCACCCAGATAAAATCATGCCCCTTGGATGTCTTTGGTAAGCCTATCACGAAGTCCATTAATATTTCATCCCACTTTCACTCTGGAAATTCTTAGGGGTGAGCTAATCCTGCTAGAAACTGGTGCTTAGCCTTCACCTACCGGCATGTAAGGAATTGAGAAATGAACTCTGCTACTACCTTCTTCATGCCTGACCACCAGAACTGTCATTAAAGATCCTGTAATATCTTTTCCACTCTAGGATGTACTAACAGGGGGGATGTATGGAACTCCCTCATGACCTCTTCCGACAACGCTACTAGTACAACAGTGTGTCCTCTGAAAAGGAGTACATGCTCCCCACCTTGCAAATATCCATTAGGGACATGTCCTATGGAAATATGAGAGCTTAAAGCCTCATAGTCGACATCCCCAAGCTGCGCCTCCCTAACTCATTGTAATAGTAGTGGTGTGACAACCATCAATTACAGGTAAGTTGTATCCTCTCCATCCACGAAGGATAACTACAACATGGATAACTACTCTATTGCCTCACTCAACATTTGGGAGATCGACCTTATTTTAAGACCATCCGCCACCTTTTACCCATTACCAGAAGTATAGATGATCTCGAAATCATAATCCTGGAGGAACTCAAGTCAACACCTCTACCTCAGATTTAGATCCTTCTGTGAGAAGATGTACTCGAGGCTCTTGTGGTCAGAGTAGACGACGAACCGCTCACCCATAAGGTAGTATCTACACATCTTCAAATCTAAGAATACTGCTACCAACTTGAGATCATGGGTTGCATAGTTCTGCTCATATGGCCTAAGCTGGTGCGAACCATAAGAAATCACTACCTATCTCTGCATCAGGACACAACCAAGACCATTCCCTGATGCGTCGTAGAAAACTACGTAATCGACACCCTCCTCCAGTAATCTCAATATTGGGGCGCTCATCGAAGTCTGTCTCAACAGCTCGAAATCCTATTGGAACTTATCCATCCATATGAAGGGTTTCCCCTTCTTGGTTAAGGCTTTAATCAGTGTGGATATTCGGGAGAAATCAGGGATGAATCTATAGTAATATCCTACCAATCCAAGGAATCTCCACACCTCCGTCATGCTCCGAGGTGGATCCCATGCTAGCATAGCCTCCACCTTGGCTGGGTCTATAGCTACACCATCTGCTGAGATGACATGTCTCAGAAAGTGGACTTCCTGAATCCAGAACTAGAACTTCAAGAGATTCCCATAAAGTTGGTGCTCTCGGAGTATTACTAGAACCATCCTCAGGTGTTCCACGTGCTCCTCCTATGACGTCGAGTACACAAGGATGTCGTCAATGAAGACCACTACAAACCAGTCCAAGTATGGCTAGAAGATCCGGTTCATCAGTACCATGAAAATTGCAGTGGCGTTTGTCATGCCGAAAGGCATCACCAAGTACTCATAATGACTGTAGCGGCATCTGAAATCCATCTTTGATATATCCTCATCCCGTACTTGTAATTGGTGATAAACCGATCGATGGTCAACCTTCTAGAACCACTGTGCCCCTCTAAGCTAATCGAAGTGGTCGTCGATTCTCGGCAGTGGATACTTGTTCTTCACCATTACTTGATTCAGGCGCCGGTAATCCACACACAACCTCAAACTCCCATATTCTTTTTTGGCAAACAAGACTAGGGACGCTCATGGTGAAACGCTGGGTCTCACAAAACCCTTGCTCTGCAAATCCTCCAACTGCACCCTCAGCTTGCGAATCTCTATGGGATCCATCTGATATGCTGATGAAGAAATCAGTGCCGTCCCGGGGTGTAAGTCGATATAAAAGCCAATTTCTCGATGGGGAGGTAGTCCTAGAACATATTCGAGAAAGACAACCTCATTGTCTATCACTAATGCTAGGAACTGGGATCTCATCACATCGACTGCTCTGAGGGCAAGGCTAGCCAACTCATGAGTGACCGGCTGTACTCTCCTATGCATGATCCAATTCTATGCTTCCAGGGTCTCCTTTTCTCCAAAAAGGAAAACCTCATCCCATCACTACAGACATACCGTACTCTTCACCTAAAATAATCAATCTAGGCATGGAAAGAATATGACCAATCCATACCGAGATTGACATCATAAGGCCTCGACACTAACACCAAGAGGTTCCAAATAAAACTCTCACCTCCAAGGGTAAGATCACACTGTCTGCAACGGTGAATGATCATCGAGTCTCCTCCCATAGGCGTCTCTAAGCGTAAGGATCGAGTCAATGACTATACTAGAATCTAAAGGTTTCGCACAAGACATGTCGAGATGAAGGAATTACTAGAACCTATGTTTATAAGTATGGAAACTAAGGTAGAGAAGACACAGATCATACCTCGGATCATCCCTGGAGCCGCTGGGTCATATACCTCGACCGCATGAAGCTATCCCTGCCCTTGTCCCATAGCTCCCTGATCCTGGTACGGACCTCCTGGGGGTGGTGGTGGAAGTAAGTCAAAGCGTCTTCCACCACTTTCCACTCTCCCGACTCCTCTGCCACATCCTCTGCCTAGAAGGTCTGTCTGATCCACTCTCTACCTCTGCATTGGTGGTCCATCCACCACTTCCCTGTCAATAGATCGATAGGTCAGAAAACTCCTAGCGAGATGTCCCCTTCCGTCATACGAGTAACACCACTTCTCCCTAGGATGAATATATCCAGCTTGAGAGCCTTGGACTATCGACTCCCTGTCCTGGATCCTCCTCTAACGTCTCCCATGTCCTGATCGCTATGTCTGACATCAGCACCGCACTGCTGAGGTCTCCAGACCTATCTGCCTGCTGCTGACTATCATCGGCTGTCTCTGCTCCTCCAAGAAGCTCTCGATCACCAAGTCCCACTCGAGCACTCTATCATAAGTCTAAATTCATAGAGGCATGACACTATCTCGAATGTCTCTTTGTATACCTCTCTTGAATGTCCGATCTCTGAAGTACTGATCTATGACCATATCCATCGAGTACCTGGCGAGGTTGGTGAACCTCGATGAATAGTCAACCACCATCAAACTACCCTGCTGGAGGTAAAGAAGATCCTGGATGCGTACTGATCTCAATGTAACTAGAGAGAACTCCTCACTAAAGAGTCACTCAAACTCCATCCATGAAAGAGTATCCTCATTGTGAGTCTATGTGGTCAGACTCCACCACCATCCCACCGAACCCTAAAGAAGGCTCGCTCCTAGGATCACCATCTAGTCTGCTAGTGTCCTCACTAGATGGAAAAATCTAGTCACCACCTCAAGATAGTCCTCATCTGCCTGAAGGTCAGACTCACCTTGGAACCTCGGGGGTCTCTGTCTCTGGAACTCATAGAGTATGCTCATCCTGCACCCCTTGTTAGTCGATACTGTAGGTACCCCGGGCTGCTCCACTAGTGGTGGTATAGCAGGTGGACCACCTGGAGGCAATTCCTGGGGAACTGGTCCCTGTATCAAAGCCTCATCACTGAGGGGGTCATCCTCGTGATCGTGCTGCTAAATCCTAGCAGGCATGTGTCATGAAGGCATGATGTAAGGAAACAAGATGTACCATAGTTAGAGAGTATATCTAGATAGCTGACGCAAAGGACATGGAAAACACAACCCATTCCTATATGATGCATGTATCATTATTTTATTTCCCCACAACTAGTGTTTTCATGTATCGAGTCAAAAAGAAGGTTATTAGAGTCCTGGTGTTTGGATACGCAGGCCACCCGCACCAACACTGGAGGCGAGGACTGGACTCCCTCATTTTCTGAGGCAAGCCCAACCCTCAAGCAGCTAAGGACTGTCTTGAGTTGGTGACTATAGTTTTCCATCTAGTGGGGACACCAGCAGACCAGATGGTGATCCTAGGAGTGAGCCTTCTTCAGGGTTCGACGGGACAATGGTGGAGTCTGACCACATAGACTCATGATGAGGAGAATATTTCATGGACGGAGTTTGTGCGACTATTTATGGAGGAGTTATCTCTGGTTACGCTAAGAGTAGTACACATCCAGGAGATTCTTCAGCTCTAGAAGGGTAGTTTAACGGTGGATGACTATTCATAGAGGTTCACTAACCTCTCTAGGTACTCGATGGATATGGTCAGGGATCAGTACTTCAGATCTCGGACCTTCGAGCAAAGTCTACGAAGAGACATACAAGCTAGTGTCGTTTCTCTATACATTTAGACTTATGCTGGAGTGCTCGAGCGGGCCTTGGTGATCAAGAGATTCTTGGTGGAGCAGAGACAACCGATGACAGTCAGTAGCAGAAAGATAGGTCTGGAGACCTCGACAACAGGGAGCCAACGTCGGACATAGGGTTCAGGATGTGGGAGACATTAGAGGAGGACCTAGGATAGGGAGTCAAAAGTCTAGGGCTCTCAGGCTGGATCCATTCATCCTAGGGAGAACCGGTGCTACTCATGTGACGGAAGGGGACATCTCGTTAGGGATTGTCTGACCCTTCAAGATGCTGATAGGGAAGCAGTGGATGGACCACTGATGTAGAGGTAGAGAGTGGATCAGACAGACCCACTAGGCGGAAGATGTGGCAGAGGAGTAGGTAGAGCTATAGGTGGTGGCATATGCTTCAAATTACTTCCACCACCAGCCCTAGGAGGTCCGCACCAGGCTCAGGGAGATAGGGGACAGGGATGGGGACAACTACATGTGGTCGAGGCGTATGACCCAGGGGGTCTAGGGATGATATGCGGTACGATCTGTGTCTTCTCTACCTTAGCTGTCATACTTATAGACATAGGTTCCAGTCATTCCTTCATCACCGCATGTCTTGTGCGAAACCTTGATATTCTGATAGAGCCGTTGAATCGATCCTTACACTTGGAGACACCTATGGGAGGAGACTCGATGATCACACACCATTGCATGCAGTGTGATCTTACCCTTGGAGGTGAGAGTTTTAGTTGGAACCTATTGGAGTTAGCGTCGAGGCCTTACGACGTCATTATCGGTATGAATTGGTTATCTTCTGTCCATGCCCAGATTGACTGTTTTAGGAAAAGAGTGAGGTGTGTCCAGAGTGATGGGATGAGTTTTTCCTTTTTTGGAGAAAAGGAGACCCAGACAACACAGAATGGGATCATGCATAGGAGGGTGCAGCTGGTCACTCATGATTTGGCTAGCCTTTACCTCAGAGTAGTTGATGTGATGAGATCCCAGTTCCCAGCAGTAGTGGCAGAGTACGAGGACATCTTTCCCGAATATGTTCTGGGACTACCTCCCCACCGGGAAATCTACTTCCTCATTGACTTACACTCCGGTATGGAACCTATTTTTTCATCAGCATATCGTATGGCTCCTGTAGAGGTTCGCGTGATGAGGGTGTTTTTGGAGGATTTGCAGAACAAGGGTTTTGTGATACCTGACATTTCACCCTGGGTAGCCCCAATCTTGTTTTCCAAGAAGGCAGATGGGATTTTGAGGTTGTGCATGGATTACTGGTGCTTGAATCAGGTAGCAGTGTAGAACAAGTATGCACTAACGAGAATCAATGACCTCTTTGATCAACTAAGAGGGGAACAATGGTTCTTGAAGGTTGAACTTTGATCATGTTATCACCAGTTACGAGTACTAGATGAGGATATACCGAAGATAGCTTTCATATACAGCTACGATCACTATGAGTACTTGGTGATGCATTTCAGTGTGACAAACTCCCCCGCATTGTTCATGGGAATGATGAACTGGATATTCTAGCCGTAATTGGACCGGTTTGTAGTGGTATTCATCGACAACATCCTTGTGTACTCGACGTCAGAGGAGGAGCCCGTGAGACACCTGAGGATAGTTCTAGATGTACTTTGAGAGCACCAGCTTTATGGGAAGCTCTCGAAGTGCCAGTTTTGGATTCAGAAAGTCCACTTTTTAGGACATGTCCTCTCAGTATATGGTGTAGCTATAGGCCCAGCCAAGGCGGAGGCAGTACTAGCATGGGAGCCACATCGGAGCATGATAGAGGTGTGGAGCTTCCTTTTATTGGCATGATATTACCAGAGATTCATCCCTGATTTCTCCCGAATATCAACACTAATGACAACTTTAACCAGGAAGGGGAAACCCTTCATATGGATGGAGAAGTTCCAGCAGGCTTTTGAGCAGTTGAGACAAATTTTTACAAGCACCCCAATCTTTAGATTACCAGATGAGGGTGTCGATTATGTAGTTTTCTATGACAAATCAGGGACTGGGCTTGGCTATGTCCTGATGTAGAGATAGGTAGTGATTTCTTATAGTTCACACCGTCTTAGGCCACATGAGCAAAACTATGCGACCTATGATCTCGAGTTGGCAGCAGTAGTCTTCATATTGAAGATGTGGCGACACTACCTTATGGGTGAGCGGTTAATCATCTAATCTGACCAAAAGATCCTCAAGTACATCTTCTCACATAAGGATATAAATCTGAGGCAGAGGCGTTGGCTAGAGTTCCTCTGGGATTATGATTTCGAGATCATCTATACTCTTGATAAGGGTAACAAGGTGGCGGATTCTCTTAGCATAAGGTAGAGCTCGCAGCTATTGAGTGAGGCGATAGAGCAGCTAGACATGTTGTAGTTATCCTTCTTAGAAGGAGAAGATGAATCTTACCTGTAGTTGATGGTTTTCACCCCTCCACTCTTACAATGGGTTAGGGAGGTGCATCTTGGGGATGTAGATTGTGAGGCTTGATATGCTCAGTTATCCACATGAAATGCTCCTGGTGGATATTCGCAAGGTGGGGAGCAAGTAATTCTTTTCAGAGGATGCACTGTTGTACCAGTAGCATTGCAGGAAGTGGTCTTGAGGGAGTTCCATACATCCCTCATGGCAGTACATCCTGGAGTGGCAAAGATGTACCAGGATCTCCAACTACAATTCTGGTGGTCAGCCATGAAGAAGCCATTAGCAGAGTTCGTTTCTCGATGCCTTACATGCCTGCAGGTGAAGGCTGAGCACTAGGTTCCAATAGGATTTGCTCACCCCCTAGAAGTTCCAGAGTGTAAGTGGGATGGAATATCGATGGACTTCGTGATAGTATTACCATGGACGTCCAAGGGTCATGATTCCATCTGGGTGATCATTGAACAACTCACCAAGTCAGCCTACTTCCTAGCTATCAGGGAGAAAAGTTCTGTTGAGAGATTGGGACGCCTCTATGTGCAGGAGATAGACCAGCTTCATGGTGTCCCTTTGACAATAGTCTCAGATTGAGATTCCCGCTTCACATATCTGTTGTGGAAGAGATTGTAGGGGTATTTTGGGACTCAGATACGCTTGAGCACGATGTTCCATCCCTAGAACGATGGTCAGATGGAGAGGGCCATTTCAGGTTTTGGAGGATATGTTGCAGGCTTGTATCTTGGACTTTGGTCGTAGTTGGGAGGACCACCAACCACTTGTGGAGTTTGCGTACAATAAAAACCACCACTCCACCATTGGTATGACACCTTTCAAGGATTTATATGGGAGACCCTTCCGGTCACCGCTTTGCTGGACCGACCGTAGGGAGTCAGCACTCATGGGTCCAAAGTTGGCGTGAGTCACCACCGAGAAGGTGCAGATCATCTGGGAATGGATGAAGACTACACAAAGCCGGTAGAAGTCTTATGATGATAGACGATGGAGACCTCTAGAGTTCGAGGAGGTGGACCACCTCTTCCTTCGAGTCTCACCTTGACAAGGGTTTCAGAGATTTGGCTGGGGTGGAAAGCTATCTCTGAGGTTCATCTGACCTTTCTTGATACTATGCAGAGTTGGTGAGGTGGCATACCCCCTAGATCTACCACCAGAGTTTCATTAGGTACACGATTTATTCCACATGTCACAGTTGAGGAGGTAAATGCATGACCCATCGCACGTCATCGACTGGGGAAAGTAGGACATTGAGGATGGAGTGACCTTTGCTGAGTACCCAATGAAGATCGAGGATCAGAAGGAGAGGATCCCTCATTGACGATCAATTCCCTTGGTGCGTATTTGGTGGTAGCATGAGAATCTTCACGAGAGCACGTGGGAGTGGTTGCCTCAGATACGTTCCTAGTACCCACATGTTTTTGAGTAGCCTTGTTTTGGATTTTTTGGGATATAAAGCCCCAAGTTTGGGATAATGTAATGTCTCATATTTTTTGTGTATTATTTTTAAAAAAATTACATGGAATTATTACGAGACTAGGTTCGGAGAAGACACATCATTCCGAGACCCAGTGAGCTTGGAATGGTGGTTTGAATTTTTTTAAAGTTAAATGAGTCGGCATATGTGTGCAGTTGCAGCAGTTTCCAAACAGATGACCAAATTAAAAATCTGAGGGCACCATTGCATCCAGGATGATGACTTTACCTAAGAATGGGTCTAACCTCGACTGGTGAGAATCGAGGGAAAAAGTTAATTTTCAAACATTTTTAGTAAAATAAAACAAAATAAATTACAAAGTTTATTTTATTTTTTTATTTGGAAACATTTGATGAAGCGCAATGACAGGGTATGCCATAATCCCTCTGAAACAGCAACGCTGAATCATTAATGTCGTAGCGTAATGACAACGACTCAGTGTAACAGAACACTAAGAAACATTCCCTCCTTTTAATGGGTTAATCGAATATTGATTGTTGGAAGAAAGGTGGATAGAAACTCTAAAGAATCCATGGAGATTTGGATAAAACTCTCAGCGAGAAATGATGACAAATCAAAGCTGTGAATTGCTGCACCAACGAAGTTGAAGGATCTCGGCAATGATGGAAGCACGACCCCTTTGTCAGCGATCAATCCCTTCTTGAGGTAGGGGTTGTTATTTCAATTCTTCTTCCCCATTCTTGGATTAAACGAAGAACATGTATCAACCCATGAACAAGTTGATCCATGGATTCGTACGTTCTTGCGGGAGGGTTTTATTTGGTTGATTAATCCATGTTAATTTTTTGATTCTACTCTATTTGATCCTACAAACGGAAGAAAATCAACGCCATGACAAATGAAAGCGGAGGTTCGTTCCTAGATTTGATTTTGGATTTATTCCCCCTCTTCATACCCGATGTTCTTAGCGTTCTTCATGGGGCGACGAACAATGGATCATTGCACATCTGTTTGGAAACACAACAATCTGAAACTAAATACCTGATATTGTAATGACTCAATGGAGGTGTGACGACAATGGCGAACGACAAATCGGCTTAGATCGGGAGAGATCGTTCTTCACGTGGGAGGATCGATGATCGTTTTCGGTGCAAATCGGAGGCCCAAAAACAAAAAAGACGACGTCGGGATGTCGGGGTGACCTAGAACCCGGAGTTTTGTGGAAATCAGATCGTTAGAATGATGATCGAAGCATAATGGGAGGTGGTTCGACGAGAGGCGTCGTTTCTATAAATTTCCTCAATACACAGAGTGTATCCTGATGAACATGCTGTGTGGTATCGGCAGCGGCGACTAGGGTTTTAGGTGTCAGAAAGGTATCACACGACATGTGACCCCTATCACACATCGTGTTGAACCTTCCCTGAAGCTCGACATGTAATTTGGAAGGTACACGAACATAGGATGAACTACATAGCTTCAGAACATGGCGTGCAGACCCTACACATCATGACAGAGGAGACTATGTGGAACTCGACGTGTATCTAGAGGATACATAGGCAAAAGGTGGAGTACACGACCGTTTACTCTACCACACAGCCAGGTGAGGCCAGTAACGCGGGTCACCCTGTGTACCGATTACACGAGTTCACATACATGGGTTGAGGCCATGTACGGGCACGTGGCCAATGTACATGGGGAGGACCACAGGTACTTTGACACGGTGTGTGATCCTTTCTACACATCGTGTAGTTGCATTTCACACGAAAAGCCTTACGGCACGGGCCGTTGTACAGGGGCAGTACCTGGGGTCAGAGGACACGATGTGAGACCTATCTACACACCGTGTACTTTTTAGTACGTGGCTTGATCTTCTTGTCTACCATATCTTGGACATGTTTCATTTGGGTTAGTTCCCCTTCTTCTCATTCCCCTAAATGTCAGGTATCGTTTCCTACTACAGGAATATGATCCCTTCAGCAGGACTTTCCGAGATAGAGTCAGGTATCCCTCTGAGAGGCCCTGAGTGAGATCCTTTATCCATTATTGACCCTTGGTAGAGTCAGGTATCTACGTGACCACTTCCATAGGGCACCGATCCTATACCTATAAGGTGAATCCGGATGAGTCGTGTTATCTTCCAAGGCCCTGGTAGTGGTCCTCATATATGTATCATGATCTTTTCTCACTCAGGAGTGTGTTCTCCCATAATGAGTGTATCTATCTCTCGTAGATTTTCCCAATGCATAGTATTTCTTGGGCGAACTTCATCAGAGCTATCAGACTCATGGAGTAAGTTCTCCCAGATGAGTGCTTCCTAAAATCTTCGAACTTAATCCCTAGTGGGGGTATGCTGTTGCGTGTCTTGTCCCTAGACTACGGGTTTGGGATCTTAGTATATCTAGATTGTGTTCTCCTATTATATGTTCAGTAGATATATATTGTGTAGATCTGACTATGCCTTTCCTTTTTGTATTTATTTTCATTTTTTAGGGTCCTCTACTGAGTATTGTTATACTCACCCTTGCACGGGCTTTGCCTGCATGTGTAATGTCTTGTGAAGATGAGAAGCCTTTTGACAGAGTCCAGGGTGGACGAAGATAGGACCGAGCTTTCTGAGTTCCCCATAGGCCGGGGTGTTCCAACGACTACGAGCGGTAGTCCCAATACCTCTTTGTGTTTATAGGTTGGAATTTGTAGTTTTCAGACTCTTGTTTTTGGTGGGCATGTATTCTGGCCCAATTTACTTTCAGTACTTTACTTTCCATCGTACTCTATTGGTTAGGTTTAGTTGTATGCATGCATTTTGTTCCCTAGTTTTTTTTTACATTTCATAATTGTAGGCATAAAGATGTGTGCGTGTGTACAGGTGCTTAGGCAATGCCTCCCATGCTAGTAATATGACTACTCGGTGCTAGTCACCAGGCCTAGGCCTATTGGAGGCAGGCTTGGGGAGTCACGGCGCTGGCCCCACCTACATCTCTCCATGCTCCTCTACCACGTCCGCCGCCTGGCGGGTCTATCTGATACAACTCTGTCATGACCAGTTCTTGTGGGGCCCACGTTGCGACTCCCCACCAGGCTCTCGAAGTTCCAGTTCTGGACTTAGGCACCGATAATCTACGCACAACCCCAAACTCCTGTTTTCCTTCTTGGAAAACAAGACTGGGGCCACCCAGGGTGAAACGATGGGTCTCAAGAAACCCTTGCTCGACAAATCCTCCAACTGCACCCTCATCTCGCGAAGCTCCATGGGAGCCATCCGATATGCCGATGAATAAATCGATGCCACCCTGGGGTGTAATTCGATTCAGAAGTCAATTTCTTGGAGTGCTCGGTCCTGTCCTGGTTCGCCCTGGACTCTTTCAAAAGGCTGCTCATCTGCACAAGACACGAAATGTGCACGCAAAGCCCGTGCAGGGGTGAGTATACCAATACTCAGTAGAGGACCCCGAAAAACTCAAAGAAATACACAAAGTAAAGACACATTCAGCTCTACACAGTATATGTCTACTGAATATATAATAGGAGAACACAATTCAGATATACTAATATCCCAAAACCATAGTCTAGGGACAAGTCATGCAACATCATACCCCCGCTAGGGATTCAGTTTGAAGATTTCATGAAGCAATCATCCGGGAGAACTTACTCCACGAGTCTGATAGCTCTAATTACATTTGTCCAAGAAATACTATTCATCGGGAAAAGCCACGAGAGATAGATACACTCATTACGGGAGAACACACTCGTGAGGGAGGAAAGATAACAATACACAGATGAGGATCACTGCTAGTGACTTGGTGGATACTGCGACTCATCTGGATTCACCTGCTAGATAGATTATTGGGGCCCTATGGAAGTGATCACGTCGATACTAGACTCTACCTAGGGTCAAGAATGGGTAGAGGATCTCACTTCGAGCCTCTCAGAGGGATTTCTGACTCTATCTTAGAAAGTCCTTATGAAAGGATCATATTAAAATAGTAGGAAATGATACATGACCTTCAGGGGAATGAGAATAAGGGGAAATAAACCAAACAAAACATTCCCAAGATACGATAGAAGAGAAGATCAAGACACATACTAAATGGTACAAGATGTGTAGATAGGTCACATGTTGTGTTCTATGACCTTGGGTACTGCTCATGTACAATGGCCTGTGTCGTAATTCTTGTCATGTGAAATGAAACTACACAGTGTGTAGAAAGGATCACATGCCGTGTCAAAGTACTTGGGGTCCGCTTCGTGTACGCTGGCCACGTGCCCGTATATGATCTCAACCCATGTATGCCAACCCGTGTAATTGGTACAAGGGGTGACCCTTGTTACTATCCGTGCTTGGACGTGTGGTGGATTACACGATCATGTACTCCACCTCATTTCCGTGTATCCCCTGGATACACACTGAGTTCCACGTAGTCACCTCTGTCATGCTGTGTAGGATCTGCACGCTGTGTTTTGATGTCGTGTAGTTCATCCCATGTCTGTGTACCTTCCAAATTACATGATGAGCTTCAGGGAAGGTTCAACACTCCATGTGACTGGGGTCACAAATCTTGTGATACCTATCTGACACCCGAAACCCTAGCCTCCACCGCCGATACAAAACGACGTGTTTATAGGTATACACGCCGTGTATTGCAGAAATTTCAAGAAACAACGCCTCTCACCGGCGCACATCCAGTGATTCTATGTTCTTCGTTACAATGATACAATTTCCATGAAACTATAGGTTCTAGGTATCCTCGACATCCTGAAGTCATTTCTGTTGTTTTTGGGCCTTCGATTGGCCCCTAAAACGCGCATCGATCCTCCCATGCAAAGAACACTCAAAGAACAGTCTCTCCCGATCCGAGCAGATTCGTCATCTGCCATTGCTGTCGCACCTCTATTGAGTCATTAAGATGTTGGGTCTCCAGTTTCACATTGTTGCATTTCCAAACGGATGCAAAATGATCCATTTGTTCATAACCCCGTGAAGAACGTGAAGAATGCGGGGTAAGAAGAGGGTGAAGAAATCCAAAAGCAAATCGAGAAACGAACCTCCACCGTCTTTCATCACGACGTTGATCTTCTCCCATTAGTAGGATAAAATGGAGCAGAATCAAACAATTAACATGGATTAATCAACCAAATAAAACCCTCCTATAAGAACGTACTAATCCACGGATCAACTTGTTCATGGGTTGATCTATGCTCATCGTTTAATCTAAGAACGAGGAAGAAGAATTAAAATAACAACCCCTACCTCAAGAAGGGATCGATCGCTGATGAAGGGGTTGTGCTACCATCATCGCCGAGATCCTTCAACTTCTTTGGAGTAGTGATTCATAGCTTTGATTCATCATTGTTCGTTTCCAAGAGTTTTCTCCAAAGTTCTATGGATTCTAAAGAGTTTCAATCCACCTTTCGGCCAACAAGCAACATTCAATTAACCCATTAAAAGTAGGAAACATGTTTCAACATTCTATTACACTGAGTCTCTGTCCTTACACTGCGACATTAATGATTCAGCTTTGGTGTTTTAGGGTGATCATGGTATGGAATTAATTATTGAAACAATTGTCCCATCGTTGTGATGCAGTGAATGTTTCCAAATAAAAAAAATAAAATAAAATTTGCAATTTATTTTATTTTATTTTACTAAAAACGTCTGAAAATTAAATTTATCCCTCGACCCATGCCAGTCGAGGTTAGAACCGTTCTTAGGTAAAGGCGTCATTCCAGAGGCAACAGAGCCCTCTGATTTTTAATCCGGGAATCCATTCGAAAACTACCATAACTGCGCACATATGCCGACTCATTTTACTTTAAAAAATTAAAACCACCATTCCAGGCTCACTGGGCCTCATAATGATGTGATTTATTCATGCCTGGTCTCATAATGATTCCATATAATTTTTTTTAAAATAATACATGGAGAATTCGAGACATGACATTCTCCCCACCTTGGGGATTTACGTCCCCAAAAAGCCAAAAGAAGGCTACTCAAAAAGTTGTGGGTACTAGGCAGGGATCTGACCCTCCTGATCCCACGTGCTCTCTTGAAGATTTCCATGCTACCACCGAATGTTCACCAAAGGAATTAATCGCCCATGAAGAATCCTCTCCTGTCGATCCTCGATCTCCACTGGGTACTCAGCAAAGGTCACTCCGTCCTCGATGTCCATCTCTCCCTAGTCGATGACGTGCGATGGGTCATGCACGTACCCCCTCAGCTACGACACGTGGAAGACATAACGTACCTGATGCAACTGTGGAGGTAGATCTAGGCGGTACGCCACCTCTCCAACTCTTCGAAATATCAAGAAAGGTCTGATGAACCTCAGAGATAGCTTTCCAACTCGGCCAAATATTTGTAACCCTCGTTGAGGTGAGACCCGAAGGAAGACGTGGTCCCCCTCCTCGAACTCGAGAGGTCTCTATCGTCTATCAGCATAAGACTTCTTCTAGCTCTGTGCAGTCTTCATCCATTCCTAGATGATCTGCACCTTCTCAGTGGTGACTCGCACCAACTCTGGACCCATGAGTGCTGACTACCTAGGGTCAGTCCAGCAAAGCGGTGACCGGAAGGGTATCCCATATAAATCCTCGAAAGTTGCCATACCATTGGTGGAGTGGTATCTATTATTGTACGGAAAATCCACTAGTGGTAGGTGGTCCTCCCAACTATGACCAAAGTCCAAGATACAGACCGACAACATATCCTCCAAAACCGGAATGGTTCCCTCTATCTGACCATCGGTCTGGGGATAGAATACTGTGCTCAACAATATCCGAGTCCAAAAATCCCTCTACAATCCCTTATATAACCAGGATGTGAAGCGGGCGTCTCGATCCAAGACTACTATCTAAGGGACTCCATAAAGCCAAACTATCTCCTGCACGTAGAGGCATCCCAATATCTCTACAGAACTCTACTCCCTAATAGCTAGGAAGTGGGCTGACTTGGTGAGTCGGTCAATGATCACCCAGATTGAATCATTCCCCTTGGATGTCTGTGGTAAGCCTATCACGAAGTCCATCAATATTGCATCCCACTTCCACTCTGAAACTTCTAGGGGGTGAGCTAATCCCGCTGGAACCTGGTGCTTAGCCTTCACCTACTGGCATGTAAGGCATCGAGAAATGAACTCTGCTACTGCCTTCTTCATGCCTGACCACCATAACTATTGTCGGAGATCTTGGTACATCTTTGGCACTCCAGGATGTACCACCAGGGGGATGTATGGAACTCCCTCAGGACCTCTTCCTGCAACGCTACTGGTACAATAGTGCATTCTCTGAAAATAATTACATGCTCCCCACATTGAGAATATCCATTAAGAGCATGTCCTATGGATAACTGAGCATGTAAATCCTCACAGTCGACATCCCCAATTTTCAACTCCCTAACTCATTATAAGAGTGGAGGGGTGACAACCATCGACTATAGGTAAGATGCATCCTCTCCATCCACGAAGGATAACTGCAATGTGGCTAACTCCTCTGTCACCTCACTCAATAGCTATGATCTCGACCTTATACTAAGAGAATCTACCACATTGTTCCCCTTTTTAGAAGTATAGATAATCTCAAAATCATAATCCTGGAGGAAATCTAGCCAACGCCGCTACCTCATATTCAGATCCTTCTGTGAGGAGATGTACTTGAGGATCTTGTGGTCAGAGTAGATAATGAACCTCTCTCCCATAAGGTAGTTTCTCCACATCTTCAACACGAAGACTACCACTGCCAACTCGAGATCATGGGTCATATAGTCCTTCTCATGTGGCCTAAGATGGCACGAACCATAAGAAATCACTACCTATCTCTTCATTAGGACACAACCAAGCCCAATCCCTGATGCGTCATAGAAAACTACGTACTCGACACCCTACTTTGGTAATCTCAAGATTGGGGCGCTCGTTAAACTCTTTATCAACTGATCAAAAGCCTGCTGGCACTTCTCCATCCATATAAAGGGTTTCCCCTTCCTGGTTAAGGCTGTCATCAGTGTTGATATTCAGGAGAAATTAGGGATGAATCTCTAGTAATATCCTTCCAATCCGAGGAAGCTCCACATATCCTTCATGCTCCGAGGTGGATCCCATGCTAGCACTTCCTCCACCTTGGCTGGGTCTATAGCTACACCATCCGCTGAGGCGATATGTCCCAAAAAGTGGACTTCCTAAATCTAGAACTGGAACTTCGAGAGCTTCCCATAAAGCTGGTGCTCTTAGAGTACGTCTAGAACCATCCTTAGGTGTCTTGCGTGCTCCTCCTCTGACGTCCAGTACACAAGGATGTCGTTGATGAAGACCACTACAAACCGGTACAAGTATGGCTGGAAGATCCGGTTCATCAGTCCCGTGAACACTACGGTGGCGTTTTTCAAGCCTAAAGGTATCACCAAGTACTCATAGTGACCATAGAGGCTTCTAAAATCCGTATTTGATATATCCTCGCCCCGTACTCGTAACTAGTGCTAAACTGATCGAAGGAAAACCTTTGAGAACCACTGTTCCCCTCTTAGCTGATCAAAGAGGTCATCAATTCTCGGTAGTGGATACTAGTTCTTTACCGTTACCTGATTCAAGCACCGATAATCCATGCACAACCTCAAACTCCCATCTTCCTTCTTGACAAACAAGACCGGGGCTACCTAGGGTGAAAGACTGGGTCTCACGAAAACCTTTCTCTGCAAATCCTCCAACTGCACCCTTAGCTCGTGAAGATCTGCGAGAGCCATCTGATATGATGATGAAGAAATTAGTGTTGTCTCAGGGTGTAAGTTGATACAGAAGTCGATTTCTCGGCGGGGAGGTAGTCCCGGAACATCTTCGGGAAAAACGTCCTCGTACTCCACCACTACTGCTGGGAATTGGGCTGCTGGGAATTGGGGGCTCATCAAATCAACTTCTCCGAGGGAAAGTCTAGCCAACTCATGAGTGACTGGATGCACCCTTCTATGCATGAGCCCATTCTGTGCTGCCTAGGTCTTATTTTCTTCGAAAAAGGAAAACATCATCCCATCACTGCAGACACACCACACTCTTCTCCTAAAATAGTCAATCTAGGCATGGACCGAAGATAACTAATCCATACCGAGAATGACGTCATAAGGCCCTGATCCTAACACCAAGAGGTTTAAATCGAAACTATCACCTCCAAGGGTAAGATCACACTGTCTAAAATGGTGCGCGATTGTCATGTTTCCTCCCATAGGTGTCTCTAAGCTTAAGGATTGAGTCAATGGCTCTACCAGAATCTCAAGGTTTCACAAAAGACATGTGGTGATGAAGGAATAACTGGAACTTGTGTCTATAAGTATGAAAACTAAGGTAGATAAGACACAGATCATACCTCGGATCATCCCTAGAGACCTTGGGTCATACGCCTCGACTGCATGTAGCTATCCCCTCCCCTGTCCCCCAGCTCCCTGAGCCTGGTGCGGACCTCCTAGGGGTGGTGGTGGAAGTAAGTCAAAGCATTTTCCACCACCTATAGCTCTCTCTCCTCCTCTTCTACCTCCGCCACCTGGAGGGTCTGTCTGATCCACTCTATACCTCTACCTCAATGGTACATCCACCGCTTCCCTATTAGTATCTCGACGGGTTGGACAATCCCTATTGATATGTCCCCTTATGTTGCATGAGTATCACTACTTCTCCCTAGGATGATTGGATCCATCCTGAGATCCCTTGACTATACACTCCCTATCCTGGGTCCTCCTCTAACATCTCCCACATCCTGATTCCTGTGTCTGACATCAGATCCCTACTGCTGAGGTCTCCAGACCTGTCTGCCTGCTGCTGACTGTCGTCGACTGTCTCTGCTCCTCCAAGAATCTCTCGATCACCAAGGCCCACTCGAGCACTCCAACATAAGTTGAAATTCATATAGGCATGATACTAGCTCAGATGTCTTGTCTTAGACCTTACATGAAGGTCCGAGCTCTGAAGTACTGATCCCTGACTATATCCATCGAGTACCTAGCGAGGTTGGTGAACTTCGATGTATAGTCAGCCACCGTCAAACTACCCTACTAGAGCAGAAGAAGCTCCTTGATGCATACTGATCTCAGCATAACCGGAGATAACTCCTCCCTAAAGAGTTTCTCAAACTCCGTCCATGAAAGAGTCTCCTCGTCATGAGTCTGTGTGGTCAGACTACACCATCGTCTCACCGAACCCTAAATAAGGCTTGCTCCTAGGATCACCATCTGGTCTGCTGGTGTCCTCACTAGACGGAAAACTCTAGTCACCGCCTCAAGCCAGTCCTCTTCCGCTTGAGGGTCGGGCTTGGCTTGGAACCTGAGGGGTCTCTGTCTCTAGAACTCATGGAGCCCGCTCAGCCTGTGCCCCCCGTTAGTCGGTACTGCAGGTACCACGGTCTGCTCCACTGGTGGTGGTATAGTAGGTGCACGACCTGGAGGAAAAACCTAGGGAACCGGTCCCTGTATCAAAGCCTCATCACTGAGGGGGTGATCTTTTTGATCGCACTGCTGAATCCTAGCAGGTATGCATCTCGGAGGCATCCTGTAAGGAAACAAGATGTACGATAGTTAGAGAGTATATCTGGATAGATGGCACAAAGGACATGGAAAAAACAACCCATTCCTTTATGATGCATGTATCATTCTTTTATTTCTCCGAAACTAGTGTTTTTATGTACCGAGTTGAAAAGAAGGTTATCAGAGTCCTGGTGTATGGATACGTCGGCTGGCCACACCAACATTGGAGTTACTAGCCTGAAAGGCGAGCTCGAAACACTTAACACTATTTCCCCAAACCAATATCATAGAATCTTGGTCCGATGGTAGAACTGACCACCTCTGATACCACTCTGTCATGACCCGTCCGAGTGGGGCCCACGTCACGAATCCCCAAGCCCACCTCTAATAGGCCAGGGGATGGTGACAAGCACCAAGTAGGCATATTACTAGCATGGGAGGCATTGCCTAATCACCTGTACACACACACACATCTCCAATCCCACAATGCTGAAATGTAAAAAAAACACTAGGGAACAAAATGCATGGATACAACTAAACCTAACCAGAAGAGTACGATAGAAAGTAAAGTACTAAAAGTAAACTGGGTCAGAATACAAGCCTACTAAAAACAAGAGTCTGAAAACTAAAAAGTCCAACCTGTAAACACAAAGAGGTACTGGGACTACTACTCGTAGCCGTAGGAACACCTTGGCTAGTGGGGAACTCAAAAAGCTCGGTCATGTCCTAGTCCGCCCTAGACTCTGTCCAAAGGCTGCTCATATACACAAGACACGACACGTGCAGGCCAAGCCCATTCAGGGGTGAGTACAATAATACTCAGTAGAGGACCCTAAAAAACGCAAACCAATACACAAAGGAAAGACAAAGTCAGCTCTACACAGTATATGTCTACTGAACATATAATATGAGAACACAATCCATATATACTAAGATCCCAAACCCATAGTCTAGGGACAATTCACGCAACAGCATACCCCCACTAGGGATTCAGTTCAAAGATTTCATGAAGCACACGTCCTGGAGAACTTACTCCAAGATTCTGATAGCTCTGATGAATTTCATCCAAGAAATACTATTCATCAGGAAAATCCACGAGAGATAGATACACTCATTGCGGGAGAGCACACTTTTGAGTAAGGAAGGATCATGATACACAAATGAGGACCACTGCCAGTGCCTTGGAGGATACCGTGACTCAACTGGATTCAAATACTAGGTAGAGGATCGAAACTCTATGGAAGTGGTCACGTCGATACCTGACTCTACCTAGGGTCAAGAATGGATAGAGGATCTCGCTCCAGGCCTCTCATAGGGATACCTGACTCTATCTCAGAAAGTCCTACTAAAGGGATCATATTCCTATAGTAGGAAATGATACCTGACCTTTAGGGGAATGAGAATATGGGGCACAAACCGAAATGAAACATGTCCAAGATATGGTAGACGAGAAGATCAATCCATTTACTAAAAAGTAAACGGTGTGCAGATAGGTCGCACGCCGTGTACTCTGACCCCATGTACTGCCTGTGTACAACAACCCATATCATAAGGCTTGTCGTGTGAAACAAAACTACACAACGTGTAGGAATGATCATACGCCGTGTAAAAGTACCTAGGGTATGCTCCGTGTACATTGTCCACATGCCCGTACATGACCTCAACCTATGTACGCCAACCCGTTTAATCGGTACACGAGGTGACCTGTGTTACTGGCCTCGCCTGGCCATGTAGTGGAGTACAGGGCCATGTACTCCACCTCGTGTCAGTGTATCCCTTGGATACACACTAAGTCCCACATAGTTTCCTCTGTCATGCTGTGTAGGGTCTGCACAATGTGTTTCAAAGCCGTTTAATTCATCCCATGTATGTGTACCTTCTAGATTACACGCTGAGATTCGGGGAAGGTTAAACAAACTGTGTGACCAGGGCCACAAGTCGTGTGATACCTGTCTGACACCCGAAACCCTAGCCACCATCGCCGATACCACACAGTGTGTTCATTGGGATACATGCCATGTATTGAAAAAATTTCAAGAAACAACGCCTCTCACCGGATCCCCTCACGTGATGATTTGATCTTCATTACAAAGATTCAATTTCCACGAAAATTCAAGTTCTAGGTCACCTCGATGTCACGAAGTCATCTCCGTTGTTTTCGGGCCTCCGATTGGCCCCATAAATGCGCATAGATCCCCCCGCGCGAAGAATTCTCGAAGAACAATCTCTCCCAATCCGAGCTGATTCGTCGTCTGCCATTTCTGTCGCACCTCCATTGAGTCGTTGCGATGTCGGTTCTCTAGTTTCATATTGTTTCATTGCCAAATGGATTCACAAAAATCCATTGTTCATCGAACCATGAAGAACATGAAGAATATGGGGTAATAATAGGGGAAGAAATCCAAAATACAATTGAGGAATGAACCTCTACCATCGTTCATCACAACATTGATCCGATCCCATTAGTAGGATCAAACGGAGAAGAATCAAACAATTAACATGGATTAATCAACCAAATAAAACCCTCCCACAAGAACGTACGAATTCATGGATCAAATTGTTCATGGGTTAATCCGTGTTCATCATTTAATCCAATAACGAGGAAGAAGAATTGAAATAAAAACCCCTACCTCAAGAAGGGATCAATCGCTGAGGAAGGGGTCGTGCTACCGTCGTCGCCGAGATCCTTCAACTTCATTGGTGTAGCGATTCACAACTTTGATTCATCATCGTTCGTCACTGAGAGTCTTCTCCAAAGCTCCACGGATTCTCCAATGTTTCTCTCCACCTTTCTTCCAACAAGAAACATTCAATTAACCCATTAAAATAAGGGAACATGTTTTAGCATTTTGTTACACTGAGTCGCTGTCGTTACGCTGTGACATTAATGATTCAGCATTCCTATTTCAGAGTGATTATGGAATGGAATTAATTATTGAAACAACTTCCCTGTCATTTTGCTGCAGAAAATGTTTCCAAATAAAAAACAAAATAAACTTTGTAATTTAATGTAATTTATTTTACTAAAAACGTTCAAAAATTAACTTTTTCCCTCGACCCGCACTGGATGAGGTTAAACCCGTTATTAGGTAAAGTCGTCATCCCAGATGCAACGATGCCATCAGATTTTTAATCTGGGCATCTGTTCAAAAACTTCTGTAACCACGCACATATGATGACTCATTTAACTTAAAAAAAATTCAAACCACCATTCCAGGATCAATGGGCCTTGGAATGATGTGTCTTCTCTGCACCTGGTCTCGTAATAATTCTATATATATATTTTTTAAAAATAATACACGAAAAATCTGAGACATTATAGGTTTGTTATAAACCGATGCAGAAAAACATATATGATTCAGTTTTCATCAAGATCGATCCAAAAAACTCATATTTTTTTAAAAATGTTTTGGCCTCAGTTTTTATGAAAACTGATGCCGAAAGTTAATTTTTTTTCGGAAAATCAGAATATTACACTTCCAACATAATAAAAATACCTTTAATTAAAACACTATATACAAAAATTAAACAAAATTTATCATTGACTAAAAATATATAAAAACATAAATTATTTTATCTAGTTAATAAAAAAATTATCTATGCATTTGTAATATAAAGTAGAATTAAAATACACATACCTGAAATTTACAACATGATCAGTGTTGGTTATTGTTTAAGCTTTAATTTGATATAATTATGTTCAAACACCTATTATAAATAAATAATTAGTTTTTTAAACACATTTTATTTTGAAATGTAATATTATTCATAAAAATTAAAATATACATACCTCAAATTGTAATTAGACTTAAGAAATAGTTCGCAAACAAAGATCGAAGATGGGTAAGTTCCGTTTGGATATAAGAGTCATCATCATTGAATGTATACAATAACATTGAATGTTATGATATTAATAAATAGAATAATATAATTGAAAATAGAAAAATAATAATATAAATAACCTTATCAAATTTAGTAGTTACCATAGTTGTGATTATCTTGTACATGAATCATAGAACATAATAAAAACATTCAACATGTCCTTATTGACGATGAAATTGCAGTTATAAAACAATAACTTAATAATAATAAAAACCAATATATATATATATATATTAAAAAATAATAATACTATATAATATAATAATTAATTACATTTACTTACACATATTGGATTGCATTTGGTTTTTTTTATCGACATGTGTTGTTCGTTAACTTTTTTCCATGAATGGAATTTTCATATATATGAACTAATAATATTTTTATAAACAATTATAATTAAACACAATGAGATTAAAAAAAAACTTACCTGTCTAATAAGGTGGAAAATATTTTATGAACATGCCCTGATAATAATAAAAACCAATATAACATTCATTCACTCGAAAAAAATACGCCTCACATCCAATGCCCCCTACAATGCAAAAAGTTCATAATTAATGACATTATAATGATCATTAATTCATAAATAATTTTATATTCTTAATTATCAATAAATGGAAAAAACCAACATCCAATCTCCGTCTGTGATAATCTCTCAGTGATATATGCAACTATATTAGAATTCTTCAGATGTTTCACTTCCATGGAATTGTATTCTGGATCTATAAAACTGTAAACTCATGTGATTTCAATTATTAAATGAAACATGTGTAGATACCCAATTTAAAAATTAAATATATCTAGTCAATTTAAAATATATTTTATTAGAGAAATATAAATTTAAACGTCAATTTACTTACATGGAAAACAACTACTGAACATTCATGAAAAGCTCTTCAAAATCAACTAGATGCATGATATATTCTTTGAGTAATCTCAATGGAAAATATATTTTTCATATATCAGACATCATCTAAAACTCATAGATATACTTCAAGGAAGAGGAATCCTGAGATAATATTTGTATCCTATAAGAAATATTAGAAGTATCTACAATCAACTGTTCCTGAACATTTTGTTTCATTTGTGAAATTTATTTTGCTTCCAGAAAATCATATATAAGTTAAATTTCATACAAATTTATAAGTAATTTTCAATCATATGTAATTAATATAAAAAAATGCATTCCTCATATGAAATATAATGAAGAATACCAGTTGGACAAAGTAGAAAATGACCTAGACAATCCCTAACTATGGTGATCTTCTTAGTAGGAAATGGTAGTAGAGAATTAGGATTAATAATATCAATTATTGATACTCTAACCTGACCCATATACATAGGCTGGTGATGTAAATAATAACCAAAAGAATGAATGAGTCCTAACACAACAATATGTATATGAGTATCTCTAGAAAAAAACTCATAGTATACGGTTTGGTCCGAGCGAGGAGTTGAAGGATCAATGTAGGAAGGTTAGGTAGGGTAGTCTTGCTGGGATGGCTGTAGAGGCTACACAAGTACCTGAGTAGGCTGAGAAGGCTACCTAGATTGTGACTATCTTGTCATGTGTTCCAACAAATCCTTATGCATGACTACTTGAATTTGATCACCTATATACTATTTCATATATTTTAGCTTGGCTTTTAAGGATTCTATTTATGGGTATCTTGATTTCTTACTCTGACAAAAAACTTTTTGAATACTAACACCTTCTTGATATCCTCTATTATGGCCAGGGTTTTCTGCATTTCCTAAAGTATTAGCTAGTATGTTATTCCTACCCTCAGGGATAAAAGATCCATGTGTCTCTTATTCCTGATGTTCATCCAAAAATGAAAAATTAAAAAATTATATTAGTGTTTATAATTTAGAAAATAGAAAAATTCATGAAAAATAAATAATATTTACTTACAATTTTATCAGATACTTCCCTTGCCTCCTCTGTAAGGTACTTTTGATTTTTCATTCTTCTTACTCTTTTCTATTTTTCATGGTGAGTGGGAGGAGATAGAGAACTAAAATAGACCTCTTCTAAACCACTACTACTTTGAGCTCTTAATGCTTCAAATTTTTCTTCAATTATTTTCTGCTCTAATAAAGGATACCCTCCACATGATAAAGTATGAGAGTATACATTTTTCAGCTATTTCTCTTGATGAGATCTCCTGGATTCCCATTATATAAAAATAAACTAATAAGTAATTAGATTGATATATAATAAATTTTACAATATAAAATAATTATCATACGTGAAATTTTTCTTCATGATGGTTTTCAACGAATTACTTCTATGTATATGCATTTATAAATTGATACTTAAGGCATGGTTATTCAAACATTTTATTTCCAAAAACATAAATTTTGTTAGTTTTGTTTTAAAATATCTCTATCAAACCACTGCTAAAGATATATATCTTTTCTTAATTTCTACTGTTTACTCAAAATTGAATGTCTTCTGTAATAGAATAAATAAAATATGTCATTTAAAATATTAAATATTTAAAAAATGAGATAAAATAAACCAATTGAGATATTTTATACTCACGACCTCCCAAAGCTTCCATTTCTCTATCCTGTCCATGGTCTTCCAATTAGGATATAAAATACTAATCCTGCAACGTCTCTGCATTGATATATAACTGATAAAATAAACTACATTTGGGTTAGTTTCATTATTATTATCATCAAAACAAATATGTAATCTCTCATATCCATGAGAAAGTGACAGTTTTGGTAAACATTTAATACCACCTTTAACAACATGAGAACTTGATTTCTCTATAATAACAGGAGAAGTCTCCTCCATTGAGGATGAATTAATAGTGCTGCAAAAAAATATAAATTAAAAGTTTTCTTTCATTATATAATTATATTACTAAATATTTAACAATATGAAAAAATAGATATAACTTGGTAACTAATCTTATCTCTCTGTATCTAACATTAACACAAGTAAGTGTAATGAAATTTTGTGTATCTGCATATCATTAGTAAAATGAATATTTAGAAATAAGGATGACACAAATAAGTAAAAAATATTCACACATTTGTATGTTTCAAAAAAATAAACAAAAAATAAATAATTATTATAAAAATTAGGATACTAATTTAATGTTTTCCCATATGACTTCATCATGATCATTACATACTACATGCACTAAGTCTACATTGTAGTCATGGTAATCTTCCAGAAATCACATAATAGATGAATAAGACTCATGTAAATCAATAACATCATCATCATTATTTTCATAACCCAAATGGTATCATTTTACTTGAAAACAAAGGACCACTAATCATTCGATAGATCAATTACATAAAATATCTTCTTTAAATGTGTCACCATGATAAATGGTTCCCCATTGTAATTAAATATTTTCAAATCAACCAGTTTGAATATGAAATCATCCTATTTCACACCACTATTTCTACTAAATCAATTACACATAAACACATTGAATTGAAATTTTGTATAATAAATTTCCCATATATTCTCAAGAACTCCAAAATATACTAACAAAGCATAAATTGGGTTTTTATCTTTTGGAGTTGAAAAATGCACTACTTCAGCTATAACCATCACACCACTATTTTGAACAATACTATTTTCATCTAGATTTTTTGTGTAAAATGTGTAACCATTAATATCAACACCAGTCCACATTATCACATTAAGAGATGGTCCCCCTACAAAGCATTTCAACATTTATGATGTAGATAAATCTGTTCTCACTTTCTCTTTAAAACATGAAACAAATGTCTTTTTATGCTCAATCATCAACCAATTTTAATTTATTTTTGGATATCGTCTCTTTAATTCAATAATATGTGATGATATATATGATTGAAAATAATCTGTGTTGTTCAAGATATATAAATGTGCCTGCATCACTTCATCACATGGAATGAACTTTACATTTAAGCCTCAAATCCCTCTACCTTCACTATCAACTATCAAATATCGAGATATAGGGAGACCAATATGCTCCACTTCATAAAATAATTAGTACAGAACTAAATCAATTCTTCCAATACATATTTTTTAACAATAGAGGCCTTCGATTAATAATTATTTTTATACATCCCTTTAAAAATTTCATATACCTTCAAAAGGATACATTCAACGTAAATAAACAGGACATCATATTCTTATCTCATGCACCTGATGAATCACCAGATGAACCATTATATCAAAAAATGTAGGTAGAAAATACATTTATAGTTGAAAAAGTATAATAAAAACTTTATTATCCAACTCATCTAACAAATATGGATCAATAACTTTGATACAAATTTATTTGAAAAAATTACATAACATGATGATAGTCTTTCTGACAACTGATGATAATATACCACGCAGTGTAACCAGTAGCAGTCATTGCATCAATACATAATAGTCATGAGATTTCATACCTATTAATTTTAAATCCTTCACTAACATGAAATTCTTCACATTTAAAGAATATTCACTGGGTACTTTTATACCATACAAACACTGAAAAAATTCAACTTCTCACTCTTACTTAATGTGTGACAAGCTGGAGGTAAATATGTTCTGTTTCCTTTCATCATGGGAGCTAACTCCAAACGTATTCTCATTGATATCAAGTCCAATCTAGAATTCAATCCATCTTTTGTCTTTCTTTTATGTCTAATAAATTTGTAATAAAACTGTCACATATATTTTTCTCAACATGCATAACATAAATGTTATGTTTTATCTCTAAAAATATCTAATAAGGTAGTCCAAAAAATAAATAGACTATTTCTTATAGATATTTTTTTAAAGATAAGAAATAATTTTTTTTCCAAATGGAAAATCAATATTTTTCACCATGTTGTAATATTATTAAACTGAAAATGTTTGTGGGGGAATATTGTATTTTTATAAACCGTTAAATTCCTTTTTCAATCTATGATAAGGATGATCAATTCACAAAAAAATTTCGATGTCCCATGTACACAATATTTCTTCCATTTTGAAATTGATAATATGAATTCTATTCTTCGAAAATTAGACATGATTTATATCCCTTAACACTCTATCAAGATAAGTTTCCATATGTAGAAAATTCATTTATACTAAACAATATTATATCACGCACAAGAAAAATAATCTTTCTTGTATGCATCAAAAATGTTTACAACTACCTCCAATTGAAGTTTTAAATTATCAATAATGGTTAAATATACATATCAATATCGTTTCATGGATTTTTTGGTCTAGAAATCATCAAACTCATAATAAAATATTTTTTCTTCATACATATTCTGTGGGGATAAGTTGTAAAATACCAACAAAACTGGCCATGAACTATGTTGGATACTTAGTCTCTAATATGGATTAATTCCATCTATACACACTCCCATTTTGAGATTTCTAATTTCACTTCCAAAATCAGGAAATTATTTATCAAATATATTCCATTGTAATGATTCAACAGGGTGATGAAATTTACCATCAGAGATGCGTTCATCTGAATGCCATCTAAACCTTTTTAGACCAATTAAATTTGAAAATATATGCTTTAAACAAAGAATTTTTGGAAGGTACCAACTTGTTTTTGTAGGATATTTTATTTTAGTACCTGAGAATAATTCCGAATTAATTTATCAGAATTATATGAAGGGATTATTGGAATAAATTATTTGATTTAGCATGAGGTTATATTTCAGTACCTGATAATGAATATGAATTGACTTTTTCATCCATATTATAGAATGATTTTCCACATGTAGAAAATTTTGATAAAAATTTATATTATTTCCTATACAACACACAATCATTGGAGCAAGAATATATCTTCTTACACCCTAATCTCATTGGGCACAATATTTTATTCACCTCATAAATGGAATCTAGAAGGCTGTTGCCTTCTGGAAGTATCTCTTTTAAAATCTCAAGTAAGTTGGAAAAAATTTATCACTCCAACCATTTTTTGTTTTCAAGTTAACCAATCTAAAAACTATTGATAACACTATAAATTTACAACTAGGGAATAATATTTTTTTTAGAATCTCCATACAATTGTTCAATAGTTTCTGTTTTTTTCAATGGTTTCAACATCAAAATCATGAATTAATTCTTCAGTATGATCCTCCGTGTCATCATAAATATTTTCATCAACATTAGATGTTGAATTTTCGTTAATTTCACCATGAAAAATCCAACGTGTATAATTAAGGCTAAAAAAATTTCAAATGAGATGATCCTTGACTTCTATGGAATTTAAATATCTCATATTCAAACACTTCACACATGGAAAGAAAATCAAATATGTGTTTTGAATATTATGTTTATCAAATTCTATAAAATCATCACTCCTATTTCATATTCATTAATGGTTCTTTGTAAATTTATCCAATTATGATCCATTCAATACCTGAGATTATAATATATTTAGTGAATATATTAAATCATCTATACATTTAAATATATATATATATATATATTAATAGATAAATTTTAATCATAAAAACATAAAAAAATGATTGGTACTCATACATGAAATATTAATGATTATTAGAAATAAAATAAAAACAAATATACTATAGGTATTTATTTTTCATGGCGTGTCACTAATCCAAGAGTATATTATTTATTTAGAATCAAAAAATAAAAAATATAAATAATTTTAATCAACATATATACACATATATACAAACAAACACACACACACATATATATACATATAAACCATATAAAAATTTAAAAATATATATATGAACAAATAGATTTAAAAAAAGAAAATTAATTAAAAAAATGTATGATTCGGTGAAAGATAAATGATTGTTATAAGGAATAAAATAAAAAATAAATTACTGTAGGTATTTATTTTATTTAAATAAATAATTATAGACAATTCTTGATGACCAAGGTAAAGAATAAAGATAATTCTTTTAAGTTTACATATATTTTTTTAAACAACTATCAAACAACACCACTATAGTACTACCTAGATTCATCAAAATAGAAATCAATATTCCTCTTAGTTATAACCTATAACAAAACCATTTGACAATTACACTAAAAAATAATTTAAATAATTAAACAAACTTTAACAAAACTTAATAATTAAAAGTGAAATGTATATAAACAAATGATTGAGTAAATAAAATTTATAACAAAAAAATAATGAATTTATCTTATTTTTTTTAAAATCCACTTAAAAATTTAGGATTTTTACACTACAAGATCATTCTTGAATATAGATAACGTCCCTTGAATTCGATGACAAGAATAACACTAAAATAAATAATTAAAACATTTTCAAAATAAAAAAAATAAGAAAAAAAACAACAAAAAATTTCTAATTGTGGTGTAGCTCAAACTTGATAGACACCCCTTGAAGTTGGAAATAAAAACACTCAAAATAACAATTATAACATTTTAAAAATAATGAATAACAAAAAATAATGGAAAAACTTATGATCTGATTGCTAATCGATCATATAAATTTTACATAGATGAAATATAAACCTGAATCATGGATTGATGATTAGAAATCGTGGAAATATGGTTTAACTTGAGAAAAAACAATAAAAAAACTCAGTCAAAAGGGGTTTGGTAGCCATCAAAATCTTCTTCTCTCAAGAGAATGAAAGAACTGGTGACACTCGAAATAAGTTTTCAACTTTAGGGTTTTTTAAAAATATTTTTAACATTAGTTTTTATTAAAACTGATGTCAAAAAAATTTAAATTTTTATTTTCGGCATCTGTTTTTCATAAAACCGACGCTGAAAATAAAAGTTTTTTATTTTTCATGTTGATTTTAATAAAACTAATGGGAAAAATTTGTTCACCAAGATTTTTGGTGTCTATTTTAGTATAAAATGATTCCAAAAATATTATACATAATTTTTAACGTCGATTTTCTATAAAACTGACACTAAAAATGGCACTCATTATATTTTCGGTGTTGGTTTTTAAAATAACCGACACCTAAATATATAGGATTTACTATTATAATGTCTGTTATGTTGAACCGACATTATAAAAGTGATTTTAAAAATAATTTTTCTACTAGTGTCATGATTATTACATTGTGTTATCATCATTTTACATTCCTTAATCATTCATGATATAAACATTATAACATTGTTCATGTTGGTTGTAAAGCTGACCTGAACAAGAGTATGTTATAACAACTAAATGAGTAAGAACATTCTATTTCATAATGATAAGATCACTTTTATAGAATATTAATGATTTTAAAATGATGTTATTAATACAAAAATCCAATTTTATAATATTAATATGAATAATATAAATGAAATAGAATGCTAAGAAGTTATTCCTTACAAAGTTTCTTAGTTGGATCATTTTATGATGTTAAATGTTATGATGATCATTTTTTATTGAAATTATTAATAAAATAAAAAAAATATATTTTTAAAAGCTTAATAATTTTATAAATAATATATTCATAAATTAAATAACTTTTAGAACAATCCATGTTAGGAGGTTATGGAAAATGAAATATGTCATTAATGGAGGTGGTAGTCCACACATACACAAGTATGATGTTTTCATTTTCTAATGAATGATGGAAGAAAAGGTAGATAAATATTTTATTTAAATAATTAAAATTATGTTATAAATATTATATTTATTCATTAAATACAACTATATAACTATCCATGTAAGGAATTTATGAAAAATGAAATATGTCATTCATGGAGGAGGTAGTCTATAAGTACACAGAAACAACATTCTCATTTTTAATTAGATGGGAAGGAGGTAGATAATGGTTGTTAAATTAATATAATAATATTTTAGTAAAATAAAAATACTAATTTAATAAATCTATAATGGTTATGGAATACTTGGAATAAGTTTATGAAGAACAAAACTTGAAAGAACTTTGTTGAGAGAATTGCCTCTTCCTTTGATATCCTACTTTGGATCACACTTTAAAACTTCTTAGATTGGTATTTTTTATAAAAAAAGAACCTATAAGGTGAGAAAATAGATTTGGGGAGGTATTTTGTTAGGTATTTTTCAAGATATGGTGCTCAATAAGTGTGGATAAGTGAGGTGGTGAATGGAACCTTTTATAAGTGAGAGGGATGAAACTTCTATAAATACTCTTAACTTTAAAATAATATAAATGTCTTTCTCATGGTAAAGTGGTACCAAGGAAATAGAAATTCAAATATAGTATAAAATAGGATTAAATACACTGAAATAATGAAATTAATGGTATTTTTTTTGGTATTTGGAACCTTATCTCTTATTTTAACTCCATCATTAACCCTTTTAACCATTATCATTGTGACAACATTTTACCATGGTAATTTATCTTTTTAACCAAAAATTAAATAGTCCTTATTACCTAATTTGAATATTTTGATAAAATATATGAAAAATAGTTTACAATATTTAATTTCATAATATTATAAAAATTATTTTTAATGCATATACATAAAATAAAAGGAAAAATAGTTTTTTAGAAAAATGTCTATTTAAGAATACAAATTCTTTTACACAAAAATCATGTATCATGTTAATTTCTTTGATATTTATTATTTTATAAATAAAAAATAAGAGTTATGTTACTTTAAAACTAAACCAAAACCTATTTTAACCTTGTAAATACTTAATAAATAAAAATATCCAAAAATAGTTCTTTTATTAGAATAAAATATCAGTTTTGTTTCATAAGTTTCTAAATTAAAATAAATATTTTTTAAATTGTTAATTTTACTCCCTAAACATATATTTGGTCTATAAAAAATGTTCCATAAAATTTTATGTCATTCTTATATCATCATGATGTCATAAAAGTGATAATATTTGTAAAAAATATTTTTCATTATTCACCCAAAAATCATCTATTTTAGAAAAATATAAAAAATTCACTCTAAGATAATTTTGACACTACTGATTGATTTTTTTTAATCAAATTCAAATTTTAAAATTTTAAAATTTATATTTTAAGTAAAAATATTAAATATAAAGAAAAAAATCCTTTTATAGAAGAATGAATCATTTAAACTTTAAGCGTGCTTAATATTATTTCATATAAGTTTCTAATTAATTTATCATTAATATATTAATTAATACATAATCATATTTTAAAATTGATAAATTTACTAAAATAAAGAACAATTTTATAAAAATTTCTTTGAAAAAATATCCCTCTTCAACATTGAATAATTTTAATCACATCGCATTAATTATTTATTTTCTAAACAAGATAATACTTGTAATAATTTTAATTGACTAATATGTTTTTATTTACTAAAGTATTATCATTCAATTTCAGATATTGTTTTAGTTTGTTTTTTCATGTTTCAAAATCTAGTCAGAAAAATATTTATTTAAAGTAAATACATACCAAAATCCTAGGGTTTTACAAATACAATGTCCCATCATTATAAGAATTAATCCAAAAGGAATCTAAATACCCTATTTACACTTATCTGTCTCTTTATTAGATATATATCCTTGGAACCATGTAAAAGGATACCACTAAAACACCCATATAGTCATCCTTTAAGAATTATAATCTCTAGGGTTATCTTAGTTTTGATTATCCTAAGCGTCCTACCACACCTCACCAGCCTGAACCATGTGAGATCTCTATTCACTAGTCATGTACATAAGTGAAAAAACTACCAACCCCACAACATGGAATTAATTTAAATAAATTATATTTAATTCATTTCAATTTCCCTATAAATTATCTAAATTAATATACATGGGGAGACAAGTATGATTCATGTTTCAAACATAGGTATCTACCCCAAAATTAGTCCACTGTTTCTTAAGAGTGTTTAGTATAATATTATGGTCCTTTCATTAAACTTTTGGGTTTCTTCTACACCCAATCTAGTATCTTTAACCCACATCACATTCTAAGATCAAATATTACCATTAACCTATGAAACTAATGCATTCCTCACTAGTTCCTACTCCAAAATATATCCTAAAACGAAACACTATAACTTTAATATCACTCTATCATGAATCAAAATTACTAGAACCTCTACTAGATAGGTATAATGATGAGTTTTACCCTTGAATACCATCTCAAATAATCAATAGGTTGGTGACCAATTATGAGGGTATACAGAATAGAATATGGGATTAATTACCCTCTTTAATCATATGAAAGAGAAGAAACCCTTGATTAACAATCAACATCCACATGAAAAAATATTAATATCCTAACAATAAAATCAAATGATTATAATGGAAAATAAACCAAGTAATCATAACAACTCCAAAGAAAATACCAATAATCAATAACTTCTAAAGAAAAGAATAACTTCTCCAACATATTCTAATCACCATGAAATGAGCTTGTAAAGTTTAGATCAATCTCCAAAACTATATTTTAAATCTATAAAAATAGTATATAAAATTAATTAATGAGTATACAAGTATGATCGATAGGTTACTATTTATAAAATATCACGTTAATATGGAATAAAGATACTAAAGCTTCAATGAATAGTTTGTAACCTATTATGTTTCCCAACTCATGTAAAACTATAACCCATCTCACCATAATACCACTCTCAAAATATGCATACAATAGAAGTATAATAGAATCATGAAAATATAATGAAAAAGGTTCCCCACACCCACTTCCCCTAAATCAATTCACCCTCATGTTCTAATAAATTATGTTATGGAACTCCCATACCTTTACATAGCTATATACATCAACCTCATACCATAAAAACATTCCACAACCTTAAACCAAAACCACATACCACAACCTCATACCACATCCATATTACACAAGCTCATACTAAAACTATATACCACAAACATGGACAAAAGTAAGAGTAGGGGAGGGGGAGTAGTCTGCTATCCATTACCACTATATCCTGGATATTAAGGGTTCACCCAATACCTAAAACCTCATATGAAATTTAGTTAGGTCATCTTACTTGGGTGGTGGTATTAAAGAAATAACAATATGTAAAATGATATATAATAAATCATAATCCAAACCTACTATCCATATCCTCTCAAGTAACCTCTATAACTATCCCCTTTCCCACATGTTCACCACCACACAACTATTACCACAACTTATAACCAATAAACATAATATACAACATTAACCACAATATTCAGTCAATAATATACCATGTCAATACTATACTTTATATTTATCTACCAATTACCACATATATTAATTTATTCTTTAACTAACAACTTTCAATACTTCATTTATTCATTTAATTTAATTTATCAACCCATATACTATTTTAATCCACCTATTTATTTAATTTATTCTTTTCTACACATCCATATTCAATTCATAACTAAAATCCTTACTATACCAACTTCATTATATTACCGCAACTATATCATAATACCACATGCTCAAAACTAGTATAATTTTACCACATATTATTATAATATAGAAAACCTAAAAAGTATAACAACATCATATATACCAACATAACTCCATGTCATCCTAATTTCAATTAGGAATATAATTAAAAAAAGTACAACTAATTACTCAAGAGAAAAAAAATCATTATAAATCTAAACCAATAATAAATAAAATAAATATCCCCAAAATCACATACCTCAATATATTTTTTAAGTCATAACATCACCAGAGTAAGAAACTTCGGACTCAATTTCCCACATCAAGATGAAATTTCTATATTCCATCAATCCATATCAATTATCAATCAAAAAAACAAAAAAAACTACCCATGGATCCTTGATATGGAAGAATTAAATAAAGATAAAAATTTCAAGAAGAAGTATACCTCAACTCATATAGAATCAATTAATAAAAGGAAGATATCAAGTTCCCAATATGGAATAACCAAAACCATTAGAAGGATCTATAGGTCACCAAAGTTCATCAAGAAGGATACATAACTAAATGATAGAAGAGATGAAAGTTTACATTTATAATTAAATAAATATATTTAAAATTATGACATGATACCCTAAAGTATTATGTGGTTTGGTTCGCTCAAATATTATTCGATAACCATGGCTCCTTAAAACTCCAACTATTAAAAATAAAATAATTTCATTATTTTCTTATTTTTATGTTTTTCCAAAACCATTTAATGGAAAAATAAACCATGATGTGTTTTCATTGAATCCCATTAAAACCAAAATATGGAACCCTAATGGATGTTCCTCAAACCACATTTTTTAAGTTTTATAGAGAACCATAACATGGTTCCTCGATATTTTGGGTTAAAACTTCACCAAATTACATTTCTAGGAAACAACATGAGATACCAACATTTTAATCAAACCAATCCATAACAAATACATTCTTGGTGTAGGTTTTTCTATGTATATATTAGTAGAAACTTTAAATATATTCCTCAAAAACTATGAATACCCACTAAGATAAAGGCTAAAACCATAATAGATAAATGAAAACTATGATATAACGAGTAAATAACTACAACATGGTTTCCCCCAAAACACAAAATTCAACTTAACTACCACAATTAACCTATAAAACCATTATTTCTTTCTTTTTCTCTTCAAAATCCATATACATACTAAAGAAGGAATGTATTGAAAATTCATGCCTTCACAACCTTAATCGATAGTGAAAAAATACATCAAGGACTTCAGAAGAACATATAATTCCCACCCAATGGTATAAATTTTTTATTAAATAATGTTTTGTTTTATACTAATTATCAATAAAATTTATTAATATTAAAATATATTCATTAAAAGAGATACCGTATTGAAACAATGGATGAATTTGGTGTTAAATAAATTCATATAAATACCCTTAATATTGAGGAAACATTGATTTGGAAGAAAAATTTATTTTTCCTTAATGTTTTAACAATATGAAAATATGTACAATAAAATAAAATATAGAAAACTAGAAGTTTACAAAAAATGATACATTTATTGTATGAAATGATAATTTTAATTATCAAGATTCAATCATAATGAGAAAAATTATTTAATAAACCCATGGATATTCAATGTTTTATGAAAGAGTGTTTTTCCAAATAATTTCTCATGAGTATCTTATTTCAAGACAAAAAAATTATATGGACATTTTTATTAAAAGTTGGTACTAAATCGTATATGTTCTTGGAAATAATTGATTGAGATATATGTGATCTAATACATCCACCATGTGAATTTTTTTTTTATAATTTTTATTTATTTATATACTTGGTAGTGTCATACCATCTTATTATAAACTCTTAACCTTGAATGTATGAGATTATGTTCCCAAATAACCATTTTAAAAGAATATTTCTTAGATTATTAAATTTATCATATTATACTTGATAATATCTATGAATATTGATCACAGACTTAAATAATTATTTCACACCAATTGGAATAAGTGTTTGACATCATGTTACACTATTTTTACACTCAAAATGGTATATTTGGATCATTACTAAAGTATTTATAACCTATTTCCAATATTTTTATTAGGGATTTTTTCCCCTAGTTTATCATGATTTCATATGTTTTTGAATAATTTTGTTTTTCAAATAAAACCATTGAGTTATCCTGAATCTCCCCTTTTTTAATTATCTTGTATCCATGAAACAAAAATTTCACATTTAATAAAATTTTATTGTTTTATATATGCGTCGATAACACCGAAAAAATAAATAAAAACGAGACTATAAGTAATATTGAGGATCTATATTGTATTTGAATCTTCTTCAATTATAAATTATCATAAAAAATGGTAGAATATGTATTTACAACATGATTTTATAATTTCCATTTTGATAAAATAAATGTTTCCAACCTTAAAGGGGGAAAATCAATAGACATTAAAAGAAATATCATGTAGAAATATCTATTTATAATATCTTAATAATCATTTTAATATAAGTGAAATTAAATTTTAAAATATTATATATTTAAAAAATTTATCAAATAAATTTACTAATATGTTCAATGATTCAAAATAGGTTACAAAAACTTTATAAAATTATTATCAATGAACCAATATGAATAAATTTCTTCAAAGGACAATATAATAGTGCTATAAATAATGCTTAATGATGTATATATTCACTAAATCATAAACTAATATATACTATGAGTCACCATTCATGGTTTGTGTTATTAACCAATTTCCTTTTTACACAGTAGTGTTTATATAATAATGTGAGATATTATTTGAATACATCTAATATGATTATTGTAATGTTATTTAAGTATTTTAATACAACATATGATGATGTGTTGATGATTAATTGAATTATAAATGAGTTTTATAGTCACTTAATGAATGAGGTGTTCGTTTTAATCATTATAATATATAGATCCAAATATTTACCGATTTCATAATGTATAAAACTTAATAACTTTATGCGGATACTTAATTCAATGGATGGGTTCTATTTAAAGGATTTTAGGTTCCTTATTTCAAAAAAAATGAGATCACTATCATTCAATCTATATCTATCTCTTGTTATATTCTCTTAATTAACCTTATAGGTTGTTCTAGCACACCATTTTATGGATAATAGGTCATGTAAAATTATTAACTGATTCCATTTTAGATGATGGATACCTTTTAAGGAAGGATTAATTTGATTTTCACTAAGAAATATACATTAATATCAATGTTATAGAAGTTTTATCATTAATAGTTAGGTATGTTTTTTTAATTTTGTTTTTAATTTTATCATTTCATCTCTCAATAATTATTTTGTTTGGGGTGTTTATTTTTTTACACTACATATTTTTATAGAGATTTTTAAAAAAAGAACCCTTCATTAGAATCAAATAAAGTGATAATGAAGAATCAATAAGATAAATATTGAAAAATTGAAGTTGTTTTAGAGTTTTTATAGAACCATGACCACAATTTATATAACTACATCATATTATATATATATTCTCAATAAAAAAACATGGTTTTGAAAAATATAGTGATTTTTTTATTGAAAAACAAATCATCATAAAATAAAATTTTATAATTCATGGTTTTCACTAAAAATGATCATGGTTCATGGGAATCATATTTCTAAGATAAAACCATAATGTGGAAAAGTGTAACAAGTCATAATTAAATGTATGAACTTTAAAAAAGTCAATGTTTGGAACAAATTGTACATATAAACCACATAATGGTTCAAGGTGTTCCCATAGAGTAATTTTCTATATGAAATAAATTTTGTTAATAAACTATGTCATTGTTATTTATCATGGTTTTTTGAATATTAAAAATTATTTTCAAAAATCTTCACAAGCACAATCCTTGTATGACTTTAGACCACATAAAAAGTTTTTTTAATAGAATTTATGATTATCTAAAGGTGTAATATTTCATGTTAAATATTCAAATTGTTCATTTATTTATTTAAATTTATATTTAATATTATTTTATATAACATTTTTATATTATTAAAATTGATATGATTTAATTTAAAGTGTTTAAATTTATTCAAATAACTATCATACTATGAATATAATAATTATATAATAGGAATTACTTAATATTTAATATCATTTTTTTTAATTTTACTATTTTTTATTTAGTTATGAATCGAGTTATAATGTTTGAGTTCTTTTATACATATTTGGTGTTGGGATTATATTGAAATCAAGGTCTCACTTGAGTATTGATCCATGGATAATGGTACTTTGTTTAAGAATTCTCACTAGTATATGAGTTTAGTATCTATTAAATAAATGTGGGGATTGGATACTTATTAAACCATACTTGATATTGAGATGCTTTTGGTTTTATATGATTTGAAACCTTTATATGAAAGGGTTTTATGTAACTTATGCATGAGATATATTTGGATATGTATAGATATAATTAGATTTTATTTTTGGGTACGTAAAAAAATCATTAACTGTATAAAGTGTTATACATTAATATGTTTGAAATATATTAATTTGGTTTAAGTTATAAGATAAAAAAATCCTTATAATCATGAATATATATATGTAGTGTATAATATGGAATGATATACATGTGTTTCATATGGAAATAGTGGGACCAATAAACCCCCTTGAATATATTACGTGTTTTAATCCATTCAAATAGTAAACATGTCAATTAATCAATCATATAAATGGTTAGGTTCATACTAAAGCTTAGTTACCATGGATTATCTTATGTATGTAATGATGGATGTGACTAACCATAAGAGTTAGGTAACTTTTTCCCATTTTAATCTTTAGGATGCACTTAGTTGACCAAACCTAAGAGCTAGGTACTAATAGGAATAAATTTTGAAAAATACATATGATAAAATTGGGTAAGGATTTTTCTAACTAAATATCCAAGAATAATATTTTATATGATTGTAATGATTAACAACCTAGATAGAATTTTTTTATAGTAACACTAAAGTAGACAAAAAATTTAGGGAAATATGGATCATATCCAACTAATAGATACGATGTATAGGTACAATATTTTAGTGGGAGTATGATCAATAACATGTCTTATTATATTGATATAAAATATGATCCTCACCAAATAAATATTACTTTTATAGATTAAGATATACATTTTGAATTTCATTCTGAGATATATTTTTCTTAAGTAAAATTATTTTAAGCAAAAGGATGTGAATATTATTGAAATCAATTTCTCTAATTTTGACTCCGGGGAATTTGATACTAGATATGCATAATAAATATGGGTTAATAAAAAAAAGTTAGAAATAAGAGATAATTTATGAAATTAGAAATAAATATACATGTTTGAAATGGGGTAAGAGTTGTTACATTGGAGGTTAACACTTATGATCTACTTTAAGCTAGTGGATTAATTCAAGATTTAGAAAACAATTAGTATGTTCTAAATATAAGGACCCATCCTTAAACATTACACAATCTTGAATTAAATGGATAATTCACATTGAGGATATTTTCAAGTTTAGAGTTTTAGAGATTTAGGTCACAACATTTACATAACAACATGAATATTACATGTAGACAATTCTACTCAGTATCCATTTTTTTCATAAAATAAAAAATCTTGAAAAAAAGAGTCATGTCTAGTTCCATGTTTTAGACAACATGACTTTTCTTTGATCTCATCCTTGACCCTTATTCTTCTTTAAGTCCTATGGAAAACATTTCAAAAAAATGGGATAAGCATAAAAAGCTCAGTAAGAGATATAATATAAGGAATGAAAACATTGGCCTATCAATAAATACAAAACAATGAAACCATACTTTTCAATCATAACATACCTCATGAAATCATAAGATTTATGAATAACACACAGAAATCATAAATCATAAAGGTAACTTGTGGAATCCATATCAAACTTAAATTGTAGCTATCAAAAATACATAGGGTGTCACATTTGTAATACCCATCATAGTATATTATTTAAATCTCTTAGGATAAACATTCATGTTTACCTCCGTTACGTTACCCAATGTATTGGAGAGCTATCTCGGTCTCACCCGCCCTAGGATTATCACGGAACTACCCATATATGTAAACAATTTCCAATAGACATAACATATTCATAACCCATAAAACAAACATAATGTAAAGATAACATTTCCACATTGAAATCACAATATACCATTTCAAAGTATTGAAAAAAATCAAATCTTTTATCAAACCATTTTCAAAACCTTTTAAAATATTAAATAAAGAGATTTTTTGGAATCAAAGTGTCCCATACCACTTTGAATATTTTGAAAGAAATTTCAATTTCCAAAAATTCACGTCTATATGAATAAATCCTTAAAACCATTTTTAAAACATGGACATTAATGTGAAATAGTTAGAAGAATAAACCTTTAAAACCTTTAAAATTATATTTTAGTTAAAGAGTTTTTAACAAAATGAGAGACCCTAGAATACAAATAATTGAGGAATAACATTTAATCAGAACATAATAATATCATGAGAATAAAGGTATTCATGATATAATATTCCAAAGGATAGTATATACACCATATAAGAGTGAATTGGTGCATATCAAAAATGAAGTCTCAATGGAAATTTAAATTGAGACGAAATCCCTTATAAAGACAGTATCCTTAGATTAAATATAAATCAATTACATAATTATGTGTGACAAATATAAATACACCCAATATAAGTGGATATTAAGTGTAAAACAATCAGAGGTTATACACACATATTCATAGCACGACATAATCAAGAAGTAGATGTTTAACCCAAAATTGAAATTGGGTTAAGAAGTTTTTTACAGAAATTTGACAGCCTAACAGCGTCACTTTAAAATTCAGAAAATAAGTTGATGAGAGAGAAAAAGATATATCATCACTTGGATATAAAATTTACATCAATAATGATATATAAGAACATATCTCAACATAATAAGATGTAAATTAAAAGACATAACAAAAAGAAGTCTTTTAAAAAATAGGAGGGTGAAAGGTTCCCTTACCAATTTGGTAACTTACGAAACATACACCCCATGAAATAAATATCACACAATGAATATGTAAATACCCATAAATCAAAGTATATTACAAAAAATAATACAATAATGGGCAGTACAACCACCAAAAAAATGCAAATAGTGGATAATATAGCACGAATATCACGGAAATAAAAAAGTGAGATGAAAAACCCTTACCACGTTGTAATCAATCGAGTCATTTGAGAAAAAGTTAATAACCACAAAATGAATCAAAAAATATCATGAATATAAATATAATCATGATAATATATATCAAATGGATGTACAAAATACACCACATGCAATAAATAAGTGGTGAATGATGGAAATATCACAGAATTAAAAGTGAGATAACAAATCCCTTACCTCGTGTCCAACTTGACTCGTATGTTCCTTGTTCTGCATGAATAATAAACTTAGGATAATTTATACTTGATTAATAAATTTTTTAATTTTTATTATTAATTTTATATCACTTATTGCCTTGAAATAACAGTTAGTTAATTATTTGAGTTCATATCAGACATTTTGTCGATGTTAGGAATTTGAGTTAAAAATGAACTTGTTATAATTACAATTTGTCCATGTGGTCAAAAATACATTATCTACATAATGATATTAATGATTTAGATATAATATATATAATATATATCCAATATATATATATATATATATATAAGTACATAACACTTGGACATAAGAAATGAAATGCACCATTCACGGAGACGGTAAGCCGTACGTATGCATGAACGCTACTTTAAGTTCTATTAAATATTTAATGGAATGAAAAATTAATGATATATAGGTATATTATAATTATAGTATAGTATAATCTGATATATATGTTACATAATTTCATTAAATACATCTTTATACGTTCCATGTATGTTATGAACGAATCATATCCCCTTGAGGGGGCGGTAGTCCGCACTTCCTCAAATGAAATTATCGTGTTTAAAAATATTGAAAAGTATAAAGGTATGTTTGTAAATTAAAATTAAATAATAATATATAAAAAAACATAATATATATCATATATAAATATAGTTCCATCATAATGGCCACCATGAGAGGTGGTAGGAGGTAATTGAATAATCATCGCTTCGTGAGGTGATAATTTTCCATCCACAGAAACAGAATGTTCTTCAACCATTAGATGGAGGTGTGTGTAAGTGTAGTGTGAATACTTATCATAACAAAATCCTAGTATACTGATGATACTGGTGTTGTTATAAAATAAAGGAATAAAAATAGTTTAGGGGTTGGAGAAGTAAAATAATACAAAAGAACTTAAGAGAAGATGTTACCTTTAAATTGGGTAACTCCCTTTGGTTTGAACCAAAAGGGTTTTTAGAAGTTCTTGATGCCTAAGTTATGTCTTATAGGATGAAGATAGGGATATTGGGAGCTTATTGGACTAGAGGTTGTACGAGTCAAAGGCTTGAGAAGTGTGAGAAATGGGTAGGAAGTGAGGGCTTTTTATAAGGGAGAGGAGGGTCCCTTTAGAAAAGTTTGATACAATTATTTTATTATAAACTCATATTCAGTTTCAAAAGGTAAAATAATCATTAAAGTATAATTTAAGATGACTCATGGTAGAAATAAAATCATCCAATAAGAATTGGAAAGGTTTGTTATATTGTTTTAAAATTTATAATCTTATTTATTTAAATCATTTATTAATGAGGTAAATATTGCATCATTATTGTGTCATAAATAATTTAATTTATTTGATTTCAAAAAATTATAAAAAAATACCATGATGTTTTAAATACTTTTATATTTCCAAAGAATATTTATAGTCGAAAATATAACTTATATAACTCCTTGTGAAAATTGATTTACTAAAGGACATTTGTTTATGTCATTTTTGTCTTTACTTTTAATTAATTAATATAAAGTATCATTAGTACTCCCATGTGGCTCCATGGGGTCCCAAATTCGACTCAAGGATGCCCATAGTCAGATATTTATGAAAAATTAGGATTAGGAAACATGTTAGGGTAATTTAATATTATTATAATATTATATTTTACCCTTATTTACTATATTTATCTTTTAATCATGGTAAATAAAATATCTATTGAAGTAAATATTTAAAATGTCTAAAAATAAAATTTACGTATTTAAACAATTTGGACCTAATGATTCAAAATATTGAATCTATTTTTCTAAATTAAAAACAAATAATTAGAAGAAGTTAATTTAAAATTAATTCCCGCTCTCAAAACAAAAAGCATGTTTTTAAGAAATAATAACTATCAAAAGATTGACACTTATTTATGTCCAATTTCAAAGTGAAATTAATTCCAATGTCAAAAATTGGATTAAATGGTAAACATATATTCTAATTACACTTTATAGATAATTAAAATGATAATCTAACCATATAAATAAATTATATTAAAACACAGTTTTGAATTAAAATATAGTATTTTTCACTATTTATTAAAAAATGAATATATTCAGAAAAATACCAAAATTTCATCCAAAGTAAATTTTGGTGTCCCGATTCTAAAGAATAATTTTATTTTATCAAATATAACTTATAAAAGTGACAAAAACTATATTTAAAGAGGTTTCTCCATTAAAAGACAGTAAATTGACCTTTTAGTTAATATTAGATTATTTATGCTTAATATTTAATTCTTTACTTCTTTTAAGCCTCTAAATTTTATTGGATAAATGTAAAAATATTAAAAAAACATGTATAATAATATTTTATTTTTTCTATTCATTCATGAAAATACAACGGCTAGGTGTTAATTACCATTTAAAATAATAATATTATATTATTAGTGTGCAACGTAAGATTTCAAAGAAACCCATTGTTGCGTATCAGGTACGCCATCAAACATAGTGTACCCTTTAAAAAAGAATTAATATTTAATTCAAAAATATTAATAAATATGAAAAATTTTATGTTCTTCATTTACTTAGGATGTTACATCCTTCCCCCCTTTTGAGGATTGCATCCTCGCAATTTTAAAACTGGGTTTGGAAACTTCATTAGAAGTACCACATTGGAAAAGAGTCAGTAAAACTATCACTTTAAAAGAATGAAAGTGTAGAGACCCAAAGCTTGACGTACATAGGCATTACATTACTTTTGTGGAATACTTAATACATAATAAAAACAGACACCAAAGGACCATAATAGTTTAGTGTCTTTGGAAACTTGGAACACAATCTTCTAATCATGGTGAAAGATCTTCAACATCTCCCATAAAGATATTCCTCTTTTGTTTTATTAACTAAAACCTTTATTTATATCCTGGGGAAAAGAAAACATAAAAAGGGTGAGCTCAAATGCTCAGTAAGGGTAAACATAGAGAACATAAAACAATCCATAAGCATTTGAATGCAAAAACTTGAACATAAAATCTAAACATCAAAATCTTGAGCAAAGACATAAATCTTGGAAGTACGTAAGGAATATATCATAATGGAACATCAATCATGATAAAATATCATGGGAAGAAAACATGTAATTGTGAAAAACCATTAAGCACGTGATATGATTTCCATATTAGCCAACGCATTGCTTCCAAGACCATCTTAATGGACAAAGTCCCTTTCTGAATCGAGTTCACTCCTCGTTCCAGTCCTGTATCATTAAACTAGATTAACTTACCATTCCATCCATGTATATATCATGAGAAATAAATCTTTACCCAATGAATTTGAGGGAGATATAGGTCCCACCCATCTCATTTTTAAATCATTCTTACGTGTGCCATAACATAAACATAAATCATTCATCATAACCCAAAGAATAAAATGGGTTTCATAAACATCATCCCATCATAACATAATTCATATAAAACAAATGGATATCATTTAATCATAAGAAAAGTGGAACCATTTAAATAATAGAGACATTATACTTGAAACATGCACATATGAAATAATGTCATCTTGGATGGAAAATGGTTTTGATAAAACACTTGAAATGAATTCTTGAGGAAAATATCCTTTCTTCTTCAAAATCATTTTCTTTTCACAAAATGCCATGAAATTTTAAAGGAAAAGGATTTTATTGAAAATAATAATGAAATATTTTAGATTAATATTAATGAAAATAACTTTTTATAAAACTGTAAAAATCCGTTCGTGCTGTATAAGTTAAAAAAAATATTCTCCTCGTACTTTTGTCAGAAAAGTCAAAAAGTTCCTCGTATGGTAAACAAAAGAAAGATACCTTCCATAACACAAAGTAAAAGTAAAAGAGGGGTAAAAATGACATTAAAAATACATGAAAGAATATTAAACACTTTATAAAAAACATTTTATGGGCATGGATGAAAAATATAACCCCGGTAAATACTTACGTATAAGCAATCTCGGATAAAAATGAGATTGCAAAATTATCCCTTACCTTATGTATGATATGCTTCGTATGTATCCGAAACTCCTGTATAATGATTTAAATAATGTCATTAAATTATTATATAATCATATTCATTGTTATGATATCATATATGGTTCACTTATGACTTTATATTACACGTTCTTTTGTAAATTCCATGTTAAAGCAGCGTTTTGGGTAAAATCGTTACATTTATCGTACGTGTTTCAATTTGTTGTTCTTGATATTATTATTCATATCCTGATTTAATTAATTAAAAAATGTAAAACATGATTTATATATAATATATATTCATTATATAAATATATATGATAGATCGATTAATGGAATGAAATACACCGTTCATGGAGACGGTAGGCCGTATGTACGCAAGAACACTATTTTTGTTTCCTTATTGAATTGAATAGAATTAAGTAAATGAAACATATATGTACATAAATCTAGTATCATTATTATGTAATATATTTCATGATTATTTATTACATATATACTTTATAATCATACTTGAATAATTTAATTAGTATTAGGGGATGACGATGCTCTCGACGACGACAACGACGCTCTCGACGACGAACCCTACGGATGACGACAGTTCCTCCAATCGGCGCTGATGAACATCGAATATTTCCCCCCTCTCCCCGGAGGTGGACGGGGGATGAGTGTCTGGATCCGCATGCTCCGGATTTGAAGAAACCCTTTACCCCCTTTTCTAACCCTAATCTCTTTCTTGATTTCCCGACCATCTCGTTAAGCCCGAAGGTCTCTGATCTCCGATTTGGTGATCCTCAGCTTGGAATTTCTACTTCGGAGTTCTCTGAAGCATCACATCTCCTCAAGTTCACACTTCTGGCTCGCTTCAATCACCGAAGGCCGTTGGTGGATGAATTTGATCGCTTCGTCTTCGACAGATGGGGATTGAAAGAGCGCGCGGTCGTGGGTCTTCATAACAATCATCATTTGATGATTCGCTTTGCATCAGAAGCGGATCTTATTTGTGCGTGGTCTAGGGCTCCTCGCCGATGCACCAGATGCAAATTATGGCTTCTTCGCTGGTCGTATGATGTGTATATGAACCGCGATTCTCCCTTTGTTGCAACATGGGTTAGTTTTCCTTCTTTGCCTTTACCCTTTCAAAATCCCGCAATTTTGTGTATGCTGGGAAACCTTGTGGGTCGATACCTCTGCTCTGATAGAAGAACTTATACTGTGTGCCATCCGGTTAATCCAAGAATCTGTGTTGAAGTGGATGTCTCAAAGCCGCCGGTTGAATGGATTTGGATCACGGTTGGTGAAGAGTTTAGATGTAGGTAGCCTGTTGCGTTTGAGTCTTGGTTTGATTATTGCTCGGCTTGTCGCCGGTTCGGTCATCTGGATGTCCATTATTATGGTGTCAATCAAGGGAGGAAGAACAGGGATGATAGTCCCATGAACGCCGGTGAACCAATGCTTCAAATAGATACTGAGGATCACAATGGAGGTGTTTATGGTGCTGATGCTTCTGGTAGTGGACTCACAGGTCCGTTGGATGGAAGCAAGACCGACCCCCCCAATCCTCCTGGTGGTCCTACAGAAGTGCAGCATGTGCATGCTGTTCATACAACCAATATGGAGAAGGAAGTTCTGAATTCTGATCCAGGGCCGAATGTAGTGGAGGTTTTTGGGCAATTGAAAATGGATCTTGGTGTTCTGGATGGTCATGAGAAGGTGGGAGCAGGTGACAAGATGATCATTGATTCTGAAGAACTATCTTTCCCTACCAAGAATGACACCCATCTGTTAAGTATGGAATGGAACATGATGAATACAGGATTCCAATATACAGGAAGAGGTCAAATGTCGAGTGGAGATCCGGAGGAAATGGAAAATGGTAAGTTATTTGAAAATTATGTAAAAAATGGACCTTCTTTGTGCTTAAAAACAGATTTGATATTCTTTAGAATGAGGAATCAATGCAAGTTGAGGTGGATGAGAGTGCATGCCCGGTTGGTTCTGAATCTCTTGCACTAGTGGTATATGATGGTTCTTCAAAGGACAGTAAGGTAGAGCCGTATGACATGAATGACTCTAATCTCCCTGAGAAATGGGGAGAAGTTTTGGAAAGTGAAAAAGAAAATGTAATTCCCAGTTACAGTAATATTGTTCAGCGAGGGAGTATGAAGCCATCAGAAATAGCGATAGATGGGTCTACCAATATCAAGTGAAGGCCTCAGAAAGATTACTCTGACTTGCCTAAACCAATGGAAACCAGGTCTGGCATGTGCAGAGCGGCAACGAAGAAATCTCGTGAAGGGTATCTCCCAACCAAACCTAAGTTATCTAAAGAAATGATACAGCGCAAGATGAAATATTTGGATATGACGAGGAAGTACGAGTCCTCGGAATGTGAGTCAGCTGGACCGGATGATGAGTTTTCAGACTATGGAGGTAAGAATGAATTTGGTTATGATGTGATGTAAGATGACTTGTGCTTTGATCTACTTTTATGCCTTTTATTTTTATTAATAAATTTGAGAATCAGGTTTTTCCTGGTTCGAACCTTCTTTCTATAATCATACTCGAATGGTTAATCATGGAAAATGAATCTCATCGCATTCGTGGAGACGGTAGTCTGTACGTACGCACGAGCGATGACATCGTTCCCATAATTATTGAATAGAATTGGAGTGGATGATGTAATATCTGATAATAAGTATGATGTTATAATAACCATATATAGTTATTCTTTACACCATTATACCCATCCAAGTAAGGTGGTGGTGAACAAACAAATTACACCACGGTGTGGAGACTGTATTCCGTACGTACGCACGCGCGGTGATTTTGTTTTCCATAGGATGGATAGAAGGTGAAATGTGGTTGTTTCATATTTATAACAACATATCAGTATATTATTGATACTGATGTTATTAATTTATAATGAAACAACTAAAGAAGAATAAGTTGAAGAAGAAATAAAAATTGAAAGAATCGGTAGAAGAGATTACCTCTTCTTCGACGCACCTCTTTTAAGCTTCCTCTTAAGGCACTAGAGTTGGTATTTTGAGGTGACCAGAACCTCTATAATGTTTCTAGGGAATTTTATAAGGGAAATGGGCAGGGGTTGGTGGATATTGAAGGCTAAAAGTGTTGTGAATAGGAGAGGGAGGAGGTGCCCTTTTACAAGGGAGGAGAGGAGCACCTTTGGAAACCTCAAAAATACTAATTTATAATAAATTGAAACCCCACAAAAAAACTTTCAAAATGACTCAAATCCAAAGATTAGATGAGATAGTGTTTTAATCCACTCAACTAATAAAATTTCCACATGTTTGGAATTTATTTTAAACATTATCAACTTGATTTATCCTTATTTAATCTATTTAATTTTATTTGTGGTAATAAGATTCTAAATTTTAAATTGTTATAAATAATTACTTATGTGTTGTGAATTGTCCATAATTGGATAATTTATGAAATTTTAGACCATAAAATTTAAATTTATAAATTTTAAATATTTTTGTGATTTTAAAAAATTTTATATTATATTATTTTTATAAAATAACAATAGTGTCAATTTTGACCCTATTCATTTATTTGAATTTAAATAAAATCCACACATAATATATGTTCAAAATAAAAGCTTTAATAGATTCATAACATTTCATATTTGTCTAGAAAATTAGTGTATCACATTAAATAGTTTATATAATATTTATTTTAATATTTTTTAAAACCATTTATTTGATATTTTAATCAATAAAATAATTTCAACATCACTATTGTGTCACCTTTAATGATAATTATTTAATCCCAAAAATTATAAATAAATTTACATGATGTATATAATTTTTTTATCTTTCTGGAGACTATTAATGTTCGAAGTTTCATGAAGTTTATCACTAAATTAAAATTATTATACTTATAAGATTTAAGAGAGTGACATGTTGTCACTTTCTTTGGTTTTAATAATAATTAAATTATTTAATGGTCAAAAGTCCATAAAATAAATCTAATCCGACTCTTAGGTGATATGGGTTGACTTTTAGTCATCCAATGGAATTTTTTCAACTGTTAGGGTAATTTTATAATCTTATTTTTACCCTTAATTACCCGATTTACCTTTAACTGCAGTAAATAAAAATTCCCGTAGTTACTATTCATAAAAAAAATAAAATAAAATTAACCTATTAACATAATTTGGACCCACTGAATTAAAATATGGAATCAATTTTTCAAAATTCAAAACAAATAAGTTTCAGTAATTAATTTAAAATTAATACCGTTGATAAGAAAATGGGTTTTAAATGTTAAAACATTGCCAAAGATTGAAATATTTTTACCTATGAATTCAATGTAAAATTAATGGTAATGACATAAATTATATTAAATGGTAAAAATATATTTTATTTGCACTTTAAAACCATTCAATATTATAATTTAACCATATAAATTATTGGTATGAAAAAGTTGTTTTTAATTAAAATATAACATGTTTTTACTATTTATTAAAATATGAAAGTTATCAGAATAATATAAAAAATTTATCCAAAGTAAATTTTTATATTCTGATTCCAAATAAGAATTTTTTTGTCATATTGAACTTATAAACATGTCAAAAACTATATTTAATATGGGTGTTCCATCAAAAGGCTGCAAAACTGCATTTTTTTGAAAAATACTTATTTTACCCAAAAAATATATTTTGTTATCATACCATGTTATAGAAAATGTGTAAGATGAATAATAATGTTATAAAATTCAAAATGTAGTTAATACTATTCATAATGGCTAGTCTATTATAATATTATAACAATATATCATTGTTTAGTGAAACCTGGTATTGTGTACTACACACGCTATCGAGGAAGGTTGCGATTGCGTGTAATGCAATCCAAGTCAGGGATGCGTATAGTGCAAGATCTTTTTAGTGTAGCGTATAACACAAGACATAAATGAAATTAAAAATAATAATTCTCATAAAATCTTGGGTTTTTACATTCTACCCCCCTTAAAATCAATTTCTCCCTCGAAATTCGTCGGGGTTATAAATGGTTTAATAATTGAAAGTTTCTTTCATAGAAACCCACATTGTAAAAAGGAATACTAAAGCATAATTTTATAAAGTGAAATATGAAACATATTAGTTACCCAAATTAACTCATCACTGGGTTTCCACATAGTAGAACATAGGTGAAAATATGGATATGGAAGATAAACCTAACCATCAAGTTCTGATGGAGAGTGGTAGAGAAAATGGCTATGAAAAAGCCAACAATCACAAAGCCATAAATTTGTGATAATCTAAGGTACCATATGATTCATCGGATATAAGGGTACTAGGGCAACATTTTTGGTTTTCATGATCATTTCTCTAAAGTTGAAAATTTTGAATTAGAAGAAATACTTACTTGATTTTGGTACAATCTCTCTATTGTTTGTGCCTTGAACAATTTCCACTTCATATATTAATGAAATGAAGTTGAATTTGTCTTTTGTGAAGTGTTAGTAGATCATGTGATAAAATGATAGGTCATTCTATCTGTCTCAAACAAAAGGTTAGAAAAAGTTAATAAATATACATAAGTCCATCTATGGTAATATTAATCGTATATGGTTCCAAAAATGGACTTATACTTCATCGATCATACCACTTAATAAAATACAACTAGTTTCTACTAACCATGGAATTCCTGTAGGCCAATGGTAGGTGATAAAGGCCTATCGCACTTTGGTTGTGAGTTCAATTCCCGCAACCTTGTCCGACGCGACGGGTTGTCTCCCGTCCTGCAGGTTGTCTTTTTTCCCTAAAACTTGACTATTATAACATTACAGAAATAATATGGAAAAAAGTTCTAGCCTTAAACAATACTATCTGATGTCTGACATAATCCATTCCAGTCTTTAGACTTATCCAAAATACATCTGTCCAATCTCATAGTAAAAATAAAATGATTACTAGAAATTTCATTAACCAAGCATGTGAATACCATCACTTATCCCCCATATATCATAAGATATATCTTGTTGATCGCATTCCAAACATGTGAATAACTTAATCTTGTATTATCTTGCAACATGAATTACCATAGAACCATAGTGAAAACATGAATGCTATCAAAAGGTAACTCTTTCCACATACCAAAATCCCAAAATTTCAATATACTCAAACCATGATATCACTTTGTCCTTATATCAGTCATGAGCTCATTAATATTATTTTATCTTTATCTGCTTTCCAAAATATTTGAATTACTTTTCATTGTTACTGGTACCGTATAATTATTGAAAATCATAATAAACCAATACATAGATATTCCAATATTCCACAGTACTATAAATTATATTCCACAACATTAGTTTGGAATCCCATTACATAAACACATAATCATTCCACTACATAATTTTCATACTCAACATCTCCAATAGTGATCGCATGTGACTTCCATTTTTTCTTTTTCCTTAAGAGGTTTCTCACGTCGATCATCATTAACCCTTGGATTTGGGCATTGATTAGCATAATTCCCCATTTCCTTGCACTTGAAGCATTGAAGTGTTGGTGGAGCGTTCTATGTTGTCTTTTCTCTATTCACGTCATTAGAAACCTTTTTACCATTACTTCGGTACTCAGCTGCTTGATGACCTTTTTCCCACACTTACCTTTTATACAATCACCACCATGCTTCTTTCCACACTATGAGCATAAAGAAACATTCACCTTATTTTCACCATTGTTTTGAGGTTTTTCCTTGAACTCCATCTTTCATTTCTTGTCAAAACCATGAGATGGATATGTTACACCAACTTCCAGTTCTACCTTGATAGAACAATGCACAATTTCTTCATAGCTACTAAAGTCTCTTATAGCTAATGCCCTTCGAAGACTTGGTTTTAAGCCACTGAAGAATCGATCAACTTTACTTTCAGGTTAGACGATAAAGCCAGATGCATACCTTGAAAGTCTTGTAAAATTAACTTTGTATATACCAACAGATTCATCATCCTTCTTCTTAAGCTCAAGGAACTCCTTTTCCATATTTGTTTGAAGAATATGAGGGGAGTACTTACTGAAAAACAAGTTCTTAAACTCTTCCCATTCCATGGATTCAATTTCATCTTGGGGCCTTGTATTCTTAATTAGAGTCCACCACTGGTCTGCTTCACCTTCTAAACGATAAACAACAAAAATGAATTTTTCATGTTTTGAACAACGAAGTATGGAAAATATCTTTTCAATGGTACTGATCCATTGTTCAGCAAAAAGTGGATTAGAAGACCCATTGAAAGATGGTGGACGTTGCCTCATGAAGGACTAAATAGAATATTGTTCCCTTCTCTGATCATTTGGAAATCCAGAATGATTCAAAGCTTGTGTAAGTATAGAAATAAGATTTTTCACTCCATATCCCATCAAATTTGGTTGCTCAAGAGGAAAATCATTGAATTTTCCATTACATTGATCAACACGGTTCTTTCGGGTTCCATCCATCGTCTAAAACCCAAAAAGAACACTATGAGAGGAAAAAATCATTATAGGAAAACAACATAATAAAGTGGGATTACCTTCAATATCTAACATCTTAGGTTTAATTCTAATATCATTACCATAATTCTAGGACTATAAACTATACTTAAACTTAACCTTAGGGACATCCCTAGACATACCTTATAAATATCTCTATAGATATCACTAAAGTTCTCACATCCTAATTTCCAAAGGTTGACTAAACCTTTCCTCTGATACCAACTATAGATACCCAAATCATGATGTACATAGACATTACATTACTTTTGCAGAATACTTAATACATAAAAAAACAGACACTAAAGGACCGTAATAGTTTAGTGTCTTTGGAAACTTGGAACATAATCTTCTAATCATGGTGAATGTCTTCAACATCTCCAATAAAGATCTTCCCCCTTTTTTTTCTTACCTAAAACCTTTATTTATATCTTGGGGAAATGAAAACATAAAAAGGGTGAGCTCAAATGCTCAGTAAGGGTAAACATAGAGAACATAAAACAATCCATAAACATTTGAATGCAAAAACTTGAACATAAAATCTAAACATCAAAATCTTGAGCAAAGACATAAATATTGGAAGTATGTAAGGCATATATCATAATGGAACATCAATCATGATAAAATAGCATGGGAAGAAAACATGTAATTGTGGAAAACCATTAAGCACATTATATGATTTCCATAGTAGCCAAGACATTGCTGCCAATACCATCTTAGTGGATAAAGTCCCTTTCTGAATCGAGTTCACTCCTCGTTCTAGTCCTGTATCACTGAACCAGATTAACTTACCATTCCATCCATGTATATATCATGATATATAAATATTTATCCAATGCATGGGAGGGAGATATAGGTCCCACCCATATCATATTGAAATCATTATTACGTGTGCCACAACATAAACATAGATCATTCATCATAACCAAAAAGAATAAAATGGGTTTCATAAACATCATCCCATCATAACATAATCCATATAAAACAAATGGATATCATTTCATCATAAGAAAAGTGAAAAAATGTAAATAATAGAGACATTATACTTGAAACATACACATATGAAATAATGTCATCTTGGATGGAAAATGGTTTTGATAAAACACTTGAAATGAAATCTTGATAAAAAATATCCTTTCTTCTTCAAAATCATTTTCTATTCACAAAATGCCATGCAATTTTAAAATAAAAGTATTTTATTGAAAATAATACAGAAATATTATAGAGTAATATTCATGAAAATAAGGTTTTATAAAATTGTAAAAATCCATTCATGCCATATAGGTTAAAAAAAATATTCTCCTCATACTTTTGTCAGAAAAGTAAAAAAGTTCCTTGTATGGTAAACAAAAGAAAGATTCCTTCCATAACACAAAGTAAAAGTAAAAGAGGGGTAAATATGACATTAAAAATACATGTAAAAATATTAAACACTTTATGAAAAACATTTTATGGGCATGGATGAAAAATATAACCCCAGTAAATACTTACGTATAAACAATCTCATATAAAAATGAGATTGCAAAATTTTCCCTTACCTTATGTCTGATATGATTCGTATGTATCCGAACCTCCTATATAATTATTTAAATAATGTCATTGAATTATTACAGAATCATATTCATTGTTATGATGTCATATATGGTTCACTTATGACTTTATATTACACGTTCTTTTGTAAATTCCATGTTAAAGCAGTATTTTGGGTAAAATCGTTTCATTTATCGTACGTGTTTCGATTTTTTGTTCTTGATATTATTACTCATATCACGATTTAATTAATTCTAGAATGTAAAAATTGATTTATATATAATATATATTCAGTATATAAATATATATTATAGATCGATAAATGGAATGAAATATACCATTCATGGAGACGGTAGGCCGTACGTACGCATGAACGGTGTTTTCGTTTCCTTATTGAATTGAATGGAATTAAGTAAAAAAACATATATGTACATAAATATAGTATCATTATTATGAAACATCTTTCATGATTATTTATTACATATATACTTTATAATCATACTTGAATGGTTAATCATGGAAAATGAATCTCATCGCGTCCGTGGAGACGGTAGTCCGTACGTACGTACGAGCGATGATATCGTTCCCATAATTATTGAATAGAATTGGAGTGGATGATATAATATCTCATAAATAGTATGATGTTATAATAATCATATATAGTTATTCTTTACACCATTATACCCATCCAAGTAAGGTGGTGGTGGAATAATAGATTACACCACGACGTGGAGATGGTATTCCGTACGTACGCACACACAGTGATTTTGTTTTCTGTAGGATGGATAGAAGGTGAAATGGGGTTGTTTCATATTTAAAATAACATATCAGTATATTATTTATACTTATTTTATTACTTTATAATGAAACAACTAAAGAAGAATAAGTTTAAGAAGAAAGAAAACTTGAAAGAATCAGTAGAAGAGATTACCTCTTCTTCAACGCACCTCTTTTAAGCTTCCTCTTAAGGCACTAGAGTTGGTCTTTTGAAGAGAATAGAACCTATATAATGTTTCTAGGGAATTTGATAAGGGATATGGTCAGGTTTTGGCTGATATTTAAGGCTCAAAGTGTTGTGAAGAGGAGAGGGAGGAGGTTCCCTTTTATAAGGGAGGAGAGGGGCACCTTTAGAAACCTCAAAAATATTAATTTATAATAAATCCAAACCCCACATAAAAACTTCAAAAATGACTCAAATCTAAATAATATTTGAGATAGGGTTTTAATACCATCAACCAATAAAATTTATACATGTTTGGAATTTTGTTTAAACATTATCAACTTGATTTATACTTATTAAATATATTTAATTTTATTTGTGGTAATAAGATTATAAATTTTAAATTGTTATAAATAAATAATTATGTGTTGTTAATTGTCCATAATTGGATAATTTATGAAATTTTATACCATATAAATTTTAATTTATAATTTTCAAATATTTTTTTTATTTTTAAACAATTTTATATTATGTTATTTTTATAAAATAACAATTGTGTCAATTTTGACACTATTCATTTATTTGAATTTAAATAAAATCCACACAAAAGATATGTTCGAACTAAAAGCTTTAATAGATTCATTACATGTCATATATTTCTAGAAAATTAGTTGATAACATTAAATAGTTCATATAATATTTATTTTAATATTTTTAAAACCATTTATTTGATATTTCAATCAATAAAATAATTTCAAAATAACTATTTTGTCACCTTTAATGATAATTATTTAATCCCTAAAAATTATAAAGAAATTTACATGATGTATATAATTTTATTATATTTCTAGATACTATTCATTTTCTAAGTTTCATGAAGTTTATCACTAACTTAAAATTATTATACTTATAAGATTTAAGAGAGTGACAAGTTGCCACTTTCTTTGGTTTTAATAATAATTAAATTATTTTAATGGTACAAAGTCCATAAAATGAATCTAATCTGACCTTTAGGTGATATGGGTCGACTTTGAGTCATCCAATAGAATTTTGGCAGGTGTTAGAGGAATTTTATAATCTTATTTTTACCCTTAATTACCCTATTTACCTTTAACTGTAGTAAATAAAAATTACTATAGTTACTATTCACAATATAAAAAAAATAAAAGTAACCTATTAACATAATTTGGACCCACTGAATTCAAATATGGAATCCATTTTTCAAAATTCAAAACATAAAAGTTTCAGTAATTAATTTAAAATTATTCCCGTTGTTAAGAAAACAAGTTTTAAGACTTAAAACATTTCCAAAGATTGAAATGTTTTTACCTATGAATTCAATGTAAAATTAATGGTAATGACATAAATTATATTAAATGGTAAAAATATATTCTATTTATACTTTAAAACTATTAAATATTATAATTTTACCACATAAATTATTGCGATGAAAAAAGTTGTTTTTAATTAAAATATAGCGTGTTTTTACTATTCATTAAAATATGAAAGTTATCAGAATAATATGAAAAAATTATCCAAATTAAATTTTTATATCCTGATTCCAAATAAGAATTTTATTTTGTAAAATTGAACTTATAAACATGTAAAAAACTATATTTAATGTGGGTGCGCCATCAAAAGGCGGCAAAACTGTATTTTTTGAAAAATATTTATTTTACCTGAAAAATTTATTTTGTTCTCATACCATGTTCTAGAAAATGTGAAAGATGAATAATAATGTTATAAAATTCAAAATTTAGTTAATACTATTCATAACGGCTAGTCCATTATAATATTATAACAATATATCGTTGTTTAATGAAACCCGGTATTGCGTACTACACACGCTATCAAGGAAGGTTGTGATTGCGTGTAATGAAAGCCAAGTATGAGATGAATGTAGTGAAAGATACTTTTGGTGTTGTGTACAACACAAGACATCAATGAGATTAAAAATAATAGTTCTCATAAAATCTCAGGTTGTTACAGAAAGAGAAGTATAAAGGTCACCTAAGATAACCCATACTCGGATTCCATGTAGGAAAACATGGATATGGAAGAGAGAAAAAACGGTCAAGTTATGATGGAGAGTGATAGTAAAAAAGATTAGGAGAATGTTAACCACTATAAAATCACAAACTTATGATGTGTTAAACGATATTTGATTGCCTAGTAGGAAACGTAAACCAAAAATGTTTTTGTTTTATGTTCCTTTTTATAATTTCAAGGAATTAATTTACTATATAGAATTAGTACATAAGAAAATATAATTACCTTCAAGTAGAGTTTCAGCCTTTAATAAGTTTATACCAAAAACTAATCTTTTCTCCAAACAAAGATTATTCAAAAAGGCTTGGTCACATCAAAAGAACAAGAATCAACTTCTAGAGAATCACATAATCCACAAAAGAAGAACTATATATTTCCCTTGTCTTTAGACATCAACTAAAACCAAAATGGTTAGTATGAGATCATATAATCCCCCAAAAGGATAATACTTTGTAAAATTAAATATTACTCTTAATCTTTAAAATTTGACAAAAAGTACCCAAAGTTCAATAAAGACCAATTAATACACAATTGTCCTTAAATTTTTTCAAAATAATCCGAACTAAGATTGAAACCCAAAACTTAAAAGGATTTAATCATATAGTCTTCCATAGTAAATATTAACATTTAACTCCAAAAACATAGACTACTCTTAAAGTCTCATACTGAAGCATAATTAACCAAATCACATATTCTTTATGATAGGTTAACCATTTCCATAAATAACCCAAATATCTATATGTACACAATAAAAATATATATTATTCCAAAATAAAATTTCAATCATTAATCCACAAATAAATCCCATATTATTCTATTTTTCTTAAGCATATAGTGTTCCCAAAAGAGAGAACGTCTTATAAAATCACTTTTATCACTTAATCACCAAATCATTTTATTATACTATGGATATCCATTTGATAAAACATAAGATCCCAAATCAACTTATTATTGATCAATAAAATCATTTATCTAAAAATAATAAATCATACTAACTAGGTACTTCACGTAGTCTAGTGGTAGGTGATAAATCCCAATCTCACTTTGGTTGTGGGTTTTATTCCCGCATATTTGTTCGATGCGATGAGTTTTTACACGGTCTATATGTTGTTCTTTTTATAAAACACAAAAATAACCCTAACATGTTTTAATTTCAATGGTTTCCTTATACCTCTCATTTTAATTCTAAATCATTATGATCTTCACATCTTAATTATTGATGTCTTATATATATTGTCATTTTTTTAATTTCACCACCATATGATAAAATTAAATGATCCCCAGAATAAATAACATCATACCTTGATCATGGTGTCCACTTGGTTTCATCGTTACCTTGTTCATGTAGGTAGAAGGTCCATTCATTACAACAATGATTTAGAGATCCTTCAAAATCATTTGCTTCCTTCATCCAAATACACCATGTACAACATGGGTCATATGGGTGTTCACAGGAAAATAGTTTTGGAAAATAATCATGCATGACATATAATTTCAAAACATCTGATAAAACATGATTTCTATAAAATAGTCAGACCGAATTTGAGTGGAAAATCTCAATTAACGTTCCTTTTAAAATACCATAAGTATGTGTGGAGTTACTATATTGTAAAATAAAATATAAATAGGTTGCTCAAGGGTCTCATTCTTTAGAACCTTTTTCAAAATCATAATATGCTTCAAAATCTTGTGATAAGGTAAAATATTTATAAATACCTTGATAATATTTACCTTTCTTGAAAATATGAGAATATTTTGAAAATAGTATTTGTTTAAATACAACCCATGATCCACGATGATAACAAGGTATAATGGAGGTGTTTGATATCTCAAATAACTACTTGCAATTGAGTTGTATGCTAGAGAAAGTTTCACAGTCATCTGAACATGAATTTGCAATAATTATTACAAGCAAGTCATCAGGAAGAGATAAGAATTCCATTTGATATCCTCCTCCTTCCATCTGTAACTAACTTTCCTTGATCTGAAAAAAGTTATAAAACAACGATTTAACTGAAATAATATACATAGGGAATAACCATGAGTTTAACAAAAACTCATAATCCCTAAAGTTGTCTAAACTGACCTCTGATTCCAACTATAAGGACCTAACTTTAAAACATTAAATAATATTGAATTAAATGAATAATTCACATTGAGGATCATTTTAGGTTTAGAGTTTTAAAGAATTTGGTCATAAAATTTACATAACAACATGAATATTACATGTAGAAAATTCTACCCAGTATCCATTTTTTTCATAAAATAAAAACTCTTGAAAAAAAGAGTCACGTTTAGTTCCACGCTTTAGACAACATGACTTTTCCTTGATCCCATCCTTGACCCTTATTAATCTTTAAGTCCTATGGAAATCATTTCAAAAACTTGGGATGAGCATAAAAAGATCATTAAGGCATATAAAATAAGGAATTAAGACATTAACACATCAATAAATACAAAACAATGAAACCATACTTTTCAATCATAACATACCTCATGAAATCATAAGATTTATGAATAACACACAAAAATAATAAATCATAAAGGAAAATTGTGGACTCCATATCAAACTTACATTGTAGCTATCACAACTACATAGGGAGTCACATTTGGAATACCCATAATAGTATATTCCCTAAATTTATTAGGATAAATATTCACGTTTACCTCCATCACATTACCCAATGCATTAGAGATCTATCTTGGGATCACCCACCATAAGTTTATCACGAAACCACCCATATATGTAAAAAATGACCAATAGACATAACATATTCATAACCCATAAAACAAGAACAATGTAAAGATAACATTTCCACATTTCAATCAAAATATATCATTTCAATGTAATGAAAAAATCAAAGCTTTTATCAAACAATTTTTAAAACCTTTTAAAATATTAAATAAAGATATATTTTTTGGAATCAAAATGTCCCATACCACTTTGAAGATTTTGAAATAAATTTAAATTTCAAAACATTTAGGCCCATATGAATAAATCTTTAAAACCATTTTTAAAACATGGACACTAATGTGAAAGATTTAGAAGAATAAACATTTAAAACATTTAAAATGATATTTTAGTTAAAGAGTTTTTAACAAAATGAAAACCCTAGAATAAAAATAATTGAGGAATAAAATTTAATCAGAACTTAATAATATCATGATAACAAAGGTATTCATGATATAATATTCCAAAGGATAGTATATACACCATATAAGAGTGAATTGGTGCATATCAATAATGAAGTCTCAATGGAAATGTAAATTGAGACGAAATCCCTTATAAAGATGGTATCATTAGATTAAGGATAAATCAATTACATAATTATGTGTAAAAAATATAAATAAACCCAATATAAGTGGATATTAAGTGTAAAAAAATCATAGGTTATTCACATATATTCATATCGCGACATAATTAAGAAGTAGATGTTTAACCCAAAAATTGAAATTGGGTTAAGAAGTTTTCTTACAGAAATTAGACAGCCTAACAACGTCACTTTAAAATTCAAAAAATAAGTTGATAAGAGATAAAATTATATCTCATCAATTAGAAATAAAATTTAAATCAATAATGATATATAATAACATATCCAAACATAATAATATGTAAATTAAAAGACATAGAAAAAATAAGTCTTTTAAAAAGAGGAGGGTGAAAGGTTCCCTTACGGATTTGGTAAACTAACAAAACATACACCCCATGAAATAAATATCACACAATGAATATGTAAATACCCATATATTAAAGTATATTATAAAAATAATACAACCATGGTCTGTACATCCATCACAAAAAAGTAAATAGTGGCTAATATATCATGAATCTCATAGAAATAAAAAAGTGAGATGAAAAACCCTTACCATGTTGTAATCAATCGAGTTTTTTGAGAAAAAGTTAATAATCACCAAATGAATCTCATAATATCATGAATACAAATATAATCATCATAATATATATCAAATATTAGTACACAATACACCACATGAAATAAATAAGTTGTGAACAATGGAAATCTCATGGAATTAAAAGTGAGATAAGAAATCCCTTACCTTATATCCAACTTGACTCGTATGTTCCTTGTTCTTACTGAATAATAAAATTAAGTTAATTTATACTTGATTCATAAAAATTTTAATTTTTATTATTACTTTTATATCACTTATTACCTTGAAATAATAATTAGTTAATTATTTGAGTTCATATCGGACATTTTGTCGATGTTCGGAATTTGAGTTAAAAATGAACTTGTTATAATTACAATTTGTCCACGTGGTCAAAAATACATTATCTCCAGAATGATATTATTGTTTTAGATATCATATATATCATATATATCCAGTTTATATATATATATATATATTTATAATAGTACATAACATTTGGAGATAAGAAATGAAATGCACCTTTCATGGAGACAGTAAGCCATACATATGCATGAACGCTACTTTCATTTCTATTTAATATTTAATGGAATGAAAACATAATGATACAGAGGTATATTATAATTACAGAATAATATAATATGATATATATGTTACATAATTTCATTAACTCTATCTTTATACATTCCATGTATGTCTTGAACGAATCATATCCCCTTGAGGGGGCGGTAGTCCGCACTTCCTCAAATGAAATTATCATGTTTACACATATTGGAAAACATAAATGTATGTTCGTAAATAAAAATTACAAAATAATATAAAAAAATATAATATATATCATATATAAATACAGTTCCATCATAATATCCACCATGAGAGGCGGTAGGAGATAATTGAGCAATCATCGCTTCATGAGGCGTTAGTTTTCCATCCACAGAAATAGTATGTTCTTCACCGATTAGATGGAGGTGTGTGTAAGTGTAGTTCGAATCCTTCTCAGAAAAAAAATCCTATTATATTGAGGATACTGGTTTTTTAATAAAAGAAAGTAATAAAAATAGTTTAGGGGTTAAAGAAAAAAAACAAAAGAACTTAAGATAAGAGGTTACCTTTAAATCAGGTAACTCCCTTTGGTTTGAACCAAAAGGTTTTCTTGAAGTGATTTATGCCTAAAATAAGGTTTCTAGGATTAATAGAGGGATATTGGGAGCTTATTGGATTAGATTTTGTATGACCCAAAGGCTTTAGAAGTGTGAGAAATGGGTAGGAAGTGAGGGCTTTTTATAAGGGAGAGGAGGGGCTCTTTAGGAAAGTTTGAAACAATTATTTTATTATAAACTCATATTTAGTTTCAAAAGGTCAAATAATCATTAAAGTCTAAGTTAAGATGACTCATGGTATAAATAAAATCATCCAATAATAATTAGACTGGTTTTGGATATTTTTCTAAAATTTATAATCTTATTTATTTAAATCATTTATTAATGAGGTAAATATTCGATCATTATTGTGTCATAAATAATTTAATTTATTTGATGTCCAAAAATTATAAAAAAATACCATGATGTTTGAAATATTTTTATATTTCCAAATAATATTTATAGTCTAAATGATAACTTATACAACTTCATGTAAAAATTTATTTACTAAAAGATATTTGTTTGTGTCATTTTTGTCTTTACTTTAAATTAATTAATATAAAGTGTCATCATTACTCCCATGTGGCTCTATGTGGTCTGAAATTAGAATCAAGGATCCCCATGGCCGGATATTTATCATCCAATAGGATTAGGACACATGTTAGGGTAATTTAATATTATTATAATATTATATTTTACCCTTATATACTATATTTACCCTTTAATCGTGGTAAATAAAATATTTAGTGAATTAAATATTTAAAATGTCTAAAAACAAAAGTTACCTATTTACACAATTTGTACCTATTGATTCCAAATATGGAATCCACTTTTCTAAATTCAAAACACATAAGTGGAAGAAATTAATTTAAAATTAATTCCCGCTGTCAAAACGAAAAGCGTGTTTTTAAGAAATAATAACTATCAAAAGATTGGCACTTCTTTATGTCCAATTTCAAAGTGAAATTAATTCCAATGTCCAAAATTGGATTAAATGGTAAAAATATATTCTAATTTCACTTTATTTACAATTAAAAAGATAATTTAACCACATAAATAAATTATATTAAAACACAGTTTTGAATTAAAATACAGTATTTTTGACTATTCATTAAAAAATGAACATTATCAGAAAAATACCAAAATTTCATCCAAAGTAAATTTTTGTGTCCCAATTATAAATAATAATTTTATTTTTCCAAATAGAACATATAAAGTGACAAAAACTATATTTAAAGAGGGTTCTCCATTAAAAGGTGGTAAATCGACCTTTTGGTGAATATTAGAGTATTTATGCTTACAATAGAATTATATAATTATTTTATGCCTCTAACATTAATTGGATAAATGTAAAAATATTCCAAAAACATATATAATCATATTTTAGTTAGTTCTATTCATTCCCACCAATACAATGACCAGGCATTACCTACCATTTAAAATAATAATATTATATTATTAGTGTGCAACGTAAGGTTTCAAAGAAACCCATTGTTGCGTATCAGGTATGCCATCAAAAATAGTGTCCCCTTTAAAGAAGAATTAATATTTAATTCAAAAATATTAATAAATATGATAAATTTCACATTCTTTATTTAACTGGGATGTTACACAAACTATATATATAAATTTGACTTCTATATCTTGTTTGGAGTAGAAGGGTTTTTTGTTCATGATTAATAATAACAGTTATCCATACATTGAAATAAAACATTTTGCAACATTTTAAATATGGTGAATAGTTTATACATTTTGGATATAGATAACATAATCTATAAAATTCAAGAGACAAAGGCTAAGGTAGTTGATTTTAACAACACTTATCTTTGGAATTATCACCTTAAACATATGAATTATGGAAAAATTTAAATACTTTATATATATATATATATTATTGAAATCATTAAATTAATAATTTTTTTTGATAAATATTAATATTATTTATTAGGTAAAATGACTAAATCACTTTTTAGTTGAAAATTTGAGAGAGATAATAGTATGTTGGACCTAATACATAGTGATGTATGTGTACTAATTATTATATAAGAAAATAGAGGGTTTATTTACTTTTAAACCTTTATTGATAAATTCAATAGGAATGTATATGTGTTTCATATAAGTCACAAGTTTAAAACCCTTAAAAATTTTAAATAATTAAAAAAATTATATAATCAAATAAGTAAAAGTATTAAGATCATTCAATCATATTAGGGAGGTGAATACTTAAACCTGGAAGTTACTAAATATATAAGAGACCACAAAATAGATTCATAAATTACTCTTCATGGAATGATATAATAGAATTATGATTCAAAGAAGTATAATCATGCATTATTAGACATTTTTTGACCAATAATGAGTGAGTTTAAGTATCCTATGTCATTTATAGGATATGATATAAAATAAAAACTTTTATAATAATCTATATTCCGTCCATGAAAATTATAAAAACACAGTATTATATATAGACCATGAGGTTCTCTAATTTTAATTTCATGAGGATTCAGGGTTGTGAAGCACACTTAAAACATTTTTCTTCAAAAAAACATGGTACAAAATTAGATAAATATATTTTTATTAGTTATCCCAAATAAATGATTTGTTATTATTTCTATAATCCATAAGTTTTTTTATCTTTATATAGTGTTTTACTTAATAAGTATCACAATAATATATAGATTGGTAAGATTAGAATTAAAATTATATAATTTTAAGGAAAAAATAAAAAGAAACGGTTCATGATATATAAAGTTAGTTGGTTACAAATAAGGTTATAGAAATTTATCTGACTAAGGTAACATAAGAATATCAAAACTCTTATAGGCTTTGTTGGGGAATAAGATATATAGATTTATTATGATTAATTTTTTTGAAGTAACATTTATATAAGATAAAAATATAAAACTTGAAGAGGCCATTGAGATTTATAATATTGAGAAACAATTAAAGGTCATGATATTTGGGATGAACTTCATGTACAGTAACCAACTTTGGAACTTAGTGGATGCACCTAAAAGGGTGAGACCTATATGGTTTAAGTGGGGTTTTCATAAAAAAAATAGTATGGATAATATACTGTCAACCTATAAATCCAATTTGGCATAAAATGACTATATAAAATTTTATGGTATTGACTATAAAGATTATTTTTAGTGGTATTGATGATAATGTTTATTTGGATATTTCTTGTTTGAGTATATCATTATAATAATGAGATATATCAAATGGATGTAAAAATTTCTTTTAGTAATGGGTGTTTAGTTGATAACATATATATAATACAAACCTAAGGTTTGAGTTTCCAAATGATATTTCTAAGGTATAGATGTTTTACCGATACTTTTATAGAGTAAATAAATATTCTTGGAGTTGTAACATTTGGTTTCATGATGAAAAAAATATTTTAGTTTCATAAAGAACCTAGATGAGTCTTTTATATACAAGTGGTTTATTGGGAGTGTTTTGGTACTTATAATATTGTATGAAAATGGAATACTACACATCAAAGATGATATCCCATATTTATATTTTGTAATGGTATGGTTGGAAAAAAATTTATCAATTAAATACATGGGTGAAGTTTCCTACACAATGGTTATGTAGATATATAAATATAAATCAAAGAGGCTTCTTATCTTAAGTCAGAACTGATACATTTGTAAAGTTTTAAAGTGGTTTTCTATAGAGAAATATAATAAAGGGTCTTTACCAATATTTCCTGGTATAAATATTTGGAAGGATTATTGTTCCTTTAGTAAGTTTAAAATGTTTTACATGGATGATATTTTTTATTCTTCGATAATTAGATACATCATGTATTTTATATTGTGTACTTAACCTAATTTCTCATATACATTGATCATTGATAATAGATACCAATATAATCCTATTAAGAGTCATTTTATTATTCTAAATAACAAGCTTAAATACTTGAGAAGGACTAATTATTTGTTTATAATATTTATAGGTGATGAAAATATCATTGTAAGGGGTTATACTAATGTAAGATACCAAACTAACAAGGATGATCCAAGGTATTAATATATTTTTTGTCTTTCCCTCAATGGTGAAACTATTATCTAGAAGAGTTATAATTAACCAATCATGGTACACTCAGAAACAAAGGCATAATGAATCACTATATCACATGTATTGAAGGAATTTTTTTAGATCAATAAGATTATCATTGAAATTTGGGTGTTTACTAGAGTAATGAGAGAAATAGATACTATTATGACAATAATAGATCAACTAATCAGATAAAGGAACCCTAGTGTCTCCAAATGAATAAACATATCATTAAAATACATCATATTATTTGGGAAATCATTAGGATGTATAATGTAAAACATTTGGGGTGGATGTAGTGAAGAATATAATAGATCCCTTGAATTTTTTTATAGAATAAGAATGAGATTCATGTAACGTATTTTTGTATTATATACACAAGAAGATGGAAGTAATGGTTTTTTTCAATGTAAATGTATCATGGTTTTATAATAAAGTAAATCTATATTTGTCATTAAAACATGTGTGCTATGTATTTTACATAAAGGGTGGAATAATAAAGACCCCCTCAAATAAATCCTTAATTAATGATCATCATAAAGTATTATGGATTTTAATGATATGTTAAGATTAGAATGAGTAGAGTCACATATGTGATACATATTATAATCCTGATATAATAAGTTTTAGCTTGTTATCTAGTCTGGTCTAGAAAATTATATCACATAGAATGTCATATTCATGATCATTGATATACTTAGGGGTGTCTTCTTTATGTGAATAACCATTACCTATGGTTATCAAATTATATTTCATGTAAACCTTCACATGTTAATACCTTTGTGACAATAACATTGAGGTTGAGCTAATAAAGGATGATTAGATATGTTTTTGATCATATGGTGTGTATTTATTAACCAACATGATATTTTTACTCCTATATCATAAGAAGAACACTTGGTCCCTTAAGACAAATGGAAAACATTTCTATAATTAACTATGTTAAATGTGATGCAATCATCAACTTGGATGAATGGAGAGTGATATATTTATTAAACCTTGTTAGTTTATTTCAAAAGAAATAGAATACATGATTTTACCTATACTATATTTTCTTGTTCCATGTCTAGTGGTAGACTAAATGTATTGGATAAAGTTATTATATGAGTATATATATGATGTATAGAGATACATATTAGAGTGGACATGTTTATATAGATGTATGAGTATGTTTCATCAAGATACCAAAAGGCCCTTTATATCTTATACATTTTTCTAAAGGAATATATTTTATTATGGTTATGAATTAAAAAAATCCATAATTATTTTCAATTTTGTAACTTCCTATAGGGTCATACCATAAGCAATAGAAGAAGGATTAAATTTTCTTCATTTGTTTTGTCTTAAATTTAAGAGATTTTATATCATAATCACATTTAAATTATTTTTCATGGATTAAAAAGGATTTATGATTTTTTACAAATTTTGATAATATTTAATGTTAGTAGGAGATAGATTAATTTATATACTAAGCATAAACCATGATGTGGTGAGATTCACTATTATATAGTTTGTGTTATGGTATAGTTTTTTCCTCATTGTGGTGTTTATGGAATGACATGTGATACCATTCATCTACCTATCATAAAATGATAATAATGTTTTTAAGGATTATAATAAATAATATTCTAATGTGTTAATGATCAAGTGAATGTTAAATAATTTTTTAATTTTTTTTATGAATGTGGTAGAAATTATAATCGTTAAAACAGATAGATCTAAAGAGTTATATGTTTCATGAAGTATAATACTTGTAAAATTTAAGTATATCCTTAATTTAATGAATGATTTTTATTTAAAGGAGTTTATGGATATCATTTTGAACATAAGGAAATTTAACTTATACAACATAAAACTCTCTCTTATTATCCTATCTATGTTTACCTTGGAGGTGATTCCAGTACACCAGTTAATAGAGGAGAGTTCTTATTGAAGTATTTAGTGATTCGATTTTAGATGATGGGTAATTTTGGAGGCATGAATCATTTTATTATTGTAAAGGATATCTATCATGATCACTATTATGTAATTTATATTTTGATCCCAATTTGTGTATGTTGTATTTTTTTGTCAATGGTTTTCAATGACTTAGAAGGATTTCATTTATGTCAATATGTTGAAGATGAATTTTCTTGTATGTTTAGGTGAATTATCTAATCCTATCAATAATATATAAGATTGGATGTGTAATGGAGATTATTAATGATGAATAAAACATGCTTGTTAATGTAAAAAAGGTGGTTCCTAAGACTTTTTATCTTAGAAGAATCTAAATGATGTTCTTACCTTTGGTATATTAGATATTATTAATTTCTTGAAGGTGAAAGATTATTTGAATAATATGATTGACTTATAGAGAATGGTGAGGTGGTCTTAATGTCTTAAACATGTTATTTTAGCTTTTTATAAGAACATTTGTTAACAATATAATGAAGTTGAGTCGATTGTATGATGTTTTGAGACAGATTGTTCTAGATAGAGAAATATGAGTCTAGTGGATTGAGGTAATCAGACAAGGGATAATTAACTGAGGTGATCAGATAAAGTATAATAGACCAAGGATATTAAACCAAAAGGTGGAGAAAATTTTTTTTACAATAATTTTCACAAGGATATAAAATTGAGTGTTCTGAAAAAATGATATTAGTAGATTCTGGGTGATGTATTCCTCATTGATTAAACATCACAATGCCTTGTGGTAGTAATTCAATATGATTATTAGAATAATAAAAACCTTTATGAAAATGAGGAAAATCGAGCAATGTGTTTCTAATCTTAAAAGTACCAATCATCATGACTACTATAAGGAATTAATGATTCTAGATAATGTTGGTCTAAGGAAGGAGTTAGTGAAACTATGTTTTTTTGACAGAGTTTTTCTGAATGAGTTTACCGAATAAAGAAAAGTTAATGTGTCAAACAGAAGAAGACTGTATATAATATCATCAGATAGAGAAGTTATATGGATGTATTTTATGGAAGAAATCTTGAATAATTATTGGTTAAAAAACATGGATGTTGTAGATGAAGTTGTACCATCTAAAATATTACTAAATAGATAAGTCATATAAATAATAATAAAATAGATTCAGTTGGATAAACTTTTATAAGTTCATCATATAGAATAATGATGTTGATTCCATTATAAAGAGTCTTTTGGATTGAGTACACCAAATTATGAATGGGTTTGAAGTTTTTAGATAAGGTTTCTAAATGAAGTCACCTGATAGTGGTTTCTGAATTAATTCATCAGAAAACACTTTATGAATAAATTGAAAAAAGGTTTTGGAATAAAAGGATAGTGGTTTCCAAGATAATCCATCATACATGAGTTTTTAATGAATATATTAGACAAAATATTCTATATATAATCATCAGATAGAAGATTCTAGATATATCCATCAAATAGAGGGTAGAGGATCTTTATACTAGATAGAATATTTCCAAAAAAAGAAACATGATGAAGAATAACCTTGAAAAGGAATATTGGAAGGATAATTACAGATTCAATAATTTTATATGATGAATTACCATATGAAGTTTCAAATATATTTAAAAAGTGTTTTTAAAATCAATTATTGTGGTGATGTTGATCTGGTCATTCAACACATCAATAATCATGAAGGAAGGATCTTGATTGCATGAAATATTTTAGGAAGGGTTAAAGAGATCATTAAAACTAATATTTTATGAATGTTTCTGTAAATATTTTTGACATTGAGTGATTTATTGGTTTTACGGTGATGAAAATTATAAGGACTTGAGGGGGATATTCAAATTTGGAAGTGATAATTTCAAATTTGAGTTCATACTTATCACTGAGTTTCTGAAGAGACTCTACCTATATAATGGGGAGTTGGTGTGTGTAGTTGAATGTTTTTTGATTGACTTATTTCAGTTATGATTATTTTTTAAGAAGTTAAGTTTTTTTGTGAGGTGCTAACCATTAATATTGAGATTAATTCTATCTTGGGTTAAAGTATTAGACTAAGCTTAAGGTACTAGAAGAAGATGGAAGTACTAGATGGATAAGAAGCACCGGATGGAGTAATAAAGCACTGTATGAAGAATAAATGAAGGAAATAAATGATCTTGTATTAGAAAAACTATATTGGGTGGGAAACTTCCATATAAATATCTATTAGATGAAAAAGTTAAGTACCAGACGAATATGTACTTAACAAAGAAGAAAAAAATGGATTAAGTGAACTTGTATTAGATAGAAAAATATAAAACCAATAAACTATGGGTTGACATGTATTAGAGGGGTAATTACCAGAATAATAGTAATCGATGAAGAAGATCCAGTGTATATTGTTTTTATAGAGTAATAATAGATGGGAAAAAAATGGTAAAAGAGATCTAGTTCTATTTAAGTGAACTATAGGAAGAAGATATAATAATAATAAATAACGTATTGTGAATATATATTATACTAGAAAAAGAGAAGTAAGGGGGAAGATTTTCGGTTTACTACTATAAAGAGGAAGAAGTTTGTGTGAAATATGTTCCATATAAGAGAATAATAAGAAGAGTTTCATGTACTCTATTTTTTATGTAAGAGAATATGAAGAAGAACAAATTAGTACTGCGACATTCAATGGAAGTAACTTCAATGGAATACTTTCTTAGTTTTACATTGAACATGAAGAAGTATAATACTATCTAAATAGGTAGTATAAAGAACCAATAAGTTTCTTTAGTTGGAATTGAAATTCACCCATTTATGGGATTTATATTTTTTCCACCCCCTCCTAAAGTGTATGGAACCACACTTGAGAAAGAGATTATTTTCTATCCAAAACACTGCATTTGCAATCTCATTTTAGAGGAGAATATGTGTACTATTAACCACCATACACAACAAGGACTAGATACTCTTACTGAGTAGTGAACCTTGTAAAAACATCATGCTCCATCCTTTATGTTCTTTCATTTACTTGTATACAATAATTAAGAGAGAACAAGTAAATTAATATACTAAAAATTCTAATAGGTAAAGGGATACAAAGTTGTAATTAGTTTAAAAAGTCCCCAACATTTATTCACCCAAACTCTTAGTGTGGATAATATCCCAAATTAGTCCTCTTAATTGGTATTTGATCTAAGGTTTACCTATATTAGATTATCTATTTTGTAAATTATTCTCTTTTAAAGATATTATTTTCTTTCTTATATTTACAATAAAGTGAAAATTTTCTAAATCTTAATCCATCTCAGCTCATAATTATATTTTTAACAAGTCCATGATTAATAGGAGAAAGAAACAAAATAAAAGGTAAAGAATATGTCCCCTTTAAGAAAATAAGAAGAATAAAATATATTTTATTCATTCCATGATAAAAAATAAGATAGATTTAGCTTGTAAAGTTAAGAATAGTTGGTGCATATTTCAACCAAGTAGAAGGAAAACATTCCCAACTTAATAGAATCAAGATCAATTGATCAATAGGTATGTGAAAATTCTTGTACAAACCATCCTCTGGAAGAAGAACCTAGAATAAGTGGTTTTGATGATCTATCTACAATTTCTCAAGATATATCAGTTTAGATATTAAAATATTTTATGTATTTCCTTTCAAGAGAAATAGTATCTCTAATTTTTAGGGTTTTTGAAATCATGTAGGAATAGATCACCTTGGTGAAAGATAAGATAAATAATATAGAGAAGGCTTTGAATGAAAAGTTTATAGAATATATAAATCTCTCCATGCATGGTAGGTCCCTTTAGATAAGGAATGTAGAGATTGAAATTAGTTTAAAAAAATTTGAAAACAAATGGATTAAATAAGATGAAGAGTGTAATGAACCATCCGGGAATCCACTGAATCGGTGCGCCAGGCTGGATCACCACATGGACTCAAGTTTTGTTCCCCATACGACATATTATTCCAATTAGTATCATATGTATAAGGTGGTATATTAAAGATACTATAAATATATTTCAATGTCACAATAGAAACAACTATAATAATATACATATAGTCCTGATCAAATAACAATCATAGATAAGACATGTCAAGTGAGAAAATAGACACAATATAAAAATGCTAAAAACATGAATAATTCCATACATTCCTTAAACAATCCCTCGTGGGTGGATCCCATACAAGGATAAAAACAGACAAATACAATAGAACTAAACTCATACAAAAACTAGTCCTAAGCCTTTCCTAGTCCTAACATCCACACTCCATGAAATCCAAGCCAAACCAATGTCACTAAAACCTTGGGAACACACCCAAACATGTCCTTATAATACAAATAGTCTTCTTCTCATTTACCCAAGTGTCATGGAGGCATGAGCATGGTGTCCGTATAATTCAGTAAGCCACCAACAATGATTTCCCAAAAACAACCAATCTATGAGAGAGTGCATAAAGAAGTTTTGTAAATAAGGATGTATACAACTAACCAATATATCGACTTGATAATTACAGGTTAGCAATTATAATAAAAAAGCTTAAAAACAAATACTGAATCCTAGGATCCATGGGGCCACCCAATACGAGATTACACCTTCTTCATCCATTTATAGTGAGTCTCTAATCATAGTATACAAATAATCTCAACTAGTTACAAGGTTTACAACCAAGGAAACTATGGTCATAATAATTTTACAGAACCTGTATGGCTCCACTAAAAATTCCCTATAAAAAACCCTTTATGGAATCCAAGGGAGGGGTATCCCTTAGCATTCAAATGATCTATAATACCATTTTAAACTCAAGGAACCTTCCTCAACATTCAAAAATATATCCTAGTGGGAATCCCTAACTTATACATGAGGTATTCCACTCAATATAACTAGGCTGAATATATAGAGACCATCTCGTGACATTCACTAAGGAACATCATAAAAATCCATGAAATTAATCTATGGAATTTGAATAATATAGATATTACCTAAATATAAGGGGGATTTTCCCCAAGGAATTCATGATAATGAAGCTAAGATAAATCTAGTTGTTTACTCTTGGAATTATAGAACATTAGACCTCCATGAATTCAAGGGTTTCATCACCCCATTGAATTCATGTGCATCACCTAGTTAAATACAAGTCTATCTCATGATATTTCACTCAAGTCTCGGTCCATACATACTCCAAGTAATCCACCCAAGGAATTCTTATCCCATAATCACGTCAAAAGGTTTTCATTTGAGAATTTTTTATATTAAGAAAACACATTCAATCAAAGAAAAAACCATTCCGAAACAACACCCCTATGAAACCCTTTATGGACCCTCACTACCAATTACCAACAAGAAATAATCCAGTCAATTAACCCAATTTCATCACATAAAGTGATTTATCAATTTAATTTTTTTAAAATTTCCTAAACTTATCCACTTAAGACAAATTACCTTTAAAATCCATTTCCAATTCCATAAAAGGTCCCATTCCTTTTCCAAAACTAATATCCATATGATTTCCAAAATTCCATTTATATCATCTATGGGTTTTCAATTCCATTTCATAACCATTGAATTAATCCAAAATTCCTTTTAACAATTTCAAACATAAATTTCCCTTTAACCCATTCCAAAACCCATTTCTATAAAAAAACATACAATTTTTCTTGAAAATTACATGTTCAACTCATCACCTAAATTAATTTACTAGGTATTATTATTCTAATGTTCAAAACATGAAAAATTGGGGTGTTTAACTATGGAAAAATCAATTTAAAATAATTAATTTAAACCAAGGTCAAGTATGAAATGGATGGATTGACCACACTAAGAATACATTAAAAAACAATTCAATACACTAGGTTAAATCAAAGGAACCACCTACCTTAGCCTCATAATAGTCTACTCATCCAATAAGAACTTATCGTTCATCCTATAATGAAATATTTTGTAGAGGAAAACCAAGAACTTGAAAATAGGGCATATTAGACATAATATCTTAGATACCACTCATTAGTTAAATAAAAAAGAAAGGGGAGTTAATAGAGTTGTAGATTTACCTTAGTATTTATAAAAACCCAGACAAAAGTCAAATTGAAAAAGGAATAAGCGAGTTCAAAATTGGAGGATATAGATGAAGAGGAGGTGAATACAGGGGTTTCCAGGTCAAATTAGGGAGAAAATGGATGGGTTTGGGTTATTAAATCGTAAGGGTAAAAGGTTAAAAACCTAATTTTTAAGGGGTATATAGTTTGGATGAATGGTTTTCTAAACTCTGTGATAACTATGTAGTCAATACTATTCAAAACACCCCACCTCATAGGGTTGATCCAAACAGTTTACCAATTATGTGCCATCCACGCAAATTGGTTTTAGAACCTTCTAAAACAAGATGCCCGATTTGTATGAAACCATGAACAAACCATGCACCAAGTCCCAGATCCAAGACACATTTAATGACTGAATGGACTGAAGGCCTAATTTTTTTATTAATTTTTGTTAAACCCCCTTTTAAGGGTAAATGGGGGAAACCCCACATGAATTTAAGGACAAAGAGACTTAAACATAATTCAAAAATCAAGAGGGTTTCAACTGAGAACAAGACTACACAGAAATACCCCTTTACAACATCAACATCGTTAAGGAACGCCTCCAACAGTGGATAAATGCTCATTAAGATTTCCCATAAAAAAATGTATGGGCCCGAAACTGATGGCTGCACCATACCCTCTCAATATTCCAAATCCGAAAATCCACGCATGGTGGAGGTGACCAGCTCTAAATCCTCATCTGAATCAATTACTTATAGATTGTATGTGTTCCCTAGTAGGAATCATTTACGAGTCCATTGAACCTCCATCAACGACCATCCTGGATGGACCTAGCTGCACTCTAAGAGACACCACTGCCACCATAGTCACAGATGTCTGAAAGAAAATACAAGGGACATGAGTTCAAACCATTATCACCTATGACTAGATGGCCCAACACCGTTCCAAGGGAGCACCATCGATGAGGGAATCTGAGTTGTCCTAAACCAAAAATGCTTCTCTAGGAATAAATATACTCAAATTAGAACCACAGATGCACCCTCACTGGGTTTTTAAGAAATCCAGTCATGGTGGAGAAAAAATCAGCGTGAAGGGGCAGAGATGAACCAACAACGTCGAAGAAGAAAAACCAATATACGGAAAAATTCAGAGCTAATCTAACAAAACACCAACATAACAAAATCATAAAACCTAAAATAACTTAAATCAGCACCGAAAACCAAAGCCTCCTCCTCTGAGGCACTACATATCAGATGCAGAGCCACATTAGAACCCACTAGAGGCATCACCTGGTCAAGATGGATGAACCATGCCAGAGCCACTCTGTCGAGGCTGGAAAGGCTGAGATGCAACAAACCAAGCCATGTCGGAACCATGATGATCTACGTTGTTATCAAAAGTTTAGATCCACACTGAGCTGAACACTGGATCACCATAAAGTTACACCATCACCGTGAACAGGATCCGAAGACAACAACAAACTCCACTGGATCCCTGTCATGGCAATCTGATTTCAAACCATGCCCACGCTGATCCGAGACCAGATGAAGTTGACATAAACCAATCTAGGCCATAGGGATAAGGGGAAAAAAACCAAGGGGACACCCTAGCCACTGTGGGTTTGAGTGAAGACTCTGCTCAGAGGATCTCCCCTCGATTGATACTAGTTACTCCCATGAAACCTTTCATAGTTTATCCTGAAATCCACATGGTTTAACCTAAATAATTCACTAACTATGAAACCTAACCATACACTATAATTTTGAACAGAAAACCTACCTACATATGTGTAAACACATAGTTTTCTATAAATCTTCTAATCCAAATCATGAACTTAAGACAGAATACTCAAAGAAATTCCAAAATTAAAACTGAAGCTTTCAAGACTTATCAAAGAACCCGAGGCACCTTTCAGGACTCAGAACACATAAAAAAATATCATTAAGATAGTACAACTCTTTAATTCCTGATCTAAAACTTAGTTTAAAAAACCCCATCCACCAACCGAAAAATTCAAGTTTCTCCTCAAAATTCAAATTCTATTACAAACAATGTAATTTAAAAATCCCGACCACCACACTTCTAGTACTTGAGAAGTCATAGTGTATATACAACTATATAACCCAACCTATATCGATCGTCAAATCCTATTCAAAGGGCCAAAATCTATTCTTGAACACCCCATTCACTTCCAAAGCACTAATACCAAATACCAATGCTCTGCTATAAAAACCCAAGACACTACTATCAAAAAATTATAAACACTAACACAATTATCAGCCAATCTCTTCTATCATGAGACACAATCATGTCATCATTTATTCAATCACTTAGTCTTTAGTGCTCCCCACCATAGGAATTAACTCACAAAATATAATTCCAATACATAGTTACACTCACCTATGAAATTTTATACCAGATACCATTCATTATTTTTAACAATACACCTAGTTTCTCTTCTAAATACCACACCTGATCGCTAATGAGAAGTTTAGTCTAATGAGGGTTATTGTCTTTATTACAAATTACAAACCCAACGAAGATTCCTCTCTACCCAAGCATAATATTAAATGTCAAATCTTCAAAAAAAAATCATTTAACAACCTGAAACCATACATGTAGTACCTAAACAATGTTTCAAATTTGGTTCCTAACCCATCACATCGAATTTCATGCAAAATAGATGGTTGAAATTCCTTTGGTGAACCCACTATAATAGAAATTGACTTCTCTTGACGATTCTCCCTTAAACTTATAGGGCATTACATCTTGGTTACCTATGGAATGCATTGGAAATTCTAACACACCAAGGTCTAACCAAACCACCGATGTAATTCCACAGTCAAAACAATGACCACTCATGCATTTCATCATTCTCTCACCAACGCACCAATGATCCACTACACCAAACCATTCTTGGATTACACCATTTCATCCTGATCCCAAAACATCCACTTTGAATTCATTTTTTATAAAATAGTAAGAACCTATATATTTCCCAAAGGAATATAGATTACATGGAGAATACATGCACACTGATGTTTGGTGTAGTCATGAATTCCAAAAGTCTAGTCCTACAGATCAAAAAACTTTACAACACAATGTCACATGCCCCTGACTGAAATGGAACTACCCACCATGGGAGTATCCTTACCATCACTCCAATAGATCAAAATCCCAATATCACAACCGACAACCCATCCATCACTAAACAAAATGGATAGACATGGCCAAAAACATGGTTTCCGAGTGACACTCAAGATTTAAAACTTTTTCCATTCCCGACTCATGAAATACCATCCTTGATCATTCTAGAGAATCTTTCAAGTGAGAGTAATTACCACCATAATGTATGGTGGGATCCCCTTTATATAGATTTCCTCATACGAATCCTCAAGCGATGACCCCAAAAGGCCCTTCAATTAGAATATACGTGCCACTCATCCCGAGCCATGCTCATCATCCTTATAAAACCTAAATAGGATTGATATATTGGATGAACCAAATCATGGAAACTTTTGTCCCAAATGATGTCAACCATCTCAACTGAGGGTCTTTCTCCTCTTCCATCAAAACCTTGAGTCTCTATGCCTGTAACATCACCTCAAGGTCATTGGACCTCATCTCGAATATGGTTACTCAACGACCCAAATCTTAGTAGGAACCATGATTACTAACACACACTTCCTCAATCCACTAGTCCAAAATAATCACACACTCCCATGAAACCCGATTACATAGCCTGACTCATACTTTCATGAGTCATGTCGTATACAACTAGGCTCGATTTACTAAAACACTGACCATTCTCACACATATTTTTACATTACTTCTTCAGTAGAAACCTTGATACTCCTCTTCAAACATGCACCTCATTTATTCCAAGTTCTATACATAACCAACCACCAGCTTCCATCATATCAAAACAATAAAGACCTAACCTTGATCACTATGAGATGTTGGAAACACACAATGAACTCAAAAGGTCTAGGTACTCAACATATCTTACCCCAAAACCCCAAAATTAATTCCAAGAACTGACACCACATGTTATTTCACATTTAAATATATTAAAGGTATAATTGTGCCTATAGAATACACCCAGTCGCACATCATATGCACTGATCCAATCCCCAAGCCCCACTTCAATTTTGTCTTAGATGATGGGTGATAACTCTTGCACCATTAAACCTCATCAAGACCTGAGGGTCATATTCTCCACTCCTATCTCTGTACAAAACATGACTCATACTACCGTGAGTTGAGATCCACCACTCCTAGGATCACACACCCATCCAAGAAAAAAAAAACATTTTCTATGCATCACTTTGAGTAACTAGAGGAATTATAGAATCCCTAACAAAAAAATACTCACTCTGGACATGCATCAAGTCCAAGCACACGAGCACCCATCATCTCAAGGTCTATTTCCATAACCACAAGTAAGTTTCCTATGGGAGAACCACGTACCCAAAAAATTACCACAATAGTTAGGGGAAGGCATCATAAAATTAACACCCTTTGAAATTAGCCTAGATACGAGGAATTATCACTACAGATTCTCAACCATAACTACATAATCACTTGGGAGAACAAAACATGAACCAAAAACATAAACCATGGTATCTACCTATACCTCACACCACTAATTCACATCAAAATATTGGGTTAACCCCTCTCATGGGATACCCTCAAAGTTTACAAGGAATCAACTCAGTAACCCGATTCAATCTCAAGGGTCACTTGATCGTGTCACCTATCCCCTAAACCAAGCTTCACAAGGATCACCACTTATGAGTTAACACCCTAACATTCCTATCTCAAGGTCACATGGCATCTAGTGTTCCAAACACCGAACTCAAGGTTCTCTTGAACTAGGATCTCTCTATACCCTCTTTCCCTCACTAGGGTCAATCCAAACATATAAGGCCTCTAAGTTACCTTATGAAATTAAAGTTAATCACTTTACAAGTTTACATCATCAAATTTTTTTCATTTTACAAGGTTCAAATTTCAGTGTTGGTTAAATAGAATTTCATTCACAAGGTACGGAGGAATAAACTTTATATGTTTATTACTGGAATTTTATTTAACCCAACCATAATTTCCACATAATTAACATCCTCCAAGAAGTTTTTATTTACACAAGAAATAAGGTTCAAATTCTCAAACAGGTTCACTATTATTCAAAAAAATATTTACACTTAACCTTTTTTAAGTTTATCATGATTTACATAATCCCAAGGTTTTATTTAATAGGGTTCCATTCACAATATATAGAGGAATTCACATTATATGTTTCTCATTGGAACTTTATTTAACCAATACCATCATTTAATAATTCATTTACATTTTAAAAAAAGTACACTTTTGATTCTATCTATGATCTAGTAAGTTTAAAAATTTAAAAGGATGATTAAATAAAGTTTTATTCACATTCTTTGAGAGAAAACACCTTATATGATGATTATTGACACCTTATTTAATCAATACCCTCATCATCCCATATGTATTTACCTATGCCTCAAGATATCAATTTGGGAATTTGTCAAGTAATATTCCACCATATCTATATATATAAAACACTATATACGATGATATATAAATTTTAAATACCTATCCTCTTATTACTAGTAAATTATAAACCAAAGTTAGTCATACATTAGACTTATATAATTGGAAAATAAATTCACAAGATAACATAAATCATAAGAAACATGCAATAAAAATATAAAACCGAAGTCCCAATCATGAAGCATGACATGTAAAACCATATGTTCCTAAAATGATGCATGAAAATAACCACACCCTCTCTCCATATTGGGCTAATAGAATAAATATCATGAACTAGTAACATCACAAATCAAGTTCCTCACACGTGGTGAAAATCAAATAAAAATGTAATAACAAATTCCAAAAACAATAAATCTTATCCCTAAAAATTAGGTTTTACCTCATACATGGGTGGTTCAATCCTAGTCATGAGCTCATTACCCAGTTTTGAAGCACTCATAATCTTTTGTATACTATCTCTAAATAGTAAAACAAAAGAAAAACTCTCTGATACCATTTTTTAGTGCCCCACCCCGGGAACCAATAAACCAGTGCTTCGGGCCAAAGCGCCACATGGCCTCAATTGTGCCACCCCATATGAAAGAGAATTATGAATAGAATCATGAGCCTAAGGAGGTATACTGGGGAGACTATACGCATATATCATGGTCACAATAGTAGTAAAAATTATAATAAACACATAGTCCAAATTAAATAACCATCAAAGATAATACATGGAAAGTGAAAAAAAAACAAAAATATCAAAATTATACAATAATGAATATTTATATACATTCAATAACCAATCCACCATGGGTGGATCATATAAAAGGATAAAATAGAAAAAAAATAATATAACTGAACTCATCCCCAAACTATTATCGAGTCATTCTCTTTCACGATGTCCACACTCCATGAAATGCATACAAAACCAAAGCAAACAAAACCCCAAGAACTCCCCCAAATCCATCCCTACAATGAAGATAGTCTTATTCTCAGGTACCCAAGTTTCATGGAGTCATAATAAGGGTGTTAGTATAACTTAATAGTCCATCACCAATAGTGTTCCAAAAATAACCAGTTTATAAGAGAGTGTTTTCATGAGTGCAGTAAATAATAATGTATACAATTATCCAATTTATTATTTTAATAATTAAAGGTTAACAATTTTTTTTAAAAAATAAAAAATAATTATCAATGCCTAGGCTCCATAGTGACACATGACACCAACTTATATCTTCTTCACCCATCACCAATGAGTCTATGATCATAGTATTCAAGCTAGATTGACCAGTTATAAGGATTATAACCAAGGAAACCATAGTCATAATAATTTCAGGGAACCCACATGGATCCACCAAGAATCCCCTATTAACAAATTATAATGACCTAGTAATTTCATATAAAAATATTACATATTTTTATATTAATATTAAATATATTTCACAAATACATTCCCAAGGACCACAAAGGTTTATTATCTTTGAAGACTAGTTACATGTTCTTCATATTTAATGAAAGATATTCAAAATCTCCTATAAGGATCTTCTTATTTAGTACTCTTCATAAATATACCATACTTAAACCTTTCTTTAACAATTAGTGAAATGAAAAATAATAAAGGGAGAACTTAGATACTTAGTAAGGGTAAACATGGAAGATATCAATTGATGATCATATAAAATCATAAGGTAAGCATAAGGGTATGATATTATAAATATAACTTATGAAGTTTATACCCAATCTATGATGGATCGTAAGCATGATAAATGGAATAAAACATTATCATCTCAAAAATACATGAAAAATAAGAGTGTGAAATCATCATAAATCATTCAAGAACCATAAGTTAATATCATATAAGTGTGGCGCCATCCTAAGTATAGAAATCATTTCACATGTCAAGGTTAACATCCATGACCATCAAATAATAATGGATAAAGTATAAAAAACTATTTCTTATTTCATAACAGATAGTGCATCATCACCTATTTCTCATAGTGGATCAATAACATCAGCCTATTTCTCATAAATGATCAAGAAAATCAGTTTGTTTAACAAAGTGGATCAAGAAAATCGAACTGTTTCCTATAGCTATATCATAAGATATAATAATTTATCTAATTTATTAGAGGGAGATATAGGTACCACCCATCACATAATCTATAAATTTGTGCTTTAAAAGATCATAAAACATTCACCATAACATAACCCATATAAATAAAATAAGATTTATAAAAATTTCATCATAGTATAACCTATATAAATGAAATGGATTTCATAAAAATTTCATTATATAATAACCCATAGAAATTAAATGGGCTTCATAAATATTTCATCATAGAAAAAACCATATATATAAAATGGGTTTTATAAAAATCTCATCAATTCATCATAGCATGACACATGGAAAATGAATGGGTTTCATAAAAATAAATTTATCATAATCATAAACCATCCAAAGAAAGAATAAGGATGGTACAATTGGATCATAACCCTAGTAAAACATAAGAAAAACTAAATGTTATTTTCATGTATGGGAAATTATTTTAAAATATCACTTAGAACATCTCTTGAAAAAAATATCATTTCCAATTTAAAACCACTTATTTAAAATATAAAAAAAATCACAAATATTAAAGATAATTTTTTGAAAATAACCATTAAAACTTATAAAGGAGTTATCAAAACATTTGAAAGGTCATGATGGTTAGAAATTCTATTTAAACTATAATGTCACCCAATCCGTAACTCTCTCATATGTCTATAATGGGTTGGTTATGAGACCTCAAGCATGACTCCCCATATTCCATATACTGCTGAGTAATAGTAAGGGTATTGTAATTATAGTGGGGTGACTATACCCCATGGATTCAGAGTTTATAGTACAATGGAAAAATATTCAATAATAATAAACACATATTAATGTGATTAAATAATGAAAACAATATAATATAGTGAGAAAAAAAATAAAATACAACTGAACAATCCAATAAATAATAAAAGAATAATGTAATGATGTGTTGGAATATAACTAAATTTCATGCTAGAGATAATATAAGTTAAATACAAGAAGAATCAAATAAAGACTCAACAGTCCTTGGTCTCAAACCCCACATTGGTCCCATAACTAAACTTCATCCCATATAGTAAATACAATCAACAAAAAATTCCTTTTCTATTATCCAAACCTGCATCCATGAAATATTCTTGAGTAAAAAATAGTGACCCAAATAGGGTGTGATTATAACTCAGTAGTTCAACACCACCGTGTCTAAACAAACTAGTATGGTATGTAGAGTAGGAAACAAAGCGATAAACAAGTGAATTAATTAATTCAATAATTAATAAAATACAAGCATAAACCACTTTAGCTCCATGAAAAAATATCTACGAGCATGTCTTAAAACCATGGAAACCACAACCATATAACCATGGTAAAAAACCTATTTTGGATCCATGCAAGAATATCTACGAGCATGTCTTATGACCATGCAGACTAACACCATATAGACATTTTAAATAAAATTCTTTGGATTCATACCAAAATATCTCTGAGCATGTCTTATGACCATGAAAACTAAAACCATATAAACATGGTTTAACATTATAATCCAGGTCAAATCCCTACAAGAATTATAGCATCTGAGTCAGAGCCTTGTAAGCATTATAACATGGGACTGGTCTGAGCCTGATCACTATCATAATTAAAAAATATAAGTTTTCATATTCTAGGTACATTCCTTATATATAATAATTTGAACATGGATCTCAAGACCTGTAAAAAAACATGGATATCATAATATCACAACATAATCCAAAATGGTTAATTATGAGAATTACCATTTTCCTTTCATTTACCTCTTTCATTTATATCAAAATTTATTAATAGCTAAATCAATAATTAGTAAGACATAACTTAGGGATTATACAACAAGAAATCAACCAGGGTATCAGGTAATTATAAACACACTTTAATCCATTAGCTAATTTAATTATATTTAAGGTTTACTCACCCAACAGGTAGCCATAAGGCAGGTCAATAACCAATTTAATCCAATATGATTCAAGGAATAATTCCATTAATTATTTAATTTATTCAAATGCTTGTTATGTTGGATCAATCATAATATTTTATATAATTGGAAATTATCAAACCATATGATTAAGATTTATACCCACTACCTTTAATCAATGTTGAAAACAATGCTTCCAACATAAAATGATCATGAGGAAGAAGGTGAAAATGATTCCCAAGAGTATCCTAGATCAAAATGACCAAGATCCAAACTTAAAACATACACAGTCAAGATATTATACCAAAAAATTTGGAGAACCTAGGGATATAAGGGAATAACCTAACCTAAAAGACTTACCAAGGATTGATTACAAAAAAATGACATTTAGAAGGGAGGTTGTCACTCCAAAATTATATGGAAGATTCCCTAGGGTCTAGAGGAGAGAGTTATATGTGAGATGAAATACAATTCATCCAAAAAACATACTTTAAAATAGCAGGTTGGGGGATTACACAAAGTTTAATTTAGTTACACTTTGTTTAAATATTTTTAATGAGATATGCCGAAAAACCCGTCACCTCAGATTATTTTATTAAAAACACCCAAAAACATACATGATGTGTAATCTATTTACACAACATGTAAATGTTCTACATATGGTTTTTATTCTATTTACTTATTAAAAAACCCAAACCCATTTTAAATATTATCAACTTACCAAGAACCCTTGGAAACACTTGAACCATTTTACTTGGACTCTATTAATTCAAACAAACATAAATATATGAACCTTAAGTCATTTTACCCCAAAAAATCTCTGAATGTGGATCCTCTCTAGTTTTTTAATGTTTCCTCACTACAAAAGAATATTTTTATTCAAATGAAAGGTATCCATGGTGAAACATGACCACTAGAGTTTAAAGATGAGTAAAAAATAACATGAAATAAGTTTAATAAAAAACACATAGGGAGACATACTAAGAAAAATATGGGACATTACAACCTCCCCATCGTATCAAACCTTATCCTTGAGCTACTACAAGCATCACTGTAAGGTCTCAATGAAAAATTTTGGCCACTATGTTCATATATTAGGCTCCCTCTCCTAGGTATCCTCCTAAACTCACCCATTATACCACTACAGTAGAACCAACAATATAGTCTTATCCTGAAGACATTTCTCACTACGATCCAAACCCTCATCGGATTCTTCTTGATGGAAGAATCAACAAAAAGCTTGAAATATTATATATCTATCACATGGGAAGGGTCTAGATAATATATAAAAAGTTTATACATGTGGAAAACATCATTCATGGAGCTGTAGCACTATGAAAGGGATAAACAGTACACCACTGGACCAACCCTTTCCACTATCTCAAAGGAACTAACAAACCTAGGAGATAGCTATCCCTTTTTACTAATACAACATTGCCCTAATCTTAGAGACACCTAAAAAAAGAATGATTATCAACCTATAATTCTAGAGGTCATCTATGATGGTCAGCATAAAATTTATTCCTACTATGTGTGGCCACTAACCACTGTTTGATCAACTAAACTTTCCCAGAAATATTCTACATGAGACTAGGACCAACATGTGTTGAATCACCTACCTCCAACCAACAAGGGGAGAATGAAACAAAGTTTCCATTTGGATCAATGCCTGAAAGTTATTATTATATGAAAACTCCACGATTTCCATATGTTTCTTCAATGAATCACCAAAATCTAAAACATAGACTCATAAAATATCCTATAGAATATGAATAGTCCATTCAGATTAACCATAAGTCTGAGGATGATATGATATTCTCAAAATAACCTGTGATCCTAGAACCTTATGAAGACCCTGCCAGAAATGCAATGTGAAATGAGGATCTCTACCAGAAATTATACTCCCCAGAACACCATAAAATTGAACCAGTTCACACACATAAAATCTTCCTAGATCATCATATATAAAGGTATCCCTAATAGGTGATAAGTGGGATACCTTCATCATTCAATAAAAAATAACCCTTGAAAATCATTGATATGGGTTGTCTTGTGTAATCCTATTAAAAAATACAATGTGACATCATACCATTTCCACTTAGGAATGGGAAAAGGATGCACAAGATTAGCTGGTATCTGATGCTTGTATTTCAACTCTTGAAAAGTGAAGCATCTATCTATAAATCCTACCACCTCATTCTTGATTCCTGACCAAAAGTACTATCTACGAAGATAATGACACATCTTTTTCAAACCAGGATAAATTGAACATCTAGAATTAGGAAACTCCCTCATCATCTCCTCATGTAATCCCATAGGAACCCATACTTAGCCACACAATTGAAGAGAATTTTCATAACTAAGAGACCATCTGGATGGTGACACCCCATCATAGAAGTTGTTTCTTAGAATTGACCACTTCAGATCAAATAAATTCTAATTATTAATCTAGTCCAAAATCATGGGTATAAAAGATATTGATGTCAAATATACTCATCATTGGGACTCTTGAACATCTGGATTCATGTTTTTAAAGAGAAATATTATCTAATAATCATCAAAAGAATCCAATACTACCTCTGTCTATATCTTTTGGCTCAAATCATCGACAACAACATTAACCATTACTAGTGTATAATCCAACTAGAATTTGAAATACTGCATATATTTGTCCCACCTTATCTGCCGAAGGTTCAGGTATCACTAAGAAAAAATATACATAAGGTTCTTGTGATCCATGTATACCAAAAACCTCTCACCCATGAGATAGTGTCTCTGACACCTCAAGGAATGTAATACTACTGGTAACTCAAGATTGTGAGTTTAGTAATTCCTCTGATGTGGTCACAACTTCCATGATCCATAAGAAACCACTCAATCCTCCTATATTAGAACTACTCAAAGTTTAACTAAGGATTCATCATAGTTCATATTATATTCCTTACCCGACATAGGTAAAGTGAGGATAGAAATTGTGGTCATCCTACCCTTCTGATCTTAATAGGAACCTTTGTAAGCATCTGACCAAACAAACTTCACCCCTTTCTTGTCCACCCCATACATCAGTGGTTCCAAATAGGAGAAATCTTGGATAAAGCATCGATAATAACCTTCTAAACCAATAAATCTCCGAATCTCGAAGACTTTCTTGGGTTGTTCTGAAGATATGATGGCAGAAAATTTCTATGGGTCTACAGACACTCCAACCAATGAGATAACATGGCCTAAGAAGTGAAATTTATTAATCTAGAAACAAAATTTTGTTATATTGGTGTAAATATAATGATCTCTCAATGTACTCAGGATGATGTCAAGATGTTGGGCATGATCATCTATTATCTAGAAGTAAACTAAAATATTTAAAAAAACCACCAAAAACTGATCTTGAAAAGAATGAAATATCCTATTCATTAAGGCCATGAATACCACCAGTGCATTAGTTATCCCAAAAAACTTCAATACATACTCATAAAATACATAATTGATTCTAAAAGATGTTCGAGGTATATATATTGGTCTCACACATAACTGATGGTAACCTGATCTGAAATCAATCTTGGAGAAGATCTTAGCACCTCTCAACTGATTGAAAAGATCATCAATGTGAAAAAGAGAATATTGATTCTTGACTGTAATCTGGTTTAACCTTTTATAATCCAGAAATACGTGAAACGACACATAAACCTTATATTTTTAATCTTCCAAAATAACCTTCCACTCCCGAAGCTTTGCTAGTTCTATTATGTAAGGTGGGATAGAAACTGGATCTACTCCCGACACCAACTCAATTGTGAAATCAATCTATTTCCTGGGTGGTAATCCATAGAATTCATATAGAAATACATATTTAAAATGGTATTCTACTAGAGTAAAAGAATCTTGATGAATTCCACCATTAACTATAGAAATACTGTCTGTCTAAGCCATGAGACAATTCAATCAGTTCTGAATTGGTCCTATATTATCTGCCTAAAGATCCCACTCACCTTGGTGAGAATAATTTCTCCCTTCTAGAGATATAAAGGTAACTATACTTTTATAATAGTAGATATGAGTTTGGTATAGAACTAGAAAATATATACTGATAATAAAATCAAAATCTATCATTTCCAACACAAATATTCCCCGAAAGAAATAGTAACCACAAATCTCTAGAGCACACACCTTGTAAAGTTTGATATTTTCGGATCATACTCCCAATGGTGTGTCAATGGAAAAAACACCATCCAAGATTTCCAAAAACAATCACAAACCATTTACAAAAAAGGGAAAATATAAAAGAATTAAATGCTTCTGTATCAAACAAAACCCAATAAAAGGTATATAATACAAGAATCATACCTTTGACGATAGACGATCCTTTATCCTCAATAGCCAGATTAATTTTCATAACATGAATCTGACTTGTCCCTTTTCCTTGGTCTCTGTATTGACTACCCTCACATATTTCCTTTTCTTGGTATTATTTATCCCGAACTGTGGTTCCATGTCCCCTACCTCAGCCTGAATGGCTAGTGGAACTCTAGATACTAGCCTGCTGAGGGGTAGCTGAGCTCCTTCCTGAATCAGGTACCTCTTTTAATCCCTTGTCACTGGTATTCTATGTAAATTTCAAATATAACCATTGAAGATAACCCAGTATTCCATAGATACAAAACTCAACTAAGGGGTAATGACACTACGGGAACTTATGTCCAAACTTTCCACATTGATAGCACTTTAATAGAACAAGGTCTTGATATGATCGTCTATTTATATGACTTCTCTGCCTACTTCTTTCTTGGATAAAAATCTCACAGTGGTTATTCTTACTACCCAAATAAGAGATCCCAGTTCTCCCTACTGAAACATCCTGGACTCTACTCATGGCCTCTCCCATATTCCCTTCTTTGAAAAGTGATTGGTTCACCACATCCTCAAAACCCCTCAAATGAAAAATGTTCACCTACGACCTGATCTCACAATGAATACCATCCTAAAAATTTCACACACTAGAAATCCCATCAACAACCAAAGATGGAAAAAATCACTATAGTTTGGTGAAACATATAGTATAGTATAGTACTGACATGACCTACTATATTAGATACCTGAATTATCAAGATTTTTCATACCTTAACATATTAGTATATAAATGGATCAGTAGATTCACCCCTAAGTCCTCCCAAGATAGTTCTTCCCACTACCTAACTTCCTCTAGAATATCCCACCAATGGTTGGTATATCCACAGAGCATATATATAGAAACCTTCACCCACATATCTATGGGTGTATCAATATTCTTAAATATTATCTAGAAAGACTCGATCTAGAACTCGTCTTCCTAGGGTCCTCCTTACCAAATAAATGTAGGGGTATTCTACAGATGAAACTCTCTTATTGGATCAAACATCAAAGGAATGAAATTAATAATATTTCTTTACATGGATCGCATGACCCACCCATTTTTTTTGTAAATATGAACATGTAACTGATCCTCCATCACTATAAGATACTCTAGTTTATCTACAATAGGTGCATGTTGATTACCACTCTCCTGATGATCAAGTGGAAGATGATGATGACGTGTTTTCTCTACAATATAAACACACAACTTATAACACTGATTAACAGTAAGGTCATCCTCAATAGGTGACTAAAACAGATAACCACTGACTCTTGGTCTTTATATACATGGATTACAAGTGTTTTTAGAATGACATAACAATTCATTTATTTCATTTCTCAAGTATAATATATATCTCATATTAGAGTTAAAACATGAAAGTATATACCACATGAAAATAAAAATGTCCCTATCATGAACAATGCATATAAATATATCCCTATGTGCCTATTATTATGAAAGAATACACATCTTATTCCATACAAGTCCATGATTATAAATATCAAGAACTAGTACATCATGAAATAATAACTACAAACAACATGAGAATTACTTAGGGTGAAATAACATCAATTGTAACAAGTAAATAGCATAAACAACAATCCCATCCCTAGGAACTTGAATTTTTCCCATACATGGGTTAGCTACTCCCATGAAAAATCTCATTAAAAATTCCTAACACATCCTAATATCTTTTATACATTCCCTAAATATCAGGAAATATAAAATAAACCTAGTGTTCTCTGATACCAGTTTTAAATGTCCCCCGATATGTATTCTCCCATGTTTCCATAAAGGGTTAGTTACAAGACCAAAAGTATGACTCCCATTATGCTAGATTATTTATGATTAGTAGTGGGGGTCTGATAATTATAGTGGGGAGAATATACCCTTTAGATTTAGAGTTTATAAAAAATATGAAAAAATATTCAACAATAATAAAAATACATCAGAGTGTGAAAATAATGGAAAAAATATAATACAGTAGAAACCGAAAATAAAATACAATTGAAAAATCCAATAAATAATAAAGGAATAATGTAATAATGTGATGGAATGTATGTAAATTTCAATCTAGAAACAATACAAGTAAATGACTACTTGAATAAAATAAAAACTCAATAGTCCCTAGTCACAAACCCCACCTCGGTCCCATCTCCAAACTCCAACCCATCAAGAAAAGACAATAAACAACAAGGTCCTTTTCCCTTGTCCAAACCTGCATCCATGAAATATTTTTGGGTACCAACTAACAACCTGAATAGGGTGTGAGTATAACTTAGTAGGTTGACACCACCTTTACAAAAAAATACAGTCTGATAAGAAGTGTATGCAATAAAACGATAAAAACATGCATTAATTAATTCAAAAACTAATAAAATACAACCACAACCTATTTTGGATCCATGAAGAAATATCTTTGATCATGTGTTATGACCATGAAAACCAAAACCATATAAACATGGTAAACAACCTAATTCGGCTCTAGGATATAAAATCTATGAGCATATATTATGAAAATGAAAACCAAAACCATACAACCATGTTATAACATAATAATCTAAGTCACAACCCTATAAGCATTATAACAACTCGGTAAAATCCCTATAAGAATTATAGTATGGGACTCAGTTGATCTTGTTCACTATAATAATTAAAATATGGGACTGGGCTGAGCCTGCTCAATATCATCATTACATCATATTAGTGTGCATGTTCCAGGGACATTCCCAATATATAAGCATTTTAGCATGGATCTCAAAACCTATTATAACAACATGGATATCACAATATCACATCATAATCTATAATAGTTAATTATGTGAATTACCATTTATCTTCCATTTAACTATTTTATTTATGTCACAATTGATCAAAAGGAAAATCAATAAGCAATAAGACATAATTTAGGGATTCTATAAAAAGAAATCACCTAAGGTCTCATGTCATGATAAACAAACTTGAATATATTATCTAATTCAATTATATTTAAGGTTTTCTCACCCAACCGGTATCTAAAAGCTAGGTCAATAACAAATTGAACCCAAAATACTTAAAGGAATAATTTAATTCATTATTTAATTTATTCATATGTACATTACACTGGAAAAATCACAATATTTCCTATAATTGGTAATTATCAAACCATTGTGTTAAGATTTGGACCCCATAACTTTAAATAATGATGAATGGAATAATTCCAATGAAAAACCCCATGGGAAGAAAGGTGCATACGATCACCAAGATGATCCTTGATTAAACTGACCAAGATAAAAAACAACAATGAATAAGGTTAAGGGACTATACCACAATAGTTGGAGAAACAATGGAGAGAAGGGAATAAGCTAACCATAAAGAATTACTAGGGATCAATTAAACAAATGGTATGTCCAAAATAGAGTTTCGCACTCAAATATTTCTTGGAAGATTCCCTGGGGTCAAGAGGAGAGAGTTTTCAGTGAGGTGAAATATAATTCAACCACATAACATACTTGAAAAAAATAGTTCAGGGGATTACATGGCATGTAATGTAGTTTCAAATTGTTCCAAAATACATTTCACCTTATAATATTTTAATAAAAAACATCTAGAAACTTACACTACAAGAAATCCATTTTCATAACGAGTAAATTTTATACATATTTTTTGGCCATTTCTTTATTAAATAGATCGTGCCCCTTTTAAAGATTCTAAAATTACCAAAAACCCATGTTAATACTTAAACCATTTTAAAAAAACTCCATTAATTTAAAAAAACATACACCCCTTAACTTTAATTCATTATCTTAAAAAAAATCACTAAATGTGGATCCTCTCGAGTTTTCTCAATTTTCCTCGCATACCAAGACTAAATTTATTAAAAAAACATGTATCCATGAAGAAAACAACCACAAATGTTTAAATATGAGGTTAAAATCACACAAAATATGTCTTATGAGAAACTTATATAGATATTTACCTATAAAAATATGGGATCGTACACAAAATGTACACGTTAAAACAAAAATTCCTTCCATATTTTCTGTAAAATACAAAAGGGAATTGTTTGGAAATCAAAATGAAGATTAATTTTAAAATATTTTTTAAAAATTAAAACTTTGGTAAAAATTTCTATAAAAAACAATTTTAGAATGTTAAAAACATTATTTAAAATAATTTTATAAAATATGGACATGAAAGAAAAGGGTTTTTGATCGAAGATAGAAATAAATTCAGTTTTTTCCTTAAAAATATTATTTTGGAATATTGAGTACATAAAGAGATGAAAATTAAAGGAAAACATGTAATTTTAAGAAATAAATATATGATAATAAAATTAATGAGTTTCTTTAAAGTTGGATTATAATATCTCATCATTGGAAGCATTTCATAAATAATCCCAATAAACAATAAGATTGTAACATTACACCTTTACTACTTTGGTATCTTTTGAATCGTAAGTATAATGAAAGAAATAAAATTATATCGATATTTATATAACATAATTATCAAGATAAGGATCATAAAATATATTCATGGGAATTATATACACCACAAAAAATAACCAAGTGGGTTTTAAGGCATGTGTCCCACATAAATAAAAGTGATACTGAAATCCATTACCGCTTTGGTAATATTTTGAATCGTAATCCCCAATAAAAAATATCATTAAATGAAACATTAAATATAATTAAAATAATTATATTAATGATATAACATGTCCAAGGTGTATTATATACACCACACATAATAAAGGAGTGGTGAATTTGGCATAAGTCTCCCATAAATAAAAGTGGGACAAAAAATATCTTACCTTAAGTCTCAAATTCCTTTGTACACATTCAAACCTCATGTATAATAAATATAGGTTTATTATACATATATTATATAACCCTAATAATATTTATCATAACACATAATATTTACCTATAACCTTTTATTATCCCTTTATTAATAATTCCATGTTAAAATCTCGTTTTGAGTAAAAACTACTTTGTTCTTCATGTTTTTTTTGGTTTTATATTTTTAGTAATTTTAATTTGATCATGATTTAATATTATAATTTTTTAAAAAAGATATAATTATTATATATATACATTATATATGTATTTAGAGCAATCCATAAAATTTAGAGATAGAAAATGAATTCCACCGTTCAGGGTGATGGTAGGCCGTACGTACGCATGAACACTGTTTCCATTTTCTTAGTGAATGTAAGGAAATAAAGGTAAATAATATATCAACTTTATATAGTAATTATTATGTCACACACACACATATATATATATATATATCATATATATCCATTAAATTTACCCATATTTCCTTCCATGTAAAGTGTTAGTGAAAAATGAATCACATCGCTTCGCAAGGCGGTACTTCACCGTATACACGAGCGACGTTATCATATTCTCAGAAAATGGAAAATAAGAAGGAATATGTGATATTATAACTAAATGAGTATAATAATTTCATAAATATTATATATTTATGTTAAATCCATCATTATATCTATCCGTGAGAGGTGGTGATGAAAAATGAATTATATCGGTTCGCAAGGTGGTAGTTCATCATACTCATGATCAATGGTTTAGTTTCCCACTTGATGAAATATGATATATGTGTAGGTAATTACATAAAAAAATAACATATAATTTTATTTGAGATAAATTAATTATTATATAATCTTTTTTAATAATATTTTAATGAGTTATAAAAAAAATAAAATGGAAAGACATAGTTAAGGATTATACCACTTCTGCGGAGAACCCTTTTAGGTTTGCACCTAAATCCTTCATAGGAGGGTTTATAATTAAAAATAATTACTATATAATATGGGGAGGGAATTAGAGTATATATATATTAATTTATTTTATGAACTAATGGGGTTTTGAAGTGTGAATATGGGAGGATAGGGGGTTCCCTTTTATAAGTGTGGGAGATGACACACTAAGCATTTTTGAAAAGAAGAAAGTGTAACCATGTTTTAAACATCATTAAAGGATTAAAAATGGATCATTATCAAGAATAATATGATATAAGGTCTAAATATGTCCATAAAATGAGTTTTGTACATGTTTCTAGGTCATTTATCCCTTATATTTTAATAATAACCCCTCAGTAAACGCATTTTAACCTTCACCACATTAAATAATTTTTACTGCTTTTACTATTCATTTTGAAGAAAAATTAAGATGGAATTATTATATAATACTAATAATTATTACTGAAAATATTGAATCAATTTTTTTAATTCCATTTATAAAATTGGAAATCTAATTTATAAATAAACTCACAGATGCGATGAAATAATGGGTTTTTAAAGAGAAAACTTTCATAAGTATAGAATGTTTTAATATAAAAATTCAACATGAATTTGATTAAAATAACCTAAATTGGAATAATAATTAATTAATTGAACTAATTATAATTTTTAAACATTTTAAAACAAGATTTAACTTTCTAAATTCTTTAAACAAAAAGATTTTTTTATTATAATTAGTATTTTCCACTATTTACTGAGAAATTAATCTTTTCAGAAAATTTTCAAACAATAGCCCTAATATAATTTTTACATGTTTATTCAAAAAATGAATTTAATTTTTTAAAATAAATTTTCCAAAAGAAATAATTCTTGAAACAAATAAAAACATTACTAAAAAGTATGTAATTATTTTAAAATATATTTTATTTATATAAAAAATTTATAGTTAATTTTAAAAATATGGTTATACCAATTCATACCACTAGTTTTAACATCTATGTTACAATGGTTATGTTTAAATAATATTATTAATAATATATGACTGTTTTTTAAAACTCACTTTTTTATATAACACAGGCTATCAATAAAATTAAATTTATATAAAAGAAAATATTTCATAATATCTTGGGGTGTCACATTATACCCCCCATAAAATGAATTTAGCCCTAAAAATTCCATCATTTTTGGTACAAAAAATTGAGGATAATTTTATCTCATTATATCATTAGGTTCCCATATAGATTTTTCAAGATAGTGGTTTCACTACATAACTTTGGCTAGGTGAGTGGTCTTGTTTTGTAGAACTTTCTCTGTAAAATATTAAAGCTCCACCATTTTTTCCTTAATAGAAAGATCAATATCCAATGGTATGACCTATGAGTTCAGTACATATGATGGATCATGTATATAATTCCACTAAAGAGATACATAGAACACATCATGAACATATGACAAGTTTGATAGAATTGATAATCGATAAGATACCATCTCAATATAATCAATAATTTCAAATGGATATATATAACAAGTTATTAGTCTTCAATTATTTTCAAATATCATTACATTCTTCCATGGAGAAATTCTTAGAAACACCTTATCAACAACTTCAAATTCTAGATCACGTCGGCGATTGTCAGCAAAAATTTTCCACCAACTTTATGCTGCCCTTATGAGTTACTGAATAACTCTAACCTTCTATACCATTTATTTAGTTGGATCAAGTACCAATAGATTTATTTCACCAAATTCATCCTAGTAAATTTAAGTTCTACATTTCATTCTATAGAGGGATTCATAAGGTGATATATGAATTCTTGAGTGAAAGCTATTATTGTAAGGAAACTCTACTAGAGTAAGGTGTTAATCCAAACTACCTTTTAAATACCTAGAAAAAGATCTCAACATATCCTTTTGGTTTGAATTTTTATCTCAAATATAACATCTATCTATGGATGATACACACTATTAAAAATCAACTTTGTGTTAAAATATTAATGAATACTTATCCAAAAAATCAAGGTAAACCTCAAATATCGACTAGACATAATAGAATGTGGTAATATATTAAACCTTAACAATTTATTAATTTATATCCTAAAAATATGATTTAAAGAAAAATATTCTCCAATGATGATGAAGTGTGCTTAATTTTTAGGGTGATCAACTACAACCCATATATCATTATGCACTTTAGATATTTTGGGGATTCTGATGAAAAAATCCATGATGATGTTTTCCCATTTCCATTTTGGTATGTGTAATAGTTGTAACATCACCTTAGAATTTTGTCTATTAGCCTTAACTTACTAACATAACAAGAACCAAGATATATATTTAGAAATATATCTTTTTTTATTTTCCCACCATAAATAATTATTCATGCAGGTCAGTGGTAGGAACTATACCCTTATCGTCCATCAGTTGTGGGTTCAAGACCTATGACCTTACTAGATGTGACATGTTGTCACTCGACATGGGGGTTATCTTTTTCAAAAACTCTATTAATATAATTACTATAAGATCCCTAAATCTCAATAACCCATAATAACTTTACCATGAAAGATAATATAAACCCTAAAGGTTTAATATACCTTTAATATTATGTCTAAAAAATTTAGATGCATTCCTACTTAAATAACTTTTTCACTATAACATATAAAAAACCAAAGGGTTTTATTTCCATAAATGTTTCCCAAAATATATTTAATATTGACAAACTATGATCACATAAAACCTAAAAAATGGTGTTTAAGAATTAAAAATTATGATAAAACTTAAACACATTACCCCATGATGGTATCCATAACTATTAAGTTAATCTTACACAGATACATATACCCTTCCAACATATAATTCACCCTTTATTACTTAAATAATATTTTATCTTAGATAATAACATTTCCATTAGAAATTTCGGTTCATCCTTGCATCGATAGAATATGAGATGTGATTTAATTATTCTAGAATACATTTAAAGGGGGAATAAAATAAAATTTCACTAAAGGGTTAACAATATTATTTTTATAGGGATCATTTATACATACTTCAACATGAAGTTCCCAACTCTAGAGTGAAGGATAAATTTGTCCTAATTATCATGATTCACTTCATCTGTTGTGATTGTATAAGAATTACATTTTTCATTTTTACTTAGTGGTTATTATGGATTATTATCCTCATTATACCTTGTATTATATAATTTATTTTCATAATTCCCAAACTCCTTACATTTGAATCATTAGAGCATGGGTGGTGCATTAGTGGGTGTGTTCTTCTTTTCTATTGTGTTAACCAGACCATTCATTTCCATTCGACATTCACAAGCTTTATAACCCACCCTTATACATTTAAAGAAACTCGTTGTTCCATTCAATTAGTTCCCTTTATATTTATTTCCATATTTATGGTATATAAATGGATATAATTTCATTTCACCATGTGATATATTCTAATTTTAATGAGATTAAATCTTCTTTTTCTAGTTAAAACCATGAGAATGGTAGGAATATCCAATTTCCATTTCTATATTGAGTACACATAAAATAATTTATTCATAGATACTAATGTATCTTACAATTAATTCCTTTAATATACATGGTTTTAGGGCACCAAATAATTTATCAAACTTATTTTTAGTTTTGATGATATTACCATAAGTGTACTTTACAAGTCTTGTAACACTTTCCTCACAGGTACTAACAAATTCACTATCCTTATGATTCAGCTTAAGGAATTCATTCTCTCTCTTCATAAAAAGAATAAAAAATAATAACTTATTTAAAAACAATATATTAAACTCATACCATTCCACATATTAAATTTCTTCATATTCCCTCATGTTTCTAATAAGAGTCCACCACTGATCTGCTTTACCTTTCAAAAAATAAATAGCCAAAAAGAATTTTTCATGATCTGAGCATTGGATAATTAAAAATAAATTTTTATTGGTACTGATCCTTTTCTCAGAAACTTATGGGACTATGAAACCAATAAAATAAGGTGGGAATTTCCTCAATAAGGAATAAATAGAATGTTGTTCCCTCCTTTATACATTTAGAAGTTTAATGGGATTCATAGCTTAAGAAAATTGTGTGAGAATAACAATTATATTTTTCATTCCATCTCTCATAACATTTGGTTTATCTGGAGAAAATCATTGAATTTTCCGTCCCATTTAACATTAACATGGTTCCTTCATGTTCCATCCATTAACTAAAACAAAAAATTAGTTTAAGAAACAATAATCACAGTGGGAAACCACATAATCATGAAACATAATTTATTGGATTTCTAAATCATGATACCTTATTTTCAATCAAATACATCTTAGGTTTAACCTAGGCCCTTCATGGTAATAATCTATCCAAATCCTTGATAACAGATCATAATGATTTTGTGAATTTTCAAAGAATATTCCCTAGTATTGACAAACTAGTTGTGTAGAAAGGTCTATTATCATGTTCCAAGTTATGATCAAGTCTATCTAAATGTACATTTTTTAGAGTTGTCATCTATATGTATAAATATAATGGAGACACATCCACATGTAGTATCCATACATGTATGTAACTTCTTGGAAACAAATTTATCTATTCCCTACTGGTGTAAACTCTTTACACCTCATGTTTGTACTGAAATTCGTGTTTTTAATAAATTTCTTTGGGGCATGAATTGGGTGACCAATTCATGTCTCTACATCTTAAAAAAAATTCTCTATCCTTCACTAAAATTCCAGGGCATTTTATTATACCTTGAATTATCCTTATACTTATCCCAAGGGTAAAAAATAATGTTTTCTCATCATATGTGCAAAGGTTAGCTGAACATTTTATTTGATACCAACTGTAATGACCCTTGATTTTCATTTATAAATATTAAATCTTATTAGATGAATACTCAATATATTTCTCAAATAAAAACCCAAGTATCATAATGGTTTAGTGTATTTGGACACTAGTTACACAATATTCTTATTTCATGAAAGATATTAAATATCTATCATAAAGATCTCTCTATTCATTAATTTTCATAGACCTGCCCTACTTAAACATTTTTTCCTAAACTGGGGAAATGAAACACAAGAGAAGTTGAGCTTAGATTATCATTAAGGGTAAATATAAAAGATATCAATTCATGATAATATGAAAGAATAAGGTAAGAGTAAGGGAATTATATTATACATATAAATTACAAGGTTGATACTAAATATATCATGGATTATAATCATGATCCATGACATAAAACATTATCATTCCAAAAATACATTAACCATAAGAGTGAGAAATCATCACAAACCATTCTTGAACCACAAGCTTATGTCATATAAGTATGGAACTATAATAAGTATATAAAACATTTATTATGTTAAGATTAATATCGAAGACCATAAAATCATAACGGACTAGGTATCAACACCTACTTCTCATCTCATAACAGATTAAGAATCATCATCTGTTTCTTATAGTGGTTTAAGTACATCATCCTATTTCCCATAGTGGATCAACCACATCAGATTGTTTCCCATAATGGATCAAGAAGATAATCATATTTACCATAACTATCTTATGAGATATAATACTTTACCCAATTTATTTTAGGGAGATATAGGTCTCACCCATCACACAATCAATACATTTGTATTACATAAGATCATGAAACATTCAACAGAGCAAGACCCATATAAAGGAAACGAGTTTCATAAAAATTTAATCATATAATAACCCTTAGAAATTAAATGGACTTCATAAAAATTTCATTATTTCATAACCCATAGAAACAAAAAGGGTATCATAAACATTTGATCATAAAATAACCCATAGTAATGAAATGGGTTTCATAAACATCTTATCAGTTAATTATATCATAACCAATGGAATTGGAATAGGGTTTATAAATATATATTCATCATAATCATAAAAGATATAGAGAAAGAATAAGTATGGAGACATTGGATCATAACCCCAGTAAAACATAGGTATCACAAAAGGTTGTTGTCTTATATGGAAAACGACTTTAAGAGTTCACTTAGAACATTTTTTGAGGAAAATATCATTTCCACTTGGAAATAAATTATTTAAAATGTAAAAAATTCACAAATATTAAAGGAAAAATATTATTTGAAAGTAAAAGTTGAAACTTATAAATTAATATTTAAAAAAATTTGTGTTTATTATGGTTGGAAATTATATTCATTTTGTACACATTAAAATAAATATTCCTTTCACATTTTCAGTAAAATACAAAAGGGAATTACTTGTAAAAAGTCACGATGATTAAATTTAATTTTTTTTTAAAATTAATTTATGGGTAAAAATGACTTTAAATAATTATTGGATAATATTAAAAACTTTATTAAAACATTTTTATGAAACATATACATAGAAGAAAAAGAGTTTTTGACTGAAAACATAAATAAATTCAGATTTTCCTTAAAAAAATATTTTGGAATATTGAGTACATAATGAGAGGAAAATGAAATGAGAAAGTGTAATTTAAATAAATAACCAGATGATAATAAATTTCTAGATTTTTTTTGAAAGGTAGATCATAATATCTCATCTTTGGAAGGATATCATAAATAATCCCGATAAACAATGAGATTGTAATATTAAACCTTTACAACTTTGGTATATTTTGAATCATAACTCAAATGAAGGAAATAAAATTTTATGGATATATATATATATATATATATAACATAATCAGAATGATAAGGATTATAAAATACATTCATGGTTAATATATACACCACACAAAAGAAACAAGTGGTGTATAAGGCATGTTTCCTATAAAAATTAAAGTGAGACTAAAATCCATTATTACTTTAGTAATATTTTGAATCATAATCCCCAATAAATAATATAATTAAATGAAACTTTAAATATAATAAAAATAAGTAGATTCATGATATAACATGTTAAAGGGGAAGTATATACACCATAGAAAAGAAATAAGTGGTGAATTTGGCATAAGTCTCTAGAAATAAAATTGAGACTAGAAATCCATTACTTTAAGTCGTGATTTAATTCATACACATTTGAACCTCATGTATAATAAATAAAGGTTTATTATAAATACATTAAAAAAACATACTCATATGTATCATACCATATATTATTTACCTATAAACTTTATTACCTGTTTATTAACAATTCCATGTTAAAATCACATTTCAGTTAAAAATTGATTCGTTTTTCAAGTATGTATTGGTTTAGTATTTTATATCATTTTAATGTTTCATTGTTTAATCATATCAAAAATGTTAACCATAATATAAATATAATATTTATTCATTTTATATTTATTTATTGTAATCCATAAAATATAGAGATAAAAAATAAATTATGCTGTTGATGGAGACGGTAGGTCGTATGTATGCATGAAAGTTGTTTCCATTTTCTCAAAAGATGAAAAAGAAGGAAAATAATAAATAACCTTTAAATAGTAATTATTATTTCATATATATCACATATATTCAATTAATTTACCTCTATTACCTTCTATTTGAAGCGTAAGTGAAAAATGAATCACATTGCTTCGCGAGGCAGTAATCTGCTATACACACGAGAGACGTTTTCATATTCCCACATAATGGAAAGTAAGAAGGTACATGTGATATTATAATTAAAAAATTATAATAATGTAATTAATATCATATAAATATGTTAAATATATCATTATATTAAATCGTGATAGGTGGTGATGTAAAATGAATTATAAGGGTTCGTGAGTCGGTATTCCGCCATACACATGATTGAAGGTTTTGTTTCCCACTTTATGGAAGAAGAGAAATATGTAGGCCATTAAATTAACATAATAAAATATAATTATATGTGATATAATTATATTATTATATCATCATGTTTTAAAAATATTTTAAGAATTCATAGGAAGAAATAAATGAAAACACATAGTTAAGGACTATATGTCTTCTTTGGAGAACCCCTTTAGGTTTACACCAAAAGCTTTACTAGGAGGGTTTAATAATCAAAATAAGGAATATAGTATCTAATTAATTAAGTAAGTAATATATTTGGGTAGGTATTGGATGAACCTAATGGTTTTAAAGTGTGAATATTGGAGGAGAGTGGATACCCTTTTATAATTGGGGAGACGACACACTTGGAATTTATAAAAAATAAGAAATAATACCTATGTTTTAAAACTTAGAAAAGGATAAAATATTATTCACTATTTAACCATATATTATTTAATGTAAAAAAATGTCCATAAAATTGTATTTAGACAAGTTTATAGGTTATTTAACCCTTATCTTTTTAGCTTAACCCATGGGAAAATGTTTTTAACCACAACCACAAAAATTAATTTTTATAGTTTTTACTAGTCAATTTGAGAAAAAAATTATTTAAAATTATTATATATTATTAATTATGAATATCTAAAATATTTCATACATTTTTAAAAAAATACATTCACATAAGTGAAAAAAATTAACATAAAAACAATCCCACATATAGAATGAAAAAACGATTTTCTGAAGAGAAAGTTTTCATAAATATATAATGTTTTAATATAAAAATCCAATATGAATTTGATTCCAATGAAATAAATTAACTTAATAATAAAATAATTGAACTAATTTTACTTTTATAATATTTTTAAAAAATATTTAACTTTTTAAATGATTTAAACAAAAAGGTAGTTGTTAATAGAAATTAGTATTTTACAATGTTCCTTGAAATATTTAACTTTTCAAAAAATTATCAAAACTTCAATCTAAGATAATTTTTAAATATTGATTCCAAAAATGAAGTTACAATTTTCCAATATATTTTCTAAAGTTTTTAAAAATTATTTTTAATATTTTTTCAAAAACTCAATACAAATCATGTTTTTGAGAAAAAAGTTTTTTTCGAAGAATATAAAAACATTACAAAAAATAAATTACTTAGTTATAAATTTATTTACTTTATCTAAAAAATTTATATTTATTTTTAAAACTACTTTTATTCTTATTTATACTACCATGTTTAATGGTTAGGTTATAAAGGTCATGTTCAAATAATAATATTAATAGTACACCGTGGTTTGTTAAAACTCGGTGTTGAGCGTAACATAATATATTAAAGAAATTAGATTTATTTGACAAAAATATTTCATAAAATATATGGGTGTTACAAAAATCCCATATAGAATACAAGGGAGGGGAACCCCTTGAAATTCTACTAATATAATCTACCGATATGAACTCAAGGAACCATCCATGATATTTAGAAACATGGATTTATGGGAATCCATGTATTATTACCAATGAATACCACTCACTATAATGAGGAAAAATCTAGAGAGAAAATTCCTAGAATTCACTAAGGTACCTTTCAAGAATCTATGAAATTAATATGCAAAATTCGAATAATACATGCATTAATCAAATGCACGAGGGAAACTCCCAAAGGAATTCTAGATAAATAATCTAAGTGAAATCTAGTGTTTCCATTAAAGAATTCCATAGAATTATACCTCTATGAATCCAAGGGTATCATACCCCTATTGCCTTTATATGGGTCCCCTTGTGGTATCCAAGACTTTTTCATTTAATTACACATAATTATAAATCTTTATGAACTCCATGGAATCCTCCCAATGCATTCTCATCCCATAATCTCATCAAAATCCATGCATTTGATAATTCTCTATATCAAGAAAAAACATTCAATAAAAGATAAATTAATTATATAATAGCACCCCCATTATTCCATTTATGGACCCCCTATACTAATTACCAACAAGAAATAATCCAATCAACTAACCCCATTAAAATTCTATAAAATAACCCATTAATTTTCCAACACTCATACCCATGAAATGTACCAAATCATATTTATAAAATCGATAGATGTGAAATTCTATTTCAAAACCATCTAATTAATCTATAATTCCCTTTAATTATTTCCAAAAAATTGTTCCTTTAACCCATTACAAAATCATTTTCATTCAAAAACATACCATTGATGTTTCTAATTTTAAGTTTTACTCATATCCTAATTTACTTTACATGTCATTATCTTTCTAAGGTTGAATACATAAAAAATAGAGGCAATTAACTATGAAAAAACTTAGTTTAAAATAATTAATTCAAACCAAGGTCAAGAATGACATGGACAACTTCACCTCACCATGCATACATCTGGAGATGAGGCACTATTTTATGTTAAATCAAATATACCACCTACCTTTTCCTCATTATAGTCTACTCGTACAATACTAACTTCTAGTTTTACCTAGAACAAAAGAAATTGAAGAAGTAGACAAACACCCTAAAAATAGTTCATATTAGACATAATAGTTTAGAGACCACTTGTTAGTGAAATAAATAATAAAATGGATCTAAAATATCATAAATTTAACTTATTATTTCCAATTACTCATATGGATGTAAAATTAGAAAAGGAATTAAGAAGACCCACCATGGAGGAGAGGGAAGAGTTAGAGGAAAACACAGAAGCTATTAGGTCAAAATAGCAGAGAAAAGAGGTGTATTTGGGTTATAAAATCATATTTCTAAAAGGTTAAAAAAATGAATTTTTAAAGGGAATGTGGTTTTTTTACCTAGTTTTCTAAATTAGGTTCCCGCCATGTGGTCATCACCATTCTAATCACCCTACCTCACATGGTTGGAATAAATAGTTTACCAACCATGAAAATTGGCTATGGAACCTTCTACAATAAGACACACAGTTTGTCTATAACCATAACCAAAATGTCAAAAATCATCAGATCGAAGACACCTCACATGTTTTCCCCTAAAATATTCATGGCTTACCTTGAACTACGTATTAATCATGAAACTCAGCAATGCACTATAGAATTTTAACTTAAAACCAACCCATGTAATGGTAACCACATGGTTTTCTCTAAATGTTGTGACCCAAATCGGTCTCTTAAGGAATAATACACTAAAAACATCCAAAATTCTGTCTAAATATTATGATAATTATCTAGGCACTCTATTCACCTATTAGTCTTAAAACCCCATCCAAAAAACATGTCATTAAGATTATCTATTCCTCAAATATATGATTTGAAAATCACTTTAAAAAATGACTCACCAACTGACCCCAAAGTTCATGTTTCTCTTGAAAATTAAAATTACCACACATACAATAGAATTAAAAATAGAAATATCAATTCATGAAGAATATTGAAAATAAGATCCATGAACTTAAAGAAATTATGAAAAACAAAATTGAGGTCGAGGATTTTCAATTGGTAGTAATGTACAAAAATATCAAGGAACTTGGCTCATTATTACAAAAATGTTAAGATGAAGAATGGAGATGTTTAAAGAAAAAATAAGGATCATGAAGAGCATGAGGTTTTGATTAAAGATCAAAATAACATTTTTAATATGTGGTGTCTAGGATTTAATGTCAAATTATTCAATATTGAAAGGGCACCTATTTATTCATGACCAAAAAAAGAGAAATTTACCACGACCATATAATTCTCAATAGAGGATTCTAATAATGAGAGACTTATAACATATGAATAGAAGATCATGAAATCATTACCGATATATCTCAAGTTACTGTGAGTAAATAGGTACCACCCAAACCTTTTGGTAATTTTATATATATATATATATATATATATATATATATATTTACGAATCATATAGGATTAAAAAACTCAATACAGGTATGGATAAAGAAAAATGGTGAGGATCTTACCACTATGTACAGGGTTGATAGGATAAGAATGGAAGAAGATATTTCTGTATAAAGATCCAAAAAATTTGTTAAGAAAACCCCAAAACAACATGATTCTGGATTTCATGTAGTAGATATAGTAAGATCAAGGTTTATGGGATAATTTTGGTGCTAAAATAGATACATGTCATGAGGGAGAAAGCTAAAGATAAATAAGAAACATGTATAGATTAAAAAAATATATACAATTTAAACATATTTGGAATTCTTGAAAATATATTTGATGTATGCAGTAATGGTGGTCACAAGATTGGTTCATTCTCATCTCGACATGTATCAAATTAAGATAAGAAAATAATAACATTACTGAAGAAATAATAAGAAACCGTAAGAAGTAATAAAAATAATGTTTCAAATAAGAATTATCTCAAGAATATACAAAAGAAGAAATATGAAAGGAACATGGATACCTGATCAAAGGAGTTGAAGAAGAGTGATATATATAAAAAAACTACTGTGAATAAATACAGTCAGAATAATCCATGTGGAGACTCCAAGAAGGATTACAATGATCCCAATTATATAGTAGTTATTTTTTCTAGAATATTTGGAGAAATAAAGAAAGATGGCATTGCTACAAGAAAAGTATAGTTAAAAAGGAAAGGGAAAGATTCCACATGATGATATAAAACTTTATGTGAGGTTTTTAACAAATGACTACCCTTGTGTTAAAGAGAAGTTTTGTGTGTGGTGAAACATGTATGAACACACTTCTATAGATTTATCTATAATAATTACAACATAATAATAGTTCTTAAATAAGTTGAAAGTTTCACTAGGTGAGAAGAGTTACTTTAAAAAAATATGATAAGATAAAATTCAAACATAATGAACTTGAAGAAGTGATAAGATCCATGATGAAAAAATAAAAATAAAAATTTTGATTTGAGAGATTGAATATTGGTAGAAATAGAGAAACATGGTTGAGAAAAGCATATCAAACTTCTTTTAACATTGAATAAATAATAATATTCTCCTTATTCTCTTAATATTTGTGTCATGTATTTGTACTTTCAATATAGGTAATTGAAGGTGAAGCTTAATATTAGAGGGATAACCTATGATCGTTGATATACTATTAATATTAGACAACATATATAAATAAGTAATAATCCTATAATGTTTCCTAAAATGGTATAATGAGAAACTTATAGGAGGATCATCCTTTATGAAATTGAAGTTGTTTATGTGAAGACATGATAGAAAGGTGAAGAAGATCACATATTATTTTGATATTAAATTTAGATTTCTAAAGGTATATATTGAAAAAATATAATATGTGGTAAATATGTAAAAAATTTCTTGTTTGGATAACCACATGAATAAGATCCATTTTGGTGTATTCTCAACATGGAGTTCCTGAATCATATATTACTTATTATGAAGATCGTGAGAAATGTATCATTAAGTGGGAGACAGGTGGAGTATGTTATATAATCTTCCATAATTATTATTTTATATAAATCTGATTATTTTGGATTGTGAATAAAGGAGATTCATTGAAAAATGTATTACTTTCTTAATATCTCATCCCTAGATACTAAAAAAATACAACACAAAGGGGGAGAAATTAAATTAATCAATGACATGAGAAAAGTGGAAGAATGAAAGTATACCAAGGATTATTATCCTAATATTTGAACATAAATTCTTTTAACTTGTTTATTGAAGTATGTACAAGAGTTGTAGGTTGATTAATTATATAACTATTCTATATTACAGTTGGTAACTTCATCTGAGAATACAAGTGGACAAACCTGGAAGTCAATATTTTTTGTTATCATTTCACTTGGTATCATTATATTTTATAAGGGGAAACCTTGTTATCTAAATAAAATATTCTTGTTTTATACAGTGAGCATGGATCACAGAGAATTAGAGTGATATGATTGATGGAAAATTTCTTAATAATGAATTAACACCCTTCTACCAAGTAATTTATATTTATTTATAATAAGGGGGAGAGAAAGTTTAATGAATGTTTGAAAAGAAAAGGGGGGAAAATAAAGATAATTATTTACATATTAACATACTAATTTTGAAGGTATTAAAATAAAATATAAAGGGGGATATTATTGATCCCACTTTGTGTTTATTGTATTTGTTGTCAATGGTTGTCGATAACTTAGATGAATTTCATTTATTTAAATATGTTGAAGAGGAAGTTTCATGGAATTTTAGGTTAAGTATCCAATCATATGAAGAATATATAAGTTTAGATGTTTAATAAAGATTATTAATTATTAAGAAACAAATATTTTTAATGAAGAGAAGGTTGTTACCAAGACATTTTTATTTTGGAAGAAGATAAATAGTGTTTTTTCCTTTGGTTGATTTGTATATTATTCATTACCTAAAGGGGAAATACTATTTAAATAATTTGAGTGACTTATAATTATTGGTGATATTATTTTAATGTCCGAAACATATGATTTTTATCTAGAGAAGCAAATTTTTTAACAATATAACGAAGATGAGTCCATTTTAGGAATTTTTGGATGGAGTGTTCTAGACAGAGAAAGAAGATTCCATCAGATTGAGGTAACTATATAGAGGCAAGCAGATTGAGTCTAGTGGACAGAGGTGATCATATGAAGTATAAAATATTGAGGAGTTTGAACCCAAAGTTGAAGCAAAATTTTTGTCTTATAATATTTATAGAGATATCAAACTTAGTTTTTTAGAAAATTGATATCAGTCAATGCTTGGTGAGGTATTCATCATTGATTAAAAACACATTTCCTTGTAGCTATGATTCAAGCTATTTATTGGAAAATGAAAAGCCTTTGTGAAAATAAGAAAAACCAGGTGATGTGTTTATAATCTTAAATGTACCAAAAAATCATGACTATTATAAGAAATTGAAAATTCTATCCAAATATAGTCTAAGTAAGGAGTTGGTGGAACATTGGTGGAACTATGTTTTCCAGACAGAGTTATCCCAACTGAGTTCGTCAGACAAAGAAATTTTAATGTGTCCAATAGAAGATGAATGTATATTATATTATCAGATAGTAAATTGTTATATAAGTTTTATAAAGTATAAATATTGAAGATGTAATGGTAAAAAAACATGAAAGTTGTGGAAAAAGTTGTACCAGACAAAGTATTATAGGACAAAGAAGTTATATAAAGAAGAATCAGGTAGATAAATCTGAATAAACTTTTATGAGTTCACCAGAAAGAAGAATGATTTAAAGTAAGCCTTAGATAATAATGGTTATAAAGTCATTAGGCAATTATTTTTTAATAAATTCATTAGATAATGGTTTATAAATAAATTAATTTGACAAGATTTTATGAATTAATAAAATAGAGGTATCTGAATAACTAGATAGAGGTTTCAAAGTGAAGGTATTAGCAAAAAGTTTCTAAATTAAGTGGCTGAATAAAATATTTTAGATAGATTCCTCAAATAGTAGATTCTGGATGGATCCATCAGATAGAGGTTTGAGGATATTTGTATCGAAAAAATATTACTGAATAAATAACTTTGACAAAAAAGAACTTTCCAAAGGTATATGGGTGTAGAATTAATGGATGTAGAAGTTTCTATAAAGAATTACTAGATAAAGGTTCAAATATATTTAAAAAGTGTTTATAAAGTCAATAATAATGTATCTAGATGTTCAATGAATCAATAATCACAAATGAAGGATTATGATTCTATCTAAGATTTCAAGAAATTTTTAAGATATCATTGATGTTGATATTTGAGAAAATTTATTATAAAGATTATTTTCTATGATAGAATCAATGGTTTAAAGTTAGTCAAATGAAGAATTATTTGAGTAGGGTATTCAAATTTGGAAGTGGGAATTTCAAATTTGAGTTCACACTTCTCCCTGATTTTTTTGAAGAAACTATGCTTATATAAAGGGGAGTAGGTGCATGAAGTTGGATGTTGGTTGATTGAGTTATGTTGGCGACACTTTTTGTTGAATAAGTGAAGTTCCATAGTCAGTTTTCATCCATGAATCTTGAGATTAATTCCATTTTAGGACCAAGTATTAGATTAATATGAAGGTACCATATGAAGTTAAAATCATTAGATGAAGAGGAAGTATTGTATGGGGAAATAAAGCACAATAAGAAAAATAGTGGAACAGATCAGACGAACTTGTATCAGATGAACTATATCAGATGGAAATGTTCCATAAAAATAGTAACCATATGGATCAATAAATTACTAGATGAATATATACTTGATAAATAATAGAATAAGGTATCATATGAACTAGTATTAGATAGATAAGTATTATATAGAGAAACTATTGATGAATAAGTTTCAGATAGGGTAGTACCAAATGAATAGTATCAGATGAACAAGATCTAGTGAATATTGTTTTCACTGTGGAATAGAATAAGGAAATAAGAGTAAATATAGATCTAGTGATATTCATGTTTACTAGAGGAAGAATATAAAATAATTAGAAAGAAATTTTTGTGCATATATGTTTTATAGGAAGAATAAATGGAAGGAGTATCATTTCAGTTTACTACTGTGAAGAGGAAGAAGGTTGTGTGAACTATGTTGCATACAAGATAAGAATAAGAGTTTATTATATTATTCTATTCAAGTATGAGAACAAGAAGAATAAAAAATCAACAATGTGAAATTCAAAAAAAAGTCACATCAGTGGAAGAATTTCTTAGTGTTTCAAAGAACTTGAAGGATTAGAAGACTATCAAGAGATGTATTATAAAGAACAAACAAGACTAGGCATTCAACAATCTTGGGAATCATGATTTTTGACACCCCCTATAAAATAGGGAACCAAACTTGGGAAAATAATTGTTTTATAGACAAACCACTACCTTTGGTATATAATTATATTTTAGAATCTATGTACCTGTCATCAACATACACAACATGGACTAGCTTCTATTACTAAGTAGTGAACCTTTTAAAAGAATCATGTTATATCCTTTACTTACCTTTATATACATGAATATGAAAACCAATAAAGAACAAGAGAATCATTATAATAATAGGTCTAAAAGGAAAAGGGATAAAAATTAGCAATTGATTTAAAAAGTCTCCAACACTTATTCACCCCTCTTAGTGTTGAGAATATCTTGAAGTAGTCCTTTCAATATATAATAGATATTGAAGTATATTTTTTTTATATTTTTATTTTCGTGTTATAATTTCCTCTGATAATTGATCTTGTGTCTTTTTTTTTTTGTATTTTTACACTTCATTTGGGCATATCTATATCTGATAAAACCCTTCACTTATCTCTATTTTTTAAATCATAGTACACTCTTAGGTTAAAAAGAGAAAAAATCATTATAGGATAATAAATCTACCCATATCATTTAAGAAAGTTAAACAAAATGATGGAAATAGGAATTTTATTGATCATGAAATTCCTTGTGATAATAATAAACCAGAACTATATGATCATGATCAAAATGCGGTTTCAATAAATTTTACTATCATTAAAAGATGAGATAACTGATTAGGGATGATTTTCAATGGAATGTTTTATATATAACATGTAACTTGATATTTTTGAAAAGGATCAAAAAGATAAATTAGATTATATTTGTTTTGATATATAGGAGTGTGATAAATGGAAAGTTGCAATCAAATCTAAGTTATATTCACATGCTAAATGTGAGGTTTTTAGATTGATTATGAATGCTTTCGTATATGGTAACATATGAAAGGATGTTTATATAAAAATTCGTGAAGGATTCAAAATTAATGTAGCATGTCATGTATCTCGGTAAATTTATTCCGTTAATTTAAATAAATCATAATATGGATTAAAGTATTCAAGATGTATATGGTATAACTATTTGAGTGAATATTTGATAAAATAGGGTTATAAAAATGATCCACCTTTTCAACGTGTTTTCATAAAGAAGGATGAATATGAAATCATTATCATTACAGTATATATTGAAGATTTAAATATTATAGAGGCTTTAAAAATATATTCTAAGGTAGTTGAATATTTAAATAAATAATTTAAAATAAAATATTTTATAAAGACAAAGTTCTACCATAGAATAAAAAATGAAAATCTGGAAGGCGAATTTTTTTCATCAATCCAGATACACCATAAAAGTTACAAAAAGGTTTTATATGAAAAAATATCATCTATTTGTCACACCAATGATTATATGATCAATTTATCATAATAAATATCATTTTCGACCAAGAGATGATAATAAAGGATATATGGATCCTCATGTGTTACATGTTAGTGATATATGAGCACTTATGTACCTAAAATATAATAAAAGGTCATATATGTCATTTTATATTAATATATTGGAAATGTATTGTTTTTCTCCTACTTGGATACCTTAAAATGATATTAAACATATATTTAGATACCTATAAGGTTCAATCGATGTGGGATTATTTTATACTAAAAATTACAAAATAAAATTAGTTGTTTATATTAATGCTATATATATCTAACACATACACACATATATATATATCAAACTCAAAGTGGATATTTGTTCACATATGGTGAAACTTAAAATTCATCACATTCTTCTTAATAAATGATTTATTTAAATTTATATAATCATCCTAAGTTGATTTTAATTCAATATATAAGTTGAGAATTTTATTGGATGAGATTGATTATTTATCATATCATAAAAAATTGTGGATATAATATGATTAATGATATTATCACTAATTTATAGAAGAATAGTATGACTTGTGTAAAAAAAATAAAACATTCTTTATTAAAGTTGATAATAAAAAACATATCTCACCATTTTTTGTTACTTATTAGCTTAAAATAGTGATATTGATATCCATGTAATTAGATCATGTAATAATCTTGTATATTTATTCACAATGAAATTCCAATTATAACTCTTGAGAAACTAGTTTATAAAATGGGGATATGAATAATATAATCTCTATTATGATTTTATTAATTTGTTTTTAAAATGTTATACTCTTTACCCCTACAGTATACTTTTTCTATTGGGTCTTCTCGGTAAGGTTTTTCACAAGCCAATAAAATATAGACATGAAATTAAATTAATATTGTCTTCACTTGGTCCTTTCCAAGGGTTTTCTTAAATTTAAGCACTACTCAAGATAATTGACCCATTAACACGATCCTAAACTATGGAAAGAGGAATCTAGAACATGGTTATAGGATACAACCATGATTAGGGTTCCTTTGGCTGATTTTTGCATAATGATTGGTCTATAATGATAGTTGTTCCATGACCGTGGCTATATATTCCTATGAAAATTAGTTTTTAATATATAATAATTATTCCAATTTATTAATTATAAATTATTTATAAATTTATATTCACTAAAAATTAATTATTACTTAATTTTAATATTATTTTTTATTTACCATTTATTATTTATTTTTTTCTAATATTAATTATATATATATTACAAAAACTACCTAGGAGGTCAGTCATCCTTATATTAATCCCACCCAATTTCTCTTAACTCTTTGAATTCTTACCACTCCACCAAATGAATTATCATGTAGTGATATGTTAGTAATCATTTTTTATCTTATTTGATAAAAAATGAAATTATATAAATAACTAAAAAAATTATAAATTCTTAATTGAATATTAATTATAATTTTTTATTAATAATTACTATTTAATAATTACTAGTTATTAATTATCAATTTTAATTTTTAATTATTCAACAGAAATTACCTGAGGGCTAGGCTAAAAGATCCAAACTCATCAAGTTAAATAAAAAAATTGAATCTAGTGGCTATAATGAGGGGTGATGAATGAAATAATAAAAATTCATTGAAATGTTAGAATTATGAAAGCACATGAGGTATTTTAAACGAGAGAAATACCAGAATGAGACACATTCCCCCACAACCTTCTTTTAGGGTGCATCAATATATGATATCCTTCCCTATAGGTGTGTCGAATTATGATATTTATATCCTCCATAGATCACAATAAGTGGATCCAGTCATTAAGAATTGACTATGGCACTAAGAGATTCTGAGCTGAATGTGCATTGATGATACCTATAGAATAGCTTTCAATCTAAATTTAGTGCTAGTTAAGCGTATTAGAATAATCCATAAAAATAATAATGGATAATAAATTTTATTCATATTTAATGTGATTTCTAAAAAATGAGTAAAGGATCCCTTAATGAACCTCTGAAAATTTATAAAAATACCACCACATCCTACCCATAATCAGGTTCTCATAGTAGCTCCATTAATTTTAACTTTAAGAAAATTAGGGCATAGTGGAATCCAAAAAGAATATAATAACTTAACTAGTTTCTTTGATATCCTAGGAACACTTACAGTATTCATGATAATCAAATATGATACATTATTTTCCATAAAACCAATTTTTACCTTTACCACCAGCTGCATCTCCTTAATAATTCTTGATAAAATAACCTTGATAAAAATGGATTTTACTTAAAATATGATCTATTAATAGGATATCTGGGTGTGTTATATATATATTAAAAAAATATAGTAATAAGTTGAAAACTTTCTAACTGATATTTAGAAAACAAATGTTGTTCATGAAGTCTTGTATGTTACTGATAGTTTTATTTGTGAGTTGGAACAAATCCAAAATATTCTTACATAAGAGAATAACAAATTTACACTAATATAAAATGTGGCAGTAGATATGAAGACATTAATTAAAGAAATATTAGGGTGAATTAACTCAAATACATGAAACCCTCAACTTATCATTAGTGGAAAATTTACTGTGAAGTAATGTCCAGATAAAATCATGTAACTATATTGATCAATGATCCTTTAATGTAGTTGAATCACATTGGAGGTATATCCCAATATCTATATATATACCCATAATAAAACATGTCGTTAAGAAAAACCAAATGTGTTAGATTCTATATCTTGTGGTAATTGGGCGACAACTGGAATTATTGAATTTTCTATACATCCTAGGATGGGATAAGGTCATCCACCATTCCCTAATGATTAAGGTAATCTTAAATGGAGAGTTTTTAAGGCCTTAAGATACCAGGAAGTGATCAAAAATAAAAAATTCATGACATGTTACATTCATAGGTTGAGTTCAAAGTGACTTAATGGAAACCACTAAATATTTATGGAGATATCATCATATGTATCCTAAATAGTAGTCTAGATTGAAAATACAAGAAATAATTGGTTTCCCATAATAAGACTGTCAGTAAGTATTCTCTTTAGGAAGAAAATTGATTCCCTTTCTTTCTAGGAGACTCCAATGAAATCAATCAATCGAAGAATCATTGAAGATTTTGATATTTTTTAATTCCAAGAAATCTAAGATATAGTGTCTTAACACATATTTTCAAAGCCACATTAATAAACTTATTCTCATGGATTGATCCAACTAAAATGAAGTTCTTAATTTTCCCTTATAGTCACTTTATTATTCCAATTGGCGATTTATAAAGATGAAAGGAATATATGAATTTAGATGTGATAGTGGTGTTCATAATATATATTTTACTTTCTTGGGAAAGACTTCTCCCTTTATAAGTAGAAATATCAGAGGAAATATTATAGGAAATGATCTCAAGGTATATATATTTAACTCTTCCACAAAATATATTAATCCCAAGATAGTTTAAGTGAAGGATACCATGACTGATTTTGAAGATACTGATAATATAAATATTTTTAGTGTTTTTAATTCCTTTTCCAAAGAAATCATATAATTTATTCCAGAAACAAGTTTCCATTAAACTTTTTCATAGTGAATTATGACCTCTTTAATGGTATATAGATAAGTGTCACTTTCTTAAAAGACAAGAAAGTGGTCATATAAAATAGTTTTGTAGGATCCTTCAAATTCCTAGTATCATTGATATGATAAATAACACTAATGGAAGCTTCCTTCAAGATAAATTTACTTAGGTAATATTTAACTATACCAAATATTAGGGTAGATAGGGGATTAACATGTCTAAGCCCTCTTCAGCATTGGCAGTTCCATTTTGGAGAGCCACTCACCCTAATAGAAATTTAGGTACTTCGTAAGAGAGAGTCAAGCAAAGAGATAAATCTTATAGAATATACACACCTTTATAGAATTTCCCTAATAAAGTACCATGAAAGTGTGTCAAATGATTTACAGAAATTAATTTTCAACTCCAGGTGGACATATTTAGATTTATTTTTATGGAATTTAACACACTCATATGTAGTGTAGAGGTATTATAGTATTTTACTACCTTGGTGAAACAACCCTACTAGCCATGATTCCCAATTATAGGTCCAGGATTTTACTAATGATTTTTGTAGGGTATTACCTAAAATAATGGGTCTAAATTCATTAATATTTAGGGAACGACCATTTTTAATAATAATATAAAGAAAATTTGAATTTTTGTTAACCATTAAAAATTTATTGGAGTATAATTCTCTCACAACATGTAATATATCTTCATGAACTATTTCCCAGAAGTGTGAGAAGAATATATTGGCAAATACATTTGACTAAGCCACACTGTCCATGTTCAGTGAGTAGAGATCACTTTTGACTTTATATTGAGTAGGTAATGCTGTAATGAAAATATTTTACATTTTATTGAGAATAAACTCAATAAAATCCACGATTATTTAATTATATGAGTGATTATACACATTAAGGAATTAAATAAAATAGTTGAACAATGCTTGACTAATATCTTCCTTGAAGTTAAGACACTTTTCATTAAATTCCACGATAGAGATAAGTTTTTTACCTTAATTTTACAATATAAGAGATGAAAATTATAAGTGTTTATATCACCCTAATTCAACCAATTAAAGTAGAATTTCACCCTTAAAAATTTCTCATTTAGGGTAAGAAGCTCTTAAAAAATAATCTATTTTTTAATTTCCTCTTAAGATAGGGGTCTTTTAGAATTTTTGACATTCTGATGATGTTTTAGATCATGATAAAAATTTCAAATGTTTTTGATGAATGAAGCTAGATTTAATCAATTCTTTTAAATCAATTTTAACCCTTCTAATTTTTAAGATAAGCCTATTATAGGTGTTATCATGATCATGTTTTCTCTATTCTATTGAGATAATGTTAGAGATTTCCTAGATTACAAGACATTCATTGTTGAATCTAAAAGAAAGAGGATGGGATATCCTCATGTCACGAAAAAATTTATGTGATAATGGGCATGTGATATGAGTGTAACCTAGAACGAGTTTTATATGAGTTGTTAATAGGGAAATATCCTCCCATCATCAAGGAAAATACACTGTCACCCTTGATAGACCTCTTCCCATTAATGGTGTTTCTGAACATTGTGAATTGCACACCTAGTGTACTAATTTTAGGGAGATAATAGATATCTAAGAATTTTTTAAACTCATCTGAAATAATATTCAATAATTAGCTTCACTTTTTTTAGAAACTTTAAGAACATAGTTTAAATCACTTATAAGGACCTAATTAGAACTTATAATGGTGGAAAATATGAGTAGTTCATATCATAAATTCCCTATATTACAATAATTATATTTAACATAGATAATGGAGACCATACATCAAATTTTTAAGAAATTTATAATAACTATAATTTCTTGACTACTAATTATAATAAAATAGAGATCAATGTTCTTTTTCAATAGAGGCCAAAGTTTTTCAACATAATCTATCTTGTTGTTATGAGAAACAACCTTATATCCTATAAGATCACAATTAATAAGAATATATTTATTAAAGAAAATATTTGGACCTGTTATACCAACTAAATATGGTTTATTATATTTAATAATGTGTTTGAAGACCGTGGAAGTAATATAATTACTCACTCCCCAACAATTCTAGAAGAAGATCTTTTTTTGTGAGAATAATTTCCCCTTGTGATGGGACAAGTGAGCTTCCAGTATGCTTACTTCTCCCACTAAATTTTTTCTATGATTGAAGAGGCACATGAATATACTTATCCTCCACCTTAATTTCAAATTCAATAGAATTATCAGATTCATCTATCTTTTAATCCCAACTCTTGGTATAAGGTAGGAGAAAAAATTTATTGTCTGAAATCTGGAGACTAGGGTTATCCTGTCACCCAAACATTCTTTACATACATCTTTTCCTTGAGGGAACTTTAGTAAAAGAGGTATCAGGATCCTCATAAGGTGTTCCATCAGTGTGATACTTTTTTCTTTTGAATAATGAATTTCATAGTCATGGAATTGGAGGAGACCTTTGTGATTTAAAGGTTTTGTAGTCGAGCTAAATCATGTTGATAAATAACATCTAGGGTGATTTCAATGACTTCTATAATAATTATTTCAACAGTATTGACATGTTGAGTTAAAATAGGATCAACAACCATTGAGGGGTCATTAGATCCATCAACATTTTCAATAGTGTCAACCACATGAGTTGGTTTAGAAACCTTACACCCACCCACAATATTTATAGTTTTGACCACTAATTATGTTGGGCCAAAAATACTCAAAGAAAAACTGTTATATCCCACAATATCAATAGTGTTATTCCCATGTTCGGTTACATTTGTGGGAGCTTTAGTTCCATCAACCATACCACGATTGACCTGATGTGACATTTTAGCTAAATCATTACCAACTCTAGTTTCAATATATTTCTTTGTTTTATAATATGTCACATTTTGTTCAACTTGATCCTTATTATAGGTTGGTTCAAAATTAAAATGAGATATTTTCTATTTACCTTTTAACCATGTATTTTCCCCATCCACATTCTTAATCCACAAGCCCATGATTTGTTTCATAAAGTACATGGAACATTATTTATTCTACATTCACTAAACAAATGTCCAATGGTTTTGCACTCAATACAAAATGAAATTTGTTTTTCATAAGAAATCATCAAGTTGAGGGTATAATCTATAGTTAGAAGCCCAACTTCCTCCACCAGAGTGGAAGAGAGGTATACCTTCACCAAAATCCAAGAAATGGGACAAAATATGGAATTTTATGTTTCCCTATCAAGCTTAATAGGGACTCTTGCAGAGGAGGTAACATCCCATAGAATGCTGGGGTGCTAGTAGAAATAGTTAAGAATATAAAAATGAATCCAAACTTGTTCATGAAAATTCATGACATTGAAGGGGATGAATTTTCTATCTCATTCACAAATTCTAAGAATTCCAGATTTCAGATAGATTGGACCTAATCCCCATGCCTTTCTCTTGAACTCATCACTTTAGAAGATAACATGGAAATAACCATGAACAATTGAATCCATCATTTAGTTTTAGATACCATAGTTCTCTGATATCATTTTCATCTGATCATTGAATTTCTAGTGATTTTCCCCATTCGTAAGAACCATCTGCGAAATAATAGAGAATTTACGTAAATACATTCTCCCACGAATCACACCATGATCTGTAGTCACATCCATGCTTTTTTACTTTTTGGATGAATTTCTTAGCCCCTTATTGAATAAAAACTGAGGAGGATTTCTATCCCTTGGCTTCTTTGAAAAATATTCCTTCAATTGAGGTTCTTTTATGCTAGTAAGGCCTTCAAATGTTCAATCCTAATAAGGTTTTATCACATTTTAAAGGATAAAGAGTTCATTATGACCAACAAGATTATTAGTTCATAATGAATACTGAATAAGTATTAATTAATAAATAATAAATAATAAATATTAAATAATAAATCTTACTAATCAATAATAATTAACGATTAAAATTTATTCATAAATAATGAGTAATTGACAATTATTAATAAATTAATATTTATTATTTATTATAAATAAACAAACAGACAAATAATTTTAAATTTGTTAATAATATTTAATTATTAATTTAAAATTCATTAATAAATAATAATTAAAAATTTAAAAACTGAATAATTAATAATTTTTAACTTATAAATAATAAATAAATATTATTAATTAATAATTGATAAATTTAAATTTAAAAATATATTTTTTATAAATTATTATTTAATATTCAATTTTAATTAGTTATTAATATAATTAATTAAAAAGTTATTTATAATTTATAATAAATAAGTAATATTTAATAATTAAGTAATAATAATAAATAAATATTAATCAAAAAATAATAATTAATAATTATTCATAGTAATTTTTTTAATAAATTACAATATTTACTAAATAATAATGATTAATAATTAAAAATAAATAATATAATTTTTTTTAAAATATTTTCTTTATAATAAATATTAAAAACTAAAAATTAATAACTAATTAATTAAAAATTAAAAACTCATTAATCATAAATAATAATTAATTAATAAATAATTAATAATAAATTATTAATAGATGATAATTTTTTTTAGTAAATTATAAATGATTTTATTTTTAAACTTATAATTGATAATAAATGATAATTGGTAAGTTTTTTATAAATTAATCACTACTGTTAGTATTTTAAAATTCATTTCCTAATAAATAAATTAAATGTAATTAAACATTAATAATTATTGTTAGTAATGAATTTTTAATTTTTAATTATAATTTTTTAATTTTTAATTAATCATCATATGTAATAAATAAATAATTTTTAATAATAAATATTTACCAACTATGAAATAATAAATATTTAATAGTGAATATTTACTATTAATTATAAATAATTAATAATTAGTAATTAATAATTAATAATTATTGAATAATAAATAATGAATAGTTAATAATTCATAATCAATAATTAATTTATAATTTCTAAATGATTAATTATTAATTCATTATATATAAGTATTAAATAATAATCAATTAATATATAATAAATAAATAAATATATAAATAATGGATGATAATATATAATTAATAAATAATACTTAATTTAAATTTAATAAATAAATAATTTTTTTAAAATATTAATAAATAATTTTGAGCTTTTAAGTAATATTATTATTTAGGAATTGCTAATTAAGTAATAATAATAATCATAAATAGGCCAGGTGATGAGTGACATGACCCATACTCCTTAAATTTATTGAAACAAAAGTAGAGGTGACAACAAAGAGGGATAATGAAGGTGGGTATAAACATCAACTCTTATATGGTAATAATAAAAATTAACTTTATAAAGGATAAAAGACCAAAAAGAGGCCTGACCCTCCACCGCCTTCTTCAAGAAGGTGTTAGAAAATATGTAACCTTCCTTAAATATGAGTGATTTTAACAACCATGATTTTGACAAATTTAAAACACCAAATATAATGTTTGTAGAGTTTCCATGGTATAGAAAATGTCCGAGTGGCCAATGTATTAATAGTATAAATAGAAAAACTGTCCACCCATAATTGATCTCAACCATGATTTTTAACATAATTGATAGAATTCATGATATCCAATAGTTTAACTTCTTAACCAATATAGTCCCCAAGGAATTGAATGATCAAGCCTCTGATGAATCTTCAAAAGTTCCTAAAAATTCCATCACAACCCACTAGCTCAAAGGAACCCATAACCATCCCATAAATATTAACTTTTATCTTGTAAGGATAATTTGGGAACTATTTGAAGTAGGGTAGTTCAAATGGATTTCTTGGACCCCACATATGCTAAGAGTTTTAAAGTTTATCAATTCCTACATATCATTTTTCATTGACCTAGATTGGGAATTTTCCATCAACTATATATAATTGATAATGGAAGTGAGGATAACATTGACCGAAGTGTTCTTAACATTAAAACTTATATCATTCCTATTAGTCAAAATAAGTTGTATATAGAAAGTAATTGTGACCATAAAATAGTTGAAAGTATGATTACTAAGTTACAAATTATAAATTACAGACATAAAAGATTATAGGTCATGTGCATCAAGAGGATCAATAAGGAACCAACCTATGTATTGACTCTATATACTCTTGAAAACACACTCTAAGAATATATGGTTTCAACATTTAGAATTATTGAATCAGAATAGGTATGTATAGGTCAGTTTAATACCTTCCACTCAAACCTTGTCATAGGTGGATAATCTATCAGACCATAATTTCCATATGAGTATTATCCCATAATAATAATAATGATGATGATGATGATGATAATGATAATAATAATAATAATAATATATTTCAAAAAAAGGCCACCCTAAAACCATGGTAAAAAATGACCATGGCCATATGTGGTTTACTATTATGATCATCTTCAACTGTGGATTTATGAAATACCTACTACCATAATAATCTTCTACCATGGTCATGGGGTATCCATAGGTAACCTAGAACTATAGTTTAAATTGACTATGGCTATTGGTAACCTAAAATAATGGTTAAGTCTACTCATGGAAAAACACTAATTGTATATTATTTTTCTAGTAATGAAGGTAGAATGATATTCTATTAAATTAAAGAATTATAAGGGGGTATTATAAATAAATAATCTTATTAATGGTGGATGTCAGAATTTCCATGATTTTTGATTCTCATAGGCTCCATTATCATAGGTGGTGATTCCTGTTGGCTCCATTTTCCAAATACTTATCCTCATTACCATAATATATGATTCTATATTTTTTTAATTTATATGGAATATTAGAATTATTAGAAACCATTGGTCATCTATTTATGTAACTTATATGTGTGTGAGTATGATAATATGGTAATAGAATAAAAATGTTTACCCAACTTAAATTCACATAAATCTTGTATCTTTATATTAATTTACATGATTATTTATTTCCAAATAAAACTTCATTTTAGTTTGTATCTACATGTTATTTATGTTTATAATCTTTCATGAATAATTTTTTTTTCTATTTCTATTTTATTTTTGTTAATCATCTGGTTATGATGAATCCTAATTAATCTTATGTGAGTATCAAAATAATATTACATGAAGAGTTTACCTATTCTACTCTTATGTACCTCCATATTTTTTTCTTATACAAACACTCAGGTTACTCTTATATATTGGATATTTTATTATTATGTTGTGGTGAACCTAATACTACATAGTTTTTGTGAGATATTCTTATATATTAATCTTAAGTGGATTTATCTATGATTTACATCATGTTTTTAATTTTATACCACCATGTGTTCATTCATATCTACCACTGGATAAGGGTGGTTATTACTAAGTTTATTATGAACATCCTCCAATGTTTGGATCTTACATCACCACCTCAACTTCCACACATTTATCATTTCACTTGTTTCTTGGTTACTAAGTGAGTTACCATTATAAAAATTTGGTTCTTTCAATAATATAGAAGGATATATATATATAGAACTATCACCGAAGTTAGAGTTTTCCATCATTGAAGGAGTGTGTATGTAGCCTCTACATTCTAGTGAGTAACTGATCCTAAAGTTAGTGTTTGGTAGATATCCTTGGTTGGTAACTATGAGGATAACTTTGATATTTTCCTATCATATTGTAGAAGACATTAAATCCTAGATGTAAACTTATTCAAAGATCACAAGAAGGAACTGATCAGTTGGTATATATGACTGGTATATACATTATTATATTTTTCTTTTGGTTCTGTAAAAATTAGTGTTTCTGTATTGTGTATCTCTATATTTATTCCCAACTACTCTTGGGTTTTTAAACCCTTTGTTTAAGAATTGATAAATTTTATTTAGGGTGGTGTTCTTTCCAAATATGTAGAAATAAACTAGTCCGAACCATGATATATTTGGAGTTCCTTCTTTATCTATTATTTTATTTTCTTGTTCACTTTTTGGGTTTTGATTTCCTCATTATTATTCTTAAATCTCATTTTCATAATTAAAATAAAGCATGTATGATTTTAGTGTTTCTAGTCTATTGAATGAGTTTGAATTAAAAGTGTTATCTCCATCACTTAACTTTCCATTTGTAATGTACTAATCTAGGTAATGTAATTTGAACCCAAATTAGAGTGCCACATGATCTTAGGTTCACCTCCCCACATTCCATAGGCTTCTAAATAATAGTGAGAGTTTAATTCCAATAGTGGAGAGGGTATAAAATTGGTATCATTATAAGAAAAAATAGATAATTAACAATAGAATCATATGCCATTATAGTATGAAAGTGACCATAGTTAAATTATATCCACTAATAAAAACCTATATTAAAATTTTATCAAAATATGAGACTCATTTTAATAATATATACATAAAAAGGAAGAACCAAAAACTGTGTCAATAATTTAAAAGTTAAAAAAACAAAAGGAGACATAACCACATGAGCTATAGTCTCTTCTCAGTCCTATATCCTAACAACCATCCAACTAATCTTTCCAAGTCTCCCATATGACTTGTCACCAAAAATTGAACCATATGATCTACACACACATCAAGTTTCTCACACTGGGTGTGATAAATAAATTTTAGTTGGGTCTCACCAAGTTTCCCTTATATACTCCATCATATCCATGTATAAATGTATAAATATAAAGAAAATATAATACATAAATGAATGAAATCACATCAGGTCATTGGGTGTTAACCATTCCACCTCGGTACCCGACCTCATGTACTTCGGCCACAAGTTGAAAGGAAGAGTAAAATCAAGCCATAGATCTCGACCACCACCCTATCTCTATAGATGATATCCTATAACAAATCCTAATTACTAATCTCTCAATAAATGTAGAGTTGATACTGAGAAAAAACCCTGTCACTCAGGGTTTGGTTTATAATTGAATCATGACCACCACCCCCTCACTCACGATAGATTCTATATTTAGAAAAAACCATATTACTCAGCGTAAGGATTACAATTGAATCTTGACTACTAACTTATCACTCATGTAGGTCCCATCCCAATAAACAAACTTATTACATAGGGTTAGGGTTACAACTAAGACCTTCACTATCACTCTCTCACTCATGGATATGAATTACTATAAATTTAGTGTCATCACATGGATATGAACACCAAAAAACATGAAGAAAATTTACCACAACTTTCATATAACTATAAAATTATTTATGACCAGAACACTGATAAAGGATAAAAAATAATAGGTAAAACATCACTAAACTGAATAATATAACCATACCCAAACATAGAATAAAACGATTTTTTTCACAATGATTCTAAATCCCACTGGGCACAACTATCTAACCATGATCTACTCCCAAGTCGTACCTGGCCATATTGAATCATTATGCTCTTTATAGTTTTTCACCATCACTCAAGGCATCAAGAGATATTCACAATTAATCCTTATACCTTTAGTATTCCACTAGTGCCACAGAAAACACCCTAAGGTTCTTTACTCGATGATTATGATTCACGCTAACACCTTTCCAAATGCTAGGTCCACCCATGGACAAGAAATACCCCTAAATGTTTTCCAAGGCATCAAACATCCTTAACCTATTGATTCAAGTACATTTTACATTCAATATTAATTCATAATAAGGAAAACCAAATGAAACAAACCAAATTCCTATACCTTATAAACACTGATCACTTCTTGGAAGTGAGCATTGAACCCACTTTGTGTTATGTTTTATTTATTGACAATGTTTGTCAATATGTGAAGAAGAGGAAGTAATTAAAATATCATTAAGTTACCAATAAAAATGGTATGTAGGAATATGGGTTGTGAAGATTGAAGTTTATTATCATACTTTATATAATAATATAAAAACATTAAGAAGTTCTTGTACTTGAAGATTTATAGTTCTATTAATTGATGAAGGAAAGAAGTATATAATGATTTTGTGTTCTATAAATACTTTAAACCAACCCAATATAAACATACATAAATAATACATTCATTACATGGTTTAGTTAATACATATCAAAAATATTTTCACAGCCCAAGGACTTGAAGATTTATAATCTTGGAGACTAGAAACATAAAAACACTTAATTAACATGCCCTAAACAATTCTCCATAAACAAAACCCCTATTAGACATTCTATGAGAAATAATCATCTTCCAATATGGAGGAAGGGAAAAAATAATAATGGGTGATCTAAAATTATTAGTAAGGGTAAATATATCAAAATACCATAATGGATAAATCATAAAATTGTGAGATAATATGAATAAGAGAAAATATCTAATTTAATAGAACTTATATCAATAAATGTTAACCATAAGCATGAAATATAGACATATCATCTCAAATGATAACACTTTTTCCATGGAATGAGAAAATATAACCTAAAGAGTATAATATGAGACATAGGATGTTGAAAAGAAAGTGGCATAATAATAAACAAAGGATTTATTATCTTTGTAAACCTAGACACCCACTAACCCACTCAATTTTAAAATTGTGATTATAGGTAAATTATATCAAACTCACCCTTTTTGAACCTATATACTTGATAATACTTTCACACAAATTTTTTTCTATAGATAAAAATACTACCTCACTTACATTGTGAACCAATCTACTCACAAACCAATTCACATAAAATTTATGTCTCCTAAGATATAATCCTTTTCCCAATGTATTGGAAGGACATATAGGTCCCACCCACCACCTAATACATAAATTTGTGTTCTAATTAAAAATTATTCACTTTTTACATCCCAAAGAACCCATAGAAACAAAATTAGTTTCATAAAACAATAAAATAGAAATTATTGAGTTTTAATAATGAACCCATGGAAATAAAATGGATTTAATAAAATATCCAAATAGTAGAAAATAAAATCATGAGATAAATCATTTGATACCATAAACATGACCCCCCAAAATAACTACATAATAATAGAATAGTATAGGGTAAAAAATGAAACAAAAAAACACTATGAATAGATAATTATAAAGATAATAAAAAAACATCTTAAAAATTTATTTTTTAAAAACTTTTATGTAAATTATTTATAAAGTCATAGTTACAAGTATACTTTCAAAAAGATTCCATTATTTTTAGAAAATTATAATGAAAAAATTTCATCAAAATGTAGTTAGTTCAATTTTTTTTCAATATATTTAAAAATATATCATCATTTAAATATAAAAGTATTAGAAAAAATGAAGTTCAAATAAGAAAGTTTTTAACTAAAAGAAAGGATTTTGAGTTACCAAGTCCCTTATATATTAAGAAACATTTTAATAAAAACACCTTGAAAGACTTTTCTGATTTGCATTTCTCTTGTTTGAGTTTGTGTTTGTAGGTTTGGACACCAGAATCCCATAAAACAGTATTTTAAAATCGAAAGAAAAATGATTTTTCGACCGACCATGAAAGATAGTTATATTAATGTTGATGTTAAAATAAAACAAATAAAGATAGTTTATTATATCACACATATGATAGGTAGTATAAACACCATTCTAATTATATCAGGTGCATTAAATAAAATGTTTTTTAAAGAATTTAATTTTGAGAGGAAACCCTTACATCTTTTGAAAGATTTAACCAAAAACCCATGAGAAAGATATCATGTAATTGAAAATTTTATATCAGGAAATATAAAATGAATAGAAGAATAGATTTTCCAAAAGGATAAAAATTATTGATACATCATTATAAATATTTTATTACATTTTTCTATAATCATAATTTCTACTTAATTAAACCTTTATAACCTGTGTGTATGATATAAACATGAGATAAGCTTAGGTCATAGTCTCAGGTGGCTATTCAGCTAATATGGATCATGTGGAAATCTCTATGAGGTTGAAATTATACCATTTATGGTTTTAATAAAACCGAAATTACACAAGTTCAACTTGGTATTAGTCAAGGGAAAACCTCAATGAAGTTACCTCCCTTCAAATTTTGAAAAAATGGGCTTCATAAGGAATAATTCCACATCTATATGTAAATTATTCTTACTTTATTTATTGATTTTATAGTATGGTTACTTCAATTTATACAATCTAATTTAAAGGATAAGTTTTAACAGTCATATTTAATATTAAAATTTATCAATGATTTTTATTTTAATTTTGTTTTTAATATGGGACATGATATTAAGATAATATTTATTTAAGGATAATATATATTGAAATATTGGATTGCAACATTCTCCCTTAAAATATATTGCATCCTTATTATTTTAATTATTACTTACTAATGAAGTATGAAAAAGTTATATATAATATGACTCTAGATTAAATTTTCTAATTAATTATTAGTCACATTTTAACTTATAATAACTATAAGCCACAAAAAAATTCTTCTTAAAAATTTATGTTAAATACTTATCATGTTTTGGTGTTAAGAATTATTCTAATTTTTTTTGACTTCATAGTTCATAATTACTGATGAAGAATTGTCGTGTTCACTCTCAAAAATATTTATACTAAATGCAGCATAGTGGCTGACCTAGTTCGTTCTCTTGAAGAGCTTTTGTGGTTAATAAATCACTACTTATAGTCCAACTAATCTAATTCTTTTTGTTGTTTAATATTTTATGAAATAAATGTAATTGAATAAAATAAATGAAATTCATAAATCAGAAGAAACTAAAATTTAATTCTGAATTACCATGAAATGCTAAACAAAATGTAATTAGGGATTAAAGGAAGTTCTCCCGAGAGAATATCCAGGGAGCACCTTCATTGGGTAGCTTCAAATATTATTAGTGTACACACTCCATCGTATGTGTGCACACATTATTCTACCCCAGTTTTGAATGAAAAGTATACTTAGAAATCTCCAAGAACACCCTCCATCCACCTCCTCAATCGAGGGAAAATGGTTGTAGATTAAGAAGTTAACCTTTAGACAACCACAATGAGGATTAAACCCACTATAAATTATCCTTAGAATTAACTCAAAGAATATTAAAAATATGGTATTGGGCTCAAGAACAAGATTAATCCCTTGGTATATTCCTTTTATTAGTTACTCATGATCATGAGTATTATAGTTCACGATGGTAAGATGAGGGGAAGAAAAGAGGGTGAATCGGTGTACACAAAAATAAAAACAATGCATGAATTTATTAGAATTCTAAATTACAATTGAAAACTAAAATTAAAGAAAAGAAATAAAATAAAAAGAAAGGGGGAATATTTTCGGCTAGCATCCCTCGCTGGATATCTCCTCCTTGGTGTCTTGAAGGAATGGATGGGTAATGGGATGCTTTGGGAAGGAGTTGAGGGACTCCTTTTATAGGCAGAATTCTATCCCCTAAAGATTGCACGTTGTAGACCCCATTAATGAACTCTTCACGCGTTACACCCTTCATGAATGTTGTTCATAAATATCTTGTCCGTCTCTCCTCCAAATTTCAGCTAATTTGGAAGACGTATTATTAAGGAGTTATGAATTTTTGCATTCTTGGTTTCTGTTTCTGGACGAAGCTTCCAAGAAGGTTCCTCCAAACGTATGTCATTAAATATCCTCCTTAATGACCTCAAACATCCCCAAAATTTATTGTAGAGACTTCCCTATCTGTCATCGTGGTATCCCTATTAGAAACAGATCATTTAGATATGTTTAGGCTGTGTTTGATGTCCGTTACGTTGGGTGGGTACATGTTGTCCGCTCGGAAAAATTCCCAACTTCAATGAATTTTTAGACCCTTTATATGGCCGAATCAGCTCCTGGTCCAGAAGACAAAGTTTAAGGAAATAAAATAAGTATTCTAAAAAAAAATTTATCAGAAAATTTGGAAATATAATATTATGGATATGACCAAAATACCCTTGACGTAAAAATCTGTCTAAAATCTAGAATTAGGTGTTTTTTACATTTGGGCTCAAAATAACACTAAAACCTAAAAACATGACAATTACCCATCCAATAATAATTTTGTGGGATTATAAAAAATTATTTACAGTATAAAATATATGAAAATGTGAGCTTCATCACTCCCCCACACTTAAACATTGCACTACTGGGCAATCATCTTACATCCAAATCAAAATCCACACAACAATCAAAAATGAGAAAATATCAATGATTTTATCAAAAATAGAATTCCATCATGTCTCATATAAGAATAATAATTCTCTATTATTTTCATTTCAATCACTAAAATTTTTTCAACCTCATAACAATCCATGGCCCAATCACAACCTACCTCACATTGAATTTTATGTCAATCTTCACTCAAGAGAAATTGAATCTAGAGTTATACTCATACTTGAAATTCGCATGTATCACCATAGGTTTGCGAAAATTTTCATTTCTCCACAATGTGAAACATAAAAATGAATTTAATATTGAGGGATTTAATTAATGGTTCAAATGATTTTGTGGCTTAGGGTTGGTGGGAAAATTATTGAAAAATGTTCTAGGCTAGAAAGAAGAGGTTTGACTTTTAAGTATAATGCCTGATAAAATCAAGGGAAAACACAGGTAATTCCTCTCTCAATACCACTTGAAAATGTGAAATAAACTTCACCACCCCCTTTTATGACCTGGTACATGAGCCAATAAGTTCTTATAATGAATGATATCATCTATGTTATCCCTTTTTTTTAAATCTCCAGAAAGGCAAAACTTTATTTTCTTTTTCTTTTCAAGGAGGATGAGCTGAAAATTGAATACAATGAATGAATGAAAATTCATGCACTTATTTTTGAGAGGTACATGAGTCATAACAGAATGTAAAATGAGGAATTCAAAATCATCTCCATTTTTTCTTCTCTTTTTTTTGAAGGAGAAATGGATGAAACAAATAAAGCACAATGAAATGATGACACATGCCCAATTCTCTTATTGTATACTACCCGAAATATTGACACACAATTCACACTACCCATAAATGATACACATCCCAATGAACTCACACGAAAGGCCCTTCCCCCACACTCAAACTTTAAATATCCATGAAAAAATACTAAAAGTGCGGGTAGGTGAGGAAAAATTGGCTTGTAATGCGGCTTAAACCTATAAGGAAATTCATGGCATCTAAGGGCTTATGAAGGTTAAATTTTAAGGTGGGTATCAAGATAAAATTTGGCTAGCCAAAGAGATTCCTCAATCATTTTAAATACATTCCATGAAATCAAATGCTTCGAAAGAGAATTATTCAAAAATTCGGGTTCTCACACAAAATTCAAGTTTCCCTCAAGAAAGTGTGGGTATTAGGAAGAATATGAAAAAGTGGTTTAGAATACCTCATAGGATTGGAAAATTATTTTGAGTCAGTGTTTCATGGGCATGGATTTCAAAAATTATTCAAACTCATAAAAAGGATTGATAATCCAATTCAATAAAAATGTTTTCAAATCAACAATCATTTAAAATCCATTGTTTCAAAAATCATTTCAACTCTTTAAAAATCAATTGATGTGTGAAAAGTGATAAGAATATTCATTAACGCTAAAAATCCTAAAAATATAATAAACCAAAATGAAAATCACACAAGAAGAACTAAGAAAGTTGACACTCCCCCACACTTAAATTTAACTACCCCTTATTTCAACTCAACAAAATATAAATATAAAGGTAGAAATTTAAGGGAAGGAAAGATACAACCTGACATTATTTTAGAGGTGGATGACTTGAGTTAAGATCCTAGAAGCATCCACTTTAAAACTACAAGAATGTAATGAAGATACATAATAAAAATAAATAAAAAGAATGAGAAAGGGAAAAGAAAAGAGATAATGCTTGATTTAGACCCCCAAGCAGGTGCTAGGTTTTTACTGCCCCTAGTCAGGCAGTTTCAGTAGATTATCCCCAATCAGTTGTTGGGTGTGGTTTCTTTGAGATGAACCACCACATGGGAGTTTTCCCAATGTCCATGAATAAACACTGAAAGTAGAGAACCCCAAATAAGATAAGAATGTTCCAAACCCCCAAGAAAGAATACAGATAGAATTTAAGATCGAGAGTGGGATGGAATAGAAAATAGGGGTGCTCCCTGTTAACTTTTGTGGTGTCTCCTCCATATGATATTAAAGTTGATATAGAGGAGGTAGTTGCACCACCAACAGATTCTCTGGCTCTTCTTCATCGATCACCACTACTTTGGTGGTCTCATCATCAACATCCAAGGCCTGATCTGTATTTGTTGTATCAGAAATTTTAGGAAAGGATAAGTCAGAAAACAATTCAGTTTGAATAAAATTAAAAAATAACGAATCAATAAAGAAATCTTCCCTTTCAAGTATGTCTTCTAGTAAAGTGATCTCTTCATGAATGACTATTGGTGTTTCCATCTGAGCAGGTTCATCTTATTCCTTATCTTCCAAAGAAAGAGAGCGGTAGAAAGTGTCTGATGTTTCATTATCAATTATGGGAAGATCATGTTTCAATTTATCTTCAACAAAGTTATTCCAAGATTCTTCCAAAAAATGTTGACCTCCCATCAGTGCATCAGTTATAATGTGTACTTCTGGGACCTCCTCGAGAAATGGTTGAGTGCGACATGATGTGATTATTTCTTTTAGTAGATCTTTCTCACCCGCCTCAGGTTTTTTAACATAAAAAATTATTGGTGAAATCAATTTCGCCACTCGTTCAGGTTCAGGTTCTAGCTCAGGTTGGAATTTCTCTTGGGATGTGTGTACATATTCAGAAATCCATTCTATTTGGCTCTCCAGTTTTTGAAAATTATCACCAATCCTATGAAATTGAGAATCAAATTCATTGCAAACATTTTCTGGCACATGATATTGTTCATTCCATGAATAAAAATTTGAATTGAAAGACATCATAAACAAAGAATATTTTTGTAGTTTTGAAATTTATTATTTTTAGTTGTTTTTTTAATGAAAGAAAAATTATTTACACAATTTGAATAAAAAATAGTGATTTAAGAAAACTTAGCTCCACAGAAACGGTGCCAATTTGATGAAGCGTTGTCGTGTGCACTCTCAAAAATATTTATACTAAATGCAGCACAATGTCTGACCTAGGTCGTTCTCTTGAAGAGCTTTTGTGGTTAATAAATCACTACTTCTAGTCCACCAAATCTAATTCTTTTTTTCGTTTAATATTTTATGAAATAAATTTAATTTAATAAAATAAATGAAATTCATAAATTAGAAGAAACTAAAATTTAATTCTAAATTACCATGCAATGCTAAACATAATGTAATTAGGGAACAAAAGAAGTTCTCCCGAGAGAATATTCAAGGAGCACCTTCATTGGCCAGCTTCAAATATTCTTAGTGTACACACTCCATCGTATGTGTGCACACATTATTATACCCCATTTTTGAATGAAAAGTATACTTAGAGATCGCCAAGAACACCCTCCATCCACCTCCACAATCGAGGGAAAATGGTTGTAGATTAAGAAGTTAACCTTTAGACAACCAATGTGAGGATTAAACCCACTATAAATTATCCTTATAATTAACTCAAATAATATTAAAAATATGGTATTGGGTTCAATAACCTGATTAATCCCTTGGGATATTCCTCTTATTAGTTACTCATGATCATGAGTATTATAGTTCTCGATGGTAAGATGAGAGGAAGAAAAAAGGGTGAATCGGTGGACACAAAAATAAAAACAATGCATGAATTTATTAGAAATATAAATTACAATTGAAAACTAAAAATAAAGAAAAGAAATAAAATAAAAATAAAGGGGGAAGATTTGCGGCTGGCCTCCCTCGGTGGATATCTCCTCCTTGGTGCCTTGAAGGAATGGATGGAGAATGGGATGCTTTGGGAAGGAGGTGAGGGCCTCCTTTTATAGGCATAATTCTACCCCCGAAATATTTCGCATTGTAGACCCAATTAATGAACTCTTCACGTGTCCCACCCTTCATTAATGTTGTTCATAAATATCTTGGTCGTCCCTCCTCCAAATTTCAACTAATTTGGAAACCGTATTAAGGAGTTATGAATTTTTCATTCTTGGTTTCTGTTTCTGGATGAAGCTTCCAGGAAGGTTCCTCCAAAATTATGTCGTTTAATAGCCTCCTTAATGACCTACAACATCCCCTAAATTTATTGTAGAGACTTAACTATATGTCCTCGTGGTATCCCTTGTGGAAACACATCATTTAGATATGTGTAGTCTGGGTTTGATGTCCGTTACGTTGGGTGGGAACACGCTGTCCGCTCGGAAAAATTCCCAAACTCAATGAATTTTTGGACCCTTTAGATGGCCGAATCAGCTCCTGGTCCATAAGACAAAGTTTAAGGAAATAAAATATTTATTCTAAAAAAAATTAATCAGAAAATTTGGAAATATAATATTACGTAAATGACCAAAATACCCTTGACGTAAAAATCTGTCTAAAATCCAGAATTAGGTGTTTTTCAATTTGGGCTCAAAATAACACTAAAACCTAAAAACATGACAATTACCCATCCAATAATACTTTTGTGGGAATATAAAAAATGATTTACAGTATAAAATATATGAAAATGTGAGCTTCATCACTCCCCCACACTTAAACATTTCACTACTGGGCAATCATCTTACATCCAAATCAAAATCCACACAATAATAAAAAATGAGAAAATTTCAATGATTTTATCAAAAATAGAATTACATCATGTCGCATATATGAATAATAATTCTCTATTATTTTCATTTCAATCACTAAAATTTGTCCAACCTCATAAATCAATCCATGGCCCAATCACAACCTACCTTACATTGAATTTTATGTCACTCTTCACTCAAGAGAAATTGAATCTAGAGTTATACTCATACTTGAAAATCGCATGTATCACCATAGGTTTGTGAAAATTTTCATTTCTCCATAGCATGAAACATGAAAATGAATTTAATCATGAGGGATTTAATTAATGGTTCAAATGATTCTGTGGCTTAGGGTTGGTGGGAAAATTATTGAAAAATGTTCCAGGCTAGAAAGAGGAGGTTTGACTTTTAAGTACAATGCATGATAAAATCAAGGAAATACACAGGTAATTACTCTCTCAATCCCACTTTAAAATTTGAAATAAAATTCACCACCCCCTTTTATAACATTGTACATGAGCCAAGAAGTGCTTATAATGAATGATATCATCTATGTTATCCCTTTTTTTTCAAAGCTCAAAAAAGGCACAACTTTATTTTCTTTTTCTTTTTTTCAAGGAGGATGAGCTAAAAATTGAATACATTGAATGAATGAAAATTCATGCACTTTATTTTTGAGAGGTACATGAGTCATAACATAATTTACAATGAGGAATTCAAAATCATCTCCATTTTTTTCTTCTCTTTTTTGTAGGAGAAATGGATGAAACAAATAAAGCACAATGAAATGATGACACATGCCCAATTCTCTTATTGTATACTGCCCGGAATATTTACACACACTTCGCACTACCCATAAATGAAACAAATCCCAATGAAATCACACTAAAGGCCCTTCCCCCACACTCAAACTTTAAATATCCATGAAAAAAATACTAAAAGTGCGGGTAGGTGAGGAAAAATTGGCTTGTAATGTGGCTTAAACCTATAAGGAAATTCATGGCATCTAAGGGCTTATGAAGGATAAATTTTAATGTGGGTCTCAAGATAAAATTTGTCTATCCAAAGAGATGCCTCAATAATTTTAAATACATTCCATGAAATCCAAAGCTTCGAAAGCTAATTATTCACAAATTCGGGTTCTCACACAAAATTAAAGTTTCCCTCAAGAAAGTTTTGGTATTAGGAAGAATATGAAAAAGTGGTTTAGAATACCTCATAGGATTGGAAAATTATTTTGATTCAGTGTTTCATGGGCATGGATTTCAAAAATTAGTCAAACTCATAATAATTATTGATAATCCAATTCAAGAAAAATGTTTTCAAATCAACAATCATTTAAAATCCATTATTTCAAAAATCATTTCAACTCTTTCAAAATCAATTGATGTGTGAGAAGTGATAAGAATATTCATTAATGCTCAAAAATCCTAAAAATATAATAAACCAAAATGAAAATAACACAAGAAGAACTAAGCAGGTTGACACTCCCCCACACTTAAATTTAACTACCCCTTATTTCAACTCAACAAAATATAAATATAAAGGTAGAAATTTAAGGGAAGGAAAGATACAACCTGACATTATTTTAGAGGTGGATGCCTTGAGTTAATCTCTTGGAAGCAGCCACTTTAAAACTACAAGAATGTAATGAAAATACATAATAAATATAAATGAAAAGAATGAGAAAGGGAAAAGAAAAGAGATAATTCTTGTTCTAGACCCCCAAGCGTGTGCTAGGTTTTTACTGCCCCTAGTCAGGAAGTTTCAGTAGATTATCCCCAATCAGAAGGTGGGTGTGGTTTCATTGAGATGAACCACCACATGTGAGTTTTCCCAATGTCCATGAATAAACACTGAAAGTAGATAACCCCAAATAAGATAAGAATGTTCCCAACCCCCAAGAAAGAATACAGATAGAATTTAAGAATGAGAGTGGGAGGGAATAGAAAATAGGGGTGCTCCCTGTGAACTTTTGTGGTGTCCTCATCCATATGATATGAAAGTTGATGTAGAGGAGGCAGTCGCACCACCACCAGATTCTCTGGCTCTTCTCCATCAATCACCACCACTTTGGTGGTCTCATAATCAACATACGAGGCCTGATCTGTATTTGTTGTATCAGAAATTTCAGGAAAGGATAAGTTAGAAAACAATTCAGTTTGAATAAAATTAAAACATGACGAATCAATCAAGAAATATTCCCTTTCAAGTATGTCATCTAGTAAAGTGATCTCTTCAGGAAAGACCATTGGTGTTTCCATCTCAGCAGGTGCATCTTCTTCCTTATATTCTAAAGCAAGAGAGAGGTAGAAAGTGTCTGATGTTTCATTATCAATTATGGGAAGATCATGTTTCAGGTTATCTTCAACAAAGTTATTCCAAGATTCTTCCAAAAAATGTTGACCTCCCATCAGTGCATCGGTTGGAATGTGTACTTCTGGGACCTCCTCGAGCAATGGTTGAGTGCGAGATGATGTGATTATTTCTTTTAGTAGATCTTTCACACCCGCCTCAGGTTCTTTAACATAAAAAATTATTGGTGAAATCAATTCCACCACTCGTTCAGGTTCAGGTTCTGGCTCAGGTTCGGATTTCTCTTGGGATGTGCGTACATATTCAGAAATCCATTCTATTTGGTTCTCCAGTTTTTGAACTTTATCAATAACCCTATGAAATTGAGAATCAAGTTCATTGCAAACATTTTCTGGCACATGAGATTGTTCAGTCCATGAATAAAAATTTGAATTGAAAGACATCATGAACAAAGAATATTTTTTTGTAGTTTTTAAAATTTATGATTTTTTTGTTGTTTTTTTAATGAAAGAAAAATTATTTACACAATTTGAATAAGAAATAGTTAATGAAAACCACCTAGCTCCACGGAAACGGTGCCAATTTGATGAAGCATTGTCGTGTGCACTCTCAAAAATATTTATACTAAATTCAGCACAGTGGCTGACCTAGGTCGTTCTCTTGAAGAGCTTTTGTGGTTAATAAATCACTACTCTTATTCCACCTAATCTAATTCTTTTTGTTGTTTAATATTTTATGAAATAAATGTAATTTAATAAAATAAATGAAATTCATAAATCAGAAGAAACTAAAATTTAATTCTAAATTACCATGCAATGCTAAAAAGAATGTAATTAGGGAAGAAAGGAAGTTCTCCCGAGAGAATATTCAAGGAGCACGTTCATTGGCCAGTTTCAAATATTCTTAGTGTACAAAATCCATCGTATGTGTTCACACATTATTCTACACTAGTTTTGAATGAAAAGTCTACTTTGTTATCGCCAAGCACACCATCCATCCACCTCCTCAATCGAGGGAAAATGGTTGTAGATTAAGAAGTTAACCTTTAGACAACCACAGTGAGGATTAAACCCACTATAAATTATCCTTAGAATTAAATCAAATAATATTAAAAATATGGTATTTGGTTCAAGAACCTTATTAATACCTTGGGATATTCCTCTTATTAGTTACTCATGATCATGAGTATTATAGTACACGATGGTAAGATGAGAGGAAGAAAAGAGGGTGAATCAGTGGACACAAAAATAAAAACAATGCATGAATTTATTAGAATTCTAAATTACAATTGAAAACTATAAATAAAGAAAATAAAGAAAATAAAAATAAAGGGGGAATATTTCCGGCCGGCCTCCCTCAGTGGATATCTCCTCCATGGTGCCTTGAAGGAATGGATGGACAATGGGATGCTTTGGGAAGGAGGTGAGAGCCTCCTTTTATAGGCAGAATTATACCCCCGAAATATTGCACGTTGTAGACACTATTAATGAAATATTCACGCGTTCCACCCTTCATAAATGTTGTTCATAAATATCTTGGCCGTCTCTCCTCCAAATTTCAGATATTTTGGAAACCGTATTAAGGAGTTATGAATTTTTCATTCTCGGTTTCTGTTTCTGGATGAAGCTTCCAGGAAGGTTCCTCCAAAAGTATGTCGTTCAATATCTTCCTTAATGACCTCCAAAATCCCCAAAATTTATTTTAGAGACTTCCATATCTTTCCTAGTGGTATACCTGGTGGAAAAACATCATTTAGATATGTGTAGGCCGAGTTTGATGTCTGTTAAATTGGGTGGGTACACGCTGTCCGCTCAGAAAAATTCCCAAATTCAATGAATTTTTAGGCCCTTTATATGGAAGAATCAGCTCCTGGTCCAGAAGACAAAGTTGAAGGCAATAAAATAAGGATTATAAAAAAAAATTATTCAGAAAATTCTGAAATACAATATTACGGAAATGACGAAAAGACCCTAGACCTAAAAATCTTTCTAAAATCCAGAATTAGGTGTTTTTCACATTTGGGATGAAAATAACACTAAAACCTAAAAAAATGACAATTACCCATCCAATAATACTTTTTTGGGATTATAAAAAGTGATTACAGTATAAAATATCTAAAAATGTGAGCTTCATCACACTCCCACACTTAAACATTGCACTACTGGGCAATCATCTTACATCAAAATCAAAATCCACACAACAATCAAAATTGAGAAAATATCAATGATTTTATCAAAAATAGAATTCCATCATGTCTCATATATGAATAATAATTCTATATTATTTTCATTTCAATCACTAAATTTTTTTCAACCTCATAAATCAATCCATGGCCCAATCACAACCTACCTCACATTGAATTTTATGTCACTCTTCACTCAAGAGAAATTGAATCTAGAGTTATACTCATACTTGAAAATCGTATGTATCACCATAGGTTTGTGAAAATTTTCATTTCTCCACAGCATGAAACATGAAAATGAATTTAATCATGAGAGCTTTAATTAATGGTTCAAATGATTATGTGGCTTAGGTTTGGTGGGAAAATTATTGAAAAATGTTTCACGATAGAAAGATGAGGTTTGAATTTTAAGTACAATGCATGGTTAAATCAAGGGAAAACACAGGTAATTCCTCTCTCAATCCCACTTGAAAATATGAAATAAACTTAACCACCCCCTATTATGACATGGTACATGAGCCAAGAAGTGCTTATAATGAATGATATCATCTATTTTCTCCTTTTTTTTTCAAAGCTCCAGAAAAGGCACAACTTTTTTTTCTTTTTCTTTTTTTCAAGGAGGATGAGATGAAAATTGAATACAATGAATGAATGAAAATTCATGCACTTTATTTTTGAGAGGTACATGACTCATAATAGAATGTACAATGAGTAATTCAAACTCATCTCCATTTTTTCCTCCTCTTTTTTTTAAGGAGAAATGGATGAAATGAATAAAGCACAATGAAATGATGACACATTCCAAATTCTCTAATTATATACTACCCGAAATATTGAAACACACTTCAAACTACCCATAAATGATACACATCCCAATTAAATCACATGAAAGGACCTTCCCCCACACCCAAACTTGAAATATCCATGAAAAAATAATAAAAGTGCAGGTAGGTGAGGAAAAATTGGCTTGTAATGTGGCTTAAACCTATAAAGAAATTCATGGTTTCTAAGGGATTATGAAGGATAAATTTTAAGGTGGGTCTGAAGATAATTTTTTTCTAGGAAAAGAGATGACTCAATCATTTTAAATACATTCCATTAAATCCAAGGCTTCGAAAGAGAATTATTCACAAATTCGGTTTTCTCACACAAAATTCAAGTTTCCCTAAAGAAAGTGTGGGTGTTAGGAAGAATATGAAAAAGTGGTTTAGAATACCTCATAGGATTGGAAAATTATTTTGAGTCAGTGTTTCATGGGAATGGATTTCAAAAATTAGTCAAACTCATAAAAATGATTGATAATCCAATTCAAGAAAAATGTTTTCAAATCAACAATAATTTAAAATCCATTATTTCAAAAATCATTTAAACTCTTTCAAAATAAATTGATGTGTGAAAAGTGATAAGAATATTCATTAATGCTCAAAAATCCTAAAAATATAATAAACCAAAATGAAAATCACACAAGAAGAACTAAGCAGGTTGACACTCCCCCACACTTAAATTTAATTAACCCTTATTTCAACTCAACAAAATATAAATATAAAGGTAGAAATTTAAGGGAAGGAAAGATACAACCTGACATTATTTTAGAGGTAGATTCCTTGAGTTATGCTCCTAGAAGCAGCTACTTTTAAACTACAAGAATGTAATGAAAATACATAATAAAAATAAATAAAAAGAATGAGAAAGGGAAAAGAAAAGAGATAATGCTTGGTTTAGACCACCAAGCGGGTGCTAGGTTTTTACTGCCCCTAGTTAGGCAGTTTTAGTAGATTATCCCAAATCAGAAGGTGGGTGTGGTTTCTTTGAGATGAACCACCACATGTGAGTTTTCGCAATGTCCATGAATAAACACTGAAAGTAGAGAACCCAAAATAAGATAAGAATGTTCCCAACCCCCAAGAAAGAATACAGATAGAATTTAAGATCGAGAGTGGGAGGGAATAGAAAACAAGGGTGCTCCCTGTGAAATTTTGTGGTGTCCTCCTCCATATGATATGAAAGTTGATGCAGAGGAGGTAGTCGCACCACCACCAGCTTCTCTGGATCTTCTTCATCGATCACCACCACTTTAGTGGTCACATCATCAACATCCAAGGCCTGATCTATATTTGTGGTATCAGAAATTTCAGGAAAGGAGAAGTCAGAAAACAATTCAGTTTGAATAAAATTAAAACATGACGACTCAATCAAGAAATCGTTCCTTTCAAGTATGTCATCTAGTAAACTGATCTCTTCAGGAAAGACCATTGGGGTTTCCATCTCAGCAGGTTCATCTTCTTCCTTATCTTCCAAAGCAAGATAGAGGTAGAAAGTGTGTGATGTTTCATTATCAATTATGGGAAGATCATGTTTCAAGTTATCTTCAACAATGTTATTCCAAGATTCTTCCAAAAAATATTGACCTCCCATCAGTGCATCAGTTGGAATGTGTACTTATGGGACCTCCTCAAGCAATGGTTGAGTGAGAGATGATGTGATTATTTCTTTTAGTAGATATTTCTAACCCGCCTTAGGTTCTTTAACATAAAAAATTATTGGTGAAATCAATTCCACCACTTGTTCTGGTTCAGGTTCTGGCCCAGGTTCGGATTTTCTTGGGATGTGCGTACATATTCAGCAATCCATTCTATTTGGCTCTCCAAATTTTTAACTTTATCACTAATCCTATGAAATTGATAATCAAGTTCATTGAAAACATTTTCTGGCACATGAGATTGTTCAGTCCATGAATAAAAATTTGAATTGAAAGACATCATGAACAAAGAAGATTTTTTTTTAGTTTTTGAAATTTATGATTTTTTGTTGTTTTTTTAATGAAAGAAAAATTATTTACACAATTTTAATAAAAAATAGTGAATGAAAACCACTTAGATCCCCGGAAACGGCGCCAATTTGATGAAGTGTTGTCATGTGCGCTCTCAAAAATATTTATACTAAATGCAACATAGTGGCTGACCTAGGTCATTCTCTTGAAGAGATTTTGTGGTTAATAAATCACTACTTCTAGTACACCTAATCTAATTCTTTTTTTTTGTTTAATATTTTATGAAATAAATGTAATTTAATAAAATAAATTAAATTCATAAATCAGAAGAAACTAAAATTTAATTCTAAATTACCATGCGATGCTAAACGGAATGTAATTAGGGAAGAAAGGAAGTTCTCCCGAGAGAATATTCAGGGAGCACCTTCATTGGTCATCTTCAAATATTATTAGTGTACACACTCCATCATATATGTGAACACCTTATTCTAAACTAGTTTTTAATGAAAATTCTACTTAGAAATCACCAAGCACACCCTCTATCCACCTCCTCAATCGAGGGAAAATGGTTGTAGATTAAAAAGTTAACCTTTAGACAACCATAGTAAGGATTGCACCCACTATAAATTATCCTTAGAATTTAATCAAATAATATTAAAAATATGGTCTTGGGTTTAAGAACCTGATTACTCCCTTGAGATATTCCTCTTATTAGTTACTCATGATCATGAGTATTATAGTTCACGATGGTAAGATGAGAGGAATAAAAGAGGGTGAATCAGTGGACACAAAAATACAAACAATGCATGAATTTATTAAAAATATAAATTACAATTGAAAACTAAAAATAAAGAAAAGAAATAAAATAAAAAGAAAGGGGAAGATTTTCTGCTGGCCTCCCTCGGTGGATATCTCCTCCTTGGTGCCTTGAAGGAATGGATGGAGAATGAGATGCTTTGGGAAGGAGGTGAGGGCCTCCTTTTATAGGCAGAATTCGACCCCCGAAATATTGCACATTTTATACCCCATTAATGACCTCTTCACGCATTCCAACCTCCATGAATGTTGTTCGTAAATATCTTGGCCGTCTCTCTTCCAAATTTTATCTAATTTGGAAACATTATTAAGGAGTTATGGATTTTTCATTCTCGGTTTCAGTTTCTGGACGAAGCTTCCAGGAAGGTTCCTCCAAAAGTATGTCATTCAATAGACTCCTTAATGACCTCCAACATCCCCAAAATTTGTTTAGATACTTCCCTATCTTTCCTCGTGGTATTCCAGGTGGAAAAACATCATTTAGATATGTGTAGACCGAGTTTGATGTCCGTTACATTGGGTAGGTACACGCTGTCCACTCGGAAAAATTACCAACTTAAATGAATTTTTAGACCCTTTAGATGGCTTAATCAGCTCCTGGTTTAGAATACAAAGTTGAAGGAAATAAAATAAGGATTCTAAAGAAATTTTAATCAGAAAATTTAAAAATATAATACTACGGAAATGACCAAAATACCCTTGACGTAAAAATCTGTCTAAAATCCAGAATTAGGTGTTTTTCACATTTGGGCTCAAAATAACACTAAAACCTTAAAAAATGAAAATTACCCATCCAATAATAATTTTGTGGGATTATAAACAATGATTTACAATATAAAATATATGAAAATGTGAGCTTCATCACTTACAGTGAAATATTATCATAAATTGGATTAATTTATAAAATGAGATTACCTATTTTTTTAATAGATAAACCACACACACTTATATCTTTACCCCCATGGTTCCTCAACTTGGTGATGCTGGTGGAGAGTTAATGTCAAATGATGAATTTGATTAAGAATGATCCTCCTCCTTATGAGGCTCACTGTGATCCCTTTAGACCCCTCCCAAACCATTATTAAGTATCCCTCTCAACTTCAATGAATTTTTCCCTCTTACTATTATCCATCTCCTACATTTCCAACATTAATAAATAACCATCGATATCTTCATCTTCTTATTGCACAAATCTTTTTAGTTCCCTATCCATAAAAATATCTCAACTAAAGGTTGGTAGGGGATAAATTCTTTAACATGTATACTTAGAGTGGGTATTCGTGTTTCCAAATAGTTCCTTCCAATACCTAAACTTTTTTCTACACACGCTGCTTGGGATCATGTGCTCTGGGGAATCAAACCTGATTCTGGAACTACTACCAGCCATGGGGTCACATGGTAGTCTTTTTTTTCACCTAACATCTATTTCCTGTGGAACTAGTGGTTGAAGAGGGTGTTTTATTCTACATCCACCATTTTAATAATTCTTCAAACTTTATGGAAACATTAATGCCTATTCACGATTGTGGTGCATTAATGGATGATGATGTAAATGATTCTTTGTTGCTATATCCTATTGTAGTAATGTTAATAGTTATCCATGATGGGTGTTGGTTTTTGATTTTGGCCCTATCCATTTTTAATAGTGAGGTTGTTGTGGGTAATCTAACCAAGATAAGTGAATATAGAGTATATGATAAATACATTATTTAAAATATATCTAAAGGACCTATACTAAGATTTATTTTATTATATACATAAAATTTGAAAAGTTACCATCATAGAACTAGATATTTTATTTGATAAACAAATATCAGGGTGGTACAATTTAAAAACAATATTGAAAAAATTGAATGGATAGAATAAAATCCCATATTAGTTATCATAATCCACCTCAATAGAAGTCATTGAATATTATCTACCTTATTCCCTTTGATATGGTGGTTGTTCACACTTATCATTCATATACTCGATGGATTTATAAAACTGACTTGGGCAACGTCCAATATTTCCACACTTATGGAATCGAACCATTAGTGGTGCTTTTGGAAACATGTTTTCCATTACCATCATGATAACTAACCTCCTCATTTTAATATGGAATTTTATGCTTTTTGACCCCCTCTTCTACAATTTAAACATCTTCCAGTCCCCTTAAATAAATTACCTCAGAGCTTCTTCAAACATTTTTAAAATAAATGGAATTAAACATTAATTACTTTATAATCTTCATAACATGATATTCCATGATAATCCCTCCTTATTTTCTTTAGTGTGTTTAGTAATTTGAATTTGTTCACAATATTAGTCATATTTTGTGATAAATGGTTTTACATAATCATGAGGTTTCTCATTCGATCTCTCATCACGACGGGGTTTTCATTGAGGTAATATTCATATTTTCCCTCAAACCCATGGTTCATTCTAGTTCCAACCCTTACTAAAATAATAAGGGTTGACACGAGTGAAAAACAATTAACAATATAGGAGAATTATCATAATCATAAAAGGAATACAAGCTTAAAATAGATTATTCTTTTACATTTTCATGTTTACCCATAGTTCCTTTATCTTATCCTATATCCATCATAGTTTATCCTAGGTTACATTAAGTTGGGTTGTGTTATGCTTCTCAACATAATACATCAATGTAAAAAGAAAATCAATCCTTCATAATGGTTCGTAAAGAAAATTTGAATTAACCTAAGCATATACCATGGGAGTGCCAAACCAATTTTACCGTAAGGGTCCATTCACCATGAACCAGAATGATGGATGATATATACTCAAACAAAAATATTTAATGTTATTACCCCTAGATAATTTTTTTCCAAAACTAAATCCACTTTTAGTTTCCGAATAGGGATATATTTCTTGAAAAACCACAATCCTTTTATTACCATAATTTATGATGTTCTCTAATAATTTGGATTTTCTTAAGGGTTCTCAATTAAGTTTTATTATCCTTATTTCTAGAAATAACTAAACCTTACTCTGATACTAACTGAAGTGATCCAAGTAAAACACACATAAATAACACATTGATTCCAAGTATTAATTAATATATATCATAAATACTCTCAAAACCTATAGAACTAAATTTTTAGGGACATAGAGTCTAGAAAAAAACACAGATTTAATATTCTATGAATATTTCAATATAAAATAAACCCCCTATTAGACATTACTTGAGACACAATAATCTTAAAATCCTAAGGATGAGAATACCTAATAAGGGGTGAAGTCAAAGATACAATAAGGGATAACATAACAAATACCATAATGTTTAGATCATTAAAATGTGGACAAACATGAATAAGGAAAAATATATGATTTAAAAATAATATAAATAAATAAGTTTTAACTATAAGAACAGAAGATATACATATCATCTCAAACAATAACACTTTTACCATGACATGATAATATAAAACATAAATCATATAAAATGATTCATGGAATGTAGGAAATAAAGTGACAGAACCATGAATATAGGATTTATTATCTTTGTGAACCTAGCTTATTGAAAACCCATTAACTCATAAAATTATGGGTAGAGGTAAATTTCATCACCCTCAACCTTTCTAATCTAATTTATTTTCTAACTTATTTGAACATAAAATTGTGAGTAGAGCTAAATTCTATCACACCCACCCTTTATGAACCTATCTACTCATAATACGTATATTTTTTATAATTAAAAATAATTCAATTTTCACATAATAAATAAACCATTAAAATAAAATGGGTTTCATAAAAAAATGCAGATCATTCAATTTTCATAAGGAACCCATGGGAATAAAATGGGCTTTATAAAACACTCACACGGTATAAAATAACATTATGAACTAAATCATTTGATACCAAAAACTTGATCACCCAAAAAAAATCCCATAATAAAATAATAATTTAGGGTTAAACATGAACCATACCTTTATTTTAGGTAGATAACCTTGAATATAATAAAAACTCGATATCAAAAAAATATTTTTGAAAACCTTTTTTTCGGTTGTAAAATTCATAGTTTCAAGTATATTTTCAAAAATTATCCTTCGTTTTTAAGAAAAAAAAGTAAATCCCTTCATGAAAATAGAATTTATTAATTTTTTCCCTATAATTAAAAATATATCATCACTTAAAATAGAAAAAATAGAAAAAAAAGTTCAAATAATAAATTGTATAACTCAAATAATGGAGTTTGAGTTACAATTCCCTATAAACTTTAAAAAAGGTTATAATAAAAACCCCTTAAAAGTGAGAGATAATTAATTTGAAGTTAAAATACTATGAATAAAGATATTTTATGATGTTATGTATCTAATAGTATGTATACAAACCATTTAAATGAGACTAGGTGTGTAAAAGAAAATGGGTCTCAAAGAAGAAAACTTTGAGATAAAACCCTTACATATTTTGAAAGATTTGAACAAAAAATACATGAGAAATATAACATGAATTTGAACATTGAATATCATGAAATATATTATAATAATGATATAAAAATTAAAATGGGTTTGTAAGTACACCATAAAAAAGTAAACATGGAGTATAACATAAACATGTCCTAATGAAAGGAAATTGAGATGGAAACCCATACCTTGTTTCTCCTATTAGTCGAATGAACTATAATATCTCAAATAAAAAAGTTATATATTTTAATAAATAATTTAAAAACCATATTAATTCCTAAAACTATTTATAATGTTCATTTATAATCATTATCTATATGTATATTAGTTATTTTTTTCCAATTTTCCCACATTAAGTGTTTATAGTTTTGACCGTTTATAGTGGTTTCTTAGAAGCCGTGTCAGTATTCGTTATTACTAAAAGTTTAATCATCAAAATTTAATTAAAGTAACTATAATTGATTAATTATAATGATTTATGATGTTTATATTTCCTTTCATGATTACTTTTTTCTCTATCTTATAAGATGAAATCGACGATAAACATTTTTCGATGTTTTTCAAACTATAAAGGGTGTTTTCTTAATTAATGTGTTAAAAAATGATGTATACTTTAAATAAAAAAATTATTTATATATTTATATCATATTATACAAGTAATTAATTTTTCATAATCATCCATGGCATAATTTTGTAGCATTGTTCAAGTGGGTGGTCAAACCAACCCAAACATGAATATATCATGATTATCGATGATTATGAAGTGATTTAGTTGAAATATAATTACAAAAGTAGAATAATTTTACAATTTAGTGTTTATTAGTGTAATATATTAGAATTATTAATGAAAAAGAATAATAATTAATGGATATGAAAAATATTACACAATTTGAATTAAAGATTTTCCCCATAGTATGCTAGTTTTAGACGATTGAATTAACGATAAATGTTTTCTGATCACATCATTAACAGGTCATCATATTTTTTATATTAAAACCTTAATTATATCATAAAAATAATATTTATACACTGAAATCTTTTTCATGAACAAACATGTATGGTGGTGATGAAATTAAAAATAGAAATTGATCGTTCATTGTAGGCGGTAGTCTACATGTACACATAGATGATGATTTCATTTTCCATAGAATGGGGAAAATGAGTAATGTGGTTAATCATTTTAAGATCTAAAATATGTAATAAATATAATAATTATATATTAAATTTCCTATTAGGGACCTAAATTTATGGTGTTTAAGGAAAACTAAATATGTTGTGATGTAGAGGTGGTGGCCCATACAACACATGATTCATATTATCATTTTTCTTAATGGAAGAAGGTGAGAGTGGTTAATTATTATTCCATAATTATAATAAAATGAAAGTATAACAATGATAATGATTTTAACATTTTAATATGGTGAAAACAAATTTTAAGTTGAAGAAAAGAAAATAATAAAATAGAAAAAAATAAAGAGAGGATGGGAAATTATACCTCACTTCTTAGATTATCACCTTTGTGAAGGGGATTAAAACTTTTGAGGATGGTATTTTTAGAAGAAAAAATACTATTTAAAATGTCTAGGAGTGTTTATAATAGTTTTGGGGTATAATTTTGTTTGAAATTTTTGGGTTTTTGTTTGAAGGTAACTGAGGATAGGAGTTCACCTATTATAAGAAAAAATAAGTGACATTTTTATAAATACCCAAAACTATTCAATAATGGGAATTAAATATGAAGTAAAGTTCCTATAAAACTGATTAATAATTTATTTTAGAGGATATAAGGTCAATAATAACCTTCACCATTAAAATATAAAGATATTTTATTCATTTTGGTCTCTTTACTTCTATGGTTAATCGCTTTTACCATTTTAGTTTTCACCAGAGTAAATAGTTTTCAACAAGGTAATTTATCATTTTACCTAAAATAAAATGGTCCATATTATATAATTTGGACCTAATGATTCCAAATTTTAAATATTTTTTGATTCTATTTTTAATATTGTTAAAAATTAATTTTAAAATACTTAATTTGTAATGCATTGAAATCCCCTTTTTTTGAATTTTTTTATTAAATTCCAAAAAGAAAAATATGTATTTCTAAATAATTTTTTTAAAAATTATAAATAAAATTATAAAATATATATATTTTCTAATAAAATAGATTCATAAATTTAAAATTTATAGTAATATACTAATAATGTCATAAATTCATGTTATTTATAAAAACAATATTTTGTACTATTCACCTAAAAATCAATTATTTTTGAAAAATATCAAAAATTAATCTCAAAATAATGTAAACATGATAAATCCAAAAATGATGTTAATTTTTTCAAATTCAAATCCTAAAATTTATGAATTTTTTAATTTAAAATGTAAAATATAGAGAAAAATTATTTTTATTGAAAAAAGACTTTTGATATATTAACTTTTATTTTTATAATAAATTAATAATTAATATACTGTTAACATATTATTCATAATATATATATATATATATATTGTTATTATTTAACCATAATATACTTAGTTCTTTGAAATAAAATAAAAATTTCTAAAAAAAATAAAAATTTAAGAATAAAGTGAATTTAGAAAAAATGAATTTTCAAAAATTGAAAAAATTCATGATATATATATATATATTATAATATTTTGACATAATAACAATTTATACTTACATAACCCCTTATTAACTCCATGTCATACCTAAGCATCAAATAATATCTAGTTGTAGTTTTTGGGTGGCGGTTTAGGAAGCATGGATCTTGTGGTAATCACCATGAGCTTGAAATTCTCCTATATACGGTTTTAAAGAAACTGTAATTTAATGTGTTTGGAATGGGATTAGTTAAGGGAAAACCTTATAAAATCTATATCCATTCCATGTTCAGACAAATGAGCTTCATAAGGAATACTTCCAATTCTAGATTCCATTTTTGTTACTTTTTTTATTGATTTTATAGTATGGTTACTTCAATTTATACAATCAAATTTGAAAACAAAGTTTTAATGGTTATATTTAAAATTCAAAATAAATCAAGGATTTTTATTTTAATTTTTTTTTCATGTGAGAAATGATATTAACATAATATTTATTTTGGGATAACATATTGTGAAATGTTGTGTTGATATAGAATTTATTATAGAGATAATTATATCTCTATGAAGAAGGAAAATACATTAGTTACTTCCTTGTAATGTAAAAATATAATTTGAGTATATACATGGATGAATTTGGAATAAATTTTGATGATTATAGAACGAGTCTTTAAATTTTAGAAACTTGCACTAAAGATGTCAGAAATGTGAACATTTCCCACAAGATAGTGAAGAACAATTAAAGAATTCCTTGAAATATTTTTTATTGCATTGAGATTTGTGAAGATATGATATATTTTTAATTTATGTTGAATATGAGATTGAGAAGAAATATATCTCTTATGACATTAATTTGATCTAGAGGAAGCTACTCATGGATGAAACTTAGTAATTTTATACGTGTGAGTTAACCAAAAATACAGGTATACCCTAGTTTGGACACCCAAGAAGCCTAGGTATAAACTAGGATATGATTAAGTGTCTTCCTTCATAGGCCTAGTCATGGAGGAGTTTAGAAGGAGCACAATGGAAGTATGGAGCATTCATGAGTCATGTAGAGTTGATATAGCCACCATATAAGGGTGTAGAATGGCGATGTAGAGGCTTGTGTGTGAGGTGTCAGTGCCACCCAAAGTAGATCTAATACTATAATAAAAAAGGTTGAAGATGCATGTTGGGTTATTAAAAAGATAAAATATTGATATGGGACTCTAAAAACAAAACAATATTCATTAATATTTAAAAATCATGGAAATAATATGGGCTATCTGATCTATTTGATATGATCCATCCAATCACGCCACATGATCATCTTCCCCCTCCTAACAAAACTGCAGACTGATCTTTATAAAAACCATCTGACCAACAACATGTGAGTTATAAAGGGTTGATATACAAACTGCATGTAATTATTCATACTTATGTTGTGTTGTAATGAAATTAACCACATGAAGGTTGTTTATTTGGTCACTTCATTGACCACAAGATGAACATGGACTAACTGCATGAAAGGATTTGCACAAAAGGAGAATCTACCACATGAAGAATTTGAAGCAAAATCACTAGAATAACTATGCACATCGAGTTCATCCTACCTCATGAATAACTATTGACCATACATACTGTGAAATTATTTGATCAACCATGCATGAACTATTAAGATACCACATAAAATAAATATTATCATGATTAATCGTAAATAATTGATGAAGATCAATTGTGAGTGAATCAATAATATTGTGGGGATATGATTTTGTTTGATACATTCAGGAATCTTTGTTTCCATGAACATAATACTATAAATATGATATAGAAAATAGATACACTTAACAATTGAAGAGTTCAATTGAAGGGAAGTTGCTATTATATAAATGTAGTAAAATTTAGGTGTGAATGTGTAAAAGGTATTGAACATAACATGGAATTGATGAAGTGAGATCCATTGGTTAATATTGATAAAACAAAGAAACGAAAATGTAGGAGTTTCTATACAAAGGATTATATAGGACTTTAAAGAATAGAATTATTATAAAATTCATGAATTCCAAATACCGTCGTAATAGGAAAAAAATGAAGAAATCATGGGTGAAATATTGAGGAGTTTAATGTTAAGATACATGCATGCATATTCATTCATTTTTAATGAAAATAGAAGAACTATTCCACATAATTAATATTAAATAATCATTTGTGGTTATGAAGAAATGAATATATGTGGTATATTTGGAAGAGATAAACATGATTATATACTGAGTTATGATTCTAATGGAAGTATATGATGATTATATTAAAACTGTGATTCTTTCCATAATAAATTAAGAAAATTGTATGAAAGATCTCCAAGATGCAACCATGTGATGAAGAATGTGGTCTGCTATTTACACATTATATCTTGTAATTATAAGATTTTAGGATGAATATTTTGTAGAGAATAAAGGATTGTAATTTTCTATGAATTTTGGATAATTAAAGGGAAGATTCAATGATTTTAGATATCATACGATGAAGTTTAATTTAAATAATTCATCTATATTTTTATAAGTATTTTTATGAGAAATTAAATTAGAATATTTTTGAACGATTTAAATGAGATCGGGTTTTCTTGAAGATTAAAGTAATCTCGATGATAAAATACACTATGAGAGATTTCATAAGAGTTGAAATACAAATAATACAAGGTATTTTGTGGAGTTGAATGCACTATATTTTAGGAAGTTTTAATACCAAAATTTATGGGCTATTGACTAATAATAATAATATTCACATATAGTGAACATAAATATGAGAATAATGAGAATGAAAAAAAGCATTAAAACCTATATTCGAAAGAGAAACATTAACCATAATATTTAAATATTCAACTCTCCTTTAAATGAATACTATTTTTGAAAGTGTGTACCACAAAAAAAATCAAGATTAAACAAGTAATGATATACTATAGAAATATTTTTATTTTAATATGACTATTATGACCTAGATTTTGGATTAGTGGATATGAATAAGAGTAAATGAATTTTAAAATATATGTAGAAAATTTTTCCAAATACAAATTTATTTATTATTTCTTTGGAAAAAAGTATACAATTTTCAATGATAATAATAGAAACATATAAGGTTAATAATAGTTGAGGTTTAAAAGTTTATTTTTTATAAAAGTGGTTTTTTAGTATATTTTTTATTTCCATTTAAAATATAAATTTTATAATTTTATAATTGAATTTTATAAAAAATATTTCAATCTTTTTAGAATTTAAAAATTCTAGTAAGGTTAATTTGTAGGATTTTTCTAAAATAGTTATTTTTTTGGGTGAATAGTGAAAAATACCAATTTTACAAATAATCTCACTTATATAAAATTGTTATTAAATAATAATGACTTATAGTTTTATGAAACCTTTTTAACAGACCAAATATATATCTAAGAAGTAATCTAATTCATTTAAATATAAAATGAAAAACGTATAAATCTATGTTTGATATTTTGGAAATCTAAGTAATGTTTTTATTCAAATGAAAAATATTTTCAGTACTTCTCTTTTATTTGAGTTTCAAAAAGATATATTTAAATTTAGAATTGGTTTGAAAGTAAAATAAATCTAATTTTATTGAAAATATCCAATTAATTAAATGGTAATCAAACTTATACTTTAATCAGCTTGAAAGTAAAATAAATCTCTTTCTATTCAATACATGTGCTGTAACTGATGTGTAATAGTGTTTGGCATGAAATATTCAGTGATGGTTAAACCTAATATTTTTTTAGGTTTTTGGTTGGATCTTGAAATTAGTGTTATATTTTCTAGATTTTTATATGATGAAAATGTGTTTGGACTGTGGCAGCTTAAGTAGGTATCCATTTGGAAATTGTAAGTTTCATGTGTACTGGTCTCTCATTTTTCTAGGTTTTTTAGTTGATCTATATGAAAGTTTAAAGTATTTTATGTTTATAAATACAACATAATATTTTATTAATTAAAATCTAAAAAATGAATGTTGGATGGTGTAAAATCATTTTTAGGCTTAAAAAGATCATTTTTATAAAAAATGTTTTCATCGAATTTTGTGAATTTATGTTAAAAGTAATATTTTTCACGTATAGAAAATGAATCTTATAAAATGGATTCCATATTTGGGATCATAATATGATAATTTTTTTATAATTTTTAAATTCATTTTTAGGCATAATGAATAGTAACCATGTAAAAAATTTATCACCATGGTAAAGACTAAAACATGTTTAAAGTGTTAAATCGAGGGTTAAAGCCTTAAAATATCCAAAAAAAATCATCTTATAATTGGTGTATTTGGTTATATTCAACATCATTTTAAATTATCTTTATCTATGGATAAATTCGGATCCTCTTTCCCTGTATATGACTTCCCTTTTATATTAATAAAATTATATTTCAAAAAATGTCACTCTCTCTCAACAATTATATTATCATTATAAGGATATAGATATTAATAATACATGAATGAATCTAGATTATAAAACTGAATATAGATAAACTAATTTTATGATATTAGTTTTTTCTATTTTTTTTGAATATATAATTACCTAGGATGCTTACGCATCACTGATGCAGTGTTGTATAAGCGGGTGAAAAATAAAAGTAAGTAATTTTAAAAATATTACAAGTTATGTGTTTTAGATAAGTTAGAGTCATTAATTATTTTTATGGATAAAAATAAAATGTAATTAATTTTTCAAATATTAAAATTATAATTCCATTGTTATCTTGATTTCTTTAAATTCAAAATATGTGAATAGTCATTAAAATGAATTAAAATAATATTTAATATTTAAAAATAATTATAAAATCATTAGAATATTATAAAAATACTATATTAACTAAAATATATGTTTCATTATCTATTATATATGTAATGATTCATTTCTTTCCCACTTGGAATTTTTAAAATAACGTTCATGACCCTTAAAGATTGAAATATTTGTTAAAATGGTTAAGTTTAAATAGGGTTAACGTGGGGGTTAAAGAAAATATAAGGTTTAAAATAGAACATAAACTTGGAAATATTTGATTGGTTGGTTATATTTCGATCTTATAATCCTTATATTCATATATAATGAAATTTTTTGTTATTTTATAGGAGTAATACATATATTATATATTAATGTTTCAATTATTTACAAGTTTTCCACCCATATCACTTATAAAAGGGAACACATTTTCCTATATTTTTCACATCATTTAATCCACTTATATTGTCCAATACCTTCTAAAATACATTCATATATTCCTTAATAATTTCTTACATGTTATATTATTCCTCAAATACCATCCTTTGAAGGCATAAAGTGTAATACAAATGAGTTTTTTCAAAGAAGAGGTATAAATCTTAACCGAGTGTTTCCATGTTTATTTTTTATTCCACATAAAATAAATCTTATATTACCAAGATGATATAATAAAATAATTATCTTATGTAAAATAAAATATTATTTTATTTTTAATGACCCCTTTTCATCTCCTCTCCATCAAATGGGAAAGGAATATGTATGGACTACCATCTCTATGAAGTGATATATTTTATTCTTCATTAATACTTCATATGGACGGTTATAAAGATGAAATTAATGAATATATATGATATTTATGAAATTATTATTATTATATAAACATAATATATCTTATAAATTCTTTCCCTGTCATTCATTTTAAAATGATAACATCTCTCATGCGTATGTGTAGGTTACCACATCCATACAGTGATGTGATTCATTTTTCATTTCCTTCATACAAGGATGGTTTTAAGGATGATTTTAATTGATTAATATTATATTTTTATTTTTATTTTTAATCTTCAAAATAAAAACTTTATCTACTTTAATTTCTTTTCATCTATTATAAAAATGAAAATTTCTCTCAGGCGTACATACGGGCTACCTTCTCCATGAAATTATGTATTTAATTCATCAAGACCATTTTTAATGGATAATTATAAAATTATATTGAATGTTGAAAATTTATAATTATATATATATTTTTATATTATAGTGATTATTATTCCATGACCAAGGTTCAAGGATCAAAATCATTGAACCAAAAAAATTATGGAAAACAAAACACTTAACACCAACATAATTGATTTTAACAATGAATTATGACTAAATTGGTAAAAATAAGTTATGAATAAATTATATACATAAATATAAATATAATTATTTTTCTTATATAGATTAATAATAAATATAAAATTATTATACAAGCGGTTGTAATACATCTGACCAAGCGGTAATCCAAGGTAAGGGTTTCCTACCTCATATTTTCTTCTTTGAGACATGTTTTGGATAACACACCTATTACCATTACAAGGTGTATATGATAACACTTTGAAATATTATATCATGATTTAGTTTTTAATAATTTTAATTAAATCTCCATTTATTTTCTACCTTTCAAGAGATTTTTATTGAAGTGTTTAAAAATTAGTAAGGGTTCTTGGTCTCACTTTCGATTCTTTGAGACATGTTTCATATTTTGCACTATATTTTATTTTATTTTGGGTATTTTATTCCCCATTAATATATTTTGATATAATATTTGAAATTATTCATGGGATTTATAGAACCATTTCATGTTAAATATTTCTATGGCTTTTCATTCGAATGTTACCAACATCGTAAAATTTTATTTTACAATCTCATTATTTATTTAGGATCATTTAGGATTAATTACCCATTATGAGAATTTATATATTCTTTATTTATTAAAACCCGTATATTTTCTTATCCTATAGTTATTTATAGGTCTCAGATGTTTTTATTCTAGTATCTACTCTCTTTGGTACTCAAAAATCAAAAGTTTTTTTTAAGAAAAATGGAAATTATTTCTCATTTTAGGTCGTGAATATTTTTCTTCCATGTCGAAATTTTCTAAAATGTTTCAAGATTGTTAATTTATATTATCTAGTGACTGTGTAAAGTCATTTTAAACCATATTTTAATTTATTTAAATGTTTTATAAATGAATATTTTTAAGGTTTTATGAATGATTTGTTTTTGACTTTACTTACAAAAATGCTAAAGGAATATTTTTAATGTATATGAATTTAATGAAAATATCTACCTCTATGACAATTATTTTATCTTTGAATTCGTCTATAATTTTTTTTATTTAAATAAAATAATTTTTCATAATTATTTGAATTTTTATTTTTTATAAAATTCAATATTTTCTAAAAATGAGGAAAAGAATTTTGGAAGTGATTTATAAATTATTTTTTAAAAAAGTTAAAAAATATCTAAGAAAAGTTCATTTTTTTAATTTCACTCTATATAAATTTAAAAATAAATTCCCTGATTTTAAACATTAATTTATGATGAATTGATGGTCTTATATAATTCTTTATTGATTTATGGATTATACATTATTTTGAGATCATTCACTTTATTATGATCATCTTCTATATCACTTTTCATTATTGTTTGAACATTATTTTTCTACTTCATATCCATAATATTTTATAACATTGATATATTTATCATTTCAATATTGTTTTAAATTTATACCATTGCTACATTTGGTTTTAATTGAATTAAGATTATTAATAAAGTCACTCCATTTACTAGGGACATATTGTTGTTTAGTATTCATAATGAAATACATATATCTATTGATGAACATAGAATTTTTTTTATCTATTATATATTTGAGATAATATATAAGTAATTAATTAGAAATATATAATTTGGAGGTGGGCCCTGGGTTAGATAACCACTTGATGAATTTATAGGTCACATGTGATAAACTTTCCAGGGTTTTTGGTGAATTTTTAATAATTATTTATTTTGTTTTGGGAAAAGAATTTTATGGTATGATTATGATGTTTGAAATTATACATTCCATCATTATGAAATCAATTATTTTTTTCCATGTGATCATTTTTTTATGTTTTCCATGAAAACAATTCATGATCATGTTTTAAGTTGAATGACCCATTTGATAAGTACATACTTTTTCATATTTATCATACCTTGTTTAATATATGATGGATTCCACTATAAAATTTATCTTACTGATTATTTTAGGTCAATCTTATTATGTTTTGATTTCCACAGGTGAGGAAGAATGATATTATGTGAGATAACTCTAGAAAGGTTTCATGTGTCGATAATTTTGTTGGGGATGTTGAAGATTTATTATGAAATATAAAAATAGGGTAAATTGGAAAAAATTTCTATTGTAAGAGAATGTGTAATACCTTTATATTATAAAATAAGAGCATGTTTGATAGCTTATAGGACACACAACACTAATCTTTAATGACTATGAAATATTATTATTCAAATATGACCACTATAACCTAGCCATTGAATTGGGGGATATATATAAGAGTAATTAAATTATGAAATATACATATAATTTTAAATATCTATAAACATGTATTTATTATTGATTAGGAAATAAGAACTCAATTTTTGGTAAATTCATTTTATGATTCAAAAACATTTTTTAATCATTTTTTTAAATTTTTATGAGAAAATATTATAATAAATTTATTAATTTTTTATAAATTTTATTTTATAAAATGTTAATATTTTCTAAATCAGCATATAAAAATTATCTTAGGATGAAATTTTGATATTTTTATGAAAAAATTGATTTCTCAGTTAATAAAGAAAAATACTAATTTTATAGAAAACAATCATTTATTTTTAAGTATAAAAAAATCCCCATTTTGATTTGAATTAGTTTTAAAATTTCATAAGTTATTTTTTATTAAAAACAATATAATTATTGTAATTTTAATCAACATGATTCTTAATTTTAATATAAAAATATTTGTATACTTAAAAATGATTTTATTGGAAAACTGTTTTTCTTCACATTCTTTGAGTTTATTTTAAAATTAATTTTTACAAATTATAATTTAATAAAATGGATTAAATATTTGGAATCATCATTTCCAAATTTTACAAATAGGTCAATTTTATTTTTTCTCATAATGAATAGTAAACTTGGTAAAATTTATCATTGCAGTAAAGGGTGAATTGGGTAAATTAGGGTTAAAAATTATGAGAAAATGATTTAAAATCCCCCTTAAATGTAAATTTATTATATGGTATAATTTTATTTCTTCCATACCCATACATTATTTGAAAATATATAATTTTGGTTCCTGTTTTCTTTCATAAATAACTTTATATTATTTTATATAATGAAGAATTACAAAATATAACTTTCTTGATTTTAATATCTATAATATGTTTTTATAACGATAAAAAAAATTCATGAATGGTTCTAAATGGTTATTTTTAAAAGGAATATTTTTTATTATGTTAATTTATTATTAATTTTTATTGATAAAATAATTACCTTAAATTCTTATGCGATTTCAATACAGTTCTAGTGAACGGAGTAGAAAAATCTAGTAAATGATTTTAAAAACATAAAAAGTAATATTTTTTGGGATATTTATGGTTTTATAGAAATTTTTAGATATATATAGTGTATTATAAATATGTAAAATGTTTATATTTGAATTGAAATAATTTATTGTTATTTTTTAAATTCAAATTATGTTAATAGTCCCAGAAATGACTTTAATGTGATTCTATGATAAATAATATATTAGTTAATGATTTAAAATTCATAAAAATATTTACTTTGGAAAATTAATTGGAATATAGTCGATAATATCAACCATTTTTTACTTATGGGTTAATTTTACTTTTATTTTATCTTTCTTAATCCTAAAATAGTAAAAAAAATTGTTATCATGGTAACCTTTAACAGAGTTATAGTGACGTTAAAACTAAGAAATAAGGGTTGAAACATCACCCAAAATTTTATAAATTTTATTTTATGATATTATTTAGACTTATATTCACCCTATATTCTGAATGTATAAATTATTTTCCACTTTAACATAAAAATAAATTTATATTAATTTAATACATTAATTAATTATAAGGGTTCCCCTCTCCTCTCTTATATAAGGACACAAATTCTCTTATGTTCCTCACACTTCATGAGCCATTTATATTGACCAATATCAACACAAATAACTAAATAAAATTAATCCGCACTTTATAGAGGTACTTTTCTCACCAAAATACCAATCTATAATCTTGAATGTGTAATTGAAAGAAGGTTCTTCAAAGAGTAGGTCCTTATCGTAACTGATCTTTCTTCATTTTAAATATTCTTATACCTCCCTAATTAATATCATAAGAATTAAAATATACTAAAATATTTATATACCATATACCTAGATGTTATTAGATTAATATAATCACCTTATTCATCTTATTCTTAATCAAATGGGAAACAAAACCATCATTTGTGTGTATGTGCAGACTACCATCTCATGAATCAATGTATTTTATTTTTCATTAGCACATTTTTGGATGGTTGTTATAATGGTTTAAATATATATATAATATATTCAGGAAATTATTATTACTCTATAAATATAATATATCATTTATCTTCATACCATTCTAAGCTTTTAAAATAGAATCATTTCACTTGTGTACGTAATGACTATCATCTCCACATAGCGATGCACATCATTTTTTTAAAAAATAACACTCATTTATGGTCATGGGGATGGATTTAATGAAGTTATCTGATGTTTTTAACATTATAATTTTTCTTTAAACATAATATAATATAATATTTATTTATTTTCCATCAAATGAAATGTAAAAATAGCGCCTATGTGTATTTGCAGGCTACCGCCTCACAAGATGATGTATTTAGTTTTTCATGAACAAATTTCATAGAAAACTCTAAAATTTTATTTTATGTATAAAAATAAAATATATTTTATGAATAATATTCTAGATATAATGAAACAATGACTCCTTTTACCATGATCAATATATTGAATTCATTTTTCAATTATGAACTGAACATCCTCAAAACACCTGATGTGGACTTAACTAATTATATAATTACATATTCTATTTAAATAATTTAAAAATATTTTTATGATAAGTTAATAAAATAGAAAAAGATTCTTAAATAATTAAATAAATAATATAATTTTATTATATAGGTGCTAAATGACATACTTGGAAATTTGGGACTCGAGTTAAGGGATTTCATCTCAATTTCCCTTCATCAAAGCATATTTTAATGTTATAAAAATAATTTATTTTATATGGTTTTATAATGGACCTTTTAAAAATTATATCATTAATACCTCATAGTTTATATAATTTTAAGTTATAGTTCTTGTTATTTCATCCAAGGAGTTTTCATTTGGATGTTTCTAATGCAATAAGGGGTTTCTTAACTCAATTTAAATTTATTTGGTTATACATATGTATCATTGAATATTTTATTCCAAGATTTTGTGTGAAATTACCATTTATTATATCATGTTATATTTCTTTTTGTTTTGTATGGAAATTAATTGATTAATTATCACTTCAATGATATGATCTTTGTAAGTATTATTTGTATCAATATTGTTTTATTGAGACATGTCTCATATTATAAACCTAATTAATATTATAAGTTGTTTTTGATTCCAATTGAGATATTATATCTTTAATAGGTCATTGATCTGGATATTTAATATTTATTTTATTTTCTCTATTTCAAGCGATATTGATTCAAATGTTATAAATTTTTAAATGGTTATTATGGTATCAATTTCAGTTATATGAGATATAATTCATGTTATGCACCATGTTTTATTCTATATAGTGTACTAAATAAATAATTAATATGCTTCCATATATTATTTAATGAAAATTATAGGTTTTACTAAACCATGTTATGTTCTTTCATTCCATGGATTTTTGATTCAAGAATTTCCCAAGTTGATAGGGTTTATTAGCTCAAACATCCTTCTTTGAGACATATTTTTATTTATGCATCTATATTCATTTATGTCATGTATATACTAACTCTTGAAATAAAATTTCATGAATAATTTTATACTCACGGTATTTTATGTTTATTTTTTAATTTTCTTTCTTTTGGAGGGTTTTTTTAAAAGTCTATAAAATGTTTTTATTTAAAATTGATGTATACAAGTTTTAAATTTTTTTGTCCAAAATATTCCTCCATTTTATTTTTCTTATTCAAATAATTTTATTTTCTAAAAATAAATGATTTCATAAAATTATTTTCCATGATGCTTGACCTTCTTGAAAAATATTTTAGAGAAAAATTTATTAATGTTTGTCACATGGGTTACTATTAAATCTCTTTAAAAACATTTGAAAGGAATGTTTATTTTTTAATTTTTTGAATTGAATGGATTTTATTCCTATTATGGAATTTATTTTTTAATATTCTATTACAAGTTTCTATGATTATTTTGAAATAAAATACTTTCTCAATATTTTGTGAATTCTTAGCTACTGAAATAAAATTGTTTTTTCAGTTATTCTATATGAAACATTTTAAATGTTATTTTAATGTATTTTAATCCATTTAAACATACTTTAATGATTTCAATGATTTAGTGGGGATATAATATTATAAAAACACTCAATTATTTTCTCTAAATGGTTTATGATGATGTTTTAAATAGATTATCATGGAACCCATTTATTTTTCATGGGTTAATCGAGATAAAAAATAATAATGGATGTCTTCAAGGGGGTTATGTTGAGAATTTAAATATTGTAAATGTTTTATTCATTTTATGGTGCTTGGGAATATGTATGGTTGTTTTATGGATTATTCCATTATAAACTAAGGATGAATGGTTTTGTTATAAACCAAGGATAGGTGGGTCCATTATATCCCTCCAATGAATTGGGTAAAGCTATAGAGTTAACTATTGTATGTTATTACTAGTAGATTATAGGGTTAACTATTTTTAGTTACTCATAAGACATGATAAAATTTACTGAATATGAATAGATCATAAGAGATTACAGAGTTAACTATTACAATTTACTCGAAATAGAGTGTTATAATTATCATGTTAAGGTGATTCCATGATTAATGTGTGATGTTCCAAGTTACCAACATAGTTTCTTTATACATGAAATAAATTATATTGTTTTTTTATCAAGTATTATTTTCTCATAGATCATGATTTTTTTCTCTTATGACTCATATTTTGTTAAAGCTTTATTCCATGTCTCATTTTTATGTTCCAAGTTTTGATGTGTATGAATTATCTTATGTTACACTCATGAACTTCAAATATGTTCTCATACCTTATGATCATATTGTTCTCATCAAATATATTCAATTATTAATTCCTATGTTTATCATTACTGAGAATTTGAGATCACCCTTATTATGTTTTTTTCCTAGGTTATAAAGAATCAGTTTAAATAAGATATGTATATAATGGTTTAATGTGTATGATGATGGAGAATTAATGTGGAATAAGGAAAGCTATGTATAGTAGAAAAAATGATAAATTAAATACATGAGTATTGTTATTTATTAGTTTTTCCTAATTCAATAAAACTCTAAACCTAAAAGGTCCTTGAGTATGTAATTGATCCAATATTTCCATTTTATGTTGTATGTTTTGGATAAATAAAATTGGGTATGTTTATGGGTATCAATTATAGAAATGTAAATATTATGTTTTTAGTATCAAATCTAGGAGTACAGGTTTAGGGTATTTATAGTTGGTATTAGAGAAGAGTTTAGATAACTTTGGATATTAGAATTTATTCATGCAAGTTCAAATTAAGAGTTATGGATACCATCATGTATTTATAAATTTATGGTTGATCATAAATTCAAAAGAATAAAACCCTCTTTTCAGGTTTTAAGTGATGTGATTTTAAATAGTTTAATGATATTTTAGGAGGTGTTTTATTTAGTTTAGGTATATTTAACCCTTAGTTTTAACATAAATGTTTATTTTTGAATAATGTTATTATATTTTTGGGGATGTAAGAAAAAATGTATGAGGAAAAATTTTAGGTTAAACCATTTTTTAATGTTGTGTTTATTAATTTTAATTAGGATATAAGGATATTTATTTATGGAATGATCTAAGTTGAACCTTTGGTGTTATTGTAGATATTTTGGAGATAAATTTATTATTTATTCATATGAAGGTATATTCATTTTGGGTATTATATTTCCTTATTCTAACCATTTTTTATTTATTAAATACAGGAGGACATTCTTTTTTATCATTATATAGATCCTATGATCCATTAAGAGTTGTTGATTTACACATTATGGTTTTATGGTCATTGACATTATCATGATCAATCAGTTTCTTGTGATCCTCATTCTCTATCACTCTACATCATTATTTAGACACTACCTTTCTCACAAATGTTTATATTTTCAATTAAAACAAATTTTCTCTTATTTAGGAAGTTAATTATGTGTTATTATTGATAACCTACATATTTACCCTTATATTTTTTCAAAAGAAACTTTTATTATACCTTTTTACAATGTGGGTTTTTAATAAAGGGATTTTAAAATATTAACCATTTAATTACCAAGATCCGAATAAAATTGAAAGGAAACGATTTATTTAAGGTGTGTGGGAGAATTTAATACAATAATATTTCAAAATAAGTCTATTTTTGATAGTGTATAGGAAACAAACCATTGAGCTTTAATGGATGTGAACTATTATTATTTAAATATGACCATTATAACCTTTCCATTGAATTGGTGGATATGAAGAGAAGTAACTAAATTATGATATATATATACATATATATAATAAATTTTCTAATAAATTAAAACATATTTATTAATTCTTATGAAATAAGAACTCAATTTTTGGTAGTAATTTTATAAACGAAAAATACATTCTTTCTTCAAAAAATACTTTTATTGATTTTTATGATTGGATATTATAAGTAATTTATTTAAATTTTTGAATTTTTATTTGATAAAAAGGATATAATTTTTTAAAATAATCATATCAAAATTTAATATGGATTAAAATTTTAGATTTTTACGAAAATATTTATTTTTAGTGAAAAGTGAAAAATATCGATTTTATAGAAAATTATCATTTATTTTCAAGTATTTATAAAGTCCCATTTTTTTGAATTGGATTAAAATTCTTATGAGTTCCTTTTAATTAAAAACATTCCAATTAATATCATTTTATTCCACATTATTCTTAATTTTAATATAAAAATACTTTTTACTTAAAAATTATTTTTTTTCTGGAAAACCATTATTCGTTGCGTTTTGTGGGTTTATTTTAAATGAAATTTGTTCCACTTATATGAATTGAATTTGATAAAATGGTTTCTATATTTTGAAATAGAATTTCCATATTTTTTAAATGAGTAAACTTGATTTTTTTTCATAATGAATCGTAACCATGGTAAAATTTATCACCATAGTAAAGGGTAAATCAGGTTAACTCGGGTTAAAACTAATGAGAAAACATTTTAAAATCACCATAACACATACCTTTAATGAACTCTATGAGTGTGTCTTGATTATAGACATCCAATATTTTAAAATATATCATTTTGGTTCCAATTTTCCATGATGAATACCTTTATTTTATTTTAAGTAAAGAATAATTCCAATATGTCACTTTCTTGATTTTAATATCTATAATATGTTTTCATAAAGATAAAAAAAGTCATTAATGGTTCTAAGTGTTTAATTTTATTATGAATATTTTTTATGATGGTATTTTATTTTTAATTTTTAATGTTGAAATAATTACCTTAAATTCTCATGCAACACCGACTCAATGCCTATACAAGTAGCGAATTTTTTTTGTAAATGATTCTAAAAAATTAAAAAGCAATATTTTTTGAGATTTATTGAGCCCAAAAATTATATATATAATTTATTATTAATTTGTTAAAATTTTATATTCTAATTTCATTACTATATTTATATTTTGTAAATTCAAGTTATGTGAATAGTCTCGAAACTGTCTTTAATGATATTTTTTGTAGAAAAATATTTTATCAAATAATTTAAAACTCAAAAAAATAATAACTTTTTCAAATTTAATGGGATATGGTCGATCATATAGTTTTTTCACTTATGGGTCACATGTACTTTTTAAAATCCTTCTTACCCCTAAAGAGTAGAAAAATTATTATCATGATAATTCTTAAAAGGGTCAATGAGAGGTTAAAACTAAGAGATAATGATTAAAATTTCACATAAACTTTTATATATTTTATTAAATGAGAGTATTTATAATTATATTCACAAATATAATATAAATATTTTATTTTTTGACCCTTGAACTTGAAAAATAACTTTTATTAATTTAATACTTTAATTAATTCCATGACTGACCCTCGCCTCTCTTATATAATGACACTACCCCTCCACTATAACTCACACGTAATGATTCATGTAGCTCCAAAAAAATGCCCAAATAAATTCCCAAGATTCTTCCCACTTCCTATAGGTCTCAGTTTCATAAAAAATACCAACCTATAAGTCTTAATGTTTAAGTAAAAGGACGATGTTCAACGAGGAGGTGATCATTGTAACCGAACATTTTTATTTACGTTTTCTTATACTTCTTTCAATTATATCCAAAAAATTAAAATATAATAACATCAGTTTCTAACATAAACCAAGATGTTATTAAATTAATATAATTGCCTTATTCAGGTACTTTTCCATAAAATGGGAAATAAAACTATTGTTCATGCGTACGTGAGAACTATCACCTCACAAACCGATGTATTTCATTTATCATCACTTCCTTTCATGTCTGGTTATTATAATGGATTTAATTCATATAAAATATATTCCTAACAAAATTATGATTCTAGAAATATAATATATCATTTGTCTTTATGAAAACTCATATATTTGAAAAGCATTATATCACGATTTATTTGATAAATACACACTTAATATAACCCTAGAAGATCGTGATGGCCAATTTATTTGGGTAATTAGGTACATGAAATAATAAATTAAAATATGTGTAAACCATCATTATTTAAAAACTATTAAACATGCCTTTATATTCCTTGGATCTTCCAAAACTACATGGGATAACCTATGGATCTAAATAAGAAACAAGTGAATTATAAATCTTAGTAATGTAATATTCAAATCATAACATAATGAAAGTAAAAAATGAGAGTTAATAAGAATATCAACGAGACATAAAAGGGGTAATAATCATAAAAATTAATGTCAAAACATGATATATGATGATACCATAAAGGCAACATATGAATATTTCAACAACATAAAACATGACATCATAAATATAAGTTAAGGACAACTTCCAAGACATCATATCATAGTATACTTAGGATATCCTCCTGTTAAACATAAAATACATCTCATGAGATACAACATTACCCAGTTATTAGAAGGCTATATAATTCTTAGCTCACCCTTCACTTTAATAATATGTACATGCATAAGTGTGTCACATGAATCATACAACCTAAGGATGTATGTTATCACTTTTAAAACCAAAATTAAGGAGTTTTGTTTATAAAAATGTAAATCCAAATAATGTAAGGATAGGTACAATTAGGTGAATAACCATGAGTAGAAATGGGGATGGGTATTCACTACACAATTGTTTTGCATGGAAAACCACAAGATAATTTTAACAGTATAATGGGTGTACATAAAGGTATATGAATGTGGTAAATGAGAGTGGGAAGAATCTATAATCACATAGGAATAATAAGGAAACTAATATGGATCTATTAAAATATATATTTAACACCCCAAGACTTTACAATATTTTCAGTTTATAATAAATTTAATTTTATTGCTAGATTTCATTATACACTTCACCAAGTTAAGCTTACTCTACACAAAACAATGAGATTCTCTTGTAGTATACACAAATATAAGTTGGATTGTGATAAAAATAATACTGAGTTTCTTTGATATCTTGTCATATATGAAAGATTGAGTTTTTCCAAACAACAATATACAATTATTATTATTATTATTTATTATGATAGTTATAAACTATATAGTGTAATGAAATGTATGAAAATGATTAAATAAATTTGGAAAATACTGTTTACACATATTTATGTAATCATTTTGTAACCAATTAATTATAGGTGAATATAAAAACTAATATAATATAGAGGAAATGTTTTTATAAAAACAATTTTTATGTGAAAAAGGAATTTTATCAAAATATATTAAATTAATTTATATTAGTGAATAAAATTAATTATATATATATAAATATTATTTATTCAATAATTTTTTTTACATTAATCCAATATATTTTATTGGTATAAGATAAGAACAAATCCAATTTTACATATAAAAAGCTATATTTTTTGAAAGGAGGTTTTGATGTATTTTAACGGCGCACTTGTTTTAAATATTAATTTCGATACTTTTATAAATTTTATTTGAAAAAATAAACTTTAATTTTGAAATAATAATTTAAAAATTATCTTAGGGTGAATTTTTGTTATTTTTACTAGAAGTTTCTTTTTTTAATGAATAGTGAAAATACTTAATTTTAATTGAAAACTGAGTTTTAGTCTAAGTAATATATAGTGTTAATTTATAAATATATTAATACAATTTATGTCATTTTAATAATTTTTATATTTAATTTAGATATGAAAACATAGTGAACTTTTGAACATTTTCACTTTAAAAACTCATTGTCTCATCCCGTATGTGGGAATAATTTTAAATTAATTTATATCACTTCTATGATTTTAATTTGGTAAAATTGATTCCATATTTGGAATCAAAATAATTAATAATGTATAATAGTTTCAACCTAGTTTTTTACTAAAAATAATAGTGAAATAAATTAAAATTAATTACAGTGGTTAAGGTAAAATTGATTTTACTTAGTGGTTGAACATTAATATTAACGAGGAAAATGACCTAGAAAGTTCTCCAAAAACAATTTTATTAAAATATTTCTACCATATTACATATTTTATCAAATTTTAAGATTTATTGGGATAATGTTCCATGAAAGTGTCCTATATAATAAGTTAAGTCAGGAAAAAGAGAAAAAAGGAACCTTCCTTACCTTTAACATTTATAAACCCCTGAGATTTGAAAAAACCATCACATTTTTAGTTATACAAATCCTTTTTAAATATAAATAAATTATTTTTATCATAATAATTTATATTAAATTTTTATATATGATATAATTATTTTTAATTCATTAGAAATGTCAATATAGTAACAATTCGGTTAATATTTTTCTAAGATAAATGATACTAAAAAATATTAAAAGTGAGGAAAATTGAATAAATTATTATGATTACATAATTTTTTAGATAAATATATCATGTTTAAAAGATGTGAAATAAATATATTTTAATACCATAATTGTATTAATATTTTTAAATTCAAATTAAATTGATAATGCCAAAATTGACATTAATCATATTTTATAATAAATGATATTTTATTAATTGATTTAAAATTTAAAAAAATTATATATTTTGTAACGTTATTTTTAAATTTTATTAAATATAAAATATGGTCCATTAATGGGAAAAATTATTCCATTATAATAACCATATTTACCATTAAATAGTAAAAGAAACACTACTAGCATAGTTATAGATTAAAGAGTGTTTTGGCACATTACTTGAGACTGTGTTAAAATTAACTTCAAAACACCTTGGTATTTTATTTTATAAATTAGATATCTTATTTAGAATCATTGGGTCAGAATTATATAGGAATTATAATTTTATTTTAGTCTTAATGGATAAAGTACTTAGGTTATAAAACTGGTTACCTTAATAAAAACTAAAATGGTAAAAGTGGGAAAACATATAAGTTAAGGAAAAAAATTATAAAAAGACTTTTTTTTGTGTTGTGGAGGTTTGGATCATAAAAGTTTTCTAAAATATATTATTTTTTAATTTTGCAGGCACATGATCTATGGAAGACCACCCAATTTTGGTTTCCTTTTTATATTTACAATAATTCCACTTCTCCACTATAAAAAGGCACTCACCCCTCACTTATTCACACCTATCGAGCATTTTGAATTGTAAAAACCCTTAAAAAAATATTATCCCAAAATCCATACCATAATTATAGGAGCCTCTATTTTGGAATAAATCCAACCAAGGAAGTATTTTGGTATAAATCAAAAGTAGTTACCTGGAAAAGAGGCAACGTTCTTCAACGAACACTTTTGTTTTATTTATTTACCCACCACTTCAATTATTATTATATATTTATTATATAAAAATATAAGTATAATGAATATAATTTTATGTTTTTATCTTAATATTATGACCTATACCTTTACAAACTTCCATAAAATCGTATAATAAATCATAATTTGTGTCTACGACATACTACTGCCTCGCAGACCGATATCATTTGTTCTTCCATAACCACCTTTGAAGGTTGAAAATAATGATGTATTTATAGTTTATATATTTTATATATGATATTTATAATTTATTTATGCTTATTTAATTATTTTATAATAAATAAATGTAAGCCTTACATTTTGTGAGAATACGATAACATCGTTTATGGATGTGTGGACTACCGCCTCCTCAAAGCGACGTGATTCGTTCATGCTTTACATGGAATGAATTAAGGAAGATTTTAATAAAAATATGTGACCTATATGGAATATATATTATATTTTATTCATAATATATAAATATATAACTTTTACCTTTCATTATTTTAATATGATACGAAAATAAAAGCAATGTTTATGCGTACATATGGCCTACCCTCTCTATGAACATTGTATTTCATTTCCTATATCCAAATTTTATATATTACTCTAAATATATATATAATGAATATTTATTATATTTAAATAATGGATTACCTTTTTTAGATTATTAAATCATGATTTAAGTAACAAGAACAAAAAATTACAAGTCAAAACATACTTGAAAAACAAGGCAATTAACACCCGAAATGATCAATATGATGAAAGATTATTAATTAATGAGTTATAATATGTTATAAAAGGACTATATATGATATAATAAATATTATTATGGTTATTTTATAAGTTAATAAAATTATTAAAACCACTATATATAATTTTCAAGAGCATTCAACTAAAATGGAGCCTAAGGTAAGGGATTTCGTCTTAATTTACATTCCATTGAGACTTATTTGTTTTAGGAACCAATTCAATTTTATGTAATGTATTTAATAATAATTTTAATATAATATCATGATTCAATAATAATTCATGTTATTTTATCTCTCATGTTGAATTATCCCATCTAAGGGGTTTGAATTCAAAATTACCAAGTGGAAAAAGTTATCTTTGCAATGTCACTTTATTTTGTGATTATTAAATTTATCTTGAAATAATCACTTACTTATGATAATTTTTTATTATAAATTAAATTTATCTTAAATATACATATTATTATGTAATGGATATTATTATTTCATAAACCATATACCATTTTTACTTATGATTTTTACTTTATGTTATTTGATTAATTGGGAAAATGTTGAAAAATCCATATATTTTACTCAATATGAATATTTGATAAAGTATATTTTTTATGAATTAAATTTATTATTCAATATATGATGAATGATTTGGATATGCATGACACAGTTTGGGGATCAGTTACAGGAAGACCCTCGATGCATCAGTATTCTCATGTGACAAATTAGTTGGCTAAATCAGAGTAGTTTTAAACTGTCATGAGAATATATCTTGATGGTAAAGGTTTTATATACCTAGGAAACATGGAATCCAATATTTAATCATTTCCTTAATCCATTAATTATTTATTATTATATAGAATATTTTCACTATGAAAAAATATATGGATTTATTTCATTTTCAGTTTATTGATTAAATGAAATGTGTGTTCAATTATTTAACTTTTTATATTGATTATTCATTATTGATTCATGATATATTATTCTATACTTACCTCTTAATGAGCCTTTGATATAACCCTTATTTTTTTACTTTCCCTGGGATATGAATATGAATTCGTGGAATGAGTTTTCAAGTATTTTAAGCATTTTACCTTATTATGTATTATGTTTTATTTTCAACTAATAATGTAAAATTGGTGGCATGTATGTATCTAGTTTTCAAAAATGTTAATATTTTTGGTCCTTTGGGATTTAAATCTTATATCTATGAGAATTTAGTAATTTTTGGCACCGACTATATGATACTAGGATCAATGTTGTTAGAGTTTTTATCAGATGAAGATTTATAAAAAAAATAGAAACTATATTTTAGATAACATAGATGAGGGTACATAATTATAAGGTAGAATTTGAGGATAATTATATATGAACATCCCTATGAACCCATGTTTATTATTATGAGATTATATACACATATTTTTTTTAAATTATGTTAAGTATTTCACTAGTTTTGGAATTATACATAATGTTTCATAATGATATGATCTAATTTAGTATATTTCATTGTCTAGAAATGACTCATGGAAGGAAGAATGGTATCAATAATCATGGAGAATATAGATATTTCCCTATTGAGTTAACAAAAATAGATGGTATTAGAATAAAGACAATTATATATATTTTAGGGAAGCTTAATCAGTTTACAAAAAAATAACCTTTTTTGGATGGAGAAACCTTCTGTATAAAGATACTATTCTATGTTGTATCGATTTATGTGATAGGAGCCCCCATCCTTTTGTGGGACTACTAATCAAATTTCATCTGAATAATGGATTAATTATTTGGAAATGATATTTGCAGCTTTGGGATGTGGTGGAATGAAAAAGGTCACACTCGTAGTATATTTCCTCAAAGATGAAGTTGAATAATGGTGGTCATTGATCTAAAATACTAGGTAGGAAGAATAAATATAACTCATGGAATATAACGGTTTTAAAGATATATTATTCAAAAAATATTTCCCTCATTAGTAAAAAATTCGAATGAAGAGAAAATCCTTATCTTAAAGAAAAAGGGATAACAAAGTGTTTAAGAGTATGAAGCTATCTTTACAAGTTTATCTAGGTATGCTACAGATTAATTTCATAAAATGAAGTGTAAGATTGACCATTTATTTGAAGGGATTAATCTAATTCACCAAAGAGCACTGGTATCAATATTTTTTTCTTCATATGATGAAATAGTTTTATGTGCTATTAAGATTGAGAAATAATTCATTAAGTCATATGAATTAGAAAGGAATCAAGATAAAAAGTGGTTTTCTGAACACCATGGAAAAGGTAATGATTCAAATAAGAAAAATGGAATGAAGAAATTATCATATTGTGAGAACTATGGAAAAAATCACCCTGGAAAATGATAAAAGTGATTGGGAGTTTTTATAAGTACAAAAAAAGGGTCACAAAGTTAAAGAATGAAATGGGAAGAAGAAATAAACTACTATTTAGTGTTTTAAATATATATATATATATGGGTAAATACATAAATAAATACCCCAATCATAAATAGAATATACCTATGAAGAAGATAATGGATCATAGTTAAGATTATGTTATTATTTCAACTGAATTGGAATGATTAATATGCCTAGGTTTGGATAAAAGAATTATTTCATTTGATTATTTAATTAGTGATTTACTGGTTATTAGAATTATGAAATATGTAAGGATTTTACTAAATTACTATTTTATTAAGGATTTGAGAACATATGTTTAATGGCCCAAAAAAAGTGATTTAGTTGCAAGTTAAACTTTTTGGAAAACACACAGTTGAGGTAAATATAACCCTTAATATATTCCTAATGTTGAAAAAAATGATGTTTGGATAAAGATATTATTGATATGTATAAAGTAAATTGGATATTACTGGCTACCTTTGAACCATTTCTCATGTTTTGGATCACAATATTTTAGAAGGGACATATGGTTAACGATTTATAAAATAGTTTATGTCGAACATTGGATGAGGTTTTAGAGGTTAATATTTTACTTCCCCATATGATAAAAAATATGCTAAGAAATGAAGTAAAATTAGTTTAAGTCATAATGAAAGGATAAGACTTTTTTTATAGAAATGTATATTTACTTACAATCATAGAGAATGAATGAATTCCTCATCTCTGGGAAAAGGGTCTTAAAACAAAAATGTTGTCCTATTATCATGATTTTTATGATTTAAATTACCTTTATAACACCTATGGTTTATGGTTTTTTGTTAAAAAACATTATCATTAACATTTTATTTATCACTCTCCATCTGAACATGATAGTTATATTTCTCTCCGAGGTCCATGTTTTCACTAATGTTCTCATATTCAAAAGACTAGTTTTGTGGTGGCCTTTACATTTCCTCTTCTATCTTATTAAGAAGATGTGTTATTAACTGTATTTAAGATATGGGTTTTTCAAAAATATTTTATTTTCAAATATCAAACACTCGATTGCTGAGATCAATTTTTAATTTTGAGGACAAAATTTATTTATGGTTGGGAGAATATAACACCAAAAGACATTACAATATTTTGCTTTTAGAATAAATTTAATTTTACAGCTATATTTATTTATATAAATCGCCAGGTTTTGCTTATTATACAAAAAATAATGATATTATCTTTTAGAACACACAAAACTAAGTTTTTTGGTGTTATACATAATACTAATTTTCTTTGATAGCTTGCATTACACACAAGACTGAGTTTTACCAAAAAACAATACACTATTAATATTATTATTTAAAATGATAGTTATAAAATAGAAATTATAATGAAATGTATGAAAATGATTAACTAAATTTGGAATTTTTTTTAAACCTATTTATATAATCATTTGGCGACCAATTAATTATAAGTGATTAAAAAAACCAATTTAATATAGAAGAAATGTTTTTATAAAACTTTTTTATGCGTAAAAGATATTTTATCTTAATAAATTAAATTAATTAATATTATTGAATGATATTAATGACATATATATTTATTATATATTAATTAAAATATTTTTACAATCATATAATATATTTTATATGAATAATATAAGAAAAATTCGATTCTCCCTATAAAAGCTACATTTTTAAGAGAAGTTTTCTACCTTCTAATGGCACACTTATTTTGAATATTAATTGTGACAATTTTATAAATTTTATTTGATAAAATTAAATTAATTTTTGAAATAATAATTTCAAAATTATCTTAGGGTGATTTTTTGGTATTTTTATGAGAATTTTCATTTTTTTGAAAAATAGAGAAAATACTGAATTTTAATTGAAAACTGACTTTTCATCTAAATAACTAAGTGTTAAAAATTATAATTTTAATTGGTTTTAAATTAATATTATATCAGTTGTAAATATTTTAATAAAATTTAGGTCATTTTAATCATTTTTATATTTAATTTAGATATAAAAACTTAGTAAACTTTTGAACATTTTCACTCTAAAAACCCATCATCTTGTCCTGTTCATAGGATTAATTTTAAATTAATTTATGCCAATTATGTGATTAAAATTGGGAAAATGGATTCCATATTTTAAATCATCATATTTTATAATTTTTAATAGGGTTAAATTAGTTTTTTATAGAAAATATTTGTGAAATAAATTAAAATTTATTACATTGATTAACGTAAAAATGGGTTTACTTAGTGGTTAAACTTTAATCTTAAGGGCCCAAATGACCTAGAAACTTGTAAAAAAACCCATTAGATATAAATATTTAGATAATTTATTCTATTGGATCTAATTTTATGTGTTTATTTGGATACTCTTCCATGAATGTGACTTGTATAATAAGTTAAGTAAAGAAAAAGAAAAAAAAACCTTCCTTACCTTTAACATTTATAAGGCCATGAGATATGGATTATACATAATATTTTTGGTTATAAATATATTTTTAAAATATAAATGATTTATTTTTTCATAATAATTTATATTTAATTTTTAGATATGATATAATTATTTTTAAAGATTTTAAAATTACAATTAAGTAATTATTTAGTTAATAATTCGCTAAGATAAATGATACTGAAAAAATATTAAAAGTGAAGAAAATTGAGTAAATTATTGTTCTTCCATAATTGTTTAGATGAATATATCATGTTACATAGCTATGAACTTAATATTTTTGAATTCGACATTTGTATTGATATTTTCAAATTCAAATTTATTTAATAATGTCAAAATTAACATTAATTATATTTTATAGTAAATGATAATTTAATAATTGATTTAAAAATCATGAAAATACTAACTTATTTAAAGTGATTTTTCAATGTTGTTAAATATCAAATATAGTCCATTAATGGTCCAACTATTCCATTGTAATACCTATATTTACCATTAAATTGTAAAATAAACACTATTATCTTAGTTAAAGTTTAATAATTTTTTTTTCACATTACAAGTTCTTGTCTTAAAATTAATTTTAAAAACACATAGGTTTTTTATTTTATAAATTATTTATTAAATTTATAAAGTATCAAATAAAAAATGAGAAGGGTGGGAGGGGGGAGGGGGGTTGAATCAGTTTTTCATTTTTAATAAGTTTCAATAATTTTTAAAACTTAACCCCTTCCATCTATTTAAGTTCATATTTATATCATCTTTTAGTAAGTACTCAGGAGTGAAAAAGTCAGAAAGTAAGTAAATCACATGATATTTATAAGGTTCAACCTTAGTGTGAGAACCTACATCCTTTCCATTTCCACTACCGTGGGTCTATAGAAACTCACTATTATTAAGAATATAATGAAACTTATTATAACTCACATTAGAATCATTTTATATCCTATTATGAATGATTATTATAACTCCCATTATTTTAAAAAGCTTTCTTTTAAACAATTGAGAAAAAAAAGAATTAATAAATTTCTCAATATTCTCCACAAAAGTTTCTGGGTTCAATGACCATAATTCTGATGGACTTTGTCCAATAAACTTAGTTTGATCGACACAATACGATCAACATAATACAATATTCCCTTTATCAATATTTACATATTAAACTATGATGAAAAACTTATTTATATCTTCCTCAATCCAATCAACTCAATACGATCTTCTCAATATGATGTTTCTCAACCCGATAAAAAAAATTTCATTAGTCCTACCTTCTTTTGAGATATCAGTCTGGAAATAAAATCTTGGAAATAAATATGTAGTGCTTCACCTTTTCCATACTCGTGAAAATTTATAAGACGTGAATGACATTTTCTTCTATTTATAGGCGACTTAGGAAAGAAAAGGTGGGAAACTATAAAACATTTCCCTATTACACAATTTTCAAAACTCCAAAAATCACTCAAATTTAAACATCAACTTTTAATTCTTAAATCCTTCTTAATATTTATCTAAAATTAGTATTCTCAAACATACTAACTTTTTTTAGTTATATTATCTTGTTCAGCTTCAATATGATTATCTTGCTCAGTTTCAGTCTGAATATCTTTCTTAGATTCACTCTAATTATCTTGCTCATATTTAGTCTAATTATCTTGCTCAACTTAAATATTATTATATTACTCAAATTTATTATGATTACCTTTATCAGCTTTAGTGAAATTATATTTCTCAAATTCTATCTGATTATCTTACTAAGCTTCAGTATGATTATATTTTTCATCTTTAGTTTGATTATATTTCTTAGCTTCTATATGATTATCTTGATCATCTTTAGTATGATTATCTTCCTTAGATTAAGTATGAATATCTTTCTTATCTTCAGTCTACATATCTTGCTCAGATTCAGTTTGATTATCTTGGTCAGTTTTTGTATGATTTTCTTGCTTAGCTTCAGTCTTATTGTATTTATCATCTTCAGTACAATTATCTTTCTCAGATTAAACTTCCTCTACTCATTAATATCTTCCATTATTTCTCAACCGATTATGATCTAACTTTCTTACACTACTCATTATGATCTGACTATCTTCCACTGGTCATTATGATATGACTATATTACTCATCTAATTATGATGAAATTCCACAGAAGATGACTTATTTGTGTCACAATCTTATTCAATTGGAAACTTTAACTCTTCCATTGTTCCATCTTAACAAAAAAAAACTCTTTTAGAACATTCAATTATTTTAAAAATTGATACCACTTTTATGGATCAATATCAACAACTCTAATTACTTCAATGTTTTGCATAATATGTGTTATCTGTCCGAGGCATTAATTTGATGGATCTATTCCTCTTCCTGATCCAAATGATCTTCCTCCTTAGATTCAATCTAGTTAAAATTATCATAAGGATGTAATTATCATTTTTATATAATTATCATTATGATATTATACATCCGATGATAACTCCACTCAGAAAAATTGAAATTCTTCAAACCTCATCATCTTCACTCATTTTGACTTCTAAAAACTTCTGATTTTGATACTTATGGATCTAATCTTCTGTGTACAGTATTCCAGAATTGATAAAATATTTAGGATTCCATTATTTCTTAAAAATATTTTATCATAATAGTTTTAATTATTTTTGAAAACTTTATGACTAGTAAAGAATCATATTATTTGGGGATTCGAATTTATGAAAACTTTATAACTGGTAAAATCACTTTATTAAACTATTATCTTCAATATCATTTTTACATCCTCCCTCATAAGTTTATAACTTTCTAAAAAAACTATGTTTGATGGATCTTCAACATCATGACGATGGATCTAAATCTGATTGTTCATCTAATCAAAAACTCTATAGAACTTTTATCTTTCTTATGAAAACTCATTATAATGGAATGGTTCTAATCATGAATAACTAAATTATTATTTTACCAAATGGTTATCTGTCAAAAAGTAAAAAAAAACTTTGTTAAAAAATATTACAAGGGTTATTCAATATACACCTATTTATTTTTTTGAAAACACTCATAAAAAACTTTTCCAACTCTCATAAATTTTAACAACTCAAATTTTGTACACAACTCAAGGGTTTTTTAATTTTATCAAAACACAGACTTTCTCAAAAGAGAGTGTCTTGAAACCACACTACTATATAAATTATTGTTTTTTAATTAATTTCATCCCTTGGTGATAAGAAAATTTTTCTACCATGTTAAGATAAACTCCCCCTCACATTTATATTTTCCTCTCTCAATTTTCTTTATCTCTTCACCATTTTATAATAACTATAGTTTCATATTCATTTAAGATAGATAAGTAAAAAATTTATAAATTTTTTTACTTTATATACCCCTTTTTCAATATAATCTAAATCATGGTGGGTGAACTCATTATGAGATTTTAGAAGTCATTAGAGGAGGATGAACTTGATGTTTCAGTCTCTACTCAACAAGTCTTTCTTTTAGAATTACCTTTATGAATATATCTATAATTTGATAGTTCATTAAGATATATTCCATCAAAAAATATCCATCAAAAAATTTCTATTATACAAAGTGAATCTTTATATCAATTTGTTTTGATATTGAATGTTGGATATGATTTTTAGAAAAACCAATTGAACTTTGATTATCACAAAGAATCTTCAATGTATTAAAAATTTAACTTTCATATCATCTAGCTGAACATTCATCCAAAACATCTGATTACAAGAAAAAGTAGCCACAATATATTCTAATTCCACTAGGCTCAAAGTTACTGAACTTTGTTTCTTACTATTCCAACTTACATAACATTATCCTTAGAAAAATTTTCCTCATGTGGTTTATTTTATATCATTACAATCTCCATCCCAATCGACATTAGTATAACCATGAAAATTCATTTCATATTTTTTGTATAATAATCCATGTGAAGTTATTAATTTGGCATATCTCAGAATTTTATTTTCCTCTAAAATTTGTGATTCTTTTAGATTAATTTGATACATAGAACATAACTTTATAGCATAAACAATATCAAGCCTTGAGGTTGTATGGTAATGTAAACTTTCTATCATCTTCTGAACATATTTATCATTAATACTTTTTATGAACTCATATTTACTCATCTTTATCTCCACTGAGATAGGATTAGAATCTTATTTGGATTCTAACAGACCAAACTTATTTGAAAATTCCATATCATAATTTTCCTGAGATAATAAAATATATTTTTATATTTGTTAAGCTTTTAAGACAAGGAAGAAAGATAATTCTTCTAATATTGACATTTCAAAATTTTACATTATTTCTTTAGAAAATTCTGTATAATTGTTTTATTTATCCTTAGAAAAAATTATATTATCCACAAATACAATTACATTTATAGGTACAAAGTCAATAGATTTCACATATAATTTTCTATAATCTTTTATTATAGGAAAATCCAACATTATCATTCATTTTTCAAGTGTTTAATACCAAGAACATGGATGTTGTTTCATCCCATTCAAAGTTTTCTTTAGTTAAAAAAATTTGTTTTAATACTCATCATGTAGAAAACCACAAGGTTGTTCAATGTAAACTTCTTATTCAACTTCTCTATTGAGAAATGATGACTTTATATCCATAAGATATACTTTGTAATTATAGTGAGAAACCAATAATAAAACCATTCAAATAATTTCTAACCTTGAAATAGGGGAAAATGTTTTATCAGAATCCACACCTTCCACCTGTGCATACCCTTTACAAACAATCATGAATTTGTTTTATGAAAAATATCCTAATTTATTTAACTTATTTCTATCCAATAATTTTTTTATTTTTTTTCTATGGAAAAAGTTCTTATGTTTCATTTTTCTCAATATGATCCAAATATTCATTCACAGAATCCACTAATTCTTTGTGTTAAATAGCTTCTAAAACTAATTTTGGTTCAACTTTTTCAATAAGTGACATTTGATTTTCTAATATCAACTTTATTTTGGTTTGGACTTCAAAATTCTGATTTCTAATAATTTTTTAGGACTCAACATGTTTTTTTAATGTAGGAAATTTCAAAGTTTATTTCCCAGCTAAACTTTACTCATCACAGGAATCTTCTGAATCTTGATAATTTTGTTTTGTATCATTCTCAATTTCATTGGAAACATTTAATTTATCCTCTTAATCATTATAAAAAACTTTTTTTAATGATTTTTTATTTTCAATAACTTTCACATCATATGAGTCATCCAACTTTTGTAAATGTCTGTTCCAATATTTGAAACTTCTTCCATTTGGTGAATAACCCATAAACGTTCCCTCTTCATATTTTCATCAAACTTTCATAAATACATATTTTTTATTTCAAGTAAACATTTACTCCTAAGACATTGAAGTATCGTAATGAATTTTTTTATACAAAATTTCATAAGAAGTCATGTTGGATTCCGGTATCAAAAAACATCTTTTTTAATGTGTACAATAGAGCTATCTGGTTCTATGCATGAGAACATTGAAAGTTTATATTACACTAACATGATTATTTCCATTTACACCAAACATATATTATTTCTTAATACAACTCTATTTTTTTCTAGAGTATAGGGAGAACTGTACAAATGTTTGATACTATGCTTTCTCAGAAAAGTATCAAAAGTGTTTCCTGTGAATTCAGTACCATTATCCATTCTTAACTTCTTTATATAATCCCCCATTTCTTTCTCAAATTATTTTTTTAAAAAAAACCTAAATATTTCCACTACCTCTAACATGTGTCTCTTAAACATGATTTTTTTTCATCTTGGTGACATCATTAATAAAAGTAATAAATTAAAAATATCTTTTTTCTTAATTTTTTTTATCATCTTCCACATAAATTGGAATGAATAAGTTCCCGTGGTTTGGTATACTGAATATCAACTCTCTTATGACTCTTGTTAGTCATATTCCCTTTCTAAATATTAATAAAAACCTATTTATCTCTTCTTTTTAGCTCTATAAAATAATGGGAAACATAAAATTTAGAAAATTTGGTTCATGGATTTTTTCCCAAGGTTCCCAAGTCTTCGATACCAAATTTTTTTTATTCTTCATCACTCATGTAACATGAGCTATTAAACTCTCCAAGTTAAAACAAATTATCACTAGTTCATTATCCTTTTGTGATAAATTTTCCATATTCCACACTTATTATGATACAATAATCTTTCGTGAAAATAAATTATTTTCTATCATCAAAAATTTGACTTAAATTAAGTTAGTTATTCTTTAACCCATAAACCAATAAAAATTCCTTAGATTTTAACTTTTAATATTTAATCTAATCCTTTCTGATTCCATTTATTTTTAAGGAACTATCATTAAAAAGGTAACTAATCTTATATAATGACCTTCAACATGTTTCAATGTTTTTATATCACCTTTCATATGTGAAGAACAACTCATATTAAGTATGCATGGTTTGCTCTTTTTACTTTCTTTCAAAGCTATCTTGATAACAAAATATCTCTCTTCAACTTTATTCTTTATAGAATCATTTTATTTTATACCATAAAGAACTTGTTACAAAATGAATGACATACATATTTAGACATGATGACCGGCTTGATAACATCTTCCACAAACTTCTTCCAGGCATTAAAATTTATTTTTTGTTGGAATATTTATAACATATTGAGAATTCACCTTTTTTAAATTTTTGTTGGTTTGGAAAGTTACTCATTATTCTTTCACTATTTCTTCTACTATGCTTAAACCTTATTTTGGGTAGAGATAAGTTGTCATAAAAATTATAATCCTCGTGCCCATAGATTCCACAACACCAACAAAAACTATCAAATCTTGATTTTCTATTGAAGTAAGAACTTTCTCTATATAAATTGTGTTGAGGTTGATAACTTCTTCCTTAAATAACAATTATTTAGACGTGGACCATCTTTCCTCCTGAGAAAATTTTCAACTTTTTTATATTAAATAGGTTTCTCACACCCTTTTCTACCCAATATTTCCTAACACCTTTTTCAGAACGTGAAATGTTATAAAAAGAAGATGCAATATTTTTTTTGATTGGTGAGGATTTCACCCAATTGTTGATTTTATATGTCTCAACACCATTAAAAGTATCAAATTTTACGTGAAAAGTTTTTTTTGAAGTTTTCATTCATCTTATTTAAGGTTATTTCAAACTAATGAAGTTTTTATTGAAACTTGTTAACTTCTTATTCCTTATCTTCTAGCTTCTTAATGATATATTAAACCATATTTCCAAGTTCATAAATTATAAGTTTATAAGTTAAGATATCTTAAATATATTCTTCCTCCTACACGATGAAATATTTTCTTCCTTTAGAAACTTATTTAAATTATTTCTTCATTACTCTAATTTATTTATTAAGAGAAGTGTTTTTATCAATACATGTAAGATGTTATGTTCTAAGATGATAATCTATGTAAGATTTTTCATCTTCTTCATCACTATTCAAAGAGTATTCTATTTTCTAAACTTCTATAATAAATGTTATAACCTTTTATGAACTTTTAAATTCTGAATAATTATATTAGATTGTGTCTGATTTATATTTTTACTCAACATATTTCTCTTTTTCCCATTAAACTTCTTCTTATATTTGTTGGAAGACTTTTCTTATTTATAATTTTTGTTCCACTTCTTCCATATAGTTTTTTAATTAGAACGATCTCAATATTCACAAACTTTATTCTTGGGAGAATTCATAGAAAATAGTCTGATTCCACCACACTCAAAACATTTGAGAGTAATTTTACCTCTATACTTTCGACATCCTCTTTGTTAGTTATTGGATATAAGAGACATGATTTTTTCATTCAACTCATTATCCTCTTTATCATAAAAGTCACAAGGATTAACATCTTCGATATCATGCATTTTCATTTTTCTCATGACTTAAAATTCCATTTCATCTTTTAACTTTTTTTTGAACATTAGATATTTTTTTATTTCACAATTAACAAGAAATTTATATAATACATCAAGAGATAAATCATCTTTATCTTATAAAGATGAAATTTTTGGATCAAACCTATTAGAAAATTTTCTCATAAGTTTCTTCACAATAGTAGAATCATTAAGGACTTCACTGAATCCTCTGATGTTTCAAAAAATTTCATTTACTATACCGGAGTATTCATCAATAGTTTCTTCATCTCTCATCCTTATCTATTCTTACTTACTATTCCATTTTTTCCTACTTCACTTCAGTATTCCCTTATAAAATGATTTACATCTTTTCCTGCATAGTATGTGATGTTTTGAGACCCATCAACTTCATATAAATATTTTCTAATTAGGAAATAAGGATATAATTTCGATATTTTCCATCAACTTAAATATTTTTATTATTTAAAAATGACATTGGTACATCCTTCTCAATAGGTGGGATCCCTATTGTAGTATCATCAAAAACTTATAAAATAATATATATAAGATAAGGAATAATCCTATTTTTTTATTTATAGTAATTTTTCCATCCAAAGTAGGAATTATTGTACTTTTGACAGAACTGAGATTATCCATGATAAGAATTCAATAAGGGAACCTTGGTTATGATACCAATTTAATATCTAAAGGATATAATAACAATTGATAGGGGGGGGGGGGGTTGAATTAGTTGTTCAATTTTTATAAGTTTCAATAATTTTAAAAACATAAACCCTACAAACTATTAAAGTTTATATCATTACCATATTTTAGTAAATAATCATGCATAAAAAATAAGTGAAGAAAGTAAAAAACAAAATATTTACAAGGCTTGACCTTAGTGTGATAACCTATATATTTTCCATTTCCACTCATAGGGGTCTATAGATATTCACTGTTATGAACAAGTGAATACAAATTTTATCAACTTTTATTAGACACATTCTATCTTCATATTAGATTTATTATATTGACTCCCATCTGTTTAGAAAGTTTTCTTATAAAAAATTGATCCAAAAAATAATAATAAATACTTTGATCAATATGATCTACAAAAGTTCTTGGGTATAATGACCATGATTCTGATAGAATTCAGTCTGATGAACTCAATATAATTGAATCAGTATGATCAAATCAATTTGATATTTCATTTCTCAAACTGAACTTCTTAAAATATACTGAAAAAACTAGTCCGATCTTCCTTATTCTGATCAAATCAATATGATCTTATAAATAAAATGTTTTTCATTCCAGTAAAACAAATTTCAGTAGTCTGATCTTCTTTTGATATCTCATTCTAGAAAGATAAACATGGAAATAAATATGAAACACTCATCCTTTTCCACACTCATGAAAAGTAAAAAAATTAGAAAGAACTTTTCTTCTATATATAAGAGACTCATAAAAGAAAAGAAGGGAAACTGGAAAACTTTTTCCACTTACTCAAATTTTAAAAATCCAAAAAATCACTCACATATAAAATGAAAATTTGACTTCCTCAATCCTTCTAATGATTTATTTGAAATGGTAATCTCAAACATACTAACTTTTCTTTATTCTGATTATCTTTCTTAGCTTAATCATGACTATATTGCTCTTCTTTAGTCTAATTATCTTTCTCTACTTCAATATGATTATCTTTATCACCTTTAGTCTGAATATCTTTCTTAGATTCAGTATGATTTTCTTTCTTATCTTTAGTCTAATTATCTATCTCAACTTTAGTTTAATTATCTTTCAAAGATTTAATATGATTATATTTCTTAGATTTATTACAATTGACATTATTAGCTGCTTTCTAATTATCTTTCCAAACTTTAGTTTGATTATCTTTCTCAACTTTAGTATGATTATCTTTCTCACCTTTAGTATGATTATTTTTCCTAGATTTAGCTTCCCCTAATAATTATGATATGGATTTATTTTTAAGTTCATTATGATCTAAATTTATTACACTTCTCTTTACAATATGTCTATCTTTCACTACTCATTATGACATGACTATATTCCTTAGCTCATTATGATAAACATCCTCAACAGATGACTTATTTGTGTCACAATATTATTTGATTGAAAACTTGAACTCTCTAATTTTTCTTTTAAATAAAAAATAACTATTTTAGAATCTTAAATTATTTTCAAAACTTATCTCATTTTGATGGATCAACATTAGCAACTATGATTACTTTGATGTTCTGCATCTGATGTGTAATCTATGTGACACATTAATCTGATGAATGAGTGCCTCTTCTTGATCTAATTGATCTTATTCCACAGAGTCAGTCTGGTTAAAATTTCCCTAATGATGGAATTCTCATTATGATAGAATTATAATTACATTATTATACATCTGATGATGAACCCACTTATAAAAATTGAAAATTTTAAAACTTCATCCACTTTACACATTTACACTTATGATAACGTCTGAGTCTGGTATGTCTGGATCCGATCTTTAATGGCCGTGTTTCTAGAATCTATACAATAATTACAATTCCTCCATTTCTTCAAAATATTTTATCAGGATATTTTTTAATGATTTTTGAAAACTTCATGACCATAAAAGAATTGTCTAATTTGAGGTTGAGAAAGTATAAAAACGTTCTAACTCTTGACTTTTATTTCTTAAAACATCATCTTTTTCATCATTATGACTTCCTATCTCATCAACTTATAACTTTCTAAAAAAACCATGTCTGATGGATCTTCAATATCATGCCGATAGATCTGAATCAAATGGTTCATCTAAACAACAAATCTATAAAACTTCCCATCTTTCTTATGAAAACTCATTATGATGGACTGAGTCAGATCCTAAATAACAATAAAATTATTTTAGAAAATGTTAGTTGTCAACATATATAAAAAACTCTATGAAAAACAAAAACATCACAAAGGAACTTGATATATATTATTTAGAATTAATGGGTCAAAATTATATGGTAAATTTCATTTTATTTTAATCTTACATGATAAAATACCTTGGTTAGAAAACTAGTTAACTTAATAAAAACCAAAATGGTAAAAGTAGGGAAACTTAAAAGTTACGTAAAAAAATTATAAAAATGAACTTATTTTGTGTGGTGGATGTTGTTATAGAAAATAACTTCTCTAAAATCAATTATTTATCATTTTTTTAGGAACATGATGTAAATAATACCTCCTAACATTGTTTTCCTTTTTATATTTTCAAGAATTCTAATCCCCCTCCACTATAAAAAGGAACTCACCCCTCACAGATTCACACCACTCAATCCATTTCAATCATAAAAACATTCCAAAATAATATCCCAACATACATAACCTTATAATAGAATCCTCTCTTTGGGAATAAATCCAACCAAATGAGTCTTTTTGTATAAACCAAAAGGGGTTATCCGAAAAGAGGTAATGTTCTTCAATGATCATTTTGGTTTTATTTCTTTATCCACCCCTTAAATTATTATTATAACATTATTATAAAATAAAATAATTATCATAAATATAATTATATGTTTTTATCTTATGGTTATGACCTACACCTTCACACAATTCCATCAAATGGGATACATACACATCATTCATGTGTACGACGGACTACCGCCTTAAAAACTGATGATGTTTATTCTTCCATTACCACCTTTAAAGGTTTAAAATAGTGATGGATTTATATTTTTATATGGTATATATGATATTTATAAGTACTTGTCACAACCCATCCTCGGGACCCATGTCGTGACTACCCCAAGCCCACCTTCCATAGGCCAGGGGCTGGTGACTAGCACCAAAGGCGTAAATCTCGATAAAAGGGAAGACATTGCCTTTATAAAAGTAAACAAACACAACAGAGTACGCAACTGAAGTAAGAACTAAGTAAACTGAGTACAAAAGTAGGTGATAAAAAGTAAATGGGCCATTATACAAACCCAACTGAAAGTACCATACAACTGAAAGAAAGAACAATAGAAGTAAAGTAAAACAGCAACCGCCGAGTTTTCCTCTGGATATCCCACCTAAAGGGTGGGTACAGATGGTCTCCTCAGCTCCTTGGGTCCCGCTTTCCGATCAATGTACGTACCATCTAGTGGTCAACCCCCAGGTACTGTCCAGCTCCACAAGCCTCCACCTCGATCAGTGCTATCCGTCGTCTGCATCCAACACAACGTAGTGCGGCCATAGCCTGTGTAGGGGTGAGTATACGATACTCAGTAGGGACCCCGAGACCCCTGAAGGTCTCCCAGAATCCACAAAGGCTAAACCAAAAAGGAAAGATACAAACACAAAATACCAAATGACTCTACTTAGGTATATGTCCATACATATACCTAAGTCATCAATCTCAGTTCGGCTCCAACATCCGAGCCCATGCACAATCCGTTCCACACAAGAAAGAAGTCAATCACATCAATGATAATGATTGAAAGACAAGACTCAACTCACACAAGTATACTAGTCACAAAGTGGGGTGGAGATGATTAGATATAGCCTCTGAATCATCTTCTCCGCCGAACCCACATAGGATCCAAGTACAGAAGTCATCGCTGTCGAACCCATGTAGGATCCATGTACAGTAACGATCACTGCCGAACCAATGTAGGATCCAAGTACAGTCATCATCACTGCCGAACCCACGGAGTATCCAAGTACAGTCATCCTCACTGCCAAACCCATGTAGGATCCAAGTACAATCATCTTCTTCGTCGAACCCACGGAGGATCCCAGCACGGTAGTCGTCGCAGTCGCCACCAGGTCTAGGGTTCCCGCACACAGCGTACTCAATTTTGGGAGGGTCCGCTCCTCGAGTAAAGGGGTTGATACATCAACTGCCATGAAGTCCAGATTTGATGTATCCTGAAGTTCCGTCTCATCAAAAGGAATTCAATGCGATAGACGGCGCGTCAATTAGATGCCCGGTCTGAGAGATATTGGCGTTTTCGTTCTAGGGGCCCGTTTGGAAATATGATCGTTCTAAACCCGGCCGTATACCAAAGTTGTCCAAAACCCACTTAGAGTATTGAAAAAGGACCGCCTCATCGATGGGGTCCTAGTGACATAGACAACGCGTCGAGCGGACACACGGTCTTTAAGTTATTCACGTTTAAGTGAATAACGGACCCGACCAGATAAGCCCAATGGGCTGGCGGGTTGGGTCACCCAGTATTGGCGGGTCCGTCCCGGTAGGGGTGTCGGACCAGCTCGAAGGTTCAAACTTTTTGGAATGAGGGGCGTGGCTCGGCCAAAAGAGAGCATGAACCGCCCCAGCGCGGCCCGGCACGGCGCGGCCGGGCACTCGATGCGGCCGGCTCGCCTAGCTGGCCGAGCGGTCTGAGGGGGTGCGGCCTACCACCTGTCCGAACAGGCTGCGCCTAATGGTGCCGCCCTCCCACACCGGCCGGCTAGGCCGGCCGACCTTCTGGCGCAAGCCGCCCACTTAGGCGGGCTGCAGGTTTCTTTAGCACGGTGCCCTCTTGGCGCTGCGGTTCGGTTCCGCCCGGCCGGCCGTCGGGCCAGCTGGTTCTCCAGCGCTGCGCCCTCCTGGCGCCGCGGCTCGCCTCCGCTCGGCCGGCCGATGGGCTGGCCGGTTCTTCCATAGAAGCGGCCCGCTCGGGCGGCCCACGATCTCTCGCAGCGCGGCGCCATGGGGCGCCACGATTTGCACCTTCGTCCCAGTTCTTCCTCGATTGAGCGGCCCGCGGTTGCAGGTCGCAGTTTTTCCGTACGCGGCCAGCGCACGGCTGTCACTCTCGTCGCCGCTTCTACCAACATAACTCAATCGCAAACAAGAGTCTACAGAGGGTCGTCGGGCTGTGTGCGTTCTGCCCGTACCCTCCGCGTTAGAAGGTAGAAGTTGGCTGTATATAAACAACGATTTCCAATAAATAATGGGGTATACAAACATTCACTTCAATGAATAATCCCCTACCTCGAATAAGGTTCGCGGTTGACAAGCGTTGTGGATGACAGTGTCATTTCCGTCGTCGTAGGTGTGAACCCAAAGAAGAATTTACATCTCCTCTCTTGTCGAGGAGAAAAGAGGACGCATCGCCATTCTTCATGGAAGGGAGTGCCGTTCTTCGCCGGAGGTTTGGTGTTGTTCAACAAAGGAGAAATTCCCCCCTTCCTTTGAAAAATCTATCTCTCAAAAGTTCCCCCCAAAAAACAAGTGCCAAACCAATTAAAATAAGGCTTCTCCTTATTTTAATTAAACTTGTCAAGCATTCAAAATTTGAATCACTTGATTAATTAATTGAATAGGTTCCATTAATTAATTATGGTGTGTTGGCAAGAGTTAATGAGGAAGAGAGAGAATAGGAAGAGTTACATAATTAAGGGAAGTTAACTAATTAATGAATTGGGTTGAAGGGGGTTTGGGAAAAATTAAAGGTTGGGGATCGTGTGGGCCCCACCTCTCATATATCCACACATGGGAAGTTGGGTGGGTGTGGGCCCCACCAACAACTTCCCATGGGAGGAATTAATCCCCATAGATATAAAATAAAATTGTTCCAACAATTTTATTTATCTTAAACTTAATCCCCAAATAACAATACTCAACCCGCTTAAAACGCAACTGCGGTAAAGGTACCCTTAAGCAATTACCAGAACTGCAAGTTCATCGATGCCCTCAGATTTCAATTCCGAGAACTAGTTCAAAAGATAGAAAAACCCGCTCGTTCTTTTACTGAACGTACCCGAGATAAACTTCAAAAATTGATTCCAGGCACACCGGGCCTCAGAATCAAGTGCGGTCAGAAGCCACATACTCGTAAAATTACAAAGTATTTAAGAAAAAAAAATTCCTTGAAATTTATGGGTCTTTACATTACTCCCAACTCAGGGATTTTTATCCCTATAAAGCTATAACATAAACTAAGGAAACAAATGAGGGTACTGAGCACGCATCTGAACCTCCCACTCCCATGTGCTCTCTTGGAGGTTCCCGTGGTACCAAAGAATGCCCACCAAAGGAATAGACCATCCATGTAGGACCCACTCCTATCGATCCTCGATCTCCACTGGGAACTCTGTGAATGTATCCCCATCATCGATGTTTAGTTCCCCATGATCAATTATGTGGGTCGGGTTGTGCAAGTATCTCCTCAGCTGAGATACGTGGAAGATGTCATGCACCCGGTGCAACTGAGGTGGAAGGGCCAGGTGGTAAGCCACCTTGCCTACCTTGCTGAGGACCTGGAATGGTCTGATGAAGCGCGAAGATAAATTCCTGCCCCGGCCAAATCTCTGTAATCCACATCAAGGTGAGACCCGTAAGAACACGTGGTTGCTATCCTCGAACTCCAGTGTTCTTCGTATCCTGTTAGGATAGGACTTCTGTCTGCTCTGTGCAGCCCTCATCCGCTACTGGATGATCTGCACCTTCTCCATTGTAGCCTGAACCATCTCTGGTCCTTGGAGTGCTGACTCCCCAAGGTCAGTCCAGCACAGAGGTGATCTGCAAGGTTGGTCGTACAGTGCCTCGTATGGTGTCATCCCAATGGTGGAGTGGTATATGTTGTTGTATGCAAACTCCAACAAGGGTAGGTGATCCTCCTAGCCGTGACCAAAGTCAAGGACACATGCACAGAGCATGTTCTTGAGTGTCTGAATGGTCCTCTCCATCTGGCCATCCTTCTGAGGATGAAAGCCAGTGCTCAGGCGTAGCTGCATCCCAAATGCCTCCTACAACCCCTTCCAAAGCCGGGATGTAAAGAGAGCATCTCGATCGGAGACGATAGACGATGGCACACCATGAATCCGTATGATCTATTGAACGTAGAGGCATCCCAAGCTCTATACTGAGACCTGCTCTCTGATCAGAAGGAAGTAGGACAACTTGGGGAGTCGGTCGACGATCACCCAGATAGAGTTGTGTCCCCTGAATGTACGTGGAATCCCAGTCAGAAAAGCCATGGATATCCCATCCCACTTCTACTATGGAACCTCTAAGGGTTGTACCAAACCTGCTGGTACCTGGTGCTCCACCTTCACTTGATGGAAAGTGAGGCATCGCGAAATGAAATCTGCTACAACCTTCTTCATACCCAACCACCTGTGCTTTCATCTGAGGTCCTGGTACATCTTCGCCACTCCTGGATGTACTGCTAGAGGGGAAGTGTGAAACTCCCTTAGCACTTCCTCCTGCACTACAACTGGTACCATGGTACATCCCATGAAGAGGATGACGCACTCTCCTCCTTCAGAAAATCCATTAGGCGCCTGCCCTGTAGAAATATGAGTACATCATGTATCATAGTCAATGTCCCCATGCTGTGCCTCTCTGACCCACTGAAGTAGTAGAGGATTAACTTTGATGGACTGTAGAAAAGCTACATCATCTCTATCTACGAAGGATATCTGCAAAGCGGCTAACCGCTCTGTCGCCTCTCCAAGTAGCTGAATTCCCAATCTCCTGCTGAGAGCATCAGCTACTACGTTCCCCTTCCCAGGAGTATAGACTATCTCAAAGTCATAGTCCTAGAGGAACTCGAGCCATCACCGCTATCTCAGGTTCAGGTCCTTCTGCGAGAAAATGTACCTGAGACTCTGGTGGTCAGAGTAGACTGTAAAGCACTCACCCATCAGATAGTGCTACCACATCTTCAGGGCGAAGACCATTGCTTCTTACTCTAGGTCATGGGTAGAGTAGTTCTGCTCGTGCTACCTCAAATGTCGTGAACTATAGGCGATCACTGCCGGCCCCTACATCAAAAAAATACCCAAGTCTATTCCCTGATGCGTTTTAGTAAACCACGTACCCAACACCCTCCTTCGGTAGCCTCAAGATGGGCGCACTGGTCAATATCTGCCTCATCTCCTAGAAGCTATAATAGCATCTATCTGACCACATGAAGGGTTTCCCCTTATATGTCAAAGAATAATGTGGCACTGCAACTATGGAGAAGTTTGGCACAAATCTCAAATAGTACCCAGCCAGACCTAGGAAACTCCGCACCTCTGTCACACTCCTGGGTGGCTCCCAAGCAAGTACTGCCTTGATCTTCGCAGGATCCACTGAAACTCCCACCTCCGAGATGACGTTCCCCAAGAAGTGAACCTCTCGAATACAGAACTAGCACTTTGAGAGATTTACATAAATCTGGTGCTCTCAGAGTGTGTCCAGTACAACCTGTAAGTGGTAGGTGTGATCCTCCTCAGTAGTCGAGTAAATACATATGTCGTAGATGAAGACTACGAAAAAACGATTGAGGTAAGGCTGGAAGATCCTGTTCATGAGACTCATGGACACTGCTGGTGCGTTGGTCACATCGAAGGGCATAACCAAGAACTCATAATGGACAAACCGACACCTAAAGGCCGTCTTCTGCACATCCTCGTCACGAACTCGGAGCTGGTGATAGACTGACCTGAGGTCTATCTTCGAGAACCATCATGCTCCCTTGAGCTGATCAAAGAGGTCATCAATCCTCAGGAGTGGATACTTGTTTTTCACAGTGACCTGGTTCAGGCGACGGTAGTCGGCACATAGTCGTAAGATCCCATCCACCATCTTGGTGAATAAAATCGGAGAAGCCCATGGTGGAACACTGGGTCAGATGAATACCTTTCCTTGCAAGTCCTCAAGCTATACCTGCATCTCACGATGCTCGGCGGGAGAAATCCGATATGACGGAGTAGATATCAGTGCTGTCTTAGGGTACAGATCAATGTATAAATCTACCTCTCTACGATGAGGTAGTCCTGGAACATCGTCGGGAAAAACTTACTCATACTGATCCACCACAACAGGAAAAATCAGACCCTGCACATCAACTACTCCTAGGATGAGACTAGCCAAATGATGTGTGATCGGCTTCCCTCTCCTCTGTGTAAGTCCATCCTGCGCTACAAAGGCTCCTTTCTCACTGGTGAAGGTGAACCTACTCCCATCTGTGTGGACACACCACACTTTACGCCTAAAACAGTCGATCTGGACATGGACTGTAGATAACCAATCTATACCCCAGATGATGTCATAAGGCCTCGACGCTGCTACAAGAAGATCTCAGCCGAAGCTCTCCCCTCCTAGAGTAAGCTCACACTGTCGGCACCAGTGCGTAATCATTGAGTCTGCTCCCATAAAAGTCTCTAGCTATATGGACCGAGCCAACGGCTCTGTCAGAATCTCCAAGCCCTGAACAAGGGCAACGACAATAAAATAATGACTCACTCTTGTGTCTATAAGAACTACATCAAGGGTGGAGTAGACACAGATAGTACCTCGAATCATCTCAGGTGTTCCGTGGTCATAGGCCTCAACCGCCTGGAGCTGAGACTGCCCCTGTCTACCAGCTCCCTGTGGTCGGGGTGGTCTTCCTGGTGGTGGTGGTGGTAGAGCCTCGAAGCGTCGTCCACCACCCGCTGTTTGGACAACTCCTTTGCCTCGTCTGCCTACTCCCTACGGACTGCCACGATCAAACCTCTGCCTCTTCATGGGAGGTCCCTCAACTGTCTGCGACTCGTCTGCATGGAAGGTCGGGTAGTCATGAGCTATGTGGCCCAACCCACCGCATGCATAACACTGCCTGCCCCTTGTATGGCTGGCTCTGCTCCATGTGCCCTGCACATCCAAACTAGTATCCTAAGGTTTGCCACCTGATGGCCTGGTCCGCTTGGACCTCTGTGACATTTGTCTACAACCGGGTGTAGAAGACTCCGCTACGTGTCACCTTGTGGTGGGTCTCGCTGCTGGCGTCGGCTCAGCAAGAAAGCTCTCCACAAGAAGGGCTCGCTCCAGTACTCCTGCCTACATCGGAATGCTAAGGGATATCATCGAAGCCCTGATATCATGCCTTAGTCCCTGCTCAAAGGTCTGGGCCTAGATGAATGTGTTCTGTACCATGTTTGTGAAGTAGCGCGAGAGGTTGGTAAATCTCGCCGAGTATTGGGCTACTGCCATGCTGCCCTGCCGCAGATGTAGTATCTACTGAATGCGCACCGCACGAAGGGTGGATAGAATAATCTCCGAGCGGAAGAGGCTCTCTAAGTCCATATAAAGTAGTGATACCTCATCATGCACCTAGAGAATAAGGATCCACAATTTACCTGCTCCTGCGTACAGGAGACTTGTGGCAAGGATCACCATAAGGTCCGCTGGTGTCCCTACCAATCTGAAGACTCTGATGATAGCCTCCAGCCAATCCTCGGCTGCCTGAGGGTCCATCTATCCACATAACCTGAGCGACTTCTGTCGCTGAAACTCATGAAACACACTCAAGTGGCATGAACACATTGCTTCTGGGGCTGGTGGCATCGGTGGCTCAGCGGGTAGTGGTACCGCTGGTGCCTCTGCTGTAATGGGGCCCTACACCGAGGCCTTGTCGCTCGGTGGGCTGCCACCTCACACGTAACTAGGAACCCTGGCTGGATACCTTCGTGGGGCCATCCTGAAAAGAAACATGTGTTCCACGGTCAAAAAGTATACCTAGTGAGCTAACACTAAGTAATCATAATGAATACTTTTGAAACACACATGCAATCAGTGTTTTTGAGCACTGAGTCGGAAATCAGAATTCACGGTCCTGGTGTATGGATACGTCGGCCGCCACACCAACACTAGACTCCCTGGACTGAAAACTACCCTCAATACTCTTAACACTATTGCTTCACAGAGAAGAAAGATAAGAGTCCTGAGTTCTGCAGTAGAACAGACTCCTCTGATACCAATTTGTCACGACCCATCCTCGGGGCCCATGACGTGACTACCCCAAGCCCATCTTCCATAGGCCAGGGGTTGGTGACTAGAACCAAAGGCATAAATTCCAATAAAAGGGAAGGAATTTCCTTTATAAAAGTAAACAAACACAACCGAGTACACAACTGAAGTAAGCACTAAGTAAACTGAGTAAAAAAGTAGGTGCTAAAAAGTAAATGGTCCAGTATACAAACCCAACTGAAAGTACAATACAACTGAAAGAAAGTACAACAAAAGTAAAGTAAAACATCAACCACCAAGTTGTCCTATGGATATCCCACCTGAAGGGTGGGTACAGATGGTCTCCTCCGCTCCTCGGGTCCGGCCATCCGCTCAGTGTACGTCCCGTCTTGTGGTCCACCCCCGAGTACCGTCCAGCTCAACAAGCCTCCACCTCGATCAGTGTTGTCCATCGTCTGCATCCAACACAACGTAGTGCGGGCATAGTCCGTATATGGGTGAGTATACGATACTCAGTAGGGACCCCGAGACCCCCAAAGGTCTCCCAGAATCTATAAAGGATAAACCAAAAAGGAAAGATACAAACACGAAGTACCAACCGAATCTACTTAGGTATATGCCCATACATATACCTATGTCATTAATCTCAGTTCAGCTCCAACATCCGAGCCCGTGCACAATCCGGTCCACACAAGAAAAAGTCAATCACATCAATGATAATGATTGAAAGACAAGACTAATCTCAAACATGTATACTACTCACGAAATGGGGTGGAGATGATTAGATATAGCCTCTGAATCATCTCCTCGGCGAACCCACGTAGGATCCATGTATAAAAGTCATCGTTGCCGAACCCACATAGGATCCAAGTACATTCTTCATCGCTGCCGAACCCATGGAGGATCCAAGTACAATCTTCCTCACTGCTGAACCCACCTAGGATCCAAGTACAGTCTTCTTTGTCATCGAACCCACGGAGGATCCCAGCACTGTAGCCGTCGCCGTCGCAGCCAGATCTTGGGTTCCCGCACACAACGTACTCAATTTTAGGAGGGTCCGCTCCTTGAGTAAAGGGGTCGATACATCAACTGTCACGAAGTCCAGAGTTGATGTATCCATAAGTTATATCTCCTCCAAAAGAACTCAACGCGACAGAAGACGCGTCAATCGGACGCCCTGTCTGAGAGAAATTGGCTTTTTCATTCCAGGGGCCCGGTTGGAAATATGCTCATTCTAAACATATCCATTTACCAAAGTTGTCCAAAACTCACTTAGAGTATCGCAAAAGTACCACCCCATTGATAGGGTCCTAGTGCCGCAGAAGGCACGTCGATCAGACGCATGGTCTTTAAGTTATTGATGTTTAAGTGAATAACGGGCCTGACTCGATAAGCCCAGTGGGCTGGCGGGTCGGGTCACCCAGTTTTGGCAGGTCCGTCTTGGTAGGGGTGTTGGACTAGCCTTAAGGTTTTCACGTTCTGTCCTGAGGGGCGCTGCCCCTCCTGAAGTGGCACGGCCCAGCCCGACGGGGCGCGGCGCGGCCCGGTGGGGTGCGGCCCGGCTCGGCCTGCCGCTGCTCGGCCGGGCGCACGGCCCAGCTGGCTCAGCCCGAAGGCCGAGCGATCCGAGGGGGCACGTACCCCTGGCTGCCCGAACCGGCGGTGCCTTATGGTGCCGCCCTCCCAAATCGGTCGTCTAGGCCGGTCGTCCTTCTGGCGCGAGCAGCCCGCTCAGGTGGGCTACAGGTTTCTTCGGCTCCGCCTGACCGGCCGACGAGTCAGCTGGTTCTCCCGAGCAACACCCTCCTGGTGCCGCGGCTCGCCTCCTCCCAGTCGGCCGACGGGCTGAACAGTTCTTCCACCGAAGCGGCCTGCTTGGGCTGGACACACAGCACCGTGGGGCACCGCAGTTTCCTCCTTAGGCCCAGTTCTTCCTCGATTGAGCAGCCCGCGGTTCCGGGTCGCTGTTCTTCCATACGCGGCCAGAGCACGACCGTTACTCCCGCCACCTTATCTACCGACATAAATCAATCACAAAAAAAGAGTCTACGGAGGGTCGTCGGGCTATGTGCGTTCAACTAGTGCCCTCCGTGTTAGGCGGTAGTAGTTGGCCGTATATAAACAATGATTTCCAATGAAGAATGGGGTACAAAAACATTCACTTCAAAGAATAAACCCCAACCTCGAATAAGGTTCATGGTTGAAAAGAATTGTGGATGACAGTGTCGTTTCCATCGTCGTAGGAGTGCACCCGAAGAAGAATTGACATCTCCTCTCTTGTCATGGAGAAGAGAAAAGAGGGCGCGTCTTCATTCTTTGTAGAAGGGAGTGCCGTTCTTCGCCAGAGGTATGGTGTTCTTCAACAAAGGATAAATTCCCCTCTTCCTTCACAGAATCTCTCTCTCAAAATTTCCCCCAACAAAACAAGTGCCAACCCAATTAAAATAAGGCTTCTCCTTATTTTAATTAAACTTGACAAGCATTCAAAATTTGAATCACTTAATTAATTAATTGAATAGGTTCCATTAATTAATTAAGGTGTGTTGGCAAGAGTTAAATAGGAAGAGAGAGAAGAGTAAGAGTTACATAATTATGAGAATTTAACAAATTAATGAAGTGGTTTAAGGGGGTTTGGAAAAAATGAAAGGTTCAGGCTCGTGTGGGCCCCACCTATCATATATCCACACATGGGAAGTTGGGTGGGTGTGGGATGCACCAAAAACTTCCCATGGGAGGAATTAACCCCCTTATATATAAAATAAAATTGTTCCAACAATTTTATTTATCTTAAACTTAATCCCCAAATAATAATACTCAACCCGCTTAAAATGAAACTACGGTAAAGGTACCCTTAAGCAATTACCGGCGCTAAGAGTTCATCGGTGCCCTCAAATTTAAATTCTGAGTACCTGTTCAAAAGATAGAAAAACCAACTCATTTGTTTACTGAACGTACCTGAGATAAACTTTGGAAATTGATTCCGGGCACACCGGGTCTCGGAATCAAGTGCCGTCAGAAGCCACATACTCGTAAGATTACAAAGTATTTAAGAAAAAAAATTCCCTTGAAATATTCAGGTCTTTACAGTACTTTATAATTATGGAATTAATTTATAACACATACCTGTATTCCTTCTATTTTGTGAAATATGAGAACATTTTTTGTGGATGTGTGGACTACCACCTCCTCAAAGTGATATAATTCATTCAATATTTACCTGGAATGTATTAAGAATGGGTTTAATAAAAATATTTTACCTATATGACATTAATATGACACTGGAATTATAATACATAAATATATATAATTTAACATCTGTTATTTTAATATAAAAATAAAATGGAAATAATGTTCGTGCATATATATGAGCTACCATCTCCATGGATGATGTATTTAATTTCCTATATCAAAACTATATGGATTACTATAAAAACATATATAATGAATGTATATAATATTTAAATAATGGTTTATATTATGGATATTATGATATCTTGATCTATGTAATAATAACAATAAAATTACATGTCAAAGCATACTAAAAAACAAGGCAATTAACACGAGAAACGATGAAAATGATTAAAGATTATTAATGAAAGGGTTATAATATGTTATAAAGAGACTATATATGATATAGTAAATATTAATATGGTTATTTTATAAGTTAATAAAATTTTTATATCCATTATACATGAGCTTAAAGAAAATTCATCCAAAAGAGAGCACAAGGTAAGAGATTTCATCTCAATTTAAACTTAATTGAGACTTATGTGTTATTATGAAACAATTAAATTTGATGTGGTTTATATACATCCCATTTTAATTTAATGTCACGATTAACTAATAATTCATGGTATTTTATGTCTCACTTTGAATTATCCCATCTTAGGGGTTTTGAATTGAAAATTACCAAGTGGTAAAAGTTATCTTTACAATCTAATTTTCTTTATAATTGTTAACTTTCTCTTGAAAAACTCACTTCATTATGATCAATTTTTAATTTTTTATTAAATTTATATTAAATAAACAAATTTATTTTGAAATGGATATTATTATTTCCTAAACCATATACCATTTTTGCATAAGGTGTTTAGTTTTACTATTATTTGATTAATTGGGTAAACATTTATAAATTCGTATCTTTTACCCAATACAGATATTTGATATGGCACATTTTTTATGAATTAAATAGATTATTTGATATATACGAAATTATTTGGACATTAATGAAATGGGTTGGGGGCCAATTAAGGAAATCACATCAATGAGTCCGTAGTATCATGAGATGAATCAGTTAGCTAAATCAGATTAGTATTAAACTATCTTAAAAATAGATCTTGACGGTAAAGGTTCCATGTACCTGGGAAATATAAAGCCCAAAATTTAAGAATTTATTTCATTAATTACTTAGTCATTATTATCTAAAGTATTTTCACTGTGAAAAAATCAATGTATTCATTTCATTTTTAGTATATTGCCTGAAAATCATTTTTTTTTCAATTTTCAAAAGCCGGTTTAAGGGTACCAGTAACCCAAAACCGGTTTAAGGAAAACTGGAAACCTCACAACACTTCCCGAGATTACATCACCATTCAAAATTCAAAATTCAAACCAAACAAATTCAGCGCACACCACGTGTCCATCATCACGTGGGCCCATCATCACGCGTACCGACAATCCATGTACTCCACCTCGAGCCGTGAACCCATAAGCGCGTCACACTCCTCGAGCCGCGCGACCACCTCGAAACGCGAAAACTTCCTCGCCGCCAAACAAGCCACCGGTGAGGTTCGCCGGACCGGCCAAGTACCCAACACATCAGCCATATCCACATTGATTATTAATTCATGATATCTTTTATTATACTTAACTATTACTGATAATTTGAGCTCAAAATTAGTTTTTTTACTTTCAAATATATATGAAGATGAATTATTGTAATGATATTTCAATGATGTTGAGAATTTTACCTTTTCATCTACTTTTTTTCATTTTCTATTCCCAAAGTAAAATGGGTATCATGTATGTATCTTGATTCCAAAAATGATAAACTTTTCTACCATTTGGGATTGAAATCTTGTTTCTAGGAAAACATAATAAATTAAGTTACCATCTCTTAGCTACAGAGTTTGGTTCCATTACAATAAAAAAACATGAACAATTGTAATTTTGAAGGCATAATATAAATAAGGTGTTTGAATAAAGAGGAGAAGGAGAAGATCCCTTACCTTGTGAGGATGCTTCAAAAACATGGGAGGATCTTATTAAGAGATTGGGGAAACCTTAGAAGGGCTATAGAGAGGTAAGGGTAGAGTGAATTCATGATCCAATGGTTTTTAGTGAAGGGTAATGGGAGGTTGGGTGGGTTTATATAGAAAGAGATAGGGGAAATATTTATTATTTTCAAAACACATGTTTTGGATTCTATATCTTAAATTAGTACAAAAAACCCTACCATGGTTTTGGAAATTTTTTTTGGATAAAGAGGAGTGGATTTCATTATTATATAATTTTAGGAACCTAAATCATTAAAATAATACCCATGTTGATGTTAAAGTAAATCATGTTTATAAATAATTGATTTTAAAACTGTAAAAAAATATAGGCTTGTGAGGATTCATTAAGGGTTTATATAATTAATAAAATAACATAAAAACACATTATTTTTAAGAAAAAAATAATTTTGGATATGGATACTCTTTATATTATTTATTACATTACTTTTGGTATTTTATGATGGTCATAATACACATCGTATAATTATACCATTTTTAATTTTGACCCAATAATTCAACTGTCTCAAAAAATCATGGAAAATTACCTATTTGATAATTTAAATGTGTTGATATCAAAGATAATATTTATTTTATAAAAATTATTTTCTAAATATTATAATTTACACTATTAAATCAAAAACTCACATTTATTGAAAAATACTGATTTTTTACTACAATTGTTTTCTAACAATTATAAATATTATATTTAACTTCATAAAATTATATTATAATTTATATCTAATAAATATTATTTAGTAATAATATTTTACTAAATTATAATTTATTAAAAAATTTATTGAATTCATTAAAATAGAGTGTCTTGTTTAAAAATATATATTTCCCAAAAATACATTTTTTGTTTCGTCATATCAAAATATAATTTTTTTCAATATTAATAGTTAGTAATTATAAAGTAATAAAATTAAAATATAATAATTATAAAATATAAAAAATTATATTGTTAGGGTCTGTATACACAAACCTTTATTACACCAGTGAATTCTCTAAGATTAAAGCGTGTGATAGTGATATTTTATTAGGGTATTCATCGAATATAATTTTGGACATGATATCAAAGAGCTTGAAATTATCCCATAAATGCGTTTACTCATGATTTTGTTGTTGAATATTGGTTTGGGATTGGTTAGGGTAAAGGATCAATGATACTATATCCCTTAGAATCTTTGATAAATGTGCTTCATATGGTACGATCTTATATCAGTCGAGGCCATCAATCCTTCTCTTCGTGTCAATTACACTTTTTCATAAACCTTAATGTAATAATATTAATGTTCAATATAAAATGACTATATTATAAATGGTTATAATTATTAATAGTATTTTATACATAGTAGTCTATAATTATCCATAATATCAAAAGTAGTGCATGTGTATTCTATAACTAGATCACTTGATAAGAAATTTATTCAATCAAAAGGGAATACCAGTTTTGGTCATTAAATTATTCCCACATTTAGAGATTTCACCCTAAAGATTTTTATTTCATACAATAAAATAGATGAGGGTACTTTTTTTCATCTCATTTTTTGGTTTTCATGTTTTTTGTTCAAACTTATGGTTCCACCACGTTACTTTGACTAGGTTATTTTATTATTTCATAGAACTTTGTCTCTATGATATATGATCTTCACAAACTACTCCTCATATGAAAAAAAAATTCTCCAATGGTACCACCATTGGATTCAGTACATGGGAGGGGTTTGGTATATACTTCCACAAGATGGATACATGGAACACACCATGTACTTGAGAGAGGTTAGGTGAGATTTCTAGTCGATATGCCACTTTATTTCATGATGTATTACATAAATACACACTTAATACAACCCCATGAGATTGTGAGTCCTAGTTTCTTTAGTAAATTAGGTATATAACATAATAAATTGTATGAAGATACAACATCATTTTTAAAAAATCTTTTAACCTAATCTTAAAAATCCATTACTCTTTTGAAATTTCATTGGATAACCTGGGGACATACATAAGAAATGGGTGAGTTATAAAGCCCAATAAGCAAATAGTAAAATAATAACATGATGAAAGAAATACTTGTTGGTCAATAGGAATATCAAAGTAACATAATATGGGTGATAATGATAAACATGAACATCGAATCAATATATATGAAAATAACATAAAGAAAACATGGGAATGTGGTGACACCATAAAACATAACATCATAAGCATATTTAAATGCTAACCACCAAGAAATAATACCATGGTATGTTTAGGATAACCTATTGTGCACCTATATAGAGTCTCATGAGATAAAAAATTACCTAATTCATTAAAGGGTTACATTATTCTGGGCCCCCATCACTTTCATATAATGTACATGCATAAGTGTGACACATAAATCATAAAAAAATAAGGATTTATTACATCAATATTAATACTATAGTTATGAATTTTGGGTTACATAAATGGAAATCGCCAATAAATAAAGGATATGTATAACTAGGTGAATACCATTGAGTGGAAATCCAGATGAGTATTCACTAAAAAATGTTTGGCATGGAAAATTGTAGGATAATTTCAGAAGCATAATGAGTGTAGATAAAGGTTTATGGAAGGGGTGAATGAGACTTAAAGGGACATATAATAACTTGATAATTATAAGTATAGTAAGGTGGATTTTTTTAACACGTATCCAAACTTAAAAAATTAGAGGTTAAAAGGCATGACATAAATAAGGTTCTTGAATAAATAGGAGGAGGGGATTTTTTACCTTGAGAGAGCACTTATAAAATGTTTGTAAGAGCATGGGAACACCTTGTGTGGGATATATAGAGAGAATTTTAGGAAAAATATTTCTCCAAGTGTTTTTAGTGAAGAGGAATGCGAGTTTGGGTTATATATAAAAATAGAGGGAGATTCTCTATTAATTTCTAAACATAGGTTTTGGACTTTATATAATAAATTAATCCAAACCATAAGCCATAGCATGGTTTTTCCCACGGTTACTACCAAAAAAGGGTGTATTTAGTTATTTTAAAAGTCTATGAACCAAAATACATATAATAATACCATTGGTGATGTGGAAGTGTGTCATTCTTATAAATAATTTATTTTTAAAACATAAAATATTATATAGGTTTTGAAGGATTCATTAAGAGTTTATAAAATTAATGATATAACTTAAAAAAACATTATTTTAAATGGGAATCATAATTTTGATTTTGGATACTATTTATAGTATTTATTACCCCCTTTTTACTTTTATTATGTCTTCATATATACTGTATATTTATATCATATTTAATTTTGACCTAAAAATTCAATTATTAATGAAAATTATAAAAAATTGACCATTGGATAATTTTCAATGATGATTACAAATATAATATTTATTTTATCATAATAATTCTCTAATTTTTTTTTAATTTGATGTTTTAATTCAAGATCCTTATTTTATTGAAAAATACTATTTTTTATAATAACATTTTTACAAACCTTATAAAAATTACATTTGACTTCATACAATTATATTAACATATATATTTAAATAAATATTATTTTATAAATATAAATTTTTTTTAAAAGTTATTTAATTCATCAAAAAGAGTATCTTAATCGATACTATATATTTTCTAATAATATATTTTGTGTTTCATCATATCAAAATCTAATTTTTATCAAAAATTTTATTTAATCAATTAAAATGTAATAGTAGAAAGGAATAAATATAATAATTATTTTAATGAAAATAAAATAAAAAAATTAATGTTACAATGGTATAGATATATATTCCCTTATTACAAGATCACACTCCCTATGGGTATGGTGTGTGATGGTGGGGATTTTATAGGGTGGTTCGAAAAACATGGTTTGGGTCATGATCTCGATAATCTTGAAATTATATCATTTACAGTTTCACTCATGATTTAGTTATTGAATATTGGTTTGGGATTAGTCAATGGAAAATCTCAATGATGTAATCTCCCTCAGAATATCCAATAAATGAGCTTTATAGGGTACAATCCTACTGTTTGAGGCAATCACCCCTTTAATCAATGTCAATTAGACTTTATTATAACCCTTAATATGATAATATTAATAGTCACTATATAATGGATATATTATCAATTTTTATGATTATTAATCATATTTTAGGTATGAAAGACTATATAATTGTCAAAAATATCTGAATTAGTGCATGTGTTTTATATTACTACATTATTTAATAATTAATTAATTCATTCAAAAAGGGAATTTACTTTATAAAAGTTTAGGTCATTACAATAATTAATGGACATATGGGTTTATGAGAGTTTTACAATTAGGCTATATATTTTCTTCAAAAGGTTTCAAAATTTAAATTTCTTAGAATTTAAATAGTTAGTTTCACATATTTTATGCAAAAAATTTACTCGTTTAAAATAATATCTTTACAAATATAAAATTATTATTATCATGATATGAAATATTAACTATTTTATTTTATTTTATTCTTGTATATTTTATTATTGTGATTTAATACATTCCAAGGTTCAATATTTAAATCATTTGAATCTTGAAGAGCCCCTATCAAAATTTAATGGAGTTTTCTGAGGACTGAAATGAGAGAATTAGTTACTATATTGACAAGAATATTTTAATGACATGGATTTTATTTTTTTAGAATATTGGAAAATTTAAAATGTAGCATCCATATAGAAGTATTATATATATTTCATTTATAATAGTTGATCATGGATTTTTATGTAGACTATGATCATTTATGTTTTTTTTAATTAATGGATTAAACTTAAAGTATAATAAGTGGCATGATACTCATCTTTCTTCTCTGGTGTTTTTTAATAGATTTCATTATTTAACCATTAAGAGATTCCTATTTCATCACTAATTATTAAATTAAACTTCTGGAAAGCTAATTTATTGTTATTATAAAACATTGAATGGTTTCAAAGAAATTTTCTACACTATAATTTTTTTTACAGATATCCAATTAGTTTTATTATTATTATTTTATTTATTTTTGAGTTGGTAGTTTTCTTGCATTATGTCAAAAATGGGTTATAATACCATTAAAAGGCATTGAATGGTTGTTAATACTTAGATATTAGCAATTAAATATACTATGATAGATCCTATTAGAAAATAAATAGTTTAGTGATGTTCCTTTAATAAAATACTAGGTTTTTTTTGCTCCAAGAAAAGGCTATATGTTTGGGAATAGTAATTGAGAAAAAGTAATGGGTTATAACTTTCTCATTTGAAGGTCTAGGTTAGGATTGATCCCTCTATAATAGTATAGATTTATGTTTCTTCCATGTAAAAGTATCTCTCATTATTTCGGTGGGTTCCATAATTCATTGGTTGTAGTGTAAAGCGTAGACATATTATCATTTAGATCCAAACTACCATATGATTCCTTGTGTTTATATCTTAATATTTATGTTCACGATCTTCATAATCACTTCAATTTAATTAAAGGGAATTTTTTTTTTAATCCTGAAATGCCAAAAAATTCTATTATTAAATTTAATTAATTTTGATACTTTTATGATTGACTATTCAGCCCACTATTTTTCTTTTTCATCACCCTTTTGACACCTAAAAATTTATATCAGAGATTGGCTCTTATTTAAATTTTTTTATCTCCCTACTTATATTTTTTTGAATATTATCTATTCTGAGGTAAATTCTATCTAATTAATTAAAATGAATAAGGGAATGATCTTTCTTAGTTATGGATTATTAGGAGTTTGATATTTTTAATATTTTTAGATCACTTTATTTCAATGAATGTGAATATAGATATTTGAAAGATTGAATAAATGTATTTTTAAATAGTATAGGTATTAAAGATTGGATAATCATGATTGAATCATATAAGATTCCTAAAGTTGATATTTATACCTTAAATAGTGTTAATACTATAATGTTTTTTTGAATAATAAAGTAATGGATCTTTTTATTATTAACATAGTATAAATGTTTATAATCATATATTATATTGTGAAAGGAATTTTGAAATTTTTAGTACATTAAGATTCATTTATCAAGGAATTGTAAAATTGTAGAGAACTAATATTTTCATGTATAATCTTGGATTTAATAGTTTAGAATATTTGATCATGAAAACATTAGTGAAAAATACCACATATTTATAAAGATTTTGAATAACAAGATTTTTCTTAGAGAAAAAAATTAAGTATGAAGTATTGATTAAAATAATACATTGATCCTTAATAATGAAATAAAATTCAAAGAATGTGTCAATTGAAAAAATAATGGAGTTTTATAAGTAAACTTTGGATCAACTAATTGGTTCACTTTCACAATATGAGTTTGAGTTGAAGAATAATGAAAATTAACATCCTGATAAAATAATGGTATTTTCTATTGAATTTAAATATGTATATTATATATCTTAAATAGATTCCTTAGGTTCTTCAAGATCATAGAAAAATGATGATTTATGATAAGTTGAAAAATAAATTTAATGAATAATAAATAATAATCATTCCACCAAATGGAATGAAGATAAAAAAAATGAGAAATTAGTTTTAAGAAAAAAAGGAAAGAATATTAATTCTACTTTAAGATAACATGAATTTAAGAAACCATTCCATACCAAGTATTGGTGTCTGAAGCTAAATGATCAAAGAGTAGAATAATATAATGGAAAAAATAATAAGTCATTTATTAGTGGTTGGAGTTACACTAAAGATTCATAACCAACTGAGGAATATGAAATTGTGAAAGACACAACAAATTTGTGCCTCATTAAAGACGATTTCAGAAAAGATAGTAGTTATTTTAACTCTAATTATGATTTTGATTCTCAATATTCTTCTGATTCAAGTTTGAAAATTCTATAGTTGAAAATTTGAGTAAATTATGTGATGAATATTAATAATAAATGGAGAAACTTTTCAAATAATTTAAAAAGGTCTCTAATGATTATAAGAATTATTTTAAAGAAAAGAAAGCTCAAATTTTAGAAATATAAAATATGAAGAATTTTGAATGTACAAGTTTTGAGCTTAAGGAAGAGAATCAATGTTTTAAAAAGTTTATTCTTTAAGTTAAAAAGATAAATTAGGTGATGATTTATAATATATTGTTAATTAAAATGGAGAGATTAAATCTAAAATTAAATGTTTAAAAATTCACCAATGTAATTAAAAAATTGGCATGTAATTAAATTTGTTTTTGTTTATTATCGAATAACTTGAAATGTTTTTAGACCATTCATATTTTTAAAGTATTTCATTAGGATATCTCACTAATTTTATACAACCTATAATTAAAATTATTTACTCACTATTTTGATCCATTTTGAAATAAGAAGAAGTTGAAATTGAGGGGGGGGGGGGGGTCTTCTAACATTACTTGTTTTATGATTCAGTTTATTAATGAATTTTAGGGGAGTTACCAACATTAAAACTATCATGTTTTTTTAAAGCCTGAAAAAAATATTTGACGTTTTATTTTTGAAAAAATCATACTGAAATTTGGTTAAAAAATTTGGATATATGTTCTTGATCATGAATATTTAAAAATTTAAAAATTTAAAAATTGATTTAAAAGTTTTGGTATATATATATTTAGATCCCCAAATCTGATTTATGAGGATAAATATGTCTAGTTTTTTATTTTTAATATTAGTCCTAAAAAGTAATAATGTAAAAATATTTTTATTTTTAATTTTTTTTAATAATCATATATGTCTATTTCATAAAACTTTGACTTAGTTTTGAAATATTAAAGCTATAAATATTTCATATATTTGGTTTTAAAAATTTTTATATCACACTTACATTAAGTTAGAGCTTAAATATAGTATTTTTATGAAAAAAATGATTTCTAGGGGAGTTATTCTGACTTGAGCATATTAAAATATGATTAAACTTGATTTTGTTTATTATTTTATGATAGAATATATATATTTTAAATTAATTTGATGAAAAATTTTTTATGGGAGAACATTTCATGTGACTATTTTTAAAAGGGCTTGATTTATTTCTTTAAAAAATATTTGGAGGAATATGTTTAAATGATTTAATATTTTTAGTTAATTCCCAAAAGGGGAAGACATTTCGAAATTGATATTATATTTTGAAATTATTAAAAATTAGGAGAATGTTGAAGTGGAACCTTGAAAAATATTTCTTTAATAAGTATAAATCTATCACAATTTTATATTTAAATAATTACAATTTATCAAATCATTTTGAAATCATTTATTCCCTTTAACATGAGTTAGATTAATTGTTTTTTTAATATTTATAGCTTAAATTATTTATATATTAAAAGAACGATGTTAATTTTTTTGATTCTTAAATTTATTATTCATTATTTCTTTTGATATTTGATATTTGTTCTTATTTATTATTATTTTGGAATAATCATTATATTTTGTTTGAAATTATATGATGTCTATAGTTTTTGTGAAAACCATTTACCTTTAAAATTATTATGTTTTATCAATTTTGAAACTTAATATTATCACTATTCAAGTTCTAGAAATTTTGGTTTACCTTTACGTAGCATTTTGAATTTTTTTTACCATTAAATAAATTTGGGTTTTCCCTTACACAACTTCTAAATGTTTCATGATACCTTTACACAGAACATTTTACCATTACATAGTGAATGAAATTTATGAATTACCATTACACATCATTTGAAATTTCATATTACCATTACATATATTTCAACTTACCTTCATGTAATATATATATTATATTACCTTTTTTTAGTGAATTTCAACTTACCTTGACACAACTTATGTGTTTTTTCCGTTACATTCACATAATAAAGTAACTTACATTTACGCAATCAAGCATACTATATTTACAAAAAATATGTAACTACCTCTATGTTTCATTTACCTCTATGAAAAACATGAATATGACATACCATATTTTTCATTTATTTTGATATTACCATTCATTTAACATTTATGTTAGGTATTTTAATTATTTTAATTGTTCAATAAATACTCATTAATCATGTCGATTCTACGTGAATCTATTTTAAAATATTTTAAGTAGCTTTTATTGAATGTCATTTGGATTCATGTGAGTTCTATATTCATTCTATATTTTTTTCTTTAAGGGGTTTTATAGTTTATTTATTTGGGAATTTCAATATTCATTCTTGCATGGTTTATAGAGAATGTTTACTTATTTAAAAGAATATATTTTTGAATATTGAATACTAATTATCATAAATAAAATATTTACTATATTTATAGTTGTATTCATGAATATTTTAATAATATCATTTAAAACATTCCAAGATTCAATATTTAGATCATTTGAATAATGAAGTGTCTTTATTAGGATTTAATGGATATCTCCTATTAATTAAATGAGATAATTATTTACTATATTAACTGAAATATTTATACAACATGGTTTTTTATTTTTATAAAATATTAAAATATTTTAAATGAAACATTCATGTGGAAGTATTTTATTATTTCTTTTATTATAGTGGATCATGGATTTTGAAGTTGATTATGATCATTGAGGTTTTTTATATTTATTTAAAGGATAAAGATGGTAGTTGAAAAGGGGTCTTGAGATTCATCATTTATCTACTATGTTTCTCCAATAGACTTAATAATTTGATCATTAATAGATTCACCATTCTACAATAATTTATAAACTAAACTTTTGTGATGCTTATGTTTGATTATTAAAATACTTTGAATGGATAAGAGGAACATTTCTACACCAAAAAATATCTTTAGATCTCTTCAACATGTTTCATTATTGTTTTTGGGATGTTGTATTTATGAATTACATTGTATCTCACTTGGGTTATACTACGATTAAAATGTACCAAACCATTATGATTAATTGACCAAAAGGGATTGCACATGTTGAGATTGATTCTACTGAAAAATCCCTTGGTCAAGGATGCTACTTTTTTAAAATCTTGGTAGTTTCTCTCCTATAAAGGCTACACTACTACAAAACTGGATTTATTCAGTACTAGGGATTTAACAGCGCTATCTAAAGGTGTTGTTAAGGAATACCTTTTTTAGTGCTAAAAAAATCACAGTTAAAGGGGTTTTTAACATCTCTATTATAGCACTGTTAAAGGTGGGTCTTTAATAGCACTAAAAAAAGTGCTGCTAAAGGGGTCTCTTTATCTGCGCTTGTAAAAAAGCACTGATAAAGGCCCCCCATTTATCAATGCTAGTAAAAAAGTGCTGATCAAGGGGGTTCGTATCAATTATTTTAAAAAAGCATTGATACTAGCACTGAGAAAGGGTATATTTAAATAAAATATTCCATTAAAAACAATATATTAATATATTTATATATTTATATTGACATAAATATAATATATATTTTTTAAATATGTTTTAGATAAGTCTAAATAATCATATACAATTAACATATAATATATTTTTATGAAAAAAATTAAAAATTAAATAAAAATTATTTTTAATTAATAATTTGATAATTATTATTGAGTAATATTCATTTAATAACAATTTAAAGATAATAAAAATAAAAAATCAATAAAAAATCTAAAAAAAGATAAAAATAAAAGTCAAACTTTAAATAGTTATAACTTTTGACTAGTTTGTCTGTTTGTGCTCTACCGCATATCAAATCAAAACTTTTGACGAGTTATACACCGTGTTGATTAGGAGGACCTTGGTCACTTTTTTTGAGGTAAAAAGGCACAAGAGGCCTTCAAAACTGAGTTTTTAGTCGGGGTACCCTGATTTTTTAACATTTGATGGATTTTTCAGCATTATTAGGGGGGGTCCTATTGTTGTTTTTTAGTGGGGACTAAATTTATTAATAGGTGTTATATTCATATTGATATTATGGTTTTACAATGGTATCATTTATTCATGATTTTGTTTTATCTATAATTAAATATATGCATATTTTTTTATATTTACTTATGATAAATCACTTGTTTAAATACATATATCAACATATTTATTTAAAAATTTATTTTTAAGTATAAAGAATAAATATCTATCATTCATTATATTTAAAGTAAAAAAATTATCAATTTTATTTACCATATAAAAATGAAATAATATGTAGATATAATCTATATATATATATGTGTGTGTGTGTGTATTAATAAGTATATAGATAAATTTATATTCTAATATATATAACAGAATATTAATATATAATATCATTAAATAAATATAATTGTGTATAGATATATCAAACATTTAAAAATATATACAAACAAATATAAAAGTCATTAAATATATAGAAAGATACATATGACATAATGGTAAACAACATTTGGTCTCATAAGGGAGGTCCTAGGATCAAATCGAGGCATGGACATGTATTTGTGGTAGCCTTCTAGGGCTGCAGAAGGGGGTGTGGTGAGAGATGGAGGATGGGGTAGTCTAAAGTACTAATAAAGGTCTAATAAGATTTGAGAAATGGGGTGTCGTCGGTGCATTAAAAAATTATTATTTTTTTAATAATTTTAACAGGGATTTTTTGCACTGTTAAAAGATAATCTTTAATACAGCTAAAAAAATTACTATTAAAGGCACCCTTTAAAAATGATAAAAAAGTTCTATTAACATAACCCTTTAAAAGTGATAATAAAAGCGATGATAAAGGGTGACTATCATATCAATTTTTTTAACGCTGTTAAAAACCCCCTTTCAACATTGCTCCTAATATCAGCACTGATGAAACCCTATAACTTGTGCTGTTAAAGACCCAATTTATAGTAGTGAGAGTAGAAATATGATCATTTAGATATTAATTGATAAGAAATTCACTGTGTTCATATCTTTATATTTCCTAATACACATTTTACTCTCACTTCACTTTAATTAAAGTGATATATTGTTTAATATTGATAAAACAAAAAATAACATAATTAAATTTAATTAACTCTAATAATTTTATGATTGAAAATTCACCTAATGTGGTTTTTTTCTATAACCCTTTTGGGAACTAAAAAATTCTAGTGGAATGTTGGATCTTATATTTTAAGATGTATGTGGACCAATGGGTACTTAAGAATGTTTTGGGTTTAGGTAGTTTGTAAATTTTATCAATGAAATTTGTGTGTATAATTATGTGTTTCTGATGAGACACGAGTGTGGAAATTTTAAAAGTTTAATTTGAGAGAAAGAAACAAATTTTTTTAATCATATTATTATGGTTCATACATGTGTTACAATCTATAATTTATAAATGACATTTGATTCTTAAAATAAATTGGTGTTATATTATATTGTACAACATTATACACATACAACACATATAAAAACCATAATTACATTATTTCATTAATTAAAATCATTACAATAGTAAATAAATATCCCCATAAAATTTTAAAATATTACAAGTGGACAAAAATATCAAATATAAATAGTTTAATGGGAAAATATAGATCACCCTGATCGGCTAGAATCATCCCTCCCACGAACAACACTATAGAAAAGAAATAAAATATTAGTAAATCAATTGAAATTATAGAAAAATGGAAATATATAACATTGAAAGGAATTTAGTTGACTAAATTATGAAACAAATTAGAGGTATTTATTGCAGGTAAGGAGGTCATTGGAATAGTAATGTGACTATTAGTATAATAACATGACCATTGGGAATAGTAACCTGACATTTGAAATAGAAACCCGACTGTTGGAATAGTAATTTAACCACAAAATAAAGAAATGTGATATAAATAATATTTATAATGATGAAATTAAGTAAATATAAATATTATAATTCTAAAAAACAAATATCATGAATAAAAAACTCAAAGAAAATATAAGCACATTTTTAATAAACTGTATTTTATTGTATTTTGTAAAAATGATAATTTTTATATCAAAATTTAAATTTCTCAATGTTATAAATTTATTCTGATAAAATTAAAATCATTTTTCAAGACTATAACTTTAAAACTAAAAAATGGTGATTTTTTATATTTTTATATTTTTCTGAACTACTTTAATTTTTAAGTGAATAGTAAAAATACAATTTTCCCCTAATCAATGTATCTTAAATTATATCATTCATGATGAAATAATAAAATAATAATCTCATGAACATTATATTCATAAAAAGTATATTTTATTTCATAAATGATTCATTAAAATAAAATAAAATTAATCTTTAAACATGAAAATAATTTTCCAAAGTCAAAAGTTAAAAATGTTCTTTTAAAAAACTAATTTTCTCTTTTTCAAGTTTTATTTTTAATAAACTAATAAATTATAATTATATAGGTGTTTAAAGTATTAAAACAATTAAATTATATTTATATATTATTTATATTTTCAAAAATTCACTATTGTAAGGTTTACCATGGATATTGAATTTTATTCAATATTTTATTATAAAACTACCCCTCTCAAATATATGTATCCCCTCACCCCCTTGAAAAAGCACTCCTCCCAACATTTCCAATGATAATAAGCTACCCAAATACTCGCTCTTTATCCTCTTAGAATATATAGGTATGTTTTGGAGTGATCCAAATCCAATAATCAAAGTATTCAAGTGTTGTACAAGGGTAGAAACACCAAGAAGATGGTATGTTTTCATCAACTCTTTGAGTTTTCCTCTTATATTCCTCTCTTTATATATCTCTTTCAAAACCAAATATTATATGATTAATTATAGAGGATTTAAAAATATATTAATTATGTTAACCTACTTTAAATATTAAATTTTTGATGTATTTATATTTTATACATATCTTTGTCCTCCATTGGGCACCACTCCAGATAACGGTCAGTTAACTACCAACGTGGACATTTCCATCTTTTTTAGTATCACTAACCATATATATGGTTATAATAAATTATGTATTATATAAAAAATATATTCATTTTAATCTTATTCAATCTATTATACTTATATATAAATTACCACGAACAAAATAGTAAAGGTAAAGAAAAATGGTAAATTTTTAAGGAAAACATGATTTTAAAACACTTCAACATAAACAACATAAATTAAGAAATATTAAACATTTATTATAGTTAATAAATAATTAAATAAATTTACATAATTAAATTATATTTAAATATCTTAAAAAATTTATGTTTATTATTCCAGAGGCGTAAAATAGATAAAATAAAGTCGGATTTAATGTAAGGAGATTCATGAACCCAATTAACTTTCTTTGTTTTATCCCTATTTCATGCCATTTTCTATATGGATATTCCTATAATATTCCTTAATTATATTTTATCTATTCTTACCTTCTATTTTAGAGAATATATATGCTTCCACCTTGATTTATAATCCAAATAATTTTTTTTTCAAAAAATATGTTTCTTTATAAAATACATAACTGACTCCTCTTGAATTGTTTCTTCTTCACTCAAGGATGATTATGCTTATTCCAAATATGATTTAACTTGTTAATTTGGGAGCCCCAAGTTTATTCATAAAATTATACTTTATGAAATCCATTTGAAACCCATACCTTTCCATGGGTTATTTAATGACTATGATTGTTATATATTCTATGTGGAATGCATGATTATGTAAATATTATAATGTGATGGGTGGGACCAAAATTATATATCCCTATAATTCATTAGGTAATATAATTTATCACATGATATAATGTGTATTATTTGTGAACATGATGCTATATTTGTTCACAATGATGATGTTATTATTATGAAAATATGTTATGCATGAACATGATTCTATATTTTTTCACAACTATGTGTGGTATTTGACCACTATGACATGATGTTTAATTTTTCTATATCACCACATTCTATGAATTTATTAAATTTTCCCCTTATAGTTTTGATGATGATCCTATTCTTATGATGTGATGATGTTGATTATGCTCACTGATGTATTTTTGTTTCATATCCCTCAATCCTTCTCATATTGGGCTTGTAGCTCACCCATTTTTTGATGTATATCGTTAGGTGACTACATGTACTAAGGATAATGTGAGCATTTATAAGGATAAAAAAGAAGTATTTAAATAAATGATAATGTTTTATTATGTTCAAGTGATTTATGATCATGATTTTCTTAATATACTAAAACTGTATATCCTTTAGTGTATAACTATTATGTTTCTATCATTAAATTGATATAATAATCTTGTAAAAAAAAGCAGGGTCACTATATTTGGTATTAGAGGAACATTTTGGTTAATTTGGGAATTAGGATTAGAAAACATTAGTGAAATCTAAAATTATAATTCTTAGTATAGGTAAAAATACTTAAAACATTGTTTTAGAAGAGGTATAAATAGAGGGATTCCATAAGATATGATTTTAGAATTTATTTTCACATATAAATATAGTATTTATTCACTCTTTTTTGAATTATGTTTTGTTTATATGTTTTTTATTTTATAAAATGAATAGAACTTCGAGAAACCAGGACAACAACCCATGTGAGGTATAATGAAATGATTATATGAACGATATCCCCAATACCATTGGAGGTGGAGTTCAAAAATATATTGAAAATTTTACCCATCTGTTTTAGGTAATGAAAAATAACATAAACCATGTTGAACATATACCTTCTCCGAATAAGTAGAAACTAGATATCGAGTATTTTATGTGTTAATGACCCCCAATATTCAGTTAGTTTTACGATCTAATTTTCACGGAATAGTGGGTTAACACAATAGAGAATATATTTTCTATGATCCTCTATTCTGAGATAGAGAAGGTGAATTTGGCCATATATCACTTATATAGAGAGACTGATCAATAAGGGACATTGATAAAGAACACCGAGTCGAATCATGAAATGGAATAGATGGAGTATGAAGACTTTTAAAAAATATTTCTTAAAAAGTATTTACCTCAAACTCTTCAAAAAAATATAGAGAGAGAATTATAAGTGATAAAGAAAAAGAAAGGTTATTCTATAAAAAACTACGAGGTAAATTTTAAAAGGATTTAAAGGCACACCTTGTGTTTTGTTATCAATAATGAAAAATATATATAGGTTCTTTAGTGGATTAAAAATACACTTTGAAAAGGATCTAGTTATATGAGCCTTTGGAATTTACAAAGAATAAGTTTGATGTTCCCTAGAAGTAGGGATGAATTTTTAGCGAGTTGTCCCATGGTTATGAATATAAGAAGATAAGAATTTAGTTTCATGCTTTTGGGTCATATGAAAAAGAAGGAAAGAGGATCCAACCACCCATATGTCAAAAATGTGGGATGACATATAACACCCAAAAAATTATAAAAGAGTAACTTTAATTTGGTAACGTATAACCTCTCGAGACTTTATGGTATATTTAATATTTTAAATAAATTTAATATATTTTATATCTTTTAATTCACACAATAACGAGTTAGGTTGAATCACACGTAACAACAAGTTTCTTTGATATCTTAAGTTACATGCAAGACCGAGTTTTACCGAACAACAATATATTATTAAAATATTATTATTTAATATAATAATATATAACCAATATTTTAAATTAGTATCTATTAATAGTATTGACTAACTTATGAGAATTGTATATTATGTAATGTCCCGACCCGACAGACCATTAAACCTGTAGCCAGACCAATTGTCATATGGCCTTAAGCACGCCTCCCTATATGCTAGAGGATTCTGACTAGCAGTGAGGGTATACAGATGTGATAGTGGGGATAATATAACCTAATTATAAATGTAGCACAATTTTATATAAGATAATAAATAACATACAACATCAGAAGTAATAACAAATGGAATAAAAAGTAGTATAAGAAAAATATTAATTGAATATAAACGGTCAACTCCAATATACAACAATGCATTCATGTCCAGACAATGATACATAAACTAAAATAGTATAAATATAGTAGTAAACATGATATAGTGTAATAAAAAAATAAAGAAAAGAAAATAAATACCCATGGGTGATCTCTACAAGCATCCTGAAATCCAGCTCAATACCTTTATCCTAATACCCAAGTATAAGCATAACATGGACATAAATAATATGTGGTCTTGTGAACATGAGATTTTCTCAATTACCCAAATGTATTGGAGGCCTGATCAGGGTGTGAGATAAAATACCAGTATTCCACCATCTACAGATTCTACAAAAAAATCAGTTAGTGAATATAAATTAAAGTAGTCTGCGGGTACACAAAATAATAAACAAGATCAATAGCTGACATCCAGCCTACCCATGTTCCAAAAGGATACCTGGTGGCTCTACCTACTTCTTTTGAGGGCCACAATGAGTTTTTGATCAGTAAATATATATATTAATATATATATATATATATATAATAGTTATAAATTTCAACCACCTATATAAACCATGTACATGCGGACATAAATGACCATATACCTAAAATAATAAGTGCTAACTGGACCGATGCGTAACTTAGTCATCCATAAGCAATCTGAATGAGCCTATAATATTCAACATAGGTTACATTCCCTAAATCTTATAATGAGTGGGAGACTTCATTCTCATCACTCGAGACGGTGAGTGTGCCATCTTGTCAACAGTCATAAAAATGTATATAGTGCATCATGCCCACCATCCAAATAGTGTCAACGGTGTGAGACATCATTCTCAACACCTAATGTAAGGAAGTGTGATAATATCACTCTCAACAAAACCCATACCATCATTGCATAGTCTATATCAACAAGTAATGATATTTATAATAACATCCACAAGGTCTTACCTCTCATGCTCTAAAATTATCGAGCCCAAAATATATCTGAGGAAATTTTAATTCATATTAGATTAAAACATACAAGATATGTGGCCTTTACACCCATTCTATTTAATAAAATTCACATAATCTATGATTATTTAAATAAATCAAGTGGCATGATTGTACCGCTGAATTCAATCTCACTTAATCTAAACCATTCAATTTGAATAGTTAATTTTATTTATCAAGGATTGTAAATTAATTTTATATGATGGTCTAAGAAATTAAGAGGTGGTTTGGTTTAATAAAAATTTATATCAAATGTGGTAAAGTCCACTTAATAATAACAAAATATTCCATGTACTAAACATGAATTATATCTAACATTTACATCAAAGCATATAGAGACAACAATGCAATAAACTAAACATGCTTTAAATAAATAATCACCACCTTTTAATTTTGAAGAAAACTCACCTCACTTGAGGTGTTTTATTATAAAACATGACATTTTTTAATAAACAATTATTTTAATCATAACATAGAATAACATTTATGATTTATAATTCAATTCACAAAAATAAACATGTTAGTAATCCACTATACATTACAATTCAATTATATGGTTCAAAATGGAACCTAAGAGTAAGTATTATCAATTAAGAAATTCTCAACATGGGGAAATTACATTATTAATCCATGGAAAATTATTAGAAGGAACTCCAGGCATTAAAAAGGGGTTACATAATACGACACAACCAACTGGTGTTTGTGATCAAGGATGGAATCCTCAAACTACTAAACAATGATCAACGAGATAATATTAAGGTGTGTATATCAATTTAAAATGAGGGAACCAATTTTAAGTAAACGCATGACAAAGGTCGGCCTGGAGCATAATAAATATATTTATAAAACAGTAGAAACATGGAAAAAAATCCATAAACTACATACCTTATGACATGGATGACTTTCTCATCCAATATCAAGTGTTGATTTGGATTGTTTTGAGAAAACATAAGAAATATATGAACACCCTGAAAGTAGGGTTAATTAGCTCACACCATGATAACTTGGTCAAGAATAAATTAAATATAGAAATTTTTAATAAGAATATTCAGCTAATAAAAGGAATATATAGATACCAATGACACTCGAACCTTACTTATGATGAAAATGATATCATGAATCATAGGTTAGGCTTGGGAGGTGAACCCATGGGGGAGAAGAGAGCCTCATGTGGCTGGAGGAGTAGATGAAAAAAGAAAAGGGGTTTAAATGATTCATTAATGGGAAAGGGTAATTTCACCCTTAACAAATTAGGTTGCACAGTTTGGCCACACAGTTTGTAAAACCCTATGCCAATAATGCCTCTCCCACTGCTTAGGAACCGTAATGCTGAAGGTACCCCCTAATTATGCACAAACTGTGTGATGAATTGTGCACAAATACTGAATAATTGGAACTAAGAGTGAAGGCTAGGAACATGGTTTGAGAAATCATTCATAGACTGCGCACACCACATCTTATCACCTGCATAGGTCACATAGTTTCTATTGGAGGGTTTCACGGTTTCAGACAAACTATTTTCCCATTTTAGTCTTCTTTGATTTTGATTTTATAGGGTTTAATGCTCCCAAAACATGATAAAGCACCTAAGGCACCCCTTAAGCCTTTAAAAAAGTATAAAAAATCTATTTAAGTGTTCCAACTCCTGAAATTACATTCCAAAGATTTATTCAAATATTAATCTATCCACTAAACTCCAAAATTAAAATTCACTTATAATTATACCTTAGATTAAAATAAGAGTCATTATAACCTCCCTAACTTATAACTTCTCTTCCCTGAAAAGCCTTGGGGAAGTGATGAAAACATCAATCGACCTACTAGGGTTCTGAAGAGTCATTCAAACTATCACATTGCATTCCCAAACTCCCAGCGAACTAGAAATCATTACTTAAGAGTAAAACACTTAAGCCATCAAAACCTGATCCAATGATCATTTTCCAATAGAAACACTGAAACAATATTTAATAGATCTCGTTTATCTAGATAAATGATCACGTCTTCATCTCTTTTAAAATATTGCTGATGGTTCTCTCCACCATTTGATTTCTTTATTTAATGGAAAATTCCAAACCACGATATTCCCCACAGTCATAATTTCCTTACCAAGCACACCTTTAAGCATTCTAATGACACTCTTGGCATGTTTTACTTAACTAGAAAAACCCTATTACTTCTAAGGTCATATTAGGTACCTCATTGTAAATAAACAATCAAATCCCAATTGAACTAATCAAAACCAGACTCACAATATTTCCTTGAAAACAACAGATGCCCTTTAAACCACACTAGACTTAACCTGAAAGTATTCTTAAAATGGTTACCTTCAACTGTATACGTCTAACTATAAAGATAAAATGTCAAGACACTCCTAAAAAAATATATAAAAAATCCTGGATTATATGACCTACATATTCCAAACAAAACCAGAATGCCTTATTCTAAGGCATCATGTGTTTACCAAGAGCACATTAACCAAAGACCATACCTAACTTTTGGTGGCATTTCTAGATCAAACCATCAACTTACCATTTAATCTATTATGCCTCATAATGAACAAGGGTGTAACACAGATCCATCCCATTGGAATCATCACCCTTTAATCATTACCTATGAGAACAAAAACAAGTCCTAGATAACCTCAGATTGATTAAACTGGAGTCCAAAGAACTAAGCCAAGTTAGTCCATACTTCATGTTTATAAGTGAGATATTGGTACAGGGCCAATGCATACATAACATATCATTGAATAGTTATAAAGAAAATTCTATCTAGTTTTTAATTTAGAAGAAAATTTTTGGTGTCCGAGAGTCCATCCAAGGAGTTCTTATATAGGAACCCAGGTATCACTCCAGACTAACCATGCCTCGATAAAAACCATGTGTTGAGCACGCAACTCTGATAAATATTTTTTATTAAAATTGAATGGAATTGGAACTTTTATCTTGACATATAACTGACGCTCTCTTAGTGCATCTAGGATGATGTCAAAATAGGTGACATGCTGGTCGCTAAGTAAGAGTACACTAAGAGGACACCAAAAATTCCAAAAATATTCAATACACTTATATCACACCCAAAATGAATTGTTTTTTATCGTTTCTAACCAACCATACCTAAATAATGGAAGGAAGAGCAGTTGAAAAACCACTGGTTGACTTTGGGAAGAAGCTTGGATTCACCGACGACACATCATAATTAATTGATCCCAATACTTTACCACCCTTAGAGTACTCTGATTTTTCAATCTTAACTACTGATGTCCATCCAAGAGAAATGATGTTTCACTAAGTTTTCATATATATCAAACAATATAAATGTAATTTTTCTGATGAATCACTAACATGTTACAAGATTTATTATCCTCATAGTAATTTGAAAATAGAACCAACCATTTTCGAATGGCATTCCTCAGTTGTGTCCCTTCTACCCAAAGGTGAATGTCTATCAGAACTGATTTGATCTTCTCCACCTTATGAGTGTACTAGTCATTAAAAGAAGTGATAAAATAGTTACTCACAATAATTATAGATCATATTCTCCTTAAACACATGCCTAAAACTTGTCTGAGTCCTGATAAAAAACATCAACACATTTGGAATAAAAGAAAAAAATAACCTGAATGACATGTCACAACACCCGATCCTCTTGGAACACCATCTGAAGCATTAATAATTTTTTTATTTCTTTACATAAAGGTCACTCTACTCCAAAAATGACACGCAAACGTACTCAATAGCATAAGGCTCATCATTTCCACTAAACTCAACCAGTTCATTGTGTCATTTAGAAACTCGACGAGTACCATGTATATCAACACATACTACCTCAATATTACATGAGAAAATGGAACATATAAGATACTATCCATAATATTGTCATCCATATGCATTCAAGTATCTTAAAAACTTACAAAAAATAATCTTTAAGTTTCACTATCCCACATGACTATAAAACAGATTGACAACCTCATAGGTCCTCCCAAGGAAATAGAAACAAATTCATGAGACCTACCAACCAGATGACCATTCCCTAGATATTTCTAACCCACCAAAACTGATCAATACTTGATAGTAACACTTGTAACAAGGGTCAAGGATATGACAACCATCCATCAAAATAAGGGTTTCATTTAGAATCTAGGAGTCCTACTAGGGACAAGAGGACCCAAAAATACCATACAATAGAAATATCACAACATTTATCAAGGAATTTAATATCTAACAATGCATCCTACCTTGTGATAGACTTTTAAAAAAGCATAAGAATTGACCCTATCATGAGGTCATTCCAATCAGATTATACTAGGCCCTATGGATATCATTTAATCCCATGCTAAAAAGGAAAGAAACCTATGAAAAATGATCACATTTCTTTACTAACAAAATTCAAAAAGCTATTTAAACCACCCTTACATAAGGTTTTAAACATATCATACCATTAAAGGTTCCATTTTAATTCATTACATGATTCACATTCAATCTTTTAATATTTAAAAGATTTAAAACCCAACATCAAGTACCAATTATATAAAAAAGAACTTGGTAATTTATTTAACTAAATTAAAAAAAACATTTACATTTTTAAAAAATAATTTATACAAATTATAGAAAAAATTGTTATTTGGTTGGATGCACTCGGTCTACAATATTTTAAACCACCTTGATCTAGTTTTTCTCAGGCTTCACCCAGATTGAAATAAAATTGTTACTTTGTAAGGTCTCAGTTTTTATTAATGTATGTTTTTGTTTAATTTTTTGCATGGGACTATTTTTTTGGCTAGATAAGTGTTTTACCAAATCCTTGAGAAGGATCGAGGGTGTAATAGGGTTTTATAACATGAAAAATGTGGGAAAGGGGGCTCTCTGGTTAATCTACATGGTTTTTGAATACCTTGGAAAACTGTGTGAGGGGAGACTATGCGAGAAGTATCAATCCAAATGGTTTGTGCATAGTCTATAAAACAATGTGAAATTACTAGGAAAACTATGCGAAATGGGTTATATTTGGGTAGTGGCTTTTGCACGGTTTGCATACAGTTTGGAAAACTGTGTAGGTAAAACGTGCAACCCAAAAAAAGATGGAAAATTTACAAAAGTTTCATTTTAGGATTTTAAACCCCAACTCGATATTTTCCTACATTCCTCCATTATCAACCATAGTAACGAACATGGATGACCCAATCTTCAAATAGGTTCTTCTCCTTTTATTCTTGGCCATTTTTGACTCTTTTGGTTGTGGATCGAAGCTCCTGGTAAGTCTAATCCTCCTATTTATTCTATTTTTCAGATTAGGGTTTGTGGTTTCTTCAATCTTATTCCAAAACCCTAAAACTGGATTTTTTCTAGTGGAACCTAGGTATGGGATACAAGGGGTGTTTTAATATGGATTCAAGTCCATGATTAAGAGTGATTTCATCATCATATTCGAGGTAGGTGGTCTACAAGTATTACCCCATAGCTTTATTTTTTGATTTGTGCATGGAAGTTGGTGTTCTTGTTTTCCCACTTTTGTATTATTGGTTCCATTGAAGTGTTTGAAAAAATGGGTGTCTAAGTGACCAATTGAAGCCCTCACGATTCTCATGGGATGTGTTGAGGATGAATTGAATATTTTAGGGCCACCTATGGGGTGTGCTGGAAAAATTAGACCTAGAGTGGGGTGGGGTTAAGGGATGGGTTTCTGAATAATAATTGGGAACGCACGTAGAATATGACTTAATGGATGATTAAGTTATAAATAGAATAATGATAAATATTATTAAGGAGATAAAGGCATAAGGTGTTGCTGGAATGAAATGAAAATGGGTAATTGGGTTGAAAGATATTATGTCGATAGTTTCATGAATTTGTGTTGGAAATTACAAAGGGTATTAGGACATATTAAATGGTGAGCTTGTAATTTGGTAATTGAATAATAAATGGAGAATGTGTTAATGTAATGTAATAAGGTAATGAATGAATTTGTGTAGAGTGTTAATACATGAGAATTAGGTGGTGTACCTAAATGATTGAATGGAATAAAGGGATTGTGTTATGTGACATGAGAATTGTACTTGAAATGTATAAGTGGGTAAATACTAGTGAAATGATAAATTGAATAAATGGGTTAATGAATGGAAAATGATGCATTTGTCTAAGTCATAGGGGTGGTTGAATACACCTAATGTATTAAGGTATGGTTATGGAAATTTGGCTAGATGGATATGAATTGTAATTGGTAAATGTGTTAATGGGTTATGGAATGATATTAATTATCATGTTTTTATCTTTTATTGTGAATTATAATGTCATTGAAAATGATTGGTTTCATTATGGAATGGTTGTGTTGATTTGATAAATAAGCCTGTGCACGTGGATTTGAAGGGAGATATATTGACTTGAGGTTCTATGCCCATGTGATGAGTTAGACTGAGGCTCTATAATCCACCCCCAAATGCATGGGTTAGGGAAGGGGGCATAAGATCTCTTCCCCTAATAGTTTCATTCCACCCGGACTGAGGCTTCGAGGTGAGAAGAATGTGTTGATGTGATATGTGTATCCCTAGTGAGATAGGGTCTTGATTTATTTCCCCCATGATTTGTGATTGATTTCCATAGAACCTTGAGTAGATGATGCTTATGCCTAACCCATGGAATAAGTGATCAATATGGATTATGTAATGATGATGGTATAAGAAGTGAAATTGGGATAAATGATAGTCATGAACTAAATAAACACTATTAACTAATGGAACCTGAAATTACCCTAGCTTACTTTCCATTTATTTGGTACTTTATTGCATAATATATTAGACTAGATATTTTTAGAGACACCATTGGTGGTGGCGTACTGAGGTTTGTGATCACACCCTGCTCAGGCTGCTGTTTGGTACCCAAGAAGACTACTTGGTTACTGGTCATGACAAGGGAAGAGGCCCTATATGAAGATGTTGAGTTGGAATTGGGACATACATGGAGAAGGATCCAGAATTAGGGTTCAGACCCGTTTTTAGTTTTTCTCTGTTTGTTTTATTTTTGTGTTTATTTCAATTTTCACTACAAGTACGGAATGAAAATGTTTTATTTGATTTGTGTTGTACCCCATTTCGGAAACATTTGGTTATGAATGATTATTGGTTATTAATATTGTTTCCGCTATTTATATTGTTTTCTGCTATGGATTTCTCTGATAAAGAGGGTATAGTATCCCCACGTGACTAAATAGACCCTCACTGCTAGTCGGTAACCTATTACGTATGGGGAGGCGCGCTTGAGGTCATGTGATGACTTGGCTCGGAGCACCGGTTTAGTGGCTTATGAGTCAGGGATGTTATAAAGTGGTATCAAAGTAGTTCTTTTATCTTTCTTACTATTTGAGGATGGTAGACACGAGAGTTGGATGCGTTGGTACTTTCCAATGAGCTTGTTCTTGGGAGTAGCTAACCCATGTATGAGGGAAAACCCAAGTCACCCTGGGTGGGAATTGTTGTTCTTGATGTGTGTTTTTATAGTTGAATGATATTTCACCATTGGGTGATGCACTTGTTGTCTGATTTGATTGATTTATGATATTTATATCATTTCTAAAATGGCATGGGGTTGTTCATTCATGCATAATTTTAGGCACCTTAGGATATAGGTGGCATGCTTCATTATAGGCACACACACATGATGGGTGTGCAGGGCATAGAGAGTAGAATGCCTTTTCTTTCCTTGAGAAATATGAAGAAAATGATGCCTAATAATGCTAATTAATGTGGGTGAATAAAAAGAATAAAAATGAATAGTTTCAAAATATCATGTATAAATAAATGTTGTGACCGAGTTAATGTCTTGGTTTGTGATAAATTGTAAAGGTTGTTTTGGTGTCTAAAAGAAAAAGGGTTGCATGACAACAGTAAAATTGTTAATGATTTTTTCCTACTGAAAGGTGTAAATGAGTTAAAATGATGATTTTTACATGTTATGAAATGGGAAATTCACCTAAGAGGAAGGGATCATGTTGTAAAAGAAGAGTTGGTTGGATACATGTTTAAGAAAGACCTGTGATTAAATAAATTGGTTACCCGATGTTGTCCATGACTATAGTAGGTATGGTAGAGTGTAGTGTTTTAAATGTGATAATGAATGTTGGGATAAAGTATAAAGAATGGGTTGTTTAATGTTGATAGTTTGAGACCTTTTCCATCTGTTGTTAAATTTTTTTGGTCATTCTTCAAATTTTTGGGTGAATGATAATTTTAAAATGCAAATGATTGAGTTCAATAGTGGGTATCTTCCATGTTGTCAGTTGAACCCTTGTAGGTGTAGGTTGGGGAAGTGAGAGTGCCCTAGTTTGAGACTTTGTATTTGGATTGTGAGGCCTTTTTGGTTATGATATGGCCTAGGTAGTGTGTTTAGGGACCCCTTGGTGGGGTTGTGGTCTTTGGGTTGAAAGGTGTTGTTCGGTAATGTGAGTGAGGAAACTATCGTGGTTAGTAACCATACGGAGTGCATGTTGGACCCTAAAGATGGTGCCTGGGTCTTGGTGACCTTGTTATTAGAGACCTTATGAGTTGTTTTTTGAATCCTAGAGATGATTTTTGGATCATAGTGCTGAAAAATGTGTACACATATGGTGTGAAACCTTGAGTAAATGGTTATTTGGTGTTCTAGGCACTGTGTGCATCAACACTAGGGTGAGAGTTCCATGTACTATCACTACCTTGTTTGTACCATGATAAGTATTCTTGGGGAAAGATCCAATGGATTCTCTTGATAGTGAATCCAGTGTTGGGATTTGGTATCATTAAACCTTCAAGGTGAACTATGAGAGGGTCAGACAGAGCTTCTAGTATTTTTGGGTGTATGTTGCGCATGTAGATGTTTTGGGCTTTGGTAGTGGGACTCAGAGTGTCTCATGGTGCAGGTTTGTCCCTGAGGGTATGTGGTAAGGTTGATGAAGGATTATGAAACTCAAGTTTTGGTTACACGATGATATTTTTGGAAAATAAAGGGTCAACTCGTGGGTGGTTAGCCTAGAGGTGCTGGTACCTCGGAATATGAAGCATGATATATGCTTTAGAGGTGGTGTCAATGCATAATAAGTACCCCAAGATTTAATGAATGGTACAGTTGCGCCTGGTTCTTGCATAAGGTCACCATAGTGCTTGTGATTGGAGGTAAGGATTGTTTAAAAGGGTCGTATCATATGGGTTTCTGACTCCCCTGTTTGGATGGTGATTAATGAAGGTCTCAAAGTTGTTTTAGTGGAAGAGACAAGGGTGGATGAAGTGTGGCTATATGATTTTCTTGAGGGTGACACTCAAGGTAAGGGTGGTCACATGGACAAATTTTTTGTACAAATGATTGGGTTATTGGGTGAGATACAGAGGTCGCCTTAGGGATGATAAAGCTTACTAACCTAGAGGAATGGTTAGGTAAGTAAGCATACGATGGGCTATACGCAAGTTAAGGTTGTTTTGTGAGAGATCGTCGGTTTGATTGGTGTGGAAGATTATTGAGATTCAGTTGTTAGCCACCGGGGATGCAAAATAAGAATTTGGGTGGTGTGGCAGAAGTAGTTCCACATGAAATGTTGGATTTCAGATGCTTGGTGATTTGTTTGTAGAGTGATGGTTAAACTTGGTTGGAAATCTCACCTTAGTTGTGGTTGTTAAATATTGATGATATGTGTTTGAAATGGGAGCTTGAGATCCCTACCAAGTCATGGCGTTCGATAGTTTGACATTAGATATGGATATGTTAGTGGTGGAGTTCTTAGAAAACTTCTTAGCATACCTCAACCAGTGATGAGCATGCCCAAGATCATGACATCGACCAAGGTATGTTGAGAATATTTTGATCACACCAAGAGACATGAAGGCATTTGGTTGGATGAGGAACATTATGAAGTTTAGGCTTAATAAAATGGTATATTTGGAGCTTGATGGTGGGATTTACACCCTTGATGGCTTGGGTTGAGGTCCTCTGGATGGACTGAATGACGACAAATGTCGTGGGTGTCATTCACAGAAGCCGAGAATGGGAATTGGGTGATGTTTTTTTTCTTGTTTTGGGAAAAGATAGATATCCATGTCTATGTTTGGGGTTTTTCTTATGTTTGTGTGTAAGAAGCGATGGTTGGAATCCATCATAGTGAGAAATGGTAATGAAAATCCTATGTTAGGGAGTGATAAGTCAATCCTGGATGTGGAGAAGAGAACATCGAGTCGATGTAGTGGCACTACTGTTCCAATGAGGAACCTATGTTGTGCATGTCAAGTTCCTCGAAGAGGCATTGGGGACTTGTATGTGGTGACTGATGAGCCAACTGTTGCATTCGATCTCATGGTGGTTCCATGTGAAGCTTGCGATGGTTGTACTGGAATCGAAAAAGAGGGTGGTTGGATGAGACAATAAGTTGTGGTAAGCAAGGTTGGGCTCTATAACTCCAATGAAGGTTGGGGTCAGAGTTGGGTAATTTTCACTTGTGTGGTTTTTGAACGTCGTGAATTTGATTGATCCTTGGACATGTGATGTGGTTTCGTGCCAAGGGTGGAGACTGATGACAGTTTGGAGGGTGGTAATGCTATAATGATAGAATTCTACTGAGATTCAGGAATGACCTCAGTGGGTTTGTAAGATGAAAATAGTATGCTTAAGTCAGTAATCACCTTGGGAAGATGAGAAAGGGGGTATAATACCATCGGTGAAGAGTGGGTGCTCTGGGGAAAGCTAGTCGGGTGTGGACCGATCTGAGATGGTAAACTCGAATGGGTGTGGTAAGAGTGACCCAACTCCAGGTTCATGTTATAGCAGAAATCACCTTTTGAAATTAAGTTATACCTGAGTGAGGTCATGTTGATCTTAGTCCTTAAAGGGATAGTATATGAATTTTCTTTCTAATGGGTTCGATGGTGATACTATGTGAAAATGTAGGGTAATTATCTATGGATGCTTGGGTATAGTGAATTTTGGGTTGGAAGGACTCGAGTGGTCACCGTTTGGGTGATTTGGCCATGGTAGAGAGATTTGGAATGAGTTTAGTTGGTTGAGTACTTGATATATTTAGGTGGAATTTTGTTTTATATTTGTGGAATTAAATCTTTAGGAAATGACTTTGGAAGGATTTTGTGTTTTCCTCTGGGTGAAACCAGGTTTTTTACCATTAGAGTTTGAAAAATAGAGGAAAATGACTCCAAGTGATTTGGGTCATGAGTTGTATAGAGGATCGAGCCAATGAGGTGACAATTGGTTTCTCCATGATGATTTCATGTTGTGTGTTAAGTTTCCATGTGTTGTGAGTTATGTGTTATCACCTAAGTTTCTACCCATGAAGTTCTCATGGTGGGAATGGTTGAAGTTGATGCATCCTTGAGGAGTTTTCAGTTTGTGTTGTGGTTGTAGTGAGGAAGGCTTGTGGGGAATGTCTATTCCCCAGTATTATGTTCTATGGGATTTGTGTCGTGAAACTAGAAATATAGAGGATGTAAATGGATATACAAACATAGTGGATAGAATTTAGTTATGGAAGCTTAGTGATGCCTGGAGGAGCAGCTCGAGGATGAGCCGTTATAAGGTGGAGAGATTGTAAGGTCCCAGTTTTTCTTAAAGTATGTTTTTGTTTATGTTTTTGCATGGGCCTATTCTTTTTGGATAAATAAGTGTTTTTTCAAGTCCTTGAGAAGGCGCAGGGGTGTTCTGGTGGTTCAGGACATGAAAAAATGGGAAAAGGGGGCTCTATGGGAAATCCTCATGGTTTGTACATGGTTTGGAAAAACGTGGTGGGGGGGGGGGGGGGGGAAACCATGCGGGCAGTAGCAGTCCACATAGTTTTTTTCATGGTCTAGAAAACTATGAAAAATTCCCAAGAAAAATATGTGAAGGAGGTGATTTTTGGGCAGTATCTTTCACACGATCTGCACATAGTTTGGTAAAACATGCGGGTAAACTGTACGGCCCAGAATTGTTAGAAAAATTTACAAAATTTCCACTTTAGGATTTTAAACCCCAAATCAATATTTTCCTCCATTCCTCCCCTATCAGGCCTACTGAAGAAATTAGACAACCCAAGCTTCAAATCGGTGTTTCTCCATTGATTTTTGTCTGTTTAGACACCATTGGTTGCATATCAAAGCTCTGGGTAAGTCTAATCCTCTCCTACCTTCTCTTTTTCGGATTAGGGTTTGTGGTTTCTTCCATCTTCTTCTGAAAACCTAAAACCCCCTTTTTACGGTGGCACCTAGGTTGGGTCTTTAAGGGGTGTTTCAATCTAGATCTAAGTCCAGGATTGGAAGTATGTTCATTGTCAGATTCAATTTAGGTGGTCTGTAAGTATTATCTCATAGTTTTATTTGGGATTTGTGCATGGGAGTTGGTGTTCTTGTTTTGCCCTTTTTTTTCTTGGTTCTATTGAAGTGTTTGATAAAAATTGGTGTCTAAGTGACCAATTGAATCCCTCACGATCTCCATGGGATGCGTTGAGGATGACTTGACCATTTTAGGGCCACCGAAGGGGTGTGCCGACAAACATTGACATAGAGTGTGGTAGGTTTATGTGATGGGATACCAAATTAAAATGTTGAACCCATGAAGAATATGTCTTAATGTTAAACTAATTTATAAATGGAAAAATGATAAATATTACTAGGGTGATAAAGGCATAAGGTGTTGTTGAAATGACATGAAAATGGGTAATTGGGTTGAAAAAAATTGTTTTTTTTTGTTTAATGAATTTTGGTTAGAAATTCCAAAGGAGATTAGGTCATATTAAATGGTGAACTTGAAATTGGAAAATGGAATGAGAAATGGGGAATGTGTTAATGGGATATAATAAGGGAATGGATTAATTTATGGATTGGGTTAATACATGAGAATTAGGTGGTATACCTAAATGATAGAATGCAATAAAGGGATTGTGTTATGGGACATGATAATTATACTTGAAATGAAAAAGTGGGTAAATGTTTGTAAAATGATAAATCAGAAAAATGGGTTAATGAATGTTAAATGATGAATTTGGCTAAGGAATATGGTTTGTTGAATATACCTAATGGGGTAAAGAATGAGAATGTGAATTTGGCTAGATGAATACAAAGTGTAATTGGTAAATGTGTTAATGTGTTATGGAATGATATTAATTACCATGTTGTTGTCGTGTATTGTGAAATCTAATGGAATTGAATATGCTTGGTTGTGTTATTGTATGGTTGTTGTGACATGATAATAAGAATGTGCACATAGATTGGAAGATTGGGGTATTTACTTGATGTTATACACCAACGAGTTGAGTTAAACTTAGTCTATAAACTCTACCATAAAATTACTAGGTTTGGGAAGGGGACAGAGGCTTTATTCCCCTAATGGTTTCATTCCACCAGGACTGAGGTTTCGACATGAGAATAATGTGTTGATGTGCTATGAGTATTCCTAGTGAGATAGGGACTTGATTTATTTCCCCTATTATTTGTGATTGATTGACTTAGACCCTTGAATAGATGATGTTTATTCCCAACCCATGGAACATGTGATCAATATGGTTTATATAATGATGATGATATAAGAAGTGAAATTGGGATAAATGCTAGTCATGAACTAAATTAACACTGTTAACTAATGGAACCTGAACTTCCCCTTGATTAATTATAATTTATTTTGTACTTTCATGCACTATCTATTGGACATGATATTTTTTCAAACACTATTTGTTGTTTCCTACTATATTTTGTACTCACACCCTGCTCGGGCCACCGTTGGGTACCTGAAGAGACTTCTTGGTTGTAGGTCAGGATAAGGGTAGAGGCCCTATATATAGATGTTGATTTGGGCATGAGACGTACATGGAGAAGGATACAGACTTAGAGTTTAGACCCATTAGGTGTTTTTTCCTTTTGTTTTATTTTGGGTTTCTTTCACTTTTCACTACTAATATGGCACAGCATTGTTGTATTTGATTTGTGTTGTAACCCATTTAGGAAACATTTGTTTATACATGATTATTGGTTATTTATATTGTTTCTGATATTTATATTATTTTTTTGTGGCTTGCTCTGATAAATAGGGTATATTCTCCCCACATGACTTAATAGACCCTCGCCGCTATTTGACAACCTCTAGAATACGGGGAGGCACACTTGAGGTCATGTGATGACTCGGCTTAGAGCACTAGTTTAGTGACTCTTGAGTCAGGGACATTACATACTTTTTAGTAAATCACTTCATAATTAAAAAATTTATCACATAAATTAGTTTAAATAATAATAGATAAGGTGACCTATGAGGGTCCCATTAAGCCAAATTAGGTTCATCAGAATGCAATGCAATAACAATTGTAACGCCCCGACCCCAATTACCTAGAGTTGGTGCATTATTACATAACATTGGCATGATCACAAGAAAGATCAAATCTCGAAAGACCGATTGGTTTAGTAGCCTTGGAAACACTAGATATATTCATAAAGTTTTACATTACATCATGAAGTGAAAAACTACTAAAACAACATATTTTCTCCATAATCCACACTATTATCCCCTTATAATATCCCTACGGGTCATTCATAATTTACTTCTTCACTTCCTGGGTAAAATAAAACATAGAAAATGGGTGAGCTCAAATGCCCAGTAAGGATAACAATATAGAGGAAACTTTCATAAATAAGAATAAACATTTAAGGCAATGTATAGACAAAACAAAAGCCTTTTAAACATGAACTTCAACATAGTATGGAAAAAATAAAATTAAATAATTCAATTTACTTATTCACATGGATATTCTACTAATCGAATAATCACATGCAATATCAATAACCACTTTCATAATGATGGAATGCATAATTCCATACTATCATAACCACGTATCCAAGGCCTCATGCCAAGACTACAAATAAGATTTTGTAAAGGCCTTGTTCCAAGACACTAGTTTGTCTCATGAGACCTACCGATGCATCGAGGAGCTATAGCGGGCTCCACCCGTCACATATTAAGTCCAATGAATTCTCATATGAAAAGGTTTAAACATAACATAAACATTCGTATTAAAACTAGAATACGAAATGTCAACACTTTCACCATAAACTATGAATGGTATAAAAATAGCACATCCACAGTCAAACATATCACAAAACCTTCAATACAATATAGAAGTTTTGTATCATAATAAATCAACTTCAAATAAGCATAAAATCCATCAAAGGATGTTGACATAGATGAAAACAAAACTCTTTTTAGAGAAATATCTCTTTCTATTTTGAAATCATTTAAGAGTCTTATATTTATGAAATAAAACATTTTCTTTGAAAATATTCTTATAAGCTTGTAAGGTAAGCTTCGACGATTTTATAACGGCGAAAAATAGCCGCACCCTCCGTATAAGTTAAAAAAAACATTCTTACCTTAATTCTGTCGAAAAGGTTAAAAAACACCTTGTTTGGAAAATGATGGAAAGATTCCTTTATAAACCACTTATAAAAAGTAAAAAAAGGGTATAAATGACTTTAACCCATATTCTTGTAAATAATAAAAATGTTTTGAAATACATCTTTAAGAAACATGGATGTGGATGATAAAGAGATCCCGATAGATTATTACGTATAAACAACCTCGGATAATGAAGAGATTGTGAAATAAACCCTTACCTTGTACTTTTCCTTGGTTAGGGTAGGTTAACGTCCTGTATAATGGTGAAATAATTGTTATTAAATTATACAAGACTCATATACATTAATATGATATCATATATGATCTTTTAACATTGATTTGTTAATAATATCTTAGTATTATAGTTGTTTCAGGTGTTAACTTACTCGTTTTATTTTATATGTTTTGTTACGTAAGCCATGTTTGTAGTGGATAGTTTTTATCTTAATCATATCCAGAAGGATATCAAGTCCTTAGATACTATTATTAATTATCAAATGAGAATTATACTTTAATGGATACGATGGAGAATGAATCTCATCACGTTCGTGGAGACGGTAGTCCGTACGTACGCACGAGCGACAATATCATTATTTTGATATTAAAATAATATATAAAAGGATGGTATATCATATATACAGAATCATTAACATGTTATATTTATTATTTATATGAGTTACACATCATTATTATACCCATCCAAATAATAATATATTGAATAACAATTACACCACGACGTGGAGACGGTAAGCCGTACGTACGCACGTATGGTGACATGTTATTCAAAGGGTGGATAGAATACTGAATATGGTTGTACCATATTTATAATAACATCATATTATATATATGATACTGGAGTTATTATTTTAGAATGGTAATAACAAAGAAAGAAGAAGTGGAAGAAGAAAGGAACTTGGAAAAGGGGTGGTGAAAACATTACCTCTTCTTCAGGTTCTTTCTTTTGATTTGATCAAAAGGGCTCCTTAGGTTAGCTTTCTGATCAAACTAAGGCCTCTACGTTGTAGTGAGGGAATTTGGGAGATTATTTGGGCAGAGTTTGGCCGAACCAAAAGTCTTTTAAGGTGTGAAGAAATGATAAGGAGGAGTTCCCTTTTATAAGAGGGGTGAGGGGCACCTTTGGAAAATCTAGAAATATTAATTTATAATAAATTTATATTCGGTTTATAATGGCTTAAAAGTTTATTATTCAAAGGTTAAGGTGGGTATATTTCGAAAACCATTAAAACAATATAATTTAGACAGGTTTGGGTTATATATTAACCTTATCTTTAAGTATTAACTCTAAGTTAATTAGTTTCACTTTTACAACGTCTCTTTGTATTTTTATATAATATGGTTAATAAACTTACCATATACATCCAAGCGACACCCAAGTGGTCCATTAATGATAAAAATATCATTATATAAGTCTCTTGGCAGAAACTTAGATTTTTAGGAATTTAATATCAATTAATAATATAATATTTGTTTTAAAAACTCTTTTATGTCAATTTTGACACTATTCAATAGTTGATTTTTGTGAAATTTATAACAGAATTATTACTTAAAAAAAGTTAATTAAATCAATACTAATATGTCATATTATCCTAGAAAATTAGTTTAATTCATTAAAAGTCTCAAATTATATTTATTTGGGTATTTATAATATCAATTATTTTAATTTTTCACTATTATGGTAATTACTGCATCATCATTGTGTCATAAATAAATTAAATTTTTTAATGTCTAAAAATTATAAATAAAATCTCATTATGTATGAAATCTTTTTATCTTTCTAATTAATATTTACAATAGAATTTATCATATGTATAACCCTATATTAAAAATGTTTTAGTAAATCAAATTTGATTTTAACTCTTTTAACTCTTCTTTGAATTAATTAATAATAAATGTCCTAATCTAATCCAAGTGGACCTAAATGATAATATTTTATTCATAAGGTTGTTTTTGGTCGAGATAAACTTGTAAAATAGAATTAGGACATGTTTTAGGGTAATATTAATATCATTTGTACCCTTAATTACCCTATTTACTTTTAACCGTGGTAAATAAAAGTAAAAAGTTATTATTCACCAAAAATTATTTTCATCTCATTGAACCACATTTTACTTCTTGATATTAACTGTGTCTCTATTATTTTAAAAATTCCATTCACAGAAGCGGTAAAATTAAGTTTTATGAAAAAAATTCGGTTTTAACTACCACTTAGAAGTTTCACTATTCATCGAAAATTGAAGTTTTCCAGAACAATGCCAAAATTTCACCCTAAGCTATAATTGATATTCCAAATTAAAAAATTATTTCTATTTTACAAAATTCCAAACATATAAGTTGCATTAATTAATTTTATAATTAATTCCCGCTGTTACAACAAATAGCGTGTTTTTAAGAAATAATATATATCAAACGATTGACAATTGTTTATGTCCAATTTCAAAGTGAAATTAATTATAATGAACACCATTGGATAAAATGGTAATAATATATTCTAATTATACTATAAACCACTAAATAATATAATTTATCACTCTAAATTATTTTGATTAAAAAAGTTGTTTTTAATTATTTTTCACTGTTCATAAAATTGGAAGTTCTCAGAAAAATACCAAAAAATCATCTTAGGATAATTTCGATATTCCGAAACCAAAAATGAAGTCCATTTTGAAATATAAAATATATATAATTTCAAAAAGTAGGTATTACTATTCATAACGGCTAGTTTGATTGGTTGTGGTGTGTTAGAACTCGGTGTTGCGTACAACACACGCTATCACATTATTCAAAGAGAAACGTACCGTAGAAGCTTGGGGTGTTACAACAATTGTTTAAATATCAAAGTTTCAAAACACCCATTTGGGGTTATATCATAAGAAAAATTCCCCAAATGACCTAATTGTGTCCATTTTTGCATTTACAAAGGTAATCATATAGATATTCATTCCCATGTGATAGATTCACAAACCTTTACAGGGGAAAACATCAAAAAATTAATTTTTTAACTCACCCTTAATGGTTTTTATCTGATAAGTTCAAATATCATGATCGACCTTCTAGGATCGATTCATGTAGAGGTTTATAAGAAACCAATTAATTTAATATGAAAATTAGTCATACTTTTCATTTATAACCATTTGAAAATATATCATGCTTATATATAAGGGTTAAATTATTGGTTTTCCATCTCCCAATCTATAAAGCACCCATACACTCAATAGATTTGAATTTGGATCCCAATAATCATGACCAATTCACTTTAAATTTTTTACTTTAGATGCTTTTAAATTTTATCAAAGATATCTTGATATATTTACAATTCTCAAAAGATGTTTTTAGTATATGGGTTACCTTTCCCCAATTATAAGGCGGCCATACACCTTACAACTAAAGACTGGATCCCTTTTAATTGCAACCAATATGTTAAACTCATGAAAAAAATTATATATCAAAACAAAACTATGAATTTTATGTCAATAATTATACTTATAAGGATATTCTAATAAATATTGAAGAATAATACATAGGCAAGATATGATAAATAGTCAGACATCAAGGCATATAATCACCCAAGAATATAATATAAATAGGAATGCTATAGAAATACCTAAATAGGTACAAAAATAAAAATATCACTAAAATACCTAACATGGTATATAATATCCAGGACAATAAACACTCAAGGAACATCATCATAATCAGCAGGAATCCAACTAATCCAACTACATGGCATGGAATAAGCATAGAATGTGAATCTTAATGTGCCTATAATGATGCATGTAATGCTACTTTCTTTCCATACTAGGCCAAAATAAATACCAAAAATTTATTAAATCATTAAGTAGTGGAATTTACAATAGTCACTCAAGGTGAAATAATAATCAACTATAATGTAAAAAAACATAAACATCAATCCTAGCCCTAGACACTTGTACTTTTCCCCATGGGTGGGGTGATCATGCCTAGACATGGATATTTACCAATCACCGACACATTCCTAGTATATTGTTTATCAGTATAAGATATAAGACAAAGGAAAACCAAATCTATGATACAAATTTGTAACATCCCGACCCCACTGACCACTAAACTAGTAGCTAGACCAGCCTACACATGGCCTCCAGTGTACCTCCTTGTATGCCAGAGGTTGATGACTAGTAGTAAGGGTATAAGGAGGTAATAATGTTTAGATTATACCCTTATGAATAGAGTATCATGATGATATATTAGATAATAAATAACATACCACAACAAAATAAATAATAAATTAAAGATAGAGCAGTAGAAGAATAATATCAACTAAATATAAATGGCCAACACCAATATACAACAATGAATACATATTCAGATGATGATACATAAAATAAAATAGTATACATATAGTAGTCAACATGATACAGCGAAATAAACAAACAACAAAAAGAAATAAAATCACCATGGGTATTCTCCATGAGTGTGCTGAGCTCTAGTTCAGTCCCTTGCTCCTAACTCCTAGGTACAAGCATAACAACACAATCAATAATCCATGGTCGTATGAACATGAAATATACTCGAGTACCCCAGTGAAATGGACTCTAGAGTAGTGTGTGATATAAAATCCTAGTAGTCCACCACCCACAATGTATATATCTAATACTAGTCCATGATTATAAAGTAAATAAGTGTCCCGGTACAAAGAATATTAAACAAAAAGAATAAATGAAAACTAGCCAACTCATATTCCTAAAGGAAACCTGGTGGTTCTACCTACATTGAAGCATGGAAGGAATGAGTGTTTTATTAGTAAATACATATATAGTAATAATATATATAGTATAGATAATTATTTAATCCACCTATATAAACCAAGTACATGCAAACACAAGTGGACATATACATGGAATACTAGGTGTTTCCTGGACTGGGGTGTAACTTAGTCATCCATAAAAAGTATGAATAATCCTATAATATCTAACAGAGGGTGAATGTACTAAATCTCATAATGAGTGGGATAGTTCATGCTCTTCACTCAAGATATTGAGGGTTCCTTCATGTCAACACTCGAAACAAGGGATGTGGTGCATTATTCCCATCATCTAAATAGTGTCAATGGTGTTAGATGTCATGATCAACACCCGATGTAAGATAGCGTGATAACATCATGATCAACAGAACCCTTAACATCATTCCACAACCTATATCAAGGAATAATCATATTTATAATCATATCCATGATGAATTACCTCTTCATATCTACAATTATCAAGCCCAAAATATATCTGAGGGAATTTTAATTCATATTAGATTAAAACATACAAGACGCATGTCCTTGTGACCCATTCCATTTAATACAATTAAAATAATATATTCTTATTTAAATAAATCAGGTGTTGTGGTATTACCACCCAATTCAATATCACTTAATTTAAACAATTCAATTTGAACAAGTCACTTAATTTATCAAGGAATGTCAATACATTTTATATGAAAGGCCAAGCACTTAGGAGGTGCTTTGGTTTAATAAAAATTTATACCATGGGAGGGGAACTCCACCTAAGAATAAAAAACGAGTCCATGTACAAAAAATTACTTATATCTAACATTTACATCAAAGCATAGAGAAACACTAATGCAATAATCCAATAATGTTTTAAATAACCAATCATTTATTTGTAATTAAGATGAAATTGCACCTCATCCATGGGATTTTATTATAAAACATGAAATTGTTTAAAAAAATTAATTTAATCATAAATAATGATCACATAAAAGATTAACAATTCAATTAACCAAAAGGAACATTTTAAAAATCCACCATACATTGAAATTCAATTATAATATTCAACATGGAACCTAGGAGGTTATATTATCAATTGGGAAATTCAGTATTTGGGGAAATTCCATTATTAATCCATGATGAATGACTAAAAGTATTTATAGGAATTAAAAATGGGAAACATAAGCTTACATACCAAAGGGGTTTCCATTATCGATATTGGCATCCTCAAACCACTAAACAATGATCAATGAGAGCATTTCAAGGTGTGTATACCAATCCAAAATGAAGGAAACAATATTAAGGAAATGTGTTACAAAGGATTCTGTGCAAAACAAATTATATATTTATTAAAAAATAGAAATATGGGAATAAATCAACATATCACCTAACTTATACCATGTATGACTCACTTGTCAAATATAAAGCTTTGACTTGGTTTGGTTCAAGAGAAAACAAAGAAACCATTGAATGAACTGAAAATAGGGTGAATTAGCTTGCACCATGATAACTTGCTCGAGAGGAAATTAAATAGAGAAAGGTTCATAAGGAATAAATATATTATTTATTATAATCCATAGATACTAGTGGTGCTTGAATCTGAGTTCGAATGAAGAAGATATCATGAATCCTAGGATAGTCTTGGGAGGAGAACTGATGGGAGAGAAGAGAGCCACACATGAATAGAGGAGAAGAATAAAAATTAAGAGGTGTTTAAATGATTAATTAAGGTCAAAAGGGTAATTTAACCATTAAAAATTTAGTGGATGGTTTGACTTCATGGTTGGTCAAATCTTTATCCAAACGTGCGAATCCCACTACTTTGGAAACCTAACCCGCACTGTTGTCCCTCATGGTTACCCTAACTATACATCACCCAAGTGATGATTAGTGAATGAAGAGTTACTTACTAGAACTGAACATGTGGGTTAGAAAAATTTTTTGGGAAACCTTTCACATCCCATACACACCACATCTGCTCACCTACACAAGCCACACAGTTTCTACTTAGGGGTATCATGACTTTAGACAAACCGTCCACCCCTATCAGTCTTCCATGGTTTTGTGTTTGCAGGGTTTGACACTCCTAAAAATCAAAATATCACCTGAGTCACCTATCAGGCCTTTAACCAAGTATAAAAACAACACTTTTAAGTGTTCCAACTCATAGAATAGCATTTCGAATCTCAGTTCAAAGAACAACCCATTCACCAAATGCCAAAATTCAAATTCCATTGGAATTATACCTTAGCTCAAAACATGATTTGTTACATGTTATATATTCAATAAAATATTGTTACATTCATCCAATATATTGTATATGAATAAGGTAAAAATAAACCCAATTTTATTCATAAAAAGCTATATTTTTTAAAGGAAGTTTTATCACTTTTTAATGGTGAACCTATTGTAAATCCTATTTTTTCACTTTTATTAATTTTATATGTAAAAATAAATTTATTTTGTAAATCATAACATAAAAATTATCTTAGGGTGAATTTTTTCTATTTTTCAGATAATGTTTATTTTTTAATGAATAATGAAAAATACTAAATTTTAATTGAAAATTACTTTTTCATGTAAATAATTTATGGTGTAAAATTATATTTTAAATTAGTTTCAAAGTTTAATTTGTTACATTATACATCAATTTATACAATTTCGATCATTATAATCAATTTAAAATTTATATTCGATATAAAAACATTTCAAACATTTGAACATTTTTCTTTAAAAACATTCTTTATCACCCCATCAGTGCAATTAATTTTGAATTAATTTTTTCAACTTTTGTGATTAGAATTTGGAAATATGGAGTAAATTTTTGGAATGATAATAATTTATAATTTATAGTATGATAAATTTAGTTGTTCATGAATAATATTAGTGAAAATGATCAAAATTAATTATATAAATTAAAAGACAAATTAGCTTAGCAAGGGACTAAACCTTAAAATTAATGTACAAAATAATCTAGACACATGTAAAAACCTATTTTATGGACATATTCATACTGTATCCTCCATTTTATCTAGTTTTATTCATTATTTTAGGCACATTATGTAAGTGAGACCTCTCAATAGTGTTTACCTTTTTATATTTACAAGAATGCCACTCCTCCACTATAAAAAGGCACTCACCCCTCCCACTTTTTCACATATATCAAGCCCTTTGTATCATCCCAAATATTCTCAAATAAGTTCCCAAAATACATACCATAATCCTATAATCCTCACTTTGGGATGTAGATAAACCAAGGAATTTTTTTTCTTTAAACCAAAAGGAGTTACCCGAATAAAAGGTAACATTCTTCAACGATCACTTTAATTTCATTTACTTCTCCACCCATTCAATTATTTTTATATCAGGATTATATAAAAATATAATTATCTTAAATATATTAATATTATGTTATGATAATATTTTTACCTACACTTTCACAGACATCCATAAAATGGTATAGGAAATCATCATTCACGTGTAAGGTGGACTACCGCCCTGTGAACTGATGTCATTCGTTCTTCCATTACCACATTTCAAAGTTAGAAATAATGATTAATTTATAGTTTATGTATGATATATATGATATTTAAAATTCCTATATTATTATTTAATTCTTATATAACTCATACCTTCATGGTTTCCATTTTTCGGGAATATGATAACATCATTTCTGGATGTGTAAACTACCGCCGCCTCAAAGCGACGTGAATCGTTCATGAAATAAATGAAATGTATAAGGGATGATTTTAATTATAATATGTGATATATATGATAAAATTATTATAATTTAATTTTAATATATATATATATAATTCAATTTTCATTCTTTTTAAATATAACAAGGAAATATAAGTAGCCTTCATGTGTACATATGACCAACCATCTCCATGAACGGTGCATTCTATTTCCTATGTAAAAAATTTATGGATTATTATAAATAAAATATAATGAATATATATGATATTAAAATCATGTTTTAAATCCTATAGATTATTAAAACATGATAGAAATATTAATACAAAAATAACAAGTAAAAACATACTCGAAAAACTAGGCAATTAACACCCAAAATTGTGATAATTATGAAAGATTATTAACAAACATGTAATAAGATATTATAATAAGATTATATATGATATTATGAATATAATTTTGGTTATATTATAAGTTATTAACATGTTTAAAACCTATATACATGAGGTTAAATTATATTCATCCAAAAGGAAACAGAAGGCAAGGGATTCTTATTTTGCTTTTCTTTCATGAGACATACACAATATTCACCACTTATAACTTTTGTGTATATACTGTACATAATTTATTAAATATTATTATTAATTCATTATTAATGTTATTTTGAGTTTCAATTTTAATTATTTCAACTAAGGGGATTTGAACTTAAAGTTTCCTAGTGGTAAAAAATTTTGGTAACTCAATTCCTTTCATTTGGTTAAATTGAATTCTCATTCTCATTAATATTATATAATTATATGTATATTGACTTTGAATATCCATCGATGTATTTCCAATTATTATATCTAGATTTATATTTGATACACATAATCAATTCATTGATCACTTCTCACTTCAACATTATGATCATTTTAAGTGTTTATTTCACAAACTCATTCTAATGGAGATTTCTTATTATTGAAATTCAATTAAAGGAATTTATATGATCATTGTTCAATAAAACCTATAATTTTATTCTCACCTAGTTATTAATTAACTTTTTCATGTAATTGTACCATTTTTACACTCTTCGGTACTCTAAATGTGTTGGAAAATGTTTTTAAGAAAACATGAATTCATTTATCCCTTTAGTCGGAGAATCTATTTTCTTCTAAAACCCATTTTTTATAATAATATTTTAAAAATGTTTTTAACCTTTCTAAAATGATTTATTAATTAAATTTTTATCCTTTTTTTCTTTTAATTTTTTTTTCAAATGAATATTCTAGTCACTTTCCGAACAAGGATCTTTTCTATCATTTTTTACCTTGTAAAAGGAATGATCTTTTTACACTGTATGACATGTATGGAACTAACTATCATCGTCTATTTGAAGCTTCCTTTTCGAGTTTAAAATTCTAGTTTTTAAATATTTTTTTAAAATTGAATTTTAAAGAAAATTATTTCAAACACGATTTTCAAAATGAAAAATATATTTTCGTTTATATTTTTTAAAAGGTATTTTTTATAGTATTTCAATTAATAAATTACAACAACCATTTTTTTACAATACTTGGGATATGGTGTATTGATACCATACATATTATTCATCTGGATGGGTTCTGATTGATTTGTACAAGTATAGTATTGACATTCACTCCGCTGATTTATTTTTTAGTCCCCTTGAAATATTCATTTTCCTATAATCATTAGACATTTAATTTCTTCCAATTATCCATATTTTTTATCATGGATATATTAATTTCCTAAATTGTATACAATTTTTACATTCCATAATTACTTTGATAGTTATTTTATTATCTGGAGAAATATTGGTAAATTATAATTCTTTAATCAATATAGATATTTGATAAGGAAAATTGTTAATTAATTAAATATATTATTTGATATATGAGGAATGCTTTGGACATGCACTACACGGGTTGGAGACCATTCTAAATAAAAACCTCGATGCATCAGTAGTCTCATTAGACAAAATAATTTAGAGAAAAACCCTTCATGTTTGTTTCCAATCATAATAAATGAGTTCATACCCACATATTTAAACTGTATTGAGAATATATCTTGACAGTAAAGGTATAATGTTCTTGGGAAACATGATGTTTAATAATTAAGCATTTAATTTATTTGGAATTCAGTTCTTTTTATTGTACATTATATTTTTTATTTGACATATGTATGGATTATTTTTTTCTCAGTTTATTGATTAAATGGATTTGTTTTAGTTATCTAACATGACATATTGATTATTCCTTATTGAGATATTTATATGGCATTTGGGAACAGTTATTTATCTTTCCATGATTCCAATTCTCATTGATTCATTATTTCTTCCATTGTACTTACCCTTACTGACCATTTTAACTAAAACTTATTTTTTTACATTACCTAGGAATACAGGAAGTATAATAAAAAATACATTAAAGAATATTCTAAGTGGGAATAAAGTTATTATCATCAAAAGAAAAAAATTATTTTTTAATTAGTGTATCTAGTTATAATGTAAGACTCATGTATGTATCTGGTTTGAAAAGACTATTAAACTCTTGGTCCCTTTGGGATTTTATTCCATGTAATCATGTAAATTTAATGGTATTAGACACAAAATCTAGGCTTACTAGGGTTGGTTTGCTATAGTTGGCTTCAAAGGATGTTTAATAGAAACCTTGGAAACTAGATTTAAGAAAATATAGAATATGGAACATAACCCTATGATAGACTTTGAGAATTATAATATAATCACATAAGTATTATTTAACATAAGATTTATGGATTCGATCAAAATATTATGATATTAATGTTTATTATAAGTTCTATTTATTAAAAAAAATATTTTTAGGTTTTATATGATGGATGCATACTAAGAATCACGACACTTTGGAAGAAATTTAGGGTAATAAAACTCGTTAGTTTAATATTTTTAGTATAAAAGTTATTTTAAAAATAATTACCTTACATTTTAGAGATATTATTTTTAATGTATTGATAACTTTTAGTTTTATTATGATCATTAATGACATTGTAATAATTGTCAAATTTGATTCTTCGGATTTGAAAAAGAAAAATTTGTTGTATTAAAACCCCTAGAAAAAGGGAATTTAATGAGTAAATTTCAAAGATTTATATCATAGTTATTTTGAAAATTATATGGTTTTATAAAAAGGAAAACTTATAAGGCAGTGGGTATTAAACCCATTTCTGAATGGAAAAAAGGATTTCACACCTACCACTATCCTATGCGATGTCCTCATTAATATATAATTATTTTTATTTCAAAACATGATGAATAAATGTAAATGTTGAACCAATGGTATCAATTTTTTAGATTAATGTCTTAACCATTTAGTTTTATTAAATAGTTAGATACAAATATAATGACTTATTTTCTAGGTATTACGACCCATTAAAAGAATATTTTAGTGTTTAAAAAAAGGGTTTATTCTTGGATTTCCATTTTATAGCGTAAGGGAGGAATTAGAATTTGTTCAAAGAACAAAAAAATATGGAATTTTTTATATGAAATTGAAAAATATAAAGTAATTATATTTACATATATTCATGGTCAATAAAATAATTCCTCAAAATTAGGAATAATACCATAAAAACATGTTATTCTAATACCTTCATTTTTGTTGAACCGATGGTCTTTTAAAACATTACAGATATATGGATTTGAGGCTCTAAAATTTTCATTTATCATTTAATTTTTTGTGATCAATGACCTCAAGAAATCCCTATATATATTTTCTCTTTTCATATAGGTCCATATTTTCACTTTCCATTAATGTTCTCCAACATAGAAACCTAGTTATATGTTATTTCATGTGACCATTATATTTCTCATTCTCCCTTATTAATATAATATTTTATTAAATAATATCACAATGTGTTATTCCAAAAAGGTAATTTTAAAATAACAAAACCTTGTTTTCTGAGATCAATTTTAAAATTTGAGGGCACATAACCTCACGAGAATTTGTGGTATATTTAAACCAAAAATTCAAAAAGAGTATTTTTTTTGATAGCGCATAACCTCTCGAGAATTTATGGTATATTTAATAATTTAAATGAATTTAATATATTATATATCTTGAAATGAATAAAATAGAGAGTTATATTACATCTAACTCAACAACATGTTTCTTTGATATCTTGCGTTATATGCAAGACCGAGTTTTACTGAACAACAATATATTATTCAAATATTATTATTTAATATAATAAGATATAACCTATCCATTAAATTTTTATTTATTAATGGTTTGAATAACTTATGTTAATTTATATATTATATATTAAATCAAATATTTTTTATATTCATCCAATAGATTTGATAGGAGTCATATAAAAAAACTCAATTGTACATATAAAAACCTATATTTTCCAATGGCATTTTTATCGCCTTTTAAAGGAGAACCAATTTTAAATAAAATTTTGGAAGATTTATAAATTATATATGTCAAAATTAAATTAATTTTTGAAATTTTAACATAAGAACCAGCTTATATTGAATTTTTGGTATTTTTTCGAGAAGTTTCTTTTTTGATGAATAATGAAAAATACTGAATTTTAATTGAAAACTGATTTTCTGTGTAAATAATTTATAGTGTTAAATTATATTTAAAATTGGTTTTAAAGTTTAATTAGTTAAATTATACGTCAATTAATCTAATTTATGTCTTCTTAATAAATTTTACATTGAAATTGGATAAAAAAACATTTCATATTTTTAACATTTTACTTTAAAAACCCGCTTTATCATCCCTTCTGTGTGATTGACTTTAAATTAAATTCTTCCAATTTTATGATTAGAATTTAAATAAATAGATTGATTTTTTTTAATCATAATAATAATTAATTTATAATAATTTTAACTTGTTTTTTGACCAAAAATATTAGTTAAAATAATTAAAATTAATTACATCAATTAAGAGAAAAATTAGCTTAACAAGGGATTAAACCATAATCTTAAGCACCAAAATTACCTAAAAAAATGTAAAATATCTATTTTATGGCCATATATATACCACATCCTCCATTTTATTTAACTTTTTTTTATTGGAGGCACATTATGTAAGGTATATATCTCAATAGTGTTTACCTTTTTATATTTATAGGAATGCCACTCCTCCTCCTCTATAAAAATGCACTCACCCTCCCATATATTCACACCTATAAAGAACATTGGATTGTCCAAAATATGGAAAAATAATCTCCAAAACTTCATACCGTCATCCTAGAAGCTTAATTTTGGGCATAAGACAAACCATGTAAGTCTTTTGGTATAAACTAAGAGGGGTTACTCGAATAAGCGTTAATGATCTTCAACAATCACTTTTGTTTCATTTAATTCTCCACCAATTAAATTATTTTAATATCTTTTTTATATAATAAAATCAGTATCTTCAATATAATGAGACATTTTTACGCTAATATTGTCACGACCTGTCCTCGGGGCCCGTGCCGTGACTACCCCAAGCCCGCCTTCCATAGGCCAGGGGCTGGCGACTAGAACCAAGGCGTAAATCCCGGTAAAAAGGGAAGGAATTGCCTTTGTAAAGTAAACAAGCACCACAGAGTAAGCAAGCAGAAAAGTAAACACTAAGTAAAACAGAGTACAACTGTAAGTGCGGAAAAGTAAGTGGGCCAGTATAAAAACCCAATATGAAAGTAAAGTACAACTCGAAAGGGAAAACAGCAACTGAAAAGTAAAAGCTGCTACGCTGAGCTGTCCACTTGAAATCCCACCTGAAGGGTGGGTACAGATAGCTCCACTGCTCCTCGGGTCTCGCCGTCCGCTCCGAGCACGTACCGCCCAGTGGTTCACCTCCAGGTACCGTCCTGCTCTGCGAGACTCACGCACGATCAACGCTGTCCGTCGTCTGCAACCAACACAACGTAGTGAGGGCATAGCCCGTGCAGGGGTGAGTATAAGCTACTCAGTAGGGACCCCGAGACCCCCGAATGTCTCCCAAAATCCACAAAGGATAACCACAAAAGAAAGTTACAATCACAAAGTAACAACCAACACTGCTTAGGTATATGCCCATACATATACCTAAGTCATCAATTCCAATATGCTCCAACCTCCGAGCCCAAGTACAACTCAGTCCACACAGGAAAGTATACGTATTCCACAAAGGAAAGAAAAACGTAATCCACACAGGAAAACAAACAGGATTCAGCTCACACAGAATACTTCGTCAAAAGGTGAAAGGGATGATCAGATATAGATACTGAATCATTTAAGCTGGGACCCACATAGGATACAAGACCAGCCGTCTTCATTGTTTCATTTAAGATGGGACCCACATAGGATACAAGACCAACACAGCTAGGACCCACATAGGATACAAGACCAGCTGTCTTCATTGATTCATCTATACTGGGACCCACATAGGATACAAGACTAGTATTGAATCATCTAAGCTGGGACCCACATAGGATACAAGACCAGCACAGCTAGGACCCACATAGGATACAAGACCAACTGTCTTCATGGATTCATCTATGCTGGGACCCACATAGGATACAAGACCAGTATTGAATCATCTAAGCTGAGACCCACATAGGATACAAGACCAGCACAGCTAGGACCCACATAGGATACAAGACCAGATTTCTTCATCGATTCATCTATACTGGGACCCATATTGGATACAAGACCAGTATTGAATCATCTAAGCTGGGACCCACATAGGATACAAGACCAACAGAGCTAGGACTCACATAGGATACAAGACCACCTCTCTTCATCGATTCATCTATACTGGGAGCCACATAGGATACAAGACCAATATTGAATCATCTAAGCTGGGACCCACATAGGATACTAGACCAGCATAGCTAGGACCCACATTGGATACAAGACCAGCTGTCTTCATCGTCGCATTCCACTGAGGATCTCTGCACAATCGTCGTCGTCGAAGTCGCAGTAGCAGTCGCAGCCAGCACTAGGGTTCCCGCACACAGCAAGCTCATTCGGGAGGGTCCGCTTCACGAGCCGAGAGGCTGATACATCAACTGTCACAAAGTCCATAGTTGATGTATCCAAAAGTTCCGTATTGTCAACAGGAACTCAACGTCGCAGACGGCGCGTCGATCGGACGCCCGGTCTGAGAGTTATTGGGTTTTTCGTTCCAGGGGCCCGGTTAGTTTTTAAGGCAAAACCAACCCGACCGTACTCCACCTGTGTAAAAACCTCAGGCGGAGTATGCCAAAAGATCCATCTCACTAAGAGGAACTCAACAAAGCTTATGACACATCAATCAGACGTCCGTAGCTCAAGATATGAGCGTTTCCGCTCCGAGGGCCCGGTTGGTTTCGTGTACGAACCAACCCGGCCAAACACAATGTATTCCGAAACCTTGAGTACGATATATCGAAACGACCGTCTCGATCCTAGGATCGCATCGCCGCTGACGGCGCGTCGTTTGGAGGTCTGTAGCCCGAGTTATGATCATTTGAACCTAAATAGTTTGGTATCGGGGGTTTTGGGCTCGGGCCGACCCGGCCCGAGACCCCCCCGGTTGGCCCGAACCGGGTCGACCCACCCCGGACAGGGTCGGCCCGGCCCGGCGCGGCGCGGCCCGACACGGCGCGGCCCGGCGCGGCGCGGTGCGGCGCGGCCCGGCGCGGCGTGGTGCGGCCCGGCCCGGCGGGGCTCGACCCGACCAGGCAGACCGGCTGGGCGCCGGTCCGGCACAGCGCAGCGCGCTGGGCGCGCTTCCAGCTCGGCCTTCGGCCGAGCTGTTTGAAATAAACGGGGGGCGCTTTCCCCCCTTGTGAACTGCTCCCCCCCCTCATTAAAGGGGGCCATTTATGCAGGTCGGGGGAATTTATTTCCCCCGGTTCTCTCCTTTCCGGCCGGCCCGACCTGGCCGGTCGGTTCCTTCTCAATAGGACCGGAAAAGGCCGGTCCTCTTCCGACTTCCGACAACGGCGGCCCGGCTGGCCGCCGGTCATCTCTTTCCGCTGCGGCCCGGAACCGGCCACGTCCTTTGTCGTTCGGCGCGGTGCGACGGCACCGCGCCCCTCCGCCGCGGTGCGACGGCACCGCGCCCCTCCGCCGCGACCCCGCTCCGGCCGCGGCGTCCTCGGTTTCCTTCGACGCGGCGCGACGGCGTCACGTCCTTGAATTCCTTTCCATGGCACGGCGTGATGATGCCGCGCATATGTTCTGCATGAAACCGCGTGGTGCGACGGCACCACGCTCCTTCGTACCAACCACAAAGAAAACATTTATGAAATATGGAGGAGGGTCGGCCGTGTTTGTGCGGACCGGCCCCCTCACATTATTCGATAACAATTAGTCGAAAACCACAAAATTCGACATGCCAGAATCAAGAATTTAATAATTTAAAATAAAACCCTTACCTCGATTTCAAGAGTGGAACACGCCAACAAGCCATGGAAGACAAGCGTCACGGAGGTCGGGCGTCGCGGGAATCGAACGTCGATTCTGTTGACGTCGAGGTGCGTCCGAAGAGGTAACGTCGCTGGAGAAGCTTCGTAAGCTGACAGAGAAAGCCCGAGGAGGAAGCGGCATCTTCATTCGTTGACATGGTAAGAAGATCGAAAGAAGCGGCATCGTCGATCTTCAGAAACACACCAGCTGCGAAGAAGAGAAGAGACGACACGTCTTTCTCTTCTTATGGTGACAATGTTCTTCGTCGGAGCCTAAGTGTTCTTCGCGTTCTTCGTCGTGGTTGAAGAAGAAGAAGAAAGCTTCTCAATCCTCTCAAGGTGGAAAAAGAAAACTATCCAAAATAAAATAAGTCTAAGGCTTATTTTATTTACACAACTAAACCACTTTGAATTTCGAAAGTTTGAAATTAAGCCACTCATCTTAATTAATAACACAAGTTGTCAAAATTAAATGGAGGACGAGTTATTGGGAGTTAAAGGGCAGTTGAAGAGTTAGGGTTCGTGTGGGACCCACCACACTTAATCCTCTCAAGGGAGGTTAAGTGGATGTGGGTCCCACCCCTAACTGCCTTTGGGAGGACATAACCAACATGGTTTAAAATAAAATAAATTGTGTTCACAATTTATTTAACTTCTTCAAATTTTCCCCAAAACTAACTTTCATCCCGTATAAAACGCAACCTCGGAAAAGGTCTCCTTAAGAGAATATCGGCGCTGCGAGTTCATCGGTGCCCTCGGAATTCGATTCCGAGCACCGGTTCAAAAGTTAGAAAAACTCACTCGTTCGTTCACTGAACGTACCCGAGCCAAACTTCGGAAATTGATTCCGGGCACACGGGGCCTCGGAATCAGGTGCCGTCAGAAACTGTGTTCTTGTAAAATTTCAAAGTAAATTATGAAAAAAAATTCCTTGAAATTTCCGGGTCTTTATATTACTCCCACCACAGGGCTTTATGTCCCCGTAAAGCATCAACACAAACTAGGGATACAAAGGTGGTAGAGCTAGGTGGTAAGCCACCTCGCCAATCCTGCTGAGGACCTGGAAGGGTCCGATGAAGCATGGAGACAACTTGCCACCTTGGCCAAATCTCTGTAATCCACGTCGAGGTGAGCCCCGCATGAAGACGTGGTTTCCATCCTCAAACTCTAGTGGCCTCCGCCTCCTGTCAGCGAAAGACTTCTGTCGGCTCTGAGCTGTCCTCATCCGCTCCTGGATGACCTGGACCTTCTCTGTCGTGGCATGGACCATCTCCGGTCCCACAAGAGCTGCTATGATTTCTTCTTTGCCGATAAGAGAAATCCGGTCTCATCCCTTGGATGAACCACGTTCTTTGCCTAATACAGTCAAACCTACATGGATGATACTAATCCATACCAAGGATGACGTCGTAAGGCCTCGACGCTACTACCAAGAGATCCAACTATTACTCTCGCCTCCAAGGGTTGATTCACACTGTCGGCATCAGTGTGTGGTAACTGGGTCTCCTCTAGTAGATGTCTCACAAGTGAGGGTCAAGTCAACAGTCAAAACTGGAACCTCTTAGTAACAACACAAAAGAGGACAGTAATGAAAACATCACAAAGGTATGCCTCTTTTATTATTGCAGCTCATAATACAAAGACGCTACACAATAGAAACAAGGAACTAGAAGTACAAAAGACGTATCCACTAGTTCCGCTCCTATCCATTTTCTCCCAGAGCTCCATGATCGAAGGCCTCAGCCACCTGAATCTGAGCTCTCGCATGTCCTCCAACTCCCTGCGGTAGGGGCAGACCTCCTGGTGGTGTTGGTGGCAATACCTCGAAGTGTATCCCACCATCGGCTACTCGGCCAGCTCCTCTGCCTCGTCCGCCTACACCCTGTGGACCACCGTGGCCGAACCTCTATCTGGGAGGTCCCTCTACCACCTTCTCCTCATCTGTAAGACGAGTCGGGCAGTCTCGATCCATGTGACCTCGCCCGCTGCATGCGTAGCAATGCTTGCCCCTCGTGTAGCTGGCTCTCCCTCGTGTGCCCCGCTCAACCGAATCTTCATCCAGTGACTGCCCATCTGATGGTCTGGCCCGTTTGGACCTCTGCGTCACCTGTCTATGGCCAACTGTAGAAGACCCTTCTACGGTCCGTCCTGCAGAGGGCCTTGTCACTGGAGCATGCCCGGCGAGAAAACTCTCCACTAGAAGGGCTCTCTCCAACACCTTTTCTTGTGTCGGAATGTTGAGGGAGATCATCGAAGCCCTGATCTCATGCCTCAGTCCCTGCTCGAAGGTCCGGGCCCGGAAGAATGGGTCTCGTACCATGTCTGTGGAGTAGCGCGAGAGATCAGTAAATCTCGCCGAGTACTGGGCCACTGTCAAGCTGCCATGCCGCAGCTGAAGAAGCTCCTGAATGCGCACCGCACGGAGGGTGGATGGGACGAACTCGGAGCGGAAGATGCTCTCAAAGTCCGTCCAGAGAAGAGATGTCTCGTCGTGCACCTAGAGCATCAAGCTCCACCATCGGCCTGCTGCTGCGTGCAGTAGGCTCGCAGCGAGGATTACCATGAGGTCTGCTGGTGTCCTCACTAGCCTGAAAACTCGTACGACTGCCTCCAGCCAGTCCTCGGCTGCCTGGGGGTCCGTCTCTCCTCGGAACCTGGGCGGTTGCTGACGCTGAAACTCGTGCATCGTGCTAAGGTGATGTGCATTGTCTGCGGTTGGGGCTGGTAGCATCGGTGGCTCAGCGGGTAAAGGTACCGCCGGTGCCTCTGCTGACAAGGAGCCCTGCACCGAGGCCTCGTCGCTCGGTGGGCTGTCATCACGCTCGACTCTCGGAACCCTAGCTGGCTGCCGTCGTGGGGCCATCCTGAAAAGGAAACAGGTGCACCATGGTCAGAACAATATACCTGGTGAGCTGATACAAAGTAATCACAAAGAAAACTTGAAACACACAGGCAATCAATGTTTTCGTGAATTAAGTCGGAAATCAGAAGTCAGGGTCCTGGTGTACGGATACGTCGGCCGCCGCACCAACACTGGACTCCCTGGACTGATAACCACACTCCATACGCTAAACACTATTTCTTTACATAAAAAAAGATCAGAGTTCGCGGTAGAACCGAACTCCTCTGATACCAATTTGTCACGACCCGTCCTCGGGGCCCGTGTCGTGACTACCCCAAGCTCGCCTTCCATAGGCCAGGGGCTGGCGACTAACACCAAGGCGTAAATCCCGATAAAAAGGGAAGGCATTGTATTTGTAAAGTAAACAAGCACCACAGAGTAAGAAAGCGGAAAAGTAAACACTATGTAAAACAGAGTACAACTGTAAGTGCGGAAAAGTAAGTGGGCCAGTATACAAAACCAATCTGAAAGTAAAGTACAACTCGAAAGGGAAAACAACAACTGAAAAGTAAAAGCTGCTACGCCGAGCTTTCCACTGAATATCCCACCTAAATGGTGGGTACAAATAGCTCCACTGCTCCTCAGGTCCCGCCGTCCGCTCCGAGCACGTCCCGCCCAGTGGTTCACCTCCAGGTACCGTCCTGCTCTGAAATCCTCAAGCACGATCAACGCTGTCGATCGTCTGCAACCAACACAACATAGTGCGGGCATAGCCCGTGTAGGGGTGAGTATAAGCTACTCAGTAGGGACCCCGAGACCCCCGAAGGTCTCCCAAAATCCACAAAGGATAACCACAAAATAAAGTTACAATCACGAAGTAACAACCGACACTACTTAGGTATATGACCATACATATACCTATGTCATCAATTCCAATACGCTCCATCCTCCGAGCCCAAGTACAACTCAGTCCACACAGGAAAGTATACGTATTCCACACAGGAAAGCAAAACGTAATCCACATAGGAAAACAAACAGGATTCAACTCACACAGAATACTTCGTCAAAAGGTGAAAGGGATGATCAGATATAGATACTAAATCATCTAAGCTGGGACCCACATATGATACAACACCAGCCGCCTTCATTGTTTCATTTAAGCTGGGACCCACATAGGATACAAGACCAGCATAGCTAGGACCCACATAGGATAGAAGACCAGCTGTCTTCATTAATTCATCTATACTGGGACCCACATAAGATACAAGACCAGTATTGAATCATCTAAGCTGTGAACCACATAGGATACAAGACCAGCACAGCTAGGACCCGCATAGGATACAAGACCAGCTATCTTCATTGATTCATCTATACTGGGACCCACATAGGATACAAGACCAGTATTGAATCATCTAAGCTGGGACCCACATAGGATACAAGACCAGCACAGCTAGGACCCACATAGGACACAAGACCATCTGTCTTCATCGATTCATCTATACTGGGACCCACATAGGATACAAGACTAGTATTGAATCATCTAAGCTGAGACCCACATAGGATACAGGACCAGCATAGCTAGGGCCCACATAGGATACAAGACCAGCTGTCTTCATCGATACATCTATACTGGGACCCACATAGGATACAAGACCAGTATTGAATCATCTAAGCTGGGACCCACATAGGATACAAGACCAGGATAGCTAGGACCCACATAGGATACAAGACCATCTATCTTCATCGTCGCAGTCCACTGGGGATCTCTACACAATCGTCGTCGTCGAAGTCGTAGTAGCAGTCGCAGTTAGCACTAGGGTTCCTGCACACAGTAAGCTCATTCGGGAGGGTCCGCTCCACGAGTCGAGAGTCTGATACATCAACTGTCATAAATTCCAGAGTTGATGTATCCAAAAGTTCCATATCGTCAATAGGAACTCAACGTCGCAGACGGCGCGTCGATCGGACGCCCGGTCTGAGAGTTATTGGCTTTTTCGTTCCAGGGGCCCGATTGGTTTTTAAGGCAAAACCAACCCAACTGTACTCCACCTGCGTCCAAACCTCGGGCGGAGTATGCCAAAATATCCGTCTCACTAAGAGGAACTCAAAAAAGCCGACGGCACGTCAATCGGACGTCCGTAGCTCAAGATATGAGCGTTTCCGTTCCGAGGGCCCTGTTGGTTTCGTGTACGAACCAACCCGGCTGAACTCAAAGTATTCCGAAACCTTGAGTGCGATATACTAAAATTACCGTCTCGATCCAAGGATCGCATCGCCACTGAAGGCGCGTCGTTTGGAGGTCCGTAGCCTATGTTAAAGGCATTTGAACCTAAATAGTTCAGTATCGGGGGTTTCGGGCCCAGGCCGACCCGACCTGAGACACCCTCGGCTGGCCCGAACCGGGTTGACCTGCCCCGGACAGGGTCGGCCTGGCCCGGCGCGGCCCGAACCGGCCTGGAAGACCGGCCAGGCACCGGTCCGGCACAGCGCAGCGCGCTGGGGGCGCTTTCCCCCCTTGTGAACCACCCCCCCCTTATTAAGGGGGGCCATTTATGCAGGCTGGGGGAATTTATTTCCCCCGGTTTTCTCCTTTCCGGCCGGCCCGACCTAGCCGGCCGGTTCCTTCTCAACAGGACCGGCAAAGGCCGGTCCTCTTCCGGCTTCCGACACCGGTGGCCCGGCTGGCCGCTGGTCATCTCGTTCCGCCGCGGACCGGAACCGGCTGTGGCCTTTGTCGTCCTGCGCGGTGCGACGACACCGCGCCCCTCCGCCGCGGCCCCGCTCCAGCCGCGGCGTCCTCGGTTTCCTTCGACGCGGCGCGACGGCGTCGCGTCCTTGAATTCCTTTTGCATGGCGCGGCGTGACGACGCTGCACATATGTTCCGCATGAAACCGCGTGGTGCGACGACACCACGCTCCTTAGTACCAACCACAAAGAAAACATTTATGAAATATGGAAGAGGGTCGGCCGTGTTTGTGCGGACCGGCCCCCTCGTATTATTCGATAACAATCAGTCGAAACCAGGAAATTCGACATGCCAGAATCAAGAACAGAATAATTTAAAATAAAACCCCTACCTCGATTTCAAGAGAGGAGCACGCCAACAAGCCACGTAAGACAAGCGTCGTGGAGGTCGGGCGTCGCGGGAATCGAACGTCGATTCTGTTGACGTCGAGGTGCGTCCGAAGAGGTAACGTCGCTGGAGAAGCTTCGTAAGCTGACAGAGAAAGACCGAGGAGGAAGCAGCGTCTCCTTTCGTTGACACGGGAAGAAGATCGAAAGAAGCGGCGTCGTCGATCTTCGGAAACACACCGGCTACGAAGAAGAGAAGAGACGGCACGTCTTTCTCTTCTTATGGTGCCGGCGTTTTTCGTCGTAGCCTAAGTGTTCTTCGCGTTCTTCGTCGTGGTTGAAGAAGAAGAAGAAAGCTTCCCAATCCTCTCAAGGAGGAAAAATAAAACTAACCAAAATAAAATAAGTCTAAGGCTTATTTTATTTACACAAATAAACCACTTTGAATTTCGAAAGTTTGAAATTAAGCCACTCATCTTAATTAATAACACAAGTTGTCAAAATTAAATAGAGGAGGAGTTATTGGGAGTTTAAAGGGGAGTTGAAGTGTTAGGGTTCATGTGGGCCCCACCACACTTAATCCTCTCAAGGGGGGTTAAGTGGATGTGGGTCCCACCCCTAACTCCCTTTGGGAGGACATAACCAACATGGTTAAAAACAAAATAAATTGTGTTCACAATTTATTTAACTTCTTCAAATTTTCCCCTAAACTAACTTTCATCCCGTATAAAACGCAACCTCGGAAAAGGTCTCCTTAAGCGAATATTGGCGCTGTGAGTTCATCGGTGCCCTCATAATTCAATTCCGGGCACCGTTTCAAAAGTTAGAAAAACCCGCTCGTTCGTTCCCTGAACGTACCCGAGCCAAACTTTGGAAATTGATTCCGGTAACACCGGGCCTCAGAATCAGGTGCCGTCAGAAACTGCATTCTTGTAAAATTCCAAAGAAAATTAAGAAAAAAATTTCCTTGAAATTTCCGGGTCTTTACAAATATTTCGGCCTACAATTAAACACACATCAATAAGATGGGATACACAATTATCCTTCATGTGTACGGTGGACAACTACCTCACGAACTATTATCATTCGTTCTTCCACTAACACATTTCAAGGTTGGAAATAATGATGTATTTTTAGTTTATATATTATATATATTAAATTTATACTATATTTATACTTATTTAGTCTTATATAACTCATACATTCATTCTTTCCATTTTATGGTAATACGATAACATCATTTGTGGACGTATAGACTACCACCCCCTCAAAGCGATGTGATTCATTCACACTACACATGGAATGAATAAATAATTATTTTAATTAAAAAACATGATTTATATGATAAAACTATTATACTAGAATAATAGTATACAAGTATGTATATATCATGTACTTTTCATTCTTCTAAATATGATAATTAAATGAAAGTAGTGTTCATGCATACGTACCACATACCATCTCTATGAATAGTGCATTTCATTTCCTATCTCAAAACATTATGGATTCACTACCGCAAAAACATTTTTTTCCCAGTGCCAACCTTTATCAATGCTAACGAAAAAGCACTGATAATTGGTCGACTTCAAATAAAATAATTAAAAATAATATATTAATATATTAATATATAAATATAGTTATATTGATATAAATATAATATATAATTTTTAAATATATTTTAGATAAGTATAAATATACATTTACACTTAATATACTTACTATATAAGATATTTAGTGAAAATGGCTTATAAAAAATTAATAAAAAATTTTAATTAATAATTTTCTAATAGTTATAGAGGAATTGTCATTTCATAACAATTTGAAGACCCATAAAATCAAAAAATTAAAAAAAGTCCCAAAATATGTTGAAAACGCAACTCTAACTTCAAAAGGCCATAACTTTTGATCTGGGTGTCCGTTTGAGCTCTACCATATATCAAATTGAATCCTATGATGAGATCTACACCTAATAAATTTGAGATACCTCGGTCAAGGTTTTTTTACTGGCCAAAAAAGGCCCAGAAGGCCTCCAAAACTGAGCTTTTAGTCAGGGTACCCCAATTTTTTAACATTTTGTGGATTTTCAGCCTCGTTTAAGGGGGGTATTATTCCTTTTTTTGGTAGGGACTGAATTTATTCCAAGGTATTACATTCATATTGATATTATGTATTTTATATTTTATTGTTTTTTATAATGAACTACTATTTATAATCAAATATATAAATATATGTACATATTTTTTATATATTCACACCTAAAAATTTAATTTTTTAAATAAATACTTAAACATATTTACATATAAAATATATTATCTTTATCTAAATAATAACTAATATCCATTTTATTTAAAATACCAAGATATGAATATTTATATAACTATATATTAATATAACTATATATATATTAATATAACTATATATATATTAATATTACTATACATATATATTAATATAACTATAAATATATATATTAATATAATTATAAATATATATATTAATATAACTATAAATATATATATTAATATAACTAAAAATATATATATTAATATAACTACATATATATTAATATAACTATATAACTATATATATTAATATATATAAATATATGTTAATATAAATTTATATTACTATACGAATAAATATAACTAAATATATATGTAAATAAATAGATATATCATAAATAAGAGAAAAAATCAATATAGGGGAGTGGAAAAGGCTTTAGGCGCGCAGGGGGGAGGTCTTGAGATCAAATCCAGGTAGAGGCTGGGACGTGCGTGCAAGGGTGAATTTAAGGGGCTAGCTGTAACGCCCCGACCCCAGCTACCAAGAGTCGGTGCATTACTTCGTAACATTGGAATGATCACAAAAGATCAAGTCTCGAAAGACCGATTAGTTTAGTAGCCTTGGAAACACTAGATACATTCATAAGTCTTTCATTACATCAAAATTAAACAAACTACAATAACATGGTCTTCATAGTCCACACTCATATCTTCACTGACTATCCTTGCAAGTCAGTCATAATACACTTCTTCACATCCTGGAAAATATTTAAACATTGAAAGGGGTGAGCTCAGATGCTCAGTAAGGATAACAATATTGCGGATGCTTTTATAAGAAAACATAAGCATTTAAGGCAATGTATAACTAAAAAAAAGCCTTATTGAACTTGAACTTCAGAATAATATGGCAAAAGTAAAATAAAATAATGCCATTACTTACTCACATGGATATTCTACTAGATGAATAATCACATGAAATATCAATAACCATTTTCATAATGAGGGAATGTATAATGCCAGACATTCTGAAACATTTTGTCAAGGCCTCGGCCAAGACGTCTAAAATGATTAAGGCCTCGGCCAAAACCATAAATCAAATTGGGAAAGGGCCTCGGCCAATTCCACGTCTAGTTGTCTGATGAGACCTACCGATGCATCGAGGAGCTATAGCGGGCTCCACCCGTCACATATTAAGTCCAATACATTCCTCATATGAATAGGTTTAAACATAACATAAATATTCGTATTAAAACTAGCATACGAAATGTCAACAATTTCTCCATAAACTATGGATGGTATAAAAATAACACATCCACAGTCAAATATTTCACAAAATGTTCAATGGAAGTTTTGTATCATAAATCAATTTCAATTAAACTTAAAACCCATCAAAGGATGTTGACATGGATGAAATCAAAGCTATTTGAGAGTAATATCTCTCCTTTTTGAAATCATTTAAAAGTCCCATAATTATAAAATAATACATTTACTTTGAAGATATTCTTATAAGCTTGTTAGGGAAGCTTCGACGAAGTTATAATGGCGGAAAATAGCCGCACCCGCCGTATAAGTTAAAAAAACATTCTTACCTTAAATTTGTCAAAGAGGTCAAAAAGTACATTATTTGGAAAACGACGGTAAGATTCCTTTCAAAAATGTATAAGGGTGTAAATGACTTTAACACATTTTCCATTTAATAGTAAAAATGTTTTGAAAGACATTTTTAAGAAACATGGATGTGGATGATAACGAGGTCCCAGTAGATAATTATGTATAAACAACCTTGGATAATGAAGAGGTTGTGAAGTAAACCCTTACCTTGTACTTTTCCTTGGTTGGGGTAGGTTAACCTCCTGTATAATGGTGAAATAATTGTTATTAAATTATACAAGAATCATATACATTCATATGATATCATATATGATCTTTTAACACTGCTTTGTTAACAATATCTTAGATTTATCGTTGTTTCGGGTGTTAACTTACTCGTGTTCTTTTATATGTTTTGTTACGTAAGTCGTGTTTTTCATGGATAGGTTGTATCTTATTCATATCCAGAATGATATCATGTCCTTAAACATTATTTTTAAATCATCAAATGATAATTATACTTGAATGGATACGACGGAGAATGAATCTCATCGCGTTCGTGGAGACGGTAGTCCGTACGTACGCACGAGCGACAATATAATTATTTTGATATTAAAATAATATATAATTGGATAGTATATCATATATAAATAATCATTATCATGTTATATTTATTATTTACATGAATTACATATCATTATTATACCCATCTAAATAATAATACATTGAATAACAATTACACCACGACGTGGAGACGGTAAGCCGTACGTACGCACGTATGGTGACATGTCATTAAAATGATGGGTCGAATACTGAATATGGTTGTTCCATATTTATAATAACATCACAGTATATAGAAGATACTGGAGTTATAATTTTAGAATTGAAATAATAAACAAAGAGGGAGTGGAAGAAGAAAGAAACTTGAAAGAGGGTGATGAAAATGTTACCTCTTCTTCGGGTTCTTCCTTTTTATTTGATCAAAAGGACTCCTTAGGATGTCTTTATGACTAATGTAAAGCTTCTAGGATGAAGGGAGAGAAGTTGGGAGAGTATTTGGGCCGGGGTTGGCCGAACCAAAAGGCTTGGAAGTGTTAATAAGGTGGTAGAGGTGGGGGCCTTTTATAAGAGGAGAGGAGGGGCACTTTTGGAAAGATTGAAATGTTACATTATTTCACAATGATTTTCGGATTATAAAGGTCCCACACTTATATAATTCAAGCCTAAGGTGATAAGGTTTCTAAATATCCTCATCCAATAGTCTTTGGACAAGTTTAAGCCTTGGGTTTTGCATTATCTTCTCATTTTATTTAAATCGTTAAATAATGAGGTCATCGCTGCATCATAATGATGTCATAAATAATTTAATTTATTTAATGTCTAAAAATTATACAAAAAATACTATGATGTAGGAAATATTTTTATATTTCTGATGAATATTTATAGTCAAAATTTGGACTTGTGTAACCCCACTTAAAAACTGTTTTAGTAAAATAACTCATGTTTGTGTCAATTTAATTTTAACATTAAATAAATATATATTAATGTCATTTTCCAACTAAAGTGGCTCCATGGGGTCCCCAAGTTGACCCATGGGTTTTCTTGGTCGGCCATGACTCATCCAATAGGAGTAGGACAGGTTTCATGCTCATCTCATATTATTAAAACATCATTTGTACCTTAAACTACATTAATTACCTCTAATCGCGATTAAGAACTTAAAAGTTACTATTCACCAAAAAATTATTTTAATCTCATTGAACCACATTTTACTTCTTAATGACAACCATGTATGTTGGATTTTTGAAAATCAAATCACAGAAGTGGTAATATTTCATTTTAACAAAAAATCAGTTTTTAACAACCACTTAGTGGTTTCACTATTCATCAAAAATTGAAGTTTTTCAGAATAAGGCCAAAATTTCACCCTAAGCTATAATTGATATTCCGAATTCAAAAATGATGTCTATTTTACAAAATTCCAAACATATAAGTTTTATTAATTAATTATATAATTAATTCCCGCTGTTACAACAAATAGCGTGTTTTTAAGAAACAATTTATATCAAAAGTTTGGAAATTGTTTATGTCCAATTTCAATGTTAAATTAATTCTAATGACCACCATTGGATAAAATGCTAAAAATATATTCTAATTATACTTTAAAACCACTAAATATTATAATTTATCACTATAAATTATTTTGATTAAAAAAGTTGTTTTAAGTATTTTTCACTATTCATAAAAATTTAGAAGTTCACAGAAAAATACCAAAAATTCAACATAGGCTAATTTCAATATTCCAAAACCAAAAATGAAGTCCATTTTGATAAATAAAATTTATAAAATTTCAAAAAGTAGGTATTACTATTCACAACGGCTAGTTTAATTAGTTGTGGTGTGTGTTAGAGCTCGAGGTTGCGTACAACACACGCTATTGCATTATTCAAAGGGAAACGTACAGTGGAAGCTTGGGGTGTTACATTCTCCCCTACTTCAAATAATTGCGTCCTCGCAATTTCTAGGGTATTACTGCATAAAAAGACTCGGGTGGTTTTTCATCATAAATTCCTCAGGTTCCCACGTTGCCTCTTCCATTTTATGATTTCTCCACAAAACCTTCACCAGACGAGTCGTCCGGTTTCTCAGCACCTGCTCCCTCACATCAAGAATCCAGACGGGCTCTTCACAATAGGAAAGATCGGGTTCCAGTTCTAATTCCTCATAGGTGAGTACATGCGTTGGGTCAGGCATGTATTTCCTCAACAGAGATATGTGGAACACATCGTGAACTTTGGAGAGACTTGGCGGCATTGCCAAACGGTAAGCTACAGCCGCAATTCGTTCTAGAATTTCGAAAGGTCCGATGTACCTGGGACTCAATTTACCTTTCTTACCAAAACGTATGACTCCCTTCCATGGAGATAACTTCAGGAAAACATGATCACCGACTTGAAATTCCAAATACTTCCTTCGATTATCGGCATAGCTCTTCTGCCTACTTTGAGCTTCTTTGATGTGATTTTGGATTACTTTCACCTTTTCCACCGTTTCCTCCACCAGTTCTGGGCCTACATGTTTTCTTTCACCAACGTCATCCCAACAGGTTGGTGTACGACATCTCTTTCCATATAACGCTTCATATGGTGCCATCTGAATACTCGAATGGAAACTATTGTTATAGGAAAATTCTACCTGTGGTAAATATTGATCCCACATACCCTGAAAGTCAAGAGAGCATGATCTCAACATGTCTTCTAAGGTTTGAATAGTCCGTTCTGATTGTCCATCTGTTTGAGGGTGATAGGCAGTGCTCAAACGAAGTTCAGTATCCAAGGACTTTTGAAGAATTTTCCAGAATCTTGAAGTAAAACGAGAATCACGATCAGAAACAATCGATAGGGGTACTCCATGAAGTCTTACAACTTCATTAATATATAGTCTTGCTAGACGTTCAAGTGGTAGATCCTCCCGTATATCCAGAAAATGTGCTGACTTAGTAAGTCGATCAACAATGACCCATATTGCATCATTCCTTCTCGGAGTCTTTGGTAGTCCCATGACAAAATCCATCGTAATATTATCCCATTTCCACTCAGGTATGGGAAGAGGTTGCAATACTCCACCAGGATGTTGCCTTCCAGCTTTCACTTGTTGACAAACCATACACCTCGACACAAAATCAGCAATCTCCCTCTTCATATTGTCCCACCAAAAATGTTCCTTCAAATATCTATACATTTTGGTGCTCCCAGGGTGTATAGAGAAGTTGGAACTATGGGCATCATCCAGCAATTCCCTTTTTAGATCAGGTATATCGGGAACACAAAGTCTCTTCCCGAATTTCAAAATTCCATCCTTATACACAAAGTCCCTCAATCTTCCATTATTCACACCTTTAATCTTCTTCTGAAATTCTTCATCATTGGTCTGAGAACTCTTAATCCTTTCTAGTAATGATGTTTTGGCAACCATTTGAAAAAGAATTGATGTTTCACCTTCCCTAGTTATTCCCATGTCCATATTCACTAGATCCAAGAAAATTGGATCCCTTTCAATTCTCATCACATTCAAAACTCCATGGTCTTTTCTACTCAAAGCATCTGCCACCTTGTTTGCCTTCCCCGGGTGGTAATGTATCGTGCAATCATAATACTTGAGTAGTTCAAGCCATCTCCTTTGCCTCATGTTGAGTTCTTTTTGTGTGAAAATATACTTCAAACTCTTGTGATCAGTATAAATCTCACATTTTTCACCATAGAGGTAATGTCTCCATATCTTTAAAGCAAATATCACAGCTGCTAACTCATGATCATGAGTAGGATAGTTTTGCTCATGAATTTTTAGCTGTCGTGATACATAGGCAATGACCTTATCATTCTGCATAAGGACACAACCGAGTCCTTTCTTCGATGCATCACTATAAATAACAAACCCATCATTCCCCGATGGTAGAGTCAATACAGGGGCATTGACTAATCTTCTCTTTAGTTCTTCAAAACATTCTTCACACTCTTTTTTCCAGAAAAATTTAATCCCTTTACGTGTGAGCTTTGTCAATGGGTTAGCCAATCTGGCAAAATTCTGGACGAAACCTCGATAATAACTTGCTAAACCAATAAAACTGCGTACCTCAATTATACTTGTCGGTGCTGGCCATTCTTGGATTGCCTTGGTTTTAGAAGGATCAACGGAAATTCCATCCTTAGAGACAATATGGCCAAGAAAAGAAATCTCATGAAGCCAGAATTCACACTTGCTAAATTTCCCATATAATTCATGTCTTCTAAGAGTCTTCAGGATAATGCGTAAGTGATTTTCATGATCTTCGTGGCTTTTGGAGTATACCAAGATATCATCAATAAATACCACTACAAAGTAATCAAGATATTCCTTGAAAACTCTATTCATTAGATCCATGAAAACAGAGGGTGAATTAGTCAATCCAAAAGGAATTACTGTAAACTCGTAATGCCCGTACCTTGTTCGAAATGCTGTCTTTGGAATGTCTTCCTTCTTCACACACAACTGATGGTATCCAGACCGAAGGTCAATCTTTGAAAAGTATTGAGCTCCATGCAGTTGGTCAAACAAATCATCAATACAAGGTAGGGGATACTTATTCTTTATTGTTATAGCATTGATCTCCCTATAATCAATGCACAACCTCATAGATCCATCTTTCTTCTTAACAAAAAGAACAGGGGCTCCCCAAGGAGAAACACTAGGGAGAATAAATCCCTTATTACTCAATTCCTCTAGTTGTTTATTTAGTTCAACTAATTCCACAGTGGCCATTCTATAAGGGGTCTTTGATATGGGCCTTGATCCAGGAATTAAATCAATGGAAAACTCAATTTCTCGTTCTGGAGGATGTCCAGGTAAATCTTCCGGAAACACATCAACATATTCTCTCACAATAGGTACATCCTCTATTTGAATATTCCTTTCCTCATCCTCAGTAATTTCCTTCTCTTCCTCCCCAATAATTGAATTTAGTTGAGCTACTGGGGGTGGATCTAGATAAGAATTATGTGGCGATGATTCTGCTCTAAAGATAAGGTGTTCCTTATCATCATCATCAAGAATCGTAACCTCTTTCCTCTTACAATAAATTTTTGCATCATGGTCCGAAAGCCAATCCATACCGAGGATTATATCAAATTCAATCATGGTTATGACGATGAGATCAGCAGGTAAAGAACATTTAGGTGCTCTAATGGGAACTAATCGACAAAACTTTGTTGCAACAATACTTCCCTTAGGGGTTTTGACTGACAACTCCCTTGTTAAATCAAATTGGAAATATCTAATTTTCTTAGAAAACTAGGAAGATATGAAACAATGTGATGATCTAGAATCAAATAATGCATTTTCTAAACTTGAGGAAACCATTAAATTACCTGCCACCATGTCTTTCGGAGATTCCACCTCAGCAGTAGTGATAGAATAAGCCTGACCTTGATCCCTTGGCCTCTTCTGAGGTAAGTTCCCCTGACGCTTAGGACATTCATTTGCATAATGTCCCTTCTCTCTAAAATTATAACATTCCACGTTGACAGCCGCTTTCTTTCCCTTGCATTCATGAGCTTGGTGCCTTTTTCACCACACTTGTAACATACTCATTTTCCTTTTAGACAGGCACCAGGGTGCTTCCTACCACAATTATCATAGGGTGGAAATTCATTTCTACCCTTCTTCCCTGTTTCCTTATTTCCTTTCCCAGAGTTTTCAACGGATCTCTTCTTATCTTGCTTTGATTTAAAGTCATAAGACTTAGAGAATTCCTTTTCCGTCTTGATAGCGCACGAGACAATACCTTCGTATGAAGAGAAGGTTTGTGATACTAAAGCTCGACGGAGAAATGGTTTCAACCCATCAAAGAAACGATCAGTCTTACTTCTTGGGTTACGTATGTAATCTGCAGCATACCTTGCTAACCTTGTAAAGTTAGCCTCATACTTTGCGACATTCTCATCCTCCTTCTTCCTCAGACTCAGAAATTTCCTTTCCATATCCGCTCGATGGTCTCGAGGAAAGTATTTTTCTAAGAACAACTCTTTGAACTCCTGCCATTCCATGTTTGTTAATTCATCATCTTCCTTTGTGTTTTGAATTAGTGACCACCATTGATCGGCATCTCCAGTGAGGCGGTAAACTGCCATGACAACATTCTCCCTTTCACTACTCCCCAAGGCATGGAATATTTTCTCTAAGGAATTTATCCATTTCTCAGCTACTATAGGATTTGTACTCCCATTTATGGTTGGCGGTTTTTGCCTCATGAAACGGTCTAGCATTGATCCTCCATGTTGCGGATCAGGGTGCTCCATACGAGTAAGGTTGTTATTCATAACCTGCGTGAGTTGTCCCAGTACGGTGAGAAGATGATCAGCACCCGTTGTATCACTAGCTCCACCATAATTATCCTGAGCAGGAGGGCAATCCCTACACGGAGTGCGTGCATTGATACGGTTTCCATTCCTTCCACTAGGTGCCATTTCTAAATAATGGCATAAACTAGATTAGTTCATGAATCAAAATACATAATTCCATACTTGTAAAACACTTAACATAAATTGAACTAATTATGGATATAATCCATAATTATAAAAAAAATTTCTTTGAGGAAGTATATACTCGTTACCCTTCATAGTGGTTTGTAAAGAAAATGGGAATTATCCAAAGCATATCCCCCGGGAGTGTCGTAACCAAGAGTGAAGCAGGGCCCGTTGTCGTGCACCAGTTCCCGTTCGAGTCTAGCTCAAAGCGATGTTTTCGGGTTTTACCCCTAGGTACATCTGTGCCATAGCCTCCTCTACCTGCTCGTATCCAGAAAGGGATGTATTGCTCGGAAAACTCACAACATCTCTACAATACCAAAATTCTAGGAAGTTCTTCTATACTAATCCTCAAAGTCTATCTTCGGGATATGTGCTCTAATCAGAGTTTATCTAAATCTAGCTTCCAAGGTTAGTACTAAACTGCCTCTGATACCAACTGTAACGCCCCGACCCCAGCTACCCAGAGTCGGTGCATTACTTCGTAACATTGGCATGATCACAAAAGATCAAGTCTCGAAAGACCGATTAGTTTAGTAGCCTTGGAAACACTAGATACATTCATAAGTCTTTCATTACATCAAAATTAAACAAACTACAATAACATGGTCTTCATAGTCCACACTCATATCTTCACTGACTATCCTTGCAAGTCAGTCATAATACACTTCTTCACATCCTGGAAAATATTTAAACATTGAAAGGGGTGAGCTCAGATGCTCAGTAAGGATAACAATATTGCGGATGCTTTTATAAGAAAACATAAGCATTTAAGGCAATGTATAACTAAAACAGAAGCCTTATTGAACTTGAACTTCAGCATAATATGGCAAAAGTAAAATAAAATAATGCCATTACTTACTCACATGGATATTCTACTAGATGAATAATCACATGAAATATCAATAACCATTTTCATAATGAGGGAATGTATAATGCCAGACATTCTGAAACATTTTGTCAAGGCCTCGGCCAAGACGTCTAAAATGATTAAGGCCTCGGCCAAAACCATAAATCAAATTGGGAAAGGGCCTCGGCCAATTCCACGTCTAGTTGTCTGATGAGACCTACCGATGCATCGAGGAGCTATAGCGGGCTCCACCCGTCACATATTAAGTCCAATACATTCCTCATATGAATAGGTTTAAACATAACATAAATATTCATATTAAAACTAGCATACGAAATGTCAACAATTTCTCCATAAACTATGGATGGTATAAAAATAACACATCCACAGTCAAATATTTCACAAAATGTTCAATGGAAGTTTTGTATCATAAATCAATTTCAATTAAACTTAAAACCCATCAAAGGATGTTGACATGGATGAAATCAAAGTTATTTGAGAGTAATATCTCTCCTTTTTGAAATCATTTAAAAGTCCCATAATTATAACATAATACATTTACTTTGAATATATTCTTATAAGCTTGTTAGGGAAGCTTCGACGAAGTTATAATGACGGAAAATAGCCGCACCCTCCGTATAAGTTAAAAAAAACATTCTTACCTTAAATTTGTCAAAGAGGTCAAAAAGTACATTGTTTGGAAAACGACGGTAAGATTCTTTTCAAAAATGTATAAGGGTGTAAATGACTTTAACACATTTTCCATTTAATAATAAAAATGTTTTGAAAGACATTTTTAAGAAACATGGATGTGGATGATAACGAGGTCCCAGTAGATAATTATGTATAAACAACCTTGGATAATGAAGAGGTTGTGAAGTAAACCCTTACCTTGTACTTTTCCTTGGTTGGGGTAGGTTAACCTCCTGTATAATGGTGAAATAATTGTTATTAAATTATACAAGAATCATATACATTCATATGATATCATATATGATCTTTTAACACTGCTTTGTTAACAATATCTTAGATTTATCGTTGTTTCGGGTGTTAACTTACTCGTTTTCTTTTATATGTTTTGTTATGTAAGTCGTGTTTTTCATGGATAGGTTGTATCTTATTCATATCAAGAATGATATCATGTCCTTAAACATTATTTTTAAATCATCAAATGATAATTATACTTGAATGGATACGACGGAGAATGAATCTCATCGCGTTCGTGGAGACGGTAGTCCGTACGTACGCACGAGCGACAATATCATTATTTTGATATTAAAATAATATATAATTGGATAGTATATAATATATAAAGAATCATTGTCATGTTATATTTATTATTTACATGAATTACATATCATTATTATACCCATCTAAATAATAATATGTTGAATAACAATTACACCACGACGTGGAGACGGTAAGCCGTACGTACGCACGTATGGTGACATGTCATTCAAATGATGGGTAGAATACTGAATATGGTTGTTCCATATTTATAATAACATCACAGTATATAGAAGATACTGGAGTTATAATTTTAGAATTGAAATAATAAACAAAGAGGGAGTGGAAGAAGAAAGAAACTTGAAAGAGGGTGATGAAAATGTTACCTCTTCTTCGGATTCTTCCTTTTGATTTGATCAAAAGGACTCCTTAGGATGTCTTTCTGACTAAAGTAAAGCTTCTAGGATGAAGGGAGAGAAGTTGGGAGAGTATTTGGGCAGGGTTTGGCCGAACCAAAAGGCTTGGAAGTGTGAATAAGGTGGTAGAGGTGGGGGCCTTTTATAAGAGGAGAGGAGGGGCACTTTTGGAAAGATTGAAATGTTACATTATTTCACAATGCTTTTCGGATTCTAAAGGTCCCACACTTATATAATTCTAGGCTAAGGTGATAAGGTTTCTAAATTTCCTCATCCAATAGGCTTTGGACAAGTGTAAGCCTTAGATTTTTCATTATCTTCTCATTTTATTTAAATCGTTAAATAATGAGGTCATCGCTGCATCATAATGATGTCATAAATAATTTAATTTATTTAATGTCTAAAAATTATTAAAAAAATACTATGATGTAGGAAATCTTTTTAGCTTTCTGATTAATATTTATAGTCAAAATATGGACTTTTGTAACCCCACTTAAAAACTGTTTTAGTAAAATAACTCATGTTTGTGTCAATTTAATTTTAACATTAAATAAATATATATTAATGTCATTTTACAACTAAAGTGGCTCCATGGGGTCCCCAAGTTGACCCATGGGTTGTCTTGGTCGGCCATGACTCATCCAATAGGAGTAGGACAAGTGTCATGCTCATCTCATATTATTAAAACATCATTTGTACCTTAAACTACATTAATTACCTCTAATCGCGATTAAGAACTTAAAAGTTACTATTCACCAAAAAATTATTTTAATCTCATTGAACCACATTTTACTTCTTAATGACAACCATGTATGTCAGGTTTTTGAAAATCAAATCACAGAAGTGGTAATATTTCATTTTAACGAAAAATCAGTTTTTAACAACCACTTAGTGGTTTCACTATTCATCAAAAATTGAAGTTTTTCAGAATAAGGCCAAAATTTCACCCTAAGCTATAATTGATATTCCGAATTCAAAAATGATGTCTATTTTACAAAATTACAAACATATAAGTTGTATTAATTAATTTTATAATTAATTCCCGCTGTTACAACAAATAGCGTGTTTTTAAGAAACAATTTATATCAAAAGTTTGGCAATTGTTTATGTCCAATTTCAATGTTAAATTAATTCTAATGACCACCATTGGATAAAATGCTAAAAATATATTCTAATTATACTTTAAAACAACTAAATATTATAATTTATCACTATAAATTATTTTGATTAAAAAAGTTGTTTTAAGTATTTTTCACTATTCATAAAAATTTAGAAGTTCTCAGAAAAATACCAAAAATTCAACATAGGCTAATTTCAATATTCCGAATCCAAGAATGAAGTCCATTTTGATAAATAAAATTTATAAAATTTCAAAAAGTAGGTATTACTATTCACAACGGCTAGTTTAATTAGTTGTGGTGTGTGTTAGAGCTCGAGGTTGCGTACAACACACGCTATTGCATTATTCGAAGGGAAACGTACAGTGTAAGCTTGGGGTGTTACACTAGCACTGATAAAGGTGGGGTATAACACTGATAAAGGGTGGAGGCGGTGCGTGTGGGCACTGGAGGTGTGGGAAAGCGCTGATAAAGGGGGGGGGGCTCAAGTTCTGTAAAAATCCCCCCCATGATTGGCATGTTTTTTTTTAATTTTTTTTAATTTTTGTAGTTTTATCAGAACTTTTTATTAGTGCTGATAAAAGGGGTCTTTATTAGCAATTTTTAGAGAATTGATAAAGGGGACCCCCTTTATCTATACCGGCTTTAACATCGCCTTTCTAGCGCTGTTACATGCCATTTTTAGCACTGATAAAAGGGGTATTTGTAGTAGTGATTATTATAAATACATATATACTGAATATATATTATATTTAAATCATGTTTGAAATCATGTAGTTTATTAAATCATGATTTATGTAATAAGAACAAAAATAAAAAGTCAAAACATACTAAAAGAATTTGGCAATTAACTCCTAAAATAGTTAAAATAATGAAACATTATTAACAAAAGGGTAATAATATATTAAAAAAATATCATATATGATATTATAAATATTATTATGGTTATGGTACAAGTAATAACATCTTTAAAACAACTATACAAGAGGTTAAAGATGTTCACCCAAAAGAAAACAGAAGGTAAAAGATTCTTATCATACTTTTCTTTCACAACGAATACACTATATTCCCAACTTATATAATTTGTGTATATAATTAACATAATTTATTTAGTATCATGAATACTTAATTATTCTTTATATTTTGAGTTTAAATTTGAATAATTTAAACTAATAGTATTTAAACATAAAGTTACCAAGTGGTAACTAATTTTCATAACTCATTTCCTTTCATAGGTTTAATTACTTCCTTGTTATTGTTCATATTATATGATTATGTGTATAATGAATTTGACTATATATTTCTGTATTTTATATTAATATATTTTGTTCTAAATTTGATACACATAATCAATCCATCGATCAATTCTCACTTCAACGCTATGATCATTTTAAAGGTTTATTTTACAATATCATTAAAATCAAGATTGCTTATTCTTGAAATTATATTAAAGGAATTTATATAATAATCATTCAATAAAACCTTTAATTTTCTTCTCCACTGGTTATTCATTAAATCTTTCATCTAATAATACTATTTTTCCACTCTTTGGTACTCAAAATGTTTAAGAAAATGTTTTTAAGAAAACCCAACTTCATTTCAATCTTTAGTCGATGAACCTATTTTCTTCTAAAACCCATGTTTTATGAAAAGGTTTTAAAAAATTTCATTAAACTTTCCAAAATGATTTATTAAATAATTTTTACCCTTTTTTATTTTTACTTTTTTTTTCAAAATAATATTCTTATCGCTTTCTGAACACGTCTATTTTCTATCATTTTTACCTTGTAAAAGGAATAATCTTTTTTACATTGTACGACATGTGTGGGATTAACCATCATTGTTTTTTTTGAAGAATCCTTTTCAATTTTGAAAGTTTAATTTTTAAATAATTTTTTTAAAAAGTGTTTTCAAAGAAAAGGATTTCAAATTTTTATCAAAATGAAAAGGAAATTTTCTTCAAGAATATTTATAAAAAATATTTTTATAGTTATTCCATTAATTAATGATTTTTTTTAAATCCACATGGGATATGTTGTATTAATACCATCCTTATTATTCATCTATATGGGTTTTGTTTGATTTTACAAGGATAGTATTAACATTCACTCCCTTGATTCATTTTTTAGTCCCCTTGAAATATTCACCTTTCTGCGATCATTAGAAATTGATTTTACCCTAATTATCCATATCATTTATCATTGATATGATCATTTCTTAAATTTTATAACATTTTTAAATATGGTAATTACTTTTATAGTTATTTTATTATCAGGGGAAAATTGATAAATCTGTATTATTTTCTCAATATGGATATTTGATAAGGCATACTATTTATTAATTAAATCAATTATTCAATATATGAGGAAATATTTGGACATGAACTACATGGGTTGGGTACCATTGTAAATAATCCCCTTGATTCATTGGTTGTCACATGATATGAAATTAGTTGGAAAAAATAACATCATGTTTATTTCCAAGAATATTATAAGGGTTTCTACCAACATATTTAAATTTTCCTAAGAATATATATTAAAGATAAAGGTATCATGTGCCTGGGAAACACGATGTCTAATAATTAAGCATTTCATTTATTTAGAATTCAGTTTTTGTTATTATTATCCATGATATTTTTTTATTTTACAAATCTATGGATTAATTTCATTCTCAGTTTATTGATTAATTATCATGTGTTTCAGTTATCTACCATTACATATTGATTATTACTTATAGAGATACTTATATTGAATCCATACATAATTATTTACCTTTCTAGGATGATTATGTTCATTTATTCATTATTTCTTCCATTTTACTTACCCTTACTGAGCATTTGATCTCACCATTATTTTTTTCCCAAGCATAAAAGAAGTATAATAAGAAATACATGCAAGGATATGCTAATTGGTAATAAATTTATCACTAAAAAAATTATTTTAGAATTATTGTATCTAATTGTAATGTAAGATTATTGTATGTTTCTGGTTTACCATGTCTACTAAACTCTTTATTAATTCAATATTTCATTACTTATAATCATTCCAATGTAATGGAAATAAACACCAGCCGTAGGATTACTGTGGTAGGGCCAAAAAAGAAACATCATTGTAATTTTATAAAAGGAAGATAAAAATGTTTCAAGTGTGGGGGAGAAGACCACCAAGATCATAAATGTAGAAGAGACATAAAGAAAATGGAAAGCATTATAGAGGAAAGGAATGAACCCAAAAATTCACCACTCATGGTTCAATGATTCAATTTTAGAGAGAAATGGAACTATGAAATGTAGTGCACTAAACCATGAATGATTTAGTGCACTTAGTGTGAGTAACCACCGAATAAAAAGGATAAAGGGAAAGATTATTCAATCACAACCGATGTAGTGGAGCTTGAAAATGAATTCATACAAGGTACACTTTATAATCAATGAATAAAAGAATTTTTTATTTTATTCTGGTTTACGCATTCCTTTATATATTTAATGTTTTATATTACTATCAAATAGAAGTGAAAATACCTTGAAGTAGACATATCTTTAAAAACACGTAATGGTACAATCCTTACAACCCAAGTTTTGGACTCTTCTCTTGTTAGAGTATATTAAAAGATTCTTCAAGAAAATATCATAATATTTACCTTGGTGGAATTCTACACTATAATGGGGATGGATTGGGTCTTGTTATATATAAAAAAAATCAACTACTAGGAAAAAGAAATCTATTTATATATTTTGAACTATCCAAGACTCCTCTACAAATGAAAGTAATATCATGAATCTACTTTGGAAAATACCTTGACGGTGTGGGTGATAATACCCTGTGAAGAAGCATATCTAGTCAGAATGGTTGTGTCGAAGGAAATCATCTATCTTGAGGCAATAAAATTTTTAGGGAATACACTAAATAATTTCCAAAAGTGTTATTCAAAAATTCCTAGATTGTGAGGTAGAGTTGTCAATAGATCTTATACCTAGAGCCAATCTTATCTCAAAATGACCTTACATGATGACCCTTATAGAACTGAATGAGTTAAATAAACAACTCAATGATAATTTGGAGAAAGGGTTTATATGCCATAGTGCATCACCTTGGGGTGTGGAAATGATCTTTGTAAAGAAAAAAGATGGATCAATGTGGTTGTGTATCGATTACTAGGATTATAATAGGATCACTATATAGAACAAGTATTCCCTTATGAGGATTTATTATTTGTTTAATAAACTTCAGGGAGATCAATACTTCTCAAAGGTGGATCTTTGTTATGGATATCATTAGATTAAGGTGAAGAAGAAATATATTCAGAAGAAAACCTTATGTATAAGGTATGGGTACTATGAGTTTATAGTTATGACCTTAAGAATTACTAATGCCTATGAAATATTAATAGATTTATTGAATAGAGTCTTTATAAACTACCTTGAATTTTTTTTCATAGTATTTATCAATGATATTATCATTTTATTCAAGAGAAAATAGGAGTATGAGGAGAATCTATAGATTATGATGCCAAAATTAAGGAATGGTAAAGTGTATGATAAGTTTAGTAATTGTGAATTTTGGTTGAAGCAAGTCACATTCTTGGGAAACATGATCACAAGTGATAGAATTTTTATAGACCCTTAAAAGAGAAAATTAATTAAGGAATGTACCAGAATAAGAATTGGCTTGGAAATCCATTGTTTTCTTGTCTTATGAGGGTACTAGTGATGTTTTTTTGAGAAATTTATCATGATTTTATATACCTATAACTAATTTAACATAGATTGGGATAAAGTTTTATTGGACATAATAATTTAAGGAATTATTTAAGGAACTGAATAATTAGCTAGTCACTGCACCTGTACTCACACTACCAACAAGTGGAGAAGGTTTTTTCTGAACCTTGTGGATGATAAAAAATCATATTAATGAAAGTCATCAATAATAAAAAAGAGTTTTTCAAGATAAATAAAGAGCCACATAGATTATATAAGGATATAAAAATACAACATTATTTCAGGCTTGTATCAAATAAAAAAGATGTGGAATCATACAAAATTTTCTCATAGAAAATGGATCATTTTTTAATAATCCAATGATAATTAGAGGTATGAATGATAACTACTTTAAATCTTTTCTTGATTAAGTTAATCCAGGTATGAAAGGTGGTTATCAACAAGGTCCAACTGACCTCTTTGATGTTATTCCTCATGTGGTGTATAATGATGTCAATGGTTTTTTGAGCGGCATACCCAACGAGCAAGAAATTTTTGATGCTATAAAGTCATTCAACCAGAATAATTCTTTTGAACTAGATGGTTTTCCTACATATTTCAATGTTGTCTCTTGGGAACTTATCAAAGAGGATTTCATTGAATCGATATGATTTTTTTTTCATATAGGAGAACATCTGAGGGTGGTTTGTGCAACCATTCTCATATTGATTCCGAATGTGAAAGACCCATCATCATTCAATCAATTTTGGTCGATAATTATGTGTAATGTATCTTATAGAATTCTGGGTAGTATTTTTAATAGGAGAGTGTCATGAATCTTGAAATAATGGGTGGATGAAGAGCAGTATGGATTTATTAAAAGAAGGTCCCCATAAATAACCATTAATATTGCTCATGAAATTCTTATGGGCATTGCAAAAACAAATCATGGTTCAAATGTGGCTATTAAGATTGATATATATAAGGATTATGATAGGATGGAATAAGGGTGTGTTATTAGGTTTATATATTGTATGAGTTTTTTCCAACTTAGTGAAGGGCTTATTTTTCAGGTGATTTAGCTCACCTTGGTTCTCTATGTCACTTATTGGTAAGAGAAATGGGTTTTTCAAATCAGTTAGAGCCATTAGAAAATTAGTTCTATCTATCTCATAGTATTTTTAAAATGTTCCAAGATCATCTTAGTAAAATACTGGAAAAAAATATCTACAACAGAAACATTCAACATTTAAATGTAAGAATCAGATCGATGGAATATTTCACTTTTTCTAAGTAGTTGACAAGATTTTTTCATCAATAGAGGATGAAGATATATTAGATATTTAAAAATGGGGATGGAAAATTACTTTAAATGGAGTAGTGATAAAATAAAACATGATAATATTAGTCTGTATTTTCTATGGTCATGCTCAAAAATGCGTATAAGAAAAATGGAAGATATACTGGTTACTATGCAAAGACATTTCCCATTGGCGTATCTTGGAGCACCCATTTATTTTTGTAGATTGAGAATCAGGCATTATGGAGAGATTATTAATAAAATCTTCAGCATGATCAATAACTGGAAGAATAATTTTCTTTCCTTAGGTGGTTGAATTACCATGGTTAATTTGGTTATCTCTTCGATCCTTATGCACATATTATCGATGATTAAAGTTCCTAATGCAGTATTGAGAAATATTGAAAATACTTTGGTGTTATTTATTTTGGAATCACATGTTGAAGGAAAGTACCACTGGGCATCTTGAAAACAAAATGGCTAGGCTGATGAGTAATAGGGTATCAATCTCCACAGTGTGGAATGTTCTATGTAATATCTACAAGAAAGGTTGGTATGGGAAATCCTTGAAGGTCACTGCTTGTGGAGTAATTTTATTTGTAATGAAATATGTGATGAACCTAGATTCTTTTAGGGGTCATATATATTTTCTATGAAAATATATCTGTGAGAAAATTCAAATTCTTAATCCGCATTCTCGGTGGATTGTGGAATGTGGTGAAATCAATTTTTAGTACCAAAAGTATATATGTTCTATACTTAACTTTCTTGGATGTACACAGACTAATTTGTCTTTTTCCTAAGCATGTCAATACCTATATTTGATAAATTCTATTCTCAATCAACAGAAATAGTATGTCTTTGATAGAATCAACCTCACTTTAAATTCCAATCTTCTGGATTTACACAATCACATATGGGGGTCTTCGTAGAAAAGAGTTATAGAATGATTCTACCTGAATTTAGTGATGTCAATAATGTTATGAATATATATTACATAAAAGAGTTGTGTTTAAGATATAACTCACTTATTTAGAGGATTTATAACCACTTCATTCCGAATGATGAACTGGTTTGTAGGGTGGGTGTACAGATGGTTTCAAAATAATGGTGTTGCAAGTCCTCTAGTTCTAAAATGATGAAGAATTTATTCTTTTTAGGTGACTGAGCTTCAGTGGTGTATAGATTCTTTGATAATACAATTGTTATTGATATACAGTAACTATATGGTTTTGATTTCCTTTTAAATGATTCTATTAGAGTGGGCTTGAATGAACATGAAAATAAGGTCCACTATGTGATAATGGTTGTGGGATAATAAATGTTGTAGAATAAAAGAAATAAATCCCAAAATAAAGGTATCTAGAGTTCCTATGTTTCCATGTAGGTTTGTTTCAGGTGTCTGGTGGTTGATTTGGGATCTCTAATAAAAAATTGAATGATTGTAAAATATTTTGCATGTTTTTTATAACTACTAATAGGTCTTCTTATAATTTGGATGTTCATATGATACACTGTAAAGGTATATGGGTATGTTGGGAACAACCCATCAGAGGATCTAAACTTAATGTTTATGTGTTGTGAACTCTAGGTATGATGAGTGGAGGGGGAGTGATCGCAGAAGAAAACAGATTTGTTCTCACTACTTTTGGTAACTTTTATGGTTAATGAGACTCTACCAGAGTAGAGGACAATGATCTTTTTGAGGGGATTGAAGTCTTCCATGGATTCAATTTAAATATTTCATTGATTGATATGGACTCTATAACGATTTATAATTCCATAAAATGAAATTCAACTACCCCTAGTCTATTGATTACATCATTCAAAGGTTTATCCAATATATTCATGATGGTGTGGTTGTCCAACATATATGGCATGAAGGTAATAAATTGGTATATTTCACAGCCTCTAGGGGTGCTCAAAATGAACATAGGATTATTTTATATATTGTGGGTGGTCCTCCTCCACAATTTCTTGATATTTTCTTGGAAAATGATCTTGGTTTGCACCATTTTAGACCTCCTAAGTTCTCTTATTTTTGGGTTCTTACTATATATTTCCTTTGTGACATTTCTACCATATTTATTAATCAAATAAATATTTTCGTTGTTGCTGTAGTGATGAAACCAAAAAATTATTAGGTTGTGTACTCATGTAGAATGATAAAGTGATAGCCTATGAATCTTGAAAATTTAAGATCCATGAGATGAACTAACTAATGTTAGATCTAGAGTTAGTTTCTATGATATTATCCTTGAAGATTTGGTGACACTACCTCTATGGAGAGAAGTTTGATATATATAACAATAACTAGAGTCTAAAGTATATATTGAAATACAGGAGCTCAAAATACATTAAAGAAGATGGTTAAAGATAATAAAGGACTATGATTTCTCTATTCAATACCATCTGGGAAAGTCAAATAAGGTAGAAGATGCTCGTTGTATAAAAGCACATGCTACTTTATATATGATGCAGATTAAGAAAGACCATATCTTCATGGATATAAAAAAGATGGATCTAGAAATTACAATGGCAGAGAATACATCCTAACTTTACAAAATTATTGCCTAAAAATATATCCATGGGAAGTTCAAGGAGGCATAAAAAGATGATCTAGAGATTGAAAAGAAGGTTAAAGTTGTAAAGTATGGGAATATACATGAGTTACACATCAAGGATTGTGGTTTCATTTGATTTTAGACTAGAATTTGTTTTACTACATCACCTGAGATAAATAAAGAGCAATTGGATAATGAAGATAACTCATCTTTCTACATCGATCCTGGAAGTACCAAGATGAATTGCGATCTTTAAGAAAAATTCATGTGAGACAACATGAATGTGATTGATGATTACACCTCAAAGTGCATTGGATATAAAAAAATTAAATTATATTGATATAAGTCCAAATGGATGATGCAACCATCTCTTATAACCATTTGTAAATGAGATAATTTAACTGTGGAATTTGTTATTGGTCTCCCAAATAAATTCATAGGAAAGAATTCTATATGGGTTCTGGTGAATCAAATCACCAAGAATACCCATATAATCTCTATTCAGGAATATTTATCTATAGAAAAACGTTCCAAGATATACATAGAGGAAGTGGAGAGTCCAAATGGGGTTGCACTTTTGATCATATCTAATTATGATCCAAGGTTCACTTCTAAATTATAGATATGTTTTCAACATGATCTAAATGATGAATTGAATTTTAGTATAGACTATCACCCTAAAAATAATGGGAAATATGAAAGGACAATTCAGATGATTGAGGAAATGCTAAGAGAATACTCCAAGTAATATAATGGAGTATGAGATCAATATCTACAATTAGTTGAGTTATCAAACAATAATAAATTCAGCTCAAGAATTAAAATGTCTCCATATGAATCTATATATGGGTATCAATGTAGAAATCCTAATTTTTGGGATTAATTTAGTCAATTAAATATACTTGGACCTAATATTTTATATAAGATTACCGATAAGTTTCAACCCATCCAACTACTTTTAAAATTATCTTAGATTCGGAAGAAGATAAATACTGATAACTATCGAAGGGACTTGGACTTCAAAGCTTGAGAAAAATTTCTCATTTGAATATCACAATGGAAGAAATTCATGTAGTTTGAAAGGAAATGGAAGCTTATCCCTAGGCACGTTAGCTATTTTGAGATCCTTGATCACATAGGAGAAGTGGCCTATTGATTTACACTTCCACTAAATATGGACCATGTTCATGATTTGTTCCATGCATCTCTATTAAAGAAGTACATACCAGACCCCTCACTTGTACTAAATCTATTGGTGGTATAATTGAATATTTAACTCTCATATGTTTAGCAACTGATGAAAATCTTGGACCATTGAGATAAAGCTCTACACAATAAGAAATATCACCTTGTGAAAGTGTTTTGCATGAACCATAAGTACGAAGAGGCGATATGGGAACCAAAGGAAACAATGAAACAAAATTACCCTCACCTATTCCAAAACATGAATATGAATTTAAATTTTAGGTAAAAAATTTCTAAAGGGAAGAATAATGTAACAACCTAAAGCTTATAATTGTCATTTTTTTCCTTGAAATAAATATGTATTAAATTATATTATATTACATTATACACATAAAAACATATGGATACCAACAACAAATTATTTCATTAATTAAACTCATTACATTATCCAATTAATAAAAACATAAAAATTTCATATATAACAACTGGAAAAAATAGAAAATAAAATTACTACAATGAGAAAATATGGATCACCCAGATTGGCTAAAATCACCCCTCTCACAAACAAAATTATGGAAAAGAAAAAATAGTAAACAGGTCACCATTATAGAAAACATGAATATAGAAATTTGAGAGTAATTGAGTTAAATAAATAATAAAGGAATGTTGAGGTATTTATTGGATGTAATGTGACAGTTTAAATAGTAATGTGACCATTTTTATAGTAACCTGACCGTTGGGAATAGTAATCTGAGCATTGGATTACTAATTTAACCTCAAAGTAATAAATTTTAAAACAAAAAATATTTATTATGGTTAATTTAAGTAAATATAAATATGATAAATCCAAAAAATAAATATCATGATTAAAAAATTCAAATAAAATACAAGCACATTTGTAATAAACTGTATTTTGAAGTATTTTATAAAAAACATATTTTTTATATTAATAATTAAAATTAAATATGTTATAAATTTATTTGGATAAATTAATATCATTTTTAAAATCATCATATTGAAATTTTACAGGGGTGATTTTTGGATAATTTTCATAAATACATAAATTTAATGGTGAATAGTAAAAATAAAGTTTTTCTTATAATCGGCGTATCCTAAATTACATCATTAATGTTGTTAGAATGAAATAATAATTTTATAAATTGTTATTCAGAAAAAATATATTTAATTTATTAAATTAATCATTAAAATAAATGAAACTTAATTTCCATACCTAAATAGAATTTTCCGAAGTCTAAAGTAAAAAATGTTCCCTTAAAATAACATTTTTTCCTTTTTTTCACTTTTCCTTTTTAATAAACTAATTTATTAAAATTATAAAGGGTTTTAAAGTATAAAAACAATTCTATTATATTTTTATATAATTTATATTGTTAAAAATTCACTATTACATGGTTTAAATTGGATATTATATTTATTCAATATTTTATTCTAAGAATACCCTTCTTCTCAAGTATAAATAATCTCCCTCCCTTCTCTTAGAAAACCAATCATTCCACACATAAAAAAGACAAATATTTGCACAAATACAAACTCTTAACCCAATTATAATCTATAATTACATTCAAGATTATTATAACTCCAATAATAAATGGATTCTAGTGTCGTACAATGGAAGAAACACCAAGAAGAGGGTATGTTTCCATTAACTTTTCTCTGCATTTTACTCTTATATTCCACACTTTATCTATCGATTTAAAAACCAAATATTATAATATTAATTAAAGAGTATGTTAAAATTTTATTAATTTTTTTAAACTATCGTAAACATTATTTTTTTGATATATTTATATTTTATAACTCTGTTTCTCCTCATTTGGAAAATTTTCACGATAACAGCTATGTAACCACCAGTGAGGACATTTCCAACTTATTTTATTATCACAAATCATATGGGTGGTTATAATAAATTATTTAAGACACTTAAATGTATGAATATATTTATTTTATGATTCTAAAATTTATTCTTCCTATGTATAAATTACCTTGAACAAAATAGATAAATCGAAGTGAAATGAGAAATTTCTAAGGAAAATATGACATTATAACGCTTCATCTTAAACAATAGAAATTAAGGAATATAATAAAATGATTAAAATTGAAAAAATGTTATATAAATTAACACAATTAACTTATTTTTAATTGTTTTAGTAATTTGATGTTTATTATTTATGAGGCATAAAATCAACAAAATAAAACAGGATTTAATGTAAGAGGATTCACAAACACAACTCCCATTCTTTGGGTTATCCCTATTTTATGTCATTTCCAATAAGGATATTACTATAATGTTACTTAATTATCCTTTAACTATTATTTATTCCTTTTTTATATATACAAATTTCCACCTTGATTTATAAGACACATACAAATATTTTCTTAAAAGGTTTTTCTTTCCAAAACACATATTTGAATCCTCTTGAGTTGTTTCTTCGTTACTCAGGAATGATTATGTTTACTCCAAATATTTTTCCCTTATTAATTTAGGAACCCCATTTCTATTCCTAAAATACCTATAAAACCCATTCCATTCTATAGTTTATTTCATTACTATGGCTATTATAAATTCGATGTGGCATGCTTGATTATAATAATATTATAGTGTGACTGGTGGGTCCAAAATTATATAACCCTCTAATGAATTCGGTAATGTGATATATATCATGAGATTGTGTGTATTATAATATAATATGATGATTGATTTGTTAAAAATTATGATGTTATTATAAGAACCTATGTTATGCGTGAACAAAATTATAGAATTGTTTATAACTATGTGTTCTATTTTACCCCTATGAAAAGTTGTATCATTTTTATGCATTTACACACTCCATTCCTTTATTAAATGTTTCCCTCATTGTGTTTATGATGAACCTATTCTTATTATATTATCTTGTTGATTAATCTCACCCATTTATTATGGATTAATTAACATTATTCCTCCCCTTATTGAGATTTTAGATCATCACTTTATTTGATGTATATCCTTAGGTGACTATTTTTACTAATGATAATGTGTGATTTTATAAGGATAAAAAATAAATATTTAAATAAATATTTAAGTTTTATTATGTTCAAGTGATGTATGATCCATATTTTTCCTAGATACTTAACGTTTTTATCATTTAATGTATAACTATCATGTTTTTTATCTTTAAAATTCTGTAATAGTCATGTAAAAAAATTAGAGTCACTAAAACATGAGATATGAATTCACTAATAATATAATATATTGTGGAATTATTTAATAACTTGGTCCTCTTAGAAAAATATAGTATAATTGTGTGTTTGAGATGAGTAATCCTACCATTTTGGACATGTTTTAATTAATGATGAATAAGTATGAAATTTCTATTTCATTATGAGGATATGATATACAAACTTCTATATTCTTACTTAAATATGTTACATATAAAGAAGTAATAAAAACACTATATGAGACATGGTATGAATACATGATATATTATATTTTATGAAGAATTGGGGTTTTAAATTACTCGTATGATGTTTAAATTCTAAAGAATTTGATCCTAAGTCTGACCAATGATTGTTATTTTTATTACCCCAAGGAAAATAAGGGATATTCTTTCTTTAAAACTACAAAGGAAAAAGTGATTGTGATCCTATTTTATACATTCCCTGAGATGTAAAATATAATTTTAAGAGATAATGGGAGAAATGTTAAACATGGAGAAGTTAAATAACAACACATAAGATATATCTCTGATATGGAATTTGAGCTAGTTCCATAAAGAATTATAGAAGAAGAACTGACTCAAGTTATAGAAGAAACTCAATGGGATAGTGGGATTCATCAGAAACCCACGAGATATGAATTTATTATGGAAAATTTAATTTATGTTTACAGATAATGAACCTATTACCTATCAGGAGGCTATTGAGAGTTCTAATTCTAATAAATGGTTAAAATCTAGGGAATTTTAAATTACCTCCTTGCACATTAATGAATTTTGGAACATAGTGGATACACCTAAAGGAATGAGATCCATAGAGTGAAAGTGTGGTTTCTATATGAAAACTAACATGGATGGTATATTTTATACATATAAAAAATTCATAGTGGAAAATGGTTATAAAAAAACCATGGTATTGAAGAAACCATTTTACTAGATGTGATGATAAAGTTCATTAGGATATAGCTTACCCTAATAAATATTTTTCATTATTATATATATAAAATGGATTTCAAAACCACATTATTTAATTAAAATTTAGTTAAGTACGTGTACATGATACAAACTAAAGGTTTTGAAGTTTTAGATGAGTGTACTATTGTTTAAATGGTGAAATGGTCTATTTATGGATTGAATAAAGGGTTCTTGGTGTTTTACTTCCAATTTAATGATGCAATCAAAGAGTTTGGCTTCATAAAAAACATGGTTGGTTTTTTGTATATACAAGTGGATTAGTGGGAGTATGTTGGTATTAATAATATTTTATTTGAAGTATATACTTCCTATCCTAAATAATGACCCAAATTTATAATCTATAAATATGTGGTCGGGAAAATTATTCTCAATGAAAGACATGGGTGAATTAGCATACATATTAGGTATTAATATCTATACAAATAAATCTCAAAGGTTTCTTATACCATGTTAGAACACATATATTGGTAAATTAATAAGGCATTTTAGCTTGGAGGACTCGAAGAAAGGGTATTTACTGATTATGTGTGAGATGAATAATTAGAAGATTTAAATTATTTATAAAATTTAGAAATGATGTAAAATATTAATTTTCCATATTCTATAAGATCTATCATGTATTAGATGTCATGTAATAATCTTGATGTTTCTTATGATTTGAAAATAACTAGAAAATACCAATACAATTATAGTGAGAGACAATGGATTTATGTCAATAACATCATAAAGTACATAAGAAGAAGTAATGATATATTCTTAGTCTTTATAGGTGAGGATTATATCATCATAAGGGGTTACACCGATGCTTGTTTCTAATATATTATATGAGATCTCATCCAAGTTTCTTATTTTACAAAAATAGTGGAGTTACTAGTTAAATGAGTTCTAAACAAGACATCATAGTATACATTACATATAGTGACCCATACTTTTCATACATATGTATTAAATCTTATTAAATTAATATTCATTAAATAATATTTTGATCAACACCAAAAATATAATGTTTTAGTGTTGTTATAAAATTAGACACCTATAAAACTAGTAAATAAAATATCTACATTATACCCCAATTAGTTCATCAAACCTATAACACTTCTTATAAATATCATACTTAAAGCCTTTATTTATATTGTAGTGAAAGGGACACACAATAAAGGGTGAGATCAGTTTAATAGTAAGGGAAAAAAGGGAGATATCAATGATATTTTAATAATAGCATGACAAATAAGGGTATGAGAACATGAGATTATTATTTGAAAACCATTAAAAAAATGAAATATCATAAACTTGAGTTGTGGCATAACATTTGGCAGTTCATAAGACATGTATCATAGAGTAATTAAAGAAAATGAGCTATGAGAGCATAAAGTTGGAATAAGACATAAGTTTATACTATACACCCAAGAATAGAGATTTATTTCCCTTGTCAAGGATCACTTCCAATAATATCATAGTGGATTGAGTGTACTCTTCATTCCATCATATACTTAGTTAAGGTTCACTCCCTAGACTATCATAGTAGACAAATCCCCTTACTAAAATGGGTATACTCCCCATTCCAGGGATTATTATCTCATGAGATATCCATCATTACCAAATGAATCAAAGGGATATATAATTTCAGGTGTACCCATTAAATAATATTAATATATTCATATGTGTTCCATGAGATCATAAAACATTCATAATATCATCATACAATAACCTATAGAAAGGAATCAGTTTTGATAAACATATGATCATTTCATAATAGCATAACTTATGGAAAATAAATGGGTTTCTTAAAAATATCATCATCATAATCATAAAACGTATAGAGAAACAATAATCATGGTATCATTGGAGCATATCCCTAGTAAAGAATAAGTAACATCAAAGGATGTTACCATTGATGAAAACTTATTTAAAAGAAAAGTGGAATATTTCTTGAGGAAAACACCCTTTTCATTTTGAAATAAATTATTTAAAATCCAAACATTAACAAAGTGTTAAGGGAAAATAGTTCCTTAAAAATAACCATATAAACTTTTAAATGATTCTTCAGTGCATTGATCAATCACGATGGCGTAAAATTCCATACATTTCAAGTATGTTAAAAAAATATTCCTCTACATTTTTAGTAAAATGTCAAATGTACCTCATTCGGAAAATGATTAGAAGATTCCTTTTATTTTTATCATAAATTAAAAAATGGATAAAAATAAATTTATAAAATTATATAATAATATTAAAAACATTATTGAAATTATTTTTAATAAAATAAGGACATGGAAGAAAAAAATTTGCAATGGAAGAGGTAATAAAGTCTGTTTTTTCTTATAGATATTTTCCTGATCATTATAATTACCAAAGAGAGGAAACTGGAAATATCAATTGAAAATTACATTAATAAATATAGGATAATAAAACTAAAGGGGTTTATGAGATAAATATTATATAATTTTCCTAAAGATAAATTCTAGCCTAAAAAATCCCAATTAAAATGAGTTTGAAACATAAATCTCTTACCTCAAGTTTGACTTTATTTGAAAGTTAACTAACCCCCTATACAATAAATATGAATTTATTAAATATATAAATTAAATTATCTTAATTAATTATAATATCTTATATTATCCACTTATAAAATTTCAACATCCATTTCTTAATAATTCCTTATTAAAATCATCATTTTTGGGGGTTAAATGTTTCATTTTTTATGGAAGTTTTAGTTTGAATTTTCTACTACGTATACCGTGATCATGGTTAAATAATATATATAATGTTAATAATGATATAAAAATTAGATATATTCTTTATATACATATTTAAAATCATCTATAAATGGTAGATATAGAAAAATTACATACAACGTTCATAGAGATGGTATGCCATACATACATAGGAACACTATTTTCATTTTCTAATGAAAATAATGAAAGAAATATAATTAATATTTTATCATTATAGAACCATAATTATATAATAAATATAATATATAATAATTAAATCCATCATAATAATCTATCATGAATTATTCTGATGGAAAATTAATTATATCCCTACGTGGAGGCGGTAGTCCACACGTACACACATGAGATACCATTCACATCCCATTTGATGGAATAAAGGGTAGATAATGGCGGTTAAAAATTCATAACAACATGTTAGTTTGTTTTTGATACTAAAGTTTTTACATTATGTTGTACAACATAGATTTAGTGGTGGCATATGAAGAAATAAATTTATAGAGGTTGAGTAGGATGATTAGCTCATCTTCGGTAAACTCCTTTAGATCCCTTCTTAAGAACACATAGAATGTAATTTTATGAATAAAAATACATATAAATATAGTATAGGTTTGTTTATATGATAAAAGGGTAGGGTTTGTTCAATCTATGTGTGTTAAAGATTCCTAAAAAGAGGGAGGAGGGGTTCCCTTGTAAAAGTGAGGGTGATGACACACATGTTATTTTTGAAAATATTAAAATATATTAATGTATTAATCAATAGAAATGTATCAAAAATAGAATAAATATGAATATTACATGATATAGGTTCAAAATATTTCTGGATATTATTATTTATACAAGTTTTTAGGTCATTTTAACCGTTATCACTTTAGTTTAACCCCACCGGTAAACCTGTTTTAAACTTAACCGTGGTAAGAATGTTTTTTACAGTTTTTACTATTTGTTATGAAAAAGTACAATTTAAAATTATAAATTAATATTAATTATTTTTATTCAAAATATATAATTTATTTTATTAAATTTAATTCATAGAATTTGATTAATATAAATTAGAATTAAACCCCTAAAATACGATGAAAAATGGTTTTCAAGAAAAAATGTTTTCATAATTATAAAAACATTTTATTGAAAACATAACCATAAAATTGATTCCAAATAACATAATTAGATTATACATGATTTAAATTAACTAATATTACTATTAAACCATTTTAAAAAAAATGTATCTTTGTAATTTCTTGAAACTAAAAGACATTTTTTTAACAGAAGTTGGTATTTTTCAATATTAATCAAACATCAATATTTTCTAAAAAATTTCAAAAATTCGCTCTAAGATAATTTTGACATGTTTTATTCAATAATGATACAATTTTTATAAAATAAAATTTATAATATTGCAAGAAATTAAATATTTTTTTTTTCAAAAAACAATAAAATCTATTTTTGAAGAAAACATATTTTTGAAGCATGAAATAAAATAACTATAAATTAAATTAATAAATAATTTTGAATTAATTAAAAAATTTGTTAATATTTTTTATATGTGGTTAGTATATTAATACCTTCTAATCCAATGGCATGTTTATAATGGTATACTATATCATAGCTCATTTAGACCTGAGGTTGTGTGTGAAACAAGATATCGAATGCTTGAAGTTTATTTCAAAGAATGTACATATAAAATCATGGTGTGTAACATTATAACTCTCTTAAAATGAATTTTTTACTTTTAAATTACATCACTATGGTATAATAAAATGAGGATATATCTATTTTATCAAAGCCTTAGGTTCCCAGGTAGCTTTTTCAAATTTATGATTCCTTCATAGAACTTTAACTAGGTGAGTAATTGTAACACCCATGTTTTTTATCTTAAGGTATAAATAATTTAATTATCTATTTGAATAATTATTTTTAACCTTATAAATGTTCGTAAGAGTTTAAGTAAGGGTTCAAAATCATTCATGGTTTGTTCGGATCCCAGAGCTCTAGTTTTTGGGAAATTTGTATGAGGCACATGATTGGTATATAGTTAGTAGTAACCATGCATCTCATCCATGAGATCCACATATAAGGGGAGCATGGATTGATAAAACATTCATGGGAGGTCACATTTCCATGATGAAAATTGTATACCCACTGTACAATGGAATTGCAAAGGCTAAACATGGTTTAGAAAACATTGCACCTAGCCAGCATGGGTAGAACCTTTTAGGTAGTATGCCTGCATGGTTACCCCATGGTTTAGAAAAACCATGGGTCCAAACCATGGAACCCATCTTAAAAAGGTTAAATTTACCTTTTTAACCCACTTTAATTATAACTCACCAACCTATTTTATTCTTCTTTCTAAACATAGAATCCCTCCATTGTGAGAAATCCTCCTTTCTTCCAACCTAGTATTTGAAGCCAATCCTTTGTCTCAGCAGCAATTTTATTAAAATATATCCCTTTATAAGCGTAATGATAATAGGTTCAGTATATTAAATTCATTTATTATTTTACCTCACCATATTTAGTGCTATTTATATGCATGATAATATGTTCTATTTTTAGGGTATTATATTTTTTCTCTATTTTCTCTCGTTCAAGACCCAATATGAGGATAATACTAAATGAGTGTTCCTCTACCACCATAAGGTAGGTCATATATACATTTTCCATAAAATTATTATTGCTTATAAATTAACTCCATTTTACCACATTACTAACCCTCCATACATTACCCCTAAATTGAGTAATATCTTAAATTAATTATGGTACTTGAATGTGATTACCTCAGAGAACCTTGACTAGGTTGGAACTTTTCAACATGGACCTGAACCACATCAAAGGTGGGTTATTTTATCTACCACTAAAATAGAACCATCTATTTGGGTCTGTGTTATTGGAACCTATTAGTGTAAGATTTATGTAAGATAAATGAGATATTAAATGGTTGAATAACTCTTTTTTCATAAAATCAAATTTCAAAAAATAGTTAAATGAACAGTTTCAAATGAGGGATTTGAAATGATATGGATGATTTTTCGGATTGTAACTTTTATACGGATGGTTTTACTTGGGCAAGGACACTAACATTTTCCCTTAAACCTTTTATATTAATTTCTTGATATTGGACAACATGGTATGAAACCTACAACCCATATATCCATATCATCAGATATTAGGACACCATGACCAAGAGAACTAGCTTATTATCCAATGTAGGAAATACTAGAAATTTATTCTACTACCACATAACTATATCCATGGTTTATAGGTCCATGTCTATAATGTGTTTTTAGCCACAGTTTGATTAAAAAAACATTGAGAAAATTTGTCCTCCGTTTTTTTACGAAACCCGTCAAGCTTCACCCATCCTCCCCCAATCGACCCTCCGCCCACGTTGGGCTTCTCCTCTATCCTCCACCGAATGACACTCCTCCCTCATCCTCTCACAGTGAACCTCCTCTTATAGAGACCCTCATCTCAATCCGTGACCCTCCTTTCATGGTGGTTCCCTCCTCTTATATCCTCCCCCGATAGACCCTCCACCCTCTACCTCTCATGATGACCCTCCTCTCATGAAAAAAATCCTCTCAACCCCTGACCCTCCTCTCATAGAGATTCCCTACTCCTACATCCTCCCCCGATCCGTGACCCTCCTCTCATGGTGGCACCCTCTTTATCCATCCTTCCTCGATCCATGACCCACCTCTTTATTTTCCAGCTACAAGTGATCGATCTCATTGAGATCCAAGGTGATTACCTATAATTTTATTCTCCATTACTTATTATTTTATCTTTTTAGAAAGTATATGGTATTTGGATTCCTTATCATTTGGTTTGTATGTTTTTTTAGTCAATAAGATTTTTTTTACATATTATAATGATCTTCATGTTCTTGGAAGTGCGACCATTCTTTATTCCTTGCTCTCATGCTCTGATTTTTTGAATCATCATTTGAGGTAAGGGATTAAAAACTTATCCATTATTATTATTTTAAATTGTGTAATTTGTAATAATTTGTCTTTATTAAGAGAGTAATATGGATTAACATATTCAAAATAACTAATTAAACCAATAGAATTTAATTTAAAATAGGTGAATCATATGAGTAGAACAAGAATTCATGTTACTGATATATGTTGATGATTCTTGATTGAAATTTCTGATATATAGAAAATTTTGATTATTGTGGAATTATTTTATTCACCTACTATATTTTACAAATCACCTAAAGGTGGAAATTAAATTTAAATATGGAAATATGGAATGATTATGTTATTTCTTATTTTTTTATTATGAATTAAATTAAAGTATGATAAAAGGGAAAATCGATTGATGTTGTCTTCAGTGGATTTAATTGAGGTGGATTTGATTCGCTGTTGGAAAAGGCTTACATGTGTATGCATAGGTAGTCATATAAATATAAAATCCCCCCTTTATATATATATATATATTAACTCATGGTAGTATGGATATATATGTTGGGGCTAGGTGTGCTTATAAATTGATATAAAAAATGCATACAAGTGTAAGTGTAAAGGAGTTTATGAAAGTATAAAAACATATCTAAGGACTTCCTTGTGCATATTTTTCCATAAAAATATGTACATAAGGGCTATGTGTCATTATATATATGTGAAGTTTCATATTCCTTCATGCGTAAAAAAGAAAGATTCAAGCTTTCATTGTCGAAAGCAAATACACCTTGAGGTTGAGGTAGGGTCCCTCTCCTAGCCTCTTTAATTCAAAAATGTTTTAAATTACTTTTAAGTTCTTTATTAATTATGCATGTTTATATTGAATTTTAATTATTGAATTAGTGATAGTTAAGATAATTGTTTCATTTGATAAAAAAGTCCTGGTTTGGTAATAAAACCCCTCCAACGGAGGTGCGATGTCTGCGAAAACTCACAGTGGTATAACATTCTTGGCATTATTGCATTGATGTTTTATTTATAATTGATTTTGTTGTTATTCATAAAGAAGTAATCTTACTTGACCCTTTTTATATCCCTGTAGGGGTTTTCTCTCTTTTTATTAAAATATCTGTTTGAACCAAAACACCCTTTAAGTGCCATTAGACTTTTAAAATGGAATTGCCCAAGTAAGAAAGTGATGTAATGGCCAAGTCACTAATAAGTGAATAAAATGATTTGTATGGAATTACTTCTCATGGAGGAAATCCTTTCCTTGAGTTTTTAAATTGAGAGGACCTTGTTAGAATAAAATGAACATTTATTATTGTATTAAATGAAATGTCTCTGAGTGTTTTTCTATGATTTTCCTTGCATTATGTGGTTTAAGTGGAATAAAATGTGGAGGGTGGCACGAGGGGTGGGAAGGGGGTGCGTCGGGGAGGGGGTAGGGGGTGTGATGAGGGCATGGGGAGGGGGTGTGTTGTGGGTGTGTAGGGGGGTGTGTAGGAGGTGCATAAGGTGTGCAAGGGGGTGTGCAGGGGGGTGGGCAAGGGGGTGTGCAGGGGGTGGCATGGGGTAGGGGTGGCCAGGGGGTGGCATGGGGGTGGCATGGGGCAGGGGGTGTGCATGGGGGTGTGCAGGCGAGGGAGAAGAGGGAGGGGTTGTGCATAAAAAGTTTAAAAAGGATATTCCCATGTTTTAGGCATTCAAATGACATTGTGTCTAATCACTTTATGTGTTATAATTAGGTTTTGGAAGGTGCATTTCCAATACTAGGTCACACCCACTTATTTTCAACTAAACCAGAACTTTATGATAATTATGGAATGTTTATAGACTTCCAGGTCCTCTTTAATAGTTTAGTGACATGTAGATCTCTCTATAATTAGCATGAGACTTCAATTTAATCTTGGTTTTCATTTTATGATTTTTCCCTTCTCTGGAATATAATTTCCGTCTTCTATTCTAGATGAGAAAAAATCTATAGTGTGAGGGTTGAATTTATGAATCCCACACAATCATAGATGTTGAACTCCTCTTTTCTAGATTTAGATAATTCCAAGATGGAATTACATTGATGTATTTTTCCTTTATTATTTTGATGAAGTAGTGAAAGAATTTTTATCTCCAGAAACCACTTATAGAATTGAACCATATCTAGTAATGAAATTATTTGGTCACTTTAGTCCTTATGATTAATATATAAAACTCGATCTTCCTCATATATAATATCTCTAACTACTCTATCAAGTTATATAGATCCTAGAATCCAACACATTTTATCTGAGAGATGGAATAAATTCACATTCTCTAGATTTTTCACAATAATTATTGGAATTATACATGGTTTTAGTATGGTAAAACATATTAATTTAATTCACATAAATTCTCTAAATATTTCTCCCCAAAGAGATACTTTTTACCTCTAAATTGTGATGGTACTTCTTGTATGGTCTTCCAAAAAAGGGTTAGGTCAACACCTCGATCATAACATTTTATATTTATTTCAAAACATAACCATATCTATAATTTTGGACATATATCCATTATCCATGGAAGGTATTTTTTTTAATAAATAGATCTATGAAATTTGGTTAATTATCATATTTAATTCCCACAAAATTTTCAACATTGTTGCTCTAATATCTGAAAATGGAACGACGCTTCTCTTATCACAACATATCACTCTTTACAAAAGAATTCCTATGGAAATTACCATCACCACAATCATTAGGTGGTTTTGGTTGTAGAACCCAAACATCTAACACCCAACACACCCAATTCTATGATGCACGGGTCCTCCAACATCACTGTTTAACACACCTTACAAGAGTCTACCATGGCGAACAACATTTCCATAGTTGGCCTCCCTATTTCCCATAGGTAATTTAGAAATGTACTATGGTGTTCATCATAGAAGGGTCTCCTCCAGGTGATCATTTTTTTCATTTTAGGACATCCAATAGAATTAGTAATCTTATATTCATTAATATTCCATCGACTATAGACTCTAAAATGATCATTATTCCGCTATTTTATATATCATTTAAATGAAACATTACATATATGAGTTTTACCATGACATGGTAAAAAAATACTCTCTATTTTATACCCACTATGAGCATAGTCCAAATCCCCCATGGGGTGGTCTTCCTCTCTCTGTTGACACTATATTTCTGAGTCCCACATTAGACTTTAGTGAATACATCCACTATTTCATCACGCAATATGATACATATACCACCTTTGAAGTCCCATGGTACTAACCTATACAAAAACCACTAGTTCTTGAATATTTCTTGGCTCCACATCTCAATAGGTACTTATTTTCGCATCATATAACCACTTTGTACTATCATTGTGTTCCTCATTCACCACCCAATGCTAGTTGTAGTTGATAAGTCTCTTGAGACATGACCATGAGAGTTATCTTCGTTTCTCTACTCTCCCTGTATTTTTCATGAGAAAATATTTTTTTATAGTTTTTTTGAATAGATTTCACATACATAAATCTAGAAATCAAATACATGATTGTAATAATATAAATGAAAAGCTTCTTGGAAATTATTTTTTGACTTATAGTTCTATCAATATTGGTGTGTTCATTGAGAGATAAGATATGTCAAATAAATATCAGATAAAACCAATTAAATTTGTGGTTGCTGAAGAATATGGATGTCAGCAGTTCCAAAAGAGACACATAATTATCCCTAACCTACTCTCACCTAGTTGGAAAAAAACATTAAAATACCATTTAAAATAATTTATTAGAAGTTATTAGACACTCTCCTACCCCCAGCACAACACCACCCCACACTATTCTATAAAAATACAACCTAATACCATGTTATCATCATCAACACTCTCTTGAAATTTAAAATTCTAATCAAGGTGGAAAGACTAAATAATTCAAATAGAACAACCACCTTATCATAGATTATAAATTTCTTGATGTAGTTCCATCTACCACTTTAGAACATCACAAAACCTGACCTCCTCTATTGATTTTTTGATGATATTTCAACATGATGGTATTTCTATTCAAATTTCTTTCTAAGATAGAGAAAAAAAGTACTCAATGAGAATCTAAATTTTAAGAAATGTTCTATTTTTCATACCTATTAAAGCATAACATTGGAAGTTTTGTTCTTAATCACTGATTTTAGAGGATATCTCATATTTTTATAATTGAATTATTACTCAACTAGCTTCTAAAATATCAACCAGGGCCCGACTAATCCCCTATTTGGATTTTATTTCAAATTTCCCTCAACATCTGATCCAGTACCACAACCAGACATGCACCTATATTACTGTTTTTATGAGAATAACTAAAGAAAACAGCCAATTCAATCAGATTTTTTATTTGAAATATAGAAAAAGGATTAGAAACATTTAGAGGTATGAAATCTATAATTACTAGAGAAACCATAACATCCATGTTTAAATTGTAAATTTTCCTCATCATGAATTGCAAATTCATTCCAAAATTTGTCAACTTATAGACATATGAAGTGATCTTTCTATAATATTTCTGTTATTTTATTCTCATAGTGAGTTATCTCTTAAACTATTAGATATTTCCAATATGTAAGCACCATGTTATTTTTCAAAATATAATTCCCAATGAGGCATATTCTATTTGTAATTTATTAGCTTTCTTGCTGTCTCTGTGTTTTGAACAGTGGTTTCCCAAAGCTAAAAAACTAGACTGGACTATTCTAAATAACTTCCAATAACAGCCTTATGTTTACAAAGGATATTCAATTTCTTGTATTTATTGTGGAAATCACCACTACAACGAAACAAATTTATATCTGGATTCTCAGAGTTGTTACCACCACACCAAAAAACCTCCAAAGTAGTCATACTAGCTAAAGAAATATGCAATTGGGCTCTAAATTCAACTGGAACCAATAGATTAAAAATTTATACATATTTACATAGAGATTTATAAGATTTTGGAAACTACTACAAAACTATAGTATAATGAAAATAACCTTATTCCATATAAAATAATTTATAAATATGATGAAACACTTTTCAGTGAATTGGCTTTAATCCTTTATACATTCCCTTCCTAAGCCATTTTTTTCTCAAAACACAACCATTAAAAGAGCCTTAATATATCCTTTTTAGATTCACATACCTACCTACATCCTTCAACCACATTGAGATATTTATATACATATATATTTTCCACAGGTTCTCTCTTTAACCAAATAGGTTTCATAAATTCAGATCTTGGTCATTGGAATGGAAACTCCACAGGAGCCTGTTGCAATGTCATACTTGAAATGGAAGCCTTTTTCACCATACAACATAAAGAAATAATCCAATATGTGCATTATTATAAGAAAAAATAGTATTAACCAGTATTGATGTAGCTATATTCATATACCCTTTCACCCCATTTTTTATCTCAAATTGCAGTGTCGAAGTAAATGATAGATCTTGGGAACTAGTCAGTTCAGCAGGATCATGTACTAGTTCAAACACCTCTTTCTACTCCTTTCACTACATTTGTATAGGCTCTAAATTCCCCATAGCACCCACAGTTTATGTTTCCTCAGTAGTTTTAAGTTCTTCTTCTGTTTGAGTAGTCATAACCTCTAATTATTCCACCACCACACCTCCAAATCTCATAATCAACACTATTTTGAAGTGAATCCAGGTAGGCCCATTCTTTTTCAATTAAAAAAAGAAATAACAATCCCATGGAATTCCATGAATAATTAATTATTGCATCAATAACTTCATCATTTAATATGTTTTTTGGTTTGATAAATTTTCTTCTGTTATTCTAATCAAGTGTAACAACACACCACAAACCATTTTTGAATGGATTGTTTTCGTGTTTATTTCATCTATTCTGTGAGTAGATAACTACTCCAAATATTTTGGCCATTATGACACATTTTATTATCCCCCAACACTATATGGATGAGATCTTGAATCTACTATGTTATCCAGAAGTTTGGAAATGTCTTGAGTTATCATTATTCCATCAAGATCCTCCCTCTCTATCTAAAACCTATCAATTAAAGAATAATAATATAGGTATCTAAAAGATAGATATTGAGAAAAAATGGATATATTTATACAAAGAAATTATTTTCTACATGAATAACACAATATTATAGAATAATGGAGCATAAAGTATAAAAACAAGGAAGATAAAGACTTCACCAAGATATGCTACTCCAAGAGGCTAAGGCCTAACCCTCTATTCTGGGTGGGGGGTGTTGGTCTAGGGGGGAGGGGGGTCTGTCCAGGGGGTGTTTAGGGTGGTCTGTCTAGGGGGTGTAGTGGGGGTGTCCAGCAGGGGTGCTTTAGGGGGGTCCAGTGGGGGTGGTGTAAGGGGTGGTTCAAGGGGTTGTGGAGGGGTGTGTGCAAAGGGGTGTGTGCAAGGGGACATGGGTGTGTCGGGGGGGGGGGTGCCAGGTTGGATGTGCAGTGGGCATGGGTGTGCAGGGGGTATTTAGCAGGGTTGGTGCAAGGGGTGTCCAGAAGGGGTGTCCAGCAGGGGTGTGTGTGCAAGTGGACATGGGGGTTGCAAGGGGGGCTATGCAAGGGGGGTGAAAGAGGGGATGTGTAGTGGGGGGGGGGGGGGGTGAAAGGGGGGATGTGCAGGGGGTTCAATGGTTTATTCATGTGGGGGGTGCAAGGGGGATGCTGTCTAGGGGGTGGCAGACTGGGGGGGGATACTGTTGGGGGGGGGGTGAAAGGGGGGCTGTGCAGGGGGTGAAAATGTTTATGCGTGGGGGGGGGGGGTCAAGGGGGTGTCTATCTAGGGGGGATGCTGTCCGGGGGAAGGGGGGTCAGACAGGGGGGGGACTATTCGGGGGGGGGGGGGGTGCTATCTAGGGGGTGTTTGTCTTGGGGGGATACTGTCTAGGGGTGTCTATCTAAGGAGTGGGGGGTGATGTCCATAGAGGGTGTCTATCTTGGGGGGGGGGGGGTTTGTCCATGGGGTGGGGTGGGGGTGTCCAGGGGTGTGTGTGTGTGGGGGGGGGGGAGGGGTGTCTATCCTAGAGGGTCGGGGGATGCTGTTCAGGGTGGATACTATCAAGATTGGTGTCTATCAATGGGGTGGGGGGTGTCTAGTTGGGGTGGTGTAAGGTGGTGGGGCCTATGCGGGGTGGGGGGGGGTGTCTAGTTGGGGTGGTGCAAGGGGGTTCGAACAGGGGGCAAGGGGGTGTGCAGTGGGGGTGTGCAAGTGTGAACGAGGGGGGGGGGGTGCAAGTTGTTCTGTTCAAGGGGACCGAGGGGTGAAAGGGGTGTGCCAGGGGGGTGAAAAGGATGTGTTAGGGGGTGCAAAGGGGGGATGTGCAGGGGGGTGTCTGTCCAGGGGGGATGCTGTCTAGGGGGTGTCTATCCAGGGGGAGGGGGAGGGGGGTCTGTCTAGGGGTGTCTAGGGGGTGTCTGTCCAGGGGGTGGGGGGAGGGGGTGTAGTGGGGGTGTCCAGCAGGCGTGGTTCAAGGGGTGTACGGGTGTGCAAGGGGGTGTGAGTAAGGGGACGAGGGGGGGGGGGGGTGCAAGGGGGCTGTGCTGGTGGGGGGGGGGGGGTTCCAGGGGTGTATAGGTGTGAAAGGGGGTGTGTTCAAGGGGACAGGGGGTGAAAGGGGGCTGTGCTGGGGGGGGGTGTTCTAGGGGGAATGGGTGTGTAGGGGGGGGGGGTGAAAAGGGCCAACACTAGATGAATGGTGGAATTTTTAAAAAAATGTGATGGTCTATAGCCATGGTTAAAAATAGTGGATATAAATGATGAGTTATTTTAGCCTATGAAATAATTTTCAAACTATGGTTATATCCCTATAGCCATGATAATACCATCCACAGTTGAGTAAACCATTGCTATAACCTACTACCACGGTTTTTGGGACTATAACCACAGGTTAAAACCATGGATATAACCTTATTTTCTAGTAGTGAGGTCCACATTATTCATATCTCACCTTGGATGAGTTTCATGGTATCAGGGATGATTCCTAGGTCTTCTTCCTTAAGTCCTGACTGATGTTGATTAGACACTTTATATGTGTGCAGATCCTATCGAAGCTAGTAGTTACTTGCACATTTCACTTTTATGTGTTGGTAGTCATATTTTTTTCTTACTCGTAGTTACATCCTATATTCTTAGACTTATTTATTTATGACATTCATTTCACAACCCTACATGTTATAATTGAAAATGGTTATAGTTTTTATACAAAGGATGGACTTGTTATAGACACCATTGGTGGTTTCCAACTAAGTATATCTCATACCCTATTCGGGCTACCATTTGGTACCCAGATAGACTTCATGGATGCATGTATGGACAAGGGAAGGTTCACAGTCATGCATTCTTGAGTTTTACCAAGAATGGGATTTAGGAGCATTAGACCATCCCTGGATCATGATGCTTAAAGATATTTTTTGTTATTCTATTCATTTGTTATATATGTTATGTATTGGATTCCTTCTTCCATATATTCTAGATTTTTTTTATAGTATCATGACATTTAAATAATTTTATATATAGTGTTGACTATTACCATTCAGTCTATTTACCTTATTTGGATGATTATTCTTTCCGTTGTTCTGATTATAAATTTTTATTCGCTTATGATATTTATTTATTTATCAGTACTATTGTTTTACACTTTTATCACGAGGGTATACTCTCCCCACCATATCACCATAGAGCCTCATTAATATCCGGAAACCTTTGGTTTATGGGTAGGTGATCTAGATGGCATGCGACCAATCAGGTTCAATAACTTTCTAGAGAACTAGGTCGGGAATGTTACAGATTGGTATCCAAGCTCTTTTACCCTTATCACATAGTTTTGGGATTAGTAGAAAGGATATTAAGAAAGTTTTTGAATTTGGTAATGAGCTTGTGCCTAGTAGTTTCTAAATGACATATAAGTAAAAAAATCCAAATTGTGTGGGATAGGATGTGATGTTTGGGTTTATATCCGTTACAATTGCACTAATTTCTCCATTGGGTGACGTACTTGATGTGTGATGGTTTCCATTATTATCTTGTACTTTTACCCTTGGTCTGTATGGAAAGGAATAATTTCTCATACATCATTATTAAAAGGTAGAGATCCACATGTCATTCATATTCCATTCCATGTAGGCTATATTGTTTGATTGCATGACACTTGCTGAGCATGCCTTAAGTGATATAACTATTATGAAACAAATGTTTCTGCAAGAAAACTGGGATTGTAAAATTTGTTATTAAAGTGAATACATCAATTTAAATGGTGGTTTCCCATATTTCATGATAAAGACACCTTAATAAACCGATTATCCCATGTTTGAACTATGTAATCGATGATACATGGACTAAAATGTTGGTTGATTATGAATACATGAATATTAATTATAATTTAAAGAGTTCATGTTCCTCTATAAATTGGGAATGACTATTAATCTATTCAAATAATTTCATAGACATGTTACATTATGTTACTAGATGTAAAGGTATGAATAAAGTAATTTGAACTACCAATTTTAATTTACAGAGAATGTACTTCTATAAATTAGTAATGGTACTTCATCTGAATGGTATAAAATGTAAATGCATGAATTTCCAAATCTGAATTCAAATAAAATCACCATTAAATAGTGATACCAATTAAAACATAAATGGAATTTTTTTCATATAACTTTTAACTGACACACCATATATCGGGACCATTAACGTGTGTAATATACCAAGTAAATGAAGAATAATAGATTTTCATATTTATTAATATTTGTGAATTAAATATTAATTTTACTTAGGTTTACTATGTTCGATAGCGTACCCGATACGCAACAATGAGTTTCTTTGAAATCTTACGTTGCACACTAATAATATAATAATATTATTTTAAATGGTAGTTAACTCCTAGCCGTTGTATTGGTAGGAATGAAAAAAACTAACTAAAATATGATTATACATGTTTGTTAAATGTATTTACATTTATCCAATAAAAGTAAGAGGCTTAAAATGTAAATGAATCTAATTTTAAGCATAATTTACATTAAAAGTTCGATTTACTGGCTTTTAATGGAGAACCCTCTCTAAATATAGTTTTGGTCACTTTGATACATTTATTTGACCAAATAAAATCCTTCTTTATCATGGGGACATCAAAATTTACTTTGTGTAATTTTTTGGAAATTTTCTCATAAAGTTCATTTTTTAATGAATAATGAAAAATATTGTATTATAATTCAAAACCACGTTTTAATCTAATTTATTTATATGGTTAGATTATATTTTTAATTGGTTTTAAAGTGTAATTAGAATATATTTTTATCATTTAATCCAATTTTGGTCATTGGAATTAATTTCACATTGAAAGTTGACATAAACAAGTGTCAATCTTTTGATAGTTATTGTTTCTTAAAAACACGCTATTTGTTTTGACAACGGAAATCAATTTTAAATTAATTAATGAAACTTCTATGTTTTGAATTTGAAAAAATAGACATCATTTTTGAATTCGGAATATCAAATAAATATTAGGCTGGTTTTTTGGTATTTTTCTAAAAACCTTAAATTTTTGATGAATAGTGAAACCACTTAGTAGTAGTTAAAAAACTAACTTTTTCATTTAAATAAAATTTTACCACTTCTGTGAGTTGAATTTCGAAAATCCAACATACATGGTTTTTGTTAGTACATAAAATTTGGTTCAATAAGATGAATATATTTTTTGGTAAATAGTAACTTTTGACTTTTATTTACCGCGGTTAAAGGTAAATAGGGTAATTCAAGGTAAAAAGAATATTGTAATAATTCAAAATTACCTTAACACTTGTCCTAACCTTATTAGAAGAGTAATGGCCGACTATGGTCTTTTTTGGGTCTATTTTGGGACCCCATGGATCCACTTATGAAAGATAATGACACTTTAGATTAATTAATTTAATGTAAAGGCAAAAATGACATAAACAAAAATCTTTTTGTAAATTAATTTTTATATGGTGTTATATGTGTAATATTTTTTACTATAAATATTAATCGGAAAGATAAACATATTTCCTACATCATGGTAATTTTTTTCTAATTTTTAGACATCTAATATATTAAATTATGTATGAAAAAAATAATAATGCATTGTTTACCTCATTAATAAATCATTTAAATAAATATGATTATAAATATTAAAATAACATCCAAAACTTGTCCAATTATTATTGGATGATTTTATTTCTACCATGAGTAATCTTATCTTCGAATCTAATTATTTTTGGACCTTTTGAAACTGAATATCATTATATAATAAAATAATTGTTTTACACTTTCCTAAAGAGCCCCTCCTCTTCCTTATAAAAGGAAACCAATTATAACCAATTCCTTACACATCTCAAGCCTATAGGATCGTCCAAAACCTGCCCAATTACACTCCATAAATCCATCTCCTCCTCCTAGAAGCCTTACCTTAGGCATAAGGCACATCAAAAATTCCTTTTGGTTCAAACCAAAGGATGTTACCCAAATTAAAAAATATTAAAGAACAATCGAGTCTAGTCGGACATGAGGTAAGGGACTTTGTCTCAATCTACTTTAATTGAGGCATATTTTATTTTAATACAAGACTTTATTTTATACACTGTGTAAACACCCTTGACTTTTCAAATGGAATCTTTTTCTACGAAGCATTTTACTAAACAACAAAAAGGAATGTTTCTTTTAACGTAAGCGGTGACAACGACCTTTCTGCTGCCACGAGTATTATTTGTTCTTTGGATTCCTTAAAAAGTCATAATGTTTTTCAAGGAAAATAAATACCATATACTTTTTTATGTATTTTGGTATTGAAAATGGTTGTGATAATTGTTTTTTATGTCAATATATTTATGTGATATATAGTGATTGAAATGTGGAAATGTTTTCTTTCCTTTATATTTGTTTTATGTGTTATGATATTATAATGGTACTTGGACATTTGGCGGGTGATTACATGATAAACCAAATGACGGGTGGTGCCATGATAAACAAGGATGGGTGGTTATGTTATAACCTGCAATGCATTGGGTATGGAAGTCGTCCGTATGGCTATTCCAATTAGTGATATGTGTGGAAGTTAACAGTATGGTTATTCCATTTACGTATGTTTATGTCCCAATTTACCTTTATATGTTATTCATTCTTTACATGTGTAATCGTTTGGTTATAAAAGGGTAAATAGTTATCTTTTATTCAGTGAAGAGTATTTACTACTTCATAAAGGTGAAAAGTATTACTTATGTTAATGTATTCATGGTTTACCTGTTGTTTTGAAAAACAAATAGTTTTCCTTTTTTGTGTATCCCTTACTGAGTTTTTATGCTCATCCAATGTTTTGGAAATGTTTTTCACAGGACATAATGTGGAATAGGGTCAAGGATGGGATCAAGGAAAATTCATGCTATATTAAACTTGGAACTAGACAAGACTCTTTTTTTCAAGAGTTCTTGTTTTGTGATGAAAATGGAAAGTGAGTAGAAGTGTCAACTTCATATTTGAAATGAAATGTAACAGTCATGGTCTAATTCTCTAAAACTCTAAACCTGAAAGGTTCCTCAATGCGAATTATTTGTTTAATTCAATATTATGTAATTTTTTAAGGTTGGGTCCTTATAGTTGGTATCAGAGGTCAGTTTATATGACTTTAGGAGATTAGGGTATTGTTAAATTAATATCCCTAAATTAGTTAATGGTAATATTGAAATGATATAGCATTTACAGATTACCATGTTGCTTCACCTAAGATATTTCTGTGTTCAGAATGGTTTTGCGTAGAGGAACCAGGGAAGCTAGGTTGGGACGACATCAGGAGGAAGACAACCCTCCAATTCAGCAACCTGAGATGGTCAGAATCAGAACTGAACAGTTTGTTGTCGTGATGTCACAGTTGACTCAAGCTATAAATAGTGGTGGTATCCATGCATGAGATCATCCTGATCAACCGCAGATGAACATGTTAGTAGTGGAGAATTTCATTAGGCAACGTCCCCCATCATTCAGAGGAACATCTGACCCGGTGTTAGTAGAAGGGTGGATTAAAGCACTAGAAAAGATTTTTCATGTCATGGGTTGTTCAGAACATCAAAAGGTTGGTCTCGCTGTTTACCATTTTGAAGGTGAAGCTGATTAGTAGTGGTCGATGGTGAAAAATATCAGGGATAGTGATGAGATTGATGCTCTTGATTGAGATGAATTCAAAGGTATGTTTCTTGTGAAATATTTTCCTAAGGTGGTTCATCTTAGAATGGAAAAAAAATCCTAGAATTGAGGCAGGAGGATGACTCAGTGCTTGATTTTGAAGTAAAGTTCACTCGACTATCAAGGTATGCACCAAATTTCATCTGAGATCTTGATAGTAAGATAAAATGATTTTACTCATGACTGTATCCATGATATCGAAAATAATTATCCTTTCATGAGTTCAAAAGTTATGAAAAACTTGTTCGATGTATGGAGAAGGTGGAAATGGAGTTTGCCGAGGATTAGGTGTTCATTGACAAACAACAAGATAAGAGGTCCAGTTGGTAGGAAAATGGAAACAATTCATCAAAGAAGCTTGGAGGTAAGAAAATTAAATATCCAACTTGTGAGAAGTGTGGTAAAAAGAATCCTGGAGAATGAATATCAAAGTATGGAAAGTGCTTCTGGTGTGGTAATTCTGGTCATATTGCCCTTAACTGTAAAGAAGATGATCAAGCTGGAAATGAAAAGCCATCGGTAATCTGTTTTAAGTGTAATGAAATGGGTCATTATGCAAATGAGTGTCCAGAAAAGAACTCAACTGAGGGAAAGCAGCCAAACTAAAAGCATAAAGGGGTGGTGAAATCCTTTACAACTACTTCAACGGATGTTGGGCCATCAAACAAAGTACTATCATGTATACTATTTGTTTGTTCAGATTATGCCAATGTGTTGTTTGATTTAGGGTCTACACACTCTTTAATTTCAAAGAGGTTTTCTAATAAATTGGGAATTCCATTTCAATATATGAATACAGAACTTATGGTAAAAACACCTGGATAAAATGTTGAGACAAAAAGAAAACATAAGAACCTTCTTGTACTTGTGTGCAGGAAGAATATACCTACAAAAATTATTTTTTTGCCTCTAGTAGAGTTTCATGTTATATTAGGCATGGATTGGCTGTCTATTTATCATGATAAGATTGACTGCAGAGCTAAAGAGGTTTCATTTTAGAAATATTTACAGTTTGTGTACAAGAATGAACCCTTGATTTTGATAACATATTAGGAAGCTGAAAAACTAGTAAAAGATGGAAATAAATGATACCTTGATAATATTGTTGAAAATAAAGAAAGTATTGAGATTAATGATGTGCTAGTGGTAAATGAGTATCATGATGTTTTTCCAGATGATTTTCCTAGTATTATACCTGATCGCGAAGTTGAATTTACTGTTGACTTAGATCCTAATGCTAATCCAATTTTGAAACACCCTTATCTAATGGATCAAATAGAAATTTTAGAGTTAAAGAAGATATTGTAGGAGTTATTAGATAAAGGATTCATTCGACGTAGCACATCACCATGGGATGATCTTATCTTATTTGTTAAAAATAAAGATGGTTCAATGAGACTTTTCATTGATTATAGAGCACTGAATAACATCACTATTAAAAACAAGTATCCTTTGCCTCATATCAATGATTTGTTTGATCAGCTCCTGGGAGCTCAGTATTTTTCGAAGATTTATTTGAGGTCGGGGTACCATCAATTGAAAGTAAAGGAAGCAGACATTCCGAAGACCACATTTTGTACTAGATATGGCCATTATGAATTTGTAGTTATGCCTTTTGGTTTAACCAATGCACATGCTATATTCATGGATCTTATGAATAGAATTTTCCATGAGTTCTTGGATAAGTTTGTGGTTGTGTTCATTGATGATATTTTGGTTTATTCTAAAATTAAAGAGGAAAATGAAATTCATTTAAGGGTGGCTTTGAAAATATTAAAAGAAAAGAAACTGTATGGAAAATTCAGCAAGTGTGAGTTTTGGTTGCAAAAAATTTCTTTATTTTGTCACATTGTTTCAAAAAATGGCATAATAGTTGATCCTTCTAAAACAAAAGTTGTTGAAGAATGACCAAGACCCACAAATATAATCAAGATTCATAGTTTTCTTGGTTTGGCAGGTTACTACTGAAGGTCTGTTGAAAAGTTTGCACGGTTATCTAGTCCAATGACTAAGTTAACTCGAAAAGGTGTTAAGTTCATCTTGAAAAAAGAATGTGATGATTTTTTTCAAGAATTGAAAAGAATATTAGCTAATGCTCTAGTTTTGGCACTGCCTTCCAGAAATGGTGAGTTTTTTATTTATAGTTATTCTTCATTGAAAGGAATTGGATGTGTCCTTATGAAGAATGATCAGGTAATTGCTTATGCTTCACGTCAGTTGAAACCTCATGAGTTAAATTAACCTACACATGATTTGGAATTAGCTACTGTTGTTTTTTATTTAAAAATTTGGAGGCATAATTTGTATGGAGTAAAATGTGAAATATATACTGACCACAAAAGTTTAAAGTATATATTCACTTAGAAAGAATTGAGCATGAGATAGAGGAGATGGCTGGAATTAATCAAAGAATAAGATTGCACGATCCATTACCATCCGGGAAAAGTAAACAAAGTGGATGATGCTTTGAGTCATAAAAGTAATGCTTCATTAACCATTTTACGTTTGAAACAAGATCCTTTGGTTTTTGATTTGATGAACTTTGACATAGAATTTGTTGGTGTAGGAAATTCTTCTGTTTTGTTTCAGGTGTTAGTGAAATCGTCTCTACCAAACAGAATAAAGCAAGTGCAGAAGGAAGATAGTGAGTTACAAAAAAAGGTAGAGTTGGATCAGAAGGGTAAGTTGCCTGATTTTAATGTTGATAATGATTGTGTTTTGAGTTTTGGGAAGAGATTATGTGTGCCCTATGATTCACAGTTGAAGAATGAGTTGTTATGTGAAGCTCATAGTTCTTCATTTTCAGTTCATCCTGATAGTAATAAAATGTTCAAAGATCTTCCATAGTATTACTGGTGGGATGGAATGAAAAGAGATATTTCTGATTTTAATATGAAGTGTTTGACTTGTCAATAGGTTAAAGAAGAGTGGCAGTTACCGAAAGGGATTCTTTAGTCTTTACCGGTGCCAGAGTGGAAATGATAAAATATATCCATGGACTTTGTTGTGGGATTACCGAAGAAATCTCAATGTAATAATGCAATCTGGGTTATATTGGATCGATTGACTGAATCTGCTCATTTCCTTCCTATTATAGATACGTTATCTCTAGATCAACTTGCTCAGTTGTATGTTAAGGAGATAGTCAGGTTGCATAGTGTTCAACTCTCCATTATATCTGATCCTGATCCCAGGTTTAATACTAACTTTTGGAAAGCTCTTCTGAATTCGTTGGGTACTGAATTAAATTTTAGTACAACTTTTCATCCTCAATCAGATGGACAGTCAGAATGATCAATTCAGACCTTGGAGGATATGCTATGTGCTTGTTCACTAGATTACCAGGGAAGTTGGGACCAACATATTTCTTTGGTTGAATTTTCTTATAATAATAGTTTTCATTCCAGTATACAGATGGATCCATTTGAGACATTATATGGAAAGCATTGTCGAACTCCAGCTTTTTGGGATGATGTAGGTGAAAGGAAGCTGATGAGACCATAATTTGTATAAGAGATGGCAGAGAAAGTTCAGTTGATTCAGAAGCACATGAAAACAGCTCAGAGCATATAGAAAAGTTATGAAGATAACCGGTGGAAGGATATTTCTTTTAAGGTTGGTGATCACATCTTTCTCAAAGTTTCTCTATGGAAAAGTGTGATGCGTTTTGGTATGAAGGGAAAGTTGAGTCTGAGGTTCATTGGACCATATGAAATCTTAGAGAAAGTTGGATTAGTTGCATACAGAGTGGATTTGCCTCCAAGTTTATCCCAGGTACATATTGTTTTTCATGTTTCGATGTTGATAATTTATATGACAGATCCATATCAGGTTTTGAGTCCATAGGTAGTTCAGTTGGAAGAGATTCTATCTTATGAAGAACAACATGTCCAGATTCTTGACCGAAGAGAGAAAGTGTTGCAGAATAAGGTAATTCGCCAGGTAAAGATTTTGTGGAAAACCCATTTGGTTGAAGAGGCAACGTGAGAATCTGAAAATTCTATGAGGGATAAATACCCCCACTTATTTTGATAAGTGAATAAAAATTACAAGGATGCAATTTCCAAAAGGGGAGAAGGATGTAACATCCCAGGTAAATGAAGAATAAGAGATTTTTTCATTTATTAATATTTGTGAATTAAATATTAATTTTACTTTAAAAGAGTTGCTATGCTTGATAGCGTACACGATACACAACAATGAGTTTCTTTGAAATCTTACATTGCATACTAATAATATAATATAATTATTTTAAATGGTAGTTAACTCTTAGCTGTTGCATTGGAGGAAATGAAAAAAAATAACTACAATATTATTATACATGTTTGTTAAATGTATTTACATTTATCCAATAAAAGTTAGAGGCTTAAAATGTGAATGAATCTAATTTTAAGCATAATTTACATTAAAAGGTCGATTTTTTGCCTTTTAATGGAGAACCCTATTTAAATATATTTTTGGTCACCTTGATACATTCTATTTGACCAAATAAAAGCATTAATTAGAGTGAGGACATTAAAATTTAATTTATGTAAATTTTTGGAAATTTTATGATAAAGTTCATTTTTTAATGAATAGTGAAAATTATTGTATTTTAATTCAAAACTGCGTTTTAATCAAATTTATTTATATGGTGAGATTATCTTTTTAATTGGTTTTAAAGTGTAATTAGAATATATTTTTACCATTTAATCCAATTTTGGTCATTGGAATTAATTTCACTTTAAAAGTGGACATAAAAAAGTGTCAATCTTTTGGTAGTTATTGTTTTTTAAAAACACGCTATTTGTTTTGACAACAGGAATTAGTTTTAAATTAATTAATGCAACTTGTATGTTTTGAATTTGGAAAAAGAGACATCATTTTTTAATTTGGAATATCAAATAATGCTTATGTAAAGACCCAGAAATTTCAAGGGAATTTTTTTTTCTTAAATTTTCTTTGGGATTTTACAAGAACACAGTTTCTGACGGCGCCTGATTCCGAGGCCCGGTGTGCCCGGAATTAATTTCTGAAGTTTAGCTCAGGTACGTTCAGTGAATGAACGAGCGGGTTTTTCTAACTTTTGAACCGGTGCTCGGAATCTAATTCCGAGGGCACTGATGGAATCACAGCGCCGATATTTGCTCAGAAATGCCTTTTCTGGAGTTGCGTTTGCTCGGGTGTGGTTTTTAATTTTTTGGGGTTAAGTTAAGAAATAAAATAAAGTGGTGAGAAAACTTTATTTTATTTCACTTAAAGCCACTTAAAAGCCACTTAAGCTAAGTTAAGCGGATAGGGTGGAACCCAAAATATCCTACCCACTTAGTAGGATATTTGTGAGGTGGGGCCCACACGAGCCCCACCGTTTCTTTCCTTATAAGTAACGCACCCGCAACCCTCCTCTTTAATGAAGTCAACCGTGCGTTTTTCTGGTTAAGAAATGCCTCATTAATTGGGCAGTTAAATCGTTACAATTAATTCATTGAATTAATTGTTCGTTTCTTTTCTTTTGAAATTTAAACGTGTCATGTGCGTTAATAAAATAAGATAACTCTTATTTTATTTCTGTTGGAACTTGTGGCGTGGAGAGGATTTGATGGAAATCGTTCTTCTTCGATGAAGAACGCGAAGAACGCTCCGACCTCCAACGAAGAACGCCAAACCCTCGGAGATCGACGACGCGACGCCGTGTACCGCGACGTCAACGACGCTTCTTCCGCGACACACCTTCCACGACGTTTCTTCCGCGACGATCCTCTTCTTCCGCGACGGTTAATTCCGCGACAAACTCGCGTTCGACGATAATGCTTGAGGTAGGGAATTATGTTTGAGAATGATTTTATTCCCTCATTTCTTTCATTCTAATGAAAACAAGGAAACACGGATCAAATTTTTATCTAGTTGATCCGTACACGTTTTCCATGCGGGTTGGGAATTTTTGTTGCGGGAAGTTCTGGGGGCTTATTTTATTTTTGATCGTGATCTCATCTGTCGCCTTTCTTGGTTTCATTTTGGGCCGCCTGTTATCATACTAACGGGGGGAGGTCGGACCGCACAAACATGGCCGACCCTCCTTCCCCCCTTATTGTTTGAGTTTGTTGCGGCACGTGAAAGGCAGCGCGGTGCCGTTGCACCACACAAAAATGAGAAGAATGAACACGGCAAAGAAGCGTGGAGCCGTCGCGCGGTGCCGTTAGGGCCGAACGAAACCACGGGCGGAGTCAGGGCCGAGGAGGAGATTTGAAGACCCTACGTTTTGTTGTCGAAGTGCGGATCGATGGACGATGGTGAGGTGGGCCGCGAAGGCATTTTGAAGGCTTTGCAGCGAAGGTCGGGTCCTGGGATGATCTCTGGCGAAGACCGCAGGCGAATCAAACCACCCGAGCGCGTTTGGTGGTCTGCGGAAGCCCCTGCCGGCACCCCACGCCGGCGCGGAGGCGCCGGAGGTCGGAGGTGGTAGCGGTTAGGGGCGGCGGCGCCCGGCGCGCCGCCGGAAGAATCCGCCACGGCTGAAGCCGCGGCGACGAGCGCCGGTCCCGCGGCCGCGCGAGACTGCGGGGAAGGGACGCGGCCTTGCGCCGCGTCCGGTGACACAGAGCAGCCCCCGTGCGGGGGTGGGGTGGGGGGCTCCTTTGGCGCAGCCTCTCGGCCAGCGCCGGGCCGCGCCCAGTCGGGTTGACCCAGTTCGGGCCGACCCTGGGGGGGGGGGGGGGGGTTGGGCCGGGTCGGTCCGGGCCTAGACCCCCCGTTTTCGGACCCCTCATGGTTTTTTGCTCATATCTTGAGATGTAGACCTCCTATCGATGCACCATCAGTGGTGATGAGACCCTTGGATCGAGACGGTCATTTCGGTATATTACACTCAAGTTTTCAGAATACTTTGGGTTCGGCCGGGTTGGTTCGGATACGAAACCAACCGGGCACTCGGAGCGGAAACGCTTATATCTTGAGTTCCGGGCGTCCGATTGATGTGCCGTCGACTTTGTTGGTTTTCTCTGGATGAGACGGAACTTTTGGCTTACTCAGCTCGAGGTTTGGATGCTGTCGGAGTGTGGTCGGGTTGGTTCGCTCAAGAAATCCAACCTGGCCCTTGGAACTAAAAAGCCAATAACTCACAGACCGGGCGTCCGATTGAAGCACCGTCTGTCTCGTTGATTTCCTCTTGATGAGACGGAACTTTTGGCATCCTTCGCTCGAGTTTTGGTTGCTGTTGGATAGTGGCCGGGTTGGATTGTACCCAAAATCCAACCGGGCCCCTGGAACGAAAAAGATGATATCTTTCAAACCGAATGCCCGTTTGACGAACCGTCAGCGGCGTTGGTGATCACATTAAGAAACGTTCCCTTTGTGTATACCCTATGAGAGTTTGGGGTACAGTTGAGATACGGCCAGGTTGGTTCGCACTCGAAACCAACCGGGCCTCTAGGACGAAAAGGGTAGTAATTCACAGACCGGACGTCCGATTGACATACCGTCTGTTGCGTTGAGACCCCTATGACGAGGCGGTACTTTGAGATAATTCTTAGTGGGACTTTGAGATACTTGGAGTATCGACCTGTAGCTCATGGAGCAGACCCTCCCAGAGACGATCGTGCGGAGTACGGAGACCATATAGCCCACTGAGACCTGACGACTGCTTGACCGACTCGACTTGGAGTGAGTCGACTAGCCCAGTGGACGGAGCACAACTTTGCGAGGTGCAGACCCATGGCAGATAGAGCACTACCTGTGTGATTGTTCAGACCCGCGGTACTCGTCTGGAGAGTACCTCTACTGGCTACTAGGGGGTGTACACTACTGTGTTTGGGTGGCATACCCCGGTGGGAAGCACTACTGTGTTTGGGTGGCTGACCCGCGGTACTCGACAGGAGGAGTACCTCAGCAGTCTTAGGTTAGTGAGCAGTACCTCGGAGTCGTGACAGGACCACTGTACACTCCATAGACGGGGCTCTTCAGCAGTTACAGTTTCGATAATGAAAATCCTGGTTTGAGCTGAGACTTTTGACCCCTGTGTTTACCTCATGATTGAGATGGGTCACTTGATAACTTAGGTATATGTATGGGCATATACCTGGGTAGTGGTTATCCATTGATTTCATGATCTTTGTGTTTCCTCATGATTGAGATGGGTTACTTGATAACTTTGGTATATGTATGGGCATATACCAAAGTAGAGGTGATCTGTTGAGATATTCTTTGTGGTTATCCTTGTTGGTTTTAGTGAGAACTTGAGGGTATCGGGGTCCCTACTGAGTATCTTTATACTCACCCCTTCATGGGCTATGCCCACACCACGTTTTTTTGGTTACAGAAGACAGGTAGTGCTGACGGAGGCTGAGTGATCGAGGACTGAACGGTACCCGGAGGTAGACCACACGACGAGTCAGTACCCGGAGGTGGACCACACGACGAGACGACACACGGAGGAGGTTAACGGGTGAGAGAATTGTGGAGGCTATATGTACCTACCCTTCAGGTAGGATCCGTGGTGGATGACCCAGGAGCTGCACTGTCTGTACCTACCCTTCAGGTAGGATCTGAGGACGACGACCCAGGAGCTGCTTCCTTTCTTCCAGTTGTTGTCTTTTTCTGTTGTACTTTGTTCAGTTATAACTATACTTCAGTTGGGTTTTTATTCTGGCCCATTTACTTTTCAGAACTTCTCTTTGTACTTAGTGTTTTACTTCCTCTTGTACTCTGTGGTGTTTTGTTTACTTTTATAAAGGCAATGCCTTCCCAGTTATCGGGATTTATGCCTTTGGTGCTAGTCTCCAGCCCCTGGCCTATGGAAGGCGGGCTTGGGGTAGTCACGGAATGGGCCCCGAGGATGGGTCGTGACAGCTTTGGCTGAATTTTTGGTATTTTTTTTGAAGAACTTCAATTTTTGATGAATAGTGAAACCACTTAGTAGTAGTTAAAAAACTGACTTTTTCATTTAAATAAAAATTTACTACTTCTGTGAGTTTAATTTAAAAAATCCAACATACATGGTTGTTGTTAGTAAGTAAAATGTGGTGCAATAAGATGAAAATAATTTTTGGTGAATAGTAACTTTTGACTTTTATTTACCACAGTTTAAGGTAAATAGGCAATTCAAGGTAAAAAGAATATTGTAATAATTCAAAATTACCTTAAAACTTGTCCTAGCCTTATTGGATGAGTAATGGCTGACCATCGGCATATTTGGATCTATTTTGGGACTCCATGGAGACACTTATAACAGATAATGACACTTTAGATTAATTAATTTTATGTAAAGGCAAGAATTACATAAAAAATCTTTTATTAAATTAATTTTTATATGGTGTTATATATGTAATATTATGGACTATGAATATTACCTAGAAATATAATAATATTTTCTACATCATTGTATTTTCTTTATAATTTTTAGACATCGAATAAATTAAATTATTTATGACACAATAATGATGCAGTGTTTACCTCATTAATAAATCATTTAAATAAATAAGATTATAAATATTAAAATAACATCCAAAACATGTCCAATTCTTATTGAATGATTTTATTTCGACCATGAGTCATATTATATTGGACTCTAATGATTTTTGGACCTTTTGAAACCGAATATCATTATATAATAAAATAATAGTTTCCCACTTTCCTAAAGAGCTCCTCCTCTTCCTTATAAAAGGAGACCACTTATAACCAATTCTTGACACCTCTCAAGCCTTTAGACTCGTCCAAACTCTACCCAATTAAGCTCCCTACATCCCTCTCCTACTCCTAGAAGGATTACCTTAGCCATAAGGAACTTCAAGAATTACTTTTGGTTAAAAAAAAGGAAGCTATCCAAATTAAAGGAGATTAAAGAACGATCGAGACAAGTCGGACACGAGACAAGGGGCTTTATCTGAATCTCCTTTCATTGAGGCACATTTTGTTTTAATACATTAATTTATTTAATATGCTATATAAAAAACCTTGAATTTTTAAATGGAATATTTTTTATGAAGCGTTTTACTAAACGATAAAAAGGAATGTTTCTTTTAACGTAAGCGGTGACAACAACCTTTCCGTCGTTGTGAGTATTATTTGTTCTTTGGCTTCCTTAAAAAGCCGTAATGTTTTTCAAGGAAAATAAATTACATATACTATTTTATGTATTTTGGTATTGCAAATGGTTTTGATAATGGATTTTTTATGTCAATATATTTAAGTGATATATTGTGATTGAAATGTTTCAATTTTTTCTTTCCTTTATATTTGTTTTATGTGTTATGATTTTATAATGGTACTTAGAAAATTTATGGGTGGTTACATGATAAACCAAATGACAGGTGGTGCCGTGATAAAACAGAATGGGTGGTTACGTTATAACCTCCAATGCATTGGGTATCGAAGTCGACCGTATGGCTATTCCAATTAGTGATATGTGTGGAAGTCGACTGTATGGTTATTCCATTTAAGTATATTTATGTCCCAAGATACCTTTATATGTTATGTGTTCTTTACATGGGTAATATTTTGGTTACAAAAGGGTAAGCAGTGATATTTTATTCAGTGAAGAGTATTTACTACTTCATAAAGGTGAAAAGTATTACTTATGTTAAAGTATTCATGGTTAACTTGTTGTTTTGAAAAACTAATAGTTTTCCTTCTTTGTGTATACCTTACCGAGATTTTTATGCTCATCCCAAGTTTTTGAAATGTTTTTCACAGGACATAATGTGGAATAGGGTCAATGATGGGATCATGGAAAAGTCATGCTGTCTTAAACATGGAACTTGACATGACTCTTTTTTTTCAAGAGTTCTTGTTTTGTGAAGAAAATGGAAACTGCCTAGAAGTGTATACTTTGTATTTGAAATGAAATGTAATAGTCATGGACTAATTCTCTAACACTCTAAAACTGAAAAGAACCTCAATGTGAATTATTCGTTTAATTCAATATTATGTAATGTTTTAGGGCTGGGTCCTTATAATGTGGAATAAAGAACATGACTCTATCCCAAACATAGTGATGAGTAGTTTGGAGTGTCTCTCATAAGACTTATGATATTATTTATATAACATAGACCTAGATTTAGGAGCAAGAAGAGAGGTATTGGATCTTATATATGAAGGCTTGTACGCATACTATTCTTATAAATGTTATCTTTCTATTATTAGTCAAAATATGAGTCATGTGTTTGGAAATTGTAGAATTATGCCACCATAACAGCCTCAAGTCATGTTCCAACAGGGAGGGATGACCATGCTCTAGAGGTGGTGTGACCTGATCCACCAGTGTTGCATCCTATAGTTCATCCTGTGACACCTCTTGAAAATCATGATCTAGGTGATATTGCTTTATTTTTGAGAGGGATTCATATGACTAGTGTGATCGATACAGGAAGATCTACTACCTTTTCCCCTCTATGGAATAGTGACACAATAGTTTCAGTATCGACATCCATCTACTTTCTTGAGGGATGGTATCCCCAAGACACTGAGTTATTTATTGAGACTATTATCTATATTTTATCATATATAGATACCTATTTATTGGATATTCAAGCTCATGATTCTTATTCATTGAGAAACTATCATAAATTGGTGGGATGTTCTAAACTAAGCAGGTCATCACTCAGAAAATATTTGATGGGATTTTCAATCTATTTCTATGACTAGTTTTCCCCAAAGACTTTGAAGGCTAACCAAGAACGAGAGTCTATACACCCGGAGTAGGGTACCTCATCTGTGATGGATTATTCAACTCGCTTTATAGATCTTCAGTACTGTTTACCTATCTATACTAGTGATGAGCCATCTAGGGTGAGATTATTTGAGGATGGGATCAAAAATCCTATTCAATCATAAATGAACAGATTTTGGTTAAATATTATGTCTAAAATTGTAAACCATGACCTTATTTCCAAATGTGACCCGAGGGAAGATAGAGGTACATATCAGAGTGGTCTAGATTCTTGACTCGGTGGAGTAATGTTTGGTGGAAGGAAGCATCACTTAAAGTCCCCTCTTGGGGGTATATCTAGTCTGAGTATACATACTGGTAGTTATATAGTCTATCACAAGTGTATAAATAAGGGTCACATGAAACCTCAGTGTGAGAGTGCCCCAATTAAGTATTGATCTTGTCGAAGGGTAGTCCATCTACATTAGGATTTAGAAAATTCTCTTAAGGGTCCAGTGATTGGGGATCCTAACTAACAACATGTCTTAGAGTAGGATCAGATGATTCACATCAGAAAGGGAGTTTGAGAATTACCAGCTAATCATGAAATAGATGTAGTCCAATTCTAGGGATCTAGACACTAGTTTCACAACACCGACAGGTAGTCTGGTTGTATCCTAGGGCCACAGACCAGCCCAGATATATACAGTAAATCTAATACATGAGGACTAGAGTACATGACCATATATTGGTTTAGGTATGATTTTAGTAGCATCTACCTAGGTATATGTGTTATTTGATACATGTTCATTCCATTCCTCTATATATGTAGTTATTTTTTAATGTTTTAGGGTTTACATTTATAATATCTATGGCATTGTGACTCTTAATACTCTGTTGGTAATTCGATCGAAGAGTGTACACCAGTGAAATAAATTCCCCTTGAGGTGGGTGGCTATAATTTTTAATGGGACCTTATTCTCTTATAGATGGCTGGTTTTGAAATCATTATTGGGATGGAATGGTTGGTTCCCTATAATGCTTATATCGATTTCTATCTCTGAAGGTTTTTATTCACAACAGTATAGGGTGATAGTTATATTCACATGGGTTAATGGTTTGTATTGTAAAGTTAATATGGAATATATCATCATTGGATGGGGAGAATGACAACCCAAATTTCTAGTCTTTATATGAATGATAAGTGAACACGTTACACTAACTTTTTTTCAAGTTATGGATCAGTTTAGTAACATCTTCCCATAAGAATTTTCTTAACCAACTCCTGAGAGAGAGGTAGAGTTTACTATTTATCAAATTCTAGGAGACGAATCAATAACCATTACTCCTTATAAGAAGGATATTATATGGTCAAAAGACTTCAATACGTAGCTAGTGAACTTAGAATCTAAGGGTTTTATATGACCTCGTACTCCTCCCTGTGGGTCACCAGTATTGTTCACTAAGAAGGAAGATGGAACCCATAGGATTTGGGTAGATTACTGAAAATTGAATCAGAATACTATGAAGAACTATTATGTACTACCTTGCATCGATGAACTCTTTAATCAACTCCATAGAATTTGGGTTTTCATAAAGATTGATTTTAGGTAGGGATATCATCATGTATGAGTTATGAATTTAGATATAACCCATACAAAATTTTAAAAAAGTTATGACCTTTATGATTATTTGGTTTTACCATTAAGGTTGAAAAAACCAACAATTTTTATAGATATGATGAATTAGGTCTTCCATCGATATCTAGATTCATTTTTTGTAGTCTTTGAGGAATAAATAATAGTATATTATTTCACTAGATACAACCATGTAAAACATCTTGAGATCATACTAAATACACTGAGAGAGCACCAAATACTTTCTAAACTAACAAAATTCCACTTTTGTATCGATAAGGTGAACATTAAGGGTTACATTATTTGAAAGATAGGATTATCTATCAACCTAGATAAGGTGAGAGCTATGGTTACCTCAGAGTATCCCAAGAACATTTTTGGAATAAATATTATCTTAGGGATTTATTTATATTAATTTCACATAATTCAAGGATTTTAAAAACTAGAAGAACCTATCACATGCTTGATTAAAAATGGTAGGAAGTTTATGTGTTATGAAACATGTAGAAAATCCTTTCAGGAGTTTAAAGGGAGATTGAATTCATCACTAATCTAGAATTATGAGTTGGGTAGAAGCTGTACTGTTTATTATGATGCGTTAAGCATTGATTTGGGAGTATTTCTTACACCGAAAGAGAAATTCATGGCATACGTGTCTCGATAGTTGAGGTTACATAGGTGGAATTACCTGAAACATGATCTCATGTTAGTAGTTTTAGTTCACAACATGAGTTGTTGGAGGAAGTACTTTCTTTGATAGCGGGTTGTGGTGTTTATAGACCCCAAAATACTTAAATATATTTTCAAAATGGGTGATTTTAATATCTACATGAGAAAGCGTGTTGAATATCCAAAGTAATTTGGCTATGACATTTCCTACACACCTGTCAAAGGAAATGCAGTTCGTGATGATCTAAGAATAAATACTCATACACAAACAATTTAAGAATCTATTAGTGAGTGAAAGCTTATGATTTTTTTTCTAAGATGCATTTAGGGGTGCTGAACTATCATGGAAATCCAATGCTCACATCCTATTCAATGAACTCCTGGCCCTTAGATAAAGTGAAGAGAAAGAAGCGGTGGGATCCTAAATGCTTGGTCCTAAGGGAAACCATTTTATGTGGAGACCCAACACCAGGTTGGATCATTGATAATAATGAGATTTTGTACATTCATGTACGTTTATAGGTTAATGGAGACATGTGAGAGGAATTGATATGGGGATATCATTATTATAATTAGGAGGAACACCCCAGGATTACTAATATGTATTATTATTTACGCCGCCAATGATGGTGGACGAGGATGAAAATATATATAGCTATATTTGTAACTCGGTGTTCCACCTGCTAGCAGGAGAAAGTAGAATAGAAGTGACCAGTAGGTATTTTAAAATAGTTTCCATTTCTAGAGTGGAAATTGGATGTTTCCACCATGGAATTTGTGACCAGATTACCAAGATCCCCTCATGGAAATGATGCAGTATGGGTGATCCTCAACGAGATAACAAATGAAACACAATTATTGCCCACCAAGGAGAATTTTTTAGTGGATGATATTTGAAGGCTATATATTCAGGATATTATAAACCTTCATGGAGTCTATAGACTATTTTATTATACAGAGATACCCTATTTACTTCTTAGTACTAGAAAGAGTTGTAGAGGGCTTATATGGTAGGATATGTCGGTTACCTCTGTATTAGTTAGAGAAAGGGGAGGCAGTGCTACTATGACCTCATCTCATTTAGATGACTTTAGAGATAGGTCAAATAATTAGGAAACAAAGGGATACAACTCAGTCTAGGTATAAATTTAATGGTGTCCACTATCAATGACCTTAATATTTTGTGGTTGTTAATAGAGTATTATTGTGTGTTCTAACTAGATTGGTGAATCGATAATTAAGATTGAATGGTATGTTTTTGCATTGTTTTGTTAGAAATTTTTAGGTTTTAGAGAGGGTCAGAACAATGTCTTATAAAATAGAACTCCCATAGAGATATAGGGACATTCATGATGTTTTTCATATTTTTTAGCTACATCATTATTACTCAGACTCATCTTGCATTCTTTATCTAGAAAACAAATGTTTTAGAGGTTAATTCTTCTTTTGAAGAGAACCCTATTCATATCATGGACTAAATAATAAAGGATCTCTGAGGTAGGATAGTTACTATGGTATTGGTAAAATAAAAACACTACCATGTACAAAACTGAACCTAAGATAGGGAGGATAATGTACATGCCTAGTGGCCCAAAATTTTCTGAGACAATGTTTTACCACCCTCAAAAGGTTAACTTGAGAATGAGTTGACTTATGTGGGGGAGCCCGTAACACCCAAAATTTTCTATTTAAAGTACAAAACCTTTAATTTTCCGTTTTGGTCATTATTTTTGACCATATAAATGTTCCTAAGAGTACAAGAAATAATTTAGGAGCATTAAAAGCTTGTTCGGAGACCAGAGAAAAGGTTTTTGGGAAATATATACGAGGCACATGATTGGAACATAGTTATCAGTTACTGTGTAGCTCAACCATGTGACCCATATATAAGGGGATCATGATTTGATAAAATGTGAGAGGGTGAAAACATGTATTTTTGAAAAAAATAGAGTTTTTCCAAAGGGGATCCTCATGGGATGTGTGATGTTTGAAAAAACATGCACCTAACATACATGGGTAGTTCCTTTTAGGAAGTATGCCAGCATAGTTTGCATATATTTTTTCCAAAATGTGAATCTAGACAAATTGAACTCTTTTAAAAGGAATAAATTTACATTTTTATCCTATTTCATTATAACCCACTCACATATTTTCTCCTTCTTTCTAGGTACAACATCCCTCCACCATGAGAAATCCTCCTTCCATTATAATCTATCATTTAGGGACAATCCTCCTGCTGATCTTTGATTTATTCACCATCTATCACATTGTAATAATATTGGTGAGAGATTCAACCATTTAAATTCCTTCTTTAGTTTATCGTTTCATCATAAGTGCTATTTCTATGATTGTTAATATGCTGTATTTTTAGGTTATTGGTATTTTTCTCTATCTTCTATCATTCCATCCTAGATCTTAGGCCGATACTGAATGAGTGTTACTCTATCTCCATAAGGTTTATAGTCAATACCTTTTACCTAAAAGTATTTTTTCTTATAAATTATTGGCACTATTCCACACACCAGACCTTTCATATGTAGCCCATAAATTTTTTAATATCTTAAATTAATTGCAGAACTTGAATATGATTCCATCAAATAACCTTGACTAGGTTGGAGGTTATCAAGATTAACCCAAACCACCTTAGAGGTGGTTTCATTTATCTACACCTAAACTAAAACCTCCTCCCTTGGCATGTGGGATTTCCACCTGGTAGTGAAAGTCCTATGTAAATTAAATGAGATATTGAATGGATGAATAACTCTTTTTTCATATCATAAAATTTTAAAAAAGTGTTAAAATGAAAAGTTTAAAATAGAGACATTTTAATGAGATGGATGATCTCTTGGATGAAACCTATTATACAGATCATTTTATTTGGTAATGGAAATAACATTGAACCTTAACCTTTTTATATAAGTTGCTTGATATTGTACATCATAGTATAGAACCAATGATGGGTAATTTTATATGGAACTAACCTTGATTACTAGTATAAAACCAAAATGGAAGATTTAGGTATAGAACCTGCAACTCATATATCTATGTTTTCCAATATTAGGATGCCATAAACATGGGCCATAGGTTCTTAAACCATATTGGGATGCATTATTTTTGATCACCTTGGAAACGTTCCATGGTATTGAGGAGGACACCTTGGTCATTCACCTTAGGTCGAGGCCCATGTAGGTCTGAAACTTAATATGTATGTGGCTCATATAGAATCTAGTAGTTACTAGAATATTTTACTTTTATGTGTCAACATTCAAATTTTTTATCCTTCTCTTAGTTAAATCTTGTATTCTTAGACTTTCTTAAATATGACATTCATTTCACATCCTTATATGTTATACCAGTACATGGTTACTGTTTTTATACAATGGTTGGAATTATTATTGAAATCATTGGTGGAAGCCTACTGATTATATCTCACACCTTGTTCGGGCCACCATTTGGTACCCAAAAAAACTTCATCGATACAGGTAGGGATAAGTGAAAGCTCCTGGTTATGGATTCATTATTTATTCTAATAATAAGAGCTTAAGATCACAGAACTAAGCCTAGGATCGTCATTATTAGAGATAGTTTTTTTTTGATATTTTGTTATTTTTTTATAGATATACTATATTGGATGCCTAGTGTCATGCACTTGAGTTTATTTTTGTATAATATCTTGACATTAACATCATTTTGTATACATTGATGACAATAAACATTCAGTATATTTAACTTATATGGATGATTATTCTTTCTTTTGTTATGATTGGTCTTTTTATTTTTTATACTATTTATTTTTTTATCACTACTATTGTGCTACATTGTGATAATGGTAGTATAGTATCTACACCATACCAATACAGAACCTCTTTTCTATTCATCATTAATTAGCATATGGGGAGGTATAATTGAAGAGACGTGGCCAACTTGGTTTGGTTACATACTAGTGAAGCAGTTCTGGGGAATTACAATAGTCTTGTTCTTTAGAACTTTTTCTCTACGATCCAACATATTTACCAGCTATTTTTAATAGGAAATATCGTGCTCTAGTGTTACAACCTCTATGTTTAGTTTATGTTAAGGATCAGGTATATACTTCCTCAGGATACATATATGTAATACATCAAGAACTTAAGGGATGTTTGGTGGAAGTACCAAGCAATATTCAATTGTCACCAATCGATTAAGAATATTTATGGGGCCAATATAACTAGGGATCAACTTTTACTTATTTCGAAATACCAGAAACTTATTCCATAGAGAATTCTTTAGGAAAACATTTTCACCAACTATGAATTCCAAATTTCACTAGAATTTGATAACAAACCATTTTTTCAATACTGAGCTTCTTTAATGTGCAGTTAAACGATTTTAACCTTTTTAATCATTTACTAACCTTACTCAGGTTGCAATAGCTTGATTTCTCTAACTTTATCTTAGTATAATGGAGTTATAAACATTATTCCATTTAGGTATTCATAAAGAACAATCTAAATTATTATGTGAAATCTATTCTTATAATTTAATTTTATTAGAGGGAGGTTTTGATCCCAACCAAAATTAAAATCCACTGAACAAAGTCTCAAAATTTTCTCCATATTTTGAATGGTTCTCTCAGACTGAACTTACATCAAAAAATTCTAAAGAATACTAAAATAAAAATATTAATCCATATCTTTTTGGATGATTTTCCATAACCTTGATGCAAACCTCAAATTACTACAAGGTAAAACAGAATGTGGTAGTCCATGAAAACTTACCACTTACTTAATGTATATTCTAGAAATATGGTCAATAGATAAATATTACAAAATTATAAAGGAGATCAATTTCAACCAATAGATAATTTTGAACCTTTGATGTTTTGGGGAGTCTAATTAAGAAATACAAGGTGATGTCTTCCTATTTCAATTCTGGTATGGGTAATGGTTGTTATATCCCCTATGAATTATATATCTTAGTCTTAAATTGATTTCCAAATAATAAATAAGATACACACTCTATATTATTTCTCTTTATGTTGTGCCACCATAAATACTCTTTTAGATATATATAAATATTCAAGCCTCTAGGATGAATAGATAATTCTAAACTATGAGATTTATCCAACACCCCTTTCATCAAATTGGAATGGAAGAAACACATACATGGTTCATGAACCATATAATTCTATCAAAATAAAGTTCTAACTTAGGAAAAATTTTCACCTTCATTTGTAACTTTATATATACCTTCTTAACCTCTTTAATCATCATTTGGATAGATGGTTGAACACTCATTTGAGGAAGAAAATATTTCTCCCATTCCAAATTTTTTTAGCTCCACCCTTTTTGAAATCTAGAAATATTAGATCCTTTGTAATATTCATCATAGATAAACAATCCTAATCTTTTCAACTCAAAGAATCTGCTACCTTGTTCACTTTCCTAGGGTAGTAATGTATTTTGAAGTCATAATATTTAATTAACTCTAACCATATTTTCTGGAGAATATTCAACTATTTTTGACTAAATATAGACTTCTTACTTTCAGGATCATTATATATGTCACACATTTATTTATAAATATAATTCCCCTATATATTTAATGTAAATTTTACTGAATCTAATTCCAAATTTGGATTTGGGAATTTTTTCTCATGAACTGTCAATTGATGTGAGGTATATACTATCACCATATAATTCTTTCTGAGGATGAATCTTAGTCCTTTATTTAATGAATAACTATAGATCACACACCCTTCTATACTACTGGGTAGTGTAAGCATTAGTGCATTGAATAAACATCTGTTCAGTTCCTTGAAATTTTATTGACATTCATATATTCAAAGAAACTGGACTCTCATTAGAGTTAACATGGTGAGTCGATTTGATACCCTTAATAAATAATTTACAATGATCCAATAATATCCTTACAAACCAAGAAAAATATGGATATCAGTAATAGTGGTTGGTCTGAGCTAATGTTCTTAACTTCCATCTTTGATGGATCCACTGATATACCCTCACATGAAACTTTATGACCCAAAATTAAATCTTTATATAGAAAAAATTTGCACTTGATAATTTTTCATAAATAATATATTTCCATATGGACATTAGTACAATCCTCAATTTATCTTCATGATCATCCTTGCACTAGAAATATATAATAATATCATCTATAAAGACTACCACAAACTGATCACGGTAATATCTAAAGACTATTTATTAAATCTATGAATATAATAGGAATAATGGAATGTGAAAATGGAATCAATATAAATTCATAGTTTCTATACCTCATAAAAAATTATTTCTTTGGTATGTATTCACTTTAGACCCTCAATTTATAGTATCTAGTTAAAAGATCAATCTTTTAAAAATATTTAGATAATCATAATTGGTCAAAAAGATCATCAACATGGGGAAGAGTATACTTATTCTTTATTATTATCTTGTTAAGTCCCCGATAATCATCGTTGAGTCACATTGATCCATGTTTCTTCTTAACAAAAAGAATAGGTGAACCCCATGGTGACACACTTTTCTGAATTCATCCCTTATCAAGATTCTCCTAGTATTTCTTCTTCAATTCCTATAACTCAATCAAGACCATTCTATATGGATTGTTTCTAGGTGTAACACTAGGTATGAGTAATTTTGAAAACTGAACCTCATGATTTAGTGGAATTATAGGGAACTATTTAGGAATGACATCAAAAAACCTCCACACAATAGTACTATCTTCAATATTGATTTTATCCACAACCATCTGAGATAAATAAAATATTTTAATCGGAATCAGGAGCCAAAAAATATATGTAATTTCTAATGGAAGACTGTATTTGTCCTCACATCAATAGAAGATCATAGGTTGGTTAGGAATATAAAATGTCACTTATCTTCCTTTGAGATTAACATGGTATTTATATAATTAAGGACAATCTATGACAAAATAACATCAAATTAAACTAGAGAGAGAATAATGAGATTTATAGGAAGCAGATTCCCATAATGTTCAATTAGAGAAGAATCATATACTTGAGATGTTATCATCATACCTTTGTGATTTTTTTATTAATTAAACATATTATCATTGAGGTGGTATTGTTATACCCATTAAAAATTATTTATATATAAAAAATTTGGTATATATTGAATAAAATACACATTTGATGTTTTAGAGTTGATGATAAGTGTACCATTCACCAATTCATTCTCATAGCCCAAATTAGTAATTGTTCTCGAACGTAATTTACTTTTTTCTCTAGGATTAATAGGTTTTTGATGTTGATCAACATAATTAATATTTTAATTTGAGAACTGGTTAGTATAGTTCCATAATCCTGGCATTCAAAACATTGTACTGTGGGTGGTACATTTTTTTGAACTTTTTCACTTTTCCTATCACTGATTGGAATATTTAAATTACATAAACTTTATATTTATTAATATAATTATTTTCCAAAAATTAAATCATTTACTAGACCCCTTACGATAATGTCATCTATGTTTCCTTCCACACTACAATCATAAAAGAAAGATCATATTCTTCTCTCAAAGATTTGTATTATTATAATTTCTTTTGAATTACATCTTTATTTTATTATCAAATTAATGAGATTTATGGGTAGCTCCAATATATATTTCTACCTTGATAGAACATTATATGATTTCAACATATCTCATGAATTCTCTTTTGGAAAAAACCCTTTGGAGAATTGATTTTAATCCATTGTTGAATTGATCAATCATTATTTTTGGTTCAATTATAATACTTGAAGCGTACCTCACATGTCTTGTAAGATTTTACACATCTGTACTAATTGATTCATCATCCTTTTAATTTATCTCAAGTAATTACTTCCCTATTTTCATATAAAGAATAATAGGAAAGTACTTATTTAAAAATAAACTTCTAAACACTTCCCACTCTATATAGTTTGTTTTTTTATGTTGCCACATGATCCTCATGAAATTCCACCTCTAATATAATCCACCTTACAAATAATAAATGGGAAAAATAAAATTTTCAAGATTTGAACACTATAGAATGAAAAATTTATTTTCATTGGTATTAATCCATTGATAAGAAACTAGTGGATCATCAAAGACACAAAAATAAGATGGATGGTTACTCATTAAAGACTCAATATTATACTGTTCTCTTATTTTCTCATCTGTAATCTCATCATGAATCATGGTTTGAGAGAGTTGTGTCAGTATAGATATTATTTATTTTTTATTATATATCCCATGACATTTGGTTTCATAGGAGGATAATAATTTCATTTTCCATCACATTCAATATTAACATGGTTCTTTTTGGTTCCTTCTATTTTTTGGAATCAATAGCACAGTATGAAAAATAATAATCATAGTGGGAATTGATATAATAATGCAAATAAATTATTGGATGTATAAATATTGACACCTTAATTTCAATCTAGGAAACCTTAGTTTTATTCTAGTTTATCCATGATAATAATATATTCAAATCCATAATAATGTTTCATAAAGAAAATGTGAATATATGCCACAACTGAATCCACATTCTAGTATCCAAACAATGATATATTTTCTAGGAAAACTAGAATCCTTTCCAGATAATATCTTTGGATGTTATCACATACTCAGGCTTATCTTAAGGGTTCCCACTAAATTATTTCTTATCCTAGTTTCCATAAATTATTAATCTTTTTATTGATACTAACTATAGTGAAACACCCCAAAATTCGAAAGTACAACTTTTATTCAATAGTGGTTATGATAGGAAACACCATGTGTAAAAAGGGAATATATTAACCCAATACATTTAAATATTAAATAAAAACAATATATTCTATATATTGTAATGTATGAAAAAATAATTTAACTTTAATTTCACACATGAGATACCTTGATAGCTTTTGTTACACGCAAGAGTGACCTTCCTCGATAGCTAGCATTATACGCAAGACCAAGGTTCACCAAATTACAATGTATTATTAAAATATTATTATTTAATATAATATGATATAAACTAGACATTATTTTATAATTTATGAATATTATTAACTAAATTAATATTTTTTTTGTTTTATACAAATATAAAATGAATTCATTGGTTACTAATTAAAGGTAAATAGAAATAAGAACCAATTGGATATAAAAAGAAATATTATTATTTTTATGCTTCTAATATATTTTTCTCTTTATAAACATAATTAATTACAATTATTAAATGATTTTAATGAAATATATATTTGATATATTTAATCAAATATTTTTTATATTCATCCATTAGGTTTTATAGGCATAAAATAAGAACAAAACCAATTTTACACATGAAAACCTATATTTTTATAAACACAATTTTACCACTTTTAATGTAGAAACCATTTTAAATATGATTTTTAAAACTTTGGTTGATTTAATATGTAAAAAATAAAGTTTATATTTAAAATATAAACCTAAAAATTATATTCCAGTGAATTTTTCATATTTTTCAAAAACATATCATTTTTAATGAATAGTTAAAAATACTAAATTTTAGTTCAAAATTCATTTTTCATCGAGTTTATTAATTAGTTTAAATTATAATATTATTGGATTTAATATTTAATTAAATAATTTTTTTATAAATTAATAAAATTTATGTCGCTTTAATCAATTTCAATTTGAAATTTATTATAAAAACATAGAAAACTCTTATCTGTTTTGTACTTTAAAAACCCACATAGTCATCTTGCTTGCGGGACGAATTTTAAATCAATTTCTGCCACTTATATGATTATAATTTGGAAAAATGGAATACATATTTGTAATAATAATAATTTATAATGTATAAAATTACTATTTTTTTAACAAATTTATTATTGAAAGTGATTAAAATTAATGACAATTATTAAGGTTAAATTAAGATTAATAAGGAACTAAACCTTAATCTTAATTCCCATAAAGACTTATACACTTATAAAACAGATATTATGTGGACATATATAGAATATATACTATATTTAATTGATTATTAATATAATTTTATCCATTGGAAACACAAAAATTATGGTTAGAATTCCTTTGTCAAAATATTACAAGAGTGTCACTCCTCAACTATAAAATGCCACCACTTCTCCCCATCCCTCAAACCGATCAAACCATGTAGGTTCAGAAAATATATAATACAATAGATTCTAAAAATCCCTCCCATATAACTAAAAAATTCCTTTGGGAATAAATTCTTTCATGTAATCCCTTTGGTATAAGCCAAGAGGAGTTACCCGATTTATAAGGTAATGTTTTCCGATGATCTCTTTTCATTAATTTCCTCCTCGACCCCTTAAATTATTATCAAATCCTGATCATATGATGAATACAGTATCATAAATATACTATTATGTTTTTTTATTTAGGGTTAAACCTACAGTTACACACACTTCCATCTAATGGGTAATGAACATACTATTTACGTGTACAACAAACTATCGCCTCATGAAATGATGATTGCTAATTTTTACTATTACCACCTCTCATAGTTTCCATTAGGATGGAAAATATATTTATATATGATATATATGATATTTATTATGTATTCAGGTTTATTTAATTATTTTTAAATTCATATATTTATACTTTTCATTTTGTGTAAGAACGATAACATCATTTGTGGAAGTGTGGACTACCGCCCCCTCAAAGAGATTTGATTCCTTCACACTATACATAAAATGTATAAAATATGATTATAATTAGGAATATGGTACATAAAAAAAACTATATTATATTCATTAAATAATTAACTCTCTAGAAATAATATATATACATATATATCATTTTCATTATTACCCTTTCCCTCACTAAAGAGTGAAAATGTTGGCCATGGACATGTGGACTTTCACCTGATCAACTCAATATGATTCCTTTTACATAACAATAATTATATATATATATATATATGACTAAATGAAATGGTATTTATGATATAATTATCATTCAGAAAAGACATGGTGTTTCTTACCTTCTTTCTACATTGATCATTGAAAAACGAGTACATTACTCATGCGTACGTATGACCTACCATCTCCATGATTGTAACATCAATTAATTTTTCATAACTATATTTAATGATTGGTTATAAAAGAATAAATTATGTATAAATATTATAATTATGTCATTATTATTATTTTAGAGATGTTATATAATGAACTCTTTGACTATAGTTGACCTACCCATGTTGTTTTTGACATATAAACTGAATTTGGTCAAAAACACCCGATGTAAACATAATTGATTAAGTAGTTGTATAGCACATAGTAATAAGTGAAAAAAAAGAAATTATAAACATAAAAATGGTTTTAAATAAAGTAAATAATTTACATAAGTTTATTATACAAAAATATAAAGAACATTCACCTGAAAGGAAACACAAGGTAAGGGATTCTTGTCTCATTTTCTTTCCAAGAGGTATAATAAATTTTTCGACACCTAATTTATTGTATATGTTGTATATACTACCCATTTTGATAAGTAATGTAATGAAAAATTATATATTCATATTATTTGTAGTTTTAACTTGAATTATTTATTTTTAGGGGATTGGAGTTAAAAGTTAAAATAGAATTTCAGAACTCAATTTATTTTCATTGAGTTATATTACTTATTCATTGTTATTTATATTCTAAGATTATTTTATTAATCTCTTTTTTACAATATATTGTTGTATTTAAACTTACCTTATGTGGATTTATAGTTTACACACATAATATACCCATTTATAGATTCTCACTTAGATTTTATATCATTTTAAGGGATTATTTAACAATTTCATTTTATTTGAGATTGTTTTAAATTGAATTTACATTTGAGGAAATTATTGGATAAATTTTCAATAAACCCATTAATATTAATATCCTCTGGTAATTCATGACCATTATCAAGTATTAATACCATTTTTATACTATTTGGTACTTAGTTATTTTGGAAAATGTTTTATGAAAACCCAACTTCATTTCTCTATTTAGTCAGAGAACATATTTTATTTTAAAAATCATATCTTCAAAAAAGGTTTTCAAAAAATATTTTTTATATTTACAAAATGATTTTTAAATATTAATTTACCCCTTTTTTCATTTATGAATGTTTTTAAAGGAATCTTCTTATCTCTTTCTGATCCAGGAATTTTTCTAACCCTTTTTACCATAAAAAATGAATTTTTCTTTTTTCCTCATACAAAATGTACATATTTATCAACCATCATTTATTTGAAGTTTAATTTTTATTTTTAAAAGGTTTATTTTTTCAAAAAAAAAATTTAGAGGGTATTTCAAATAAAAATATTTTCAAAAGGGTTTTCAAACTAAATTATATTTTTCTAAAGAATATTTTTAAGTTATTCTTATATTTAATCAATAACAGAAACCCTATATTTTACTCCACCTAGGACATTTTTTATTGATACCATACATATCCTTTCACTAGTTTTTTTTAAATTGATTTGCCCAAGGAAAGTAATTATATTCACATCCTTGTTAGTCCCATTTAAATATTAAATATCATATGATCATTGAGAATTGAATTCCCTTAATTATCAATATCATTCATCATGGATATTACTTTTTCCTAACCCAAATACCATTTTACATACTATTTTTTCTTTGATAGTTATTTTATTAATTTGGTAATTATTGATAAATCCATTTTTTCATTCAATACAATTATTTAATATAATATATTATTTATCTTGATTATTCAATATGGTGAATTATTTTTACTGGAAATGAAGGGTGGGTCCCAGACTTTATATAGCCCCTCAAGGAATCGAAATTTTCCCACGATAAAAATAAGTTTTTCAAATTGATTGTTTTTAACCTTAATTTAAACCATATTTCGAAAGATCTTGATGGTATAGTTTTTCATGTTCTTTAGACATGACATCCAATAATTAATAATTTTCCTCAATTAGAATCATTTATTATTATCCATGAGATTTTTCATCGACATATCTATGGATGCATTTCATTCTCAATTTATTGATTAATGGAATGTGTTTCAGTTTCTCACATTTTCATATTATACATTTCCTTATATAGTTATTTAGATATCATGTCTTTTCATTTATTATCTTTCCATATTATTTATAATTTATATTTATTGACTATATGGAATATGTGTCTCATTATTTACCTTTCCATATTAATTTATTGATTCATTATTTCTACCTCTATTCTTTACTTAACCTTATTGAGCGTTTGAGATCACCCTTATTTTTTTCATCTCCCCAGTAATCCAATAAGTGTACTAATCATTCTTTTAAAGGATACAATAGAAGGAATAATTTTTTTAACTTATAGAGGAAAAGGAAATGGGAAAATATTATGTTGTAATTAGTGTATTATTTTGTAGTAAAAGAATCATGTATATATATTGTATACTAAGACTACTAAACTATTTAGTCCTTTGCGTGTTAATTCCTTGTAATCATGCCAATGTAATTAGTTGAAGATATCAGATCTGGGTATATAGGGTCTGTTCACTAAATTTAGTATCAAAGGGAGGTTTAATAGTAACCATGATAACTAGATTTAGGAAAACATAGGTTAGAGAACATAATCCTAAGGTATAATTTTAGGTTAAGTTTAAAAGAAAAAACTATAATTTTGGTAAGGTAGAGAATATGTGGTCTTTCCAAGTAATAAATACATGTCTGGATACTACAAGTGGACATGGTTCTAGAACAGATGTACCTAGGAGTAATAACTCTGATAAGATGTTCCGATCTTGACCCGGGGTAACCTGGTATATCATAACGAGCCTTACTGCGCACCTGTTTTGACACTCTTGGGGGATATTCTTAAGATAATTCACATTTTATTTAAAAACCATTATGAAGCATTTGAATAGATAATTACAATTAATGATCAATGTTAAACCTAATGTGTTTTATATTTAAAAATATGGTTTCATGATTTATATATGTTATAAATGATTATATACTTTTCTCACTATTAATATTGTTTCTTAGACTATTATTTATGGTTTTAGTCAATGGATGGAACCTGAAAGATTAAAGTTGACATTGAACATGAAGAAAAAGTTGGTGAAAACAAGAAAACAAATAAGTTTTTTAAAGGAGTGAAGGATATTGTGTTTATGAAAAATTAGTTTTGGAAAGATATTATTAACAATATATACCTTTACCAACTCCTGAACACACCAAATAAGAGAACTATATGGGTTGATATGAGATCGAGTGGTGGAGGCCGTAAAGAAAAGAAGGCTTGATTTCGAACATGTGAGAAGTGTGGAAGGAAACACCTTGGAAAGTGTCTCAAGGACACAAGGAATTGACTTATTTGTGGGAAATAAGGACATAAAGTAATGGATTTTAGATGAAAAATTAATAGTATGGTAGAAGGAAATGGGACTCATCCTAAGAATCCATTTTTGGTTCGTTGTCTTAAATGTGGTAAACCTGATCATTACCTGAGTCAATTCCCACTCTTAATGGATAAACCCTAGATAATGGAATGATGTATGTTGGAAATAAATGGATGAAATATTTAGGATTTGAGGATGTATTGAAAACCATATAAAAGAGTCTATTTAATGATTAAATTTCAAGGATGCCCATTAGATTTATTTTGGGTATTATATTAATATGGTTTTAGAAAAGGATAACATGTATGCCGGGTCATAACCTATAATTTCCATCAAGTCCGCGGGTCTAGAACCCATGACTGAAGGATGATAGGGGTTTCACCCCAACCACTAACCTACACAATTTCATAGTTAAATTTTCATTGTTTTTAGCTAAACTATTTTTGAATAAATATTAATGATTAACTAGTAATACATATTTTTACTATTAGAGATTAATCTATTAATAATATTAAATTTTAAAGATAGATAGATTCAAATAGTTATATTTTTCACTCTTTTATAGACCTTATAATACTTTAAATGTTAATTTTAGTGCTTCAGGAATAAAAAAAATTCATTATTGGTAATTAAATTCTTAGAGTAAAGAGATGAAATAGAATTTGATTGAAGAAGAACCAAAAGGTAGGATTGTTCATAAGAAATTAAAACCTATAAATTAATAATATTTCCTTATATTAATATTTAGTTAACGAATTTCCCAAAATTAGGGAAATGACTTTGAGATAATATTTAATTATAATACCTTAATTTCTATTGAACCAATGGTCACTTAAATCATCAATGATTTAGGGATTTGAAGCCCTCAAATTTTTATTGATCATTAATTTTTTAGTGATTGATGAACACATTATTTAAATATAAGTATTTAAAATTTTACTCCAATTACTTATATTCACTAGCCACTAATGTTCTTCTTCTAATAGAACTAGTTACATGGTAGTCAATATGACCTTTATACTTCCCATTCTTTCTTTTCTAAATGATGTTTTATAAACCCTTCTCACAACGTGGGATTTAAATGTAGGAAATACCAAATAAATATATTACCAATATAGATTTTAAATTACGAGGAGGAAATTTAATTATGGCGAGGAGAATATAACACCCCGAATTTTCAAAATTACAACATTTTATTCGATAGTGTTTATGACATGGAACACCAAGTGTTAAAAGGGAATATATTAACCCGATACATTAAAATATTAAATAAATATAATATATTATATATATATTAATGAATATAACACTAATTTATCTTTTGTTTCATGAAATATCAACCTTCTTTGATAACTTACAGTATATGTAAAAGTAACCTTCCACAATAGTTTTTGTCACATGCAAGAATGTGTTTCACCAAATAACAAGGTATTATTTAAATATTATTATTTCATATAATATGATATAACCTAGAATTTATGGTAGTGTTTATGAATAGTATTAACTAGCATATAAAAATTTATGGTTTATATAAATATAAAATTAATTTATTGGTTACCAATTAATGAGAAATGAAAATAAGAACCAATTGGATTTAAAAAAGAAATATTATTATTTTTATGCTTCAAAAAGAGTTTTGTACTAATAAAAATAATTTTTTGCAATTAATTAATTATTTTAATAAAATATATATTTTATATATTCAATAAAATATTTTTGATATTAATATATTAGGTTTGAAAGGCATAAGATATAAACAATCCCAATTTCACAAATAAAAACTTATGTTTTTATAAAGACAATTTTATTACCTTTTAATAGAGAACCCATTTTTAAATATAATTTTTGAAACATTATTTTATTTAATATGTAAAACTAAAAATAAATATTTTAAATAGAAACATAAAAATTATGTTTGGGTGAATTTTTTATATTTTTAAGAAACATATCATTTTTTAATGAATAGGTAAAAATACTGAATTTTAGTTCAAAGATTATTTTTCATCTAATTTATTTATAAGGTTAAATTAGAATTATATTTTTTAAAAGTTTAATTATATCATATTTTTATCAATTAATACAATTTATTTTGTTCAAATCAATTTTACGTTAAAATTGATTTAAAAATATAGAAAATATTTAGACGTTTTTACTTTGAATACCTGCATTATTGTCCCGCCTACCAGATGACTTTTAAATACTTTTCTACCACTTATATTATTATAATTTGGAAAAATGGATTACATATTTAGAATCAGAATAATTTATAATTTATAATAATAAAAACATTTTTTACCGAAATGATCAGGGGAAGTGATTAAAATTAATTAAAATGATCCAGGTTAAATTAATATTAATAAGGGACTAAACCTTAACCTTAAGGCCCAAAATAACTATAAACTTGTCAAAGAGATTTTTTGGAAATATATATACGATATCCAATATTTTATAGAATTGGGACCATCATTGGATCCACTTACAACATGGAAAGTGTTGTAGCAACTCCTTTATCAAAATATTACAAGAGTGCCACTCGTCCTCGACAATATAAGGCCACCACTTCTCCCCATTCCTCACACCTCTCAAAACACTTTGGTTTAAAAAATCTCTGACCAAATATATTCCCAAAATCCCTTAACTCTACCTTAAATACTCCATTTGTTCATAAATCCTCCCAAGGAAGCCCTTTGGTATAAACCAAAAGGAGTTACCTGATTTTTAAGGTAATGTTTTCCAACAATATATTTTATTTCATTTAATCCTCCACCCCTTAAATTATTTTTAAATAATGCTTATATGATAAAAATTATCCTACATATAATTTTATTTTATTTTATTAAGTTTTTTACCTACACTTACACACACTTCCACTTAATGGGTAACAAACATACTATTTACGTGTACGACAAACTACCAGATCACGAAACGATGACTGTTCATTTTTTCAATTACCACATATCATGGAAGAAATTATGATGTAAAATATATATATATATATATATATGATATTTTTATGTCTTTAAGATTCTATAATTAGTTTAAAATAGTTAAATTTATACTTTTAATTTTTTGTAAAAATGATAACATCGTTTGGGGATGTGTAGACTACCGTCCCCTCAAAGTGATGTGATTCGTTCACAGGATACCTGGAATGTATAAATGATGATTATATTTAAACTTGTGAGAAATAAAAACGTATATATTATATTAATGACACAATTAAAGTTCTTTAAATAATATATATATATATATATATTTTATCTTTATTACCCTTTTACAAACTAAAAAGTGATAATGTCAGTCGTGGACGTATGGATTGCCACCCCCAGGACACGATGTGATTAATTTTCCATAAAAATAATTATATATACAAGTATAAAATTTTATTTATTATATAATTATTAATCTGAAAATATATGGTGTTACTTACCTTCTTTCCATAACGATCATTCAAAAATGAGTACTCTACTCATGTGTACGTATGACCTACCATCTCTATGATTGTAATATTGATTATTTTTTCATAAATATATCTAATGATTGGTTATTAAAGAATAAGTTATATATAAATATTATAATTATTTCATGATTATGTTTTTGGATATGTTATATAATAACCCCTTTGACCATAGTTGATCAACCCAAGTTGTTTTTGACATATAAACCGAATTTGGTCATAAACACTTAATGTAAACATAGTTGATTAAGTAGTTCTATAAAATATAGTAATAAGTGAAATAAAAATAGTTATAAAAATTAAAAGGTTCTCATAAAAATAAATAATTTTTATACGTTTATTATATAGGAATATAAAGGATCTTCACCCGAAAGGAAACACAATGTAATTGATTTTTGTCTCATTTTCTTTCCATGAGGCATATTTAATTATTATACAACTAATTTATTTTATGTAGTGTGTATAATACCCATTTTGATAAGTAATATCATGCAAAATTATATCTTCATGGTATTTTTAGTTTTAACTTTAATTATTTCGTTTAAGTGGATGTGAGTAATAAGTTACAAATTGGAATCGAATTGTACAACTCAATTTCTTTTTATTGAGTTATATTACTTTTTCAATGTCATTAATGTTATAATATTTTGTGTGTAATAAATTTTAACTATATATTTTTGTATTTACACTTACCTTATGTGCATTTAAAGTTGATACACATAATATTCTCATTTATTAATTCATACGTCGACATTATATCCTTTTCAAGGGTTTATTTCACAATCTCATTTTATCAAAGATTGTTTGTACTTGAATTTTCATTCAAGGAATGTTTTGGATAATTTTTAAATAAACCCATTAATTTTAATATAATATTGTTATTAATGACCTTTATTAATTATTTATAACATTTTTTCCACTTTTTGGTACTCAGATGTTTTAGAAATTTTTTATGAAAACTCGACTTTATTTCTCTCTTTAGTCAGAGAACCAATTTTATTCTAAAAGTCAGGAATTCTAAAAAGGCTTATGAAAACTATTTTTAACCAGTAAAAAATGATTTTCAATGACATTTTTACACCTTTTTTTATTTATAAATATTTTCAATAGAATATTTTTGTCTCTTTTTGAGAAAGGAATTTTTATATCCCTTTTTACCTTGAAAAAGGAATGTTTTTACCTCATACAACATATATGGATTTATTCTCCATCATTTCATTTAGAACCCTTTGAAATAATAAAAGGATTATTTTTAAAGAAAATGTTTTTAAAATGGACATTAAAAAAAATATTTTCAAAAGTTTTTTCAAAGAAAATGATATTTTATTCAAGAATATTATTTTTAAAGTTATTATTTTATTTAATAAATGAAAAAACCCCCCATTTTTACTCTACTTGGGACAGTTTTTATTGATACCATCTATATAATTTTTTTGGATAGTGTTTGATTGATTTGAACAAGGAATGTATTTATATTAACTTCCTTGAATTCCTTATTAATCCCATTGAAATATTTAATTTCATATTATCATTGATCATTGAATTTCCACTAATTATTCATACCATTTATGATGTATATTACTATTGCCTAAACCGTATACCATTTTACATATGGTGTTTACTTTGACAGTTATTTGATTAGCTGGGGAATTATTGATAAATCAGTATTTCTCATTCAATACGACTATTTGATATGGAATGTTATTTATTTTTATTGTTAAATATAAGGAATTATTTAAAATAGAAATGAAGAATGGGGACTGGAATTTATATATCCCCTTGATGCGTCGAGAGGTTCTCATGAGACCAATAATTCACACAAATTGGTTTAGTTTGTAACCTTAATTTAAACCATATTGTGAAAGGTCTTGACAATATAGGTTTTCATGTGTTTGAGACATGACATCCAATAATTATGAATTTCCTTCATTTAGAATAAGTGATTATTATACATGAGATTTTGTGTTGATATATCTATAGATGAATTTTATTCTCAATTTATTGATTAATGGATTGTGTTTTAGTTTCTCACCATTCCATATTTATTTTTTACTTATCTAGTTATTTGAATGGCATGTATTTTCATTTATTATCTTTCTATATTATTTATGATTTTAGTTTATTGACTACATGGAATGTGTGCTCAGTTATTTACCCTGACATATTAATTTATTGATTCATTATTTCTATCTCTATACTTCACATAACCTTACTAAGCATTTGATCTTAACCTTATTTTTATTACTCTCCATATGAATCCCTGAAGTGTAAAAAGAAATATTTTTAAGGATAATGTAGATGGAATTATGTTTTTAACCTAGAAAGGAGGAGAAGAAAAAAACTATATTGTAATTAGTGTTTTATTTTGTAATAAAAGACTCATGTATGTGTGTTTTTTACCAAAACTATTAAATTCTTAAGTATTCAAGGGATTGATTCCATGTAATCATTCTAATATAATTAGTAGCAGAAACCAGATTCAGGCTTCTATTGTCAGGTTGCTACATATAGAGACCTATACTTTTCATACATTGATATTACATCTTATTAGATGAATATTCATTAAATAACATTAATATTCATTCCAAACCTTTCAAGGTTTGGTGTCTTTTGAAATTTTTATAGATTAAAAAATGGAATATAAAATATCCACATCATCTCTTACTATTTTCTTCAAAACTATCACTCTTCATAAACATATCATACCTAAAACCTGTCTTCATATCCTAGTAAAAAAGAAACATAATAAAGTTTGAGCTTATATTTTTAGTATAGGTAAATAAGGTAGATATATATTATATTTTAAGAATAACATGAGAATAAGGGTATGGGAATATAATATTAACATTTTAAAAGAATACCCAAAAAATCATAGATCATAATCACGAGTCATGAAATAAAATTTTCAATTCATAAGACACAAATCATAATGGAATCAAAGAATGTGATCCATTAGATATTGAAATTGGCCTAATAAATAAGTTTATGGAATACACATAAGTATATAAAATTATTTACTTAGTCAATGATCATTTCTAAGAGTATGATAGTGGATTAGGATAACTCTACATTCAATCATATCCTTTATCAGGTTTCATATCCAAGACTATCAATGTAGACATATTCCCTTACTGAAATGGGTTCTCTCTCCATCAATGTTATTATTATCTCATAAGATATCTATAATTAACCAATTAATTTAAGGGATATGTAATTATAGGATCACCATCACATAATTGCTTTCCATTCACATGTGTTCCACAAGATTATAAAAAATTCCTCATATCATCATATCATAACCCATGGAAAAGAACCATGTTTCATAACCATTTCGTCAATTCTTAACCCATGGAAAATAGATGGGTTTCATAAAAATATAATGATCATGTTAATAAGAAATATAGATAAAGAATAGGGATATTATCTTTGGGTAATATCTCTAATGAAGCATAATTAACATTGAATGATGTTATCATAGATAAAACATTACTTTAAAAGGTTATTGAAATATTTCTTGAGAAAATGAACTTTTCATTTTGTATATAAATTACCAATATTTAAAAAATACCAAAGGAATTTTTTTATTTGAAAATAAGCATGAAAACATGTAACGTAATCCTAAAATCATTGAGTGGTCATGATGGCGAGAAAATATGTTCTTGTCGATTACGTTAAAACATAGATTTATTACACATTTTTGATAAAAAGTAAAAAGAACCTTATTCAGAAAACTAAAAGAATTTTAATTTGAATATTTTATATATAAAGTCAAACATGGGTAAAAATGACTTTAAAAAATAATATGATCATATTAAAAATAATTATTTAAAATATTTTTAGAAAAACATGGACATGGAAGAAAAATATTCTCAACCTAATAAAAAATAAAGTATGTTTTTCATAAAAACATTTTACTAAAACTTTTAAGTACCAAAGAGAGGAAAATGGTAACATTACATGAAAAATACATGAATAACCATAGTAAAATGAAATTAAATGTTTTAATCATTTTAGTATCATAAAAGTTCCCTTAATGGAAATTCAAGTATAAACAATCCTGATTAAAATGAAATTGAAATAGAAATCACTTACCTCATGTTTTAATTTATTTGATAGCTATATAACCCCTCTAAAATAAATTTAAATTTACTATAAATTTAAACCATTATAATTTAAATACTTATAATATCATTAATTATCCACTTATAATATTTCAACATTTATTTATTAATAATTCCTTTTTAAAATGATCTCTTCTGGGTGCTAACAATTAAAATTTTCATTGAAGATTTGGTTCAAAAAATTGAGTCCCCATACTTTGATGATAGTTACAGAATATAAAAATGTTAAAATTATTTAAATATAATATATAATAATTATATACATATTTATAATCATCCAAATTTGGTATATATAGAAATATGTTTTACACTATTCATGGAGATGGTAGGTTGTGCATACCCGTGAATGTTCTTTTCATTTTTAATGAAAATAAAGAGACAAAGATAAATAATTTGTTTTCATTATAGAACCAAAATTATATATTAAATATAATATTTAAAAATTAAATCAATCATAATAATCAACATTATTGATGTTTATAGGAAATGGATTATATCGCTATGTGGAGGTGGTAGTCCACACGTACACATGAGTTATACTTTCACTTCCCATTTGACAGAATAGAGGATCGTTAATGTTGGTTACGTAATCATAATAAAATTTAACTATATTTCTGATACTTAAGTTATTATATTATTATTAATACCACATATTTAAAAGAGGTAAAAGATGAAATAAATTGAAAGAGGTTAGGTGGGATGATTGCTTATTCTTTGGTAGAACTCCACTAGATGCCTTTATAATGATCCTGGGAATGCTATTTTAGGAATACAATGACATATAATGTGTAGATAGGAAATTTCATAATATAATTTGGAATGTTTTTATCATGATATGTGGATAAAATTGGTGTAAATAAGAGATAGGAGGGGTGATCTTTTATAAATGTGGGAGAGGACACACTTGATATTTTTGAATAGATTAAAATATATTAATGAATTACTCAAGAAAAATGACTCAAAAGTGGGACATTTATAAAATTTATATGATATATAGTCAAAATATTTCCTGAAAATAGTACTTAGATGACGTTTTAAGCTATTTATACCTTATCACTTTAGTTTAACCCCTGATAAACCTGTTTTAACATTAACTGTGATAACAGATTTTTACTTTTTTAAATATTCATTATTTACAAAAAGTAAGTTTAATTTATTAAATAATATTTATAATTATGATTAAAAATATTAAATCTATTTTATAAAATTCAATTCATAAAGGTGGTTGATTTTAATTTAAAATTAATCCTACAAAACATGATGAAATATAATTTTCTATACAAATGTTTTCTTAAATTTAAAAAGTTTTTCTAAAAAAATAATACAAAAAAATTAATTAAAATAACCTTAAATGAATTATACATATAATAAATTAATTAATTTTACTTTAAAACCATTTTAAAACAAAATATATCTCTATAAATGTTTGAAACAAAAATACTATTTCAATACAAATTAGTTATTTTCACAATTCATCGAAAAATCAATCTTTTAAAAAATTATTTAAAATTCACTTTAAGATAATTTTGAAGCGATTAAATAAAAAATGATATCATTTTTACAAAATAAAATTTATAAAATTATAAAAATTTATTATAATATTTTCTCACAAAAAATAAAACCCATTTTTGATGAAAATTTATTTTTGAAGCATAAAAGGACTTTAATGAAAATTGAATTAATGAATAAATTTACATTAAATAAAAACTTTTTATATATTTTTCATAATGTTTTTAATAATTTTTATATCCACCAATTGAGTAACTATATTATAATGTTATATTATATTACATTTTATTTAGACTCATTGTTGCGTGAAAAACAAGAAATCAAATACTTTTAGAATACTTTAAAGGAAATTTTTATAGAATATTGAGGTATTACATGAAAATAGAGGTAGATTAAATCATTTACTTAGATTATATGAAGGAATTTATTTTAATTGAGAATTTCATTTTTGTTCTTGGTGTGGCTCTAAGAATTGATAGAGTAATAGAGCTTTACAATGATGACAATAGAGATATTGCCCAGACCAAGGTAGGATTTGTCGACTCCTATAATGAAAAAATACATCCATGAACTTGATTTAATTTGATAGAAGAAATTAATGGAAATTATTAGTTTGGTTACATGTGATGATCTTAGCAACTTGAATGAGGGACTTGTGATGTTCTAATCCACTAGATAAATGACATGTGATATATTCATCAACCTAATTAATCTATTTTAGAGTCCCATTAATGTATAAGATGGCCTATACTAGATTGAATTATTCCATGTATATTAGTCACTTGATATTAGGGATAGATGGATTATATAGGTATTCATATAATATATATGATATATCTTTTAGTGGATATGTTCATATGGAGATATGATTAAGTTTTATTGAGGTCACACTAGACCCGTTTATATCTTTAGTAGCACTGATTTTTTTAGAGGACACTATTTTATTACATATATGAGATTCAAATTTTATATTTATTATAAACACTAAATTGAATTGTAGGGACACACAACCATTACTTAGAATAAGGATTAAATTTTGGACAATCTATTTATTCCAAAATGAATTGATTTTGATAAACGATATCCCAAAAAGTTTTTGATGGATTAAAAAAGAGTTGTGGAGTTTTGGATAAAGTCATAATGGGATTTTAGTTCAAGTGGGAGATTATTGGATATATACAAAAATTTGGTATAACATAATATGCGATATAAATTATTTATGGCCTATGATATGTATGTGATTCACATCATAGATTATGATATCTTTATATAATATAAGACACGAGATGGATCTATTATATCTTATGATAGGATTATTATATGGGTACCGAGTGTATGATCATGGAAACATCTTCCAAATGGTTTACCTTCACTTATGGATGAACATGTTGATTCATTTATTGATATATATATATATATATATCTATGTGTGTAATAATCTTTTGAAACATTTAAATTATTATTGATCACCAATAGGTTGTGCATTATTGTAATGCATGACGACTACCATGTAAAGGTATCCAACACCCAACTATACTCATTGGAAAAATACAGCCTATATAAAGGGATATGATCCCCCTATTGGATTTGTGTGGTAATCATAATACAAAAACAATACTCTCTTATTAGTGGATCTTATTTTGTCTTTATAGAGATGGTGTTAGCGCACTGTAGGAGATCATGAGGTTCTGTCATAAAAAATGAGGATTCTGGTGTCCATTGTAATGTTTGTTTAGTAAAGAGTCTATTTGATATCAATGGTTTATTACTATCATGAAAACTAATTTGAGTATATTAGTTATGTGTTTTTCTTCATTTTAGGTGTCGCACCCCAAATTTTTAAATTATTTTTCAATTTAATATATCTTAGTCTTGGGTTCTCGCGCCGAGGTCTGGGTTGAGTCCCGAATTAAAATTGTTGAAGTTTAATGTTTTTAGTTGGTTTCAGACCTGTGCGCGGCCACTGCACGGTTGGAGGTAGCCACACAACTCGCCCAGGTGTCGTGCATTTTCTCAATATTGTCATTATTATTATAATTGCTATCTGAATTATTATTATTGTTATTATTATTATTATTGTTGTTGTTGTTGGTATTATTATTATTATCATTTTTATTATTATTATAATTATTCTGTTATTATCATTATAATTATTCTGTTATTATTACTATTGTGATTATTACTAATGTAATAATATTATTCTTCCAAAAAAAACAAGCAAACCCTAGCTACCCGATCCCCCACCCCTTCTCCCTGGCGGCACTGAACAGGCGGAAATCTCGTCTCCCCTTTCTTTTTTTTCTTCTTTCACGCAGTCCCCACCCTTCTCTCGGGTTCTCCTGCTCGCACCCTGGCCTCCGCTCCCAGCACCTCTCACTGCCGCTGCTCTCACCACCCACCTTCTACTATCCACCCCTCGCACGGCTGCAACCCACCCTCTGTTCCCTATGCTAACCTCCCCCCCGTCTGACACTTCCTCCTCGCAGCGGCGCCGCTCTGCCTCACCCAGCCGCCGCGCCCGGCGCTCCCCTGTCCTCTGGTGCAACCGCCCCGCGTGACCCCCTCTTCTTCCCATCGTCGCCGCTGCACCCCCCCTGCCGGCTTCCCATCACCGCCCGCCTGCTTCCCTCCCTCACCGCGCCGAATCCCTCACCCCACCTCCTGAAGCCCATCCTCCTTGCACCGGCGATTCGGCCACCCCAGGTCTACAATACGAACCCGCCCCCCTTTTGTGCACACCCGGTTTCGCTCCGCTCTCTCCTTGCCTGCTCCGGCCAGCAGCGTCTCCAGCTTTCCGCGCTTCGGCTAGGCCGACTCCTCCTTGCGCCGGCCTCACCGCACCAGAAAACCCTTCCTCCGGTAAAATTCTTCCTCAATTTTGAGGGTTATCCTCATCTTGGACTAACCCTAGTAGACGAGTTATAATTCATGCGATGTTCTCACCGTTTAGGGGTAAATCCTTTTTTTAGTTGGTTTGATTTTAATTGTGTGTGGTGGTTTTGGTTTCCCGCAGGTGCGGTTGCAGTGCGAACGAGGGTTCACACCTTTTTTAGGTGGTCTGTCAACGTCCGAGGTAGGTGTTTCCGTGTATAACTTTTGTTTAGAGAAGTAATTTGTGAGTTTAATTATTTTAGCATGTTATTTATTAGTTGCGTACTACGAATCTGGTTTTTTTTGATATTTAATATGTATTTGATTTTCTGAGTAGCATGTTTATGATTTCAGCGATTGTTTATGAATTAATTTTCATCTTAAATTAGTTTAGCATTTATATTAATTAGTTTTTTTGATGCAGATAAAGTTTTTAATTGAAGTTGATATGTATTTATGGTATGTGTGTGTTTTTTGCGAACAACCATGCATAATTGTTTATTTGCATTTCACAAACATTGATGTTGTGTTTTGGTTTAGCGTCGATGTGCAGAGAGTCATAAAAGATTTTTCTTGAACATGTTTTGGTGGGTGTAAACTGAAAAGAGGGTTTTTATAAAAAGCGGTGATGTTTTGTGTGTGCAAATGGGTGTGTTGTTTTATAAAATGTTTTATGGGTTGGTTGTTAGGTGTTGAGTCGTGTTTTGGTGTGATGATGTTGTGTGTTTTATTTTAAAGTGTTTTCTTATGTGAAACTATGTGTTTTTTGATGTGAACCTTGGTTTCATCGTCCGTGGATGTTTTATAAATTATTCAAATGGTTTATTGCTTAAATCATGAGGTTTGTATAATGTTTGAAAAGTAGTTAGTGTGTCTAAAGGTCATGATTAGATTCAAATATAGAGTTTGGTTGTGTTTTTATATGTGTTTTGGATGTGGTATTTTTTTTTCAAAATGCGTTGAACTAGTTATTTTGCGTTGTTTGTTCGTATGGATTGTTTTATGTCCGTGTTTATGTATTTTATTTTTTGCGGTTTCAGCGTGTTGGCGGGGTATCCTCGTGTTACTGTGATCATCAGTTTGTTCGTGCTTGTGCGCCTGCACGAGGCATGTCACGCCTTTGTGTTTGGACAGTGAGCTGAGGTAGGTCCCCCATTGAACTTACCTTTAGATTTATAATTTATAATTTATTTATTTTATTAATTTTTAATGAATTAGAAATAATATTTGATAATAAAACATTAAATGACTATTTAGTGTGGAAAGAGCCGTTTATTTTATACTGAACACTTGGGACATTTTCTGGACGAGCAGACACCCAGTATTGAATGAATGCCCATTTGGACTTTAAACATAATTCATAGAACTGAAAATGTGCTTCTTGTTTTAAAGATAAATGATTTGTTTAGAACAAGTGTTTTGGGTTTTCTCAAGAAATGAGGTTTTGCTTTAAAATTGGTGAAGGCCCGTTTGGCACTTTAATAAAATAAATTATTTTGGAAAACCCATTCGGGGGTGATCTTTGGTGTGCATTGATTGCGTGAGCTGTATGTGATGTTTTTGCATCGTGACTGATTAATTTACATTGTGGACGCACCCCCTTTTTATTATATGTGTTGAAATGGGAACCTGGCATAGTGAGTGAATCTTCTGAGAATGATTACTGCACTAGTTTAGAATACGCACTGGCTAGTGGCCCCATAGCAGGGGAATACTGAGTTATTGCTGCTATGGGGATTGGGCCCCTCAGTTAGGCCATGCATGGCTATTTCAGGTAGTAGTATGGGCGTTATGACGTCATCGAGTTAGGGCATGCCTTCAGGATGAGTCAGATGTATAGTATGTTCTAGATTATTCACGATCTCCTAGGTTCAACCCATGTTTCTTTTAGTGTTTGTGTGTGGCGGACGTTTGAGAGGTCGAGTTTGGTTGCTAACCCATGTGTTCCACTTTTACCATTTCCCTTAGTGTGTGTTGTGTGTGATTTTCCTTTTGACTGAAAACTAAAGTTTGGATTTCTAAATTTTTCGTAAAATGTTTTAAAAATGAAATGCACCTGCTTTTTTCAACATTAAACTTGTTCTAAAGTAAAAAGGGCAATGGAATGTTACTTGTTTTAGAAATGAAAGTGTGTGGAAACCATATTTTATATAATTTAGTTCAAACCTGAAATTGATAAATTCTTTATTTAGTGGTATGTGCATTGGGAATAGAATTAGTCAGGCCTACTTACTGAGTTTTAATACTCACGCCTATTGTGTTTTTCTTGTTTTTAGTTTTGTTGCAAGTTCCAGATTAAGTTGTTCACCTTGAGTGACGTTGGTTGTGGTTTTGGAAGGTGACCGAAGGGGTCACGTGGAGTTTTAGTTGTGGTCAGGTTAGTGGCATTGCTGGTTGCTCTTTCTTTATTTGCATTTGTTCCATTTAATTATTATGCTTATTTTATTTTTCTTTTGAGCCAAATTATTCCCACCTATTTACTTTTGATTCCCATCACTAGTTGCCAGCCCATGGGGATCGGGAACACCCTTCGGGCCACGTCGCGGGCCGGCTTGGGTGACTGGTTCAGGGTCGACCCAGGTTGGTTCGTGACAAAATGGTATCAAAAGAGGCCCTTGTTATTTGTGATGTCAGGTAGATGGAGATTAGGATTTTCAGGACTCGAGATGTAGATACGGGAAGGATGTCATGAACCCTCGCCCGTTCCGCACCTCGAGTCACCAGGGATAGTCCGGGAATTGAGTCATTGTTTCATTCTGGTTTGTTTTGGATTGAGGGATGCCAACAGAGGTAAACCAATGTTACATTGTGATCTCACATGGATTAGTGACCCATGTGGAGTCCGAGTACACGGTTTGAATTCCTCCTAGTTGTTGACGCTTACTTGGGGCATGACCCACTATCATGTCTCCAGGTTATGTGTGACCGCTGGTCCCTCACTGTGATGGTTTGATGCGAGTTGAGTGTCGTTTTCATTTTGGTTGGTGTAAGTGCATTTTTGGAAGTGAAAAAGGGTTTTGAAAAATGGGACTGATTTCTTTTAAATGACTTTGAATTTATGAAATGGGTTTTAAAACTAAAAGCCTGTGGTTCAGAAAACTGGAGTTTGTTTGGAAATTGGTTAAGAATGGTTCGGGGTGAAACCTCAGGTACTCCTTATGAACGTTTGCACATGTGAGAGGATGCGTGGAAAGTGCGTGTTGGTGTGTATGAATGAAAGTGGATGAAGACATGTGCAATAGTTCATGGGATTACCATGGTGTGTTGGAAATTAAAGGCTTGACCTTGTTTTCTAAATTGGATTTTAAAGAGGAAAATGGTTTTGGAAAGTGGTCTTGAAAGAAAGCGGTTTTTAAATATGTATATAAAAAAGGGATGGTTTTGGAATCTAAAATGAAACGGGAATTTTGAATAGGGAATTTTGGGTTGTGTTTGTGGTTGTTTGGTTTCTTGAGCTGGTTGTTTTTTGATGAGGGTGCTTTATTGATGTTGCTTCGATTGATATTGGTTTCGGCTTGGTGTTATATATGTTGTTCAGAAATGCCGACCAGAAAGGTCCCCAGAGTTTTGATGAGTCATGCCTGGTTTTTGGTCTTTCTCGGACGTTGTCAGTCCTTCATGGTGATTGGAGTCTGTTAGAGACAGTGCATTGGCTTGAAGAAGTTGAGCGCGTCTTCAGGGTATTGGGAACTCCCGAAGTGATCTCAGTGCGTGTTGTTTTGGGTCTGTTTGAAGGTCCAGCTCTGGATGAGTAGGAGTTGTACGCCCCGCCATTTCTGCAATTTGGGATGATGTGGCATTTCTTTAATGTCATCTTCATTCAATGGTTTATAATTGTGGAGGTGAGGACGAATGAAATGGAAGAGCTCATGCGTGTTCAACATGGCCAGCAGACGGTGAAAGCGTATGTTGAACATTTCAAGGTTCTTGCATCTCTTTTTCAGGGGGGGGGGTAGTGTCACAGGACTGGATGAAGACTTCTCCCTTCATCAGGGGTCTTCGTCTAGAGATCAAGGAGCAAGTCCTCCCTTTCTTTAGAGAACAACTTTTTCAGAAGTTGGTGCATGGGGTGTTCTTAGTTGAGTTAGTCTCCGGAGTGCAAACGATTGGAAATCCACTGTATCCAGTTTCTCGTGAAGGTCCTCCATCTGACGAGTAGAGTGTGTCAGGTAAATTTGTTTCTAAAGAGTTCTCTGCAGTGGCTCTAACTTCAAGTTCGTCAGATCGTCTAATTGTGTACCATTAGTATGGATGTTTAGGGAATACGAGCCGTCATGTCACACCCCTCCGAAGACCTGCCATCATTCCAGGTGTCTAGGTCATCTAGAGAAGCTTTACAGGAAGCGTCTCATGAGGAAGACATAGTGACCAAAAGATTCTAGTGCCTGACTGTGAGGCATGGGATGCTTCAACCATCAGATCCCCAACCACAGGTCTTGGGGTGAAGCTCGTGCACAGTCAGGAGTTGTCGGGAGTGTGATGCCTCAATTCGGATTTTGGGTTCTGTGTTGGCGGTGAAACATTTAAAGTATTTTCATTCTTGTTTTTCTGCTAGTTTTAGTTTTGGCGTTGTTATGAGTTTATTGGTTCGTTGTGAAGTTACGATGGACTTGACCTATTATAATCCAAGAAGTTCCGTTTGTATGGACGTGGTTCTCCGAATCGTGCGCTTCTCTTAAAAGTGTGATTGGAACTGGTGTGGGTTAATCTCGGTTTAGTGGTGTTCTTGTGGTGGGGAGAACCCTCTCGTGTTGCCCCGTTCCCTTGTGTTGTGTTTTCTTTCAGACTCAATTGGGCTTGGATCCTTGTTAGGTCTGTTGATTGAATCTTTTTGAATCGTTCGTTCATTATTGAGTGTGTTTAAATCCTTATGTGGATTGGTTTTGGGTTGGGAGTTCCCACGTTGACCCCCCTCCCAGGGGCGGTGTATTTGGGTTCTAAAGTCTCTGTGTTGGTCGACCTCTTGTGGTGGGGAGAACCCTCCCATGTTCTCCCCTCGTTTTATGTCGCGGTTTCTTCATGATCGGCCTGGTGTGACATGTGGAGTAAAATCTCATTTCGAATTCCTTAGCTTCTCGGTTTTGGATCGGGCATGAACTCGAGTTTTGGATATCTTTGGGTTGGGTGACTTTCTGGGGGCAGAAAGTTTTTGTGGTGGGGAGAATTGTCGCACCCCAACTTTTTGAATTAATTTTCAATTTAATATATCTTAGTTTCGGGTTCTCATGCCGAGGTTTGGGTTGAGTCCCGATTTAAAATTGTTGAAGTTTAATGTTTTTAGTTGGTTTCAGACCTATGCGCGGCCACCGCACGGTTGGCGGTAGCCACACAACTCGCCCAGGTGTCATGCATTTGCTCAATATTGTCATTATTATTATAATTGCTATCTGAATTATTATTATTATTATTATTATTATTATTATTATTGTTGGTATTATTATTATTATCATTGTTATTATTATTATAATTATTCTGTTATTATCATTATAATTATTCTGTTATTATTACTATTGTTATTTTACTAATGTAATAATATTATTATTCCAAAAAAAACAAGCAAACCCTAGCTACCTGATCCCCCGCCCCTTATCCCTGGCGGCGTTGCACAGGCGCAAATCTCCTCGCCCCCTTTCTTTTTTTTTTCTTCTTTTACGCAGTCCCCACCCTTCTCCCAGGTTCTCCTACTCGTTCCCTGGCCTCTGCTCCCAGCACCTCTCGCCACCGCTGCTCTCGCTGCCCACCTTCTGCTATCCACCCCTCGCACGGCCGCAACCCCCCCTCTGTTCCCTATGCTAACCGCCTCCCCCGTCCGACACTTCCTCCTCCCAGCGGCGCCCCTCCGCCTCACCCAGCCGCCGCGCCCGGCACTCCCCTATCCTCCGGCGCAACCGCCCCGCGTGACCCCCTCTTCTTCTCGTCGTCATCGCCGCACCCCCTACTGGCTTCCCATCACCGCCTGCCTGCTTCCCTCCCTCGCCGCACCAAAGCCCTCACCCCACCTCCTTAAGCCCAGCCTCCTTGCTCCAGCGATTTGGCCACCACAGGTCTGCAATGCGAACCCGACCCCCCTTTTGTGCACACCCGGTTGCACTCCGCAGTCCCCTTGCTTACTCTGGCCAGCGGCGTCTCCAGCTTTCCACGCTTCTGCTAGGCCGACTCCTCCTTGCGCCGGCCTCACCGCACCAGAAAACCCTTCCTCCGGTAAAATTCTTCCTTAATTTTGAGGGTTCTCCTCATCTTGGCCTAACCCTAGTAGATGAGTTTTAATTCATGCGATGTTCTCACCTTTTAGGGGTAAATCCTTTTTTTAGTTGGTTTGATTTTAATTGTGTGTGGTGGTTTTGGTTTCCCGCAAGTGCGGTTGCAGTGCGAACGAGGGTTTGCACCTTTTTCAGGTGGTCAGTCAACGTCCGAGGTAGGTGTTTCCATGTATAACTTTTGTTTAGAGAATTAATTTGTGAGTTTAATTATTTTATCATGTTATTTATTAGTTGCGTGCTGCGAATCTGGTTTTGTTTGATATTTAATAAGTATTTTATTTGTTAAGTATCATGTTTATGCGTTTAGCGATTGTTTATGAATTAAGTTTCATCTTAAATTAGTTTAGCATTTATATTAATTAGTTTGTTTGATGAAGATAATGTTTTTAATTGAAGTTGATATGTATTTATGGTATGTGCGTTTTTTTTGCGAACAACAATTCATAATTGTTTATTTGCATTTCACAAACATTTCAGTTGTGTTTTGGTTTAGCGTCGATGTGTAGAGAGTCATAAAAGATTTTTTTGAAGAGGTTTTGGTGTGTGTAAACTGAAAAGAGCATTTTTATATAAAGAGGTGATGTTTTGTGTGTGAAAATGGGTGTGTTGTTTTATAAAATGTTTTATGGGTTGGTTGTTAGGTGTTGAGTCGTGTTTTGGTGTGATGATGTTGTGTGTTTTATTTTAAAGTGTTTTCTTATGTGAAACTGAGTGTGTTTTGATGTGAACCTTGGTTTCACCATCCGTGGATGTTTTATAAATTATTCAAATGGTTTATTTCTTAAATCATGTGGTGTGTATGATGTTTGAAAAGTGGTTAGTTTGTCTAAAGGTCGTGATTAGATTCAAATATAGAGTTTGGTTGTGTTTTTATATGTGTTTTGGATGTGGTATTTTATTTTTTTTCAAAACGTGTCGAACTAGTTATTTTGCGTTGTTTGTTCGTATGGATTGTTTTATGTCCATGTTTATGTATTTTATTTATTGCGGTTGCAGCGTGTTGGTGGGGTATCCTCGCATTACCGCGATCATCGGTTTATTCTTGCTTTTGCGCCTGCACGAGGCATGTCACGCCTTTGTGTTTGGACAGTGAGCCGAGGTAGGTCCCCCATTGCACTTACCTTTAGCTTTATAATTTATTAATTGCTTATTGTTTTATTAATTTTTAATGAATTAGAAATAATATTTGATAATAAAACTTTAAATGACTATTTAGTGTGGAAGGAGCCGTTTATTTTATACCGAACACTTGGGACATTTTCATGATGAGCGGACACCCAATATTGAAAGAATGCCCATTTGGACTTTAAACATAATTCATGGAACTTCAAATGTGCTTCTAGTTTTAAAGATAAATGATTTGTTCAGAACAAGTGTTTTGGGTTTTCTCAAGAAATGAGGTTTTGCTTTAAAATTGGTGAAGGCCCGTTTGGCACTTTAATAAAATAAGTTATTTTGGAAAACCCATTCGGGGGTGATATTTGGTGTCCGTTGATTGCATGAGCTGTATGTGATGTTTGTGCATCGTGACTGATTAATTTACATTGTGGACGCACCCCCTTTTTATTATATGTGTTGACATGGGAACCTGGCATAGTTTGTGAATCTTCTGAGAATGATTGCTGCACTAGTTTAGACCACGCACTGGCTAGTGGCCCCATAGCAGGGGAATACTGAGTTATTGCTGCTATGGGTATTGGGCCCCTTGGTTAGGCCATGCGGGGCTATGTCGGGTAGTAGTATGGGCGTTATGATGTCATCGAGTTAGGGCATGCCTTCAGGATGAGTCAGATTTATAATATGTTCTGGATTGTTCACAATCTCCTAGGTTTGACCCAAGTTTCTTTTAGTGTTTGTGTGTGGCGGACGGTTGAGTGGTCGAGTTCGGTTTCTAACCCATGTGTGCCACTTTTACCATTTCCCTTAGTGTGTGTTGTGTGCGATTTTCCTTTTGACTAACAACTAATGTTTGGATTTCTAAATTGTTCGTAAAATGTTTTAAAAATGAAATGCACCTTCTTCTTTCAACATTAAACTTGTTCTAAAGTAATAAGGGAAATAGAATGTTACTTTTTTTAGAAATGAAAGAGTGTGGAAACCATATTTTATATAATTTAGTTCAAACCTGAAATTGGTAAATTCTTTATTTAGTGGTATTTGCATTGGGAATAGAATTAGTCGGGCCTACCTACTGAGTTTTAATACTCACACCTATAGTGTTTTTCTTGTTTTTAGTTATGTTTTAGGTTCCAGATTAAGTTGCTCACCTTGAGCGATGTTGGTTGTGGTTTTGGAAGGTGACCTAAGGGGTCACGTGGAGTTTTAGTCATGGTCAGGTTAGTGGCGTTGCTGGTTGCTCTTTATTTATTTTCATTTGTTCCATTTAATTATGCTGCTTATTTTATTTTTCTTTTGGGCCAAATCGTTCCCACCTATTTAATTTTGATGCCCGGCACTAGTTTCCAGCCCTTGGGGATTGGGAACGCCCTTCGGGCCATGTCGCGGGCTGGCTCGAGTGACCGGTTTAGGGTCGACCGGGTTGGTTCGTGACATTAGGTATTCCTGTTATTTACATTCTTCAATTTATATATTCATTCTATTTATTATAGATAAATCATATTTATGGATTTATTACACTGTTATGATTATATCATTAACCCCATAAATCCATCAGTCGACACATTCCACGAAAAATTTAAGAATTTTCATGCTATCTTATGTTGGGAGGATGAGGTGATGAGCGATAGCCAAATGTAATGTGAATCACCTATAATACCGGAAGACCACCAGTAGTATGATTTGTAGAACCACTATAAGTTCACATGGAAATCAGCACCATGGAAAAAAACTAAACCTCTAGAAGGTCACTCCACCCTATGTCTTATTGTCCTAGAATTAGTTAGTCAGAGCACCCTACCCACCACACAATGTCAATGTTACATAGAAAACTTAGTAGAAAAAAAAGAAACAAAAATCAAACCGACAATAAAGCATACAACTTAATTATATAAAATATTGAATGAATATTGGTGAATTAATGCGCTTTAGACTTTTTTCTACAAGAATCGGAGGAAACACTATGAATTTTTATGATTAATCATAATTATAAAGAATAAGAAAAATTAAAGGAAAATCAGTAATATCTCATTATAGAATGATTAACACACTATAAACTTCTCTTGTATTGTGCATATTTATGATTCACTTTTCATGCACATTGAACTAAATTTGGTGTAAGGTATACACTTACTTTTATAAGAACCTTTTATGTATTTTTTAGTTCACATTACCTCCCAAAAAGAATTTAGAATCCTCCCAATGGAATGTCACTTGTGATTTCCCATGACACTGTTGACTTGAAACACTTTCCCCAATAAACACTTCAATATTCTCATTCATAGAGAATTCTATATAGAAGGCTTGACAATATTCTAGACCACCTTTGATGTCATTAAAAGTATGATATTCTGATGCACCAAATTTTGATAATAAAGATGAACTAACACGACCAATGTACCAAGGATAAAAATATACCCCTGATCAAATTTCTGATTCATGTAAATCTGATGCTTATAATTCCAATGTTATATTCTCCCAATTGGTCTAAACAAGTCTTTATATACCTAAAATCTCCCAATTGATTAATTTTTCTTGGAAAAAAATTTAACAATCCTCCTCATCAATCCATCTCATGTAGTATCATTTCTCTCTACATTTAATTATTCCATTCACCAAAGTCCCATTGAGGCATTATGCAACCTCATACATTTCTGAACAAAATTCTCAGTGAATTTTTTTGATGAATTGTGGATACTGGTGATCCTTAGCAGATATAAGAATCTCACCTCGTACATATTTCTAAAAAAATGGTACTTCTTGTTGATGTGATTTGTACTTGCATGGAATACTATATTTTTATCCAAGGGGATTTCATTTTAGTTGTCATAGAAAATAATTCCTCCTTATGAATTCTTTTTTCATCCATTAGTAATTTCGTCAAACAAATCATAACCTTTCTAACATCACATTTCACTATATATGCTTTTTAATTTATTTATTAATGTGACAATATTTTATAGTCACAAAATAGAACTAATTTTGAATTCTACAAAAGTAAATACAAATCATGTGATTATATTATAACTATCTGAATATATACTAAATTCATCATCAACAATGACTTATAATAGATATTCTTCCCCAAAACATAAAACTTTATCTTATGATCCTTTAAAATAATAAAGTATCCATTTGAAAGATTCCCAATATTCATTTCCAGGGCTATATATATATGCTTTAGACTACCAATATAAATGAAATATCTAGTTGATTATAAATAATTTCATATATTTTACTTCTAATAGATAAATAATATGGAAATATTTCTATATACCAATGACAAACATTAGTTTTAGGTGATTGTGACTTGGATAGATTGAAGTTTACCTCATGAGGTGAGGAAACTAGTTTTTATTTAGTTATTCTACATCTTTTTATTTATTTTTCAAATATACTCTTTCTAATATAGAACCGATGTTTCATTATTCCTATCCATTTCTATACTTATCCCCAATATATTCTTTGATTGGATGAGATATTTCATCTATATACCTATGGATGTTTAATTTGTCAATTTTTGAATCCTTTAAAAGTATGATCCACACAACAACATGTCATCAACATACAATAGAAAAATGATAAATGTCCCATCTTCTCATTACATCCTATAACAAAAATGTTATGTATTACATCTCTAAAAATATTCTTATTTCATAAATATATCAAATTTATGATTCCATTATTGTGGGGATTATTCAGTCCATACAATATTTTCTTTATTTTACATACCAAATTTTTATTCCCAACATTAGGTACACCTATTTAATATTCCATGTAAATATCCTACTCTAACTTTCCATGAAGGAAATCTGTATTGTCATCCATCTAATATAGATACAAATATTATGATGCAACAATACTAATCACTATTCTAATGGTAGAATTTGTAACTTCTAGTGAGAATATTTTTGATAAATAAACTCCTTACTTTTGTTGAAACAACTTCACTACTAGCCATGGTTTTTACCCTTTATTTCCATCAACGTATTCCTTGATTTGATAAACCCAGTTATTTTCATGTTCCTTTTTACACTTTGATATTTCATCTATCTCCAAATTTTCTTTAAAATTCAATTAATTTATTTCTTTATCCATGGATGACACCCAATACTCAATGTAACCAAGAAAAACTGCCTCCTATGAATTTTTAGGTTATCCTACATCTGTTTGGGGATGAAAGTTTAAATTCTGGAAAAAAAATATACACTTTCCTGTAGATTCTTATTTATATCCACAACTAAATGGGTTGATATGTTCTACCTAGTTCGGTTACTTCTATTTGTAATTGAACTTATGGTACTCAAGAATCTATAATTTGAACTTTTTGTGTTACCACCTAAGCTTTATCTACTCTTGAACTCACAAGTACTTACAATTGTCTTACACTTGGAATTACAATTCCTTCAGCATATAAATATTAATTCTATAGTTTTTTTGATTTTACGATAGTCAGATCAACCAAGATTTATTTAGTTTTTTTTTCTTTGAATGTTTTTTTCCACCAAATTATGACTCTTCCATAGGATCTTATCAACAATGAAAATATTCAAACTTAAAATGATTTTCACTATTTAAAAAAGGATATCCAATGTTTTTATCTCCATATATAATGAAAAAACAAATTTTATATTTTTATTCATGTTTTTCATAATCCTTAACATTAAAATGCACATATGATCTACTAACAAAACCTTAAAATTATTAATGTTTGGTTATTTACCTAACACCAAATCTTCTAGAGGTTTCTTTCCAATTTTTCATTCTAGAATACTATTGGTGAGATAAGCCTTCATGTTGAGTTCCTCTACCCAAATTGCCTTATTAATTATTGAGTGAAAACTCATAATCATGGATTTCTCCATCGAAGTATGATTTTTAATTTCATCTAATATATTTTATTATGGAGTCATGAGAACCATTTTATTATGTCTTATCCCTTCATGCTTGATGAAATTAAGGAAGTTCAGTCTAGTGTACTCCCAACCATTGTTGGTTCTGATGCACATCAATTTCTAACCACACTCCTTTTCTTCAAAATCTTTCTACTGAAAAAACACCTATAAGAATTATATTTTTATTTTAGGAACTAAATTAATTCATTCCTTGTATAATTAATAATTAATTTAAGAAATTAAAGGAAACCATTGTAGTATTTAACAAGGAAGATCCCCAAAAATATGAGTGAACAAAGTCGAAGTTATTATACCTAAGCTTCTGACCATCTTAATTGAAAGAAACATTATTATGTATTCATATCTCACAACTTTCAAACTTTACAATTTCAATGTGATCTAGATTTAGTATTCCCTTAGCTATAAGAACCTTAAAATTATTCCTTTTAATATTTTTTCCCTTTAGTTCCATACTTCTTGACTATTAGAAGCTAAAATTATGATTAATACCCTTCTATATGAATTTATGGTCATGTAAAGGGTCCCATCATTTACAAACTTTACAATCACTATAGATCCTTGGGTAACCTTACAGAGGTTTCATCATCAAATTTTACAAAAGAAATTAAATATATTTTTGTTCCAATGATACAGATTTTTTTGATAGCTTCAAGAACACTACATTTTTTATTCTAATGATGAATTATACCTTCCCAACAACTTCCAAAAATTCAACATCCACCTGATAGAATTTACCAAACTTCTTAGATAGATAGTTTTTCATGAATCTTATATCACAGGTTGAATGGAAAGATAATACAAAGTCAACCAAAAAATATTTTACAACTATGTTCATTCGTATAAACCATCAATCATCAAATTCAAATATATTAATAGAATCCTAACTTCTATAAGTGGTTGTACTTATAATTCTCTCCTTATGACTCTTGAAATATCCTTTCTTACCACATTTCCCATAGGTTGGACAAAGACCAGTTTAATTACCTTAACTATTTTCATGATAATTTACTTTGGATTTCTTCTTCTAATAAACCTATTTTTGATGGGAAGACCTACCTCTTCCATCCGTATTAAGATGCACTACTAAAGGGTACCTGCACTTATCTTCACTAACCTTATTCATTGATTACCATATTCCAGATATCATAAAATACCATATTTGATTTCCTTTAGATTTAATAAATAGAGTACCCATTGTATCCCCGAACTCTATAAGATTGAAGAAAAGAAACCACACCCATAAATCATTAGTAGAAGTTACCTTTACTAATTGTATTTTCCCATGAATCACATTGAAGTCATTAACATGATCCTCCTTTAGTATTCCATTGGATAAAAAACCAAAAAATCTTTAAAACATGAAAATTTTGTTGAGTTCCTTCAGTTTTTTATATATTTCTACCAACACCTTTTGAACACATTCTATGCTCTTTTTCTCAAAAATTATGAACATCAAATTCCTTACCAAATACATTCTTACCAATTCCAAATTCTTCATATTCAGCTTCTCCCATCCACCTTTCTCCATTAGCACCATCCTAACCCCAGATAATGGAACATCCAAATCCTCCTGAATTATGTGGTCATCAAACTTCATTTTATAGAGGACAAAATCCATTCCATCGGGCTTCTCAATTCAAATCTCCACTTCAACTAATTCATTTTTTGAAATAATATTGGTGTTTTTAACTATGAACTTCGAAACCACTATTTTAACACCACTTGTTGGGAGGATGAGATGATGAGTGATGGTATCATGTAATACTGGTCATATATACTACCAGAAGACCACTAAAAGTTTTATTGATAGTACCACCTGATGTTCATGTTAAAATCAATACCATGGAAAAAAATCAACCATATGAATTTTCACTCCCCATTTATATTAGTTTTATAGAAGTAGGAATTGATAGAAACCTACCCACCACACAAAGTTGACATCACACAGACACCTTAGTAGGAAAAATACATAAAAGGTAAAACATGGAACTAAATTTTCTAAATTATTAAAATAACATAGGATAATTATTGTGATTTGGAAATTTCCCTACATACATGGGAGGAACAACTATAAGATCTATTTATTAATCAGAAGTACAAATATTATAAGGAACTAAAAATAAAGATAGTAATATCACATTATTTATTAATTATTACTCTATAAAATTATGATGTATTTTTTTTCTTATGTTAGATTTATTGTTCACACACATTACACTCAGTTTGGTGTCAGGTATCCACTTTCCATTATAAGATGCTTTAAATTTTTTTCTAGGTTCCCTATTACCCAAAAAGCACAGATAAGCCTCCAAATATAATTTTATTTGTTGATTTCCCATAATACTATTTACCTTCAACGCTTACATTGATAAACTTTTACAGATCCATATTTCCATATAATTCTTCTATAAGGTTATCTAACTTCTTTGGAGCTCTCTTAATATAATTAAAAGTGAAAAATAATGATTCCCCAACTATTGATGTTGGATTTGAACTACCACTATGAATGTACCAAGACCATCCATTTACTATTTATTGAATTTTCGATTCATGTAAATCTAATTATAGAAATATTTTATGTTATGAACTTCTAATTAGTCTTAACAATTCTTTATATCCCAATATTCAAGACACTGTTTCAATCTATAATCTCCCAATAATAAATTATAAAAATTTATAATTACTTAATATACTTAATTCAGAAAGGCCTAATTTTTAAAAACTTACCAAACATATTCACATTGATTAAATTTTAAGAAGTGGAAAACTATCAACCCATGACATGCATTCAATGTTTTTATTAAAAAAATATCTCTAAAAAATAATTTTTTTTCCAATTCTAAATAAATTATGTGAAAAAATCAAATAAACTTGTTGGGTGACTTGTCTCAATATATATAGTGAGCAATAGATAATATCTATAATCTTTCTATATCATATATCCACTACAAAATGAAACCAAAATATTTTGAGATGATTTCACCATTATGTTATGCAATCTTCATCATAAACCCAACTAAAAACACACAAAAATCAAAAATTAAAATAAAGGGATGAAAATGAGCAGAAAAAGGATGAACTTAACTATCTTTAGCACAACGAAACAAGATATAGTAAAAAAATATTAAAAGGTAGGAAATAAGAGACCCATGAGAAGTAAAAATGGGGGATAGGGATTCCAAAATTACATCTAATGCGATCCCACTCAGATAAAAATGAAGGGAGGCGGGAGACCCTTAAATCACATGCCTCCCCCTTTAAAAAAAATGAAATCCTGGATTATCGATTACTTGATAAAAAAGATGTAGGTAATTGGTTGTTACTAGCCACCAAGGTTAATCACATAGATATTATGTTTGGTGTCTATTGATGCATATCCTATTAGCCCATCTATAGAGTACCTGGTTCATTATATTGAGTACTCTATGGTTTCATGCTACTAAAATTTAGTACCAGCGCCACCCTAATCCCACTCTAAACTTAATATTTCCATTGAAAATCTTAATAATTATCCAAAATAGCCTCTAATTAATCACCCTAGGCTCATAAACTAAATTCAAATCATCAAAATCCATAGCCACATACTCCTAGGTTCATGAAATTTAAATTTCATCAAGATTTACTAACTAGTAACGATATGTTTCATTACTGTATTAATATTGTGATTGTGTGTTTGTACTCATTTATAATTGTCTTACCTATGATAAATATCACACTATTTATATGATCAATGTATTAATAATTTTAAAAAAATTCTTAATGGTTTCAATCAATGATACGATTTCTATTTTCTGACAAACTTATATTTATTTATTTCATACTGAATAAACTATAATTAAAAAAAGAATACAATTCCTTCAAACTTCAAATTTTTTATTTTGAATATAAGGATTTAATTATTATTAAACATATTTAATGTATACATATATATATAATACAATTATTTTTTTACTTTTTTATTTAAAAAAGTATCAAATTATTAATAAATAATTCTTTTTTAATTATTTTTATATATTTTTCATTATCTATGAATCAAATAATGTGATATTTTTTATCTTAATTGAATATTAATATTTCTTAAATGCAAACCATTTAACACATATTTGAGTAATTATTAAAAAATGATAATTTAAATTATTATAAAATTTGAATATTTATGTAAAATAATTTATTATTTTTATTTAAATAAATTAAAACTATCAGTAAAATGAAAAACAATTGGAAAACTTTTTAATTTAAAATTCAACTAATTATCATTATATTTTTAGTAATTCACAATCATTTTTCATTTCTTATTAAAACTATTATTGAATGTATAAAGAAATGAATAAATATCATATATCTCTATAATAATTATTCTATAGTTATTGTCTTAATTGTACATTTTTTAATAATATTTAGTGTCAGGTGATACATTTATTTATTTTACTTGGATTTTACTAAATGGAAAATTGAAACATAAATTGTTCATAATTTTTTTATTAAAGAACCCGTTATTTGGAGTTATTGATGTTTTTTTTATTTCAACCCTCTATTTGAAAATATTTTTATGTTATAGGTATATAATAAGCTATGATGTTTGAAGAATATAATATGAATGGTGTTGTCTGAGGAGACTAGTTTTTTTATGGATGATATCACAGAAGAGTTTGTTAAGGAATATTATCAGGTAAGTGATTGAATTAGAATATATTTTTGAGTCAATAAGGATATCTTATGACTTCTCTATTCCTTGTGCTTTTATGTTTTGAAAATCACAAACACTTTTTCTATGTTCTGAATATTTTTAAATTCTATATTTTTCTTAAGATCCAGAATTGTTATTCCGTTATGCTTACAGATATATCATTACGTTTTTCCATTCTGTTAGACTTACAGATATGTAATTCCGATATTCCATTCTATTATACTTATAGATCTGTCATTACAATTTTTCATTCAGTTTTTATGATTCCGAATCCAGTGTATATATGATTCAGTTTTTATGATTCCGATTTTGGTGTATATATGATGCCGATTTTCAATATCGATTCCGGTGTATATATGATACTGATTTTCAATATCGATTCTGGGGTATTTATGATGCCGATTTTGAATACCGAATCTGGTGTATATATGATTCCAATTTTCAATACCGATTCTGGTGTATATATGATGGAAGTTTTTAATACCGATTCTGGTGTATATATGATGCCAATCTTCATGATACTGAATTTGGTGTATATGTGACTCCGATTTTATGATTCCATTTTCTTGATAATGTTATTTCTAAGAATCTTTCTTCGTAATTTCGTAAGATTAAGTTGTATTGATAATGTTAAAGTAGTCAAATGTATCACTACAATGAAATCAGATTCTATGTTTTCTTATACATAACATTGTTTCTGTTACTTGAAACAAGGTTGTATAATCTGTTATAAACTAATCGTTGTATGTTTTTCACATGTATAGGTCCCTCCTAAATTTAAGGAAAAATATAACCATTGGAGAGGAACGGACCATTGAGAATCTTTTCCTATAAATACAAGCTCATTTGAATGAGCAAAAGAATGGGACTTCAACTTGATAGTGAACAAGCTTGTGAAGTGATTTCTAGAGAGATAGGCTCTTACAACTCTTAGTGCTTCATGCGGATGTGGTGAAAAACTTTTTCAGGCATGAAAAACTTGTTCAGACTTGCTTATTGCAGACTCCGATTGTGCTGATTGTGGGATTACCGGATTGGAATACAGAGGTTTTGATTTCCTTCTTAATCGGGGGCTTGCGGGGATAGCAAGACAGATACCGATCTTCGGATTGAGGGATTACCTGGGTTTGGGTAAGACAGACTTTCTTGATAGTATAAATCAAGGGAACTTTATACAAGGTTGTTGTATACCCTTCTCTTTGGGTTAAAAGAATCTTATTGTTACTTATTTACTATTACAAGTTGTTTTAATTCTGCTGTTGTATGTTAACATTGTTAATGTTAGGAAGTATAACCTTCTTATACTTTGTAATTATATTATTTTGATTATATTACAGATTCTATACGCTTTAAGGTAGAATCTTTTTTTTAAGAAATTAAAAAAGGTTTCATTAAGAGGTCTTGTTAATGTTTGTTAAACCTTGTCAAATTGAACTTTAAAGGTTCCAAAGGAATTTTTAAATTATAAAATTCACCCCACTCTTGTATTTAGACATCTCATTTTTACATATTCAATTCTACAATTGGTATCAAAGGTTGGAAACCTCATACTCTGAACCAATCCTTCAATTGGTATTAGAGGAGGTCTCTGAAATACTTATATCCACATATAATAATTCTTGCTCAACTTTTCCTTTTCTTAAGTTCTTCATATTTTTTTTCTAAACTTTTACTACTAATAAGTTTTTTGGAAAGAAATATCATTTCAGTATGGCATGCATTCATGTTGGATCTTTAGACAATGTCAATCCTACTAGACCACTGATCTTTGATGGAAATGACTATGAGTACTAGAGAGATATAATGAAGACCATTGTGATAAACACTGGTGTAGACAACTACACTATGTTAACTGGAGATTACAAGATTCCTGATAAGGAACTTAGAACCTTTACTAATCCATAAAAGGTTGAATATCAGCTGAAATTTAAGGTATGTAATACTTTTCTATGTTCCCTGACTAGAAACATATATATCCAAATTTCTTCTTGTGAAGATGCAAATAGTATTTGGAAGAATCTTGAAGTAACTCACTTTGGAACTTCCAAAGTTATTGAAACAATAAGAGAAATGCTCAGGGATGAGTATCATGGTTTCTACATTCCTTATGGAGAACTTGTATGTAAGGTACAACAAATATTTATGAATATCTTCAATAGATTAAAATCCATGTGTGATAATGGTTTAGATGATGAAGCTCTTATAGACAAAATTACTGACATCCTGCCTAACGAATGAGAATCCAAGAGGACTGCTATAGATGAGAATATGAAAGTTACTCAGATTTCTCTTGATGAACTATATGGAACTCTTCTTCCACATGAAACCAGAATGAAGAGAGATGATGATAATATTAAGAAGAAGAATGGAAATGGAGGTGTTTATTTTACAACTACTTCAAATCATATTAATGCCAAGACCCCTGAGAGAATTAAAAGATCTAAATCTAATAAGGTTGTTGTTCAATCTGAATCTAGTGATAGTGAAACTTCAAAAAATGAGTTATCGAATCTTTCTCGGAGGATGAAAATGATTGTTTGATAGAAAATCTTTCTATATAGATACAAGAAGAAGGATAGAAAAGAGAAAAAATATGAAGAAGTGACATGATATGAATGTAGAAGAACTGGTCATATTAGACCTGATTGTCCCTTGCTTAAGAAGAGAGACAAGAAAGATATGAATTCTGAAAGAAATAAGAAGAAGTTCTACAGATCAAAGCATAATAAAGTATTGAAAGTCAATGAATCTTGGAGTGATAGTGGTGGAGATTCTTCTGATGAATCTTTAGAATAAGAATCTTTTGGGAAAATGAATATTGGTCTAATATCCAGAGCTCCATTTCAAAATCATTGTCTTATGGCTTAGGTACAAACTGCTTAATCCTTAATCAATATGTCTTTAAATGAAAATTTTCTAGATAGAGGTTTTTCTTCAGATGAAGAATATTCTTCATCAGATAATTATAATGATTTTCCTTCCTATGAGGAAGTTTCTAGATTTTCTAAGTTGTTATAAAAGAGAAATTGTAAAGTTTCTAAGAAACTTGAAAAAAAAAATTCTAAAGAATATATTTTAGCAAAATTATTTTTAGATATTTCCAAAGATCATAAGGAAAGAAATTTTGTTTTAAAAAATCATTCTATGAAACTTTAGGAAGTTAATTTTGAGAAGGATAAACTTTCTCAGGATCTTAAAAAATCTGGTTTTAGAAAAATATGTTTGAGAGAATAAACTTAACTCTAAATATATTTTTCCTGAGGATAAGAATTTAGCCATGAGACTAAAATCTGAAATATTTTACTTGAAGAAACATCTTACAAACATCACTTATGGTAATGAAAATTTTAATAATATGTATTCCCAGATCTGACCTCATAGTAATAATCATGGTTTTGGTTGTTCTTATTAAAAACCAGTTTTTAAAAATAATTATTGTGTTCCTTCTAGAGCCCCTTTTTGTACTAAATTTCGAAGTGGTAATAATTGGAAGAAATTTTTTTCTTTGAATAATGGTCAATCTCTTGGTTTTCATAAATCTTATTTTTATAAACAAATTTGGTTACCCAAACTCTTATTTTCAAATAATTCCAGATCCAAGAAAGTTTGGATTCTAAAAACCAAACACTTTCTTTTTCAGGAAAATGAAGGAAGTACCAAAAACCTTTGGTATATGGATAGTGGATGTTCCTGGCACATGACAGGTAACACAAACTATTTTAAAAAGATTTTAAAAACAAAGGTGGAAAGGTATTATTCCAATGATATCAGATTCTAAGTTCTCTTATACTTAACAACGTTTATGTTACTTGAAACGATGTCATACAATATATTATAAACTTACCATTGTATGTTTTCCACGTGTCCAGGTCACTCTGAAATTTAAGTAAAATATGACCATTGGAGAGGATCCAACCATTGGGTTTTTTTGCCTATAAATACAAGCTCATTTGAACGAGCAAAGTACTTAGACTTCAACTTTAAAACTTGATAGTGAACAAGATTGTGAAGTGATTTCTAGAGAGAGAGAGTCTCTTACAACTACCAGTGATTCATGAAGATGTTGTGAAAAACTTTTTCAGGTGTGAACAACTTGTTCAGACTTACTTAGCGCTGACTCCGATCAGGCTGATCGTGGGCTTCCAGGATTGGAAGATAGAGGTTCTGATTTCCTACTAAATCGAGGGCTTACAGGGATATCAAGACATATACCGATCATCGGATTAAGGGATTACCTGGGTTTGGGTAAGAAAGAATATCTTGAAAGTATAAATCATGGGACTTTTATCCATGTTTGTTGGATACCCTTCTCTTTGGGTTAAAAGAATCTTATTTTTACTTGATTACTATTACAAGTTGTTTTAATTCCACTGTTATTTGTAACTTTGTTAAAGTTAGGAAGTATAACCTTCTTATACTTTGTAATTCTATTACTCTGATTATATTACAAATTATATATGCTTTAAGGTAGAATATTTATTTTAAGAAATTAGAAAATATTACTTTAAGAGGTCCTGTGAATATTTTTTTAACATTGTTAAACTGAACTTTAATGTTTCCAAAGGAATTTTTAAACTATACAATTCAACCCCCTCTTGTATTTGAGCCTCTAATTTTTACATATTTGATCCTAAAATTGGTATCAAAGGAGGTCTCTGAAATACTTATATCCACATATTTGATTTCTTACTCATGTTTTCCTTTTCTTACGTTCTTCATATTTGTTTTCTAAACTTTTACTACTAATATGTTTTGTGGAAAGATATATCCTTTTAGTATGGCAGGCATTCATGTTGAATCTTTAGACAATATCAATCCTATTAGACCACCAATCTTTGATGTAAATGACTATGATTACTGGAGATATATAATGAAGAACTTTGTGATAAACACAGGTGTAGACAACTACATTTTGTTAACTGGAGATTAAAATATTATTGATAAGGAACTTAGAACCTTTACTAATCCAGAAAAGGTAAAATATCAGCTGAACTTTAAGGTACGTAATACATTTCTATTTTCCATGACTAGAAAAATTTATAGCAAGATTTCATCTTATGAAGCTGCAAATAGTATTTGGAATAAGCTTTAAGTAACTCACTTTGGAACTTCCAAAGTTATTGAAACTAGAAGATCAATGCTCCGGGATGAGTGTCATGTTTTCTGCTTTCCTTATAGAGAACCCGTATATAAGGTACAACAAATATTTATGACTATCGTCAATAGGTTACAATCAATGTGTGATAAATCTTTAGATGATGAATCTCTTGTAGACAAAATCATTGACATCATGCCTAACGAATGAGAATCCAAGAGGACTGCTATAGATGAGAATAGGAAAGTCACTCAGATTTCTCTTGATGAACTGTTTGGAACTCTTTTTCTACATGAAACCAGAATGAAGAGAGATGGTGATAATATTAATAATAATAATGGAATTGGAGGTGTTAATTTTACAACTACTTCAAATCATATGAATGCCAAGACCCCTGAGATAATTACAAGATCTAAAGCTAAGAAGGATGTTGTTCAATCTGAATATAGTGAAAGTGAAACTTCAAAAAATGAGTTAACCAATCTAGCTCGGAGGATGAACATGATTGTTGGGATGAAAAACTGTCAATATAGATACAAGAAAAAAGATGGAAAAGAGAATAAAGATAGAGAAGTGACATGCTTTGAATGTAGAAGAACTGGTCATATCAAACCTGATTGTCCCTTTCTTAAGAAGAGAGACAAGAAAGACATAAATTCCAAAATAAATAAGAAGAAATTATATAGATAAAATCATAAGAAAGTATTGAAAGCTAATGAAACTTGGAGTGCTAGTGGTGGATATTCTTTTGATGAATCTTCTGAATATGAATCTTTTAGGAAAAAGAATATTGGTTTAATATCCATAGCTCCATTTCAAAATCACTATCTTATGGATAAGGTACGAACTGCTGAATCCTTAACCAATATGTCTTTAAATGAAAATTTTCCAGATAGAATTTTTTCTTCAAATAAAGAATATTCTTCATCAGATAATGATAATGATTTTCCTTCCTATAAAGAAGATTCTAGATTTTTTATGTTGTTAGAAAAGAGAAATTGTAAAGTTTCTAAGAAACTTGATAAATCAAATTCTAGAGAATCTATTTTAACAAAATAAATTTTGGATCTTACCAAAGATCATGATGAGAAAAATGTTGTTTCAAAAAATATTTCTAAGAAACATGAGGAAGTTAATTCTGAGAAGGATAAACTTTCTGAGGACCTTAAGAATCTGTTTTTAGAAAAATATGTTTTAGAGAATAAACTTAGCTCTAAATATAATTTTCCTGAGGATAAGAATTTATTCCTGACACTAAAATCTTAAATATTTTCCATGAAGAAACTTCTTGAAAACTCCACTTCTGTTAAATAAAACATTGATATGATGTATTCTCATATCTGACCTCATGGCAATAATCAGTTTTAGGTTATTCTCATGAAAAACCTGTTTTCAAAAATAATTATTGTGTTCCTTCTAGAGACACTTTTTGTACTAAATTTCAAAGTGGTGGGAATTGGAAGAAACATTGTTCTTTGAATAATGCTCAATACTGTGGGTTTCATAAAGCTTATTTTTCTAAAAACATTTGGTTACCCAAAATCTTATTGTCAAATAATTCTGGATCCAAGCAAGTTTGGATTCTGAAAACCTAAGTCTTTATTTTTCAGGAAAATGAAGGAAGTACCAACAACCTTTGGTATATGGATAGTGGATGTTCCCGGCACATGACTAGTAACAAATACTATTTCAAGAAGATTTTAAAAACTAAAGGTGGAAAGGTAACTTTTGGCGATAACTCTCAAAGAGAAATTGTCGATATAGGTAACATTATTATTCTTGTTAAATCTATTATTTCAAATGTTCTTTTTGTAAAAGGCCTTAGGTACAACCTTATAATCATAAGCCAATTATGTGATGAAGGTTACCTTGTGAATTTTATAAATGGTAAATGTTTAGTTCACAATTCCAAGGATGAGTCTATTTTCTCTACCCTTCGGGATGAGAATGTGTACACCTTAAACCTAGAAGAACATAGAAGTCAAGATCTACCTTGCCTTAGTACATTTGAAGATCAATCATGGCTTTGGAATAGGAGACTAGGACACTGCAACATAAGGAATCTTATTAATCTTTCCAATAAAGAACTTGTTCAGGATCTACCAAAACATAAGTTTGATTCTTCAAAATTCTGTAATCCTTGTCAATATGGTTAGCAACATAAATTTATCTTTAAACTTATGAGTGAAGTCAAAATTTATAATGCATTACAGTTAGTGCACATGGATTTATTTGGTCCAATACAAACTGAATGTATTAGAGGCAAATAATATGTGTTTTTCTTAGTCGATGACTACACTAGGTTTACTTGGATCTCTTTTCTTGCAAAGAAATATGAGGATTTTTCTTATTTCAAAATCTTTAGAGATCAAGTTAAAAATGAGAAAAACCTACCATTGATAACTATTCCCAGTGATCAGGGTGGAGAATTTGAAAATTCTGATTTTGAAACTTTTTGGAGTAAAAATGGTATTACTCACAACTTCTCTGCTCCATGAACTCCTCAAAAAAATGGTGTTGTCTAAAGAATAAATTTAATTCTTCAAGAGATGAAAAGAACCATGTTGAGTGAATATTCTATTGTAAAACATTTTTGGGATGAAGCTCTATGTATCTCTTTTTATACTATAAACTGAGTTTTAATAAGACAGTTTCTTAATAAAACACCTTATGAGTTGTGGACTAGACGAAAACCAAAAGTTTCTTACTTCAATTTTTTGGTTGCAAAGTATTTATCTTGAATACCAAGGATAACTTACAATAATTATCACCCAAATACGATGAAGGAATTTTCATAGGTCACTCTACTAACTCTAAGACATAGATAGATTTTAATAAAACCCTTGTACTGTGGAAGAAACAATACATGTTAATTTTGATGAAAATGATCCCTTTGTTTTCAAACAACCTGAGTCTTTTTATGTTATTTTTTCTAAAACTGATCCCCAACCTTTGATAGAAGATCTTTCAGACAGTAAGATCTAGAATTTCTTTAAGAAATGAAGTCGATCATATTGCATTTCTTTCCCAATTTGAACCAAATACTTCTGAAGAAGACTTGGGTGATGAAGATTGGTTAAAGGATATGCAAGATGAACTCAATGAATTCGTAAGAAATCAAGTTTGGACCTTGGTTTGGAGACCTAAGGAAACATCAGTTATTGGAGTGAAATGGGTTTTTAGAAACATATGCGATGAAAATGAAGTCATTTTAAGAAATAAAGCAAGACTAGTTTCAAAAGGATATAACCAACAAGAAGGCATAGACTATGAAGAAACCTATGCTCCTATAGAAAGACTTGAAGCTATTTGTATTCTTATATCCTTTACAACATTCTTTAATTTTAAACTTTATCAAATGGATGTTAAGTGTGCTTTTTTTAATGGTTATGTACAAGAGGAAGTATATGTAGATCAACCCCCTGTATTTGAAGATAAAAAATATCCTAAACATGTTTATAAACTTAATAAAGCTTTATATGGAATTAAACAAGCCCCTAGATCATGGTATGATAGAATTTTAGGATTTTTGCTTCAAAATAACTAGGTTAAGGGAACTGCTGATCCAATCCTTTTCATTAAGAAAAATGATAAAGATGTTTTTATTGTCCAAATTTATGTTGATGACATCATCTTCAGATCAACTCAGCAATACTTAACTGATTCCTTTGCGAATCTTATGAAATCTGAGTTTGAGATGAGTATGATGGGTGAGTTAACAATATTTCTTGGTTTTCAAATTTCACAAAAACTAGTAGGAACTTACATATCTCAACATAAGTATATCAATGATCTTCTAAAGAAGTTCACGTATGAAAACACTAAGATTATAAGTACTCCCATTGGAACCTCTAATACTCTTGATATTGATGAAGCAAAGAAACCTGTAGATCAAACATCTTATAGAGGGATGATAGGAAGCTTACTTTACTTAACAGCTTGTCGACATGTCTTAATGTTCTCGGCATTCTTATGTGCAATATTTCAAGAAAATCCTAATGAATCCCATTTGAAATTTGTAAAAATAATTTCTCGGTATTTAAAGAGAACTTTATATTTGGGACTATTTTATTCCTCTGAAAATATTTTTGAACTTAAATGTTTTTTGGATGATGACTTTGCTGGTTGCAAAATGGATTGAAAAAGTACATCCGAAACTTGTCATTTCTTAGGAGATTCCTTAGTTTCTTGGTCATGCAAGAAACAACATTCTGTAGCACTTTCCACTGCTAAAGTTGAATATGTAGCAGTTAGAAGTTTTTGTGCTCAAGTGTTTTGGATACAACACACTCACATACTATGGTATGAGTTTTACTAAGACTCAAATTATGTGTGATAACACAAGTGACATTGCCCTAAGTAAAAACCCTGCACATCACTCTCGTGAAAAGCACATAGATATTAGACATCACTTTCTTAGGGACCACACACTTAAAGAAGATATTATTCTTCAATTCATCGGAACGCAAGAGCAACTTGATGATATTTTTACATAACCTCTACCTTCTGATATATTTGAATACATTAAACATAATCTAGGAATGATTTATGTAAGGTAATAATTCATATCTACTTCTTGTTAAATCATTTCTTAACATAAAATTACTCCTTATTTTATGGGGAGTATATATGTTTATTTATTTTCTTTATTTAAACTAATTTTCCCATTGTATGATTGAATATGTAAAAATGAGATGCTCAAATAGAAGAGGGGGGTGAATTGTATAATTTAAAAATTCCTTTGGAACCATTAAAGTTCAGTTTAATAAGGTTAAATAAACATTCACAAAACCTATTAAAGAATCATTTTCTAATTTCTTAAAAGAAGGATTCTACCTTAAAGCATATAGAATCTATAATATAAACAGAGTAACAGAATTACAAAGTATAATAAGGTTATACTTCCTAACTTTAACAAAGCTAAAAACAATAATGGAATTAAAACAACCTGTAATAGTAAACAAGTAACAATAAGACGCTTTTACCCCAAAGAGACGGGTATCCAACAACCTTGGAAAAAGGTCCCATGATTTATACTTTCAAGAAATTCTATCTTACCCAAACCTAGGTAAGCCCTCAATCTGAAGATCGGTATCTGTCTTACTATCCCTACAAGCCATCTATTTGAAAGGAAATCGGAACCTCTGTCTTCCAATCCTGGAATCCCATGATCAGTACGATTGGAGTCTGTACTAAGAAAGTCTGAACAAGTTGTTCACGCCTGAACAAGTTGTTCACAACATCCGCACGAAGCACTAAGGGTTTTAAGAGCCTCTCTCTCTCTAGAAATCACTTCATCAGCTTGTTCACTGTCAAGTGTCAAAGTTGAAGTCTATGTTCTTTTCTCATTGAAATGAGCTTGTATTTATAAGAAAAACTTCCCAACGGTCGGCTAATCTCCAACAGTCATATTTTCATTAAATTTCGGAGGGACCTAGACATGTGGAAAACATACAATGGTTAGTTTATAACAGATTGTACGACATAATTTCAAGTAACCAAAAGATTATTCAGATGCAACAATTGCAAAGTGGAGAGAAATGAAAGCCACTAGAAAGGAAGGAGATCCTTCTTTTGGTTTGAAACCCACGGAGTCTAAGGCCTTGAGAATCAAGAAAGATGAAAATCTTTAGAAAGAAAAAAAAGAGAAGCAGTTAAAAAAGAAATATTTGGAAGAGAAAGTTTGTCAGTACCTTCTAAAAGATGTAGAAAAGAAATCTCAAGAAGTACCAGAACCTCAAGTTGTTCATAAAAATCCGATTATGAATCCGAAAATACAAGAAGCTAAGAAAGTTATATCTTTATCAGAACATGTTCATGAAGTAGAAGATCGGATAGTCCAAGAAGATGATGGTGATTTTCTAAGGGAAGTGGAATATTATATTGGAAATACTTCGATTTAACATTCCAAATCTGTAGAAAAACTTGTAGAACAAATTAAAGAAGAAATTGAGGAAGAAGTTGAGGAAGAGGTAGAATTTGAGGAAGAAATTTAAGTAGAAGAAGAAGAACAATTAGAAACTAAAGAGGAAGAAGAAGATAAAGATGAAGTTGAACATCAAGGTGAAGAAGAGGAAGAATTTCAAAAGGAAGAAGAGGAATAAGAAGATCTTAATGTTATCTAAGTATCAAATGAACAAAATCTAGTTCGAAATCCTAACAAAGGAAAGATTGTTTTGGTTTCCTCACATGATAGAGAAACTCCTCAGAAGTCATATAAGAAAATAGAGAGACAAGCTTCCTTAACTCCAAGAGGATACGAGAAAGGAAAAGATGTTTCATGATCCGAGTCCTCTTCATCTGTTGAGAATTATTTTGTCAAGATATCTGTAAGAATTTTGGTTAGTACCATTCCGGTTCTTTCAAACATAGATGCCTGTAGTCAAATGATGCAAGAGACCCTGAATCAAAAGATATAATTGACTAATATTTTTAGGGACATGGTTGTTAAGAAATAATCATACTTCAGTAATCTTTTGATTGATTACAAAGATCAAAAGGTAACTTGTAAGAAAGTCTTTAACCACACCAAAACCATCAATGAAGAGCTTAAACAGTTTGGTGACTTCATGGATTCGACAAAAGGAGCCTTTAATACTTGTGAAATTGAGTTCGACATGGTCAATACATAAATATTTGAAAAAGCTGGTCAACTTAATTCTGTTGCTCGATCTGTTAGCAGTGAGAAGGAAGTCAGAGCTGAATTAGAGAGAAAGGTGGCTGTTTAAGAAGATAAGATATTGTCATTAGAAAAGAAGAATCAGGATCAGGAGATCATACTCAAGAAGTTTGAAGAAGATTATAAGGAAGTGAAGAAAATCAAATCCCTAATAAAGAAGATGTTGTCTTATCAGAAGAAGAGTGTATGATTTTTCTTTACATTCTGATGTTTTGTTTTAATATAAATCATATTTCTAAAATTTTATTAAGAATTTTCTTGCATATCATTCTTTTTCTTTCTAATGTATGATTTCTTAACCTTACAGGTACATCTTATACTTCTCCATTCCTTTCCCTCTTTTTGAAAATCAAAAAGGGGGAGAATTTATTTAAAGGAAGAATTTATTCTCTGAGGAGGATAATCTAGTAAGGAGGAGTATGGTAAGAAAGGATAATGTCCACGTGAGAGAGAGCTTTCTTTTAAGAAGAAATGATTATCTAAGGGGGATATATTTCCTTAAGAAAACCAACTTCAAAGAAAAATAATACGATCCTTGGGAAACATAACCCAAGGGGAAGTTAGTCTTACTCATCAAAAATCTTATTCAAAGGGAGAGATAAGTTTTTTGTTTATCAAATTCAATATATTATTCCTTAGAAAAGTTGTTTGTGCTTTCCAAAAAGGGGGATATTGTTGAATCAATAAGGATATCTTATGACTTCTCCATTCCTTATGGTTTTATGTTTTCAATATCAAAAACAATTTTTCTAAGTTCTGAATATTTTTAAATTCTGTATTTTTCTTAAGATCCAGAATTATCATTCCATTATACTTAAAGATATATCATTACTTTTTTACATTATTTTAGACTTATAGATCTTTCATTACAATTTTCCATTATGTTATACTTATAGATCTGTCATTATGAATTTTCATTCAGTTCTTATGATTCCGAATCCGGTGTATATATGATTCAGTTTTTATGATTCTGATTCCAGTGTATATATGATGCCAATTTTCAATACAGATTCTGGTGTATATATGAGGCGGATTTTCAATACTGATTCCAATGTATATATGATTCCTATTTTCAATACTGAATCTGTTGTATATATGATGTCGATTTTCAATTCTGATTCCAGTGTATGTACGATGCCGATTTCGAATACCGATTCTGGTGTATATATGATTCCGATCTTCATGGTACCGAATACGGTGTATATATGACTCCGATTTTATGATTCCATTTTCCTGATAATGTTATTTCTAAGAATCTGTTTTCCTTATTTCTTATGATTAAGTTGTCTTTATAATATTAAAGTAGACAAATGTATCATTCCAATGATATCAGATTCTATGTTCTCTTATACTTAACATCGTTTCTGTTACTCGAAATGATGTCTTACAATCTATTATAAACTAACTGTTGTATGTTTTCCATGTTTCCGGGTCCCTCCGAAATTTAAGGAAAAATATGACCATTGGAGAGGAACCGACCGTTGGGAAGTTTGCCTATAAATACAAGCTCATTTGAATGAGAAAAATACTGGGACTTCAACTTGACAGTAAAAAAAATTTTGAAGATATTTTTATTGAGAGAGGCTCTTAAAACTCTCAGTTCTTCATGAAAATGTTGTGAAAAAATTGTTCAGATTTTCTTAGTGAAGACTCCGATCATGCTGATCGTGAGCTTCTAGGATTGGAAGATAGAGGTTCTGATTTCCTTTTAAATCGAGGGCTTGCAGGGATAGCAAGACAGATATCGATCTTCACATTGAGGTCTTACCTGGGTTTGTGTAAGATAGTCTTTCTTGAAAGTACAAATCAAGGGGCCTTTATCCAAGGTTGTTGGACACCCTTCTCTTTGGGTTAAAAGAATCTTATTGTTACTTTTTTACTATTACAAGTTGTTTTAATTCCGCTGTTGTATGTTAACTTTGTTAAAGTTATAAAGTATAACCTTCTTATACTTTGTAATTATATTACTCTGATTATATTACAAATTCTATACAATTTAAGGTAGAATATTTCTTTTAAGAAATTAGAAAAGGTTTCTTTAATAGGTCTTGTGAATGGTTATTTAACCTTGTTAAACTGAACTTTAAAGGTTCAAAGGAAATTTTAAAGTATACAATTCACCCCCCTCTTTTATTTGAGCATCTCATTTTTACATATTCGATCCTACATATATGTATCCTGATATTCAGGTTCATTTGAGTGTCGATAATCATATGACACAAAGTTTTAATGAGAAATATTACATGAAGATATAAGATATTTATTTTAGTTTAAACAAAACATAGAAAAGGTTTGAGGACTCTGGAATACTTAAAATATTTAATATCTTATGTAAGATATTATAATTTACAAATATATGAGAGTTATAGAGGATCTTAAATTTATATATTTAGTTTAATAGATATAGAAAATTTATCATGTTGGCATTAAAATTGAGGAATCTATAAGAAGGATGAAGTATGTACTTACGTAATGGTCCAAGTGTAATGTCAAATGATATTATGTTGTCCTGTAAATGGAAGATACATCATAATTTTTTGAGAAAAAGTATTATTAAAGCTAAGTTTAATTATCTATTCAATGGATGATTATGTAGTTGGGGTTAATGTATCTAGAAGATTGGATGAGTTAAATATTTAACTAAGGAAGAATATTTAGACGACTAGTTATAGAGGTGTATGAAAGTTATTTCCAGATGTTGGTACCTCAAAAGTTATCTAGTGATATCAATTAGAGAAAAAAAATATACAGAGATCGATGAAGTCAAAGAATTTGGGAAAAATATGAATTGGGACGATAGTATGGTCATTATATGAAATGATCAGTTAACAAGGCCATTGAGATTCACATACTATCTAAAGAGATTCTAGTTAGAAGGTAGGATTCTGAGTTTGAAAAATCTAGATTATAAATAGTTTATTGAAGTAGTGTATAAGTATTGTAGAGACCCGAACTTGACGTACATAGGAATTACATTACTTTTGCAGAATATCTAATAAATAACAAAAACAGACACCAAAGGACCGTAATAGTTTAGTGTCTTTGGAAACTCGGAATATAATCTTTTAATCTTGGTGAAAGATCATCAAAATATCCTATAGAGATCTTACTTTTTTTTCTTACCTAAAAACTTTATTTATATACTTGGGAAGAGAAAACATATAAAGGGTGAGCTCAAATGCGCAGTAAGGGTAATATTGGAGAAAATAAAACAAACCATATCCATTTGAACTTCAAAACATGAACATAATATTTAAACATCAAAATCTAGAGCAATGACATGAAACATGGCAGTATGTAGGGCATAAATCATAATAGATCATCAATCATGATAAAATAGAATAGGAATAAAACATGTAATTGTGGAAAACCATTAAGCACATGATATGATTTCCATAGTATCCAAGACATTGCTACCAAGACCATCTTAGTGGACAAAGTCCCTTTCTAAATCGAGTTCACTCCTCTTTCCAGTCCTGAAACACTCAACCAGATTAACTTACCATTCCAGCCATGTCTATATAATGATATATAAATATTTACCCACTGAATTGGAGGGAGATATAGGTTACACCCATGTCATAATTAAATCATTCTTACATGTACCACAACATGAACATAAATCATTCATCATTACCCAAAGAATAAAATGGGTTTCATAAATATCATCGCATCATAACATAATCCATATAAAAAATGGATATAATTTCATCATAAGAAAAGTGAAACCATTTAAATCATATAGACATTATACTTGAAACATGCACGTATTAAATAATTCCATCTTATATGGAAAATGGTTTTGATAAAACACTTGAAATGAATTCTTCAGGAAAATATATTTTCTTCTTCAAAATAATTTTCTTTTTATAAAATTCAATGCAATTTTAAAAGAAAAGGATTTTTTTGAAAATATTCGTGAAATCTTGTAGAGTAAGATTCAATAAAATAAGGTGTTATGAAACCGTAAAAATACGTTCATTTCGTATAAGTTAAAAAAACATTCTCCTCGTACAAGTCAAAAAAGGACCATGTATGGTAAACAAAAGAAAGATTCCATCCATAACACAAAGTAAAAGTCAAATAAAGGTAAAAATGACTTTAAACATTATGGAATAATATTAAAAACTTTATTAAAAACATTTTATGGACATGGATGAAAAATATAACCCCAGTAAATACTTACGTATAAGAAATCTCGGATAAAAATGATATTGCAAAATTATCCCTTACCTTAGATCTGATATGATTCGTATGTATCGAAACCTTCTGCATAATGATTTAAATAATGTAATTGAATTATTAAAGAATCATATTTATTGTTATGATATCATATATGGTTCACTTATGACTTTATATTACCTGTTATTTTGTAAATTCCATGTTAAAGCAGCATTTTTGCTAAAATCATTTTATTTATCGTACGTGTTTGGACTTGTTGTTCTTGATATTATTATTAATTATATCATGATTTACTTACATCCAGAATGTAAATAATGATTTATATATCATATATATTCAGTATATATTTAATTAATAGATAGATAAATGAAATGAAATACACCGTTCATGGAGACGGTAGGCCGTACATACGCATGAACGTTGTTTCCCTTTCCTTATTGAGTTGAATGGAAGTAAGTAGATGAAATATATATATATATATATATATACATATATACATAAATCTAGTAGCTTCATTATGTCATATATTTCATTATTATTCATTATATATACTTTATAATAATTCTTGAAGGGTTATCATGGAGAATGAATCTCATCGTGTTGTGGAGACGGTAATCCGTACGTACGCACACGTGATGATATCATTCCCATAATTATTGAATGGAATTGGAGTGGATGATATAATATTAAATAATTAGTATGATGTTATAATAACCACATATTGTTATTATTTACACCATTATACCCATCCAAGTAAGGTGGTGGTGGAAAAACAGATTACACCACGGCGTGGAGACGGTATTCCGTACATACACACACATAGTGATTTTGTTTTCCATAGGATGGATAGAAGGTGAAATGGGGTTGTTTCATATTTATAAAAACATATTATTATATTAGTGATACTGATGTTATTACTTTATAATTAAACAACTAAAGAAGAAGAAGTTGAAGAAGAAAGAAACATGAAAGAATTGGTAGAAGAGATTACCTGTTCTTCGACCCGACTCCTCTTATCCTCCTCTTAGGGAACTAAAGTATGTCTTTAAAGAAGACCAAGACCTATATTAGGTTTATATATAAGTGGAGAAGTTAAATTTTCAAGAGTTTCCCAAGATTTAAGGCTATGATATGTGTTAATAGGAGAGGGAAGGAGGTGCCCGTATATAGGAGAGGAGAGGGGCACTATTGGAAACCTTAAAAATATTAATTAATAATAAAATGAAACCCCTCATAAAAACCTCCAAAAAATGACTCAATTAGAATATTAGATGTGATAGTATCTTAATAACATCAACAAATAAAATTTAGACATGTTTTATGTTTATTTTATACCTTATCAACTTGATTTATCATTATTTAATCAATTTAATTTTATTTGTGGTAATAAAATTCTATATTTTAAATTATTATAAATACATACTTAAATGTTTTAAATTTTCTATAATAGTATAATTTTAAACCTTTTAGACCATATTATTTTATATTTATAGTTTTTAAATATTTTTGTGATTTTTAAATAATTTAATAATATGTTATACTTATAAAATATCAATAGTGTCAATTTTGACACTATTCATTATTTGAATTTAAATAAAAACCACACAGAAGATATGTTCAAAAAAAATATAAAATAGATCCCTAACATGTAATATTAATCAAAAAAAATCACGGAGAACATTAATTTGTTCATATATTATTTATTTTAATATTTTTAAAACCATTTATTTGGTATATCTCTTAATAAAATAATTACTAAAACATTTTTGTATAATTATTTGATATACTTATTAGTTGCATAAAAAATAAAAATAAAATCCTATTATGAAGATAAATATAATAATATTTATAATAATATTTTTACTCTAATTTATCATCTTAAAATCACAACATTTAAATTGTTATATTTATTAAATTATGATGGTGACATCTTTGACATCATTTAAAATAAAATAATATAAATGTCCTAATCGGTTTTATAAGGCTCCAAATTGTCCACAAATCGACCCTTGTATGCTCAGGGTATATATATACTAGAAAAATAATGTTTTTTCAAGTTTATGGTCCTTTTGATAGGTATTGTTATTTTAATAAAAACTATATTATTGATTTTTCACTAAATAAATAATTACTTCCTCATTAATGTATAAGCTATTAAGGTAATTAAATATTTCTTAAAATTACAAATAAATTACCATGTTAAATAAAAACTTCTTATATTATAAATTAGTATTTATAATATAATTTATATTTTGTATATCCTTATATTAAAAATAATCTAATTATTAATGTTTGAGTGAGACATTTCACTTTCCTTTAAATAAAATAAATAAAAGGTCTTAATCAAATACAAGTCGGTTACATTAGATTCCATTTAGACCAAATTATGATTTAGGGTAAAATATAATCGTCCAATTATATTAGGACAAGTGTTCGGGTAATTTTACAATATTATATTTAGCCTTAATTACCCGATTTACCTATAACTATGGTAAATAAAATTTACCATAGTTACTATTCATAATGACTAAAAATAAAATGTAACTTATTAATATAATTTGGACCTACTGATTAAAAATATAGAATCCATTTTTCCAAATTCAAATCACAGAAGTTGCAGAAATTATTTTAAAATTAATCCTGTTGTTAAGAAAATGAGTTTTAAAAGTTAAAACATTGCAAAAGATTGAAATGATTTTACCTATGAATTCAATGAAAAAGTAATGATAATGACATAAATTATATTAAATGGTAAAAATATATTCTATTTTTTACTTTAAAACAATTAAATATTATAATTTAACCATATAAACTATTACGATGAAAAAAGTTGTTTTTAATTAAAATATAGTGTGTTTTTACTATTCATTAAAATATGAAAGTTATTAGAATAATATGAAAAATTTATCCATATTAAATTTTTATATCTCGATTCCAAAGAAGAATTTTATTTTTTAAAATTGAACTTATAAACCTGTCAAAAACTATATTTAAAGTGGGTGCGCCATCAAAAGGCGGCAAAACTGCATTTAAAAAAAAATACTTATTTTACCTGAAAAATTTATTTTGTTCTCATAAAATGTTCTAGAAATTTTGTAAGATGAATAATAATGTTATAAAATTTAAAATTTAGTTAATACTATTCAAAATGGCTACTCCATAATAATAATATAACAATATATCATTGTTTAGTGAAACCCTGTATCGCGTACTACACACGCTATCGAGGAAGGTCGCGATTGTGTATAACGCAAGACAAGTCAAGGTTGCGTGTAGTTAAAGCTCCGTTTGTTGTTTCATATAAAATAATCAAAACTTATTTCATTTATACATTAAACAAAATCTATACTTAATGTTGCGTAGAATAATTTCTACAAAACAAAATTGAAATTGTGTGTAACACAAGCCAAGAATAGTGTTGCGTATACTACAAGATAATATGGTGTTGCGTATAGCACAAGATAAATTAAGTGTATCGTACAACACAAGAAATAAATTAAATTAAAAAGAATAATTCTCATAAAATATTGGGTTGTTACATTCTACCCCCTTAAAATGAATTTCGCCCTCAAAATTTGTCTTGGTTGTAAAAGGTTTACTACTTGAATGTTTCCTTCATAAAACCCACATCGTAAAAAGGAATACCAAAACATAACATTAAAAACTAAATTATGAAAAATAATAGTTACCCAAATTAACTAATCACTGGGTTTCCACATAGGAGAACATAAGTGAAAATATGGATATGGAATAGAAATCTAACCATCAACTTCTGACGAAGAGTGGTAGAGGACATGGCTATGAAAAAGACAACAATCACAAAGCCATAAATGTGTGCTGATCTAAGGTACCATCTAATTCATCAGATATGAGGGTACTAGGAAAACACTTTTGGTTTTCATGATCATTTCCCTAAAGTTGAAGAATTTGAATTAGAATAAATACTTACTTTATTTCGGTATAATCTCAACGTTGTTCGTGCCTTGAAAAATTTCCACTTCATCTCTTAAATAAATGAAGTTGAATTTGTCATTCTTGAAGTGTTCGCTGATCATGTGATAGAATGATGGGTTATTCTATCTATCTCAAACAAAATGTTAGCAAATGTTATCAAATAAACATAAGTCTATCTTTGGTGAGGTTATTCGTATATGATTCCAAAAATGGACTTATACTTCATCTATCATACCGCTTAATATAATAAAACTAGTTTCTATGAACCAGGGACTTCTTGTAGGCTAGTGGTATGCGATAAAGTCATGTCGCACTTCTGTTGTGGGTTCGATTCCCAGAGCCTTGTCCGACATAATGGGTTGTCTCCCATCCTGCAAGTTGTACTTTTTCTAAAACTACATTATTATAAAATTTTATCAATAATATCGAAAAAAGTTCTAGCCTTATACAATAATAACTTATGTCCAATATAATCCATTCTAATCTTTAGGCTTATCCAAAATACTTCTGTCCAAGATCATAGTATAAAGAAAACAATTACTAGAAATGTCATCTACCAAGAATGTGAATACCATCATTTATCCTAGATATATTTTTTTGATCACATTCCAAACATATGAATACCTTAATCATGTATTCTCTTGAAACATAAACTACGATAGAACCTTAGTGAAAACATGAATGATGTCAAAAGTTAACTCTTTCCACATACCAAAATCCTAAAATTTCTATATACTCAAACCATTATATAACTTTGTCCTTATATCTATCATGAGCTCATGAATACTGTCAAACATTTCATTTTCTCCTTATCCCTTCATTATGCGCATATCATCTTCTTTCCAAAAATATCTCAATCACATTCCATGGTTACCGGTACCATTAAATTATTGAAAACCACAATAGACCAATAAATAAATATTCCAATATTCCATGATACTATATACAACATTATTTTGGAATCCCATTACATAAAAACTTACTCAATCCATCACATTGTTGTCATATTCAACATCGCCAATAGTGATCGCATGTGACTTCTCTTTATCCTTTACCTTAAGTGGTTTCTCATGTCGATCATAATTAACCTTTGGATTAGGTCATTGATAAGCATATTGCCCCATTTCCTTGCACTTGAAGCATTGAAGTGTTGGTGGAGCGTTCTCTGTAGTTTTTTCTCTATTCACATCATTAGCTACCTTTTTCCCATTACTTCAACACTCAACTGCTCGATGACCTTATTTTACACACTGAAACATTTTCTATTACCTTTTAGACAATCTCCACCATTCTTCTTTCCACACTTTGAGCTTAAAGAAACAATCAACTTATTTTCACCATTGTTCTGAGGTTTTTACTTGAACTCCATCTTTCGTTTCTTATCAAAACCATGAGATGGATATGTTACACCAACTTCCAATTATACCTTGATAGCACAACACACAATTTCTTCATAGCTACTGAAGTATCTTATAGATAATTCCCTTCGAAGATTAGGTTTTAAACCACTTAAGAATCGATCAACTTTACTTTCAGGTTGGATGATAAATCCAGATGCATACCTTGGAAGTCTTGTTAAATTTTCTTCGTATATACCAAAAGATTCATCATCCTTCTGCTTAAGCTCAAGCAACTCCTTTTCCATCTTTTTTTGAAGAATACGAGGAAATTACTTACTGAAAAACATGTTATTGAACTCATCAAATTACCTAGATTCAATTTCATCTTTGGGCCTTGAATTCTTAACTAGAGTCCACCACTGGTCTGCTTCACCTTCTTAACGGTAAATAGCTAAAATTAATTTTTCATGTTCTGAATAGTTAAGTATGGAAAATATCTATTCAATTGTACTGATCCATTGTTCAGCAACAAGTGGATCAGAAGACCCATTGAATAATGGTGGACATTGACTCATTAAGGACTCAATAGAATACTGTTCCCTTCTCTGATCATTTGGGAATACAGAATGATTCATAGCTTGTGTAAGTATAGCAATAAGATTTTTCACTCCATATCCCATCACATTTGGTTGCTCAGGAGGAAAATCATTTCATTTTCCATTACATTGATCAACACGGTTCCTTCGGGTTCCAGCCATCATCTAAAACTCAAAAAGAACAGTGTGAATGTAAAAAATCATGCTAGGAAAACAACATAATAAATGGGGAGTACCTTCAATATCTAACATCTTAGGTTTAATTATAACATTGTTACCATAATTCTAGGACTATAACCTATACTTATACTTAACCTTAGGGACATCCCTAGACATACCTTAGAAATATTTCTAGGGATCTCAATAATGTTCTCTCATCCTAGTTTCCAAAGGTTGAATAAACCTTTCCTCTGATACCAACTGTTCAGACCTGAACATGACGTACATAGACATTATCTTACTTTTTCGGAATATCTAATACATAACTAAAACAAACACCAAAGGAACGTAATAGTTTAGTGTCTTTGGAAACTCGGAATATAATCATCTAATTTGGTGAATGATCTTCAACATCTCCCACAGAGATCTTCCTTTTTTTTCTTACCTAAAACCATTATTTATATCCTGGGGAAAATAAAAAATATAAAGGGTGAGATCAGATGCTCAGTAAGGGTAATAATGGAGAAAATAAAACAAACCATATACATTTGACCTTCAAAACATTAACATAATATTTAAACATCAAAATCTTGAGCAATGACATGAAACATGGTAGTACATAGGGCATATATCATAATGGATCTTCAATCATGATAAAATAGTAGAGGAATAAAAAATGTAATTTTGTCAAACCATTAAGAACATGATATGATTTCTATAGTATCCAAGGCATTGCTGCCAAAAACATCTTAGTGGACAAATTCCCTTTCTGAATCGAGTTCACTCCTCGTTCTAGTCCTGTAACACTGTACCAGATTAACTTACCATTCCAGCCATGTCTATCTCATGAGATATAAATCATTACCCAATGAATTGGAGGTAGATATAGGTCTCACCCATCTCATAATGAAATCATTCTTACATGTGCCACAACATGAACATAAATCATTCATCATTACCCAAAGAATAAAATGGGTTTCATAAACATCATCCCATCATAACATAATCCATATAAAAAAGGATATCATTTCGTCATAAGAAAAGTGAAACCATGTAAATCATAGAGACATTATACTTGAAACATACACATATGAAATAATTCCATCTTATATGGAAAATGGTTTTGATAAAACAGTTGAAATGAATTCTTGAGGAAAATATCTTTTCTTCTTCAAAATCATTTTATTTTTACAAAATGCCATGAAATTTTAAAAGAAAATGATATTATTGAAAATATTCATGGAATATTATAGAGTAAGCTTCATGAAAATAAGGGGTTATGAAACCATAAAAATCCATTCATGCCGTATACGTTAAAAAAACATTCTCCTCGTACTTTTAACGGAAAAGTCAAAAAAGTACCACATATGATAAACAAAAGAAAGATTACATCCATAACACAAAGTAAAATTCAAAGATAGGTAAACATGTCTTTAAAAATACATGGAAGAATATTAAACACTTTAGGAAAGACATTTTATGGACATGGATGAAAAATATAACCCCAGTAAATACTTACATATAAGCAATCTTGGATAAAAATGAGATTGAAAAATTATCCCTTACCTTAGATCCGATATGCTTCGTACGTATCCGAAACTCCTGTATAATGATTTAAATAATTTCATTGAATTACTAATGAATCATATTTATTGTTATGATATGATATATGGTTCACTTATTACTTTATATTACCCGTTCTTTTGTAAATTTCATGTTAAAGCAGCGTTTTGGGTAAAATCGTTTTATTTATCGTATGTGTTTGGAATTGTTGTTCCTGATATTATTATTAATTATATCCTGATTTACTTACTTAAAGAATGTAAATAATGATTTATATATAATATATATTCAGTATATATATATATAACTAATAGATAGATAAATGAAATGAAATACATCGTTCGCGGAGACGGTAGGCCGTACGTACGCATGAACGCTGTTTTCCTTTCCTTATTGACTTGAATGGAAGTAAGTAGATGACATATATATATATATATATATATATGTATACATAAATACAGTATCTTCATTATGTCATATATTTCATTATTATTTATTATATATACTTTATAATCATTCTTGAATGGTTATCATGGAGAATGAATCTCATCGCGTCGTGGAGACGGTAATCCGTACGTATGCACGAGCGATGATATCATTCCAATAATTATTGAATGGAATTGGAGTGGATGATATAATATTAAAGAATCAGCGTGATGTTATAATAACCATATATAGTTATTCTTTACACCATTATACCCATCCAAGTATGGTGGTGGTGGAAAACCAGATTACACCACGGCGTGGAGACGGTATTCCGTACGTATGCACGCGCGGTGATTTCGTTTTCCATAGGATGGATAGAAGATGAAATGTGGTTGTTTAATATTTATAATAACATATCTGTATATTTTTTATACTGATGTTATTACTTTATCATGAAACAACTAAAGAAGAAGAAGTTGAAGAAGAAAGAAACATGAATGAATTGGTAGAAGAAATTACCTCTTCTTCGACGCGACTCCTATTATCCTCCTATTAGGGTACTAAAGATGGTCATTAAAGAAGACCAGGACCTCTAGTAGGTTTATATGGAAGTGGAGAAGTTAAATGGTCAGGTTTTGGCGAAGATTGAAGGCTCAAATGTCTGTGAAGAGGAGAGGGAAGGAGGTGCCCTTATATAGGAGAGGGGAGGGGCACTTTTGGAAACCTCAAAAATATTAATTAATAATAAAATGAAAACCCACATAAAAACCACCAAAAATGACTCAATTAGAATATTAGATGAGATAGGCTTGTAATCTAATAATACAATAAAATTTATACATGTTTTATATTTATTTTAAACCTTACCAAATTGATTTATCATTATTTAATCAATTTAATTTTATTTGTGGTAATAAAACTCTAAATTCTAAATTATTATAAATAAATACTTAAATGTTGTAAATTTCCCATAATTCAATACTTTATAACCTTTTAGACCATATAATTTTACATTTCAAGTTTTTAAATATTTTTGTGATTTTTAAAAATTTAATAATATGTTATTTTTATAAAATATCAATAGTGTGAATTTTGACACTATTCATTATTTGAATTTAAATAAAAACCACACAGAAGATATGTTCTAAAAAAAATATAAAATAGTTCCCTAACATGTCATATTACTATAAAAAATTCATGGGGCACAATAATTTGTTCATATATTATTTATTTTAATATATTTAAAACCATTTATTTTAAATATATCTTAATAAAATAACTACTACAACATTTTTGTATAATTATTTAATATACTTATTTTTTGTATAAAAATTAAAAATTAAATTCTATTATGAAGATAAATATAATAACTTTCATAATAACATTTTTACTAGAATTTATCATCTTAAAGTCACAACATTTAAATTGTTATATTTATTAAATTTTGAAGGTGACATCTTTGACATCATTTAAAATAAAATAATATAAATGTCTTAATCGGTTTTATAAGGATCCAAATGGTCCACAAATTGACCCTTAGATTCGAAGGGTATAGATAAAATCGACCAATAATGTTTGGTGAAGTTTATAGTCCTTTTGAGTGGTATTGTTATTTTAATAAAAACTATATTATTGATTTTTCACTAAATAAATAATTTCATCATCATTAATGTATAAGCTATTAAGGTAATTAAATATTTCTTAAAAATTACAAATAAATTACCATGGTAAATAAAAACTTTATAGATTTCAAATTAGTATTTATAATCGAATTTATATTCTGTATAACATTATATTAAAAACAATCTAATTTTTAAAGTTCGAGTGAGACATTTCACTTTCCTTTAAATAAAATAAATAAAAGGTCTTAATCAAATACAAGTTGGTTACATTAGATTCCATTTAAACCCAAGTATAATTTAGGGTAAAATATGATCATCCAATTATATTAGGAAAAGTGTTAGGTTAATTTTATAATATTATATTTACCCTTAATTACAGGATTTACCTTTAACTATGGTAAATAAAATTTACCGTAGTTACTATTCATAATGACTAAAAATAAAACATAGATTATTAACATAATTTGTACCTACTGATTACAAATATGGAATCCATTTTTCCAAATTCAAATCACAGAAGTTGCAAAAATTAATTTAAAATTAATCCCGTCGTTAAGAAAACGAGTTTTAAATGTTAAAACATTGCAAAAGATTGAAATGATTTTACCTATGAATTCAATGTAAAATCAATGATAATGACATAAATTATATTAAATGGTAAAAATATATTCAATTTATACTTTAAAACCATTAAATATTATAATTTAACCATATAAATTATTAAAATGAAAAAACTTGTTTTTAATTAAAATAGTGTGTTTTTACTATTCATTAAAATATGAAAGTTATTAGAATAATATGAAATAGTTATCCAAAGTAAATTTTTATATCCTGATTCCAAAGAAGAATTTTATTTTTTCAAATTGAACTTATAAACCTGTCAAAAACTAGATTTAAAGTTGGTGCACCATCAAAAGGTGGCAAAACTGCATTTTTTTAAAATACTTATTTTACCCGAAAAATTAATTTTGTTCTCATACGATGTTCTAGATAATGTGTAAGATGAATAATAATGTTATAAAATTCAAAATGTAGTTAATAATATTCATAATATATAGTACATAATAATATTATAACAATATATCATTATTTAGTGAAACTCGGTATTGCGTACTACACACGCAATGGAGGAAGGTCGCGATTGTGTATAATGCAAGCCAAGTCAAGGTTGCATGTAGTGAAATCTCCCATTGTTTTTGCGTATGACATAATCAGAAATTATTTCATTTATACATTAGAAAAAATCTATACTTAATGTTTCGTAGAATAATTTCTACAAAACGAACTTGAAATTGTGTGTAACACGTGCCAAGAATAGTATTATGTATACTACAAGATAATACGGTGTTGCGTATAGCACGAGATAAATTTGGTGTAGAGTACAACACAAGACATAAATGAAATTAAAAAGAATAATTCTCATAAAATATCAGGTTGTTACAAGTATAGTTGACTATATTTAATTTTTCTTAACGTTATGAATGTTTGAGTGATGATGTGGTATTGTTTAAGTTTGGTACATGAAGATCATGGAAGTAAGTACTCCATTAGATATAATTATGACACTATTATGATGGATATTAAAATATTAAACATTCATGAATAAAATTTAATGATTCAAGTGAATAATTGTGTGGGAATTAATGATCATTGATGTCGGGATTCAAGGAAGAATTAATGAAGTCTTCTGACTCCAAAATATATAAAGGCTTTGAACACATTTAGATGAGAATAAGAAATAATGAAAATATCTATGTTTGAACACCATGAATATCTAGACTATTCAAGAAATATTTGAAAATAAAAGAGCGAGTTTATTCATAACTCAATGTTAGGGATTATTTGAGTTCATTTATAATGATCCTGACTTTCAAGTTCTATAAGAAACTTTAGGTCCTATAAGAGTAATGTTTTTGATATTTTTTAGAGTAAAGGAAGGATTTGCTATATTCTGGAAGATTTTTTTGCTTAAGGGAATATACACTAAGGTCTTTATTTTTTCTAGTTCAGAATATATATATCTATACATTGAGGCCTATAGTAACTAATTTTTTTAAAAAATTAAAGGATTAAAGTAAGATCAATAATTTTATGCAAGTCTACATGGGGTAACTAGTAATATTTCTTGTAATATTTGTGATTTAATTGTAAACTAATGAGAACCGGTACAAAGAACTTATCAGGTGATAGTAAGAGATTTTAAAGAGATAACTCACATGTATTCACTAGTATAATATAGTGAATTTTTATAGCTAGTGACAATAAATGGATGTAGAAAGGTGTAGGTACCCACATTATGATGGAACATTGTAAATAATGCGTGCCTTAAATTTATTTTCATTTCTTCAAAATACAATTAAGGGTGAAAAATAAGTTTTAGAGCCTCAATAACTCTACCATGTTGTAGAGTTTTATTTATAGGTAATGTAAATAGTAATAGAGACCCACATATTCAACCTCCATTCTCAATAATTCATATATTATAGGGAATTATAATTGGTATTAGAGTGCCTAGGTCCTGTGTAAGATCCTAACTCCAATGATGGAAAATGTCAAGAAAGGGAATAATAGATGTATTATTAACTTTTATAGAAACATTTATCATAGATAGAAGAAGATAATGATACCATATATTCTTCTACATGGCCTAGAGGTGTTTTATGCAACTAATATATGATTTTTACCAAGGGAGAAAGATTCACCCATGACCTTTTCCAAAAATAGGAATCTTATGGAATATTGGAAGGATTAGAATGATATTCTAATATTTCTGTCCAATAAAGTGTATATGAAGGTGATGGGTATCTAATCTTCCAAGGAGACCGGGGGAAAACATAAAAATTTCTTCAAGGGAAATATTAAAGTAAAATAAACAAAACATTAGATATTGAGAAACTTGTTTGAAGATATAAATATTATTAATGGGAAAAAAATTGATGAATATATCACTAGGGTGAATGAAATAGTTGGTATTATCATAGGATTTGGGTATGTATTATAAGATTATACTAATGTTAAAACATTTATGAGAATCTTTCTAGATATGTTTGATGCTAAAATATTTTCATTAGTAGATAGTGATGATTTAACTCTAGATTAAATTTACAAAATTATTGTTTCATATGACATGAGAAAATGTATGAAATTTAAGAATAAGATCAGGGAGGAGAAGAAATTTTTAGGCATGAAGAAACATAAAATACATGAATTGGAAGATGATTTTGGAGAACCCGAACCAGATACCCTCTCAAACTAGTACCCAACCTAAATTTCCACATACCAAAAGGGTGTTCTTAATCTTTATTGGCCAGTTACTAGAACCTAGGAATAATAAAACTAGAGGGAATTATTTAACCCAACCTGAAGAAGACAACATGAAATATATATATAATAGATAGAAATAACAAAATAAATAAAGATATTCAATAACTGAAAGAATACAGTAGAAAAATACAACTCGAAAGAAGTCAAAACATCCCAAAGTACATGTCTAACATCAAAGGAAAAATAAATAGAAAACTGGCTACATCATGTGATAACATAAGAAAACTCCCACCATCTCACCACTAGCTACTCAGTCCTAGATGAAATATACCTCACCTCCCCACTATGGTTCCATTCCTTTCCCTATATATAAATACATACTAATATCTACACACTAATGAAGGGGTTTACAGGGTGTGAGCTATTAGGATCGGTAGGATCCCACCCAAGGGTTTCATAAGAAGTCTCTACATAATAATATAAATATGTTTAACTTTAAATAAAAAAATACATAGAAAACAGTTAAAAAGTTTTTATATCAAAATAATTGAAAAATGTTAAATGACTTTTCTTTTCAAATTTATTAAATAAGGCAGTTAAAATATTTTCAAATCATTTTATATACTTCAAAGCAGTCAAATAAAAAAATTATTGTCTCAAATATCATATCAAATTATTGTCATTAAAAGATAAAACAGTACAATAAAAACTGTAGGTAACATCTTACTAAGGATCACTATAGGGTAGGCTAGAAGACAACCCGTACCATAATAAATAACTACTGAACACCGAATTATTTAGAACATAGGCCTAAGAAGTAGAGAAGCACCCCATGATTGAATCTCCCAAGAATGTCAGTCATGTCTCTCAAACAACAATCCCATAGAATAGAGGAACACCCCATGAGTGAACCTCCCAAAAATATATGGAGGATGGTCATGGGATACAAAAGGATTACCATGTGCCATGTTTTTTAAACCATTTATTTAAAACCATTATTTGTAAACCATTATAGAAATCCATTTAGCAATGCTTTGAAAATATATTTGTTTCCTTTTACCAATTTAAGGGGAAAAATTATTTTCTCAAAAACACATTTACACACCCAAAAATCAATAAATCAATCATTTCAATTCATTTATAAAAGAATTTATCCAAACAATATCAATACAGTTTATTAAAAATAGTCTAGAGACAGACCAAACTACCTTAAACTCTGATTTTAGTTGCTCGTAATGGGATCCACCAACAAAAAAGAACACAAAGACAACAAAAGAGGTTATAGAATGAAATCTCATATCTCAGAATCAATACAACAAGAAAAATGGTTGAAAGAGAGGATATACCAAATCATACCTTAAAGAAACTCACATTCAACAACACAAACAACCCTGTGGTTAGCCATCAGAGGAAGATAACACCAAGAATCTAGAAAGGGTTAAAAGGATTATAATCATAGATCAATGGATCCAATAACAAAACATAAAAACACTACCACAATCAACAAATATGAAAAAACAGAAGGATTACCCACCTACATACATGCACCACAAACACAATGGAGATCAATTACTAAACACAATGATCTAGAAGGAGAAGAGGCCCTCAAAATATCCTAGGAAATATCTTTCATCAAGGGAGAGGAGACACGAAGCTGAATGAAAAAAATATCAGTCGTGTAACACCCTAAAATCCAAAGAAGAGAAAATAATATGGAGTAAAGCTTCTTTTTTACATTGTGTTATCCAAGAAACTCTAAAACACTGAAAAAAAATTCCTTTGGTTAAAATCCCATTTTTTACAATTACATGACATGTAATATTTTCACAGCATGTAAACCATTTTAGACTTGTATCGGTTCATGACATCTTCCCAATATCCAATACACGGAGTGAATACTTTAAGAGACATGTAAGATTATTTCAAATTGTATAATTAATTACATGGTGTGAAAATATCTCAATCTTTGAATCCCATTCACAATATATTCAATGCATCCCATAATTGAAATGAATAATTTACATGATGTGTAAAAATGTTTCATGATATGTAATCATTTACATGGTGTTTAATCTGATAAAAGACAAAAAAAGTCCAGATTCTCTCGAAAAACCCAAATCAACACCCTCATTCTCTGAACTATAGGAGAACCTTGTAAACCCTTTATCATGTTCATACATGAACTTCATTAATTCAAAGAAACATACATCCAAATTAATTAATTCATTTTACCATCAAATTCTCTCGATAATTAGGCATCCCAAAATACACCCAAATAAAGAAATAAATGAAAAGTGAGATGAGAAATACCTAAAAGTGGTTAACATGTTGTTAATAACTCCCCAAAATATAACTTTCTATCCCTAGGAATTCATATGAAAAAATGATATTCAGAAAAAGGTAAGGCCACTTCTCCCTCATCAATGACTCACACTCCCAAGGCACATGAGATTATAATATATACCATTATAAAACTTAGATATCCAGAATTCAATTCCTGCATAAGAATTTCACCTTAGAATCAATGATCTCTACTAGATACTCTATAATAGAAACATCTAATTCTAACTCAATATCTTCCCAAATAAAAATGTGAGATGAGTCATGATGGTATATGTTAAGATGTGGTGTGTGGAAAACAACTAGAATACCCATCAAATAAACCAAAAATTACAACCTATAAGAACCTTTACAACCATATTAGTGACCTTAAATGGTCCAATATATATCAGATCCAACATTACCTATTTTCCAAACAGACGGTGACCCAAATGAGGAGAAACAATCAAAAAAATCATAGCCAACTATGAAAAAATCTAAAGGACAACACCACCAATCTGCATATGATATTTTTATCTAAGATGTAACCAGGTGTCAACGTATATCTTGAATCCTTACTGATGTCTCCTAAACAAGACTTGATCCCACCAAATATGCCTCACCCACTACTTCACAACAAATTGGTGATCTGCACAGGTGACCATATAAAGAATTTAATGGTCCATTATGATAAAAAATGATAAATATTATTATATGAAACTCAACTAACCCTTGATGGATATCCCATGAAACACCAAAATCCATGTCACAGACCAGAAGAATATCCTATAGGATCCGAATAGTATACTTTGTCTTCCTATCAGTCTGTGGATGTTAAGATGTACACATCGTGACCAGGGTCCCAATCAAATCATGGAGACCCCTGAATAATTTCAATGTAAACCTAGGATCTCTATATAAAATAATATAATGAGACTTATTTAACCTTAGGATATCCTATTTATATAGATTACCAATATATTCAACTTTAGTGGTGTTGCTGATTGGAATGAAGTTAACCGACATTTTGAATTGATCAATCATCACCTAGGTAGAATTACTCCCTCAAAGATACCATGAAAATCCAGTAAAATAGTATATAGACACCTCTTTCCATTTCCAAACTAACACCATAATAAGTTAGAGAAAAATAGAAGGTCTCAAATGATCTGAATTTATCTGTTGATAGGTGTAACAGTGGGACACATAATCTACTTTATCATGCTTTATACCCAAACTCTAGAATTTATGTCTCATGTCACAACACATCCTCATAATTACAAGATTAAAAACCCATAAGGAACCATGATAGTCAGAAAAAAATGATCTCCTCATAGTTGTTAGGATGAGAAACCAATCCCTAACATGAAGTATACCATATGAAGATAGAGATAAAACAGAAACAGTCTTCCCAACATATAGGGTTTCTTAAATTCCTATAAAATCATAATCCTAAAACTAACATTAAATAATAGAATCAATGATAGATGAAGATAACCGAACATTGGTATGAACCATACATAGAACATCATCTTTTTAATATAGGTGTAACTGAGTGAAGATACCCATAAGGTTCCCCTATTCCTTCGATTCTAAAACAACATGTGAGATTACTTTCCTACTAAGAGCATATGAAATGACATTCCCATCCCCGTAGTGCAGGTAATGTAAAATTCAAATGTCTAAAGGTTTATACCAATTGACTCTATGTGAGATTCATGTCTTTTTTATAATTGATATGTCTTAGATTCTTATGGTCAAAAAAGAGTGTGAGCCTCTCCCCAAAATTACAGTGCTTCCAATACTTAAGGGCATGCATAATAGTGGTAAGACTTAAATCATGAGTGGGGTAATTCTTCTCCTGAGTTTGAAGCTGGTGAGAGTTGTAAGACACCACATGATCACCATATATAAGCACACAACCGAAAGCATCACTAGAAAAAATATATAAAACCCCATACCCCATACCGAGATTAGGTAAGATCAGAATAGGAGCTGATGTTAGAAATTACGTCATCACATCAAAAGAAGACCACCACTTTGTATTCCATATAAATTTCACCCATTTTCTAGTAAGATAAGTCAAATGTGGTGCCAAATTTTATAACTCCTTTAAGAACTGTTGATATTTTCTGGAACGGCCATAGAAGAACAAAATATCAAAGACATTATATAACTCATCCCATGACAATAAAAGCATTACCCAATCAAGATAAAATGATAATACATGATAGAAAATAATATTCACCAGGAACATTTCTTCTTGGATCCAAAAATTGATTTTATAAATCTTTCTATAAAACTGGAGACTCCTCAAGATTTACATAACCAAACTCAAATGGTGAATGTGCTCACGATTGGATTCCAAATAAACCAAAATATCATCCAGAAACACTACCATAAACATGTCGAGATAATAATGGAATATCTAAGTCATTAGATATATAAAAGTTATAAAAGGGTTAGTTAGACCAAATGGAATCGAAAGATATTTATAATGGCCATACCTAATTTTTAAATCCATATTAGTTATATCATAATCCTAAACTATAGCTGATGATAACTCAAATGAAGATATATCCTTGAAAACCACTTTTCCCACTTTAAAAAATTAAAAAAATATTCACCTATGGAAAATTATAATTACTATTAATTATTATCCTGTTCAAATTTGGATAGTCAATGTACAAATAGATTTAACCATCTTCTTTCTTGGTAAAGAGAACTGGGGATTCCAAATGAGAAACACTAGAGTGAACAAAACCTTTCACCATTAGATCCTCCAACTAAACATTGAGCTCTTTTAGCTTCATTAATTACATATAATAATAAGGTTTAAAAATTATATACGTACCTAGAACCTGGTAAATCAAAATCTCTACCAACAAATCTTATGTAATAAAATAGAAAATTTCTAGGGAAACATTATGAAAATCCCAAACAATAGCATGAAGATCAACAATAGAAGAAATTTCATTAGGCTCAACTACTATAGAAGACCAAAAAATCCCATAAACTAAGTGAGAAGGTCTTGCTCAACTAGATCTTGAATATCACTCTTCCTGAAACAACTAAGAGGTACCATCATTTATAGGGAAGTAGAAAAGATGATGATAATAATAAACCTCATCATTATTAGTGATAAGCCAATCCATCTTAATAATGAAGTCAGACAGATCGATAAAAAAAAGACAAAATCCTAGAGTAAATAAAAATCAATCATCAATAGTGAATAAGAAGGACATCGAAGCCCCTTATCTTTCCTATTACTAAGAGTTGTTGCTAACTCCACAAAAAATTACGTGATCTATATTTTATGTTTAAATATATCAACAAAACAACTAAAAAATAATTATTGGGAAGAACTGGTATCAAATAAAGAAATAACTAATGATGATACAATACATACACTACCTTTCACTCACGTTGGAAAAAAATCTACATCCATTGTTAAATCACATGTTTTATAAATGTGATTCAATATTGAGTCCAATGAAGGTATCCCTATAGAATTGGATCATCTTACTATACCACAATATCCTTTAGATCTAATGATCCTTGACTACAATGAGGCATAGAAATATCCTGACAAAAACACTATATATTACCATAATTTCCAAAACTATTAGACATATTCAAAGGTGAATGATAAGAATTATGTGTGTGTATAACCTTTCCAAACTGGTAATACGTTAGGGTCACAATACTATATGTAACTGAAGGTGAAAAAGGAAGACTTCCACTAAGAACCACCTTCACCACTCTTACAGTGATCCTAAAACATTATATTATTTCTTTTTACACCATTGATTCTTACATTAGGTGGAAGATAATGGAGATAATAACCAACCGTTCCTTCTACACTCATCTCTTCAATCATCTCCTTGTCTTCCTTCTTTTCATAGGTCAAATGATTAAACAAAAATACATTCCATCTGATATCCGATCAAAACCCCTGTAGGTACTTATGAGATTTCTACTGGTCATTCTCCACTACCTTTGGAGAAAAATGAACCAACTTCAAATATCAATTGGTGTATAATGACAATGAATGTTCAACCTTGTGAAAATATATGAACTATAGATACTTCACCATCACTAGTGACTTTGAAAAAAACTAATGGAAGAAGAGTGTCTTGAAACCCTTCCAGTCCAAGACCACATAACTGTATTCATGTACCATAGAATTACATTATCAGTTTTTGGGACCCTCAAGTATGAAAATTACACACTTAACCTAGATAATCAATGTTGTATCTAGTGTGTTAATGATCTGGTCAATATTTTCCATCCAATCCACTGACTCTTAAGGTTTAGTCATACTCTTAGAGGAAGGTGGATTCTCATGAAAGAAGTCCCATGATCGATCCCTTTCTCTTCCAACTACTAGATATACCACAATGACAACATTGGGAATTTTTGGTACATTCTGGTTGATACCATGAACTTCTCAAATGATATCCTTGAAATTTTTGGATATATATGGATAATTCCTTGAGGATAATCCACTAGCCCTTTTAGAGGAATTCATGGAAGACATCTTGGAGGAATATCACTACACATAGATACATAATAAATAATCATACAATAGAATTATATCATTTAAAACTATAAAACCATAAGAAAAAATAGATATTAAGATAAAAAAATAAAAATAGGGGACACACATCCCATCAACCAACGATAACTTGAGTCTCATCACGACAAGATCCAACCAGACACTCAACGAAATGTACCTCTCAAGTCTCAAAAATCCTATAACCAAACTACCAAACATCAAAAGTCAATGCTCAATTGGGGAAACCTCTTTTTGAAACCCAACTTGATAAATTGATTTAGATACCTGCTCAAACTAGTACCAGACCCAAATTTATGCATAATATAAGGGTATTCCAGATACCCATGGGTTGGAAACTAGCACATTGGAATCAAGAAAAACCAAAGGGAATTATTCCACCCAAACTGAAGTAGAAATGATGACATATATGTATAAAATATAGGAAAATAGAATAGATAATCATATTCTATGAATAAAAGAAGATAATAGAAATGATACAACTCAAAATAATTGAGAACATACCAAAGTACATGTCCAAAATAAATGGAAAACTAATAAAAAAATTGTCTAATCCATGTGAAAGCTTAGGTAAACTCCCACATTCTCACTCCCATCTACCCTGACCCAAACTGATATAAACCTATACTGCTCACTATATATACTTCCCTTTATCTTGATTTAAAGATATAAAATGGTCTACACACCACCAAAGGGGTGTGTAGGGTGTTAGATAACATGCTTAGTAGGATCCCACCTAGTTTTTTCTATAAAAATTCTCTATATAATAATATTAAAATTATCAAATATAAATAACAAAATGCATGATAAATAGTTAAATAGTATTTATATCAAAATCATGGAAAAAATTTTACTTTCCCCTCTTCCACATTTTAAAAAATCACAGTAAAATAGTTTCAAATAATTTCATACACATACAAGTAGTCAAATAAAATAAAGTATGTATAAAATATCATATCATATCCATGGGATTACAATCCAAACATTACAATCCAAAGAATATGTGACATCTTTCTATGGATCACTATATGTTTTTATAGTAGACCACTCTAACCATAATCAATGACTAGTGCACACTCAAGTATTTAGAACACATTTATAAGGACAAGAGATACCCCATAAGTGAGTCCATCAACATTATCCATCGAGTCCCTAGAATAATGATCTTATGTAATAGAGGAACACCCCATGAGTGACGCCCTCTAGAAATATATGGATGATGGAACTAAGATGTACCTTCCATCTAAGTACTCAAGGAATACCATGTGAAACTTTTTCATAACCATTTCATTAAAACCATGCTTTGAAAACAACTTCATAAACGCATTTCACAATTCATTAAAAAAAACCACTTTAACTTTTGAAAAAAGGGGAAACCCAAATTTTCTAGAAAACCCATTTCAAAAAAAAATCAACAAATGAATCATTCCATTTCATTTTTAAACCAATTAATTAGAACCAGAGTAATCCCATACAACATAGGCTAGAGATGGAGCCACCTTCCTCAAATATGGGTCACACATGATCATAAGGGGATACACCAACAATGATTAATTAAAAGACAACAATGGAGGTCCTATACTCAATCCTCACATCTCAGAATCGATTCAACAAGTAAAATAGTTTATGGAGAGGACATATCATAATATAACTCAAAGAAACTCGTATGTTGTACAACAACCAACACAATAGTCAGCCTCTAGAGGAAGATCATAAAACTGATTTTGAAAAGATCTGGAAGATTATCACTACAGATCAAAATATCCAATAATTTAACATTATGAAGTTACCAAAATCAATGAAAATGAAGAAAAATAAAGATTACCCACATGAAAAAATGTACCCCTACTACAACGGAGATCAATAACTAAATGAAATGATTAAGAAAGAGTGTAGGTCTCTAAAATTTATTCCGATGACTCTTAGGATGAGGGGGAAGATGCATTTTTCTAAATGAAAAACATATAATCCATACAACACCCTAAAATATTATGTCATGGGAATTACATAGTGTGAAATCCCTTCTCACATTGTATAATCCATGAAACCCAAAATGATGAAAAACCCAACACCTCAGGTTAAAATACTGATTTTTACCATTAAATGGTGTGTAATATTTTCACATCATGTTAAACCTTCATGACTTATACTAGTTCATTACATCTTACCAAAACCAACACATGATGTGAAAAAATTTTCATGGTGTATAAGTCCATTTTAAGATGTGTAATCAATTACATGAAATGTATATTCTTCATGCTCTGAACACCATTCATGACAGTTTCTTGGCACCCAATAAATGACATGAACACGTTATATGGCATGTAAAACAATTTTATGATGTGTAATCCTGTAACAACATTTAATAAATTAGTAGAAAGTGAAAATCCTATATTCTCTTGAAAAACACAAACAAATATTAGTTTTCTCTCAAAAAATGGAGAAACCCACAATACCCTTAACATGTTTATACCCAGAATCCATTTATTAAAACAAACACACATCCCTGAGTGCTAGGTCATTTCCCTAAAAAAATTTCTCCATCCCCAAGAGTCTCAAAATTTATCCAAATAAATATGAAACTAAAAAGAGATAAGAGAAATACTAAAATATAGTAACTGAATGTTCCAATGAGGATGAATACTCTAGTGAATTGAAATAAAAAATAAGAAGATAATACAGAGAATAAGAGGATTATGTATCTTATATCGAGGAACTTATAGAAGAGAAAAGGTACATATAAAATAAAAAACACAATCTAATGTTTTAATTATTAGGGAATAAAAAACATTGAAATAAATTATACAAAAAAGAAAAGTGGATATTAAGATGATGATGGACTATAATAAAAACCTCAAATGAAGATGTGGTGTAACTGTTCTGTAGAAATTAAATAATCCACCAGAATCAAGAATAATTTTTATAGAAAGACCCGAATAAGTATCATGAGTAAGAAAGAAAATGACTACACAATTAATATTTTACCTTCAATATATGTGGTTAAAAAAAGTTTTTTACATTCATGGTCATGTCATGAAAATGAAAGATACCTCACATAGCGAGGTAGAAGTGGGAGAAGAAATATACAATGAACAAATGTTGATATTATCACTTGAATCATGTATTTAGTATAACTATAAACTCAATAAATAATAATGAATGTTAAAAAGGGAAGGTTAAAATAAGTATTAAGGAAAAGAATATTTTTTTAAAAGAATATGCATAATTTGAGGAACCAAAAAAATCTCAAGTTAAAAATAAAGAAATAATGAAAAATCAAATATAAACCCGATGCCAAATTTTCTATCAATAAATAAGAGATAAGTTAGACATAATCAAGGTTTATTGAGGATGAAAATGTTACAGACTAATATTTTACTATTAATTTTCCTTAAAAATAAATATAATTTCTTATAGCTTGCTCTATGCACAATGCTGAAATAAAATAAAACCACACCAATTTAAAATAAGATTAATAAATTTGATCATTATAATATTTCTGTTAAACTATAAGGTATAAATTAAAGGGAAAAAATTAATAAATATAAAAGAAGTGAAATTTGGTGGAAAATTTATTTCTAATGAAATAAAATTTCCATGTTTCAAATTGATGTCACCTCAACTGGGATTTTCCTAGATGAAGACCATGCCAAACTAAAATAATTACATTTTAACCAAAATAGTTTATGGTAGAAAATAATGCTTTTGGAAATCACTAATATATTCATTCTAGATGAATAAATCCTCATGAATATCATCAGACCTTATCTTACCTTATGATTTTACAAAGATATTTTTAAGGGTTATGTTATTATAAATTAGAATGATATGAACATGTAATTGTCAATATAATAAGTTATTTATATATATCATATTTGTTTTATAAATATCTATTTATTAAATTGAAATAAAATAAAATTTCATTTTTAAAACTAATACATTGATAAAATTAAATTATTGTAGAAAAATAACTAATAAGATCATTTTATTCTTTAGAATTTATTTTTTTTTTCAAAAATTTTCTATTTATACTGTATGATTTTTTTAAAGAAACTAAGAATATTATATTTAATTAATGTTAAAATATATAGTTTATATGAATAATATATTGAGACTCATTTAATTAGTGATTGATAAAAATGAAAAATAAAAATAGTAAATATTTTAAAAAGCCATTTTACTATAAAATTAGTTTTTCATCATATATATGTTTCTTTTTAAGATTCAAATTCAAAAAATTTAGAAATTTAATTCCACTAAATTAATTTCATTTTTGGATTCATTATAGAATTATTAGCATAATATTTTTTTAGTATTTTTTGAAAATATTTATTTTTATGTGAATAATACAATATACAATTTTTATTAATATCATGACTTTTATGACAACATTATGATATAATAATTACTTAAAAATTTAGAAAACCTTTTTTTTTGAAAAATATGTGTTTTATAAGAAACATTATACAATTAAAAATATTAATATTAATTTATTAATTTATGTTTTATATTTAAGAACTTAAGATAGTGTTTCTATAATTTTTTTAATGATTTAAACATTTACTAGTTTATAATTATTTTTTATCAAAATTATAAATTGTATCTAATTAAATTGATTTCATATTTTTAATTAAAAGTTCCATATTATGTAGTAAAACCCATTTTTTTAGGAATGAAAAAAGATTACTTAGGTAAAAATTAGTTATAGTAGTAAAATAAAAAAACATAAAATTAAAAAATAGAAGCATTAAGTACATAAAAATAAAAAAAAATTCTTCAAATGAATGATTGAGGTTTGGATAAACCAAAAATTTTATATTCTCTAATATACTACACATATGCATAATCAGGTTAATCATCAATATATCATAACACATGTTATACATAGAGATTAATTATTTACCCAATTAATTAGAGTGATATGAGGGAACACCCTTCATATTTCATAATTCATGTGAGCCACATAAATTATAACAAATCACTTCATCAATAACCTAAAGTGAATGAATAACGGGTTTCATATAAAGAATTTCGAAGATAACACCTTTAAGTCTTGAACGTTACATCATTTTTAACCCTAGGAAAGAGAATGTGGGTTTTTTAAATGTAAAAAACAAAACAAAATTGATGTAATAGTCGAAGGAAATTATAATAACACCCATAAAAAAATTAATGTGAAAGAGGAAATAATCCCAAAATAACGTGCTGAATCTGAGAATTCCCTTACCTTAAATCCGTCTCTATTTCACCATTTTACACATATAGAATAATAGAATTTGTTTTATTTAAACATGGAAGAAGAATTTAATTATGTTTATTTATATATATTTATAAATAACAATCATTGGATTAGATTTATTAACTTCCATCATTAATGGTCAAACATTTTGATAAGGAATTGCTCTTAAAATTCTCCCATATTTCTTCGATATAATGATCTTTATTAAATGGTATTTATAAATTATTAATAATAACTCCAGATTCTTAGAAATAATTTATATTTATAAATTTTATATTATTAAATTTTTTTTATAAATATCCACAGTAGTTGTGATATTTAGAGAGTTGGAAATCTCCTTGTGGGAACTTAACCGACTGTTGACAAAATATTATTTAGAATAGGGAAAATATAAGTATGAAATTTAAATATGATGGGAATTAAATAATTATTGTAGGTTATAATAATTTATTTAATGTTAAAATAATACTTAGTAATACTTTTACTATTTTACACTGAAATATATGAAGAAAAAGAACAAGAGAAGATTAAAATGTGAGAAGAGTTGATGAAAAAACACTCTTTTTATATGTGTTTTTTCTCTTTTACAACACTAAAATCACTTGATTAATGGATTTGATTTAATCTAGAAAATATGTAGGTATTATAAGGGTCTTGATAGAAGGTATTTGGGTAGATAATTGGATTTTTTATGTGGGATATGAGTTTTTTTCTTAGGGGAGGGAGAGAGGTTATTTATAATTAAAGAGATGAGAATTTTTAGAATAAAATATTTAATATCATACTATATCAAAGGTAATAAATGTAACAATTATATTTTTAAAATAAGGAATCATACATAAAGATATTTTAATATTTTTGACTTTAAAAACCTAGATAATCTGAATTCACTATTTTATTAAAAAAGTGTAAATAAATGAGAAAATAGTTTTTTAAGTAATACTTTTTCCTTTAGACTTTGGAAAGTATTTTTTATGTTTGTAAATCATTTTTATTGTATTATAATGAATCATATATCAAATTATATACATTTTTTTTTCTATAATCATGTTTATTTATTGTATATCAGGAATTATGTTATTTTAGACACACTAGTTATGAACAATACAATATTTTTATTGTTAATCTAAAAATAGAAGCATTTTAGAATATATAGTTAAATTACCCTTGGTAAATTTTTATTTGATAATTTCAAATATGAAATTTATTTTTTCTAAATAATTTTACATGATAGGTAATTTTAAATTTTAATATAAAAATTAATATTTTCATGAAATAAATTAAAATATAGTTTATTAAAAATGTACTTATAATTTATTTAAGTTTTAATCTTCACACTTTTATATGGCATCATAATTATTTTATTCTGATACATTGAACATGATATTTTTTATAAATATTAATTTTTATTATTTTGAGGTCAAATTACTATAGTAACAATCATGTAACTATTCCTGACAGTTTAGTTACTATTCTAATGACCAAGTTACTATTCAAATGGTTAAATAACTATTATAATGGCCATATTATAGTCAATAAATACAACTTTATTATTTAACTCAAAATTTACAAGAATTTCACCCACTTTTTTATATTTTTATTTTCTAAGAAGTTGATTGGTTTACTAATATTGTGTTTCAATTAATTAGTGTTGTTCATGGGGGCGATGATTCTGAAAAAATGGAGTGACCCATATTTTCAGATTTTATATTTTAGATTTTATATTTTTATCTAATTGTAATGATTATAATTTTCATTGGTTTATTTTTAGACTAATGTATCGATTTTTATTAGTGAAATAATGTGATGTTGATTTCACAATGTCTTAAATGTTTATAATACTATTTAACACAGTAAAACACATATTTAATCAAAAAATATTACTAAAGAACACTGGGTTGTTACATTTCTCCACCATTAGGAAATTTCATCTCTAAAATTTCAACTCATATTCTCAGTTGATAATAGTTTTGGGTACTACTATTTCATTAGTTGTTTTGGTTCCCACATTGCCTCTTTATACTTAAGGTTTCACCACAATAATTTGAAAAGGTGAGTTGTATTATTGCATAGAACAAATTATCTATTGTACTAAATCTTCATTTAATGCTTCTCATAAGGTAGGTCATTATGAATTTGTACCACCTACGGATTCAATACATGTATGGGATTGGGTATGTACATCTTCAAGAGTGATACATGGAGCACATCAAGAACTTGGGCCATGTTTGGTGAATGTGATCACTGGTAGGTCAAAACTTTTATACAATCAAGAATATAAAATGTGATAATGTAAATGGTTATAACCTTCCATTTCTTTCCAAAATGTCTGACTCTATTCCATTGTGATATTTTAAGAAAGTCTTTATCACCAAAAATACACTCTATACCCCTTCAATGGTTTTCAACTTTGCTATTTTTCCAACTATGAGCATATAATATATTGTTGTTGAATATATTAAACATTTTTTAAAATATATTTCACATTATTAGATCCAATTATATTATATTCACCAACTTCATCCTAAAAAGTAGGATTTATACCTCACTTCCTATATTGAGAATCATATTGATCCATTTGAATATAAGAGTTGAATTTTTTGTTATATGAGAACTCAAATAATGGGAGTGGTTTATCCCGTAGACCTTTAAATTATAATAAGCAAGGATTTGGATGTTCTTGAGTGTTTGAATGGACCTTTTAGATCAACCATCGGTTTGGTGGTGATAGTCCATATTGAAATTCAATTTAATATCCATAACATGTTTAAGAGTCCTCCAAAATATTTAATTGAATCTTTGATCATGATAAAAAATTATTGAATGTTGTAACCCATAAAACCTCAACACTTCCATTATATATATCTTTTCATGTTAGTCAAGAGATAAATCTTCTCAAATAGTGATGAAGTTGGAAGTATTGATGATTCGATCCACCAAAACCCAAACCCCATTTTTTCTTTTGATATATTATGGAAACTAGTGACAAAGTCCATGGAGATGTTCTTACATTTATATGTTGGTATGGGTAATGGTTTTGTCATAACCTAGGACTTATATCACTCTGCTTTAACTATCTAACATACCAATCACTATGAGGTATACTCTACGATCACCTTCTTCATGTTGTACTACTAGAAGCTCTTTAAAAGATCATGGTATATCTTGGTAATTCTATGATGAAAGGATATTTATGAGCTATATATATTTTCCAATAGCCATTTGTTTATCTTAGGTGATGGAGGTACAAAAACTATAGTTCTGAATCAAATGAAACCATCTTAATCAATGTTGAACTCATGAATCTCACTATCCTTTACTAATTTCACCTTATTTTTAAGCTCTATATCATCCATTTGTACCTCCTTGATCCACTATTAGATTGATGGTTGGACATTAATTTTGGAAAGGTAATATGGGTTTCCTACCATTATTATTTCTAGATCTATACTTTTCATATCCATAAAGATAAGGTATTTCCCAATCCACATCATGGATAGAGCAGTGGTTTATTTTCTACATATATCATTAGCTACATTATTCACCCTTCCAAGATGGCGGTGAATAGAAAAATCATAGTCCATGATTAGATCTGACCATCTTTATTGATTCATATTGAGATCCTTCTAAGTGAATATATACTTCAATCTTTTGTGTTCTTTGTATATATCACATTTAACCCATAAACCTAGTGTCTCCAAATCTTCATTGAAAACATTAATGTAGAAAACTCAAAGCCATGAGTATGATAGTTATATTCACAAGGCTTTAATTATCATGACGAATAAGAAATCAACATATCAATTTTAAAAAATATACATTGAAGACCTTTTAAGGATACATCAATATAAATGAAAATTCCACCCCCATTAGAAGGTAATGTTATGACATGTTCACTAACTGATATCTTCTTCAGTTCATGGAAACTTTCTGTACACTCGTTTATCTAGATAAACTTTACTCCATTTCAAGTTAACATGGTTAGATGATTTTAAAGGAATGAATTTGTTTTAAAAAATATTCTATAGTACACTACTAAACCCAAAAAACTACGAACATCAGTTAGAGTAGTAGGATGTGGCCACTCCTACATGGACATTATATTGAAAAGATCAATTGATATTCCTTCATCGATCATTTTGTGTCCCAACAATGAAAATTATCATAATTAAAAATCAAATTTATTGAATTTATCATACAACTTATCCATCCTTAGAGATTTTTATATGACTCTAAGATAATCCTAATGCTCATAAAAACTTTTGAAATATATTATATTATTTTCAATATAAAAAACCCTAAATTTATTAAGGTAATCATTAAAATATCTATTAATCAAATACATTAAAATGATAGGAGAATTATTCAATACAAAGGGCATAAAAACAAACTCTTAATGACCATATCTTATTTGGAAGGAATACTTTGGGGTATCTTCTTTTTTCACCCTTAACCGGTGATAAACTGATCATAGGTAAATCTTGGAGAATAATTGAGCCCGATGAAGTTGGTTGAAAAATAATCAATCATTGTAAGTGGATATTTGTTCTTCATGAAAATTACATTAAGTTATTTGTAATAAATGAATATTAGCGTTGATCCATCCTTATTATTTACAAAGAGAACATGTTCTCCCTAAGGAGAAACACTTGGTTTATTGGAACTTTCTCCAAAAGATTTGAATGTTTCTTATTTAATTCTTATAGCTCCACATATACCATTATATTTTGGGTCTTTGATATTTTTTTGGATCTAGGTATGATTTGAATGGGTAACTCTTCCTCTCTTTCTAGGGGAGGTCCCTGTAATTATTTATCAAATAAATCAATGTATTTCCAAAAAACATGGACATTTTCTATTTTTATACATTTATTTTCTTCCCTCTATTCTCTAGTCATGTCCATAAATATGGAAAAATGAGGTTCTTCTAGAAAAAATTCAGGATGAGATTTTACTCCATTGAAAATAACACTATGTTATGCATTCTAGACCACTAAAATTTACATGCTTATATATTTTATCTTAGAATTATACTTCAAGAGACATTCCATTGCTAATATAGTGTTTAATTCCACCATGGGAATGCCTACTATATTTTTTATTATATTTTACTCTATAAAGAAGATACTATAGTTTTTATATGGATTTTCTGATCGGATAATTCCTTATGGGGTTTTAAATTATAACTCAACTTCTATATGTTCTGGGTTTGATTCTTCATCATTCTCAAAGTTGGATGAAATAAATGAATTCATATAAATATAATAAAATAAAGTAATAGCTATCTTTTTTTCAAAAAGTGTGTTCCTTCCATCACATCGTTTAGAGAATCTATTAATCCATTGTGATTGTAAAAACATGACCAATATGCCTTGGACTATGTTGATGTTGAAAGTGGTTCCCTAGAGTTATCTTTTGATTCAGACATTGATTTTCAGAGTGTCGGAGCTATCCACACTTGAAGAATTTAACTTCATGCTATACTTACACCATCTTTCCTTTATCATTTTCATTTATATGTCAAGGTTTCACCTCACTATAACAGTCCCATGATATATGTCTATATCTTCCATGCTTGTATCACTTTACACTCTCAAGATATAAGTTCCTCAAATGTTTATTCCCACATTTTCTTCATGTGGGTAATTCTGTTTCATCCCCTCTCTTTCATGATCAGTGTTTTTCTTTGATTTTGGCACCATTAATATCTTATTTTAATTCATACTATGTAACCAAAGAATCTCTAAAAACAAAATTTTTACCTTAAAATCACTCGATACTATCTCCTCATAGATTTTATAGAATCAATTTGATAGATTCATCTGTACATGGGATCCTATCCGCCTAAATAAATTAGCAACCTTTCCCTTAGGATCCATAACAAAGATATAGGTCTATTGATCAATTATTATAAAGTTCATTTCATATCTTATTATCGATAAATATTCCTCACACTTCACATCAAAGAATTCATTCTACGTTTTTTCTCATCAAGCGTAGATTTGTTTTTTGTAAAAATATTATCCTTAACTCTTCAAACTAACTAAATTCAATATATTTTCTTGGATTCATATTCTCAATAAGTTCCCACCACTAGTTAGATTCTCGTTCTAAATGGTATACTTCCAATGTGAATTTCTCCAGCTCTAAAAAATGAAGTATAAAAAATATATTTTCTTTATAGGAAATCTATATTTTTTTAAGTAATAGACCAAATGATCCACTAAAGGAAGCTGGTCATTGACACATAAAGGAATCAACTGTATGTTTTTTCTATAAAGGTGAATCTAACCAATCAACAAGATTTTGGTTATTATTCATAACATGAGATAGATGATTCATCAACCTAATGAAGTTTTCAGTTCTAGATTCCATCACATTTGAAAGGTCATCAGTGAATGATGTTATTAATATTTTCATAAATTTTTATATACTACCTTTACTGATTTTATATGAAATGTTAATAATTTGTGTGAAATATTAATGTTTAAATATTAAATATATTTTTTGAGAACTATTTGAATTCATCAAGATTCAAGTCAGTTTACTATTTTAATAATAACTATCACCCTACGTATCAAAATTGTGTGATTCAGTTTTTGTAGGGTTCCTTATTCAATTTACCACATATCATTAGAAGGAATCATTCACCAATTATGCCATTTGAGGGTTCATATGGACCACAAAAGAAGGCCCACATAATCTATGAAGAAATCGGAGGAGTCATGAAGATTGAATTGATGGGATCAATAAGAAAATAAAAAATTCTTTAGTCTCCTCCAATATTCTGGTAACAATTCTAGGAGTCGTGAATAAAAATTTAAAGTCCCAAATCTAAAAACATTGGGCCCAAATGAATCTTTGAAGTCCATCCAACCATTCTGGCTAGGAATTAAAATTAGAACACTATTCATAAATTCCTCCTGATATACTCATAAAATCAGGATGGTATTTTTCAGTGTGAAATCTAAGATATTTGTGGCCAATTTTTTAGAAGAAATTATTTTTATTTGAGGGCATCTTCATGTTTAAAAATCCATTCACATTTCGGCCATTGAAAAAGTTTTGTTAAAAATGGATAGGTGAAAACTATTTGGTATAATATCCAAATATTTTTTTCCAAAAGTAAAATATCCACCAAATTTGGTGGGATGGTAGTAAAAATCAATATCTAAAAATTGGATGAAGAGAATAACTCAAGAATCAGCTTTTTGGATGACCTAATTGGAGATGAAAATTGAGGAAATGATTTTGAAGGTAAACAATCCACCTCCTTGGGCCCTAAATACCACCCCCAATTCTCTTTCCATGTGGTTGGAATTTTAGAGGAGAGGATAACACATTTTCATGAACAAATATTTTCAAAATTATTGGGAGGACCTACCACACTCATATTTTCACTTTATATACCCTTCCTATTCTCTTGGTTTTCATTTACTTTTATGTTATTCTTTGTTATAATCTTGTAAGTATTTCTTTTGTAATTACATTTTAATGCAAGTACCTTTAACATTAACTCTTATTATCATATAACCTATATTTTGAAATATTTATGTTCATTAAATTTCTTAAATCATGTAAAAAATCAATCTCGTCTTTTTCTTTCTCGTTAAATCAAAAGTCTGTGTTTAATTCTCTTCGTCGCTCATGTGTGTGTTCAGTGCACCACTCATTTCTTGCCCCTTTTTTTCTTATCTTATTAACTCATCATCATTAACATAACAAACTATATTTCTAATCATATTAATGTTTGAGTAAATATACGATTGGGGTGAGTTAAAATTTATGTATGTTAAGTAATTGAGATTACTTTCTTGATGAGTACTCTTTAATTTAACATTGTGTATGTTGGACTTAACATGTATTGGATTAATGACATATTTTTTTAACATAGGGATTTCCACGATTATTGGAACCATAAAGACACTGCCAAAATCAAGTACTGATTATGATTAAAATTCTAGTTAGGTTAAGGCCTGGATTAAATTATTCACACTTAGGAATTCTAATCAATGTTAACTTGTGACATGGGTGTTAATTTAATGCACTATAAATCAAGTCTCACAGATATCACAATATTAACTACCTATTGATTAACTCACACCAATATTTATCAAATTGTTAAATCAATATTAATCAATTAATCAATTCCATTAATCTCTTAAAAAACCCACCAATTAAAATAAAATCAACTGAAAATAATTGACTATTAAAAAGTATCATTGTCGAGGATTCGACCAGAGTGCTGCTATACACATTAGCAGAGCACCATAAATGTGAACAATCGATAGGAAACAATTGACCATGCTTTCAAATGGTGCCATTTTCGGGGATGGTTCATTAAGTATTCATTCATTTTTGGTTATTGTAAAAAACAAACAAAATTTTAAAAAAAATTACGAAAAACACAAAGAAAAACACGCCTTCTCATAAAATAATAAATGAAAAAACACATATTTATATTTCTTCCAAAATCTCTCGGAATTCCCCATAGCCTCCTATAAAATACCTAATATTTGTTTGACCTTGAAATTGAGAGAACATTTCGCCAATTTTAGAGGAACATTAGAGATAATCAAATAATTGAAGAACCAATCCTTGTCCAACAAATTGAATTAGATATGGTCAATTCTAGGAAACACACCCTTAAAGAAATTGATTCCCCAGATATGAATTACCAAACTCTTGGTATTCAATATCCAAACAAACAGTCTAACTTCGAACTCAAATTGGGCTTGATTTATTTTCTTTTCCATTTACACGAGCGTACTGGTGAGGATCGACATATTCATCTTAAAGAGTTCCTAGTGGTGTGATCTACCATGAAGCCTCATGGGGTTTCTGAGGAAAAAATAAATCTCAGGGAATTCCCTTTCTCCTTATATGACACTACCAATTCATGGCTCTACTACCTCTCTCCTGGTTCCATAACCACATGGAATGACATGAAGAAACTCTCCTTAGATAAATTCTTTTCTACTTATTGTACTGATCCTATCCGAAAGGAAAAAGTGGTATCCATCAATTCTGAAATTAATCACTCCATGAGTACAGAGAGAGGTTGAAAAATATTATTGAAACCTCCCCACACCACAAAATCCCTATTCAACTCTTGATCCAATACATATATGAGGGGTTATTTTCTATGAAGATAACTCTCATTGATGCCGCAAGTGAAAGTACTCTTGTTGATAAAAATCCTACAGCTGAAAGAGATCTTACAAGAAATATGGATGTAAATAGATAACAATTCAATAGTTGATAACATGATCAAGTCAAACAAGCCCAATAGAATCAATCCATAGATCCTAACAAGATGTGTGAGTGGATGAGCGAACTTACATGTCTTGTACGACAACTAGTTATAGCTTCCAAAGCCCCAACCACATCTTCTCCACCATTAATGTTTCCTGGAACTGTCAAAAACTATGGAATATGTAAATCAACAGCTCATCCAATAGATAACTATCCATAACATTAATATTAACCATCTAATTCATATGGACTAATGAAGCTCAATGCAACCTATCCTCAGCAGAACACCAACACTCAACTATCAGGTGAGTTTGTTAGAAACTTCAACCAACCCCACACTGAGCCCTTATATTCTATATATAACCCTAACTTGAGAATGGAAATCCCATTTCTCATCCCCCTTAATTCCTTCATCAAAACCCAAACTCATTCCAATATGGTCAAAGTGTTTGTAACTTCTAAAAACCTTACCCTTTTGTTCCTCAACCTCAAAGGATAAATCCTCCTCTTCCTCCTCCACGATTCCACTATCCTAGCAAGCCTTACCAATTCCCAAACCAATACAATCACTTTCCCAAGAACCATAATCAAGGTAATCCCAATTCAGGGCAAGACACTTCTTCCAAGAAGCCTTGGGAAAGTGCAGTGGAAGATCTTGCCTCCTTCACCAGTTCCCACCTTAAAAATATTGAAACCTATATTGGTCAACTTGAAAACCTCCTGAGCCAGTAACAATAATCAAATTCTCCCCAACTCCCTGCTCAACCATTAACCAACCCCAAGGGTAATATATGTGAAAATTAACTTAGATCGGGAATGAAAATTGATATGCCTCTGGATGAGTCCTCCATAACCCCTTCAAATGTTGTCCTAGAAAATGAAATTAAAAATATACTTGGAAAGGAATCAAAATCCATTTCCTATCTTCCTTCCATTCCACATAGGAACCCAATTCCTTTTCCTCAAGACGTTTCTAAGACAAATAAGTCCTTTGAACATGATCCAAAAATTCATGGAATGTTTAGATGTGGTGAATTCAACATTCCCCTCTTAGATTCTATAAAAAAATCCCTAAGTATTCCATGTTTGTGCACCCATAAGAGGAAACTTAGGATGTTCAAAAATGTTTCCACCCGGTAGTCTATTCCCATAAAGTGTAAAGATCTAGGCACCTTTATAGTTTCATAAAAAATTGGAAGTTACAAATTCGATGATGCACTCATAGACCTAGGATACCCAATTAATGTCATGCCTAAATCTATATTCTCTAAACTTGGTCTAAGTCTCTTACATCTAATAGGTGTTTTCATCTAGTTATCCAATTGAAGCACAACCAATCCTGGTGGAATAATTGAGGATCCCCCTATCCGTGTTAATGATCTTATCTTCATAGCCGACTTCTATGTCCTTGGCATAGAAGGTGAGGTAACTTCTTACCAATCTCCTCTGATTATAGGAAGACCATTCATTATGACATCTAAAACCAAAATTGATATTCATACTGGTATCTTATCCATGTAATTTGGTGACCAACTAGTCAAGATCAATATTTTTCAATCCGTGTGATACCCATCAGAGAATTAATCTATATTATTTATCCATGCTTCCAAATGTCTCTCTGAGAGTATTTTGAATCCCAGTCCATCATGTTCTTCATGTTCTAGTGATAGAGGAGTTTTTGAATATAGAATCCCCATTAACCAAGTCAAAAATGAAGAAGTTGACATTGAAATTACAAATGCATACTCCATTAATCTAAAAGATCTTGAAAACTATTTTGAATCCCTTCTCACCTATGACATCCATTGCTCCAACATAGATAGTAATGGAGAAAATAAACAAGAATGTATATTTTTGTATTGAAAATCCAATAATTCAAAATTCATCATTTCCTATCCTTGATTTTGAAAATTCTGTTATATGTGAGGTGAAACCTGAACCAATGTGTTTATATTGTCCCAATGGTAGTGATGTTTGTGATATTTGTTCTCTAATTAATAAATTGATCATTGGTGACATTGAAATTGACCATTATTTGGTGAACAAAATTAATATAAAGGATATTAAAAAAATTATTCAATATTATGACTCCACTGATCCCCATTACTCTACATCGTGATGTAATGAAATAAATGAGTCCAAAAAATTGGGATCTCATACTCTGGTTTTGGGTTATCTGAACCTTACATAAATGAACCATCAGAATTGGGACATCTTCTTGAATTTACAAAAATAAAAAACCATCAATTTTTGGATAAAATCATTCCTCACGTTAAATACCAAAGGGAGGATAGTTATATTCTCCTTACACCCCCATTGAATTGAAAGCACACAATCAAAGAAGAGGATAAATTATCCAATGAACAATCATGCATCCCAAAGTAGAAGTTTTTCTGGAAGCATACTAGAGTTGATAAAATACAGTGGCCACCATTAGACTATAGGTAATCCACTGAAATTATCCATCTATAGAAAAAATAAATGCGACGCTTCTTGGGAGGCAACCCAAGTTTTCTTTTATTTTTATGAAAATTTAATTTTTTTCATTTTTCATTAAATAAATAATTGTTTTTGTTTTTGTTTCTATTTTAGGTAATGGTTATTTTCTAAAGCATTTCTATAAGAGGACACACAATCCTAGAACAACATCGACTTCCATCGGATCCCCAACTTCTGTAGTTGACCCACCACTAAATGGAGATGGAAACCCACCAAATCCAAACCAGGGGCACCTCTTTCCCTTTAACTCCACTTTTCCCTTTAACTCTCTCTCTATCTTCCTCTGTCTGCCGTTTTCTTCTTCTATATCTCTCTTTCAATTATTACCACTTTCTTCATCAAACCATTTCTTTTTCTTTTTCTATCTTGGGTAGGTGTGTATTTATTTTAATTTTCTTTTCTATAATGTCTTCATCTAGTTTTTTACTTTATTTTTCAATTGATTTCATTTTTTTTATTTTTTATTCTTTGTATTCATTATATATATATATATTTCAAATATTTATTTCTTTATATATTTTTATTTTTTTCATTATTTTTCCTTATTTTATATTTTTTAATTCGAGTTCATTTTTCTTTTAATATTTTTATTATTTGTTTTATTATTTTTTATTTTTTAATTTTATTTTATCTTTTTTTCATTTTATTTTTATTTTAGTTGTTTTTTTTGGGTTTTTTAGTTTTTTTAGATTTTTTATTATCATTATTTTATTAATTTTTTTATTTTTTCATTTTCATTAATTTCATTAAGTTTATCATTTTTTTTCATTTTTTATTTTTTTCATTTTTTTTATCTTTTTTCTTTTTATGTATTTTTTTTAGTTTTTTGATTTTCTAATGATACATTTCTTTTTTTAACAAGTATTTTTTATTTTTATTTTTATCTTTTTTTATCTTTCAATTTTTTTTATTCCTTTTTTATTTTATTATTTTATTATTTTATTATATATATATATATATATTTTTATTAATAAAATTAGTAAAAAACACAAAAAAGTATAACTGATAAAAAACCAGAAAAATTTCAAAACAACAATAAATAGTGATATTGAAAATAATTAAATAAACAAATAAAACCACTTGAAATGAACACAAAAAATAAAATACAAAAAATATTGATAGAAAAAAGAACATGAAAATTAAATAAAATACATTCCCCATTACTCACTGAATAAAAAACTCTCCCCACACTAAAATGGATGCTTTCTCTCAAGCATTTGATAACACACTAAAAGATTAAGAAAATGATGCCCAAAATGAAATCCATTCCCCCACACATATATTTCAATAAATAATGCACTGAAAATCCAGGTAGATATTTAGTGGGGGAGAGGTTTTAGTTCAGAGAGTTTTAAAAAAATGATTAAGAAAACCAAATATAAATAAAAAAATAATGAAATATTAAAATATAAAAATGAAATAAATAATAATAAATGGAGAAGTTGATGTTGACATTACAAATGAAAACTCCATTGATCTAAATGATCTTGAAAACTCATTGGAATCTCATCTCAACTCTGACATCCACTGCTCTAACATAGATGGTAATGGGGAAAATAATCAAGCATGTTCATTTTTTTGATTCAAATATGATTATTCAACATTCATCATTTCCTATCCATGATTCTGAACATTCTGTTATACATGAGGTGAAACCTGACCTAATGTGTTTATATTGTCCTGATGGTAGTGATGTTTGTGATATTTGTTCCCTAATTAATAAAGTGATCATTGGAGATGTTGAAATTGAACATTCTTTGGCGAACAAAATTGATATAAAGGTTATTAAAAAATTTATTCAATCGTACGACTCCACTGATCCCCATTACCCTACAATAGTATGTAATGAAATAAATGAGTAAAAAACAATTGGGATCTCATACTCTAGTTTTCTATTATCTGAACCTTACATAAATGAACCCTCAAAATTGAGACATTTTCTATAATTTCTAAGAATATAATACCTTAACTATTAAGATAAAACCATTCCTCACATTGAAGACCAAAGGAAGGGTAGTCATATTCTCTTTCCACTCCCATTTAATTGCAAGCACACAATCAAGGAAGGGGATAAATTATCCAATGAACAATCAGGAATCCCAAAGGTGAATTTTTTTTGAAAACATACTGATGTTGAGAAACTATAGTGGCCACCATCAGACTACGGGTAGTCTACTGCAATTATCCACCCGTATAAAAAATAAATGTAGTGATTCTTGGGAGGAAACCCATGTTTTCTTTTACTTTTATGTAATTTTATTTTCCTTTTCGTTTTTCATTAAATAAATAAGGATTTTTTTGTTTCTATTTTAGGTAATGGTTATTTTCTAAAGCATCACCATGAGAGGATTTACAATCCTAGAACAACATCGACTTCTACCAAATCCAAAACTTCTACAGTTGACCCACCACTAGATGGATATGAAAACCCACCAAATATAAACTAGGGGTAACTCTTTCCCTCTAACAACTCTTTTCCCTTTAACTCTCTCTCTATCTTCATCTCTCTACCTCTTTCTTTTTCTTCCTCTTTCTTTCATTTTTTAAAACTTTCTTCATCAAACCCTTTCTTTTTCTCATTATCTTATATATGGGTTTTTTATTTTAAAAAAACACTAAAGAAACTAAAAAATAAATAAAAAATGAAAAAAAACCAAATGAGTCATACTTAATCGCCATCTACTTCCAAAATTTTGTACAACCATTTTGGGGATTCCAAAGACATGGTTTCATCTAAAAAATATTGTTTTTTATCATATATTTGGATAAAGAATGCTGTGTCAAAACCAATAAATTTTGAATGCTCAATTTTTGAATTGGAAAATTATTTTCCCCAACTATGAGGAACAACAATAGATTTTATGCCAAGGCCACCTATGGCCTTATTTTCAAAATGTGTTTTTTTACCCCCATTTAAGAGTCTTTAGTTTTTAGGCCTTTGAGTTGAATTTCTTACTTTGGGGTGCATTAATAGGATAGATGCAGTTTATTAACCATATGAGAATCAGAGTAGCTAAATATCCTCTGTTACTCGTACATTAATCCTACTTCTGAAAGCCCCTCTATGCTTATGAAAACATTTAATTTGATAGAAACATTACAATCCCAATACCTTTTCCCACCCAATACCTACATGAATTTTTAGTGTATTATTTATTGAAATTTTACAGGTGGGGGGAATGTATTTCATTTTGGGTATCACTTTCTTAATCATTCAACGTGTTATCATATTCTTGAGGGCAAGCATCCATTTTAGTGTGGGGGAGATGTTGTTATTAAGTGAGTTTTGGGGAATTTATTTTCTTTTATATAATCTTTTAAATGATATTGAAAAGTGGTCCAAAAAAATAATTGAAAAAAATCAAAATAAAAAAAAAACAGAAAAAATGGGTTGTGTCTTGGGAAGGTAAAAAATCACTCTTCCTAAAGAAACTTGGCATACATAAGGATTTTTTTCTAGAATCTAAGAGGGGAATGTTGACTTCAACATGTCTAAACATGTCAAGAATTTCCGGATTGTGTTTAGAGGACTTATTTGGCCTTGAAATGGCTTGAGAAAAAGAAATTGGGTTTTTAAGTGGAATGGAAGTAGGAGAGGGAATGGATTTAGATTCCTTTTCAAATTTTTTTTTATCATTTTCTAGGTCAACATTTAATTGGGAGTGGGAGGACTCATCATGATGAGTAAAAATTTTCTTTCTCGAACTAAGTGAAATTTCAATTACATTACCCCTGGCGTTGGGTAATGCTTGAGTTTGGATTTGGGAAGAATTTCATTGTTGTTGCTGGCTCAGGTGGGATGCAAGTTGACCAATTTGGGTTTCAATATTTTTAAGTCTAGAACATTTAAAGGAGGAAATATCTTCCACAATACTTTCCCATGGTTTTGTGGAAGAAGAGGCTTGTCCCAAATTGGGATTACCTTGATTTTGGTTCTTGATAAAGTGATTGTATTGGTTTGATAATTGGGAAGGATCACTAAGACAGTGAAATCTTGAAGGAGGAAGAGGAGGATTTATCCTTTGAGGTTGAGGCACAAAAGGGTATGGTTGTTAGAAGTTACCAACACTTTGACAATATTAGAATTTATTTTGGTTTTGAATAAGGAATTTAGGGGAATGAGAAATGGGATTAACATATCTCAAGTTAAGGTTATAGTTAGAAGATAAAGGCTTAGAGTGGGGTTGTTTGAAGTTTCTAACAAACTGACTTGATAGTTAAGGGTTGGTGTTCTGTTGAGAATAAGCTGCATTAAGCTCCATTGGTCCAAATGAATTAGATGGTTCATCTTGAAGTTTTGGACATGTTTCTATTGGATGAGCTAGTGAGTTTCATATTCCACAGTTTTTTATAGGTCCAGGAAACATTGATTATAGAGAAGATGAGGTTGGGACTTTTGAAGCCACAACCAGTTGTCGCGTAAGACCTGTAAGTTCACTCATCCACTCTATCATCTTGTTTGACTCTGTGGATTAATTCTCATGGACTTGTTGGACATGAAAATGAGTTTGAGTATGAAATTTTCGTGTGTTTTTAGCCATGTTGCTTATAATATCTCTTCCATCTACATGAGTTTTATCAACAATAGCACCGCCAGTTGTGGCATCAATAAGAGTTATCTCCATATCCAATAACCCCTCATAGAAGTTCTGGATCAAGATTTGGTCAAGTATTTTGTGTTGTGTGTTGTTTTCAACAAGATTTTTGATCCTCTCCCAGTACTCATGGAGTCATTCATATGAGAATTGATGGATACCACTTATTTCCTTTTGGATAGAAGCAGTACGAGAAGAAGGAAAGAATTTATCTTAGAAAAGTCGCTTCAGGTCATTCCATGTGGTTATGAAACCAGGAGGGAGGTATTAGAGCCATGAAATAGCTGTGTCAGCTAGGGATAAAGGGAATTCTCTGAGTTTTATTTGTTCCTCAGAAACCCGTTGAGGTTTCATGGTAAAGCACACCACCTGGAACTATTTAAGATGAAGATGTAGATCCTCACCGGCTAGACTGTGGAAATGAGGAAGAAGTTGAATCTATCCCAATTTGAGTTTGAAGTAAGTCTCTATATTTGGATATTTAATACCAATAGGCTGGTAATTCATATCAGGGGTAGGAATTTCTTTATGTGCATGTTCACTAGGATTGGTCATATCTAATTCAATTGGTTGGACAAGGACTGGTTCTTGAAGTATTTGATTATCCTTAATGTTCCTCCTAATTTGGAAAAGTTTTCACTCAATTTTAGGGTCAAAAAATCCAAAGGTTTTTTGGGAGGCTATGGGGAATTTAGAGAGATTTTTTAAGAAAGAGGAAGATGTGTTTTTCTATGTTTTCTTTTTTTGTTTATGATTTTTAGGAGAAGGCAGATTTTTCTTTGTGTTTTTCTTATTTTTTTTTAAATTTTGTTTAGTTTTGTTTTTTTACAATAACCAAAAATGAATGACTAAATAATGAACCATCCTCGGAAACACCACCATTTGAAAGTGCGACCGACTGTTTCCTATCGACCGTTCAAAATTCCGATGCTTAGTTAATGTGTAAATCAGCACTCAGTTTGAATCCTCGACGATGATAATTTTTAATAGTCGATTGTTTTCAATTGATTGTATTTTGATTGGGGGGGGGGGAGGTTTTTTGTATAGATTAATTGAATTGATTTATTGATTTATATTTATTTAAAAATTATATAAATATTGGGGTGAGTTCATCAATATGTAGTTAAGCTTGTGATATCATCGATCCTTGCTTCATATTTCATTAAATTAACACTCATGTCACAAGTTGACTTTGATTGGAATTCCTAAGTGTCAAGACTTTAATACAAGACTTAACGTAACTAGGATTCTAATATCAATTATTACTTGATTATGGTAGTGTATTTATGGTTCCAATAATCCATGGAATCCATATGTTAAACAAAATATGTCATTAATCTATGACCTATTAAGTCCAACATACACAATGTTAAATTAAAGAATACTCATCATGAAAATACTCTCAATAATTTGACATCCCAAAATTATAAATGACCCCAATGGTAGATTTACTAATCCATTAAAATTATTATAAATATGGTTTTTTATATTTATGATGATGATTTAATAAGAGAATAAAAAGAAAGGGGGTAAAAAAAGAGTGGTGCGCCGAACACACACAAGAGCAGCGAAGAGATTTAAAAAAAATCTTTTGATTACACAAGAAAGAAAAAAAAAGATTTACTTTTAACATGATTTAATAAATTTAAATAACATTAACATTTCAAAATATAGGGTATATAATAACAAGATTTAATGGTAAAGGTACTTGCATTAAAACAGAATTAGTAAACAAAGACTTACAAGATTACAACATAGAAGAACAAAAAAGTAAATAAAAACAAAGAGTTGAGGAAGGGTATCTCACATGAAAAAATGAGTATGGAAGGTCCTAACAAGCCTTTGAAAAAGATTTTTTAGTTCCAATGTGTGCTACAATATTCTGAAATTCCAACCACATTCAAGGAGAATAGGGGGTTGTATTTATAGCCCAAGGAGGTGGACTTTTTGCCTTCCAAATCTTCCCATCCACTTGCATCACCAATTTGGACATCTATTTAGCTGAATCTCGAGTTATTCTTTTATTAAAAGTTATAGATATTGATTTTTAATGTCATAACTAAAAGTTGGGAAGCCTTTGGACTTTTGGATCCAAATATATGGCTATATTACTAAACATTTTCACCTGTCTATTTTTATCAACACTTTTTAAAAGGCTGAACTTTGAATGGGTTTTTAAACAAGTATATTCCCTCTAATAAAAATAATTTCTTCTAATAAGTTGGCCACCAATATCTAAAATTTGAAACTAAAAAATATCATCCTGAATTTATGAGTATATCATGAGATAATTTAGGAATATTTCTTGATTTTAATTCCTGACCACAATAGTGGGATAGAATACAAAGCTTTATTTGGGCACTTTTTTCTGAATTTGGGCCTTGAAACTTTTATTCATGACTCCTTGAACTGTTCCTCTAACATTGGAGGAGAAAAGAAGAATTTGTACTTCTTTATTGATCCCATAAATTCAATCTTCATGGCTGGTCTAATTTCTTCATAGATTCTGTGGGCCTTCTTGTGTGGTTCATATGTCCCTCCAAATGGAATAATTGGTCAATGATTATTTCAAATTATATGTGGTAAATTTAATAAGGAATCCTAAAAAATCAGAACCACACAATTTGGATCATTAGGGTGATAGTTATTATTAACAAAATAAACTGACTTGAATCAGGATAAATTCTAATAGTGCTTAAAATTTATATTTAATATTTAAACATTAATATTTAACAAAAATTATGCATATTTCACATAAAATTAGTAAAGGGAGTATAAAATAAGTTATGAAAATATTAATAACATAAAATCACCCACACGTAGTCTTGTGCATGTACTTATGTATAAAAAATATAAAACCATGAATTTTTTTTTCACTCACTATAAAATATTAAAAAAATTTCCCCAATCAGAGGAGGTTTAGAATATTTCACTCATCCACATTGAATTCAACTGAAAATTGTTACAGAAATAATATTCCAAAAACAATTATTTTTTTCATGCTCTAATTTAGAAATGGAAAATTTAGGCACTCAAAACTCACTCCTATAAAGATGATAAAAAATTATTTATGGAGGTTCACTCACTCACCAACCAGAGGTTAAAATACTAGAATTTGAAAGAGCTCTCATCTTCCATTACCCATCCTAAAGTACAAAAGAATCAAGTGGTCTTTTTAAGGGGATTTTCTATTCTTATGGGATAGTAGGAATTTAGTATTCAAGAATAGAAAGAGGTTAAAACACTATCATGGAAAAAGAAATTCACAAGATTTTTGAAATAAAACATGGAATAAAATTGAAACACATATTTACAAGGGAAAAATTGTGTGAATCAAGACTCAAAATTGGAGGAAAATTTGAAGGTAATGAAATGATGGAATATTTAAAAAAACACAAAACTTCTCCCAATGATATAATGTTATTTTTTTGAATTTTTTCCATTTTTTTTCAAAAGATGAACTTGAAAAAGATCTCACACGCATATCCTAACATATTATTGATCTCCTCATGAAACTAATTGCAATAGTTATAACAAGATCAAAGGTTTATGAGGAGTGATTTTTGAAAATCCCAAGACATAACCCATTTTTTAGGTTTTCTTATTTTTGATTATTTTTTTCAATTATTTTTTTGAACACTTTTCAAATACATTTACAACATTACGTAAATGAAAATACATTCCCCAAAACTCACGGAATAAAAACCTCTCCCCCACACTAAAATAGATGCTTTCTCTCAAGTAAATGCTAACACGCTGAAATATTAAGAAAAGGATACCCAAAATAAAATATATTCCCCCCACACATAATGCATATGATTAACCAAATGATATAATGGTTAGTAAAAAGAATGTGATTAACCAAACATATCCCCTTAGATTTTAAAACTAGTTGTTTAGTAAAGACCATTGTTGGGAATTAGGAAACTATTGAGTAAAATCACAATCTGTCTTTTTTGGGGGTATAACCCCTAGGTACATTTATCCTAGAGCCACATCCACTTATAGTATCCAGAAAGATATTTCATTACATATAAACCAATAGATTAATACTTCAAAAAATTTATAGTTTGTTTTATTATTTTTTGACCTATCACAAGCATTCTTACTAAATTATAATAATCCTAATTTCCAAAAAACGAATCCATGGTCTGAATCCATCTATAACATACATCCATTTAAATACATAACTTTTATTATATGGTACAAAATTTAACTACAATCAAAATAATTTATGTTTTATATTTCTTGGAAATTAGAAATGTAATACATAACTAACATAAAAGAACTTTTAATCCACTTAAAAGGCAAATACATGGGCTATCCTAAGTTAATTTTACTACATTTAATAACCTGGGTAAATACATCAAATTAAAGGGGTGATCATAAAGACCATTAAAGGATAAAAAAGGGAAACAAAAAATGAATGGTCATCATGGATAATAAATGGAGAAATAAATGATAGAATACTCAATAGTACGTGATAAATTACATGGAAATATGGATACAACATAAAATTTAGAAATTTATAATCATATTACCATGCTGTCATAAATTATAATTACTAAGGTTATTCTCCATGGTTTCATAAAATATGTAATAAATGTTGATTATTTATTTACCCAACTAATTATCGTTCTATTAAGGTGAACCCTTCATATGTATTAATTCATGTGATCCACATTGATCATAAAAAATAATTTCATCAACAACCTAAGTAGAATGATGAATAAGTTTCATATAAATCAATGAGAATGTAGGTGGTTAATAACGTCAACATTACATCCCTTAGAACACATATAAGAGGAATAAGATTTTTCTACAGGTAAATCTATGAAAGAAAATTGATATAATATTTTATGTAAATTAAACTATAATCCATATACAAAAAAATGTGAAATTGGAAATAACCCAAAAAGAATGAATTCGGTTCAAGAATTCCCTTACCTTAAATACAAATTTATTTTTCCACTTTTCCATATCCTAAATAATATAATTAATTTTATTAAAAAATGGAACCAAAAGTGAATTATGCTCATTTTTTCACTATAAATAAATTATAATCATTTCATTATATTTCTTAATTTCCATCATTAAAGGTGAAATGTTTTAATATGTAATTTCATTAAATTTTTTCTGTCTTTATTAGATTTAATGACCATTCTTAAATTATATTTATAAATGAACAATATTAAATAAAAAACATTATAAATACTATATTTTTACAGTTTAACTTATAAAGAATTTATTATAAATATCTATAATAGTTGTGATACGTAGAGTGTTGTCAACGTCCTCATGGGCGGTTAACCAACCGTTGATGAGATATTGTCAAGAATGAGGAAAAGATAAGCCTAAAATTTAAATGTGTCAAAAATAAAATAATTAAATTAGGTTAAAATAAATAATTTAATATTAAAATACTAATTAATTAACCTTATAATATTTTAATTTGAAATTGATAGAGAAAAAGAGTAAGATAAGTGAAAAAATGAGAGAATAGTTGATGAAAACTTACTATTTTTTAGGCATTGCTTCTCATATACAACACTAAAATAGCCAATGTCGTATATTTGGTTCACTCCAAAACATCTTTAGGTATTGTAATGGTCTGTGGAGAGTGTATTTGGGTAGATATCTGGCTTTGGTAAATGGGGTAGGAGTAGATTTCATAGGGTACGAAGAGGGGGGGGGGGGTTAGAAAAAATATTAAATATAATACTATATCGAAGGTAAGTAGTTTAATAGTGATATTTTGGAAATAATGAATAATATATAAATATAATATAATGGTTTTTTACTTTAAAAAACATTATAATTATAATTCTCTAGTTTATTAAAAAAGAAATTGAATAACGAGAAAATAGTTTATTAAAGGAATACTCTTGACTTTAGACTTTGGAAAGTAATTTTTAGGTTTGAAATTTTTTTTCTTATATTTAAAGGCTCATTTATCAAATTAAAATTGTATTAGTACATACAAGTTATATAATTTTTTGTGACATTATTACATCATGAATTATGTAATTGAAGACACACGAGTTACAGGAAAAACTGTATTTTTACTATTCACATGAAGATTAAAGTATTTCAAAAGATTACCAATAATTAACCCTTAGAAATTATTGAAGTGATTATTTGAAAAAATAAATGAATTTTATCAATTTTTTTTATCATAGGTAATTTTAATATTAAATATAAAAAATATTATTTTTATAAAATACATTATAATACAATTTAATAAAAACATGTTTACAATTTTATGAATTATTTATACTTAATTTATAGAAAAATAATATTTATATTCTCTAAAATTAAACATTAAATTTATTATATATATTTTATTTCATTAATTGTATGGAAAATTTCTATTCCAATTGTCAGGTTACCATTCCAAATGGTCTGGTTACCATTCCAATGGTTATATTACCCTTATAAATACCACTTCATTCTTGCAGTCAGCATTAAATACAATTACTCTGAAGGATATATATTTTTATTTTATAATATTTTTATTGGTTTAATAATATTATATTTAATTTCCTTATTTGTATTTTCAAGGGTAAAAATTATATCATATTGAAGTGACCTGTATTTTTCAATTTTACCTTTTTATTTTATATTTTTTTGTTCAGTGGTAATGGTTGGAATTTTCATTAGTTTAGTTTAAGAATAATGTTTTTATTTGTATTGTGGATTTAAAGTTTAGTTTATTTAACTATGTATTGTATATTTATAATAATATATAATATAATATTACACACATTTAATTAGGAAAGAAATATTACTAATAAACTCTAGGTCGTTACATGTAGACTACCGCATACAGGGACAACATATTGTTTTTCACATCACTGAATTACATGGATAGTTAAAAACTGGTATTTAGTGAATAAATATACTATTTTTAATAAAATAATCATTTTAATAATATAAAAAAAATTATCTTCCTTCCGTTCTATGGGAAATAAAAACAATATTCATGCATATTTTCAAACTACAACCTCCATGATGTGGCGAGTTTCATTTTTCATTTCTACCATTAATTGATTGTTATGAAATATATTTTATGAATATATATGATATTATAAAGTAATATTTTTAATTAATATATTTATTAATGTATAATAAAAAATCAACTATCATTATGTTGTAATCCATTGATATCAGTAAATTACCCAGACAAGCTTGTCGAGGATTATGTATTCATAAATCATGACCATAACTCTCATGGAGTGAAATTATAATTTTAAAATTAATTATAAATATTATTTTATAGTACATTTAAGATTTTTTTAATAATTAAATTTATATCTAAGAACAATGATTAATATAGGAATTTAAAAAAATAAGTGAAACTATCAAAATTGCTAACTACCAATGGCAGAAATTAATAAACAGTAACTAATAAATTAATAATGAATAATTACGATTAAAGAGTCTAAAAGATTATATATATGAATATTTTTATTAAATAAGTTATTATGATTAATTTTTTTTATTATATATAAGGATGAATCACATTTGTGGGAGTTAGGAACTAAGGTTAGGGTTTCCTCATCTTAATTTCACTACTTTGGTATATGCTTCATATACACCCCTTATTTTATTTTAGTGTGTATATAATACTAATGGATTTATTTTTCTCATAATAATACTGAAAATAATGATATTTATATTTCCATATCGTGGCCTACTTATAATGGCTTTTCAATTTGAATGATTACAAAGTTGTAAGGGTCTTTCCTTCCAATATCATCTTAAATTCATCTTTGTCATCAACAAATTTCTATCTAAGGAATAGTTTCATATATGTATCTAAAATAACCTATGTTTCATTACCCTATATTTTTTATATGATTTACATTAATTCCCACTATTTAAATCCCCATTTCTTTCATGGTTAACATGGATTGATGTTTGAAAGAGAAACTAACGTTACATCTTCTTTTAAGTTAATAATCCTTTCTTCCTTGTTTATATCAACAATTTTGTTGCCTGAATTTAATTTTATATACTTATATTTAATAATGATGTATTTTTTAGTTTATTTTAATTTATTTTCCAAATTATCCTTCTTTTAACACGATCACCATGGTGGTATTCACCAACTTGGATCTTATTTATTAAATGCGAATGAAATTTTCTTTTAAACTTTTTCCCTACTAAATAATTTTTTGAAAGCTTATATGTTTTATTTATGAATATTCCACTCTAATTTTTCATGTTTTTTTAAAGATAATTTATATAAATTTTTTTCAAAAATATCTTCTTAAAGGAATCGAAAAAGATAAAGGCATTTATTTCACTTTCTCTATATAATTTATTTATATTTTAATGAAAGTGTTTTTCATATATGTAAAAAACAATGATAATTTATTATATTTCAATGGGGTATTTATTTATACTACCATCCACCTTCTTTCTATGGTTAAATTTTGAAATTTTCTGTGGATGTTTTCATGAAACCCATATCATTTCCTTGGGATAATAAAGTGATCTTTAAAAAATGAATGTTTTCATGTTCTTGTAGAACCCATATGTATGGTTTTCATCATGTGATTGGTGAGACCCAAATTATATAGCCTTTAAATGCATGGGGTAATGTTTCACATTAGATGATATAATTGGTGGAATTGAGTTTTGATTTTTGCAATACTATGGGAATTATGAAATGATTCCCACTCCACTATTTTATAGGAATAAGGTAGTGATTCCTGCTCCAATATGTTATGGGAACTAGGTACTAATTCCCAATCCACTATTTTTTTATTTATATAACTATGTTTGTTCCATATTCATATGTTTTCTAATTAAACATGTTATGGTGGATCTTGTATTATGTTATGATTTGATCCTTATGACTCAATTCATAATTCTTCATCTATTATTACTTGGGTAGGATTTATTATGTTCAATTTTGGAACCTTGGTTATGATCTCATACTTACATGATTATCATATGTCCACTTATAACAATCAATTTTTATCTCTTATGTTACCATTTATAAGAATCCAAGCTCACACATTTCTTATTTTTCTGCTCCATTGGTTAAGAAGATAAATATAACTTATGCGAAGTCAATGAAATAGTTTATTGGGGTATTATTATAAAATAATATATATAAGTTCATTAAAAAAACTATTTATATAGTTAATCTCCAAATACACTACACCTTTAATTCACATGATTATGAAAATATTTATCAGTTGAAAAGAATATTCATGTAAATAATATAATAAGGGTGTTTATTTAGTTTGGGTAACCTCAATTGGTATAAAATAAGGGATTATTTAGTTTTTTTGTTATTTGTTTAGTTAATTTGTATACAGTACAAGTGAACATCAGTGAAAAACCTATGAATTTGTAAAATTTTTAAAATATACCCAAAATTTTTTGTAAGGATTAGAGTATATAGTTCCTAAAAAATGATATCCCTGTATAGATACAAATAAGTGGTTACATTCACTTGACCAGATGAACTTATGCGTTATTGTAATGTCTCACTTTATTATTGGGCATGAAATTTAGTGGAAACCAGTTTTTTTTCTGTTGGATGACTCGTTCATAGAAATAAGTGTAAAAATTAGATGTGGAATATTTGAACACATAAAATAGGTATTAATAAACATGAGTGAGGGATCATAGGTTGAATCAAAGATAAAATTTTAACCAAAAAAGGATAAGTGATTCAAGGGAAATTGTTGAATCTATTGGCTAGCAAGTATCTCTCCCCAAAAAGTTGATGGGGAGGGAAGTAGCCAAGCTGCCCAGTAGGACTCATTTTCATGTCGGTGAGTCACAACCAAATAGATAGTGGGCCTCCATCGACTCACTGATGAGGTGGAAATGACCCCAAATTCCTAACAAGGTGCACTGCCTAGTTGATGAGCCTACATCTGGTGGCTGGTAGCCCACCAGAAAGCTAGTTGACCCGACCAGTTAGCCTATAGGGCATGTTTGAAAGAAATCAAGTCAAGAAATATTTGATCCTTTCAACCTAAAATAATTTCTCAGGGTTATTTTTATTGGATAAAAATTTTGGGATCCATTTTTTTGTATACTATCCTCCTCCTCCCTCCAATAGTTTCCCTTGATTCACAGTGGATCTAGATCTAATTCATTAGTGAATCTTGGTGAGATCCTTTATTCTTCATCGATATTTTTCATTCTTCTTCATCATGTGGTGGTATATCATGGGACCATTTTTAGGGACATTCCTCTTAGTAAGTCTTTAAAATTAAGATGTTTTTATGTATCAATTATCATTGAATCCACATCCCATCGATCACCTTGATAAACATTTTATTCTTGGAGTGATATTTATTAGATAATTAGAATATAATTCCATCAAATATTGATGTAACTATCTATGAAAGGTGAATATTTGGATCATCACGACTATTGTATTACCTATAATGATGAACTTATTCTTTTGATAGGTGTTTCATTAAAGGTATATCCAATGGTGATCTGTTATATTCTTTTTGGTCAAATTGAGTTAATTAGCCATGATATAATGTAATTCATTTGGGTGTTTTTCTAGACATATAATCAAGAGTTTTATGGTATTGGATGAACATTGTTGGATGACGTTGAGACTATGGTATTCCACTTAGTTATTTTCTTTTAAAGGTACCATTTTAATTATACTAACTTGGCCATTGTCCTATTTCTAAAAAATAATAATTTTTACCATAATGAATTCAGAATAATGTCACAGAACTTCCATGGGTGGTTGTTCATGGTTCTATCTAGGTGGTGATACCCAATAAATATTTCAGAAAGTATGCCTTTGACCTTTAAGTTTGAGTTTTCATGTAATTATAATCTTATTATGATTAATTATATATAATTCTTGGGAATAAGTTAGAACCTCATGGGGAACTATGGTGGATTAATGGACTTGAACAAATATGGTAAGATTTTATTGGTTTGAATTTGAATATGTTTGAGTCAAGTGGCCTTATGTACTCTATCATTTGATATTATGCATGGTTTATTAGTATATGGTATGATGTTGACCAAATTGTGTGAACAAACCTTAAATTTATAATGTGTTATGATAAAAATTAATTTTAAATTTATTAATTATCTTTAAATATTAATTAATTAAATTTACCATTTCTAATGTAATTGGAAAATTCTCCAAGGGCCATAATGGACCCCTTTACACTTCCTTAATACTAGGCACTAATGGATGAGGCTTGATCACTAAAGTATGACTTAGATTACATAAAAACTATTTGATGTGTGTTTTTGATACCTGAGACCTTGAAATATGAGACCATGTATGATTCATTGGTCACATATGTTTGTATACATATTCTGTGAGACCATGTTTGATGCTTTTATTACATGTGGGTGCACGTGTAGACCATGAGATCCATATATGATGTTTTATTCCAAGAGAATTCTTATGTATATTGTTATACCATTTTTTATAATGATCACTTTTTTATGTGTATTTTTATATTATATTCTCATGATGATATGATTTTCATTACCATTATATGATCTGTTATGTGTTTTTATTACCATGCCTTTGGAGACATTACTTACATAATTGGAATTAGTGGTCCATCATGATATGGCTATCCCTTAGAGGAAGAGTGCACACAGCTTGTGAAAATGATGATTATAGACTTGATCATAGCGTATGAGAATGATGAAATTATAGCCAAAACATTAATAGTGAAATTGAGGGCATGAAGACATTGTTGATACGAAGTGACTTGTTCACTTGATGCATTGTGGATGCTGATTGACATGTTGTCTCAATTCCATGTGGATGTCAAGTGAGGTGTTTTATTGATGCCTTGTGGATATTGGGTTTCATGTTCACTTGATTTCTAGTAGATGATGAGTGACATGTTCACTTGATGCTTTGCTGATACTGAGTGGCATGTTGTCTCGATGCCGTATGAACCGAACTTGTGGGTAGCCCATGATTACTCTAGACATAAATTATGACTATGTTCCAACATGGAGATGAAGTAGGTATAACTATGGGTTTTGGAGTCTTGGTATGAAAACAAATTCTTGATAAATGGTTGTTGCTTTATTTTATAAGATTGGGTGATTATATGCCACACTTTTGAAATTTATGTGATGCATGATTTTTTCAGATCTTATCACATAAACTACATTTTTTGGGTCTTTTTCTATACCACATTCATGGTTCCCTATTAATATTTACTTATACACTACTCAGGTGGCCATAAAATTTGAGTACCTAATCATCCCACACTTATTTTAGTTATAAGATGGTTTGAGGACCAAGTTTATCATCAACCAGGATAGCTCGATATGTATCTAGAGATTGGGATGAGGTGTGGCATTGAGTAGGGTGAATATAATCTTGTAATTTTTTTCATTTCTTTATTTTTATACTTGATCGGCCCAAGGAGTTCTCAGTGTCCTATATTCAAGTATGACCATTCGGGTCTATTGTTTCTGTATACATTCACTAATGATGGTATGTTATTGGTTCTAAATACTCATTTTTTATAATTATTAGTTGGTTATTTTTTATTTGTTATTTATTAATTTTATTGAGGGTATGGTCTCACCATGATTCCGACTTATACCCTCACTGATATTTGGAAGACTCTAGAATACAATGAAGAACATCTGAGGTCATGGGGAACTCCAATTTGGACCCTATGATTTGAGATAGGGAATTATAAAATAGTATAAAAAACTATCTTGTTTTATATTTTCTAGGATTTATTAGATGGGAAATATAGGAATGTGTTCGATATTGTGATAAAACATTGTATGGTGCATCGTAAAAACCATTATTGAGAGAAGTCAATATTATTGGGGATTAGGATTGATGTTCTTGGTTTGTGATGTCATGGTTATATGATTTAATATCATGTTTCACACAAAGATTTTTTTTGTTTTTGATTTCATATGGATTTGACTCTTGAATCTATCATTAAGAGGCATCACATGCATCATATTCGACATGTTGGTTCCTTATGACATATATTTTGCTTTTGTATGATTGTACTAACTAATGAGAAATAAACTATTTTTTGTAAAAAAACATGCATTCTTGAAGAAATTATTTCCATTCAATCCCTATTACTGTCTAATTATGATATTAGGTCAAGTGATACTATGATGTGGTGCATCTAGGAGATGACGAAGATGATACAATCCTTTTATGGATGGAAGTTGTAGTGTACCTATTTAGGTTATTGTCAGAAATTAATTTCTAAAAAAATATATCATGAGTGAGTAACTATTCGATAATATCCGGTTGATTAAGGTTCCAACTATATTATATGTGGATTGATTCATATAAAAAAAATTGGAATTCTATTTAACTACACCAAACATATTTTGTCTTGTTGTGGATAGTATAATGACCTAGTTATCATGGAATGTATGTGAAGATATACCTAAAGAAAATTCTGTGAGTTGTAGCCCTTATTGAAATGTAGTGAAGGTAATGTGTAAGACCTTGTGGCCTTAAATGAGACTCTGTTTACTGGTTGTCTTGTGTTTAATAATGCATAAAGGTAAACTATGTATGAATATTCCTTTTTAACGGATAGTCAAGGTTAATTCATTGGGGGTGGTTTTTGTTGAAGAAAATGTCTTCTAAATCTGAGTAACCTTTGAAAGGATTTAACAAATTTCTTGAAAGTTTCCTTAAAACACAAGATTATAAAGAACCTTGAGTTCTAGTACTCATTATACAAGGCTGGTTTTTGGATCTCTTGTACACTTGTGGAATCAAGGGAAGGACCATGGGTTACCTATCCTCTTAGTTCAGAATATAAATTTCATTGGAAAATTGGTGAAGATACTAGGTGGTAGGAAATAAGAGAGCTAGATAATGGGTGGATTCATGAATGTTTTAAATCTAAACCTTATTATGGGTGATGTGAGGTGGATCTTAGTGGATTAGAGATTCCCTTTTATAATTAGAATTATCAAGAGTGTTCGGGTTGGTGGATTTGGCTCCATTTCATGTAGAAAAATGAAAAGGACCGAGTCCATGATTGGAGGTCCATGATTCACGGGGGATATCACTTTGTTTGAGTAAATATTAGAGATTTCATTAATATCTACAAAATCCTTGATGCATGAGCCTTCATACTATGGTCTTGTGGGAAGTCAGATGAATCAGTGGAGTGGAGTGGTGAGCTAACCTTTGAAAATGATTTAGTTCTATAGATGAAACTAGATGAGATACTAATGGTAGGTCATTTATGAATTAATTTTATATTTTCCATTAAAAATAGAATCTAATGAATTTGTAATGAGGCCCATAGGTCTAGGAATCTGGTAAGAGGTTGTGTGCAAATATGCCTCTATGGAGAAAGATAAGATCAATAATGGATATGGGTAATGTTGTGTGGTCGAGTCGAGATTTTAATCAGTGAAGATGTTGTGGTGGTGTAGTGTCTTGTATTAGGGGACTAAACCCATCTTCGGGAGGTGTCATAACATACAATAATTCTACCATATTTTGACATGAACACAAAATTTGAACAACTGAATGTAGTGGACTATTCTCTATGAAATACAGGATTGTGAAGTTCATGGTTCCTTTCTTGATAATCAATTATGAACAGATGATCACATTCAGTCATTGAATTCATCGATATAAGAGATAGGGGATATGTATAATGACATAAGAACTATGATGTGATAATTAATATACTAAAATTATGGGTATAATTGAAGCATTCATGAGTGAATAAACTCTCTTGTGGGAAGGGTCGCTCTCTTATGAAAGACTGATTTATGGAAGATCATGGTTACTATAGAAAATGGATGTGTAATGGACATAAGAGTATCGAGTTCCTAAATCAAATCATAATTATTGATTGAAATGTAGTATTATATGAAAATATATGGGGACTTATAACTTGGGAGAAAAATTGGAGCGAGCTGATAAAGAGACAGATCATTGGTGCATTAGCATATGATTGAGATCCTTGTGGCTGGTGCAGGTGGTTAGGGAACCAACATGAGAAATAATTTTGTAGTCAGTTCAAAAATCAGAAGGGGTTTCATATTGATTTAGGATTAAGGTATTATAATCAGTGGCATGACATAGTGTAGTTTTTTTAGGCTATGTATCATTATAGGTATTCTATTGGAAGAGTATTTACTGGTGGTTATACATGAACCTAAATGTGGTGGGTTGCAACTACACTGATCTCACCAATTCAACAATGATTAAGGTGTTTCAAAATTTTCATGGGACTTTCAAGAAATTTTATCTTGACTAGGATACATTTATTTAGAAAATACTCATTATTTACACTTGAATCCAAGAATAAGGTGTTGATTTGGACTCTTAACCCTTTTATTTGGTTTGATCATTTGTAATAGAATATAAACGTACCTAGAATATTTCTAGAAAACAGAAATCTTGTTTGGTTTGGAAATTCTTATAGTGGGTAGCACCATGAGGTTTCAAAAACAATTGGTTAGTGATACTGTAGTATGTTGAGTTCAATATATGTCCTGATTGTGGTATCGATTTTGGAGGAAAGTGAGCATTTTTATTAGCTTGTAATGTCATGCTTGGATTATTTCATTAGGAGAATTGTGTATGTTTAGGGATGTGTATGGTCTTAAGGTCATGATTTTGAATTCAAGGATGGACTGTAGAGAAATCCTTGTGGATGATGATTTTTGAATATTAGGAGGCATGTATCACATGATACCAAAACTTAATGAGAATGAGAAGTGATATGGCGGGGAGATTATAATGACCCGAATCATTATGGGGTGTGAATTATAGTGAAAACTAAAACTTTTAATCTGGTGGAATTAAAAAATAGATAACTGAGTTTTGAAATGAGGTGAATCTTATTAGAACTTATTAAAGGGGTATTTTGGGACTTTAGTGAAGGATTAAAGGTATAATCCTATCTTGGGTTTTTAGTATGGGAGGGTCAAAGATGCTACCACAATTGTAGAATCCACCAGCTAGTTGGAGGAGTGGGTCATATCCCTACTACCCAAAAATAATTATCGGCTATTCAGTGAGGTGGGAAGAACCCCTTCTTCTAATTAGGGAACACTGGCTAACTGGGAAGTCTACACCAGGTGGTCAGTGGCCCACTAACTAGATGATGAAGCATGTTTGGAAGACTTCAAGTTGAGATATTTTGGTTATTTTTGTCCACAAATACTCCCTCAATATTATTTTTCTTATCTCAAATTTTTAGATGCATTAGGTTGTATCCTCTCCTCCTTCTCTCTCAAAGATCTTCCCATTATTTGTGTTGGATTTAGATCCAAATCATCTGTGAATCCATGTTAGATCCTTCATTCATCATTAACATTGGTGTCTTTTTTCCTCGTGTGGTAAAATATCATTATTCCGTTCATCATGGAAGATCCTATTTGTAATTATTGACACTTATGATCCTTTGATGTTTCAATTATTTTTGAATACTCTTCACATATATCATCTTGAAAAATAGTTGATTCTTGACATGATATCAATTATATATTTGGATGAAAATTTCATTGGATATTGATGTAATTGTTCTAGAACGAATGGAATTTGGATCGACATGGCTAAGGGATGTCACATGATGATTAAAACATGTTGTTGAAAGGTGTTTAAATGAATGAATGTACCTTAGTGATTATTTGTTTTGTTTTGTTGGTTAAATTGAGTTAAAGTGGCCATTGTATCATGGAATTGATTTGAGACTTTTCATCATATTAGAATCAGGTGTGTGCTAGACATGGTTAAATGATATTGGATGACATTATGGGTAAGGTTCATCATGTTTTTGTTTTCTTCTAAGGTTTCCAATTTAATTATGTTAATTAGACTTTGTCTTATTTCTTTGAAATAAATATTTTTCCTCGAATGATATTTGAAGAATGCTAAATACCTTCCAAGTGAGGCCGTCACAGTTCTGGCTAGGTATTAATACTCAGAAAGTATTTAAAAAAGAAGTCATTTTTATTGGAATATGAGTTTTTTTGTAATCATTTATTTAATTATAATCTTGTTATAATTAATTACTTGGAATGATTTGGACTTAATTAGAACCTCATGGTGAATGATGGAGGATGCATGGACTTAAATAGAATGGTATAAACCCACATGGATTTTCTTAGTCTGTAGTTAACTCCATTTGAGGTAGGTGGTCTCATGTACTCTTCCCTATGGTATTATGCATTTTGTACGGTCATGTGGTATAAGGTTCTACACATTGCATAAATAAACATTATGTTCATAATTTTTTATGATAATAATTAATTTGTAATTAATTAATGATCCTTAAGACATAATTAAATAGATGAACTATGCCTTATGTAATTAGAAAAATATCCAAGGGCTACAACAGAACCTTGTGCACTGGCTTGATTTTGGCCACTGTTGGCTAAGGCTTGATCACTAATGCGTGCCTTATATTACATGGAACCTCTTAGATTTTTGGTTGTGAAAAATGAGACCAAGATCCCTAATACCATGTTTGATTATTTGGTCACATATGTGTGTATGTGTCACTAATGAGACCATGTTTGATTATTTGATCACAAGTTGGTGTTTTCATATCCCACGAGACCCATATATGATTCTTGATTCCATGAGTGTACATATGTATCTTGTTATACCATGTTTGATAATGATCACATGTTATTTTATTATACTGATTTCTCATTATGATATACTTCATGAATCCTCTATATACTCTATCATGTTGTAGATATTACCATGAATTTAGAGGTATTTATTGAGTACTCGAAATATGTGGACCTTTATGATATAATTATTTTTTAGTTTGGGAGTGTTCATTAATTTCAATGATGATGATGATAGACCCGATCACTAAGTAGGGGAATGAAGACCTTGCATATTGAACCATGACAACAAAAAAAGTGGAATTACGACCTTGTGGATATCAAGTGACATGTTTACCGATACCTTGTGGATTCCAAGTGACATGTTTTTTCGATGCCACATGTACTTCGAGTGATGAGTCATACCGATGACTTGTGGATACTAGCAGACACATTCATTCGATGTCTAGTGAATGCTTAGTGACATGTTCACTTGATGCCACGTGGGTGTCGAGTGACATGTTGTTTCAATGGGTTGTGAACAAGACTTGGGGATATACCTTGATTACTCTTCACATCAATAATAACTTCATTCCATAATTGAGTTAAAGTAGGTATAATCTAGGGTTTATAGCGGTTTTCTAAGTGCATGACGACCCAATATATGGTTTTTATTTACTTATCTATACTCAGGTGATTATATGGTATGCATATATATTTCATGTATCTTCTATTTAATTTATATTGATGTTATCACCTATATGTACACTATGTTTTATTGATTAGGTAATGGATGACATTGGAGGTGCCGTGCTTTTTTTACTCAAACCCTTCTTGGCCAACCAAGGCACTTGGGTACCCGAGAGGCCCTCACTTGTTGCAAATATAGGTTGCACTGAAGTTTCGATTGATTATCTATGAGGATAAGTCACTACAATTCTAGAGATATGGATGAGTTATGGATTGGAGTATGGTAAAGATGATATTTTACATTTCTGTTTTCTTTATTTTTATATTTGATTAGACCATTGGATGATCAATTTTGTATATTATGGCATGAATATTCAGGTATATTTTTTAATTCAACCCTATTGATGGTACATTAATGGTTCCAATGAATATAATTTTATACTTTTTACATGTTTAGTTATTTATTTTTTATTATTTACTTAGACTGAGGGTATATTCTCCCAATGATTCCACCTTAAAAATTCGCTTCTAGTTAGCAGCCTCTGGATTATGGGTAGGTGTACCTGTGGTCTTGTGGAACTCTAGCTCAGAACTACTGATTCAAGTTGAGTAATTATAGTTATAACCCTAAAAATGATAGTTATGTATTAATTTCATTTTCAATAATTTTGAAAAAAGTGAACCAAACTGCACACCTGGTTTGAGACTCCTAGGGAATATGATTTGGTTGATCACATTCTCTTTAAAAAAATGAATGGTTCATCATGTTAAGGAATTAAAATAAGAAGTATGAGAGAACAAAATATAAATAAACATAGGTTGAACTAATAGTAATTTAGGGTGAAAATACTATAGGAAAATGTGATCATGTCAAAGGGTAATAAATTTTAATTTTAAAATTATCTTGATATTATTCATGATAATTCTCTTATGATGTTTTCTGTTTATCACTCACAATTAACCTATTTTGGTTTTAGTAGTTGGTAGAACACATATGAGATGAGTTAATAATAGATATAGTGGGAAATGTATTGTTTTTTCCAATTAGAATCTCAATGGGATAACATTAGGAGTGAAAAATATTATGTTTATGCAAAACTAGATTTCAAAAATTATGATTAAAAATATAAACATAGTTTAATTTTGATAGACACCAAAAAAGAGAAGGATTGAGTTTAATGGAAGTTAAAGTGATAATGACCATGGAGGAAAGTGGATTAAATTTACTACAAGTGAAGAATTTTGGAATATGAACTCAAACATATGTATCAAAAGAACTAGAATTTGTTTTTAATGTGGAAAATGAGGGCATAAAAAAACTAAATTCAGAGGAAAAATAAAGATATTAGTTAACGTGAAGGAAAGAAATAAGGTTCAACCTAAGGTAAAACTATTATTTTAGTGTATTAATTTTATAGAAATTGAGAATTATCCTAGTTAATAATATAACCTGAGGGATAACAAGGATGTTAAGAATCATCAACCTCAAAGACCAAGGGAAATGGGAAGAACCTTTTTCATGACTATTACTAAAGATGATTATGATAATTAAAGTAACCTTATCCTCCACTATATATTTGTGTATGTTTGGTTGTATTTCTATTCTAGGCACCCCAATATATCTAGGATCTATTATATGAAAATTACATCACTAAAAAAATGATTTTACTATTGAAGGAAACTTTTAGTTATATGATTATTTTATTCCATGTTAAAGTTTGTGGGAATGTGACTTGTGAAAATCCCATTGTTTTTAAGAATAATTTGATGTTATATTTGAGAATGGATAAAATATTTCCATATAAAATCCATCTTAATTATTAAAATAATGGTATTTAGTTCAAATTATTAGAGAGAAAAATATATTTATGATATTTTTATTTTGGCGGAAAATATGTTTTTCCTTGTCTTACATAAAACAGTAAGGTATATATCTCATTATAAATTATATCTTAGTCCATGTCTATCTTTTTAATACCCTCATATACTTTCATTAGTGGGAAATAATTTAAATTATGTGGAATAATTTTATTTATGTGGGGATAATTTAATAGAGTAAGATTTTAGTGTTAAATATCATTTAAAATAAATAACATGTTTAATATCTTTCTCTATAGAAAAAATAAACTAAAAAAACCATGTTAATTTGAAATAGAATTACTAAATTTTATCATTATAATAAATATTTAGATTCGAAAATATAAATATAAGTAACCATATTATGAAATCTAAATGAAATTAAATAAATTAGTGTAATTATTTCTTATGGAGTGCATTTTTTTAGAGCTTTGAATAAAGGTAACTTTTCAAGGGCATTCCCTAGACCAAGCAAAAAATCAAAATCCAATAATTATGTTTTGAGGGAAATAATTTATAGCAAAAGTTTGATATCATAAAAACCACTAAAACATCTATGCTATATGAATAACCAATAGTGACTTCTACAAGATCTTATCTTACCCTAAGTTCTTTCACAACGATTTTGAGTGGTTCTAATAGTAGAAATTAGAATGATATAAACATGTAATTATCAATATAATAAGTTATTTGTATATATCAAGATTATTTTATATTCTTCTAATTTAAAATTTCAGAGGAAAATTAATTTCATTTTTAATACTAATTCTTTGAAAAAATTCAATTAGTCTAGCTAAATAGCGAAAAAAATCATTTTATTCTTAAAAATGAATTTTATTTTTCTAAAATTATAATTTTATGTTCTATGAATTTTTATATCAAGACAAGAAAATTGTTATATTTAAATTGTGGTAAAATGTGTTTTTTTATATGAATAATATATCAACTATAATTTAATTAATAGTTGATATAAAATAATAACTGGAGTAATTAATATCTAAAACAATCATTTTGGAATAAATAATATCTTTCATTATTCTTTATGTTTCCATTAAAAAGTTAATTTCTAAAATTTTGTAATTCTAATTTCATTTAATTAACTCTACTTTTGGATTAATCATAAAAATATTATCTTAAATGATTCTTTTAAATTTATATATAAAATTTAATTTTAATTGAATTATATAATATGTGGTTTATACAAATAATGTGACTTGTATTGCACCATTAGGATATAATCATGAATTAAAAATTTATTGAACAATTTTTTTGAACAAATATATGTTTCATATGTAATGTTTTACATTTATAAATATAATCTTAAATTTAAAAATCTAGATTTTATATTTTTGAACTTAAGCTATAATTTTATTTATAATTGTTTTTATTTCATTTAAAAATTATTATTTCAGAAATAATTTCTATCAATTTTAGAATTTATAACTAATTAAATAGATTTAATTTTTTGTATAAAAATAACCAATTATGTAATAAGTCCCATTTTTTAGGTATAAAAATATATTACTTAGAAAAAATTTAGTATTTATAGTTAAATGAAAAATGGTAACAGTAAGAAATCAAAGGGTAAAAGACCTAAAAATGTGAAAACAATGTTTAAAAATTAATGATTGAGGTGTGTCTCAGGAAACAAATATGTCATATATATTATTTTAACCATTTCAATCTATTTTACATATGATACATGTGCTCCCTTAATATTAAGATGTTATATTTTTTGAAAAAAATCATTCCATCCACCTATAAAAGGACCATTTCAATACCCCTTCAAGGAAAACTTGAAAATTATAATTTCTATTTAAAACCTACCAATTTTAATTACCATGGAGTAATATTCCATTATTATAGGACTAGGGTCTTGGAAATTGTTTCTAATTACCCCATTTTATAGATGTCCTCTAAGGGAAATCTCATGTTCTCAACATGAGTACCAATCACTCCATAAAATCACTTATTTTATATCATTCTCTTACAAATATATATTTTAAAATTATTATATAATTAAATTATAATTATATATATATAATTTTATTATTATTATGGAGTAATAATTATCCACTATTCCCATTTTTCCTTAGAAAAATGAAAACATCGTTCACACGTACATGCCGACTAGCACCTCCATGGATGACGTGTTTTATTTATCATTACCAACTTGTATGGTTTATTAAAAATGGATATTTAATCAATAATTATAATATTTATGAATCTATTAGTATTTTTTAATATAAATAATTTTTTTGTCTTCTTTGTATTATTTGTAAAATGGAAACATCATTCGTGAGTACGTGTCAACCACTACTTCCATGAAGTGATGAGTTTCATTTTTCATTACATACTTTAATGGATTGTTTCATAATATATTTTATAATTATATTTGATATTAAGGGTTCTTAAATTTAATGAGTCTCTTTTTGAATATATAACAAAAATATTAATGATCATTAAAAAGTAATCCACTGATATTGGTAAATTACATGAAACAAGCTCATCATTGATTCTGTCTTCATGAATCATGACTAAAACAGTCATGGAATTAAATTATAATTTAAAACTTAATTATAAATAATATTTTTTGATACCTTTTATAATATAAGAATTAATAATTTATTATCTTATAATAGGTATCAATATTGACATTTTAAAACATAAGCCAAATAATAGAAATTACTAACAATCATCGGGGAAAATAAATAAAAACATTCTTGTAAGTGTATCTAAATGATTATAATTAGTGTTTTAAAAAATATATATATGAATAAGGTTATTAAATAAGATATTGATACTTTTATATTTATTATACATTAGGTTGACTCACTTTTAAGGGAGTCAATAATTAAGGTAAGTGTTTCCTCATCTCGATTTAACATCATTGAGATATGCTTCATATATGCACCTTATTTTTTATGCTGTATATAGCTCCCATGGATGTATTTTTATCATAAATTTTATGAAAATAAATGGATTTAAAATTTTATATCATGTTCTACATATTAATATTTTTGAATTCAATATACAAAAAAGTTGTATGGGATTTCCTTTCAATCGCATTTTAAAATTGAGATTGGCTGGAATAAGTGTCTATATAAGAGAAAAGTATGAAATTTATCTCTACAACAACTTATTTTTTATTCACCTATATTTTTTCATAGTTTTTACATGAAATACAACTATTTCAATCACCATTTGATTCATGATTCCCTTAGAGTAATATTTTAAGAGAATTTGACCTTACATATTCTTATCTGTCAAGAATTATTTCTTCCATTTCCAGATTCCTTATTTTCTTATGGATTTAATTATATTTACTTATATTACTGATTAAGATATTGTAGAATGTATTTGAATTTATTTTGAAAAGGAATATTCTTTTAACAATTTCACTATGGCCACTTTAATAAACTTATAACTTCTTTATAAAATGTTAAAGGAATTTTATTTTTAATGTTTTTCATATTGATGAATTTTCTGCCACCTTAACAATTTTATTTTAGAATATTCCTCTCCATATTTACTTATTTTCAAAGATATTTATATACCATTTTTTTATAAAATGGATTCTTAAACGGTATAAAAAATAATAAGTTATTTCTTTTAATTATTCCATATGAATTATTTTGTTCCTATGAATGTATTTTTCACCTATGTCAATGTCCTTAAACAATTCTTATGTTTCGCTAATGATATTTCTTCATACTACCACCCAATTTATTTATATGGATATGATATTAACTTTTCTAGGTATGATTCCATAAAACCCATCTATTTTCTATATATTATTGATGTTATGTTTGAAAAATGAATGTTTTCATATTCTTGTGGCACAAATATATATGGGTTTCATTATGCGGTAGATGAGATCAGAATTATATAGCTATAAAATACATTAGGTAAAGTTTCATATATCATAATATATTTATGGTAATCAATTTTTAATGCTCTTTCTACTATGGGTATATGGATGTGATTACTTATCCTCTATGCTATGAGAATTTGATAGTGATTCCAGCTCCAGTCTATTATGGAAAACATGTAGTTATGCATGATCCATTATTTTATAATTTTTATTATTATGTTTTTACTATATTCATATGTATTATAAATTAATCATGTTTTTATGGATCATATATTATTTTAATCATTAATCTTTATGGATCCATTTGAGACTTAAGATCCATGCTTATTTGGATATGATTCCTTTTTTTTATGTTCACACACCTTGATTTTTCACTTATACCTAAAAGATTATATTATGATAACTTATGATGTTAATTTATTGTATATTATGATTAATATTATTGAGAATATTCTATCACCCTATATTATATTTCCATTCCATATGTTATGAAGTTGGGTATAAATTTGGAGAAGTCCATATGGGGGTCGTTAAGAGTATGATTATAGATGAATAGTCATGAGTATTGTTAAATAATCACTTTATATATCTAATACCAAAATAAACAAAACCTTTTATTATTTATATTGTTAATAAATTTTTGATATGAAATGAATTTTCAGGGAAAATCATTTAATGGGTGTGTTTTTTTATTTTGGGTAACCTCAAAAAATTCTTTGAGGAATAAGGAGGAGGATTTCAAAAAAACATAAAAAATAAGGCAAGAGGATGGGATAACATACCCAAAAAATTAGGTGTAAGTTAATTCTTACATACATGAAAATAAATATGATTTTATAAACCATGTTGGTTAAAATACTAAAAATGGGAGAGTTTGAATTTTGAATGGATGCGAATAATATCTCAAATCATTGAAAGTTAAGAAGAATTAAAAGAAATATAGTTCCTCACAATAGTAGAAAATGAAATAAATAACACCTACTTGTGCTCAAATATATTTTAAAAGATTAAATTCATATAATTGTATAAGATCAAAATTGAACAGATATTGTTTTCATTGTATGATATCTGCACATAAAAAATATAATTTTGTGCACAACTTCCCACTCTCTGAGGGTCAACATGAATTGTGGGGTATTAAAACTTGAATAAAATGAAGAATACACCTAAAGATAACATAATAATATAGGATAAAGAAATTAAAATTTATAAATGTAACACCCCAAGCTTCTACGGTACGCTTCTCTTTGAATAATGCGATAACATGTGTTATACGCAACATCGAGTTCTAACACACCACAACCAATCAAACTAGATGTTATGAATAGAAATACATAGTTTTTGAAATTTTATATATTTTATATTTCAAAATGGACATTATTTTTGGTTTTGGAATATCGAAATTATCCTAAGATGAATTTTTGGTATTTTTCTGAGAACTTCCAATTTTTATGAATAGTGAAAAATACTTAAAAACAACTTTTTTAATCAAAATAATTTATAGTGATAAATTATATTATTGAGTGGTTTCAAAGTATAATTAGAATATATTTTTACCATTTTATCCAATGGTGTTCACCATAATTAATTTCACTTTGAAATTGGACCTAAACAATTGTCAATCTTTTGATATATATTGTTTCTTAAAAACACGCTATTTGTGACAGCGAGAATTAATTATAAAATTAATTAATGCAACTTATATGTTTGTAATTTTGTAAAATATACATCATTTTTGAATTCGGAATATCAATTATAGATTTGGGTGAAATATTGGCATTGTTCTGAAAAACATCAATTTTTGATGAATAGTGAAACTACTAAGTGGTAGTTAAAAAAACTGAATTTTTCATAAAACTTAATTTTACCGCTTCTGTGAATGAAATTTCGAAAATCCGAGAGACATGGTTAATATCAATAAGTAAAATGCGGTTCAATGAGATGAATTTTTTTTTGGTGAAATGTAACTTTTTACTTTTATTTACCACGATTAAAAGTAAATAGGGTAATTGAGGGTACAAATGATATTAATATTACCTTAACACATGTCCTAATTCTATTGAACAAGTGTATATCGACCAAAACAATCTTAGGAATAAAATATTATCATTTAGGTCCACATGGATTATATTAGGACATATATAATTATTTATTTCAAAGAAGAGTTAAAAGAGTTAAAATCAATGTTTGTTTACTAATTTTTTTTAATATAGGGTTATCCATAAGATAAATTCGATTGTAAATATTAATTAGAAAGATAATAATATTTCATACATAATTATATTTTATTTATAATTTTTAGACATTAAATAATTTAATTTATTTATGACACAATGATGATGCAGTAATTACCATAATAGGGAATAATAAGAAAAATTGATATTATAAATACCCAAATAAATATAATTTGAGACTTTTTATGAATTAAACTAATTTTATAGGATAATATGACATATTAGGATTGCATTAATTGACTTTTTTATAAGTAATCATTCTATTATGAGTTTCACAAAAATCAACTATTGAATAGTGTCAAAATTGACATAAAAGAGTTTTTAAAAAATATATTATATTATTAATTGATATTAAATTCATAAAAATAAAAGGTTCGGCAAAGAGACTTATATAATGATAGGTATATCATTAATGGACTACTTGGGGGGTCGGTTGGATGTATATAGTAAGTTTATTAACTATATAATATAAAAATACAAAGTGACATGGTAAATGTCAAACTAATTAACTCAGAGTTAAAACTAAAAGATAAGGTTAATATAGTTACCCAAACCTGTCTAAATTATATTGGTTGAATTGTTTTCGACCTATCCCCACCTTAAAAGTTTAATAATAAACTTTTGAGCCATTAGAAACTGAATATGAATTTATTATATATTAATATTTCTAGCTTTTCCAAAGGTTCCCCTCACCCCTCTTATAAAAGGGCACTCCTCCTTATCATTTTTTCACACCTTAAAAGCCTTTTGGTTCGGCCAACCCCTGCCCAAATACTCTATCAACTTACCTAAATACAACCTATATGCCTTAGTTTGATCATAAATCCAACCTAAGGAGCCTTTTTGATCAAATCAAAAGGAAGAACCCGAAGAAGGGGTAATGTTTTCACCACCCCTTTTCAAGTTCTTTTCTTCTTCCACTTATTCTCTCTTTGTAATTACCATTATAAAATAATAACTCCAGTATATTATATATACTGTGATGTTTTTTATAAATATGGTACAACCATATTCAGTATTCTATCCACCCTTTGAATAACATATCACCATACGTGCGTACGTACGGCTTACCGTCTCCACGTCGTGGTGTAATTGTTATTGAATAAATTATTATTTGGATTGGTATAATAATGATGTGTAACTCATGTAAATAATAAATATAACATGATAATTATTATGTATATATAATATACCATCCAATTATATATTATTTTAATATCAAAAGAATGATACTGTAGCTCGTGCGTATGTACAGACTACTGTCTCCACGAACGCGATGAGATTCATTTCCCATCATATCCATTCAAGTATAAATATCATTTTATGATTTAAAAATAATGTTTAAGAACTTTATATCATTCTGGATATGAATAAGATACAACCTATCCATGAAAATAATGGCTTACGTAACAAAACATATAAAAGAAAACGAGTAAATTAACACCCGAAATGCCGATAATTCTAAGATATTATTAACAAAGCAATGTTAAAAGATCATATATGATATCATATTAATGTTTATGATTCATGAATAATTTAATAAAAATTATTTCACCATTATACAGGAGGTTAACCTACCCCCAACCAAGGAAAAGTACAAGGTATGGGGTTTCTTATCTCACTTTTAATTCCGTGAGAATTGCATTGTTCACCACTTATTTATTACATGTGGTGTGTGTACTGCCCAGGTTTGTATTCATTATGTAATATAATTTAATTCATGTATATTTACACCATCATTGTATGATACTTCTTTCATGGGTGTATGTTTTGTATGTTACCAAATCAATAAGGGTATTTGAAATTTCAATTTCCACTCATTTGGCTTTACGCATATTTCATTGATTTTATTACCCCAAGATTATGTGTGGAATCACTATTTATTTGATTATGTCATAATTTCCACTCCCCTTCCTATGGATATACTTTTGATACACATAATCAATCCATTTATAATTTCTCAAGTCATTGATATAAATTTGATAAGAGTAATTTTAACTCATTCTCCATTTGTTGAGTTAAACATCCAATTCGTTGGTGTTGTTTTTACAAGAATATGTGTGAATGTACTTTGATTGTTTTACACTGAATATCCAATCATATTTAGTGTATTTATATTTTTCACACATAATTATGTCGTTGATTTATCATTAACCTAAGGATACAACCTTTATGAGAGATTTCATCTCAATTTACATTCCATTGAGACTTCTTTGTTGTTATACACCAAATCACTTTTATGTGGTGTATATAATGTAATTTGACATAGTATATAATGAATTCCTTTATTCTCATGATATTACAATGTTTTGATTACCTCAATTATTTTTATTCAAGTGTCTCTATTTTGGTTAGAAACTCTAACTAAAAAACCATTTTTAATTGTTTTAAAGACTTATTCTTCTAAATCTTGCTCATTAATGTCCATGTTTTAAAAAATGGTTTTAAGGATTTATTTATATGGACATTAAAGTTTTAAAATTAAAACTCCTTTTAAATGTTTCAAAGTGGTATGGGACACTTTGATTCAAAAATCAATTTTTAAACGGCTTCTTGACAAATAGTGTGACTTTTAAATGATTTCAAGAAAAAGGGGTATATTTCTCTCAAATAGTTTTGATGATTATTTTTATCTATGTCAACATCCTTAATTATTCTTGATTTAGGTTAATGTGATACAATAAAATCTTCCATATTGTATAGAATGAGTTATGTTTGACTATGGATGTGCTATTTTTATACCAATCATGGTTTGTGGTTAAAGTATTGACATTTCGTATGCTAGTTTTAATATGAATGTTTATGTTATGTTTAAAAATTTTCATATGAAGAATGAATTGGACTTAGTAAGTGACGGGTGGAGCCCTCTATATCTCCTTGATGCATCGGTAGGTCTCATGAGACAAACTAGTGTCTTGGCACAAGGCCTTGGCAAAATCTTATTTGTAGTCTTGGCACGAGGCCTTGGATATGTGGTTATGATAGTCTGGAATTATGCATTCCATCATTATGAAAATGGTTATTGATATTGCATGTGATCAATCGACTAGTAGAATATCCATGTGAGTAAGTAAATGGAATTATTTTATTTTATCTTTGCCATTTTATGCTGAAGTTAAAGTTTAAAAGGCTTTTGTTTTAGTTATAAACTGCCTTAAGTGTTTATGCTTATCTATGAAAGCTTCTGCTATAATGTTATCCTTACTGAGCATCTGAGCTCACCCCTTTCAATGTTTTTTCCCAGGATTATGAAGAAGTAATTTATGAAAGACCTGTAGGGATAGAATGATGGGATATAAAGTCAAGATGTTGTTGTAGTTTTTTTACCTTATGATGTAATGTAAGACTTATGAATATATCTAGTGTTTCCAAGAATACTAAACTAATCTATCTTTAGAGACTTTATCCTTTGTGATCATGCCAATGTTATTTAATAATGCACCGACTCTGGGTATCTAGGGTCGGGGCATTACAGTTGGTATCAGAGGAAGTTTAGTACAAACCTTGGAAGCTAGATTTAGGTAAACTCTGATTAGAGCACGTATACCTAAGATGAACTTTGAGGATTAGTATAGAAGAACTTCCTAGAATTTTGGTATTGTAGAGATTTTCTTAGTTTTCCGAGAAATACATCCCTGTTTGGATACGAGCAGGTAGAGGCGGCTCTGGCACAGATGTACCTAGGGGTAAAACCCGAAAACACCGCTTTGAGCTAGACTCGAACGGGAACTGTTGCACGATAACGGGCCTTTCTGTACTCTTGGTTACGACACTCCCGAGGGATATTCTTAGGATAATTTAAATTTTCTTTACAAACCGATTTAAAGTATTATATATATAAGATGAGAGTAAATGACCTTGGTTAATCATAATGTGTTTCATATTGAGAATATGGTGACATGTTAATATCTAAATGATTGTATGACTACTATTACTCACACAATGCTTTCTATTTTTAGTCAATGGCTGGATTCAAAAGAAGTCATAGTGACTTTGAGAATGATGTACAAGGTGGGAACGGTGGTGGCAATGAGCAACAAAATGGAATGTTGAGAGGCGTAAAAGATATCATCTTTATTCCAAATCAATTTTCCAAAAATATGATCAAAAATATATATATTAACCAATTCCCAGACTCAAAAAAGAAGATAAATGTGATGAATGATAAGAGCTCCAGTAGTAGAGACCATAGAGAAAGGAATCCTCAATTTCCATCATGCAGGAAATGTGGATGGAGACACCCAGGAAAGTGTCTCAATGGGACAAAGAAATTATTTACATGTAGGAAGGAAGGACATAAAGTGAAGAATTGCCGAAGAAAAATGAAGAGTACTATGGAAGAAGATAAAAATGGTCCCAAGAGTCCATTTACAGTAATTTGCCGTAAATGTAGGGGACCTGGACATTACCCGAGTGAATGCCCTATTTTATAGGATATTTTCATGGTCAAAGAAGAAGCCATGAAGAAATATATGGTTGGAGAAATGTTTAAAAAGTATTAGTGCTCCTTGTTAATGGGTTTACTTTGAAATAATTTTCTCTTGTATTTTTAACCCCGCAGTTTGACATGTGAGAATGATATTTGAGGAAGAATTATCTCTTCTCTTGTGGATATAGTTATAAATAGTCATTTGGTTTTATATGATTGTTGGGATTGAGAAAATTATAAGTTATCAAATTTTGGGATGAAAATGCAAGGTATGAGATAAGATTTGTGGTTAAATTATGTTATGGTTATTTTGAGGAATTTATTTCATTTTGGTAATATTATAAAATATAGTTTTTGAAAATGGAAAACACGCAGACCGTGTGAAAACCCGTCGCGTCGGACAAAGCTGTGGGAATCGAATCCACAACCAATGTGCGATTGGGATTTATAGCCTACCACTGGACTACGTGAAGTCCCTGGATAGTGTGACTAATTATTTTTAGTTAAATGATTTTATCGATCAATAATAAGTTGATTTGGGTTCTTATGTCTTATTAAATGAATACCCTTGGTATAGGAAAATTATTTGGTGATTATGTGATAGATGTAATTTTGGAAGTTGTTCGCTTTGTTGTGAACACTATATGCCCAAGGAAAATAGAATAGTATGGGATTTCATTTGAAGAGTAATGGTGGATTTTTATCTATGTTTTTATTATGGATTTATAGTGATTTGGGTTGTTTATAAAAATTATTAGGTTAATTACTTTTAAGTATGTGCCTTTAAGAGTAATTAATGACATTTGGAGTTACAATTTAAAGTGGAAGACTACATTCTTAATAAGTTTTGGTTTTCAATATTAGTTTTGATTATATTGAAGGATTTTAAGGAAAATTGATTATTGAATTGTATTTATTTAACTTTTGGGTATTATTGGTTTAATTTTGGAAATTAAGATTAGTTTTTATTTCTCTCAAGGAATATCTTTTTGGGGGATCATTAGATCTTGTACTAACCATTTTGGTTTTGATTAATCTCTAAAGACAATGTAAATATATAGTTTATCCTGCACGGATCATGTGATTCTATAGAAGTTTATTCTAGCTCTTCCAGTGTGACCAAGTCTTCTTGAATACTCATCATTTAAAAAAAATGAGTTAGTGGTGGAAATTTATTAAAGAATGAAACTATACCTAAAATGTAAGTATATATCTTTATATTCATAGTCAATATCATAAATGAATGTAACTTAAAACAAAATAATGATGTCTGTTTACTTTCCTACTCGGAGACTAATGGTCGTTTGTCCCAACAAAAGTTTGTGTTTTCTTATTGTTAACGTTCTCTTAATCATGATTTTTATCCCTCTCCATCAGAACTTGACACTTAGTTTATCATCCATATCCATGTTTTCCTACATGGAATCTGAGTATGGCTTATCATGGTTGACCTTTATACCTCTCTTTCTTTCTTTTAAAGTGATAGTTTTATTGACTCTTTTTCCGATGTGGGACTTTCCATTATATTCCTAAGAACAATTTTTAAAAAATTGCAAGGATGCAATTTATTGAAGGATGGGAGAATGTAACACCCCAAGATTCTATGGTACGCTTCTCTTTGAATAATGCGAAAGCATGTGTTGTACACAACATCGAGTTCAAACACACCACAACCAATCAAACTATCCATTATGAATAGTAATACCTACTTTTTGAAATTATATATATTTTATATTTCAAAATGGACTTCATTTTTGGTTTTTGGAATATAGAAATTATCCTAAGATGAATTTTTGGTATTTTTCTGAGAACTTCCAAATTTTATGAATAGTGAAAAATACATAAAAACACTTTTTTTAATCAAAATAATTTATAGTGATAAATTATATTATTTAGTGGTTTAAAATTATAGTTAGAATATATTTTCTCCATTTTATCCAGTGGTTTCATTAGAATTAATTTAACTTTGAAATTGGACCTAAACAATTGTCAATGTTTTGATATATATTGTTTCTTAAAAACGCGCTATTTGTGACAGGGGGAATTAATTATAAAATTAATTAATGAAAATTATATGTTTGGAATTTTTTAAAATAGACATCATTTTTGAATTTCGAATATCAATTATAGCTTAGGGTGAAATTTTGGAATTGTTCTGAAAAACTTCAATTTTTGATGAATAGTGAAACTACTAAGTGGTAGTTAAAAAAAACTGAATTTTTCATAAAACTTAATTTTAACACTTCTGTGAATGGAATTTTAAAAATCAGAGAGACAAGGTTAATATCAATAAGTAAAATGCGGTTCAATGAGATAAAATAATTTTTGGTGAATTGTAACTTTTTACTTTTATTTACCACAGTTAAATGTAAATAGGGTAATTGAGGGTACAAATGATATTAATATTTCCCTAACACATGTCCTAATTCTATTGGACAAGTGTATCTCGACCAAAACCAACCATAGGAATAAAATATTATCATTTAGGTCCACATGGATTAGATTAGGACATATATTATTATTTAATTCAAAGAAGAGTTAAAAGAGTTATAATCAAAGTTTATTTACTAAAACATTTTTAATATAGGGTTATCCATAAGATAAATTCGATTGTAAATATTCATTAGAAATATAATAATATTTCCTACATAATTATATTTTATTTATAATTTTTAGACATTAAATAATTTAATTTATTTATGACACAATGATGATATAGTAATTACCATAATAGTGAAAAATTAGAATAATTAATATTATAAATACCCAAATGAATATAATTTGAGACTTTTTTATGAATTAAACTAATTATCTAGGATACTATTACATATTAGGATTTATTTAATTGAATTTTTTCTAAGTAATCATTCTGTTATGAGTTTCACAAAAATCAACTATTTAATATTGTCAAAATTGACATAAAAGAGTTTTTAAAAAACATATTTTATTATTAATTGATATTAAATTCATAAAAATATAAGGATCGGCCAAGAGACTTATATAATGATAGGTATATCATTAAGGGACAACTTGGGGGCCTCTTAGATGTATATAGTATGTTTATTAACTAAATAATATAAACATACAAAGTAACATGGTAAATGTCAAACTAAATAACTAAGAGTTAAAACTAAAAGATAAGGTTAATATAGTAACCCAAACCTGTCTAAATTCTATTTGTTGAATTTTTTTAGACCTATACCCACCTTAAAATTTTAATAATCAACTTTGGAGCCATTAGAAACCGAATATGAATTTATTATAAATTAATATTTCTAGCTTTTCCAAAGGTGCCCCTCACCCCTCTTCTAAAAGGGAACTCCTCCTTCTCATTTCTTCACACCTTCAAAGCCTTTTGGTTCGGCCAAATCCTACACAAATACTCCCTCAACTTCCCTCACTACAACCTAGAGGCCTTAGTTTGATCAGAAATCCAACCTAAGGAGCCATTATGATCAAATCAAAAGGAAGAACCTGAAGAAGAGGTAATGTTTTCACCACCCCTTTTCAAGTTCTTTTCTTCTTCCACTTCTTCTTTATTTGTTATTACCATTCTAAAATAATAACTCCTGTATATTATATATACTGTGATGTTTTTATAAATATGTTACCAACATATTCAGTATTCTATCCACCCTTTGAATAACATTTCATCATACGTGCGTATGTACGTCTTACCGTCTCCACGTCGTGGTGTAATTGTTATTCAATATATTATTATTTGGATGGGTATAATAATGATGTGTAACTCATGTAAATAAGAAATATAACATGATAAAGATTTTTTATATATAATATAGCATCCAAGTATATATTATTTTAATATCAAAAGAATGATATTGTAGCTGATGCGTACGTACGGACTACCGTCTCCACGAACGTGATGAGATTCATTCTCCATCATATCCATTCAAGTATAATTATCATTTTATGATTTAAAAATAATGTTTAAGAACTTTATATCATTCTGGATATGAATAAGATACAACCTATCCATGAAAAACATGGCTTACGTAACAAAACATATAAAAGAAAACGAGTAAGTTAACACCCGAAACGACGATAATTCTAAGATATTATTAACAAAGCAATGTTAAAAGATCATATATGATATAATATTAATATATATGATTCATGAATAATTTAATAAAAATTATTTCAACATTATAAAGGACGTTAACCTACCCCTAACCAAGGAAAACTACAAGGTAAGGGGTTTTTTATCTCACTTTTAATTCCGTGAGAATTCCATTGTTCACCACTTATTTATTACATGTGGTGTGTGTACTACCCAGGTTTGTATTCATTGTGTAATATACATTAATTCATGCATATTTACATCATCATTATATGATACTTCTTTTATGGGTGTATGTTTTGTATGTTACCAAATCAATAAGAGAATTTGAAATTTCAATTTCCACTCATTTGGCTTTACGCATATTTCATTGATTATATTACCCCAAGATTATGTGTGGAATAACTATTCATTTGATTATGTCATAATTTCCACTCCCCTTCTTGTGGATATACTTTTGATACACATAATCACTCCATTCATAATTTCTCATGTCATTGATATGAATTTGATAAGAGTAATTTTAACTCATTCTCCATTTGTTGAGTTAAACATCCAATTCGTTGGTGTTGTTTTTACAAGAATATGTGTGAATGTCCTTTGATTTTTTTACACTTAATATCCAATCATATTTAGTTTATTTATATTTGGCACACATAATTATGTCGTTGATTTATCCTTAACCTAAGGATACGACCTTTATGAGAGATTTCATCTCAATTTACATTCCATTGAGACTTCTTTGTTGTTATACACCAAATCACTTTTATGTGGTGTATATAATGTACTTTGACATAGTATATGATGAATTCCTTTATTCTCATGATATTACAATGTTTTTATTACCTCAATTATTTGTATTCAAGTGTCTCTCTTTTGGTTAGAAACTCTAACTAAAATACCATTTTTAAATGTTTTAAAGACTTATTCTTCTAAATCTTTCTCATTAATGTCCATGTTTTAAAAAATGGTTTTAAGGATTTATTTATATAGACATTAAAGTTTTAAAATTAAAACTCCTTTTAAAAGTTTCAAAGTGGTATGGGACACTTTGATTCAAAAATCAATTTTGAAAAGGCTTCTTGACAAATAGTTTGAATTTTAAATGATTTCAAGAAAAAGGGGGATATTTCTCTCAAATAGTTTTGATGATTATTTTCATCTATGTCAACATCCTTCATTATTCTTGATTGAGGTTAATGTGATACAATACAATCTTCTATATTGTATCGAATGAGTTATGTTTGACTATGGATGTGCTATTCTAATACCATTCATGGTTTGTTGTTAAAGTATTGACATTTCGTATGATAGTTTTAATACGAATGTTTATGTTATGTTTAATACTTTTCATATTAGGAATGAATTGGACTTAGTAAGTGATGGGTGGAGCCCGCTATAGATCCTAGATGAATCGGTAGGTCTCATGTGACAAACTACTGTCTTGGCACAAGGCCTTGGAAAATTCTTATTTGTAGTCTTGGTATGAGGCCTTGGCTATGTGGTTATGATAGTCTGGCATTATGCATTCCATCATTATGAAAATGGTTATTGATATTGCATGTGATCATTCGACTAGTAGAATATCCATGTGAGTAAGTAAATGGAAATATTTTATTTTATCTTTGCCATTTTATGCTGAAGTTCAAGTTTAAAAGGATTTTGTTTTAGTTATAAACTGCCTTAAGTGTTTATGCTTATCTATGAAAGCTTCTGCTATAATGTTATCCTTACTGAGCATCTGACCTCACCCCATTCAATGTTTTATTTTTCCCAGGATTATGAAGAAGTAATTTATGAATGACCTGCAGGGATAGAATGAGGGGATATGAAGTCAATATGTTGTTGTTGTTTTTTTTACCTTATGATGTAATGTAAGACTTATGAATATATCTGGTGTTTCTAAGACTACTAAACTAATCGTTCTTTAGAGACTTGATCCTTTGTGATCATGCCAATGTTATGTAATAATGCATCGACTCTGGGTATCTAGGGTCGGGGCGTTACAATAAACCCTTGAATAAATAATCAATTTGAGTACCTAGAGTAACCATGAAAATGTGTGATCAACCATGTCCCTATGTATAGGAGTGCATGATATATCTTTTGTGACAAGTTACTCATGTTTTAGAATAAAAGGATGTTGGGTTATAGAAGATAGAATAGAAATATATTATAATTAATGTTTCACTAAAATCTATAGAAAGGTAAACCCTAAAGACTTGACAATGGTTTTTCCTCAAATATGATAGGTGATATGAAAATATTTTATAATATATAATAACATGATGGGAGAGTTTTTTTTCTTGGGAATGATATCTACCTTAAAATAAAATGAATCTATATGAATGAAATAGAATATTGGAAGTTAAAGGCCAATGTTATTATATTTTTCAATGAACATAAAAATAACATACTAAGTGTTAGATATATATGTTATAATGATAAATAAGTTTACATTAAAAAAGATCCCAGTATAATATGATTCTTGAAGGATGACAAAATTATCATTGTGGTATATAAATCTAGAGATAGTGATCCAAGTAACTCATCTAGTTGAGTGACGAGGATGAAAATATATCGGTGAATCAAATACACGTCTTTCATGACCAGAATTACTTGAGAGTAATTTCAATGGAATATTTGGGGATATATTAATATAATCGAAGAAGAAAGATAATGTTATCTATGAAATATTCTTGAAGGGAAAAATGGTTAGTGAAATTCATGGATGAAAAAATATTCAATCCACCAGATTTCATGTGCTTATACATTTATATTGTTATGTGATGATTTGAAATTAATTAATAAAGCGTGATATATAATTTATAACTTTTATTAATGATTTCTCCTAGATGAAAAACATTATGTTTAAGAATTATAAATAAGAATAAATTGAAATGTGGAAAATTTTAAAAATGGAAATTGAAAAAGAGATGGGTACATAGATTTCAAAGTTAATAATGATGAATTTAAAGTATTACAAAAGAAAATCATTGAATATTTCCTATAGAAACATGGAGTTAAATGCTAGTACAATTATCCTTACATAATTCAACAAAATAGATCTTCTGAAAGAAAAAAACAAAAGTTCAGTTGATATATGGAGTACCATTCTAATTGAATATAAATCATCAATGTTTTTGTAGAGAGAAGATATATGTATGGAAATACATCCTCAAAAAATGATCTTATTTCATCTGAAATAAAAAATGAATCTCTATGAGATGTGGTATATGAGGAAACAATTAGGTAAATATTTCATAGTCTTTGGGAGTTCCTAATTAATTAAGTTCAAATATAAATATTTAGGGAAGTTTTTTGAGAATGTGGAGGAATTATTTTTCATAATATATTCATGAAACAGATTAAGCATCATTTGTTTGAAAAATTATTGGTATAAATTATTTGAATCATATGATGAAAAATTCATTGATAATAAATCTAATGTACCATAATATGGTAGGTATGGGTTGATGGATGATACAATGTTAACATTTAGAGGGGTTGGTGAAATGGAATATGGTTGTGTACTTAACCTTACTTGTGATGATTTTTATCAATATAGTGATGTGAATAGTAATATCAGAATAAAAAGTTTAATGTTCTAAATGATATAGAAATAGGTTGAATTAGAAAAGATAATAAAATTTTAATCATATATAGTTCAAACTAGGATGTTATTAAGGATTTAAAATAAAGTTGAACTTAACACATATATTGAGTCTAAACCTGTTTGGGAATTATGTTTTTATAAAGAATGGATACATACAATGAATGAATAATTAGATAAAATTAAGAAAAATAAATACAAAGATATTTTACCTAAACATAACGATAATAATATAAAAAGAACTAAATAGGTGTTTAAAAATAAACTCAATGAAAGGGGAGATATTTTGAAAAATAATTCTCATTTGGGTTTCAAAATATATCTATAAGTGGAAGGTTTTTTTGAGAAAATTTTCAACCCTTTTACAATAATTGAGACTGTAATTTTTTTTTCTATTATTTCCCATGAGAATTATAATGTTTATTAGATGGATATAAATTATTATTCTTAAATGGTGAAGTTGAAGAACATTTCTTTAGAAACTATAGAGTTTATTATTTCATAATAATGGTAATATAGTATGAAAATTGAAGAGATATCTACTTGTATTTATTTAATCCCCTCATGATTGGTACTCTAATCATGTAATTTACTCAAAGAAGATGATATTTTAAAAAGAAAAATTTTATAGAAACTTATAGGCGAGAGAATGATCATATGTACCCTGATTTTCATTATCTATTTTTATGAAAGAATTTTTATTGGTGATGTGGAAAAATCTTGGGAATAATGTAATTAGAAATATAAAAATAACTTAATGATGTTAGTGATTAGTGAGATGAATTTATTTATTAGTATGCATGTCTAAAAAATAGAAGATACATCAACCTTTTATAAAAAAAATATGAAAATAAATTATTGAAGTGATTCAAACTAAAATATTCAATGAAATTATATATAGTTATAATTATTGGTGTGGAGATGAGAAAAGATAAAATTAGAATAAGTATAAGTTATATGAAATTTTAGAATCTAATTAAAAGTTCTATTTATCTTAATACATTAAATAAAATTATATATGCATTTACTCTATATACAAGATATCATAGTGATTAGAAATAATAACACGTGTTGGGTACTAAAATAATCCCTAGATATGTTAAAGGAACATTAGATTATTTAATGATTTATAAAAGGAGTAATGTGTTTGGCATAATTTGTTTAATTTATGTTGATTAAGATTACAATGAGTAAAAATAATTATCATGAGGAATTTTATTTATGGGAGAATGTTTTGTAAGTTTTCATAGTAAAAAACAATGTTCTACGACATTAAGTAAAAAATGAGAATATATTTCCCCCACACATGAATTCACACAGATGATATAGATAAATGTTTGGTTTGAATATTTGAGTATAAATAATGCAAATACTTAAATAATAAATGATTGTAATTAGAGTGAAATTAATATCTCTAAAAACCCAGTGAAACACTCTAGATAAAAACACAATGGTATTAAATATCACTTCATCAAGGGGAGAGTTTCTAGCAGAGATTTGAAGTCGGAGTATATCTTAAAAAAATAAAATATTTCTAACTTATTCACCAAATCTATGCCAAGGATAATTTTCTATGGATTAAAGATGAAACATCTTTTTCATCCTTTCCTATCCACTTCAATGATGTCATGTGAATTACCCCCACAATGCTATATATTTTGTTGTCACTAGGCTATAAATACAAATCTTTTAACTCTACCTTTTAAGAATATAGAATATGGTGTCATTGAAAAAATAGGGATAAATTATTCTGAATTATAAGGTCTAAAATAGATAAAATTATATAAATGTAAAAATACTAAAAGATGATATTTAAGGGGTATGATAATTAATGGGGTGTACATAAAAACATGGATATAGAAGTTCTTGTCATCGATGATTAAAATATCCCACAAAAAATTTATTTGTCTAGTAGTGTGGTGTCAAGACACAAAAATATGAGATATGAAATATTTTGATGGAAGATTGTGAGTAGCTCTATTGAGAGTTTTTTTATTTAAAATAAAGGTATATTAAATAACATGGGATTCACCCAGAATTTTGAATTTTTAAATTTGTTTTATTTTTTTATAATCCCTCTATTCATAAATGTATTATTTTGTAGGTGTTAATGAAGTTGTGATGTATAAAGGAAGTAGTCCAAATTGTGGGGTTTGAGGCGAACTATTTTTTTCCCTAGATGATATCATAGTATGATTTTTTGAAGAAGAAACTCAAGGAAGTGATGAATATGTAGAAGTGTAATTAGATGTTTGGGATCAGATAATAGTTGATAATTAGATGCACTAAAGTCTAGATGAAAATTATTTTACAATGATGTATGCTATTTTTTTGATCTAGAAATAAGATTTAGTGAAGGCTTTAGGACTCTAGAATACATAAGAAATTTTTTATCTTAGTTAGTTCCTATAATTTTTAAATCTGTGAGATTTTGATGGGACATTGATGTTATATTTTTGGATGATGATATATGGAATATGGGTCATAGTTACATAGGGAGATGAGTAATCCATTAGAAGGACGAAGAAGAAACTTACTGAATGGTCTAGACATAAATTCAGATGATGCTATGATTTTTTAATGAAGGTTATATCTTGATTATTTGACGAAAATATTTGATTCAAAATGAGTTTAATTATCAATAAAATTGAGTGGTATATATGTGGGGTTTAAGTTTGTAAAAAATAGAATGTTTCAAAGATTCTAACAAAAAATAACATTTATACGGTCAATTATTGATGCGTTTATAATTTATATATAGATATCGGTACCTTTGAAGTTATCCTGTGATATCAACCAAAGAAAGTGTTTCATTTGAGTTTTAAGAATTTAAAGAATATGAGGTGGTTATGAATTGAAAATACCAAAATTTGTAGATCACTATGTTGAGATATAGTCAGATGATATGATTAGTGGATGATGCAAAGGTAATAATGTATACTATTGGGTACGAAGATTAAACTAATTTTCAGATAGTGGAAGTAGTTGTAGATGGAGTTCACATATGTAGACAATATGAATATCAGGAGACAGGCTAATAATATGTTAAAATAATCAAAAAATTAAATTATTAGATGATAAGTCTATAAATTGTGATATAATATCCAAGGAGAATTTAGTTGGAAAGAACGATAATGAGTCATTAGAATCTAGATCAAAAATAATTTTTTGATGAAATGTGTAGAGAAAATCATATATTTTTATGTATATTTGAGTCAGTAAAAATTATCCATTTTTGTGATTGTTTGACTAATTTTGAGGTTTCCTGAGTCTAGGTTATGAATCTCATAGAAGTATAGGCACTAAAATATATCATTAAAATGAGTCTATACTAGACATTCAAATATTAAACACGCATAAAGGAATGTTTATGATTCATGAATAGAAGTGTGGTGTAATTAATAATTTTTGATGTCAATAATGGTGTAATAGTTGAAAAATACCATTATCAATGAAATCATCAATGACTTTGAATTTTTTTATATGAGAATATGAAATCTTGAAATTATTCATGTTTGAACACCATGAATCACTGGATAATTCAATAAATAGTTGAGTATAAAAGAGGGAGATCATTAATAACTTGATCCTATTAATAATTTTAGATATAGAGTTATATATATACTGACATAAAAATTCTATATGATTTGTTACTTTGAAAAAGATTCATGATTTTAGATATTTTTAAATGTAGTGGTGAAAGTAGTGACATTCTAGACAATCACTGAGAAAAAGGGACCAGATGTTGATGTTTTGGTCATTAATTGTTCTGGATACCAAGACATAGACATTGAGGTATAGATAAGATGTATATTCCATTAAAACAAAAGGTTCAATGGGAGATCAATTTTTTTGGAAAATTCTACCTAGGTTCATTAATGAGATTTCTAGTTATATTTTTGGTAAAATTATAAACTAGAAGGATCCAGTACAAATATGCTATAGGGGGTTGGTAAGTGCTAATTAGGTGATATATCACTTCTATTCACTTAAATTCTATATTGAATATCTACATCACAGGATAATAAACAAATTCAACCAGGAATAGGTACCCATATCAAAACTGAACCTTGTAAATCATATGTTTCTTGAATATATTTACATAACTTTCACATACATGTTAGGCTGATAAATATGTTTGTGAGGATTATAAACTTTAACAAGTTGTATATATTTATTTTAGGATAAATTAAATTATAAAATAACACCACCGATTCACCTACCTTCTCAGTGGCTCAAATATTCTAGGGGAATCTAGGTTTTTAGTTCTCAATTTTTACATTCAATGTTAAATAAAAAAATCATTATTGTTTACAAAAAAAATTAAATTCAAAAAAATAAATAAAAAAAACTATTGAATTATATCAAAGTTGATATTTTATTAACCACTCAGATAAACACATATTTATTTTTCTAGGAACATTTAACTATTTTATGATAAAAAGAAATTATATTGTATGCCCATCATTTGAAATTTATTATAAATTGGGTGAAATAATATATCTAAAAAATAATTATCTTTAATATTTTTATCTATTTCTTCCAAATTTTCATTTTTAATTTTTATACCCATTTATTTTATTCATTTTCATATTTTACCATCTAAAAAATAGATATGGGGTTGGACTCCAATAATAAATGTTATTACATATAAAATAAAATGAAAAGTTGAAAAAAAATATTTTTATGTGGTTTGAGTAATAAAACCTACAATCATTAGTAAGGAATAATAAAATAATTTTTGGTTTGAATTAGTATAGTATTTTCATATCAACTAGAAATATTGTTCACATACATACATGGGATGGAAACATACATATACATATAATTTCTTGATACTCTCACTATCCACCAATTGTTTTTTCTGTGATTCATGGGTTTCAAATAATGGAGACATATTATTTCACACTAGCCCTCATCATTTATTCCCAAAAATCACATTACAAAAATAATAATAGTGTATGAATAAGAGTAATTTTCAATTAATATCCATTCAATAATTCCAGGAGGAATTAATAGAGAATGAGTTTTTTATCAGAGGTTTGAATACTGTAAGGAACATTTTTTATAAATACCTCCTTCTATATATATAAAAAATTACATGCTATAATTATACTCATAACATTTTACCCCTTTCAAAGGTCAAGATTATAATTCACAAAAAAATATCTAACATGAAATAGAATATATGTGATCCAATATTATTAACTCTATCTTGAAAAAATTGATATTCCATTTCATTTTTGAGAGTATAATAAACAATCACATCCTTCATTGGTGTTATACATCTTCATCTTAAATGAGTAAATCCATATGACTATAGAAATATATATCAATCATAATAGTCATTAAGTTAGTACAAAACAATTTCAATAACATTCTCTAAATATAAATTATGGAAAAACTTATTTTTATATTAACTATAAAATTAATATAGGATCATGTGAGTTATTTATATATTCTCACACTTCGAAACAACTTATTTGGTTTTCAAATATTATAAAATTTAAACATAATGATTGTCATAGTTCAGACTTAGAGAGAACCTTCTCTAAAAATATTATATTACCTTAAGGATCTAACATTATAAAATATATAAAATTTATTATTATATATAATTAATGTTTTAAACTAATATGTATGTTACAAAAATCACTAAACAAGTAAACCTGAATTGTGTTAATAATAATGATTTTACTCCTTATTTTGTCTGACACATTCAGGGTGGCACCATTTTACTTCACTAACATATCAATAATATTTTTTTCCACAAAAATATGATAAGAAAATCCAAAATTTAGAGTAAAGTCAGATTAATTCAAGTATACTAACACCATAATAAATCAATCACTACCATGTCTACCAAAATGATTGAGGGTATTTTATTCATATGAATTTGATAAATTTTAATATATTTTTATTAAGTTTCTCTGTTTTCCAACATTTAAAAATGATATCATATTTTCATTAAATAAAAATGACTTGTGATCGATTTCTTTTTGTACCAACTTTATAGAATCATTAATATACGTGTTGAATAAATCTTGTTAATCAACTTAGGATTTATATTTTCTTCAAAATATTAATTAATTTTTTGTAGACACGAAAAAAATGTCTTATTCATCATCAAGGACATTGAGGATAAACTTGGAGTTGTTTTAACTAGAGTTGTTTTGAGAAAAGTGAAACATGTGTCGCCACAAACTTCTTTTATAAGATCATGTGATCATAAATACTCTTTCAAAAACCTCTACTACCATACTAATCTTTTATTAGTTTATCCAAAACTGAATTACCTTTAAAAAAATGAATGTAATCCTCAATAGGATTAAAAAAAGGTCAAATATCCATTAAAGAATAGGATTTATAGAGAAATTAAATTTGGTTCACTTCTTTTACAAATCGCATAGCTTTATAAGGCCTTATCGAAATTAACACAGGTAAAAAACATGAGGCGTGAAAGAAAAAGACTAATTATTTGATTCTGGAAACACCCTCCCTGACTTAACATTCATGAATAAGAAACCCTAGAGTGCACCTTATGTTGAGGCTATCAGGTTTCATTGAATAGATGATCTGGTTATGCATCCAAAACACCACATAAACCCCTTGTGTGTGAGAAATGATATATTTTATAGGTAATTTATTTTATTAAAAATAACCTTGTGACAACACATAAATTTAATGGTATATCCATGTCTACATATCCAACAATGTTTCCATATATGATAGTGCATCCAATAATGTATACATTCATGGAAACATAACTAATCATGGGGATATCCATGGATACACACCCTATACATGGTATATCTATGGTTTTATGTCCCTATTTTGAAAACAATGTGATGCTTACTACTATGGACCATTATGTCCCTCTTCTATGCCTCCTTAAACTCATGTATGTTTATATTAATCCCTCTTTATAGGATCACTACTTAAGACCCACAAATGTAAAATAAGATTTCATACCCATTTAATAAAGAGGAATCATCATTATGTAAATTGTTTCCCCCATGTAACTCCCCTGACACTCATTGGATCCCATGTCACATTTTAATTTTTTATATTCTTGATAATAAACAACCTTTGTCTTGAGGAGATATGGATTTCTTTACCATCTTGGAATGTCATCATGACTATTGAGATTTCCTTTTTCATTCTAGTTCAACTAAGTATGAAATAAGCCTCATAATTTTCTATTATAAATTACTTGGAGTCTTGTAAAGGTTTTATTTGATTAGTAACCTTTATTGGTAGAACTCCCAATACTATTAATCCTAGTAGCTGTCAAGATCTCTTTAAAATGCATACCAAATTTGGTATTAGACCAATTTTTTCATACTGTACTAACCTCTAATGGGATTAATAATTCTTCCCCATTTATAAGTAATTATAAATGAGAAAAAAATGGTATATCATTTTATTACAAGTACCTTAACTTTAAATGATTTATTTTTTGAAGTAAACTATAAATGGATAATGATGCATAATCCATACACATAAACCAATGATAGAAACCTTTCACCAAATGCTGTATTCTACATGGAATTAAAATAATTTAAAATAATCTTAGTTGTATCAAATTAAACTATATATTCAAATAATAATAGATTCCATAAAATATATACCAATAGTCTTGGATGCATAACATTAAATGGAAAATCATTAGTTTTTATCCCACGGACATAAAACCATGAAACTAAAATGTGTGATTTTTTCCATTATGGAGATATATATAAATCCCATATCATGGGATCAATTTTAACATTATAGTACCTTCCAACAATAATCAACTAAAATATATTCCTAGAATACATTAAACCCTAGTAAAAACCCATTCATTATTATGAGGAGATCTTAAACATAGTGTACCCATCTTAAGACTTCCTGGATGTAATAAAAATCTATCATAAACATATGTCTTCGAAGATAACATAAAACCTAGAATAACCCCCTCAAGTATTCAAGGAAAATAAGAAACTCCAACAAACCCTTATTTTATTGTATCCTCTCAAAGGTATGAATCCTATCCATAAATCGGTTGGCGATGAGACAATAGAAAAATCCATTGGTGATGAGATGATACATCTATATATTTATTGATGATCCAATGGATTAAATTAGTTCATGATTATCTAGTACACCGATAACATGAATTCATTTAAGATACCATAAAACCTAGAATAACCCTCTCAAGTATTAAAGTAAAATTAGAAACACCAACAAAACCTTATTTTTTTGTATCGTATCAAAGGTATGAATCCTATCCATATATTGTTTAGTGATGAGACAATGGAAAAATCCATTAGTGATGAGGTGATACATCTATATTTTTGTTTATGATCCAATGGATCAAATTAGTTCATGATTATCTAGTACACCGATACCATTGTTGGTGATGATACAATAGAAAAATACACTTTCGATTATCCAATGCATCCATAAATCATTTAATGATGAGATAATGGATCAAATTCACTAGTTATCATCAAGTAAACCCCTATCAATGTTGGTTATGAGATAATGGAAAAATCCACTAATGATGATTCTATACACCCATATCTATATTTTGGATAATCCATGGGTATAATCCACTGGTGACAAGATGGTATATCCATGTATCTATTAGTGAAAAGATAATAAAAAATCCTCTAGTGATGATATAGTATATAAAATATTCTATGTGCATGATAGATATATTGTAAAGACTCAGAATTTTCATGTATTTTTTTATTTATATGGAAATTTTACAAGTATGAAAAATTTTACGGTGTAGGATTTCGAGGCCTAGAGTGCCCGAAATGAATTTATGAACTTTTTTTGGGGGTATGTTTAATAAACGTGGGAGTGGGTTTTTTTTACTTTTGACCCAGTGCTTGGAATTTAAATATGAGGACTCCGTTGAACTCGCAGCGCCGATATTCTCTTAAGGTGACTTTCACCTCGACGGTAGTTGGTCGAGAGTGAAATCTAGTTTTTATGTTTTTCGTGTAAAGATAAAATAAAATAATTTTTTTTAGAATTTTTATTTTTTGAAACCTCCCATATAGATGTTATAAAGATGGGGACCACCTAAACGATAACCTCCCACATGTGTGTTATGGAGGATTGGACCACTGAGCCTAAAAACCAAATTTTGAATTCCAGTGGTGGGGACCACCCGAACCCTCTTAATGAGAGAAAACCCTTGAACTCCCTAATTAATGAAGAGATAAACCATGGAATCCCTCCAACTTTAGTTATGCAAACACTTTTCGTTTAATTAAGTCAATTAATGGAGCCAATTAATTATGCCAATGTGCCGACATAATTAATCTAGCCAATTTAATTTATATTGGCCCCTCTTCCTTTTAGAGGATTTTCTTGGCGAAGGAGAAGGGGAGATCTTGGAGAACTACTCTCCAACGAAGAACAACCTCCATAGAAGAGAAATTATCCGACGAACCGATGAACGAGCCCAGGATCGGAGGGGAGTGGAGGGAATGACAAATGTCGACATCTGCGAATTCTTTCTCGCGCCAACATCAAAGAACCTTTGATGTAGGGATTGTTGTTTTTATTTTTTCCGCATTCCCGTTCTTGAAAACTCTTCATAATTCATGAAGGTATCATAGCCACTAGATACCTCTCTAGCATGGATGGTGTGGGCCAAACGAAAATGGGTCGACCTCTCCGCAATTCTTGGGATTATTTTGTATTTTTTGTGATGAGGTGATAGCATGATCGTGCCACCTGACAGAAGAGAACATCGTCCTTTCTCACAACGGTGAAGGAAGAACGGTCGGTCGAACCAGCCCACTGTGAAGGCGCGGTGGGCGACCGCGCCATCCGGAGAGGACGGCTGGCCATCCGACTAGCCGCATCAGCCAGCCGCACCGTGGCCCTCACACCGCCAACGGTCCTCGCACCATCCCACTTCCCCTGCGTCGCATACCCCCCCACCACCATTTGGCCCCTGCACCGCACCGGGGCCCCCAAGCCACCCCTTGTCCCCAGCGCCGCCCCGCGGCCCCTGTGCCGCCCCATGGCCCCCGCGGCCCCCGCGCCGCCCCGCAGCCACTTCACCGCTAGGCCAGGTCAGACACAACGGGCGGGGTTGACCCGAACCGGGTCGGGTCGGTCCAGGCCGGGTCGGAATGGACCTATACCAGCTTCAGCCCATTTCCGCTCTTTTGTCCATAACATTGGCACCAAGTGTCCGTTTGATGATCCGTCTGTAACAAAGATAAATTTAGAGAGAGATGGTACCTTTGTTATACCCCACTGGAGATTTTCGATAATTTTGGGGAACAGTAGGCTTGGATTGAGCATGAATCCAAATGGGCCCTCAGGACTAAAAGGTTAATAACATACAGACCGAACACCCATTTGATGCACTATCTACCGAGTTGAGACCCCTATGATGTGGTGGTCATTGGAGACACTTCTTCATGTTTTTTCATGGATGTTGGGGTATCGACCAGTGGCTTGAGGAGAAGACCCTTCTGGAGGCAAGTGAGTTTAGTGCGGGAACCCTATAGCTGGTTGTGACAATGTACAAGGATCCTGTGTGGGTCTGAAGACATTCTAATGATGTACTAGGATACTGTGTGGATATGAAGATGTAATGTCGATATACTAGTATACTATGTGGGTCTGACAACATACTGATGATGTACTAGGATCCTGTGTGGGTCTAACGATGTATTGACGATTTACTAGGATCCTGTGTGGGTTTGATGATGTACTGACGATGTACTAGGATTCTATGTGTGTATGTCGATGTACTGATGATGTACTAGGATCCTGTGTGGGTCTGACGATGTACTGACGATGTACTAGGATCCTGTCTGGGTCTGACTATGTACTGGGATATTGTGTAGGTGTGACAAGGTACTAGGATCATGTGTGGGTCTGATGATGTACTACGATCCTTTATGGGTCTTTTGATTATTTAGGATCCTTTGTGGGTTTTCCTCTTAACAAAGTATGATAAATTAAGAGTTACATCTAATTATATCTACTACTGTACCTAGATATAAATGGTTTGAGCTAAGTCCGTACCTGTGTGGTACTTTCCTTTGTGGTAGTACCATGGTGGTATTCTTCTATGTGGCATACTTGTGTGGTACTTACCTTTGTGGTACTCCTTTCTTTGTAGAAAATTTGAGTTTGGGATTTTGGGTTGGACTCTATGTTTCCTCACGATTGAGATGGGCGTACTTTATAACTTTGGTATATGTATGGGCATATACCTAAGTAGGGTTTTCAGTTGATTTCATGCTATGTGGTTTATCCATTGTGGATTTTGTGAGACCTTGAGGGTCTTGGGGTCCCTACTGAGTATCGTTACACTCACCCCTGCACGAGATATGCCTAAACCTTGTTGTGTTTGGTGCAGACAACAGACATCGCTGACTGGGGACAAGAGTACCAAGAACTAGAGGTAGCTCACGGTGGACCTTAGACGAGGTGTACCATAGAGACGACCGATCGAGAGCTGTACCTACCCTTCAGGTAGGGTCCTTGGCGGATGATCACATGAGGTGTTCCAGTTTACTTGTAATTTTCTGTTTTCCTGTACTTTTCATTTGGGCTTGTATTCTAGCCCCTTTGTACTCACTACACTCACTCTCTTTAGTATTCAGTTTTACCTTGTGTTCTTATCCTGCTGTGTGCTTGGTTGTGTGTGTTTATAGGATATAAAGTAAATTCCTTCCCAGCTTTAGGGAATTATGCCTTTAGTGATAGTCGCCAGCCCATGGACTATGGGAGGTGGGCTTGGGGTAGCACGACAGGGGCCCCAGGTGACGGGTCGTGACAAATTGGTATCAAATGAGTTGGTTCTACCATATAACATAGAACTCTTATCTTTTTAACGACTATAGTTTTAATTGTAGTGAGTGTGGTTATCAGTTTCAGGAATCTAGTGTTGGTGTGGCGGCCAATGTATCCATACAACAAGACCCTGAATTATGATTTCTGACTCAGTGCATGAAAACACTGATTGCGTGTGTGTTTTCAAGAGTCTTATTTGTGAACTCTTTCATTTATCTCACCATGTATAACTTTTTGATCGTGGTGCACCGGTTTCTTTTCAGGATACCTCTATCCAGGCAGCCAGCTAGGGTTTCGTATATAGTACGCACTAATATCCCACCGAGCGATGAGGCCTCAGTGTAGATACCTCTTCCAGTAGAGGAAAAAGTGGAGGCACCAGTGATAACCATTACCCGTTGGGCCACCGATGCCACCAGCCCCAGCAGTGGAGGGTGCACGCCTCTTGAACGCGTTGCATGAGTTCCAGCACCAGAGGCCACCCAGGATCAGGGGAGAGTTGGACCCACAAGTGGCTGAGGATTGGCTGGAATCCATGGTGAGAGTTTTCCAACTGGTAGGGACACCAATTGATCTCATGGTGATCCTTGCCTCCAGTCTTCTACAGGCAGTAGCAGGCAGATGGTGGAGCATGATGCTCCAAGTTCACGATGAGGCGACACTTCTCTGGGAAGACTTTGAGAGCCTGTTTCGGGTAGAGTTTGTCCCAGTAACTCTTCACACAATGCACGTACATGAGATTCTTCATCTATAGTGGGGAAGAATGACTATGGATCAGTACTCATCAAGGTTTACTGACCACTCACGCTACTCCACTAATATGGTGTGAGACTCGTTCTTCAGGGACCAAACCTTCGAGTAGGGGATCAGGCGGGAGATCAGGGCTTCGATGATTTCTCTCAGCATCCTGATGTAGGCGGTGGTGTTAGAGAGACCCTATTAGTTATGATTTTTCATGCTGAGAAGTTTCCATTAGTGAGGCTCACAACTGGACGTCATTTAGTGGAGTCTTCTGTAGCTGGCAGCAGACAGATGTCATAGAGGTCCAAGAGGACCAGACCAACTGGTGGACGACTTCATGACTCAGGATCGGTTGTGCAGGGTACTGGATACAGAGCTAGTCATGCGAGGAATAGGTAGTGTTTCACATGTAACGGGCAGGGTCACATGGCTCATGACTGTCCGACCCGTAATACAGATGATTAGCAGATGGTCGAAGGACCGCCCATGTAGATATAGAGGTTCGACCGAGGAGGTCTGGAGGGAGCAGGCAGACATGGCAACGAAGCTGGCCATGTAATTGGTGGTGAGAGACGATTCAAGATGTTACCACCACCACCACCAAGTGGTCCTCCCCAAGCACAAGGAGCAGTAGGAAAGGGGCGAGCTCAGCTCCAGGTAGCTGAGGGATATGATCATAGTGCTCCGGAGATGATACAAGGTATGATCTACATATACTCCACCTTAGTTGTTATACTTATAAACACTGGTTCCAGTAATTCTTTTATTTCCACTGCCTCGTTCGAAGCTCACAGATTCCGATAAAGACATTGGTTCGATCATTATGGCTAGAGACTTCTATATGAGGGGATTCAACGATTAAACACTAATACCGGTAGTGTGAGCTTATTATAGGAAGCGAGAGCTTCAACTGAGATCTTCTAGTAGTGGCGTCGAGGACTTATGGAATCATCTTGGGTATGGACTGGTTATCTACAGTTCATGATCAGATTGACAGTATTAGGAGGAAAGTGCAGTGTGTCCACATGGATGGGACCAGGTTTACCTTCACTAGTGAGAACGGACCCTTTGCAGCATAGGATGGACTTACCCGAAGGAGAGTGCATCCGATCAATCATCAGTTGGCTAGATTTACCCACGAAGTGGTTGAAGTGGAGATCCCTAGATATCTTGTAGTGGTGGAACAATATGCGGATGTCTTCCCTGATGATGTTATGTGTCTACCTCCTCATAGATAGGTGGACTTTTACATTGACTTGTACCCTGGGATGACACTGATATCTACATCAGCATATCAGATGGCTCCCGTGGAGCATCGTGAGCCGCGGGTACATCTGGAGGAATTACAAAGGAAATGGTTCATCTGGCCTAGTATTTCTCCTTGGGAAGCCCCGATTTTATTCACCAAGAAGGCAGATGGGAGTTTGAGACTTTATGTGGACTACCAGCGCCTGAACCAGGGGACCGTAAAGAACAAGTACACACTCCCATGGATTGACGACCTCTTTGATCAGCTGAAGGGGGCACGGTGGTTCTCGAAGATAGACCTCAGATCAGGCTATCACCAACTTAGAGTGAGAGATGAAGATGTGCAGAAGACATGTTTTAGATGTCGGTACGACCATTACATGTTCTTGGTTATGCCATTCGGCATAACCAACGCTCCCGAAGAGTTTATGGGACTCATGAATAAGATCTTTCATCCATACCTTGATCGATTTGTGGTGGTCTTCATTGATGAAATTATGATATACTCATCTACCGAGGAGGAGCATGCCTATTATTAGCAGATAGTTCTGGACACACTCAAAGAGGACCAGCTTTATGATAAGCTCTCGATGTTCCAGTTCTGGATCTGAGTGGTTCAATTTCTAGGACATCTCATATCAAAGGATATAGTTGCGGTAGATCTAGCAAAGATTGAGTCGGTACCTGCTTGGGAGCCACCCAGGAGTGTGGCGGAGGTTCCCAATTTCCTAGGTTTCGTTGGATAATACCGGAGGTTTGTACCAGATTTCACCAGAGTTGCGCCACCTTTATCAGCATTGACAAAGAAGGGGCAACCATTCGTTTGGTCGGAGAGATTCTAGCAGATTTTTCAGGCGTTGAGGCAGAGGCTGACTAGTGCCCCCCATCTTGAGGATTTTGGAGGAGGGAGTTGGGTACATAGTCTATTGTGATACATCAGGGACCGGGCTTGGATGTGTTTTGATGTAGGAGCGAGTAGTTATCACATATGGTTCTCGACAGCTAAGACAACATGGGCAGAACTACGCTACCCATGACCTGGAGTTAGCAGTAGTGGTCTTCGCCTTGATGACATGGAAACATTACATGATGGGAAAGCATTTTACAGTGTAATATGATCACAAGAGTTTCAGGTATATCTTCCCTCGAAAGGACCTGAACCTGAGACATTGACAGTGGCATGAATTCATATAGAACTATTGCTTCGAGATAGTCTATACTCCTCAAAAGGAGAACGTAGTGGTAGATGCACTCATCAGGAGATCTGGTATACATTTTCTAAATGAGGTGACAGAGCAGCTAGCCGATTTGTAGATATCCTTTGTGGATCGATATGGAGAAACTTTTCTTCAGTCTTTTACAGTCACTCCCCCACTTCTTCAGCGAGTCAGTGAGGTGCAGTGTGGGGATGTTAACTGTGAGGTCCGACCTGCTCAGATATCCATAGGACAAGCACGTGATGGATTTTCTGAAGGTGGGGAGCACATTATCCTCTCCAGAGGATGTACCATGGTACCCGTGTCACTTCAGGAGGAAGTATTGAGGGAGTTCCACACATACCCTCTAGCGGTACATCCATGAGTGGAAAAGATGTACCGGGATCTATTACGATAGCACTGGTGGCTGGGAATGATGAAAGCAGTAGCAGAGTTTGTCTCTCGGTGTCTCACCTATTAGCAAGTGAAGGTAGAGCATCAGGAACCAATAAGATCGGTTCATCCTTTAGAGGTCCTAGAGTGGAAGTGGGATGGGATATCCATGGAATTCATGGCAGGACTTCCATGTACATTCAGAGGTCATGATTCTATATGGGTGATCATCAACCAACTCACCAAGTAGGCCCACTCCCTACCGATCAGAAAGAAGAACTCAGAAGAGAGATTGCGACACCTCTATGTGCAGGGGATTGTGAGGATACATTGAGTATCATCGAAGATTGTCTCTGATCATGATACATTCTTCACTTCCCGGCTATGGGAGGGGTTGTAGGAGTGTTTTGGGACACAACTTTGTTTGAGAGCCACCTTCCATCCTCAGATGGATGACCAGACTAAGTGGACCACTCAGACCCTCGAGGACATGTTGCATGCTTTCATCCTCAACTTCATTCATAGCTAGGAGGGTCACTTGCCCTTGGTGGAGTTTGCATATAACAACAGCTATCACTCCACTATTGGGATGGAACCTTTTAAGGCGTTGTACGAGAGACCTTGTAGATCACCTTTTTACTGGACTGACCTAGAGGAGTCAGCACTCATGGGACCACAGAAGGTACGGGCTATCACAGAGATGGTGCAGACCATACAGGAGAGGATGAATACTACAGAGAGCAGACATAAGTCTTATGCCGACAGAAGACAGAGACCTCTGGAGTTCGAGGATGGTGACCACGTCTTTCTACGAGTCTCACCTCAACGAGGTTTAATGAGATTTTTCTGAGGTAGAAAGTTATATATGAGGTTTATCAGACCTTTATAGGTCCTTAGAAGAGTTTAAGAGGTGGGTTACCGCTTAGCACTTCCCCCTCAGTTGCACCGGGTGCAGGAAGTCTTCCACGTATCCTAGATGAGAAGATACATGCATGACCCTTATAACATCATCGTCCATGGCGGGATAGACGTTGATGATGGGGTGACTTTTACTAAGGTTCTAGTAGATATTGAGGATCGATAGCAGCAGATCCTTCATGGGTGGTCGATACCTCTGGTGCGCATTCGATGGCAGCACGAGAACCTCCTTGAGGGCACATGGGAACGAGAGGCTCAGATTCGTGCTCAGTACCCCCACTTGTTTTCCTAGTTTTGTGATATACCTTTTGGGGATGAAAAGACCTGAGGTGGGAAGAATGTAAAGACCCAGAATTTCCATGTAATTTTTTTAATTATTAGGGAATTTTACAAGTTTTTGAAAATTTATTGCGCGTGATTCTGAGGCCCGGAGTGCTCGAAATGAATTTATAAACATTTTTTCAGCTACGTTCAGTAAACGTACGAGTGAGTTTTTGTAACTTTTGAACCGGTGCACAGAATTGAAATTCGAGGACACTTTTGAACTCGCAGTGCCGATATTCACTTAAGGAGACTTTCATCTTGATAACAGTTGGTTGAGGGTGATATTTAGTTTTTGTGTTTTTCATGTAAATATAACATAAAATAAAAATGTTTAACATTTTTATTTGTTGAAACCTCCCATGTGGATGTTATAAAGGTGGGGACCACCTGAACAAAAACCTCCCACATGTGTGTTATGAAGGTTGGGACCACCGATCCTAAAACCCCCATTTTGAATTCTAGTGGTGGGGACCACCAAACCCTATTAATGGGAGAAACCCTTGAAATCCCTCATTAATGAAGAGTTAACCCATGGACTCCCTCTAACTTTTTTTATGCAAACCCTTCTCATTTAATTGAATCAATTTATTGAGCCAATTAATTATGCCAACATGCCAACATAATTAATCAAGAAAATTTAAATTATATTGGCACCTCTTCCATTGAGAAGATTTGGTTGGTGAAGAAGAAGGGGATACCTTGGAGAACTACTCTCTAACTAAGAACAACCTCCATCAAAGTGCGGTTATCCGATGAACAGACAAACAAGCTTGGGATCGGAAGGGTGTGGAGGGCGTGATGAAAATCGACATCTTCGAACTCTTTCTCACTCCAACATAAACGATCCTTCAAGGTAGGTATTTTTGTTTTGGTTTCTTCCCCATTACCCTTCTTGAGGACTCTTTGTAATTCAAGAAGGAATCATAGCCACTTGCTACCACTCTAACACGGATAGTACGAGACAAAAAAACATGGCCCGATCTCTCTGTAATTTATGGGATTATTGTTGTGTTCTACGTGATGAATGTGACGGTGCGACTGCTCCACCTGACAGAAGAGAACCGCGGCTTGTGCCATAACAGTGAAGGAAGGATGGCTAGCCGAACCGGCCACCGGCCAAGGCGCGGCCAGCGACTGCGCCGCACAGAGAAGAAGGATGGCCATCCGGCCAGCCATGGTGGACCGCCGCACCGCGGCGCCTGCACCGCCCCATGGACCTCACGCTGTCCTGCGGCCCCCGCGCTGCACCGCGGCCCACACGCCGTTCTGCAGCCCCCGTGCCACAATGCGGCTCCACGCCGTCCTGTAGCCCTGGCGCCGCAACGCAGCCCTCACACCTTCCCACAGCCCCGGCGCCGCACCGCGGCCCTCCCGCCACCCCGTGGCCCCCACACCACACCACAGACCATGCCCCGGCCCATGGCCCCCACACCACACTATAGCCCGCGCGCCTCCCGGCCGCCCTCATGCTATCCTGCGGCCCCCATGCCGCCCCTCTTTCACGGCCCTTGCACCGCACCATGGCCCGCACGCCGCCCTGCTGCCCCATGTCCCCCGCTCTACAACGCGGCCCCCACCCCACACCATGGTCCCCTCCCCGCATCATGGCCCTCGGCCCGCCCCACGACCCCGACCCCGCACCTCGACCCTCGCGCCGCCCCACGGCCCCCGCCCTGCAACGTGGTCCGCGCACCACCCTACAACCTCTACATTGACCCGTGGCCCCTGCGCTGCACTACGGCCCCTGCGCCGTCAGGCCGAGGCGGGTCAGTCTGACAGGGTCGGACCGGACCCAGACCAACTTCGACCCATTTACTCTCTTTTGGCCTTATCTTTGGAACTGAGTGTCCATTTGATAAACCATCTACAACAAATAAAACATTGGTGCGAGAAGGCCCCTTTGGTATATCCCACTAGATATTTTGGATAATGTTGGGGAATAATCGATTTCGATCGAGCATGAATCTACCCAGGCCCTTGGGACTAGAAGTCTAACAACTTACAGAACGGGCATCCATTTGACGCACCATCTATTGTGTTGAGACCCCTATGACATGGCGATACATTGGGATACTTATTCATGGGTTTTAGTGGTAGTTTTAGTATCGACCAGTGCCTTGAAAAGTGGACCCTCATGGAGGCAAGAGAGCTTAGTGCAGGAACCCTGTATCTGGTTGTGATGATGTACTAGGATTCTGTGTGGGTCTGATGACATAATGATGATGTACTAAGATCCCGTGTGGGTCTAATGATGTAATAATGATATACTAGGATCATGTTTGGGTATGAAGATGTACTGACGATGTACTGGGATCCTGTGTGGATCTGATGACGTACTAACAATGTACTAGGATCCTGTGTGGGTCTGACGACGTACTGACGATGTACCAGGATCCTGTGTGGGTCTGATGACATATTGACGATGTCATAGGATCCTATGTGGGTCTGAAAATGTACTGACGATGTACTAGGATCCCGTGTGGGTCTGACAGTGTACTGACGATGTAATAGAATCTTGTGTGGGTCTAACGACATACTGATGATGTACTAGGATCCTGTGCGGGTCTGACGATGTATTAGGATCCATTGTGGGTTTGACAAGGTACTAGGATCCTGTGTTGGTCTGATGATTTACTATGATTTTATGTGGGTTAGATAATTATTTAGGATAATTCGAGGGTAGGCCTCTTAACAGAGTAAGTTGAATTAGTAGTTACATCTAATCATCTCTACTATTGTACTTATATATACCTGGTATGTGATGAGTCTGTACCTGTGTAGTACTTTCCTTTGTGGCAATACATTTGTGGTATTTTTCTTTGTGGAATACTTATGTGTTACTTACCTTCGTGGTACTTATTTCTTTGTGGAATAGTTGAGATTGGGCTTTTGGGTTGGACTCTGTGTTTCCTCACGATTGAGATGGGCATACTTGATAACTTAGGTATATGTATGGGAATATACCTAAGTAGGATTGTCAGTTGATTTCATGATATGAGGTTTAGCCTTTGTGAATTTTGTGAGACCTTGAGGGTCTCAGGGTCTCTAATAAGTATCGTTATACTCACCCCTATACGGGCAATGGCCACACCTTGTTGTGTTTGGTGTAGATAACGGACAACAATGACTTGGGACGAGAGTACCAGGACTAGAGGTAGTTTAGGGTAGACCTTAGATGAGGCGTACTATAGAGATGAATTCTCGAGATATGTACATACCCTTCAGGTAGGGTCCTTGGAAGATGATCACATGATCAGTTTTAGTTTACTTGTACTTTTTAGTTTTTCTATACTTTATAGTTGTGCTTGTGTTATGGACACTTTTTACTTACTATCCTCACTCTGTTTACTATTCAGTTTTACCTTGTGTTCGTATCCAGCTGTGTGCTTGGTTGTGTGTGTATACAAGATATAAAGGCAATGTCTTCCCAGTTTTAGGGAATTACTCTTTTGGTGCTAGTCGCCAGCCCCTGGCCTATGGAAGACAGGTTTGGGGTAGTCTCGGCACGAGCCCCGGGGGACGAGTCATAACTTATACAAACTTAAACTCTTATGATTTAACACCCAACTATAATCTATGATATCTTATATTTTACATTATCCATGAAAGTGTTAAATTTTAAAGCTTTTTTTCTATATGAATTTAAACTATAGAGTAACTATACACAAACCTTCATGTAATGAGAATACGATGCCCTATTATTAGACATTGGGTGATCTAAAATCATCAAATATCATTTTAAATTAACATTAGTTTGTTGGTTCCTTTTTAATAGGCGTTACCCCATAAAGGTGGAAAGTGATGAAAAAAATATCTAATATTATAATGAATGATTTAGAAAACATGACTTAACTCAAGAAGAGAGTCCTAGAGGAGAAAATATGCTCCATTATGGAATATTCCACAATCACATCCTCTCAGGTTTAACATGTATACCCTAAGAAAACCAACTAAATGGGTTTATGAAAAAGGAAATTCTAGAAACCAAAAATAATATACCAACCATGAAATAAATTAGCTATATAATAGATTCATTGAACATGAATATTTGACAATTATGTTTCACTAGTAGGATATTTATTATAATAAAAATATAATACAAAAAAGTATTCCACTGGTGGATGCCTTGATTCTTAATATTCTTATAATTATGGGGATAACCAATTCACCATTAGTGTTCCAAGGACTCACAATCATCATGTTACTATATTTACCCATATGAAAATGCTACCTATAATTTAGTGTATATATTCCCACTATCCCCAAATCCATATATCTATCATTAGGTGGTGGATGAGATAGTGTAGGAATATGATCTAGAGGGTGTGATTCAAAATCATTTGATACCTAGTGGAATCTTTTTTGGAATGAATCCTTGAAGGTCTACACTATAACGAATGATAGTTTGGTAAGAAAACCAAAATCACTACTTCTATCAAGCTCAAGTGTTTTCTTATTGAGTGTGATAAATCCTTAATTCCATATCTAAAGGTGGTAAGTGAGGATTTCAAATATATCCATTTGGACACTAGAATGTTTCCAAAGAGGGATCTCTATCATTATGTCCCTCATCACTACTTCTTGGCCCTAGGTTCTCCAATGTATAGGAAGGAAAATTTTTCCTCAATCATCAAAAACAAAGAACCCATGAGGGGGTCCTTCTAGGGGAATCCTAACCCCACTATTTAGGTAGAATATTCCCCTAAAATCAGTATCACTACTCCAAGGTCTTATTACCAACCTGGATTGTGACCTATAGATAATTTACAAATAATTTGGGATGGAATCCTAGTGGCCTCATATACTTATTCATTAGTTTCAAGGGTCAAAACACATCTTTTTTTGGTTTAAATATGGAAATTATGAAGATACTCAACTATAGTAAATCATATACTAACACAAAATAATGTATGAAAAACCCCAAAAATTAGTTTTTGTTAAGAAACTTATTCTATTATAAAAAAGTGTTAAGGTAAAATCAATTATTCCATTACAACTTTTTCAGAGCAGATCCTATATCTTACAAGACTGATCAAACTAAAAGAAGAGTTACATATTATCCTAGATTATACTCACAAATAAACATATATAGGGGGAGGTATTGAACCTAAACTCCATGCACATATAGACCAAAAGAATTCGTATCTAAGATTGTATCACCTAGAACCCATCACTTTTTATGTAACATAGACAAGGTAAAAACACTCTAACATTAAGAGATAATCATGATGCCAAAATATCCCTCATCGATTATTCTATTGGTATCCAATGATAATTTAATGAAATGTGGAATCTATGATTTTTTCTGTTACTGAGTCACTTAGATAAAGAAAAATCCAAGGATGAATAGAAAACTATGACCCTACTTAATAAGGGTAACGAGGAATATACCTTATAGATTCATCAACTGGATAAAACATCCACTCAAGAAGAATAAAACTTATATGAAATGTGGTGATAAATGAAAAGATTGTTTATTACAGTTATATATCGACCTCTCACTACCGATCAATTTTCTATAGTTGAGTATTTTAAGGAGTGGAATATAAAAAACCTCTGTTATAACCTATGAATGAATAAAAACTACATTGCTGGCCTACATATATCATAAATAAAAATAAATAACACACCCAAATAATCAATGAACAATGTTGATAATTTTGAATTTATGAAATTACTCTATCTAGAGGTCTTGAATCCCATGGGTTGTATGAAGGCCTCAAATGGGCTTACATAGGTAGACTCAAGGTAATTTTCATATTGTCAAATGATTATCCCATCATCCCCATATTTTTGAATTTGGTAAGAATAAATCGACAACCTTCCCCCATTATACATCAATTAGACTTATCTGAATATCCAACCATGATTCAAATCTTTTAGAAACTATAATAGGAGGTGTGTAATATTATTATCTTTAGAGATTCCTTATATATGAGGTGATTTAATGATGATCGACCCACTCAATGTATTTTTATTGTCCCTATGGAGTATAAGGGAGGTTCTCAGAGATATAGATTAATTGAACATTGTATTCCTAAATATTTCAATGAAAAAATGAATAAAATAAAACTAGAAAAGGGAGAGACCTACCCAGAATATGACACCTCCTATAATGATTTAACCTCGTACAATATTTTTCTAACTAAGGGAACCTCAAGTTAAATGAGATATTTAGAAAAAAAATTATGATAAATTCTTAAAAATAAAATAGAGAATCAACCACATCTGTGACATAAAATCAATATAACCCTATTTATAGGGTTATGAAAATTTTATCCCAACCTCTATCCCCCACACCACTAGTCAAGTCAATTTGTGGATTCAGTTATGGTGGTACCTCTTCCAACCATATAAATTCTATAATGGATAGGGTGGGTACCCTAATTGATTGTCTAAAAATATTTTCTCCCTTCTAATCCATGATTGGTGAAGGAATAATATGATTCCCTTCAAAACATGTACCATGAATAATCCTATATTTAATCATGGGGGTATCTTAGAATGACAATTAAAAATGCGAAAAGGGTGAAAAACTATAAGTCTCTCTAGTAAATTTTTACAATATATTTGATGATGGTTATCTTTTAAATGGGTTCACGAATCCCAAATAAGATCCCTATTACATAAATGTGAATGATAAAGTGATACCCACAACCAATGCCATAAAACACATCATTATGAATGAGATTGATGACATGATGACACATGAGATAGGAAACAAAAATAACATGGATGAAAAATCATTTTAAAATGTCCCTCATAATAAATTGTTATAGGAATTAATACACACCGAAACACCATGATAGTATCAATCATTAAGATCCAATCATTATTTTATATTGTATATTGGTTGGTGAATTTTTATGATTAAAAAGAGAAAGGATGACGAAGCAACACAAGATTCCTACCACTAAAAAATATTGAAATTATTTTAAATAAGGAATAGCTTTAAATGAATATATAAGAGACCAAAATATTATGATAAAACTATACCAAACTCATCCAAAGAAATATAATCATCAGTGATAATATTGTATTTTAATCCCCATATTTACTAGACAACTTAACTCAATAGGAAGATACCAAATAAACAAAAATGGTAGAACCTAAATTCTAAATAATGATAGGAAAATATTAATATATTTTGGTGAATACTTCCCCAGTAGATCATCTAGATTTTACTCTCCTAAACTAATATAAAAATCTAGTTCATATGATTCATCTGAGGCATAAAATAACATAGATAGAAACAATAGTGGGAAAAAATGATTTATGACATTATTTCTAAATTGGATGACACATATCTTAGATGGATTAGATTGACCCCCTTTAAACTAAATTTTTAAAAACCTAACTTATTACAATTCAATAGAACATAAGACTCTATAAAAAAAATCAATCAATTTTCCCCTTACTGGGGCCGAATTATGAAGATCCATGAATAATAAGAGGAAGAAAAAATCACGTGATTTATAAAATGGTTGGAAGGATCCATATTTATATGGTGAAATGACCTATAAATTGGGTTCATTTTGAGTATGCAATGCCTTTATTGATATTTCATATACCAGTTCATCTTAATGTAGAAAAAAGATAAGCATATGTGGCCTCTCTATTTTTAAAAAGTTAGATAAAGAGAGATTCTCCAATTTCATTTGTTAATGGAAGTTATTTACATATTACTTGGAAATAAAACATCCAAGGAGAATCAATTGAAGATATATATGTATAAATTTTAATAAAATTAAGAAAAAAAGTAATTTTAGAAAAATTAAATTGGTTTTATCTAGTAGTTTTCTAGAACATTTGAATTCCTATAGGATATAATTCCTCAAACTAAGGAAAAAAATCAACAAGTTCAACATATAGAAAATGAGAGATATAGTGAAGTATAAATAGATTTTTTCACTCTAAAAAAGTATTAAAACCATCATTAACTAGTAATATAATTAGGTTTCAGGATTTAACACCACCTATAAATCAAAATAAATAGAAACAAGCATACCGAAATGTGAACTTGCAAGATGTGCATGAAGAATAACGAAGCCTTTATTTTGAATCGAATAAGCGTAAAGTGTATTAATTTAAAATTGAGAAAGTTATTGGGAACTTAATTCAAAATATTTTTTAGAATATAATCAAATTTATATAAATTATAAATAATAAAGAAATTGGTCTTGAAGACTATCCCAACTATTTCCCCTATCATCACTTATTGGTCTATATAATTCATGACTGATTTTTCTTCAAGGATCTTCTCTAAAAATGGTGTTTAAAGGATGAGTGGAATTTGAAAACCCCAAGACACACATGAATTATATTTATTATTCTATTTTAAAAGGTGGTAAATGGAAAAATGGTTTTAGAGGAAAATATATGAATGTTTGATGATTGGATTTCTTAATGGTTTATTACCTATATTTCCTTATTATGGAATGACTAATTAAACCAAATAAAACCCATATTCCTTATATTCTAACACCCTAGGAATTTAAAATATTTCTCTTTTAGAATAAATTTATTTATTCCCTATATGTATTTATATGAAACACTAATTTAATCTTATAATGTTTAGCTATCTCTATACGGAACACTGAGGTTAGCTTGCGTTACATGCAAGATCGAGTTTTTCAAAACAATAATATAATATTAAAAATATTATTATTTAATATAATAATATATAACCTAGATGTTAAATTGGAGATTATAAGAATAATAAAAAATGAAAATATAGAGTTTAATTAATTGGTTAAAAATTAATTATAAATTAACATAAGAACCAATTGAATATAAAGGGAATGTTTATAAAAAAACAATTTTTTTGGTCAAAAAACTATTTTATCCTAATATTTTAAATTAAATAAAATTACTGAGTAATATTTATGTAATATATACATATATATATATAAATATTATACTAAATAAAATAATTTGATATTCATCCAATAGATTTGATATGATTGAGATAAGAACAAACCCAATATTTCATATCAAAATAAATATTTTTCTTCAATCACCTTTTACACCTTCTAATGGAGAATCTATTTTAAATATTTTTTTTAAAATTTATAAATATTATATGTAAAAACAAGCTTTTTTTTGAAATAGAAACTTAAAAATTAGGTCTGATTGATTTTTTTTAATTTTTTTGTGAAGTTTCATTTTTAACGAGTAGTGATAAATAATGAATTTTAATTCAAAAATAGTCTTTTTAACTAATTTGTTTATATGGTTACATAATATTTTTAATTTTTTTAAATTTTAATAATATTATTTTTTATCAATTAATCCAATATTTTTCATTGGAATAAAATTCACTTTAAAATTGAATATCAAAACTTAGTAGACATTTAAACATGTTTACTCTAAAAACCCGCATTATTGTCCAATCTAGAGGATTAAATTTAAATTAATTTCCTTAAATTATGTAATAAAGATTTTGAAAATAGATTAAATATTTGGAATCATTATAATGTATAATTTTATATAAGTTAAAATTAGTTTTTTACCAAAAATATCCGTTAAAGTAAATAAAATTAATTACATTGATTAATGTAAAATTAAGCATAACAAGGGACTAAAACTTAATCCTAAAGGGGAAAATGACCTATAAAAATTTTCAAAACAAATTTTATGGAAAACGTTAGGCCAAAAAAACAATAAGGTTTGATAATTTTATATTTTTACACTTGGTGAACAATTAATACTTGTGGAACACACAATTATTTTATAAAATACCTAGTGTGTACATTCCCTCTACAATGAAGTGGTACTCAACCCTCCCACTTCCTCAAAATTCTCAAGAAACCTTGGATAAAAAAATATTACCAAATAGAACCCAATAATTCCTCCACTAAACTTAGAAGCCTCACCTTAGGCATAAATCTATATGAAGAATTGCTTTGGGGGAAACCAAAAAGAGTTACCCTAATAAGAGGTAACATTATTCCACATGATATTTTATTTTATTTTTATTGTAGACCCTTAAAATATTAATATTACAGGATTATATAATAAAATAATAATAATAAATATAATTATAGGTTTTTATTCAATGGTTTATTCCTACTCTTACCCAAACATCAATCAAATAGGTAACAAACTTACAATTTATGTGTACGACGAACTACCACCACGCAAAATGACATCATTCATTTTTTCGTTTAACACCACTCATGGTTGGGGATTATGATGAAAAATCTGTTAATATATGATATATATGACATTTATTATTTCTTAATTAGTTTATAACACATATCGTTATGCATTCTATTTTTTGTAAATAGGATAACATAGTTTGTGGAAGTGTGCACTACCTCCCCCTCAAAGCGATGTGATTCGTTCACACTATACATAAGAAATTTAAAGGATGGTTATAATTAAAAACATGTAACATAAATGAAATATATATTATATTAATTAAATTTTTTTATTTCTAGGAACATAATATAACATTAATTTTATTACATTTTTCACACACTAAAAAGTGATAACGTCGGTCGTATACATGTGGACTACCACCTCTCCGACATGTTATGATTACTTTTATATCATAAGAATTATATATATAAAAATATATGATTAAATAAAATGGTATATAATAAATAATGATAATTCTGGAATGATATAATGTTACATACCTTATTTTCATAACAATTATTGAAAAAATGGAATGTTACTTTTGCGTACGTATGACCTACCATCTTCATGATTGTAACATTGGTTCATTTTTCATACCCATATTTCATTATTGGTTTTAAAAGTATAATTGATGTATAAATATGATAATTATTTCGTGATTATTATTCTTTATATTTTTATATTATGACCCCTTTGCCTATTTTTGACCTATCAAATTTGTTTTAACAAATGAACCAAATTTAGTCAAAACACCCATATTAAACAAAATTATTCATGTTTTTTGTTTTAACGATTGTAATAAGTGAAATAAAAGTAATTATAAACATGAAAAAGTTTTTGAAGAATGTAAATAATTAACATAATTTTATTATTGAGGAATATAAATACATATATGATATGTTAAACTCTAGGAAAATGAATTCATATAAATTTACATTCCATTAAGACATATTTGTTATTATGCACCGATTTACTTTTATATGGTGTTTATACTGGTATTTTAAATTATATATCATGAATATATTTTATATCATGATATTCTAAGTTTTATTTAATATTATTCCTTCATTTAGATTATGATTAAAATGTTTGAAAGTGTTATGCGACACTTTGGAATATTTAATGATTATTTTCCTCAAGAATATAATAATGATATTTAAATGATATTTCCATTCATAAAAATCAACAAAATTTGTTGTTAATTATCCTCCAATTGGTAATTATTGATAAGAAATTGTTATTTATTCAATATAGATATTTTATGATAGTGATTATTTTTTATTAATTAAATGAATTATTCTACATTTGAGGAATGCTTTAGATTTCGTATGTGATGAGTGAGGCCCATTATAGACCCTAGATGCATCAGAGGGTTTCATAGGAAAATCTAGATATGGTTTTGGCCAATTTATTACCCATTTATTTGATTCTTGGCATGAATCCATAAAAATTTTAGATTCTTGGCATTAAGCATTGATAATATTAGATTCTTGTCATAAAGCCTTGATAGTATAAGATTCTTAACATGAAGCCTTGATGATATGTTTTAGATATACATAATTATACATTCCATGATTTGGTTTTCAGTTATTATTATTCTAAGTTATTATTCAATTAGTTATAATATCCACAGTTAATTTTCATTAGCATATTATTGACTATATAGAATTTCTCTCAGTTATATACATTTACATATTGATTATTCCTTATCTAGTTATTTTAATGTCACATGTTTTCAGTTATTTTAATCACCATATTGATTTATTCTCATTTATTCATTATTATTTCCACTTTGAATACCATTACTGATCATTTTAGCTCACACTTATTGTATTTTCTACCCCCAATCTATTAAGAGGAATTCTTTGAATAATATTTCATGGGGGATATTCATTTCATTTTATTATGTATTATGTTTTATTCTCCATTAACCAATGTAAAATGGGTACCATGTATGTAATATAGTTTTAAAAAACTGTAATACTAATCATTCCTTTTATATTTTGTTACTTGTAATCATTCTAATGTAATAAAATAATGCACTAGCTTTGTGATTTTGGGGTAGGGGCATTATAGTTGTTTTCAGAGAAACATTAGTAGCACACTTAAAAACTAGATTTAGAAAAAATAGATTAGAAAACATAACCCTATGATCGAATTTTTGGATAAGTTTAAAAGATCATCTTATAAGTTTGTTAAGAATGTGATTATGGGGGTTTTCTTAAAAATACAGCCATATATAGATACTACAAGAAGACATGGTTCTAGAACATATGAACCTAAGAGTAACAACTCCCACAAGGTTTGTTAGGCTAGACTTGACATAACCTTTTACATGATAAGAGGACACATTACACACCTCATATGACACTCCTATTAGATATTATTAGGATAATTCATTTATTCACTACAAATCATTATAATGTATTTAAATATATCCCCCAAAAAATAATGTTTATGATTATGAGATTAACTATGTATACATTTTTCAATTTATGTTAAGTGATACTCCATATTTAGAATTACAAAATGTTCATAAATTTTATGGGATAATCTATTATACTCCATTTTATAGAAATAGAACCTAGAAGGAAGAAGTTTATCAACACTCAGGGTCAATGTAATGGTTTCCCTGTTGAGAAATTAAATTTAGTTTGTATTAGAATTAAAGAAGATATGAACATATTGGGGAAGCATTATCAGGTTATTATAGGTAACTATTCCTAGATGGTGAAACCTAATACACAACAATAATCTCCTATACTGGATCACTTTATGTAATAGAGGCCCCAATACTTTAGTGGGGATATTGATACAATTAAAGATGATAAATGGATTAAGTATTTGGAGAAGATATTTGTGGCTTTAGAATGTGATGAAAATGAAAAGGTAACATTTGTAGTGTATTTTCTCAGAGATTATGCTAATTAATGGTGGTCATTGATCCAAAATACAAGGGAATAAGAGGAGATAAAACTAATGTAATGAAAATATTTTAAGTATAAATTCTTTGATAAATACTTCCATAGTGATAAAAAAATTGATATGAAGATAAGGTTCCTTAGTTTAAATCAAAAGGGGGATGGAAGTGTTGGGGAGTATGATTCTACCTTTACATGGCTATCAAGGTATGCTAATAATTTCATACACAGCATGAAAAGCAATATTGTCCATTTCTTTGAAGATCTTAAGCCATGTATCTGAAGGGAACCAATGTCTAAAACATTTTCCTTATATGATGAAATAGTTTTATGTTCTATTAAGACAGGCAAATAATTATCAAATTCTTATGGAATTGAAGGGAAGAAAGATAATAAGAGGATAATAGATAAAAATGTGGATAAATGGGAAAATGGAAAGAAGTATTTTTCAACATGTGATACTAGTGAAAAGATACACCTCATTAGATTCTTAAAAGGGACATGAGTTTGATTCAAGTGTGGAGAAAAACGTGTCCATGATTAAGATTTCAAGGGAAATAATTAATTTTCTAATGTTAAATACTTAAATTATATGAATACATGGTACTATGAAAATGAAATCCCCAATATCAATGAGAATTTATCCCAAAAGAATGTAAGGGATAATGGTCAAGCATATGTTATTGAAAAAACTGAAGAAAAATGATTAATGTACTTCTGCATTTGGATCTATGAAATATGTCATAGTATTATTTTTGTATTGATGTTATCATCATAGGATTTGTGATATATATAAGGATTTTACTAAAATACTTTTTTCAGAAAACATTTTTGATCATATGTTCAATGGTACCAAGAAAAGTGATTTGGTAGTAGGTTAAATTATTTAGAGAAGACATGTTTTAGGGGAAGATAAACCTTGATATGTTACTGATGTTGAGGCAATGATGTTTTGATAAAGAGATGATTTATATGGATAAAGGAAGTGGGTTATTACTAACTACAATGTAAGTTATTATGAAGTGTTGGATTATGATCTTTTGGAAAGGTTAACCATTTATAAAATAGTATATGTTTAACTTTGGATGTGGTTTGAGAGGATAATGTAATAAATCACCATATGATGAAACCCATTCAAAGAGATGAAGTACAAATAGTTCTAGGTGAAATCAAAGGATAAAATTATGTTTATAGAAACATATATTTACTTATATCTTTAGAGAGTGAATTAATATATCAATTCTAGGAAAATGGTATTCAAATAATCATGTTTTCATATTATCATTATTTTTTGATGATATAAATTATATTTATTCAAACCTATGGTTTATGGTTTTGTGGTCTTCAACATTTAGTTGAAAATGTTTTATTAAACCCTCCATTAGAACATGATTGTTAAAATTTTATTTTGTTTCCATGCTTCCATTTAATACCAATGTTCTCCAACTAGGGAATACAGTTACATGACCTATATACTTTCTTCTATCTCTTATCAAAAGTAATTGTTATTTAACCTATTTATGATGTGGGTTTTTCAACAATATTTTTTTTTCAAATATCATTCCCTTGAAATCCAATATTGAGTTTACTTTGTGAACACAAAATTTATTTAAGGTGGGGAGAATATAACACCCCAAGAATTTACAATATTTTCATTTTAGAATAAATTTATTTATTTTTCCAACATTTCATTATATGAAACACCAATTGATTCTTACAGAGTTTATTCTCTCTAAAGAACATTTAGGTTATGTAACACCCAAACCCTAGTTACCTAGAGTCAGTGCATTATTTTAATACATTTTCAGGATTACAAGGAATCAAGTCCCGAAGGACCGATCTGTTTAGCAGTCTTGGAAAATAGATTACATACATGAATGTTACATTAAACTTCATATCATAAAAAACAACATAAATAATCCTTCATGAATGCCATTATTTACTTGGCTTAACCCTGCATATCAATCAAAATACACTTCTTGGAATAATGGGGAAAATAAAACATAGAAAGGGGTGAGCTCAGATGCTCAGTAAGGATAACAATACAGCAAAAACTTTCATAAATAAGCATAAACAGTTAAGGAAATGTATAACTAAAACAAAAGCCTTTTAAACATGATCTTCAGCATAATATGGAAAAAATAAAATGAAGTAATTCCATTTACTTAATCACATGGAAATTATATTAGTTGAATAATCACATGAAATATCACTAACCACTTTCATAATGATGGAATGCATAATGATGAACGTTAATTTCTGTGTCAAGGCCTCGTTCCAAGACCTAAGGGATAACTGTAAACAGAACCCAACCTAGAGAGCCTCTGTAACCGAAATCCAACCCGGAGTACCTCTAATAACTGGACACCAGCCCGGAGTGCCTCTAATGACCAGACACCAACCCGGAGTGCCTCTAATAACCGGACACCAACCCGAAGTGCCTCTAATAACCTGACACCAACCTGGAGTGCCTCTAATAACCGGACACCAACCCCAAGTGCCTCTAATAACCAGACACCAACCCAGAGGGATTACTTTTACCGGTGTCCAACCCAGAACATACTTGTCCAACACATTCATCTTAATAAGAGGATAAAATATAACATAAACATTCAAATTAAAACTAGCATAAGAAATGCCAGAAAATTAATCTTAATCCATTAATGGCATAAAAATGACACAACCATAGTCAAACCTATCACAAAACCTTAAATAAAATATGGAAGATTTTTATCATAATAAAACAACTTCAAACAAGTGTAAAATTTATCAAAGGATGCTTACATAGATGAAATCAAAACTATTTGAGAGAAATATCTATTTTTTCATGATAACATTTAAAAGTCACACAATTTAGAAAATAATTCATTTAAAGAAATTTATGAATTAAATTTTCCCACACCACTTTGAAATTTTTTAATGAAATTAACATTTTAAAAACATTCATTTCCATATTAATAAATCTTTAAAAACCATTTTGAAGACATGGACATTAATGAGAAATATTTAAAAGAATAAATATTAAAAACATTTTAAATAATGTTTTAGTAAAAATTACATTAAAATAATCCCTTTGAAAACTCTTTCATATAACATGGAAATGGATAATAAATATGTCCCAGTAGATACTTAGGTAAAAACAACCTCGGAAAATAAAGAGATTGTGAAATTAACCGTTACCAATTTGGTAACTTACGAAAAATACACCCCATGAAAAAGGTATCATACAATGAATATGTAAATACAAATAAATTAAAGTTTATTACATAAACAATACAATTATGGGAAGTACATACACCACACAAAAGGTACCAGTGGCAATATGGCATGAATGTCACGGGAATAAGGAGTGAGATGAAAACCCCTTACCTTGCACTTTCCTTTAGTCGAGGGTACGTTTAGCCTCTTGTATGAAGAATATAGAATGTTATTAAATTATACCAGAACCATATTAATATTTATGATTTCATAAATAATTCATTTATGACTTTATAGTACCCATTTAACAATAATTTCCATGTTATATTAATATTTCGTGTAATAATCGCTTTCTTTATCATACTTGTTTTAACTTGTTACTATTGATTGTATCAAATAGATCATGATTTAAATAATTCCAGAATATAAAATATGATTTATTTATCATATATATTTAGAATATAAAAACTTGTAATATACGTATATATGAAATGGAAAACACCGCTTATGGAGACAGTAGTCCGTACGTAGGCATAAACGCTGTTTCTATTTTTACATAGTATTGAACAGAAGTAAGTGAATAAGATATATGTAAGTACATAAATACTTATATATGTATATAAATATATATATATATCTAGTAGAATTATTATGTCATATATTAAATACTTATTATTAATATATATTTTTATAATCGTCGATGAATGGTGAACTTGGAAATGAATCTCATCGTGTCGTGGAGACGGAAATCCGTACATACGCACGAGCGGAAATATCATTCTTTTGATATTAATATAATATATAATTGGATGGTATATAATATATACAGAATTATTATCATGTTATATTTATTATTTACATGAATTACACATCATTATTATACCCATCCAAATAATAATGTTATGAATAACAATTACACCACGACGTGGAGACAGTAATCCGTACGTACGCAAATATGGCGACATGTCATTCAAAGGATGGATAGAATAATGAATATGGTTATACCATATTTATAATAACATCATAGTATATAGATGATACTGGAGTTATTATTTTATAATGGGAATAACAAAGAAATAAGAAGTTGAATAAGAAAGGAACTTGAAAGAGGGTGGTGAAAACATTACCTCTTCTTCGAGTTCTTCCTTTTTATTTGATCAAAAGACTCCTTAGGTTGTCTTTATGATCAAAATAAGTCATCTATGTTGAAGTGAGGTAATGTTAGGGGATATTTGGGCAGGTTATGGCCGTACCAAAAGGCTTTCAAGGTGTGAAGAATTTGTTAGGAGTGATTTCCTTTTATAAGAGGACTGATGGGAACCTTAGAAAAAGATTGAAATATTATTTTATAATAAATTAATAATCGGTTTATAATGGATAAAAAGTTTATTACTCAATGTATAAGTTTTTATGGGTCTAAATGCTTTCAAAAAATATATTTTAGTTATGTTTGGGTCATTATATTAACCATATCTTTTATTTTTAACTCTTAGTTAATTAGTTTGACATTTACTATGTCACTTTGTATTTTTATATTATATAGTTAATAAACATACTATATACATCCAAGAGACACCCAAGTGGTAAATTTATTATACACCTATCATGATATAAGTCCTTTGGAAAAACCGTAGATTGATAGGAATATAATATCAATTAATTATATAATATTGTTTTTAAAAACTCATTTAGATCAATTTTGACACTATTCAATAATTGATTTTTTTTAAAGTCTTAAAAACATTATTAATTCAAACCAAAAATCATTTAATCAATACTATCAGGTCATATTAACCAATAAGATTCATGTATATCATCAAAACATTCATATTATATTTATTTTAACATTTATAATACCAACTATTTGATTCTTTCATTAATACTGAAAATACTGTATCGTTATTGTGTCATAAAGAAATTTAATTATTAAATCTATAAAAATTATAAATAAAATTCCATTCTGTAGGAAATATTTTTATCTTTATAATGAATATTTATAGTCGAACATCCAACATATATAACCCTATGTAAAAATTGTTTTCCTAAATGTTATATGCTTATGTCATTTTTGTATTTATTTTAACTTAGTTAATATAAAGTGTCCTTATCACGTAAAAGTGGCTCCATGGGGTCCCAAAATTGACCCAAATATACCCATGGTCAGAAATGTATCAACACATAAGGTTATGAAACGTTTTAGGGTAATTTATTATTATTATAATATTATTTTTTACCCTTTTTTACCAGATTTACCCTTTAACCATGGTAAATAAAATATTTACCAAAGTAATTATTCACAATGTCTAAAAATAAAAGTTACCTATTTACATAATTTGGAAATCCTGATTCCAAATATGGAATCCATTTTTCCAAATTCAAAACACAGAAGTGGCAGAAATTAATTTAAAATTAGTTCCCGTTGTTAAAACAAAAAGCGTGTTTTTAAGAGATAATAACTATCAAATGATTGACACTTGTTTATGTCCTGTTTAATTATGAAATTATGTCCAATGACCAAAATTGTATTTAATGGTAAAAATATATTCTAAATATACATGAAAACCACTAAAATTCATAATTTATCACTGTTAATTATTTCGATTAAAAAAGTTGTTTTTAATTAAAATTTAGTAATTTTCACTATTCATCAAAATATGAAAGTTATCAGAAAGGTACAAAAAATTCCCCCTAAGATAATTTCGATATTCCTAATCCAAAAATGATGTCAATTTTAGAAGATAAAATGTATAAAAGTTCAAAAAGTAGGTATTACAATTCATAATGGCTAGTTTGATTTTATGTGGTGTGTATTAGAACTCGAAGTTGCGTACAACACACGCTACTGTATTATTTAAAGAGAAGAATATCGTGGAAGTTTGGGGTGTTACATTCTCTCCTCCTTCAATAAATTTCATCCTCGCAATTTATGCTCGGTATTGGAAACATGGGGTTGACGTTTCAAAATATCTTAGTTGAAATCCCACATCAAAAAATGAATTAATGTGGCCTCTATTTAAAATAAAGAGTTGTAAGTATGAAGGTTACTGAAAATAACACATACTAGGGTTCCATGTAGGAAAATATGGATATGGAATAGAAATTTAACCATCAATATCTGATGGAGAGTGGTATAGATCATGGCTATGAAATGGACAACAATCACAAAGTCATATATTTGTGATGATCTAAGGTACCATCTAGGACAACATTTTTATTCTAAGTTATTTTTCTTAATGTTGAAGAATTTATTTTTGATATTGGATAAGATCATAATGAGATATACTTACTTCATTATTAGAGTTTTATCCATTAATAAATTTCTACCACAAAGACATCTTTCACTACAAAACATAATACAACTCAAAAATACTCTATTTATCCTAATCGTATATAGTTCCAAATATAATGAATGTATAATTCACATATCAGACCCATTAAAAAATGAAACTACATTATACAATCTAGGGACATCACATAGTCCAGTGGTAGGTGATAAATCCCAATCACACTATGGTTGTGGGTTCGATTCCCGCAGCTTTGTCCGACGCGACAGGTTGTCACACCGTCTGCTTGTTGTCCTTTTATAAAAATCCAAAAATAACCTTTCAAACTTAATCCATTCCAACCGTTAGAATTATCCAAAATACTACTATCCAAACTCATAGTCCAAAATTTATAAGGAAGTTAAACACAATGAAGATCCTTTTTCCATGTAATAACATGTGAACACCTTCACCATGTATTATTTTAAAACATGGTAACATCCTGAATTACCATAAAACCTTATTGATTACATTCATTATATCTTATTATTTATAGAATAATGGATATACTCCTTCTATAAAAAGGTTGTAAACTCCAAATATGAAAAATAATTAATCAGTTTCAAGTTATTCAAGAAGATCTAATATAATTTACCCAAATCAACCATATCTTAATCCAAAACGAGTACCTCAATATTAGAACCATATTAAGGTTTATCTTTCCTTCAACCATGTAATTTACAAAATTTTTGACTTGTTTTAGAGTCACTTATCATAGTACCATAAAATCTCAAATCCTTAATGAAATAGTACTACAGTACAATCCTTATTTATTTACAGTACATCATTGATACAACACTTCAATGAAATAATTTCAAAACAACATAAGATCACTAGTCATTCCTCTTCATCTGTGGTAGTATCATAACTTGATAATTATCCAATATCATCATTTGCGGCATAGTATGAGGACTGGGACATTGGTTCACGTAGTTTCCAAACACCTTGCAGATGAAGCATTGTACATTTGAATCCTTGTTATTACACTTGTAGTCACGTACATGGTGTCCTTTTTCTTCACACTTATAACATACTCTAATTCCCTTCATGAATTTTCCAAGGTCATTCTTTCCATAGTTATCACATATGGAAAAATACTTCTATAACATCTTCCCTTTATTTGTCCTTCTCTCTACCATCCTTTTCTTCCCTGGCTTCCCTTCAAAGCCACAAGACTCTGAGAATTCTTTACTTATCTTATCAACATATGATACTATTGTAATGCCTTGACCCCAGTTATCTAGAGTCAGTGCATTATTACATAACATTGTCATGATCACAAGAAAGATCAAGTCTCAAAGGACTGATTAGTTTAGTATCCTTGGAAACACTAGATATATTCATAAAGTCTTACATTACATCATAAAAATGAAAACTACAACAACATAGTCTCCATATTCCACACTCTTATACCCTCATACTATCCCTGCAGGTCATTAATAATTTAATTCTTCACATCCTGGGAAAAATAAAACATAGAAACGGGGTGATCTCAAATGCCTAGTATGGATAACAATATAGTTGAAACTTTCATAAATAAGAAAAAACATTTACGGCAATGTATAAGTAAAACAAAAGCCTTTTAAACTTGAACTTCAACATAGTATGGGAAAAATAAAATGAAATAATTACATTTACTTATTCACATGTATATTATACTAATCTAATAATCACATGCAATATCAATAACCACTTTTCTAATGATGGAATTCATAATTCCAGACTATCATAACCACATAGCCAAGGCCTCGTTCCATGACTACAAATAAGATTTTTCCAAGGCCTTATTCCAAGATACTATTTTGTCTCATGAGACCTACCGATTCATCGAGGAGCTATAGAGGGCTCCACCCATCGCATATTAAGTCCAATGCATTCCTCATATGAACAGGTTTAAACATAACATAAACATTCGTATTAAACCTAGCATAAAAAATGTAAATACTTCATCCATAAACCATGAATGGTATAAAAATAACACATCCACAGTCAAAAATATCACAAAACCTTCAATACAATATAGAAGTTTTGTATCATAACAAATCAACTTCAAATAAGTGTAAAATCCATCAAAGGATGTTGACATAGATGAAATCAAAATTCTTTTTAGAGTAACATCTTTTTTTATTTTTGAAATCATTTAAGAGTCATATATTTATAAAATATAACATTTTCTTTGAAAATATATTTATAAGATTGTAAGGGAAGCTTAGAAGATTTTATACCAGTGGGAATTAGCCGCACCCACTGTATAAGTTAAAAAAACACTCTTACCTTAATTATGTCGAAAAGGTTAAAAAGCACCTTGTTTGGAAAACGACAGAAAGATTCCTTTATAAACCTCTTATAAAAAGTCAAACAAGGGTATAAATGAAATTAAAACATATTCTAGTAAATATTAAAAATGTTTTGAAATGCAATTTTACGAAACATGGATGTGGATGATAAAGAAGTCCCAATAGATTATTACGTATAAACAACCTCGGATAATGAAGCGATTGCGAAATAAACCTTTACCTTGTAATTTTCCTTTGTTGGGGGTAGGTTAACCTCCTTTATAATGGTGAAATAATTGTTATTAAATTATTCAAGGATCATATACATTAATATGATATCATATATGATCTTTTAACATTGATTTGTTAATAATATCTTCGTATTATTGTTGTTTCGGGTGTTAACTTACTCGTTTTCTTTTAAATGTTTTGTTATGTAAGTCATTTTTGTCATGGATAGGTTGTATATTAATCATATCCAGAATTATATCAAGTCCTTAGATACTATTATTTATCATAAAATGAGAATTATACTTGAATGGATACGATGGAGAATGAATCTCATCAAGTTCGTGGAGACGGTAATCCGTACGTACGCACGAGCGACAATATCATTCTTTTGATATTAAAATAATATATAATTGGATTTTATATCATATATACAGAATAATTATCATGTTATATTTATTATTTACATGAATGACACATCATTATTATACCCATCCAAATAATAATTTATTGAATAACAATTACCCAACAACATGGAGACGATAAGTCGTACGTATGCACATATGGTGACATGTTATTCAATGGATGGATAGAATACTGAAATATGGTTGTAAAATGTTTATAATAACATAAAATTATATATTATATAGTGGATTTATTATTTTATAATGGTAATAACAAAGAAAGAATAAGTGGAAGATGCAAGGAACTTGAAAAAGGGTGGTGAAATCATTACCTCTTGTTCGGTTTCTTCCTTTTGATTTGTTCAAAAGGGCTTCTTAAGTTGGCTTTATGACTAAAGTAAGGACTATAGGATTAAGTGAGGGAAGTTGAGAGAGTATTTTTCTAGAGGTTGGCCTAACCAAAAGGCTTTGAAGGTGTGAGTTAATGAGAAGGGAGAGTGCCCTTTCATAAGAGGGGTGAGGGGCACCTTTGGAAAAGCTGAAAATATTATTTTATAATAAATTCATATTTGGTTTCTAATTGATCCAAAGTATATAATTTAAAGTTTAAGGTGGGGATGGGTCTAAAACCACTCAACCAATAGAATTTAGACAGGTTTGGGTTACTACATTAACCTTATCTTTAAGTATTAACTCTTAGTTATTTAGTTTCACTTTTACAATGTCTCTTTGTATTTTTATATTATATGGTTAATAAACTTACAATATACATCCAAGAGACCCTCAAGTGGTCCATTAATGATAAAAATATAATTATATAAGTCTCTTGGACGAACCTTATATTTTTAGTAATTTAATATCAATTAAAAATATAATATTTGTTTTAAAAACACTTTTATGTCAATTTGGACACTATTCAATAATTGATTTTTGTAAAACTAATAACAGAATGATTACTTCGAAAACAGTAAATTAAATCAATTCTAACATGTCATGTTAACCTATAAAATTATTTTATTTTATAAAAAGTCTACAATTATTTTTATTTGGGTATTTATAATATCAATTATTTAAATTTTTCACTATTATGGTGATTATAGCATCATCATTGTGTCATAAATAAATTAAATTATTTAATGTCTAAAAATTATAAATAAAACATAATTATGTAGAAAATATTTTTATCTTTCTAATGAATATTTATAGTCGAATATCTTACATATATAACTCTATGTAAAAATTGTTTTTCTAAAAGATATATGCTTATGTCATTTTTGTATTTATTTTAACTTAATTAATATAAAGTGTCATTATCACTTACAAGTGGCTCTGTGGGGTCCAAAAATATACCCAAATATGCCCATGGTCAGACATGTATCAACCAATAAGGTTATAACATGCTTTAGGGTAAATTTTTATTATTATAATATTATTTTTTTAACCCTTATTTACCGGATTTATCCTTTAACCACGGTAAATAAAAATATTTACCGAAGAAATTATTCAAATTTTCTTAAAATAAAAGTTACATATTTACAAAATTTTAACGTCCTGAATAAAAAAATGGAATCCATTTTACCAAATTCAAAACACATAAGTGGCAGAAATTAATTTAAAATTAATTCCCGTTGTTAAAACAAAAAGCGTGTTTTTAAGAGATAAAAACTATCAAAAGATTGACACTTGTTTATATCCATTTTAATTGTAAAATTATGTACAATGACAAAAATTGTATTTAATGGTAAAAATATATTCTAAATATACTTTAAAACCACTAAAATTTATAATTTATCAATATAAATTATTTCGATTAAAAAAGTTGTTTTTAATTAAAATTTACTAAGTTTCACTATTCATCCAAATATAAATGTTATATGAAAAGTTCCAAATTTCAACCTAGGATAAATTCGATATTCCAAATCCAAAAATGAAGCCCATTTTCAGAGATAAAATTTATAAAACTTCCAAAAGTTGGTATTACTATTCATAACGACTAGTTTGATTGGTTGTGGTGTGTTAGAACTCGATGTTGTGTACCACACACGCTATCACATTATTCAAAGAGAAGCGTACCGTAGAAGCATGGGGTGTTACATTCTCCCCTCCATAAAATAATTTCGTCCTCGAAATTTCTATAATACTACTTCATGAAAAGACTTAGGTGGTTCTTCATCATAAGTTCCTCGGGTTCCCACGTTGTCTCTTCCATCTTATTGTTTCTCCACAAAACTTTTACCCGACGCATCGTCCGGTTTCTCAGTACTTGTTCTCTTGTATCAAGAATCCCGACGGGCTCTTCACAATAAGACAGATCAGGTTCCAGTTCTAATTCCTCATAGGTGAGTACATGCATTGGGTCAGGCATGTATTTCCTCAATAGAGATATGTGGAACACATCATGAGCTTTGGAGAGACTTCGTGGCATTGCCAATCGGTAAGCTACAACCCCAATTCGTTCCAGAATTTCGAATGGTCCGATGTACCTTGGATTCAATTTACCTTTCTTACCAAAATGTATAACTCCCTTCCATGGAGATACCTTCAAGAAAACGTGATCACCGAATTGAAATTCCAAATCCTTCCTTCGATTATCGGCATAGCTCTTCTGCCTACTTTGAGCTGCTTTGATGTGATTTTGGATTACCTTCACTTTTTCCATCATTTCCTCCACCAGTTCTGGACCTACATATTTTCTTTCACCAATGTCATCCCAACAGGTTGTTGTGCGACATCTCTTTCCATATAACTCTTCATATGGTGCCATTTGAATACTCAAATGGAAGCTATTGTTATAGGAAAATTCTACCAGAGGTAAATATTGATCCCACATACCCTGAAAGTCATGTGAGCAGGATCTCAACATGTCTTCTAAGGTTTGAATAGTTCATTCTGATTGTCTATATATTTGAGGGTGGTAAGAAGTGCTTAAATGAAGTTCAGTATCCAAGGCTTTCTGAAGACTTTTCCAGAATCTTGAAGTAAAACGGGGATCACGATCAGAAAAAATCAATAGGGGTTCTCCATGAAGTCTCACAACTTCATCAATATACAGTTTTCTAGACGTTCTAGTGGTAGATCTTCTCTTATATCAAGAAAATGTGCTGACTTGGTAAGACGATCAACAATGACCCATATTGCATCATTCCTTCTAGGATTCTTTGGTAGCCCCATGACAAAGTCCATCGTAATATTGTCCCATTTCCACTCCGGTATGGGAAGAGGTTGCATGACTCCTCCAGGCTATTGCCTTTCAGCTTTCACTTGTTGACAAACCATACATCTTGACAAAAAATCAGCAATCTCCCTCTTCATGTTGTCCCACCAAAAATGTTCCTTCAAATCTCTATACATTTTGGTGCTCCTAGGGTGTATAAAGAATTGGAACTATGAGCATCATCCAGCAATTCCCTTTTTAGATCAGGTATATCGGGAACACAAAGTCTCTTCCCGAATTTCAAAATTCCTTCTTCATACACAAAGTCTCTAAATCTCCCATCATTCATAGATTTAATCTTATTTTGAAATTCTTCATCATCGGTCTGAGAACTCTTAATCCTTTCTAGTAAAGATGGTTTGGCATCCATTTGAAAAATCATTGATGTTTCACCTTACCTGGTTATTCCCATGTCCATCTTTACTAGATCCATGAAAATTGAATCCCTTTCAATTCTCATATTGTTCAAAACTCCATGATCTTTTTTTCTCAAACCATCTTCTACCCTTTTTGCTTTCCTCGGGTGGTAGTGTATCGTACAATAATAATCCTTGAGTAATTCAAGCCATCTTTTTTGCCTCATGTTGAGTTCTTTTTTTGAGAAAATATACTTCAAACCCTTGTGATCAGTATAAATCTCACATTTTTCACCACAGAGGTAGTGCCTCCATATTTTCAAAGAAAAGATCATAACTGCTAACTCGAGATCATGAGTAGGATAGTTTTGTCCATGAATTTTCAACTGTTGTGATACATATGCAATAACCCTATCATTCTGCATAAGGACAAAACCAAGTCCTTTCTTCGATGCATCACTACAAATAACGAACCCATCATTCCCAGATGGTAGAGTCAATATAGGAGCATTGAATAATATTCTCTTCATTTCTTTGAAACATTCTTCACACTATTTTTTCCAAACAAATTTAACCCCTTTACGTGTGAGCATTGTTAATGGGTTAGACAACTGGGCAAAATTCTGGACGAAACGTCGATAATAACCTGCCAAACCAATAAAACTTCGTACCTCAGTTATAGTCGTAGGTGCTGGACATTATTGGATTCCCTTGGTCTTAGAAGGATCAATAGAGATTCCATATTTAGAGACAATATATCCAAGAAAAGAAATCTCTTAATGCCAGAATTCACACTTGCTAAACTTCCCATATAATTCATGTCTTCTCAGATTCTTCAGGATAATGCGCAAGTGATTTTCATGATCGTCGTAGATTTTGGAGTATAACAAGATATCATCAATAAATACCACCACAAATTCATCAAGATATTCCTTGAAAACTCTATTCATCAGATCCATGAATACAGAGGGTGCATTAGTCAATCCAAAAGGCATTACAATAAACTCGTAATGCCCATACCTGGTTCGAAATGCTGTCTTCGGAATGTCTTCCTTCTTCACACCCAACTAATGGTATCCAGTTCAAAGGTCAATCTTTGAAAAGTATTGAGTTCCATGCAGTTGGTCAAATAAATCATCAATGCGAGGTAGGGGAAACTTGTTCTTTATTGTTATAGCATTGATCTCCATGTAGTCGATAAATAACCTCATAGATCCATATTTCTTTTTAACAAAAATAACTAGGACTCCCCATGGAGAAACACTAGGGAGAATAAATCCCTTATTACTCAATTCCTCTAGTTTTTTCTTTAGTTCGACTAATTCCACAGTGGCCATTCTATAAGGGGTCTTCGATATAGGCCTTGATCCAGGAATTAAATCAATAGAAAACTCAACTTCTCGTTCTGGAGGATGTCGAGGTAAATCTTCCGGAAATACATATACATATTATTTCACAACAGGTAAATTCTCTATTTGAACATTCCTTTCCTCACCCACAGTCATTTCATTCTCTTTCTCCCCAATAATTGAATTTAGTTGAGCTACTGGGGGTGGATCTAGATAAGAATTAGGTGGTGACGATTCTGCTCTAAAGATAAGTTGTTCCTTATCATCATCATCAAAAATCGCAACCTCCTTCTTCTTAAAATAAATATTCGCATCATAGTCCGAAAGAAAATCCATACCGAGGATTATATCAAACTCAATCATAGGTATGATGATGAGATCAGCAGATAAAGAACATTTTTATGCTCTAATGGGGACTGATCCACAAAACATTGTTGCAATGATACTTCCCTTAGGAGTTTTAACTGATAACTCCCTTGTTAAATCAAATTGGAAATATCTAATTTTCTTAGTAAACTGGGAAGATATGAAACAATGCGATGATCCAGAATCAAATAATTCATTTTCTAAACATGAGGAAACCATTAAATTACCTGCCACTACGTCTTTCGGAGCTTCTACCTCAGCAGTAGTGATAGCATAAGCTTGGCCTTGATCCCTTGGCCTTTTTTGAGGTAAGTTCCCTTGACTCTTAGGACATTAATTTGCATAATTTCCCATCTCCCTGCAATTGTAGCACTGAACATTGGTAGCTTCCTTCTTCCCTTTGCAATCGTGAGCTTGGTGGCCTTTTTCACTACACTTGTAATAGACACCCATTCCCTTTAAGCAAGTAATGGGGTGTTTCTTCCCACATTTACCATAGGATGGATATTAAACCTTTCCCTTCTTCCCATTATTTCCATTCCCATATTGATCAGCAGATCTCTTCTTCTCTTGCTTTGCTTTAAAGTCACAAGACTTAGAGAATTCTTTTTCAGTCTTGATAGCACATGAGACAATGTCTTCGTACGATGAAAAAGATTGTGAGACAAATGCTCGACAGAGAAATGGTTTTAACCCATCAAAGAAACGATCAATCTTACTTCTTGGGTTACGTATATAATCCCCAGCATACCTTGCTAACCTTGTAAAGTTAGCCTCATACTTTTCGACATTCTCATCCTCCTTTTGTCTCAGAATCAGAAATTGCATTTCCGTATCTGCTCGATGGTCACGGGGAAAGTATTTTTCTAAAAACAGATATATGAACTCCCTCCATTCCATATTTGATACTTCATCATCTTCCTTCATGTTTTGAATCAATGACCACCATTGATCGTCATCTCCAGTGAGGCGGTATACTGCCATGATAACATTTTCCCTTTCACTACTCCCCAAAGCCTGAAATATTTTCTCTAGGGAATTTATCCATTGCTCAGCTACTAAGGGATTTGTACTCCCATTTAACATTGGTGGTTATTTCCTCATGAATCTATCTAACATTGATCCTCCACGCTGCGGATCAGGGTGCTCCATATAGGTAAGGTTATTATTCATAACCTGAGTGAGTTGTCCTAGTATGGTGATTAAGTGATCGGCACCGGTTGCATCACGAGCTCCACTATAATTATCTTGAGCAGGAGGGAAATCCCTACATGGAGTGCGTGCATTGATACAGTGTCGATTTCTTCCACTAGGCGCCATTTCAAAACAATGGAATAAACTAGATCAGTTTATAAATCAAAATACATAATCCCATACTTATAAAACACTTAACATAAATTGAACTATTTATGGATATAATCCATAATCATAAAAAATGTTTTCTTCGAGAAAGTATATACTCATAAACCCTTCATTATTATTTGTAAAAAAATAAGAGTTATCCTAAGCATATCTTCCGGGAGTGTCGTAACCAAGAGTGCAGCAAGGCCCGTTGTCGTGCATGAGTTCCCGTTCGAGTCTAGATCAAAGCGGTGTTTTCAGGTTTTACCCCTAGATACATCTGTGCCAGAGCCGCCTCTACCTGCTCTTATCCAGATAGAGATGTACTGCTCAGAAAAGTCACAAAATCTCTACAATACCAAAATTCTAGGAAGTTCTTCTATTCTAATCCTCAAAGTCCATCTTTGGTATACGTGCTCTAATCAGAGTTTATCTAAATCTAGCTTCTAAGGTTTGTACTAAACTTCCTCTGATACAAACTGTAATGCTCCGACCCCAATTAACTAGAGTCAGTGCATTATTACATAACATTGGCATGATCACAAGAAAGATCAAGTCTCGAAAGACCAATTAGTTTAGTAGCCTTGGAAACACTAGATATATATTCATAATGTTTTAAATTACATCATAAAAATGAAAACTAAAACAACATAGTCTACATATTCACACTCTTATCCCCTCATACTATCCCTGTAGGTCATTCATAATTTACTTATTCATATCCTAGGAAAAATAAAACATAGAAAATGGGTGAGCTCAAATGCCCAGTAAGGATAACAATATAGCAGAAACTTTCATAAATAAGAATAAACATTTAAGGCAATGTATAACTAAAACAAAATCCTTTTAAACTTGAAATTCATCATATTATGGAATAAATAAAATGAAATAATTACATTTACTTATTCACATGGATATTCTACTAATCTAATAATCACATGAAATATCAATAACCACTTTCATAATGATGGAATGCATAATGCCAGACTATCATAACCACATTGCCAATGCCTCGTACCAAGACAACAAATAAGATTTTTCCAAGGCCTTATGCCAAGACACTAGTTTGTCTCATGAGACCTACCGATGCATCGAGGAGCTACAGCGGGCTCCACCCGTCACATATTAAGTCCAATGCATTCCTCATATGGACAGGTTTAAACATAACATAAACATTCGTATTAAAACTAGAATACAAAATGTAAATACTTCATCCATAAACCATGAATGGTATAAAAATAATACATCCACAGTCAAACATATCACAAAAACCTTCAATACAATATAGAAGTTTTTTATCATAATAAATCAACTTCAAATAAGCGTAAAATCTATCAAAGGATGTTGACATATATGAAATCAAAATTCTTTTTAGAGTAATATCTCTTTTTATTTTGAAATCATTTAAGAGTAATATATTAATAAAATATATAATTTTCTTTGAAAATATTCTTATAAGATTGTAAGGGAAGATTCTAATATTTTATAATGATGGAAATTAGCCGCACCCACCGTAGAAGTTAAAAAAACATTCTCACCTTAATTCCATCGAAAAGGTTAAAAAGAACCTTGTTTGGAAAAAGACGGAAAGATTAATTTATAAACCTCTTATAAAAAGTCAAAAAAGGGTATAAATGACTTTAACCCATATTCTAGTAAATATAAATTTTTTTTTGAAATACATTTTTAAGAAACATGGATGTGGATGATAAAGAAGTCCCAGTATATTATTACATATAAACAACCTTGGATAATGAAGAGATTGCAAAATAAACCCTTATGTTGTACTTTTCCTTGGTTGGGGGTATTTTAACCTCCTGTATAATGGTGAAATAATTGATATTAAATTATACAAGAATCATATACAATAATATTATATCATATATGATCTTTTAAAATTGATTTGTTAATAATATATTAGTATTATCGTTGTTTCGGGTTATTTTATATGTTTTGTTACATAAGTTGTGTTTTCGATTGATATGTTGTATCTTAATCATATACATAATTATATCAAGTCCGTAGACACTATTATTAATCATCAAATGATAATTAGACTTGAATGGTTACGATGGAGAATGAATCTCATCGCGTTCGTGGAGATGGTAGTCCGTACGCACGCACAAGTGACAATATCATTCTTTTTATATTAAAATAATATATAATTGGATGTTATATAATATATAAAGAATCATTATAATGTTATATTTATTATTTACATGAATTACACATCATTATTATACCCATCAAAATAATAATTTATTTAATAACAATTACACCACGACGTGGAGACGGTAAGACGTACGTACACACGTATGGTGACATGTTATTCAAAGGATGGATAGAATACTAAAATATGGTTGTAAAATGTTTATAATAACATCAATGTATATATAATATACTGGAGTTATTATTTTATAATGGTAATAACAAAGAAAGAAGAAGTGGAAGAAAAAGGAACTTGAAAAAGGGAGGTGAAATCATTAACTCTTCTTCGGGTTCTTCCTTTTGATTTGATCAAAAGGGCTCTGTAAGTTGGATTTATGACTAAAGGAAGGCTTCTAGGATTAAGTGTGGGACGTTTAGAGAGTATTTTGCAAGAGGTTGTCTGAACCAAAAAGCATTGAAGGTGTGAGTTAATGAGAAGGGAGAGTGCCCTTTTATAAGAGGGGTGAGGGGCACCTTTGGAAAATCTATAAATATTATTTTATAATAAATTTATATTAGGTTTCTAATGGCTCCAAAGTATATTATTTAAAGGTTAAGGTGTGTATGGGTCTAAAAACACTCAACCAATAGAATTTAGACTGGTTTGGGATACTATATTATCCTTATCATTAAGTATTAACTCTTAGTTAATTAGTTTCGCTTTTACAATGTCTCTTTGTATTTTTATATTATACGGTTAATAAACATACTATATACATACAAGAGACCCCCCAAGTGGTCCATTAATGATACACCTATCATGATATAAGTCTCTTGGATGACCCTCATATTTTTAGGAATTTAATATCAATTGATAATATAATACTTATTTTCAAAACTCTTTTATTTCAATTTTGACACTATTCAATAATTTTTTTGTAAAATTCATAATAGAATGATTACTTTAAAAAAGTTAATTAAATCAATCCTAACATGTCATATTAACCTATAAAATTAGTGAAATTTATAAAAAGTCTGAAATTATATTTATTTGGGTATTTATAATATCAATTATTTTAATTTTTCACTATTATGGTAATTACAACATCATCATTGTGTTATAAATAAATTAAATTATTTAATGTATAAAAATTATATATAAAATATCATTATATAGGAAATATTTTTATATTTCTAATGAATATTTATATTCTAAAATCCAACATATATAACCCCGTGTAAAAATTTTATTTTAAAATATATATGCTTATGTCATTTTTGTATTTATTTTAACTTAATTAATATAAAGTGTCATTATCACTTAGAAGTGGCTTTGTGGGGTCCAAAAATCAACCCAAATATTACCATGGTCGGAAATGTATCAACCAATATGGTTAGGACATGTTTTAGGGTAATTTTGTATTATTATAAAATTATTTTTTTAACCCTTATTTATCAGATTTACCCTTCAACCATGGTAAATAAAATATTTACTGAAGTAATTATTCTAAATGTCTAAAAATAAAAGTTACCTATTTACACAATTTTAACATCCTTATTCCAAATATGGAATCCGTTTTTACAAATTCATAACACATAAGTGGAAGAAATTAATTTAAAATTAATTCCCGTTGTTAAAACAAAAAGCGTGTTTTTAAGATGTAAAAACTATCAAAAGATTGACACTTGTTTATGTCTATTTTAATTGTAAAATTATGTAAAATGACCAAAATTTTATTAAATGGTAAAAATATATTCTAAATATACTTTTAAACCACTCAAATTCATAATTTACCAATATAAATTATTTAGATTAAAAAGGTTGTTTTTAATTAAAATTTAGTAATTTTCACTATTCATCAAAATATAAATGTTATCCGAAAAGTTCCAAAATTTCACCCTAGGATAAATTCAATATTCCGAATCCATAAATGAATTACATTTTGAGAGATAAAATTTATAAAATTTCAAAAATTAGGCATTACTATTCATAACGGCTAGTTTGATTGGTTGTGGTGTGTTAGAACTCGATGTTGCGTACAACACACGCTATCACATTATTCAAAGAGAAGCATACAATAGAAGCTTGGGGTGTTAAAACTATTTCTTCATATGATGATAATACGTGTGAGACTATTTCCCTTCTAAATTATGGCTTAGGACTATGAAAGATATGATCCTTCTTACTCTTTGGATCATGTGTGTTGCTGGATTTCTCATTCCTTCTACTGGGTTCCATTTCTAAACAATGGCATACACTATATTATTTTATGAATATCAATACATAATCCTGACCTTGTAAAACACTTAACGTAAATTAAACAGTTTATGGATATAATCCATAATCATAAAAATGTTTTCTTTGCGTAAGTATATACTAATAATCCCTTTATAATGGTTTGTAAAGAAAATGAGAATTATGCTAAGCATATACCCCGGGAGTTCCATAACCAAAAGTGCAGCAAGGCCCATTTTCGTGCATCAGTTCCCATTCGAGTCTAGCTCAATGTGGTGTTTTTGGGTTTTACCCCTAGGTACATCTGTGCCAGAGCCGCCTCTACCTGCTCGTATCCAGACAGAGATGTACTTTCTTGGAAAACTCATAAAATCTCTACATTACCCAAATTCTAGGAAGTTATTCTATACTAATCCAAAAAGTATTTCTTAGGGTAATGTGCTCTAATCAGAGTTTATCTAAATCTAGTTTCTATGTTTGTTGCTATACCTCCATCTGATAACAACTGTAACACCCCGCCCCCAGTTACCCAGAGTCGGTGCATATTTTTATAGACTGACATGATTACAAGGAATCATGTCCCAAAGGACCGATTGGTTTAGAAGTCTTGGAAAATAGATTACATACCGGAATGTTACATTACACTTCATAGCATACAAAACAACATAAATAATCCTTCAAGAACACCATTATTTCCTTGGCTTAACCCTGCATATCAATCATAATACACTTCTTGGAATCTTGGGAAAAATAAAACATAGAAAGGGGTGAGCTCATATGCTCATTAAGGATAACAATACAACAGAAACTTTCATTAAGAAGCATAAACTTTTAAGAAAATGTATAACTCAAACAAAAGCCTTTTAAACTTGAACATCAGCTTAATATGGAAAAAATAAAATGAAGTAATTCCATTTACATATTCACATGGATATTCTACTAGTTGAATAATCACATGCAATATCACTAACCACTTTTATACTGATGGAATGCATAATGCCAAACATTAATTTCTGTGTCAAAGCCTCGTGCCAAGACCTAAGGGATAAATGTAACCAGAACCCAACCTGGAGAGCCTCTGTAACCGGACTCCAACCCAGAGTGCCTCTAATAACCAGACACCAACCCAGAGGGCCTCTAATAACTGGACACCAACCCGGAGTTCCTCTAATAACCGGACACCAACCCGGAGTGCCTCTAATAACTGGACACCAACCCGGAGTGCCTCTAATAACCAGACAGTAACCCGAAGTTCCTCTAATAACTTGACACCAACCTAGAGGGCTTACATTTACCGATCCCCAACCCAAAACATACTTGTCCAACACATTCATCTTAATAAGAAGATGAAATATAACATAAACATTCGTACTAAAAATATCATACGAAATTCCAAAACATTAATCATAAACCATTAATGGCACAAAAATGACTAATCCATAGTCAAACATATCACAAAACATAAAATACAATATGGGAGATTTGTATCATAATAAATAAACTTCAAATGAGTGTAAAATTTATCAAAGGATGTTTACATAGATGAAATCAAAACTATTTGAGAGAAATATCTATTTTTTCATGAAAACATTTAGAAGTCACACAATTTGGAAAAGAATTAATTTAAATACATTTGTTAATAAAATTGTCCCATACCACTTTGAGACTTTTTAATGAAATTAACATTTTAAAAACATTCATTTCTATATAAATAAATCCTTAAAAACCATTTTGAAGACATAGACATTAATGATAAAGATTTTGAAGAATAAATATTAAAAAAAATTTAAATGATGATTTAGTAAAAAGTCCGTTAAAAGAATCCCTTTGAAAACTCTTTTATATAACATGGACATGGATAATAAATATGTCCCTGTAGATACTTACGTAAAAACAACCTCGGATAATAAAGAGATTATGAAATTAACCGTTACCAATTTAGTAACTTAAGAATCATACACCCCATGAAAGAGGTATCATAAAATGAATATGTAAATACACATAAATTAAAGTTTTTTACATAAATAATACAATTATGGGCAGTAAATACAACACACAAAAGGTAATAGTGGCAATATGGCATGAATCTCATGGGAATAAGGAGTGAGATGAAAACCCCTTACCTTGCACTTGCCTTTAGTCGAGGGTACGTTTAGCCTCCTTTATAGAGACTATAGTATGTTATTAAATTATACCATTACCATATTAATATTTATGATATCATACATTATTCATTTATGACTTTATACTACCCATTTAATAATAATTTCCATGTTATATTAATATTTCGGGTAATAATCGCTTTCTTTATCGTACTTGTTTTAACCTGTTACACTTGATTATATCACATAGATCATGATTTAAATAATTATAGAATATAAAACATGATTTATTTATCATATATATTTCTAATATAAAAATTTATAATAGATTTATATATGAAATGGAAAACACGGCTTATGGAGACGGTAGTCCGTACGTATGCATAAACGCTGTTTCCGTTTTTACATAGTATTGAACGGAAGTAAGTGAATAAGATATATGTAAGTACATAAATACACACACATATATAAATATAAATATATATCCAGTATCATTATTATGTTATATATTACATAATTATTAGTAATATCTATTTTTATAATTGTTGATGAATGGTGAACTCTGAAATGAATCTAATCGCATCGTGGAGACGGTAATCCGTACGTACGCATGAGCGAAAATATCATTCTTTTGATATTAATATAATATATAATTGGATGTTATATAATATATACTGAATTATTATCATGTGATATTTATTATATACATGAATTACACATCATTATTATACCCATCTAAATAATAATGTTTTGAATAACAATTACACCACGACGTAGAAAAGGTAAGCCATACGTACGCACGTATAGCGACATGTCATTCAAAGGATGGATAGAATACTGAATATGGTTGTACCATATTTATAATAACATCACATTATATAGAGGATACTTGAGTTATTATTTTTGAATGGGAATAACAAAGAACGAAGAAGTTGAAGAAGAAAGGAACTTGAAAGAGGGTGGTGAAAACATTACCTCTTCTTTGGGTTCTTCTTTTTGATTTGATAAAAAAGGCTCCATAGGTTGGATTTATGATACAAAAAGGCCTCTAGGTTGAATTGAGGGAAGTTTAGAGGATATTTGGTCAGGTTTTGGACGAACCAAAAGGCTTTGAAGGTGTGAAGAATTGGTTAGGAGTGGTTTACTTTTATATAGAAGAGTGAGGGGAACCTTAGGAAAAGATTGATATATTATTTTATAATAAATTCATAATAGGTTTGTAATGGCTCAAAAGTTGATTATTAAAATTATAATGTTGGGATGGGTCGAAATAATTTCAACCAATATATTTTAGACAGGTTTGGGTCATTGTATTAACCATATCTTTTAGTTTTAACTCTTAGTTAATTAGTTTGACATTTACCATGTCACTTTGTATTTTTATATTACATAGTTAATAAAAATACTATATACATCCAAGAGACCCATAAGTGTTCCATTAATGATTAAACTATCATGATATAAGTTCTTTGGCTGAACCTTAGTTTTTTATGAATATAATATCAATTAATAATATAATATTTGTTTTAAAAACTCATTTATGTCAATTTTGACACTATTCAATAATTGATTTTTGTTAAAGTCTTAAAAAATTTATTAATTCGAACCAAATTCATTTAAGAAATCATATCAGGTCATATTTACCAATAAAATTCATATATGTCATCAAAACTTTCAAATTATATTAATTTTTATATTTATTATACCAATTATTTGATTCTTTCATTATTAAGGAAAATACTACATCATTATTGTGTCACAAAAAAAATTAATTATTAAATGTCAAAAAATTATAAATAAAATTCTATTATGTAGGAAATATTTTTATCTTTCTAATTAATATTTATAGTCGAAAATCCAACATATATTACTCTATGTAAAAATTGATTTCCTAAAAGTTATATGCTTATGTCATTTTTGTATTTATTTTAACTTAATTAATATAAAATGTTTTTATCACCTACAAGTGGCTCCATGGGGTCCCAAAATAGACCTAAAGATTCCTAGGGTTGGAAATGTATCAACCAATAATGTTATTACATGTTTTAGGGTAATTTATTATTATTATAATATTATTTGTTCCCTTATTTACCGGATTTACCTTTTATTAATGGTAAATAAAATATTTACCGAATTAATTATTCAAAATATCTAAAAATGAAAGTTACCTATTTACACAATCTGAACATCCTTATTCCAAATATGGAATCCATTTTTCTAAATTCAAAACACATAAGTGGTAGAAATTAATTTAATATTAATTCCAGTTGTTGAAACAAAAAGCGTTTTTTTAAGAGATAATAACTATCAAAAGATTGACACTTGTTTATGTCCAGTTTAATTATGAAATTATGTTCAATGACCAAAATTTTATTAAATGGTAAAAATATATTATAAATATACTTTAAACTCACTCAAATTAATAATTTATCAATATTAATTATTTCGATTAAAAAAGTTGTTTTTAATGAAAATTTAGTAATTTTCACTATTCATCAAAATATGAAAGTTATCAGAAAATGTCCAAAAATTCACCCTAAGCTAATTTCGATATTACAAATCCAAAAATGAAGTAAATTTTGAAAGATAAAATTTATAGAAGTTCAAAATGCAGGTAATAAAATTCATAACAGCTAGTTTGATTGGTTGTGGTGTGTGTTAGAACTCAAAGTTGCGTACAACAAACGTTACTGCATTATTCAAAGAGAAGCGTACCGTGGAAGCTTGAGGTGTTACAGGTTATCATGCATTACATGAAAGACTGGGTTTTTCCAAACAATAATATATTATTAAAAATTTTATCATTTAATATAATAAGTTCTAAAATAATTTTTAAATTGAACATTATATAATTAACTAAGTTATGAAAATATATAGTTGAATTCATTGGTAACAAATTAATTAAAATTAATATGAAAACCAATTGAATAAAATGGAAATGTTATTGTAAAAAACTATTTTAATGATCACAAAAATGTTTTATATTAATAAATTAAATTAATTACAATTAGTGAGTGATATTAATTTAATATATATACTATTTATTCATTAAAATATTTTTTTTAAATTAATCAAATATATTTTATAACCATAAGATACAAATAAACCCAATATTTAACATAAAAATCAATATTTTTTTAAAGACATTGTTTACGAAATTTAATGAAGAACCTATTTTAAATCCAAGTTTTAGAAATTTTATAAATATTATATGTCAAAATAAACTGAATTTTTGAAACATACAAATAAAAATTAGGTTAGGGTGAATTTTGGGATTTTTTTGGGAAGTTTCATTTTTTAATGAATAGTGAAAAAATAATGAATTTTAATTCAAAATATAATTTTCATATAATATATTTATAAAAATAAATTATATTTTTAAATGGTTTCAATGTTTAAATATATTTATTTTTTTATCAATTAATCTAATTTATTTCAATGGAATCAATTTCACTTTGAAATTGAATATAAAAACGTAGCAAAATTTTGAACATTTTTACTTTAAAGACCCACATTGTCATCCCGTCGGTGAGATTAAATTTAAATTAATTTCTACCACTTATGTAATTTGAATTTGTAAAAATTGGTTCCAAATTTATAATCACCATAATTTATAATGTCTAATATGTTATACTTAGTTTTTTACCAGAAATATCAGTAAGAGTAATTAAAATTAATTACATTGATTAAGGTATAATTATGCTTAATAAGGGACTAAACCTCAACATTTAAAGAAAAAATTATGTATAAACTTTTTAAAAACCAATTGTATGTAAATATTTATGCCACTTAACTTATATGTTTCTATAATTGTTAATTTTTACACTTGTGGAACAAGTAATACTTAGGGAACAAACAATTCTTCTCAAAAATTACAAGTGTGTCCTTTCCCTCCAATATAAAAAGGCTCTCTCCCATCGCACTTTCCCACACATATCAAGAAACTTTTTCTCAAACAAGATATTCAAAAATAGATCCTAAAAATACCTACCCTCAAACTAGAATCCCCACATTAGGAATAAATCCATCCAAAGAATCCCTTTGGTGAAAACCAAATGTAGTTACCCGTATAAGAGGAAACATTTTCCTCAAGCTCTTTTATTTTATTTTCATTATCCACCACCTAAAATATTCTTATTACATGATTATATAATAAAATATCTATCATAAATATAATTATATATTTTTTATTATAAGTGTTATACCAACAATTACACACACTTCCATCTAATGGGTAATGAATTTACCATTTATGTGTATACTAAACTATCGCCTCACAAAGAGATGTCATTTATTTTTATTTTAACTCTTTTTATGGTTCTGAATTATGATGAAAGATCTGTTAATATATAATACATATGATATTTCTTATTTCTTTATTCTTCTGTAGTTAGTTTATGACACAAACTTTTATTTATTACATTTTGTGTAAATACGATAACATCGTTTGTGGAAGTGTGGACTACCGCCCCTCAAAGCGATGTGATTCATTCACACTATACATTGAACATAAAAAATATGGTTTTAATTAAAAATATGTAACATGTATGAAATATATGTGATATTAATTACATAATTACCATTTTGTAAACATAATATTTAATTTTCTTTTTTACCCTTTTCAGTCACTAAAAAGTGATAACATCGGTTTTGGACCTATGGACTAGCACCTCCCTAATGGAATGTGATTATTTTTTACATCAAAAGAATTATATATATAAGCATATATAAAAAATAACATGTAATTTATGATATAATTATTTTTCTTGTAAGATATAATGTTACCTTAGTTTTTTAATGATAATTGAAAAATGGGAACATTACTCATGTGTATGTATGACCTACTGTCTCTATGATTGTAACATTGGTTCATTTTTCATAACCCTATTTAATTATTTGTTTTAAAATTATAATTTATGTATAAATATGATAATTATTTCATGATTATTATTATTCATATTTTTGTATAATGTCCCCTTTGTCTATAGTCAACCTACCAAAGTCATTTTAACTCATAAACCAAATTTGGTCAAAATAGCAGACGCAAACTTAATTTTTAAGTAGTTGTTTAAAAAAATGTAATAAGTGAAAAAAATTATTTATAAACATGAAAAATTTTATGAACAAATTAAATAAATAACTTATATTTATTATTAATGAATACAATGTCACATGTGATAAGTCATAATCAAGGTATGGGATTTCATCTCAATTTACTTCCCATTGAGACTTTTGTGTTGTTTTTCACTAATTTAATTCTCTATGGTGTATATACTTCCCATTGACATGTTATATCCTGAATATCATTATTTTCATGGTATTATAAGTATCATTTTATGTTATTCCTTCATGGTTATTATGATTCCAATGTTTCAAAGTGGTATGTGGAACTTTGGAATGTTTAATGATTATTTTCCTCAAGAATGTTCAAATGATATTTATAAGGTATTTCCATTCATAAAAAAACAACCCTTGTTGTTACTTATACTTAAATAAGTAATTATTTATAAAATATTATTATTATTCAATATTGGTATTTTTTGATAAGGTATATTTTTATTAATTAAATCAATTATTCTACACATGAAGAATGCATTGGATTTCATATATGATGGGCGTGTCTCACTATTGACCCTTGATGCATCGATATATTTCATGGAAGAACTAGATATGGTTTTGGATAATTTATTAGAATTTATTATATTATTTTCATGAATCCTTGACAATATTTGATTCTTAGCATGAATCCATAATAGTATTAGATTTTTGGCATAAAGCATTGATAGTATTACATTATTGGCATGGAGCCTTGATGATATGTTTTAGATATCCATTTTTATTCATTCCATCATTTTTAATTAGTTATTTTTATTCAATGTGACTATTAATTTAGTTATAACATACATAGATATGTTTTATTCTCATATTATTGATTAAATGTCATGTATTTCAGTTATCTTCCTTGCCATATTGATTATTCCTTATCAAGTTATTTGAATGGAATGTGTTATCAGTTATTAACCTTGAAATTTTGATTTATTCTCATTGATTTATTATTTATTGCACTTCAAATACCCTTATCGAGCATTTGAGATCACCCTTATTATGTTTTCTTCCCCCAGGTTATGAATAGTAATTTGTTGAATAAGATTTAAAAGAGGTTGTTAATTTCATTTTATTATGTATCATGTTTTAGTCTCCATTTTGAAATGTCAAATGAGTATATTTTATGTAATATGGTTTTCAAAAAATTCTAAATTGATCTGTCCTTTGAAATTTTATTCCTTGTAATCATTTCAATGTAATAAATGAATGCACAGACTCTATGATTCTAGGGTCGGGGTGTTACATATACAATACTTGCAATATGGTTTTAACTATACAACCCTCTAGTAATAATTTTAATAGATTCCAATGTTACAAAAAGAAAGAATGGTTGTCATGAAAGGTCTATAGACTAGTTCATACCCTCATTAAATTTATGCTATCAACATTGATAGGATGAGGATAACCTTACCAAATTGAACAATACACATGAATTTCAATTTATCTCAATTAATTTAATCCAATTAAAGGATTTATATGAAGGTGAAAAGATTTTTATGAGAAAAAAATATCTCTATATAATCATAGAAGAGGTCATCAAGGTTGGGGAAGATATACCCATGTCTTATCTAGGATTTAAGAAGTCAATTCATACCACGTAATTCTTTCAAGTTAAACAAATAAGATGAAAATTAAGTAAGATCGATATGATAAATGTTCTAATTCAAGGACCTCAATATAGTACTCAAATTTCTCTAATCTAGATTGTATATCTTCTATCTATAAATCCCTCCCTCAATCAATCTAATAATTCTCTAGAACCTAGTTCATCCAACCCTCTTACTAAAAATTAATTACCTCATAGAACTCAAGGACCATAATCTTCAATGTTATACAGTCCTTCTATGAATCAAGATCCAATGTATGCTTATATAAAAACATCAATAATATTATTGAATAAATATAATTTAATAAGGAACCTCTCTATGCTTTAAACATGACTCTTAATTATGGATTCTAGATACATTTAAAAGGAATATAGAGAACCAATAATTGGCTCTGAATAATCCAAAAGAGTTTGACGTATAAATAGAATAATAAAATGAATATATTACAAAAAAACATATAAAAAGTCATGTGGTCATATATTTTGTAGTATAGGACTAGATAATAGTCGTTTAAGGATATATTTAACCAATATATATGTCTAGAAAATTTAATTATGTATATATCCATTGAGTTTTGTCTGAAAATGGTATTAGGATAAATCATATCCCTTATCCATGTATCTACTATCTTGGATTCCAAATGACTAATTTGGCCTCATTAGACATAAAAATACAGGGTTGAGAAATAATAAAACAAAATACCCTAGGAAAGATAATGTTTAAATAAATATTTATATACCTTGTATTTGATGTTAAATTCATGGATTTTATCCCAGATATGAAATTCAGAGATTTATTTGGAAAACTGTTGTTTCGGGTTTATGTAGTCATTCTCTCCTCCTACCACCAACTCCATAAATTCTTCATCAATAGTATGTTATGATTGATCCATGGTGATTTTTTACATTTTTAATCATGCGAAAATAGATACATTGATGATGGGTTTTATTAAGAGAGGGAAAATAACTTCAAATCAATGAGTCTTTATAAGAGGACATTCCTAATTGGATAGAAGCTACCCCAGATAGTCTCTAGGATGATGTGAAATTAAGATTCCTGGCATATCCATTACATTGGGGTGGCTAATCAATACTTGGGAATCTATATTGTTCTCTGATGAAAGGGGAAATATCCCTAAATATTTTCTACTTCTATAAAGGGAACTCGTATATAGTCATCTAAGAACACTGAGTTATGCAATTTTAATGGTTCATTCTATATAACTCAGGCAAGTAGACCCCTATATTGTAAATATTTACTAGTGTGATAATAAAAGAATATATAATTTAAACAACCTAGAAATTTTGATTGTATAAATGAACATCATAGACAAAAATACATGCCTTAAAAGATTCTTCTACTATTTTTATGATCTATTAAGTTCCCAAAGTTTCTCTACTACTGACCAATGGCCTTGTATCCAAAAAAGAAAATGATAATTCAATGAAGTATCCAAATCTTGAGAAAGAATATAGAATATAAATATATATCCTCAATGAGTAGATGATGTGTGATACTCCACCTACATCTAAAGAAGTTGTTTTGAAAATTGTGGATGAGTTCAGATAAGGGAATTTGGGAACTAAAGAAGATCTATGATACACACTAATCTATGAATCCAGTACCCACAATGAACATGAAAAATATATCAAATTTTTAAATTATCATCAGGTTTTCTTTCAATTGAATTATACAAAAATGTTAGGGCTAAACCCTTAGTTTTATAATCACCATCATGGTCTCCCCACTAATTATCATGGTTACAAACAATATTTAAGGGGGATACATCAATCCTTTGGAACCATGGTATAATTTGATGTGAAATAATTAATCAAGACCCATTTCAATTAGGAGGTCTGGTATCCTAACTAGTTGGACACAATTTTCCTCATCATGAATATGAATGGAAAATTATATTATGTATTGACTTTCTGAACCTTAACCTTCATTGCATAAAAAATTGTTTTTTTTCATCTTAATCGTGAAATATTTATTCAATGTGATATATGTATTTGAAGCCCATTTATTTATGGATGCATATTTCTATAAAACCAAATTAAAATTTACAAAAATGTTAAATAATAAAAAATCATTAGGGAACTCTATGGAGTGTACTTATTTAAGGAAATTTCATTTGGTTTGAAGAATACTTATGATAACTATTAGCATCCATTATAATAATATTTCCAATATTTAGGTGGTGTTTAGAATACCATGTTAGCATATCCTGATGACGAATTCAAAAAAATTTGTATTCACTATCACTTTTATTAAATATATATTATTTATTAGGATCTATCAAGACATTAAATTTTTACTCAAAGATAATAGTTTACTTCTTTTAGGTGATTTACTTTGGTTTGAATAATAAAGATGACATCTATCAGAAAAAAATGTATCATATTTTCAAACCCCTCATGGCATAGATAATGGAGTCCCAAATGGACAAATTGATAGTAAAATAATGACAATATTGTAATCACATCATCAATATTTTGGTTGTGTTCGGAATACTATGATATCATAGCTTGAAGATGAATCCAGGAAAATGTGTATTCAAAGTCACTTTTAGAAAATTTATTGGACTTAATACAATCTATAAAGGCATTAAATTTTTCCTCAAAGAGACAAGGGTTATCCTAGACATGTTTTTCCCAAAAACCTATAAGAGTTGATAGGCCTTAAAGGGGGACTTTATTATTTCATATGCTTCAATAAAAACTTGGATGGAAAGTTTCTATCCTATGTACAATTTATGATGAAATAAAAAGCAAACCATTATCAGGAATATTGTCATAGTTTTTTAAAAGAATAAATAAATACAACTCAAAACCTCAAATTTTAATGTTAGACATTATATTAAAGCTCATTATACTACATGTGATAGCTTTGGAGTGGTCCCTTGATGCTATTCTAGTTCTAAAAATGGAAAGGGAATGGTAAAATGTCATTAAAAACTCATCCAAACAATGAAATAGGATGAGATCCAATAAAACAAAAATGCGTATGTTTACATCACTTTGATTATTGTTGTATAGAAGTTGTGACATTGCATGTAGCATCATGAGGTATATTTTATCACCTACATGGATAACTTAATGTACAATCTTAATCACCCTTTGTTGACTAGGTGATCAGAATATTGCTATTTTATTATTTAATAATTATATATTCAGTTGATCACTCCAAAGGAAACCAATTTAAAATTAGTCACATACTATCTATAGGAAAAACCAACTCTTGAGGAACAACCACTATACATATAAGTCCCTCATGAAATTTTTTTCTCTACTATTAAAGATACTCAAACATGAGAAATGTAATTTGACAAAAAATCTTGGGGACTAATATGTAAAAAAATAGAGGATCCATTACTTAATAAGGTCATACTTGGGGTTATACTCATTTACCCTACAAATCTAATCCTTCCATACTCAATTATCCTTTTTGAGGGATGTACCAAAATGGGGTGGAATACTAGGAATTAATCACAGGACTTGAATTGACACTCCAAATCCCAATTTCATTTATAAATTTCAAATACTATTTTAGTTGGTTCTAAAATATATAAATATGTAATATGTAATATATAATTTGGTAGGAACTAAGGATATTACTTGAATTTATTAATGGTATAATTTTTTATTGATCTAGTCATCTCTTATATCATATGATTAAAAAATGAATGAGAATATGAATTGGATAATTGGGTGGTTTACCTTACTGATATGAATCATGATGAAATGGATTTATGTATTCTAAATTAATGAGTATACACCCCTTGATTGGTAAGGTGATAATATAAATGTATAAAATTGGTCACAATTTTCACCTAGTAGAGTCTTTATCTCTATAAAAGGAAAAAAAATTCAATTTTATGTGCCTAATTATATATTATTTATAATGCATAATGCTACAATAATATTTATTAGAAAGGGAAAAAATACATTGATGAGAGGTGAAGTTTATCCTCTTAAAAGACCCAAATTCAGTAAATATGATCTATTAGAACATTATTTATGGTTTGATCCCCATGGGTATCAATGTAGGATATACCCTTATAGTTTTTAAAAAAGTTCATATAAGAGTATGTGGTGTTAATAAAATAGGAACCAAGGTATCCCATGAAATAAAGTGACTATGGTATTTCTTCCAAAGATGATTCATGGATTTCGATAATTCACAAGGAAATTTCACTCATGTAAAATTCATGATAATTTTATTCATTGTCACCAAGTGTTTTTATATTATAAAAAATAATCCTAGTAATTTTCAATTTAGGAAATGGATGTTAAGGGTTTGTGACTTCGAACAACAACTTGACAGCTTATGTTTATTCTCAAATCCCTCAATTTATTTTTTAAATAAGGAGATGTAATCTTCTAGAAGGAAGTTAAAATGAATTCAATGATAACTTTTATGAAATTAAATATCATCAATTTATTTGGAGTAATAAATACTATCTTCACAGATAATGACATGAATTTCTACATGTAAGAATTAATAAATATATATAAAAAGCATGAGATAGAAATTAACTTATTTTATTACTATAATGTGGAAATAAATGGTTATATAGATGGATCTTACGAAACCATATTTAATATCATGTTAAAAATGGTGGATGAGGACAAGAAAAAAAGGTTTGGTAAATGTTTTAATGTGTTGTGGGATTATTTTACCATCGCATGTACCCCTAACTAGATTAGTCTATATTATATAGTGTATAGAGAAAAAGGAAGTTATTCCTATTAAAGTCTACAATCCAATATATCAAATTTATTTTTAACACCAGTAGACTAAATAAAAATGGTCATTGGTCTTGTTAGAGAAGTTAGATGTCCATTATGGAAGAATATTTCAAGCATTTCAGAACCTGGAGGTCAAATAAATTTGGAACCACATTCATTCAATAAAAAATATCATCTAAAATATGTTATTGAAGTATAATTGGTGTTATATTTTTAAATAACCATGATGATTGAGAAGGTTAACATGAAATTGGAATCTAATTAGTGGGGCATATTACGATGAATAAATTATACATTAAAAAAGAGTATTATTTAATCAAAATTGATAAATATTATGAAATTTTTATGTCATTATTTTTTATTATTTTATTATATTTTGGGGTAATATAATTTTCGGGAGAATTTTTCTTCTTAATTTTAAAATTCTGTGAAATTATTCAAGGTGCATGGTTTGGGCACAGTAATTGTATGGGTTGGAAAACCATGAAACTAAAACTCCCATGATTATTTTATTCTATTCATGTTTTATAAAACTATTTGGGGTTCCCATTAGGTGGTGGTAATTTTTACCATTCTATAGGGTTCCTTTTCAGTTCTTTTTTACTATGAATGGTTTGGGTTTCATGAGTGGTTCATGGTTTGGGATAATTCATACAAGTATTTGGAGAAATAGTGAAATTTAATTTTTTATTTATGGGAACATAATACTATAGGAGAACATGTTGTGAAAAAATTTTAGAAACAATTATATGAATCTATGTGGGTGGAATTTTTCATGATATTTGATTCCACATGGCTAGTGCACAGTTTATGTAACCATGCGATCCAACCATGCAAGTAAACTGGATTTAATTTAAAGGGTTAAACGACTCGTATTCTATTTTGATTTTAAAATAGAAAGTCCAATTTTTTCTCATCCTAATTTGACTATGTATTTGGAAAATTAATAGATGGTTCTCCCTCCCCCTCCCCTTTTATTTTCTGGCTTCTCTCCCCTGATTTCAAGGGGTTTCTTAATTAGAAATCCCTCTTTCCTTCTCATTTTTTTATTTTTATCATTTATAATTCCATATATTCTTTTTTTCCTTCTATAACAATCCCTAGTTGGATATTTTAAAAAATATTGGGTTCATGAGGGTTCTAATGTGGGATTTTGTGGGTTTACATATTATTTTTTCAGGCTTGCTTAAGTGTTCTCCAATATAACTGACACATTTCAGAATGGTTTGGAATGGTTTCACCCACTTTGCGGTAATTGTTTCGTGAGAATCAATTAAATGCAACTTCTTTGTTTTCAATGGTTTTAAAATCTATTTTTTAGATTAGAAGTATATATAATATCTTTATTAGGTTTATAGAGTTTTTTGGAGTGTGTGTTCACTTATAATGAATGATTTTGAAGTAAATTTCATGGGTTTTTATGGTTTAAACGGTGTGGTTGGATGTTAAATGGATTTAAATGTTTTAAAGGAATGATTTACAATTTAAATACGTGACATTAAATGGTATTTACCCCATTTGGGTTTCAAATTGGATGAAGTGTGGGGTTTCTCATGTAAATGGTGTTTAATAAGATTTGATTGTAGATGTCTAAATGATTTAGAATAAAAGTTATTTTTTGAAATGTTTTTCAAACGGGTGGGGAAATGGATTGATATACCAAGATGTGTTTTGGTATGGTATGTTTGAAAATTTTTATGTGATTTTATGACATGTATGAGATCCTCCTCAAATCCCCATTATTAATTAATTTGTGATATTAATTTAAACCTCAAGGTTCTTCTTAATGTTTAATTTTATATGGTTGATATGTAAAGGGTTTTTTTTTCTATTGATGGTGTATGAGTAGAGAATATATTTATGGTTGTTGTTTTTCTTTTATTATGAAATAACAACTTTAAGTATTTTATTTCCCACATCTATTGATTTTTTTATGTGAACCTTGGGTATATCATAAAAGAACCAGATATAGGTCACACTATTGATATTACACTAATTATCTAGTTATATATGTCGATTTTTTCCCTCCTAGGGTTTACTTGGTACTTGATAAACCAAGATGATGCTAGATGATGTTATCTTGGTTTAACTAAGGTTCCCCCCAAATAAAGTGTTTCTGATATACCAGGCCCAACATCATTTTGATGAGATCATAGTTTATTGCCCAAAAGACTAGAGGATGTTGGATATGATATGATCTTCTCTGGATCCCCAAATTTTGATTGAAAGTCATATCTGTAACATCTCATGGTTTTCTAAAAATAAATTGAAAATGATTGAATTTTTTTAAGGTATATATTTATAAGTATCCTTTAAACATAATTTTAGTTCTTCTATGTCTTGAATTTCAAGAAACTGTCATCTACAATTGTGTTCAGTATGTTATTTAGAGTCTGATGAAATAAACTTGATTTTCGGTGAATAGTGAAATATGATAAAATACCGTATAATCAATTTATCAGTAAAAATTCACTATTTATGACATCATAAGTGATGCAAGGACACTTGATTCTAACTCACATGATATTATAACTATTTAGGGCCACTTTATTTGAGATTATTCATAGTCTTGATAAAAAAATTATAATAATGATTAAAATAATCTAAAATACCTCCCCTCCTCCACTATAAATACCACCCTCACTCCCCTCTTCCTACCACACCTCTCAAGCCTTGAGAATTGTCTAATTTCGGCCAATTTCCCTCCCCAATCTTCTTCCCCACCTCCTAGAGATGCTGGTCTCACCAAAAGACCAAAATCGAAGCCCTTAAGAAGGATCTCAAGGAGAAGAGATCAAGAGGTAAACAACCTCTTTTATTTTCTTTATTTTCGTTAATTTTTTGTTATTCTCTTCCATTACCTTTGTCTTGTTTTTGGATATTTCATTAAATATTACCCCCTTACTTTAAATATCTTGTTTTAATGATGATATATTCCATTCATCTCATCAATCTTTTTTTTACGAAATTTTAAGAGATGTCATTAGGTTGCCAAATTTTTGTGAGAAATTTCTCAAGATTTTCTTTTATTTCATGATTCGTTTTTCTTCTTTCCTCACTCCCTATTATCCAAGAGGCTTGAAATCTCCAGAATCATGTATATTCATTATTTTCTCATGATTATGGAAAATTCCTCATCAGTATTCTTCTCCCCGTCTATTTATTTAAAGAATCAAAAAACATTGTCCATTTGTGTCGAATTACCGACATCGTGGACGATGTATTTTCAATTCCCATTAATTATTTCAAGTCTGGTCATGAAACCATTTATATGGTTAAAACAGGTTATAATATATGTTTTATGACCCATATATGGTTCTGGAATTCTTTTGTACTCATGGATCTAATTTAAAATACAAAATGACGTTGTTATTATCAAAGAACCACTAAAATGATCTAAACGAACATCATTAATGTTTTAACTTATAAGTCATTATCATAAAAATAATTAAAGTGATAAATGGTATAAATTATGGTACTGGAAATATTTAAATACTACTACATTCCAATTCTGGAGTTTCACTTCCAATCAACAAGAACGATTCATCATGAACCGATCGTGGAAATTACAAAAGAACTCACTCAAAATAATGCAATGAACAAAATACTAACAATTAAGGGGTGAAATGAGGTTATGAAATGACCATATAAGATGTTATAAACATGAAAATGTTTCTGTAAAATAATAATAATACTCTTTTAACCATTATACATGAGGTTCAAACAAATTTTATGTAAGACAAGCCTAAGGTAAGGGAGTTCTTAACCCGATTTCCATTCTTTGGGTTAACCTTCTACTTTATTATTTGTGTGCTATTTAAATTGTTTGTGTGATGGGTTCTGTTTATATTATGTTTCATTATGTGTATTTACAGATTATATACATATTACATCCACTCTATTAAGTCTGACTTCACGTATATGATCTTTATAAGGGACTTTTCTTCTAAAATCCTCTTTTAAAATTCTATTTTACAAGATTCAAAAGCAATGTTTTTATGCTATTATTTATGTTGTATGATTATGTTTTCGTTGTTGGGAATTGTTTATGGTGAAGGGTGGGACCTATATTTCCCTCCAATGCATTGGGTATGAGTAATTTAGAGGTCGGCCATTTGGTTACTCCACGGGTAACTGCGATGGTTACACAAAGTATGGTAGCCGTGAGGGTTACAAATTTTAAGGTAGCCAAGATGGTTACAAGATTATATAAGTAATTCCCCAAGATACCACTATGATTATATTTATGTTTTTTTGGATCTTGTATAAATCTCATGTTACACTAAGTAAGTATTTATGGGTGGAAATCATGTCTTTTGAAAATGTTTTCATACGTTATGAGTATTCATGGACTAATGTGATTTCTCCTTCTTTTTCATACCTTACTTAGCTTTGTGCTCATCCCTAGTTTTTAAATTATTTTTCATAGGTTAATGGATGAGTAATACAAGGAAGGAAGACATGTTAAATGTAGAAGAATTTTCAAGGAGTGTTGTTTTATGTTTTATTGTTTTCTATTCTGAGAAATATGGAAACTGATTTTATGGTATCCAATATGTAACAATGTGTAATGTTATGAATGTTTTGTCTTAATTATCTAAAGCTCTAAACTTGAAAAGATCCTCAATATAAAAGGAAGTGTTTTCTTGAATAAATTCACGATTATGTATGTAATAAGTGCGGGTCGTTATAGTTGGTATCAAAGGATGGTTTAGATAGCTTTAGGGGTTAGGGTGATGATAATAGAATACCATAAATGATTTTCAGTCTATGTTTAATTTGTTATAGCATTTAAAGATTACCATGTTTCTTCATATAAGATATGTTTGTTTAGAATAGCTGTCCGTAGAAGGAACATGGATGATGAAGAGGAGAGGCATCGACAGAATGACATCCTTCCTGATCTACAGACCGGAATGGTAGGGATTGGAACCGATCAGATTGTGATAGTAATGGATCAGCTAACGCAGGCAATAAATGGTGGTGGCATCCATGCAAGAGAACAAATAGAGGTACCCAATGGAACATGACAGTAGTGGAACATTTTATGAGATGACATCCTCCTGCATTCAATGGATCTTCTGACCCAGTGATAGCAGAAGGATGTATTAAAGCCCTTGAAAAGATATTTGATGTTATGGGATGTTCGGACAGTCAAAAGGTAAGTCTTTCCATTTATCGTTTGGAAGGGTAAGCTGATTAGTGGTGGTCAATGGTAAGGAATATCAGGGGTAGAGAGGATTTTGATGCCTCAGTGTGGGATGAATTGAAAAGTCTTTTTCTTGAAAAATATTTTCCTAAGGTGGTGCGACTTAGAATGGAGAAGAAATTCCTTGAATTGAAACAAAAGGAGGAAGATTCAGTGGCTATGTATGAGGCGAACTTCACCCGACTGGCGAGGTATGCTCCAAATCTTACTCTGGATCTCGATAGAAAAATCAACCGTTTTTACTCAAGATTGAAGCCAAGGTATCGAAGGGCATTCACCTCCCGTGAATTCAAAAGTTATGAGAAACTTATCCGATGTGCTGAGAGGGTAGACATGGAGTTTGCTGACGATCACATGCATTTTGGAAACAAAGAGAAGAAGAGGTCCAGTTGGCAAGCAATGGGTAAGAATCAACCAAATAAATCTGATGGTAAGAAAATCCAATTTCTAGTTTGTGAAAAGTGTGGCAAGAAGCACCTTGGGGAATGTCTTATAAAAACAAGGAAGTGTTTTAAATGTGGTAAGTTTGGACATATGTCCCAAGAATGCAATGAAAATGATCCGAAGACTAATACTGATAAGAAAACTGTAAAGTGTTTTAAATGTGGTGAGATGGGTCACTATGCAAATGCTTGTCCAAAGAGGGATCCAAATAATGCAAAGAAGCCAGACTACAAGAAGAAAGGTGTAGTGAGATCATTTGCGACTACGTCAGCAGGTGTTGGGCCATCCAATGAAGTTGTATCAGGTACTTTGTTTGTTCACTCCGATTTTGCTAAAGTTTTGTTTGATATGGGGTCTACACATTCCCTCATCTCTGAGAAATATTCTAGTAAATTGGAAATATCACCTCAACAAATGAGACCTGAACTTGTTGTTAAAACACTAGGGGGAAATGTTATAACAAAGAGGAATTATAAGTATATTTCTATTGTGGTATGTGGAAAGACTTTACCTGAAAACCATATTGTTTTACCCTTAGTCGAGTTTGATGTTATTCTAGGGATGGACTGGCTTTCTGATTATCATGATAAGATTGACTGTAGAGCTAAATAAGTTGTTTTTCAGAAAGAGTTTTAGTTTGTATACAAGAATGAACCCATACAATTGATAACATACCGGGAAGCTGAGAAACTATTGAAATATGGAAATGAAAGTTATCTTGCTCATATTGTTGAAAACAAGGGAACTATTCAAATTAATGATGTGCCAGTGGTAAATGAATACCTTGATGTTTTTCCTGAGGAGTTACCCAGTGTCATACCTGAACTAGAAGTCGAATTCACAATTGACTTAGTTCTTGATGCTCTGCCAATTTCAAAACCACCATATCGTATGGCTCCAATAGAACTTCTTGAATTGAAAAATCAGTTGCAGGATTTTCTTGTCAAAGGCTTCATTCGTCCTAGCACTTCACCATGAGGAGCCCCTATTTTGTTTGTTAAAAAGAATGATGGTTCAATGAGACTTTTCATTGATTATAGAGCTTTGAATAAAATCACTATTAAAAACAAGTATCCTTTGCCTCATATTGATGACTTATTTGATCATCTCCAGGGAGCTCAGTACTTTTCCAAGATTTACTTGAGATCCGGATACCATCAGCTGAAGGTGAAGGAGGATGACATCCCGAAAACAACCTTTCGTACTAGATATGGGAATTATGAATTTGTTGTTATGCCATTTGGGTTAACTAATGCACCTGCTGTATTCATGAATCTTATGAATAGAGTATTTCATGAGTTCTTGGATAAGTTTGTGGTTGTATTTATTGATGACATTATGGTTTTCTCTAAAAATTAAGAGGATCCTAAAAAACATCTAAGGGTTGTTTTACAAACTTTAAAAGAAAAGAAACTATATGGAAAATTCAGAAAGTGTGATTTTTGGTTGCAATAGATTTCTTTTCTTGGGCACATTTTAAATAAGGATGGAATAACAGTTGACCCTGCCAAAACAAAAGTAGTTGATGAATGGCCAAGACCCACAAATGTTACAGAGATTCATAGTTTTCTGGGCTTAGCAAGTTATTACCGACGGTTTGTTAATATCTTTGCACGGTTATCTAGCCCGATAACGAAGTTAACACAGAAAGGGGTTAAATTATTTTGGACAGGGGAATGTGATGTTTTTTTCAGGAACTAATGAAGAAATTGGTGAATGCTCCAGTTTTGGCCTTACCTTCCCGGAATGGTGAGTTTGCCATCTACAGTGATGCTTCTTTAAAGGGAATTGGTTGTGTTTTGATGCAGAATGATATGGTAATTGCCTATGCTTTGAGACAACTTAAACCTCATGAGCTAAATTATACCACACATGATTTGGAATTGGCAGCTGTGATTTTTGCTTTGAAAATTTGGAGGCATCATCTATACGGAACCAAATTACAAATATATACTGACCATAAAATTCTAAAGTATATATTCACTCATAAAGAATTAAACATGAGGCATAGAAGATGGCTAGAACTGATAAAGGATTATGACTGCACGATCAATTACCATCTTGGAAAAGAAAACAAAGTAGCAGATGCCTTAAGTTGGAAACATCATGCATCATTAACCATGATACGTTTGGAACATGATCCCTTGATTAATGATTTGATGAAATTTGGATTGGAAGTTGTTGGTGCAGGGAATACCTATCTTTTGTTTCAGGTTTCAGTTCAGTCTTCATTGTCAGACAGAATTATGAAAGCACAGAGGGAAGACCGTGAGCTACAAAAAAAGGTAGAATTGGTTAAAATGGGTAAGTTGACAGAATTTAATCTTGATAAAGGTTGTGTTTTATGATTTGGAAAAAGGTTGTGTGTGCCTTGTGATTCCCAGTTGAAGAAATAATTGTTGTGTGAAGCTCAGAGTTCTCCACTTTCTATTCATCCTGGAAGTACTAAGATGTACAGAGACCTTCGATGGTATTATTGGTGGAATTGGATGAAAGGAGATATTGCTGATTTTACAATGAAATATTTGACATGTAAGCAGGTTAAAGTAGAGTGGAAGTTACCGAAGGGGATGCTTCAGCCTTTTCCAGTGCCAGAGTGGAAATGGGAGAATATATCCACAGATTTTGTGGTAGGACTACCAAAGATTTCTCGTGGTAATAATGCGATTTGGGTTATTATTGATCGAATAACAAAGTCTGTGCATTTTCTTTCTATTCGAGATACAATAATATTGGATCATCTTTCTCGATTGTACCTCAAGGAGATTGTTAGGTAACATGGAGTTCCTCTTTCCATTGTGTCTAACCGAGATCCCAGGTTCACTTATAAATTTTGGAAGGGACATCAGAAGTCATTAGGCACAGAGTTGAATTTCAGTAAATATTTTCATCCTCAATTAGATGGGAAGTCAGAACGAACGATTCAAACTTTAGAGGACATGCTTCGAGCTTGTTCAATGGACTATCAGGGAAGTTGGGATCATCATCTTTTGTTAGTTGTGTTTTCGTATAATAACAGTTTCCATTGCAGTATTCAGATGGAAACTTTTGAGGCCTTGTATGGAAAGCGGTGCCGAACTCCTGCGTTTTGGGATGAAGTCGGTGAAAGAAAGTTTATGGGTCCAGAATTAGTAGAAGAAGTGGCTGAGAAAGTGAGGATGATCCAGCAACAAATGAGGACAGCTCAGAGCAGGCAAAAATGTTATTCCGATAACAGAAGGAAAGGCTTCTCTTTTGAGGTAGGTGACCATGTTTTCCTTAAAATCTCTCCTTGGAAAAGTGTGATACGTTTCAGTAAGAAATAGAAACATAGTCAACAGTTCATCGGTCCTTTTGAAATCTTGGATAAAGTTGGAACAGTTTCATACCGCGTAGTTTTGCCTCCAAGCTTGTTTCAGGTACATAATGTGTTTCATGTTTCTATGTTGAGAAAGTATGTTCCAGATTAATCAAATGTATTGATCCTGGAAGCAGTTCAGCTAGCAGAAAACCATTCTTATGAAGATAAACCGGTTCAGATTCTTGATCGAAGAGAAAAGGTATTGCGGAATAAGGTAACCCACCAGGTAAAGGTTTTGTGGAGAAACCACATGGTTGAAGAAGAAACATGGGAGTCTGAAAATGCTATGAGGGAAAAGTACCCTCAGTTGTTTAATAAGTAAATAAAATTGCGAGGACAAAATTTCAAGAAGGTAGGGATAATGTAACATCCCAAGGTTTTCTAAAAATTAATTGAAAATGCATGAAATTTTGTTTAAGGTATATATTTATAAGTATCCTTTAAACACAATTTTATTTATTCTATGTCTTGAATTTCAAGAAACTGTCATCTACAATTGTGTTAAGTATGTTATTTAGAGTCTGATGAAACAAACTTGTTTTTCAGTGAATAGTGAAATACGATAAAATACCGTATAATCAATTTATCAGTAAAAATGCACTATTTATGACATCATAATTGATTCAAGAACACTTTATTTGAACTCACATGATATTATCACTATTTAGGGCCACTTGATTTGAGATTATTCATAGTCTTGATGAAAATATTATAATAATGATTAAAATAATCTAAAATACCTCCCCTCCCCCACTATAAATACCACCCTCACTCCCCTCTTCCACCCACACCTCTCAAGCCTTGAGCGTTGTCTAATTCCTTCCAAATTCTCTCCCCAATCTTCTTCCCCACGTCCTAGAGCTGCTGGTCTCACCAAAAGTCCAAAATCGAAGCCATTAAGAAGGATCTCAAGGAGAAGAGATCAAGAGGTAAACAACCTCTTTTATTTTCGTTCTTTTCATTCATTTTTTGTTATTCTCTTCTATTCCCTTTGTATTGTGTTGGGATATTTCGTTAAATATTCCCCGTTACTGTCCATATATATTTTTAATGATGATATATTCCATTCCACTCATCAATCTTGTTTTTATGAAATTTTAAGAGATGTCGTTAGGTTGCCGAATTTTTGTGAGAAATTTCTTAAGATTTTCTTTTATTTGATGATTTGTTTTTCTTATTTCCTCACTCCCTCTTATCCAATAGGAATGAAATCTCCAGAATAATGTATATTCATTATGTTCTCATGATTATGGAAAATTCCTCATCATTATTCTTCTCCTCTTCCACTTAATTAATGAATCAAAAAACATTGTCTATTTGTGTCGAATTACCGACATCGTGGACGATGTATTTTCAATTTCCATTAAATCATTCAAGTCTGGTCATGAAACCATTTATATGGTTGAACCAAGTTATAGTATATGTTTTATGACCCATATATGGTTCTGGAATTCTTTTTTACTCATGGATCTAATTTAAAAGACAAAATGAAGTTGTTATTATCAAAGAACCACTAAAATGATCTAAACGAACATCATTAATGTTTTAACTTATAAGTCATTATCATATAAAGACTAAAAGTGATAAATAGTATAAATTATGGTACATGAAATATGTAAATACTACTCCATTCCAATTCTGTAGTTTCACTTCCAATCAACAAGAACGATTCATCATGAACCAATCGTGGAAATCACAAAAGAACTCACCCAAAATAATGAAAGGAACAAAATACTAACAATTAAGGGGTGAAATGAGGTTATGAAATGACCATATAAGATGTTATAAACATGAAAATGTTTCTGTAAAATACTAATAACACTCTTTTAACCATTATACAGGAGTTTCAAACAAATTTTATGTAAGACAAGCCTACGGTAAGGGAGTTCTTAACCCCATTTCCATTCTTTGGGTTAACCTTATACTTTATTATTTGTGTGCTATTTAAATTGTTTTTGTGATGGGTTCTGTTTATATAATGTTTCATTATGTGTATTTACAGATTATATACATATTCCATCCACTCTATTAAGTCTCACTTCAAGTATATTATGTTTATAAGGGACTTTTCTTCTAAAATCCTTTTTTGAAATTCTGTTTTACAAGATTCAAAAGAAATGTTTTTATGCTATTATTTATGTTGTATGATTATGTTTTGGTTATTGGTCATTTTTTTATGATGAAGGGTGGGACCTATATTTACCTCCAATGCATTGGGTATGAGTAAGTTAGAGGTCGGCCGTATGGTTACTCCACATGTAACTACGATGGTTAGACAAAGTATTATAGCCGTGAGGGTTACAAATTTTAAGGTAGACAAGATGGTTACAAGATTATGTAAGTAATGCCCCAAGATACCTCTATGATTATATTTATGTTTTGGTGGATCTTGTGTAAATCTCATGTTACACGATGTAAGTATTTATGGGTGGAAAGCATGTCTTTTGAAAATGTTTTCATACGTTATGATTATTCATGGACAAATGTGATTTCTCCTTATTTTTCATACCTTACTGAGTTTGTGCTCATTCCCAAGTTTTTAAATGATTTTTCACAGGTTAATGGATGAGTAATACAATTAAGGAAGACATGTTAAATGTTGAAGAATTGTCAAGGAGTCTTGTTTTAAGTTTTAATGTTTTATATTATGAGAAAAATAGAAACTGATTTTATGGTATCCACTATGTAACAATGTGTAATGTTATGAATGTTTTGTCTTAATTCTCTAAAGCTCTAAACTTGAAAAGATCCTCAATGTAAACGGAAGTTTTTTCTTGAATAAATTCAAGATTATGTATGTAATAAGTGCGGGTCATTATAATATCACCATAACGAGGTTGTACTTTTTTGTTTTTTTATTTATTTCCTTTAAATTGTTAACATGGTTATTTATTATAATTATATTAATCATATCTACTTTTTCTTGTCAAATTGTTTCTTTTGTTTTTTGTATGTTTTCAAAGGATTGGATTTGAAATCATTTGGGTAAGAGTGTTTCTAAAATGGTTTTGAAAATAATATTTGAAATGAATGTTTTAAGGGGAAAGAAAATTTATTTTAAAAGTGATTATTTTAATTTAAATAAAATGGATTGAATATTTATAAAAAGGCCATGGGTGAGTTTTTGGGTTTTATGTGATTATGTATAAAAGAAACTTACTGTTTAATTATTTTCAAACTTGTTGAAATGAAAAGTATTTTGGAGTAAAGTGCAAAAACTATTTGGAAAAACCATATTGGGCATGCTTTTCTCAAACCCTAAATACACCATTTGGTGTAAGAAGCACTTATGTTTTATAATAGGCACCCTAGATATGGTTTGGTCTCTATGTGAGTTTTTCTTAGGTTGGACTATGATGGTCAGTTTGGATCATAGTGTGTGTCCACGAGTTATGAGGAGTCATTAGTAGTGATTTGGTATTATTTTATTATTAGAATCCTTAGGTTTCAACCTTATATGACCTAAAATTTTGTTTGGTTTATTTTTATATGGATGATATATTTTATTATGTTAATGTTTATGATGATACACATGATATATCCTTTTTAATACTTCTACAAGTACTTTGATTGGTTATTTCTTCCTCTATATCAACTTTTTTTATTTTGATAGCATTGAAATGAAATATTTTAATTTGTCATACTATATTTTTAGGTGGAATATTGGATGAATAATTTTATTTAGTGGGTGAAATCATTACCAAGGTTTCTTCTTGATACTCCAGAACTAGTTTTCATCCCATAAATATCAAGAACACCCTTCAGAATAGTGGTGATCCAGGTTGGGTGTTCATTTAGGTTGTAGACTGGGATGGTTCCTTATAAATTATATCAGTTCCCAATGTGTTTTATAAATGAATAGGTTCATAAGTGTCCCTCTTAATTTTTTTTTGTATGTTTGGTAGTATAGATATAGGGACATCAAAACTTTATAGGTAGGTTTGGGGAGAGTTTCATAATATTTTTTTCATCAAAAGACTTGAGTTACCATGGGTAGTTTTGGTTTTTTTCATTAATATGTGTTTTGATATGGGATTGTGGTATTTTGATCCCAATTGAGTTTAAAGATTATTTTTTGTGTCACATGGAGTTTTTTAGGTTGAAAATGGGAAGGGAACTAGATCTATTGGATTATCTCACACATTCTTGAAAACAATGAGGAGCCCTTGTACATGGGTCTGTAACCATGACAATTTATATTTCATGGTAATCACATATTTTTCCAAACTGTGAGGCCAGACTATGCCTAATTATTATTTCACCCAAAATTTTATGTTGTGGATTCCATTCTTTTCAGTTGACCTTGTTAGAGCACATTACTTTAGTGAGGATAAATAGGGGGTATTAAAATGGGTTGATTTTATTGGATGGTGTTCTTGATTGATGTGTTGTTCCTTATTGTTTTCCCTTAGGCTTTGAAAATTGGGTTTTAAGGGGTTATTTTTGAATTATAAATCAAATTTAATTGTTAAGGTTGACTTCAAAACCAATTTGTGAGGTAATAAATTATTTTTTATGTTTTTGAAATGTATTAAAATTGTATTGTATTTTATTTTCATTTTAGTTGGGAATTTTTGTTTTTAAATAAGCGGAAATTTATAAAATTTATTGGTTTTTGAATCTTGGTGTAATTATTTCCTTTTAAGAGGAAATATATTTTATTATTAATATCTTATAAGTAGTTTATTTAATTATAGATTATAGATTAATTTATTAAAATTAATTAAAATGATTATATATGAATAGTTATTTTTTATTTTAGATAATTTAAATATTTTTAAAAGGATACAAAAGTGATTTTCAACAATTATATAATTGCAATGATTTTAAAATACATATATTTTTTGATTTTCTAAATAGAATGAAATGTTTTTAAATGTAATTTTTTTTCAAGTTTTTTTTTGAAAATGAAAATGAAATTCCTTAATAAAGGAGAGTTACATAAAAGGGGATGATGCTTTTAAGGATTTTTTTCTATAGGTGTTTTTTCCTAGTGTCTTGTGTTGTTGGATTTTTTCCTTAACTTGTATTTGGAATTATTATTTAGTTAGGAAACATGACTCAGGTAGAATAATTTTTGGTTTTATTAATCCATTCCACAAAAAATCATTGATATAATTTGAAAATTATATTTTTTTTTGGGTTAGCCCAGTGCCGTATCCTTTGGTTGTTTAGGTGTGTCTCTTATAGATTTCGGCTATCCCGCAATCTAAAATGAGTGGTAGAGATAAAATAACTTTTTCATTAGGAACATTTGAGTCTAAAAACTCATTTTCCATTATGATCAGATGAATTTTTTTGCCTAGTTCATTTTTATAAATCTGGTATGTAGAAATTTCTATTGTGGTTTAAGGTAATTCTAACTTTTTCATTGTAAGACTGTGGAGTTTGGAGTGGGATGAAATTATTGTTGCGATTATCACTAAATCATAGTTTTTCCTATTATATCTGGTATTTTTTGTGATTTTATGGTTTTCCATAGTTATTAGTTTTGTTTCTTAAGGGTTTCATTTGACACCTATCTTGGTTGGTTGTTCCTTGGTTTGGTTGTTAGTGATTCTTAGGCATCTGTCTATGGTGAATAGGAATAATATGGGACCGATTGATATTATTCACTATAAGACATAATTTTGGATAATTTTTTTGGGTTTTTTTTGAGATGGTGTCATGTGTGTTAGGTCTGAGATCACAATCTTATTCAACCTGGAGAATTAAGGTTGAAAACGTGTTATTTTTTTATGAGTAATGTTATGGTTGAGGTACTAATTTCTCTTCATGGTGATATGGGGTGCGATGAATTAAGTGGTTACATTTTGGTAATTGGGTTTGAAAGTTTTAATGGAATGGTATAATAATCTTGGGTATTTTTTAGTTTTGGTTCTATTAGGATATTTTATAGATGTTGGTCACATTTTAGAGTTGATCTATATAAGAATCTATGTTTTTTATGAGGTAACATTTTTTTTTTGTTTTAGGTTTGAATAATTAATTACAACTAAATGCGAGTAACCTTTTTTATTATGGGTGTTTAGGGAGTGTATGATGATTTTTCGGTTTCCTAAAGCCATCCTTTTGGGAGAAACAGTCCTTTCTCATGGTTAGTAGAAACCATGTCGGGCATGATGCATGGTTTCTTGTAACTATGTGAGGTTGGATAGTGGAGTCCTATAGGCCATACGGTTAGACGAGCTGTGTGATTCGGGGTGAATTACCAGAAAAAACTCTATACAGTTCTTGATAGTGGGATGAGACACAGTTTACGACCTTTTAGTCAAACCGTGCATGAAAACTGTGTTATGTGCCATTTCTTACATTAAAGGGTGCACATTTGGTGCATGGTTTGGCCAACCGTGCGACCAAACCATTCCACGAAAATATTTTTGATGAAACTACTATTTCTCCCTCACATAATATTATAAACTAATTTATTTTTCACTTATTCATCATATTGTTTAGATACTTCATTTGGAGATACTTATTGTGTCAAAATCTTGGATTTATCACCATTCCTCTATCTGATATTGGAATTCAGTTCCATTGGTCATGTTGGATCCACATCAGTGAGTTCCCAATTTTATTTTAGTCATTCCTCATTCTTATTAGTATCAGCTTTACTATTTGGGTTCAAGCTCATATTCCATAATTCCATGTTCATCATCCTTTTTTTGATTTTATATTGATCTGAGTTGAATCCGGAGCTGATAATAGATAAGAAATATACTACCCAACTACAGTAGGTGGTTTATACTTTTCCCATTTGGTTTGGTGTTTTGTTAAGATAGTTTTTGGTATGACAACCATTAGACATTCTAGTGTGGCCACAATTATTAATTTATTAATTGAATTGAATTAATTGGAACCTAATGGGGATGCCTTTAGTTCTTTTGTGACTTGTTTGAGGTTGTTTCTCCAAACAAGGCTACCCATGGGTGTGAACTTTTCCTTTTCCTTTGATTGAACAACCCAAGGGGCGTGTTTTATAGATTTTCTAGTTATAGGAATATCAATTATAATTACATGAAATTGAATTTCTTTATTAATATATATATACTACCTTCTTTTCCATATACTGATATTTTGTGATTTACATGAATTAGTTATAATGATATTGTGATATGTTATATTAGTGGGTATAATCATTTGTATCTTTATAATGTGGATGGTTGAATGAGTGGGTATATTAATTGGTTTATTTTGAAAGTGGATGGTTGAATGAGTGGGTATACTTATTTTTTTTAATTTAATTTGAATTGATGGTTGAAAAGTATGTGTGAAATTAAAGGTAGTGGATTCCTTGGTTGGAATACCAAGGGTTTTAATTCCATTTAGATTACATGGTTTCTTCACCCTTAGATATTGTTGTGTGGTAGAAGATTCCTTGAACTTCTATTCTCCTTGGATATTGATTCTGTAGGATGAAAAAGGTATCTCTACCCCTTGGACCTAGCTTGTAGGACTCACAATGGACATGCTCTATTGAGATGATCCTTGGATTCCACTTGTGCCATTATTGAGTCTCCATTGAGTATCTATTAGGACTAAATAAGAAAGCCTTGATATTCAATACATTGGATCTATCCTCATGGGGTCTAACATATGATTATATGGAATAACCTTGTGAAATGTGAAATGTATGATTATTCTGCATGATCATGGTTATTCTGACTCTTCTGGTTATACGGCTCAACCATGGTTTATATGTTATAATAGGTTTCATGGAAGGGTTTTGGGTTATATAGGGATTTTATGTGTAAAATAAGGCAATGATGTTTTTTACATCTGTAGAATCATTGTTATAGTATATTGAATCTTTATTTTCAAGGTGCTTGAGAGGCTATTAATTATTACTAATTTCATATTATACATGCCTCATAAACTTTACATTCATACTACTCACCTATTTTACTTTCAAAATTAATATATTATATTGAATTGTCTAGAATATTATATATCTTTGGGTGGTTATCTACTGGGTTTTTATCTCACATACTTCTTATGAAACCATTGGATACCCAAAAAAACATTATAGATTCAGGTAGGGATTATGAAAAGTGCCCACATTTCAATCCTTGATTCTATGCCATACTTAAGAGTAGGGACGTATGTGACCAATATGAGGGTCATGATGTTATCTGAAGATAACACTTTTTTTATATTTTTAGTATTTTGATATATGTATTGTTTTGTACTGTTGTCTAACAACTTTGATATATTTATAGAAATTTATCATCATATTTTTTATATGATATCCCATATATAATTATTTATATATTCCTATCATGATAATTTTTCTACGTCTTGTTGCTATATCTTCTTAAACTATTGTCTTTTACTGCTATTATGTTATATTACACTCTGATAATGAGGGAATTTTATCCCTTCAAATACACACTAGGACCTCACTGTTATTTAGTAGCCTCTTGAATTTTGGGAGATACTCTTGAGGCAATGTGGCCAACTAGGCTCAGATCACTGTTGAGTAGAATCCAGGTTTGGGATGTTACAATCTGGACATGTGGATATCCATAGTTGGTGGAATCCAACTATTTTATTTGTTAATTTATGGAATTATAGTTTCTATGGTCCCTCTTATGATAGGATATATCATTTTCACTTCACTAATTTAGATATATTCCCAAAAGTCTGGAGAACGGAATTTGGTCTCACTTTTCTAGAGTTTCTTGTTGTTGGTACTGTTGTTGGGTTATCTTTTATGGGTAATTATTTGAGTACTTCTCAGGTTTGGTCCCTTTTTTATGATTTGAATAATCCTTTTTAGTGGTTATGTTTGATAATGTTTTATGGGTACCTTAAATATTTTTGCAGATATATCGATTCCTATGGAACAAAATTTGTTGGAGTTCCATTGAGTGGTTTTATATCATTTCCACATCTATAAAATAATTCAATTGGGTGGCGATACCTCTAGAATGTCCCTTTATTTAGTGAGACTTTTATTTGATATTGATGAGTTAGTTTGTTCTTGTATATTTTGATGTACGTTGTGGTTTACATTCTTTTATTTTGAATAATTTAGTGCGTGAAATGTTTTTTTATCAGGAGGTCCTCTTGAGCTTTAACACAACCCCACCTCTTATTTTAGTGTTTAGGTTTTCAATTTTCCCTTCATTATATTTTTATCAGTACCTTTTTGGTGGAAATATGGCATGGTGGAAAAATATTAGACACCCCCATATTATTATTATTTCTTTTTTAGAATTGTTTTATCATATTTTGGGGCAATTTTTTTTAGATTTTTTGTTTTAAGTTTTCAAATTTTAGAAAATTATTTACTCTACACGGGTTGTGTAGGGTTTGGAAAACCATGAATCTAACCCTTCTATGAGGATTTTATTATATGAATGATTTGGATAACCATACAGGGTTAATCTAAATGGAGTTCATGATTACCTTTCTATATGGGTCATTTTCAGTTCATTTAGAATATGCATGGTTTGGGTTTCATTTACTGTACAATATTTTGGTTGAGTTGTATGAGTAATAGGAGAAATACTGTGGCTCAACATTTTATTTAAGAGTGTTTAAGGGTATAGGTTAACATGATGTGCATAATTAATTGAAATTGTGTCAGGAAAACATGTGAGTGGGTGTTGTCTAGGTTGTAACTTCTACATGTTTGGTGCACAACTTACCATGCCATGCGAGTCATTTGGGTTTCATTTAAATTGAAAAATGACTCCTTATACCTCTATATTTTAAAAGTAAAAGCCCCATTTCTCTCCCACTTATTCAATTGATTCTATGTAACATGAATAGATGGTTCTCCTTATCTATCCCTTTAATTTTTTTGGATTTTATCTCTCAGTTTAAAGGGGTTTATTCTATAATAAGCCATATTTTCTCATTATTCTTCATTTTATTCTATTATTATTCTATATATTATTGGATTGGACTTCTCCTATATACCATAATGGGATGTTTGGAAGAATCTAGGTTTTGGGGTGAGTACTAATTTTATATTTTGATTGTAAGGGATTGTAAGGGATATGTTTTTTTATTAGATGAGGATTTCTATCTTATGTGACATTTTTAAGAATGGTTTTAGAAGGAACCACCCATTTAGGGTACTTTCGTGTTGATATAATATTTAATGGAATGAAATTTCATGACTAATGGTTTCTAATGATTAATTTTTTAGATTAAGAGTATATATAATTTTTTTATTAGGTTTCCAAAGTGTTTTTAAGGGGTTGTTCACTTTTCATAAAATATTTTAAAGTGAATTTTAATGTGTTTTCTAATTATAAGGGTGTGGTTGGATGACATATTTCATTAAATTTATTAATTTAATGCCTTTTAATTTAAATGAGTTCTTTTTATTGGTATGAACCCCATTCAACTCTCAAATTTAGTGAAGAGTGAGGTTTTTAAGGAAATGATGTTTCCATTAGATTTTATTAGGTTTATCAAAATGTTTTAGTGAAAAGTGATTCTTTTAAATGCATTTCAAAAGGCTGGGGAAATGGGGTAGCATCTCGAGATGAGTTTTTGTAAAGTCTTTTTGGAAATTTGTATGTGATTTCATGGAATGTCTGAGTTTATAACTGTTTGGACCCTCTGGGTCCATTATAATGTGAATTTTTTGAATTAGTGGTGTTCAAGGGAATTATGAGGAGTATTTATCTAGAGATTAAAATGCCATAATAGGTGGAATTAATAGTGTGAATGATGTTAGATTCTGTGAATATATATAAGGAACATCTGGTAAATTTTTCAGTTTAAAATATTCATAGTGTAAAGGATAAGTTCCTACATTGAATTATTTTAAGGGCTCTAATATTTATATTCCTTGTTTTTATGGATGTTGGATCGAGTCAGTTTATGGCATGAATTGATTGTTGAGATTGTGAATTGTTTCTATCGAAGCATATTAATAAACAACTACCACTCCTTAATTTCCATCATTCCTTTCTATTTTGTTTTAAACATTGGGTGGTATCTGTGTGATTTTTGGAGGTATTCTTTCCCCTCATTCATGGATTTAGTCTTTATATTGGCAAGGTCGATTTCCTTAGGCATGAGGATATTTTTTATATTCTTCTCCCCTTTCTATACTTGCTACTAGATAGGTCTTCATTATAGATTCTTTCAATTTTTATTGGGTACATTACTAGGTATAGGTTGTTTTAGAGTTTTTAGTATGTCTTTGGTCTTCAGATCATCTTCTTCTCAATAACTTCATAACAAAATTGAACTTTCAATTTGGGAAAGGTTTTTCAAAACATAACATTCATCTTTAGGTGTCATATTCTTGAATAAATATAATGTGATTCCTTTAATGGTTATAATAATTTTCTTCTTCAATGAAATTTTATATGCAGTTATTTTTTTTACCTTTGTGTTATGGTTACCAATAATTTTATCACCATAATAAAAGGATGATAACCTATATCCGTTAACTAAAGGGGAATTGTTAGAATCATAAAAATTTGGGTGTTGTTTTTATCTTTTTCTATTTATGTTTATTTTTATTGATTGGATTATCCCCCATAGTATTCTATGAACCACGTTATTGTATTAATAATTAAATGTGATCAGGATTGAAATACGAGAATAAAAGAGAAAGTGGAGTAGGCCATTAATAATTGTTAATGGGGTAAAAAATTAAAAATAAAAGCTTTAATGATGTGTTTAATGATAAATAGTCAACTTTTTTTTGAAGTAAGTTGATTAGTTGAATGTTAATAAGTGTAAAAATAAAAGGTACCTAATTTTTATTTTCTTATGAGAATAAAGAAAATAATGCGGGTAAAAAATTATTTTTAAGAACAAGAATCTAGAAATAGATGAGGGATTAATTGGTGTGAATGTAAATTAATGATTATATAAATATATATGGATGGATGAAATATAAATCCTTTGTTGGAATAATGAAAAAAGGTAATATATTGTGGTTGTTTTATGATTCTTGGAAGCATGATGACATTTACATTATGATATGGGTAAATAAATGACATATTTAATATAACATGGATGGTAAATATATTTATCAATTGGTGATTTGAAATGAAAAAAAATTATTTCTAGTGATACTTTCCAAATTTAAAACCTGATTATGTTGTTTTAATGATTATTACTCAAAAATTCATTACTTGTTGTAATCCTCAATTTGGTTATCGGATTTGGGAGTGGCTTTTAGTGTATATGATGGTGGATGGGGATTTGGGATCATTATAGTTGGTGGGGGTAGTGAATTGTAGTGGGAGATCATGAGTTTGATCATCTACATGCTCACTATACCCAAATATTATGTGGGTGATGTGGTTATGATGGTTACTAGAAGGGAATTTACATGGAATGGGGAGTGAATGAGGCTGATGTTCATTTTATATTACCCTATGCATATATGGTAGGAAGGTTGGACCTAATATATGTGGTTGGTGTCATGAGATATGATATGTGGTTTGGGATGTGAGATATAATAGGTGGTTACTGCTACAAGATATGATATATGGTTGGTTTTATCATTGTAAATTTGATTTGGATGGATATGTGGTTGGATGTAAAAGAGGTTGGTTGTGGTTATGAGCTGTCATTGATCCATTCTCTCATCATGATTAGTTTCAAATAGTAGAATTACTTTCAACAAGACACCACTTATAGGATAAATTACTCTTCTGATAGTTAAGAGTGGTTATTCAAATACAAGGTCCTAGGGTAAGAGGATTCTATTGGAATATAGGTTTTAATGAACATTTTTTATTACTAATCTCGATAAAGACTCATATATGATTATCATGATGTGGGGGGTTTATTTGAGTATTTTCTATAAAAATTATGGGTTTGGTGATGTCTGATATTATTGTTATGTTTTTCCAATTCCATCATGTTATAAAAATCTTAACGACATATGTGATTTCATTGCTTGGTTGATTACTAATCATGTTTATTCTTACAATTTTATTACACATCGATGCTGATATATTTAGAGGTATGATCCCACTAATTAATTCCAAGTGCTCTCCTCACCACAGATTTATATTGTTTTTAGGATAGTTCTATGGGAATTAGAAATTCTATTTGGATAACATGGATAGTAATAGAGGAGGTTTGGAGTTTTTTTTGGTTTTCTTGAATGCATTTTAGGACTATTTTATAGAATCTACATGAAATTTGGGTTATGATATGGAAGATGATATATTTATGGCATTTTTAATATATATAAGGTTGTATTGATGGTCTGTTATAGATTTTTTTCTTCGTAATTAAGAGGATAATTCTCCCATAAAATCATTTTATACCCTTGATGCAAGTATCCAACATAGGGCTTATTGGAAGCAGGATTCTGGGGGTCACTTATTCTCTTTAATACCAATTCCTAAGGGGTACTTTTGAAGGGGGTGGAGGTTATGAAAATGTGGTATAGAAGGTTTTGGTTGAGAGGTAAGATGGATATTAGAGTAAGGAATATGTGAGGACTTCCTGGAATTGGTAGGACATCAATGAAACTAAATCCTAACATGTGACATGGACTAAGGTGACTAGAAAGGGAATAAATTTTTGAGGACCCTTATGATAAGATTTAAGTACATTGACTACCTAATTAACATGTATAGGTGTAATTAAAACTATTTTGTGTAACATTACAGGAAGGTATATGACCCATCGTCATTACTTTCATTAGCATTTTTATTTGAAATTTTATGTGCATTTCTTTGATTATACCTATGTTTTAGTTGTTAATTATCCATTATTATTTTCTAAATTTTTCATAAGACCTAAAGTAAAGGAGTAAAAAAGTAATTAACAAGCATGAACTATATTTATAAACACTTTTTATGATTAAAAGTGACATTCCCCTACTCGAAATAACATGCTTCATCATAAATTTATTTATTTTTCCAAAGTTAAAGTGAATATCATGTTAATATATTTTTTTATTGTTTAGACTTATTAAAAAATAATGAATAATGTATATTATTATAAATATTTGATAAATTTTAAGAAACACTATAAATAAAAATTAAAATTCATACTGGAATTCTGGAATGATTTTTTGTGAACACATTTTTAGGAAAATTATAACTCTTGTGAATGTTGATATGCCATGTGTTATTTTTCATTTGTGATGTATCAAAATAATGTTCTAGATATTTTTTATAAAATTTATTTTTTTATTATTGAATTATTGTAATCTGAACAACATGATTATTTATAATTTATTTTAATTTGAAAAAATTAACATGGATAAATTTTCCCTTCCTTTTGGCATGACTACAATTTTTTATTAATCCATTTATTTTTATGCATGTGTTGGAAATTTTATTATAATGTTATAAATTTCGTGCCATTTGATTATGAATTTTTAAAAATGATAAAAATTATTAGTGATAGCCATTAATAATTTGAATGTTATTCAAATAAAAAATATATACTATATTGAAAACATTTTTAAGATAATTTTAATATCAACTTTTCTATACACATATGTGGAAAACTAAAATATGAATGTCATTACACGTGTTAACATTATAATCATGATATGTTTATTTCATGAGTTAGGAATTTATAGTAATATTATAGATTATTTTTTAAAAATTCCTAGAAACTGATAGGTATGATTTGAAGTAACCTATTGTGGCGTGAAACTGTTTACCTGATTGAACCTATTCATTTCCTGATATATATATTTAATAGTGATGAGATAACTATTCCTAATATTTTAATCCATGTGAATTTTTTTAGGGGGATCATGTATAATAGTTGAAAATATTTATATGATTATAGTAAAATTTATAGTATTTATATCTTGAGCATGTACCATGTTTAGTATGTTTTATTTAGAATATGTAATCATGTTATGTACTGATCAGAGTGTATTTACATGTATATTAAAAATAATGTCAACCTTATTGTGGTGTGTAATGATGTTTTCTTAACTAATTAATTGATTAAATTCTATTTAGTTTGAGAATATCAAGCATGAGACATAATGATAAAACATGTGTGGTTTCATTTTGAGACCCGAAAGATGTTTTTTTTTGAAATCCTAATGAATGTTTCTTATATGATAAAATTATTTAAAAAGATTTAATTTTGGTATAGAGAATGTGACGTAATAGAGCATATCAAGCAGATTTTTTTTATATTGGAAGAAATTTTACTCAAAAATCAAATATTTAGTTTATGTATGCCAAGATTACTTTTTAATACCGAGATAATTTCAAAATTTTTTCTTAAATTTGTTTATATGTTAGAATTATTTAAATGTAATTCAGAATGATTCCACTAAAAATAACTTTGAAATTTTGAGTGTTGTTTGTGGTTGCATTTAATATCAATTTTTTCAGCTATGCGTAGATATTCTTTGCTCAAGACCTATTTTAAAAAAGGTTTTAAAAACTGTTTTTGAATAATATGTCCTATAATTATGTCTAATCTATGAATCCTTATGTTTCTTGACATGATAACATTGTGACCATTGAGGATATGTCTCTTAATATTGTTAACATATATTCATACTATGATTGTGTATTATGATGTGGTTTTATTGATAGAATAACCCACCTCCCAAAAAAAATGGTAATCAGTTAATGTAGGTAATAGAAAAGGTTGTTTGGAAAATCATAGAATTGATGAAAATAAGTCTGCTTTCCACACTTGAATTATGACGAAATAAGTGATGAAAGTGATTAGCTGCAGTATTATTAATTATTTTATTGTGGTTGATCTTATATTGATGGTGTGATTTATAGATTCAAGTATATGAAGAGTGGGAAACACTTCCCCCATAAATATTTATTATATTTATGAAACATTTTAAAATCTGGAAGGCAAATTAGGGATGATGAAAGCGGGAAACCTCTTGATGAAGTGGATTGGTCCCGTTAATTTGTGTGCTTACAGTACCAGTGGTTTTTTACAGTGTTGGATGTGTTGTTCATAGAGGCTATGGAAGGTTATTTTTGGGCATGGGATGTTGTGATCTACTATTGTAGAAGTGGTGGATGACAGATTATGTGGAAAGGAGATGGTTCTATGGCTACTATGGGGTTGATGTGTTTTTCTATCATTGGTCGTGTATATTATGACTAAAAGAATTTGAAGGGGGTAAAAGCTCCTAAAACATAATGTATTCTTTTTTACATGTTTTAAAACCCTATGGGTGAGTTAGGCCTATGAAAAGTGGATAATATATTGGTATTATGGAATGTTTCCAACAAATTGTACACTTAATGATTTCATGTTAATGTTATTGTATTACGTGATTATTGATGTACTATGTGTGGTTAAGGATTACATTTTTTTAATATGATGTTATTGCATCAAAATTCATTCTTGATACTAGGCCTGAGAAGTTGAAAGAGGAATATTAGGATGGATACATGCTAACTATCTAGAGTAAGTAAGTACCAATGTTCTTTTATGGGATGTCTAGCCAAAATGATGAGGAATTTTTGGAGGAAGTTGAGGTTACATTTAGGTTAGTGAAGATGTTGGACCGATTACATTTTTATTTGATTATTGGTTTGTTTTAGAAAGAATCTTAGTAATGGTGATTAATAAAGTGTGATAAATTAGTGGAGGTGTCTTGAGATGAATCACAACTATTATACTAGAATGATTTCTTTTCTTAAGAACATATTTGTGTTCAAAAGAGAGAGATTTAAAAGTTTCACCATGGGGTTGAGAATGTGTGAATATTTAGGACCCATTAATTAAATTCGATTATTTGTATCTTGTTATTTATGGATGTTTCATGAGAGTGGGAATAGTTTTTTGATATTTCATTAAATAAAAAATATCCATAAATCTTTCATGAATTTGTAGTTGGATTTCTAGGAAGAGGTGAGAGACTAGAAAAATGTATTTGAGAAGAGCCTCTATGTGGATTAGGGTTCTAAATAGGGCCCTTATTATGTAGATAATGAGTTCAAGTTGAATGCAATGAGTTGATATACTATGAAATCATTGTGGAAAAGAGTGAGGAATTATTTTAGTGTTAGATCATTGTTTTGAGCTATTAGGTTGAGTAGATCAAGGTGTTAGAGTTGTTCCTTTTCGTATTTAATTGTGTGGGGAATTAGCAGTAAGACTATCCTAAGATTTAGCATGTTTCCATATATTTTTTTGGAGAGTTAGTATAGGGTGAATTTAATGGTTGATTTCCAATCATTTCACCAAAACCATATATTACATTTTGAATTTGGTTTTGAATTTTTTTGAATTATTTGGATGTTTATGTATATATTTTTTATGACAATATTAGAAACTATCTTTTTAGTTTTAAATGAGATGAGGAATTTTTTTAGTGAGGTGTGGATATATTGAAACTGAGTTATGTTGGAAGGAGTATTTTTGTAATTTTTGTCATGAGTTAGTAGGATGATGCCACTTTGGAGTCTCCTGGTGGTGGTATCTCTTTTGAGACGTTTCACTTGAGAGTGTGTTTTTGTGTGAGTTGTTTTACTTATAAGGATTGTTTTGAATCTCAAGGATAATAATCATTAAAGAGGAATATACTATAATTTTATATACCATTAAAGCCATTTAATTCGTTATTTTTTTGGTTATTACAAGCATTTGTGGTACTTTTGAGGAGGAAGGGATCAAGATGGAGATGAAATTACAACTAGAGGAAGAATTCATGACCTGAGTGATGTTATATTCCATTGAACATGACCTGGAAATATAAAGTGAAATTATTGGTTGTAAATATACATAGAATTATGTTTATAGTCATTATGTGTATTATTTTTGAGGATTTTAATATCCCAAGACACTTATTGGTGGATGTTTTATCGATTCTACTCAGGATATTAAGTTTTTATTCAAACTGTGAATTATCTCTATTTCAACATGTTAATAAATATTCACCCCATATGATTTAACTCATTATTTTACATTTTATCTAAAAAATTGGGTGTCTTATGGTCAATTATAATAGGAATTATGTAAAAACCTTCATAGTTTTGGTCTGTGGATTAAAAACATTTATTTCATGTTACTTGAGGTGAGTGTGCTTATTTTTATCCATTATCTTTCTATTGTTCCTACCAGGAGTTCTAGGTTATTATATCATTCTATTTTGATTTGGTAAATAATTGGGTATAATTTTTTTGGAGTGTTCATTTCATGTACTTAGTCTTGTGATCATCTTCTTCTAAATAACTTCATTATGAGTGTGAAGTGTCGGTTGAGGTAGGGAATTTATGAACATATCGTTAAACTTATAGGTTAGTATGATTGAATAAATATATTTTGATTCCATCCACTATTAATTTTTTATTATTATTCAATTTTATTTTACATGTTATAACTGTAATTACCTTGATGTTCTGGTTGTCGATAATTTTTTTACCATCATAAAAGCCTAATCACTTATATCTTGTAATAAATGTGGAATGTTTAGAATATGAAAAAATAAATTGTTGTTAATACATTTGTTACTTTATGTTAATTTTATGTTATTTCATTATCCCCTTTGGTTTTTGATAAAATTAGTAAATGCATTAAGAATTTAACAAGACTGGGGTTGAAACATGAGAGTAAAAGTGTAAGGGGAGTGGATAGTTCAGAATTTTTAATGGGGTAAACAAGGAAAAAAATGTAATGATGTGTTTAATGGATAATTAGCATTATCATGAAGTAATTTGATTAGTTTAATTTTAATAAGTGGATGAATGAAAGTGGTATGATTATGAACTGTTTATTTGAATAACTAAAAGAATGTAGCTTGATATTATGTTTATGAACTGTAATCTATAAATTAATTAAGAATACATTAGTGAGAATTTATATTAATCATTATATAAATAAATATAGATGGTTAAATTTTTAAATGATGGAGTGAAAAATTGGAATTTTGTTACAAGTTTTCCATGAAACATGGTCTCATAATGATACATATGTTGTGATTTGGGTTAATAAATGACATAATTAACATAACAATGATGGTAAATAGAAATCATTTATTGTTGATTTTAATGTATCAGAGTAATTATTATTAATATATCTTTACATTTTTAATTCATGGTTGTGTTGTTTTAATGATTATTACTATGGATTTCTTTTATATTTGTGATCCTCAATTTTGAATTCAGTTCTGAAAGTGAAATATAGTGTATTTAGTAGTGGATGTGGCTTTTGGGATGATGATGTGTAGTTGGGGTCTTCCATGGTAGGTGGAGGGAAAATGGTAAATTCTCTACCTATTCTTGATACCCTATTGTGATGAGGATGAGTTGGTTAAGATGGTTACCAGTAGGAAATGTACATAGAAGGATAATGGCATGAGATTGATGTCCACCATGTTTACATTACCTTATCATTATATATTTTGGATAGTAGAGCTATGATATGTAGGTGGTGTTGTGAGATATGATATGTGGTCAGTTCCATGAGATATGATATGAAGTTGGTTCTATGAGATATGATATACAACTGGTGCCGTAATTAGACATCAGATTTGGATGGATATGTGGTTGGCTATACAAGTGGTTGGTTGTAATTATGAGAAATTGTGGTACCATTATCATTCACTAAAAAAATTTAGATAGGGCCCATCCTTCCAATTACCTACATTATAGATGGTGAATGTCTCTTTTGATAGGTAAGAGTGGTGAGGGAAATATCTGGGCCCATGCTAATGGAATGCTATAAAAATTAAGGGTTTTGTAAACATTTTTTTTACTATTTAGCTTGATGGAGACTCATTTGTATATCCTATGATGAAAGGATGTGTCTTGGTTCAGGATGTTGTGAAAAAAGGAAGGGTTTGATGATAGTTGATATGTTTTTTATTCTTATTTTCTTCCTTCATCTTCTACCTTTCTTACTATTATGTGTGTTTTATTTTATTTGTTTATTATTTCTCAAATTTATTTTTCCATGTTTATTTCACCCTGATCTTCATATTTTTATAGGGATTATCATACAAATTACTCCAATTTTCCCACCCCACCATAATTTTCAATTATTTTTAGGATAGTTCGGTATGGATTAGAGCTGTTTTTTGGGTACATTAGTTATAATTGGAGGATTGTTGGAGTTTTTTTGGTTTTCCTTCTGGTATTTTATGTTTATTTTATAGTATGCACATGAAATTTGGGTTATGATAGTGAATATGATATATTTATTGTTCCATTTTAATTATATGGATTTGTATTGGTGGTTGTTCATATCTTATTTCATGAGAATTAAGAGGGTAACACCTCCCATATGATATTTTAATACCCTAGGTGTTCGTTTCCAACCTAGGGCCTACTGGAGATGAGACTAAAGGGTCACTCTTCTTCACTACTTACCTAAAATAGGTAGTTGTATGGGGGGGGGGGGTTATGATAGATACCCTATTATAATCTATTTTATTGTTTCATGTGTGATATGAATGATATATTGAGTAGAATTCTTCATGTTTCATTTGATATGGATAATGTGAAAAGTGGATGTTTTTTATGAGGGTGTAAGAGGTGAGATGATATTTATGATTCTTGTTTGATTTTGATATATGTAGTGATTTCTTATTATGTTTTATTTATCACATCCATTAACTACTTTCATAATAACCCTATGTTATTAATATATGAACTTGATTCATGTAACACTAGTACAATGGTACTCACTAGATATTTCCCTAGGAGGAAAAGTTACCACTTAGGGTTTATTTGGTAGCTAGTAACCTAGGAGGGTGCTAGATGGTGTTGTCCTAGTTTCACTAGGGGCCCATAGATGAAGTGTATTAGATTTACCAGGTTTGGTAAAATTCAGATTAGATCTAAGTTTATTGTCTATGACACAAGAGGATGTTAGATAAGGCATGACCATCATTGATTCCCACAATTTTATTGATTTTCATAACACCATGAGTTGGTCATGTTTGTTGGTTTGGTTATTTATTTCATTTCCATTTTTAACTTGGTGTATTCTTATGATTTTATAGTTTTAATTCACTTGGTATTTTGGCATCATTTCTATTGTTTACTTTGGTATATTTTCAATGGATTGTATTTTAAAATAACTTAGGATGAGTTTTTTTAAAAATTGAATGTGGACTTTAAATGATTATTCAATGGGGAAGTAATTTTTTAATGTGGATTATTTATTTAAATAAAAGTGATGGAATGTCTATAAACTTTTCCTGTGTATGTATTTAGATTTTATATTACTCTGTAATAAACAAAAAAACCTTATTATATTATTGAGAACAAGTAAAAAATAAAATGTATTTTGAAATTAAGTGCCCGAAATAATTTGTGAAATTCTATTGGGTGTGTTTTTATCATTCCATGCATACACCATTTTGTGTACACAAATCTTATGATTTCTCTCAGGTACCCTGCTAATAGTTCAATCTCTATGGTAGTTTATCTTGGGTTGTACCATGATGGTAAGATTAGATCATGGTTTTTGATCACAGGTCACGAGTAATCACTGTTGTAGTTTGGTTTTAATTTATTATTGGGATCATTATGTATCGGACATGTATGGATATACCTTAATATTGATTTATTTTCTTGTTTATTTAATTTCATTATTCAATTCATGTTCATTATGTTGTGCATTATCTATTTTTTTGATTGATAATTTGATTACTATGATTGGTTATTCCTTCTTTTATATATGATTCTATTGATTTTTGGGGTGTGGGAATCTAATATATATATATGGGTCATTCCATATTTCCAAGTAGGATCTTGGATGTTTATTTTTATTTTTATGGTGAAATCATTCCCATGGTTTTTTCTTGATACCCAAGCTCTAGTTTCCAGCCTATAAGGATCTGGAACACTTTTTAGGATAGTTGTGAGGTAGGTCATGATCTGGTTTAGGTGGAATACCATACCAATTCTTTACAGAGAGTGTACCAAACCAACCATTAATGAATTTTTTCTTATGAAGTAATTTATATAAATTCATTTTAAACAATATGATATATAAGTTTTCGTTGAGATATATTTCTCTCCACAACACTTAGGTCCTTATCATAGGACATTAAACTACATTACATATAATTCCTTGATATAAGACCTTAAACTACATGATATCATGGTCCTTTTCATATGAATTTAAATTGAATGACATATGGTCTATACCTCAATTCCCTAAACTGTATGGTATTTGATCCTTTTTGTATGACCATAAACTACATGATGCATTTTTCTCACTACTTGACATTAAATTATATAGTTGTCTTCACCTATGTTTGAGACAGATCTACAGAGTGTTACTTTATAGCTTTATATACCTAATATCTATATCATTTAAACTATAATAGTGTGTGGCATTTCTATTCATGTTATGTTTTCCATACTGAACATGCACTATAATTAAATTATCAATTCAAAAACAACATCAATCTTTATTGATTTTTCCACACGATACACAGTAATGCCTAGAACTCATATCCAATAACCAATGGTAAATTTCCTATTGATTTAATACCCCTTCGCTGAGGCAACCATACTATTTTCCAACTTCATTTATGTCTAGTTTTCTCTAAGATCCCTACATTACGATATGGATATTTCATTTCCTATTTTTCTCCTAAATAAGTATTGATTTATTATTGTTACCAAAGGATATGCAGTTTCATCAGAATATCTTCTCCTGGTCTAAGACACAAATTTATCATTCAAACCATATTTTATTCCATATTGGAAGGTTTTCTCACTAAGTCACCTCTTAATTCAATCCAATTTTTTCACCATAATCTTTAGTGTTTTCATCTTCCATTAATTCAGATAGGGTATCTTGTGTTAGAGAGTGTTTATTAGAACCTTGTTTGGCCTAATTCCCTATTATCATAAGATATGTAATGATGACTAGATCTCTTATCTTATACCGAAACATGTAATTCCAACATATTTAATTTCTCTTTCATGTGGGGAAAACTATTATTTAGCCCTATAAATTCATATATAGATTCCCAATCCAATTATATGCCAGTGTGTGGCCTCATTTACTAGAACTATGTATAGCTCGAATGTTATTATCACATGATACATAATAATGACTAGATATTCAATCATGGGACCCAACATAAATTTATAATTTATTCATTTCTCTACAGTTGAATTATTATGGTGTTGGGAGAGGCTTACCATTCATATGTGGTTAGTGTTGATCACACCGGGGAAATGAATCATGCCATTGTCCCAAGATGTATGACTATATACTCCATACATAGTTTTGTTAAATCCAAATAACCTTAAACTAAAAGGCACTAATAGGACCATGATATAGGACACTATATGATATACACCATTTCCCCTCTATATGATTGAAACCAGTAATAGTTATATGACCTTAAAATTGGATTTATCACCAGTCCAAGATCTACGACCTTAAATGAAGATTTATCCCACATGTATAGTGGTGTTCAAAAATATTATATGAGATTTTTATTCTTAGTTCACATCAGTATGGTCAAAACTTTTCCACATAGAAATCCCTATACATTAATCTAATAAATACTTCCGTAAAACAAAAATACAATAAATTGTTCAAAGATGTATGACCTTAAACTTTAATTACACTCAATCAATGAACTATAATATTAAAATTTATCTATACCAGGTCAAAACTATATGAACCTAAACTACAACCATATTCTGGTAAAAACTATAGTACCCAAATCATTGATATAACCTTAGTTTAAAATGAAAAACCTTAAACCATAAAATAAATTATCTATAAAAATTATTGGGATGAATTCTCAAAAAGGGTGGTATAAGAAAAATTTAAGTCTTTGACTTATAATCCAAAATCATCATATGTCTTTTAAAAAAAATTAATATATACAAAAGAAAAAGGCATAAATATTGTGGGACTAGAACTTTGACCTATAAAAAGTCAAACCAGAATTAAAAATTCTATGGACCAAGAAAAAATTTGATAGCTATATTTTTCTCCATATGTTTCCAAATCGATAACCTATAAAAGGTAAGATGATCTATCCTGGGTGTACATGAACTCCCTAGAACAAAACTATACTTTTAACAAAATAACCTTTTGATATCAATTACCTTGAATCTTTTTACCCTTTCATGTCTAAAGGGATAATATTGGCATAAAATGATAGAAAATTTTCCCTATATATTTCCCACTTATATACATCCATGTTTATATATCCTGAATGAACCCATTCCATTTCATGTCATAATAGATTAACCTCGACATATAATGATAACATATATGCACCATATATGGATCACATATGCCCATAAAAGTTAAAAAATCTTGGTTGAAAATCAAAATAGTCCTTTTGTTGGTAGACTAACCTTGAGTTATTATGATGGAACATATACACTATATACCACATACTTATACCCATCTAACCACACACCTCTAGAAGATGACCAAACACTCAAATCCCAAACTCTACCATTGAATCATGTGTGTTGGATAATAATTTATGATACCCATATTCTTATGTTTATGTGTGGTTTAGTTACATTTTATATCACTATATAAACCTATTTATTATCCATAATAACGAGCTCATGGGTTGAGACATGATTCTCTCTATTAAAATATTAATCAAATGATTAACGTTCATTAGAGAATAAGTTATATAATCAATCATACTCTATTTTACTAAAATAATATGTAGATTTATGTGATGGAATGATGAGAAAAAAGTGGCTTGAAAATATGTCATTTTTATTAATTTGATGAATGAATAAGTATAGAAATATTCTTTTCAGAGACAGTTATAACAAAACTTTAATAAAAGGTAAATTGAAAAAACAGTTTAATATAAATTATAAAAACATATCTCTGTACCATTCTATAAAGTCATAATCACACTTCATACAAAATAAATTTCCTTTAATAACTATGATAGATAAACATGTTAAGAATCTACATATTCTCATAAAAAAGGGATTGTGACATCAAATTTGATTCCTCTTTCCTATAAATTTTCATTTCCGATGATGCATGACAAAATTCACCTTTACTAATCACAAGTTGATATTATAGAAACTCCATAACTACCATAACTCTAAAGAATATGATCTTAGGGTCAAGTAACCTCATTCTGTCTATAATCTATTTCCTGAAGGTTTAATGAAATGGACTTATTGATTTTTGTTGTGGTTTCTGCTTAAGTATTAGCCTCCTTACACATAGTTATTTGTTCAAACTTTCTTAGTATATTTTGAGAATCAATGAAAATGGTTGGTGATCAAAATTAATAGTTCAAAAGTTCTATAATTTTCAATAAAAGAACCCAATATAACTTCTCAAGTCATCTAGAGGAAGCATAATAATTATAGGTTAGATATTTCACTATGACTTCTGTTTGATTACCCTAAATGAGAAAATGGTCACTGGGTCTGATTAAAACTAATCCCTATGTGCTTCCTAGAAATATAGAACCAAGCTAATAAAAGGATAAAAACACTAGTAGATAAAACCCCTTGTGATTTGACTGAAAATTACTTTGACGGATATCTTATAATCACTAATTGACTTAACATTATTGGGAATATCAGAGTTAAAAGGGGTGATATTTGTCATCGATCCTAAGATTCAACCTCATATAATCTTGACACTGTGTTGGTTGGGGCCACAAAATCTGGTTTAATATGTCCCATTAAATCAATATCTATGATCAATAGTGCATGAGATAAGTCATTCATCTATTATTATTGTTTTTGATAATCCTTTATATTGGAAGTAATACTTGCATCAATGAACATTGAAGGTGTTACAATGGAGAAGACCGAAAATAAATTCTCACTTACGGTGATATCCATTAAGAATTATTCAAATATTACAAGGCTCACAATAATATTTTTATTGGGTTCTATCCTATACCAAAGAAAAATGAAATTATCTAATCAAATAAATATAAACAATAATATCTAAGAGTTTAAAAAATTATTGAATCTTGGTCCAATTTTTGTGGTAGTATTTGGGATAAGAGACACCCTCTCAATTAAATATGGCTCTTCACAAGAAAAATTGGGCCCCACCAGTGGTCCTTCAGACTCTACAAGTACTTTTAAATAAAATAAAATAAAAATTTCTTGACTATAATGGTATTTACCAATACATGTTCTGAGAATCAACTAAAAATTTGGCATGATGATGGGTGGAAAATTTCTTTATCATCCATGATGTTAAATTTTCTTCCCCTAAAGTGGCCCATCAGGCCTTGATTGATCCAATTATAGAATTAAAAATATAGGCTTGATCACCCCATTTTCTAGCTTTGTTACCCAAAATGGGGTTTCCACGCAATTATTGTTCCCTTTATAGTTGAAATCACTATCTACCGGGTTCCATTGCATAATATATTTAAGAGATCACAGTTGTGATGAGGCACACAGATCCTATAATTAAGAAACATTGATAGCATATGAATATTAACACATAAAAACACAATTTTAGATAAATAATGGTATTACCTAATACTTTAAATTTTTTTCTTGCTAATAATCATATTTCTATAGTGATCCAATAGTAAGTTAGTTGGGGGGGAATATTAAAAATAAAATAAGGATGGATTTTCTAATAAAGCATTGAACCTCTTTGTTCTATGGTATTTTACCTTTATCAATTGTTCCATTACTCCCTAATCATTGAAATGGGCCTTCACATCACTCTAATGGATATTGAATTAGACCTATATTAGTTACATAATATATTAGAGCCCTAGTAGATCTTAAACTAACTAAAATTTGGATCGTATAATTTATTGCGATTTTTTATCCCCCAAGGTGTTATACTTTTTTCATTCCCACCAAATATATAACATTTTTAGGAACACCCAAAATTTTATCTATTAATCCATAGGAGTATCTTGATCCTCAATGACTTAAACATTTGACTAGTTGGGTCTCTTCCATTGAAATAAATATATATTCAATTAATGGATTGTACTCTCTAATTAATAGAAGAAATTTTTGTACATATCTATATAGATCTTCTAAAACTAGTCAAATATGTAAGAACACAGTTCTTATTTGAGGTATGGATCTTTCCTTTTCAGTTTATAATTATGAAAATAGGTGGAAAAGGGTCAAAGGGTTGGTTGTAGGTCTCTTACACGACGTGTATAAGAAATACATGTCGTTCACTTAGATGTATATAATGAGTATGGAAGCCTACTCACTATGTAATCCCAGTACACGACCATGTAAGGGTATGGAAAAAAATTTTATGGACATCACATGTATTCCCAAGTACACATTGTGTACTTTTTTTAATTATTATGTTGGGCAGTACATCATTTTTCCATACGGATAGAAACTAACACCCTTCGATGAGCAACACACCCAGGAAAATTCAAACTAGTTTTTTCCTACTATTTGGTCGTCCAACACCGAATTCGAACACCATCAGATCAGTTGAAATACCGTAATTTAGTATTCTATTCCTTTGATCATTTCTTCTGATTATCTTCTTTTGATCTAGTTATTTAAGGTCCATCATTTATAAACATTTTGTATATCTACTCAATTCTAAGTCAAATTAGAGCCTGACATTGGATGAGGATGTCGTACGAGGTAGGTTGTCTTATGGATTTAGTGAATTATCAGGATGTGTATATATGTCTTAGTACCACAAAACAACATTTAGTGTGTCGCTTGATTGAATAATGAAAACCTATTATTGCCTATTTATTATTAGGTAATTAATTGGATAATTTCAAGAATGATTAGGGTTTTGAACCTTGATTCTGGGCCACCCCATGGGTGCATTTTCCTTGGATGGTCATTCAGAAGAGAATGCCTATGAGGCATGACCTGTATTCTTGTTCTAGGGTTGTTAAAATCATATTTCTCATTATATGAATTTCCAATTTGTGATACTTGTTATGTGAATCCTTATATATTTTTAAATTGCATAATAGGATTTTTATATGTTTTTCTATGTGAGTTATCCTTGTCTAACCATGTCATTGTTTAATTTACATGTTGTGGTTGTTATCTAAACTTATCCCACATGAGTTGTTTATGTTAAATCCATGTGATAGTTTAATTCACATGTGTTTATTTTGAAATAGAATGTATAATTGAATTAAATTATGAAAAGTGGTATTTGTCAATGGGAGACCCATAGTCTTGGTTAAAAGATAAGGTCAAGCTCATGGGACTAATTGCACCTTATATACCATGGTTGAACCATTGTCTCAGTTAAAAGACAATGGATAGGCTTAAAAACTTAATTATGTAAAGGCTATGAGCGATACATGGATAGGGTGGTCAGGCTCATTAAGGATTATTTATATGTAGAACAAAACTAGGATCTATTGAGGGATAAAAAGGTCAGGCTCTATTGGAAAATGATTAAATGATTATTATGTCACAAGTAGATAGTTAATTTTATGTGGGGTTCATTGGGCCTAGGGAAAACCTCTATACTTTTAGATAATTCATAGAACATGAATAATTAAATGGATGAATTATGATGCATCTACTAAGGCAATGCACAATCATGGATTCAACCTTTACTTATTCCTATTTACATTGTCTCTAGAGACATATGTTGTGCTTGCTTTTGAGTATACATAGTTTACTAATTTCAATATTATACACTTCTTGTTATATATATTCACTAACATCTTGGAATATAACTTGAATAGTTTACAACTAGGACATAGTCTAACACCTTGTTTGGGTCATGCTTTTAGGCCCAAATAGATTATATGATGCATGTGTTGATCAGGGTAAGCTCTCTCCTACAGATGTGTGATGTGCTACTTAGGAGTCGGAGAGCATGGGACAAGGCCGAGGTTTTCTATGCTTCCTAGTTTCTATTATGATTTAGAGACACATATTGTGTGTTACTGTAGTGTACTTGTTTTGGATTATTTATTAGAACATATAATATGCTGCATCATCTTTTTTATGGAATAATGCTTGGTTATTTATCTTATCAGTCATCCATAGATTTTTTCAAATTTATGCTATTTACTGCTTCCTCTATTGTATTATTAGTTATTCTGTTGTGTTCACTCTACCAATAAGGGCATAGTTTTCCCACTATCACACCCTAGGCCCTTGCTGCTATTCAGATTCCTCTGGAATTTGGGGAAATGTTCTTGATTCCATGTGATAAACCGAGTTTGGGGCACCAGTTGAGTGGTGTTCATATTCGAGACTTTACAAAGTAGTATCATTAGATTTCGTTCCTATTTTTCTTTACTATTTGTTGAAGATATAAAGGAAATGGAATTTGGTAATTATTTGTGTCTGGGAGTAGCTACTCTATGTATAGAGAAAATCTAAATTACAGAGATTAAAATTATTTTTTTTTGATTTTGATCTATTAAAATTGATTCAGTTTAACCGTTGGGTGATGCCCTTGTTTTGTGATTTTATTATTGATATCATTGTGGTTTTATTTTGTTGCAACTCGATCTGATGGGGGTATTTCATCTCATACATCATATAGGAACTTGTTAAAAACCACATGTCGTGCATTATTTCCATGACATTTGGAGAGTATTACTGATTTCTTGATGTTATGATAGATATCATGCTAGATATGCATGAATTTTTTATGGGTACCATGATAGATATGTCTTCTATTGTTATATGTGTATTGGTATGTGTTATGGTCGAATTGGGTGGACGCAAAAATTTAGTCTGTGAGAGGTATAGGCCCTCTTGAATTGGAATTTGGTGGATCACATTTCAGCCATGGGATATAGATTATGTTTTTATGTGCAATATGTGGATGCCAAGAATTGATTTATGGGGATTATTTTCCACCAATGATCATAATTTGGCACACAGTTACCTTATTTTGAAAAAAAGGGGTTATGGGGATTTTTTTGAGGGTTACTGTTTAGAAAACCAGACAATACGGTGGGTGGTCCTATGAAAACATGCCATATATTCTTCTCTTTGGGAAGAAGAGAAATTTTTCATGTACACCCCATGTAACCTGATTACATGTTGGGTAATCTGAGTACATGTTGTGTGGTAGATGACTATGTCACCAGCTGTGAGAGAGAGATCACATGTTGTTGAGTTTTTATCAGAACTTTAATGACCCAAATTTTCATTAATGAAAATTAATCTTGATATAATTAAATGTCTTATTTTGGTTATATAAAATTGGTTTTATGTTTCTCTATTTTAAAATATCATTATGAATTGTTACCATTACTAATATAGTAGTGGAATAGTGGCCACATGATTAGTACAAATATTTGGATTTAACAAATCCAATTTACTCAGAAAAAGGAAGTGATGGCCTCATCAACTAAACTTTCCCCATACAAAGCCCATTTAATGGTGCTTGGAATGTAGGTGGCATCATTGGGCTTCCCTCCTGACCAAGACCAAGCCGAGCTCGAACATTTTAAGATTAAGAAGAACTGACTATGGGAGAAGTTTAAGTTAATAGAGATTACGACCTGAGTGATTTTATCTGAGCCACCCCAAGAGTCGGTCATCATCACACACCTTACCCTTTGGTAATATTCAGGTGTTATAATTAGATAACACCCTAGCACTATGACTATGTACATTATTTTTTTATAATGAATGTGCATTCATTTTATTACTGTTACCTTTTAAATAGTTTTTAAAGAAAAAATAGTATTCTTAGTAAATATTCAACTAAGAAATATATTTTGATAAATTAATAGATTTTCTAATTAAATAACATTTTAATAAAATATTATTATAATTATATTACTTCTTATTAAATATATATGATCATATAATTTTATGAATGCAACTGTAATTTTTATTAAGATTTGAAAGCTATTTTTGTCAAAACCCATGAATTTTTGGTAAATATTGGTTTTTATTTTAAAATTAAAAGTTCACATATTTATAAAATTATTTAGATAAAAATAATATTATTTTTGGAATCAGGATATCAAAATTATCCTATGGTGAATTGTTCATAATTTTTTGAGAGAGTCGATTTTTTGGGTAAAAATTAAACACCATTTAAATATATAATGTGATTTATGATATCATAATGAACCAATAGTGATGTAATAAAATAATATAAACATTATGTTAGGCCAATATATGTTTTAAAATTAAAATAATGTGATTTTGGTTTTTTTTGATTTATTTTACAAAGCATTAGTGGACCCTTCAATATTTATAAAACATTTTGTCATTTTAAATTGTTCTCATTAAGAGTGTGACTCACCTCTACCTAAGAAATACTATTATTTTAATAATTTAGGCCATTTTACTTATAAATAATTATTTTCCACTCCCCTTTGTAAAAACCATGGGATAAAACCATGGGCTGGTTTGTGGTTTTGATTAGTTTAATGTGAGGTGTCCAAAATCTAAATAATAACGAATTCTCTCCCCTTCCCTATATAAACCCACCAAATCTCCCTCTTACTCTTCACTCAAAGCCTTTTGAGTTTGACCAAACCCTTCCCTAATCTTTCTATAATTCTCTAAAGGTGCCCCAAGTTCCCAAGAAGCCTCTCTCAAGCCTATCCCAAGCCTTTGAGATCACACTTCCAAGTAAGGAATTTCCTACCTTTCTCTTTTTATCCAATTTTCATTATGATGTTATTCCCTTTTGTTTGAAATTAAAAATTTTGGGGTATGAATTTTCCCCTCCCCCATACTTACCTTTTTATGTTTGGATGATGGTATACCCCTTTCTCTCTCATTAACACCGCCCATGTACACCCATTACCATACCAAAATTCCGCGAGGGATTTCTCTCTCCTCTTATACATCCATGTAATTCTTTTGTATTATGAATCTAAAATCCATTAATTTTGTAGGGACATGTATCTAAATAACCCCTTATTGTAAATTTCATCTACATATGATGAGACACCCTTTTATCTCTCATCAACCATTTTCCTTAATCCTTATGTCACGCCGTTATGCTCACGAAATTGCACCACGTTATTCCAAGCCAAGATCATTGTGTGGTGAATACCACATCCATGTCTCTATAAATGTTATTCAACTTTATGCACATATAAATATTGAATGGTAATTTCATGTATTTTTTCCACATTACTTAATTTTGGAATAACTTAGGATTTTTATTGATTCCATGTGGCACACTTATTCATGAAATGAAATGTTTAAAAAGGGTACACCCTGATAGCGCTCCAATGCATTGGGTAAAGTATAGTATTCTGATACGTTATTTGAAATGAGTGTTGACTCATTCTAATTCAAGTGAAATGAGGGTTTACTGTTGCTTCATGTGTAATGAGGGTTTACTCATGCTCCATGTGCAATGATCCTTGGCTCATGCTAATTCCATGTTAACTATTGTTGCCACATTTCCATGTTATGATTATCATGCTTTATCAAGTCTTTATGTTCTTGTTTCTTTTCTGATCCATTGATATGCCTATTTTCTAACATTTATTGTATTCATCATGTTATTCCATGTTCATTACCTTTCTGGGATTTATAGCTCAACCTTTTATTATGCATGTCCTCAGGTTATGCCATGCAATGCTATGTATGAGGGAATGTAGTGGTCATGTAAAGAATGTTTTCAATAAAGATGTTGTATTTCATGTTTTAAGTTGTTATGTATTGTTCCTAATACCCAAATACAACAGAAATCTTGATCTTCCATGTTGTATCAAGTGAATTTTTTACTTGGTAAATCAGGTTTATGTGTGTAATAAAGATCTGGGTTGTTATAGTCGGTATCAAAAGATAGGTTTAGTTATTTTTGGGATTAGGATTAAAAAACCCTAGTGAAGAATTAGAGACCAGAATAAGTATAATAAAAACATCCCTAAATATTGGTGAGTATTGATTCAGTGTTTTATATAGAAAATACATCCATGTTTGGATATGAGTAGGTAGAGGTGGCTCTGGCACATATGTATCCTAGGGGTAAAACCCGAAAACATCGCTTTGTGATAGACTCGAACGGGAACTAGTGCACAACAATGGGACATTAGGAACTCTTAGTTACGACACTTTCGGGGGATATGATTTGGTAAAATCACAAGATTAATATGAACCCTTACTAAGGGAATTTAAAAAATTCCCCTAAGAATATATGTTAGAAATTACATCATGGATAACATAGATTGAAGCCTATAGATTCATAAGTCACGGAAATAAAAGCTATTTATAAGTTATCAGTGTTTTTCATTGGATTACCCTTTATGTGTTTGATATTTATCATCCCTAAGTTGTTTTGGATGAATTAAATAAGTAGAACCAGAATAAAAAAGATAAGGGTAGGGTTAACATTTACAGTTCTACACATTCTTCATATCATTAAAGTTTAGTAGAACAATCCCAGCACCACCACTAATCATGGAAGTGAAGTTGTTGGTGATTACGGAAAAAGGGAAAATCATTGTATCCCATGAATATAACCCCCCCTATCAAAAAATATTGATTTAATTTCCCAAAAAACCTCATAATACTCCCTCTGGTAGAATTTGATGCAATTATTGGCATGGATTGGCTTTCATTATATATAGCCAACATAAATTTTTCTGAGAGGGAAATCACTCTCCATGTAGAGAATCGACCCCCAATTATGTACAAGTGCAAGAACTAGGATGGATATTATTTACCTCCATCATCTCAAGTATGGATATGACTTCCTTATGATCACTCATATTTTTCTTAAATGATTGTGTCCAAGGAAGCAATCATCCTTGAATACATACCTATGGTGAGGGAATTCACTGAAGTGTTTCCCGAGGAATTTCACGGTCTTCCTCCTAGAATAGATGTTGAATTCTCAACTGATATTATACCTGGGGAATTACCAATATCCAAATATATATATATAATGGCTGTTCTGGAGTTTGTGGAGATGAAGAAATAACTACTGGAGAATCTGGATAAAGGGTTTATACGCCCAAGTAATTCACCATGGGGTTCATCAGTCCTCTTAGTCAAGAAGAATGATTGGTCAATGTGCCTTGGAATGGATTACTAGGAGCTTAACAAAATCACAATAAAGAACATTTATCCTCTCCCACGAAATTATTACTTGTTCGATCAAATATGTGGAGCACAATACTTCTCCGATGTAGATTTGTGGTCGAGATATTATCAAGTATGTGTGAATAAGGACGATATCCCCAAGATAACTTTTCATACAAGATACGGGCACTATAAATTCATAGTAATGCCTTTCGGGCTCACTAATGCTCCAACAATCTTCATAGACGTGATGAATAGAGTCTTTAGAGATTATCTCAACAAATTTTTTGTAGTCTTTATTGATGATATTCAAATATACTGAAAAAACATGGATCATCATGAAGAGAATCTAAGAACTCTACTAGAGACATTGCGAATGGTGAAGCTCTATGAAATTTACAACAAGTGTGAGTTCTGGTTGCAGGAGGTCTCATTCATGGTCTATATCATCACAAGCAATAGGATATCTGTGGATCCCTCCTTGACAACTACAATAGAGGGATGGATGAGGCCAATATCAATAATGGATATCCGTAGCATCTTTGGGTTAGCAGGATATTATCGATGATTTGTGATAAATTTATCACGATTGTCCAACCCTCTTACCAAGCTAACTCGGAAGGGAGTAATGTTTTCTTGGAGTGATAAAAAATAAAAATGCTTCAAGGAGTTAAAAATGAGACTTATCACTACGCCCGTGCTCACTTTACCCACAAGTGGAGAAATTTTGTGGTATTCAGTGATGCTTTGAAGAAGGGCCTGGGCTCTGTGTTGATGAAAAATGAGAAATTCATTTCTTATGATTTAATGAAATTAAATCTTCATGAGTAGAATAATTTGACACCTGATTTGGAGTTGGCTGCGGTGATCATCACTTTAAAAATTTGGCGGTATTATCTCTTTGGGGAGAAGTGTGAAAAATATACGAACCACAAAAGCCTCAAGAATATATTAACACAGAAAGAGATGAATATACACCAATGAAGATGGTTAAATATGATCAAAGACTATGACTGCTCAATCCATTACCACCCTAGGAAAGAGAACAAGGTGGAGTATGCTCTAAGTAGAAAGTAACTAACAATTATATCATTGATGAGAATTGAGAATGATCCAATCTTCTAAGACATGGTAAAGATGGACATGGGAATCATAAAGAAGGGAACATCGTCAATCCTTTGACTAATGATTACTCAACCGTATCTTTTGGAATGGTTAAAGGATTCTCAAAAGGATGATGTGGGAATTCAGAAGGAAGTGGATGCTATCAAAAACGGTAAATCCTAATAGTTCAATGTTAATGAAGAGGGAATTGTGAAATTTGGGAAAAGACTATGTGTTTTATCAAGTTCAGAGATGAAGAAGAAACTTATTGATGAAGGACATAGTTCAAATTTATCTATTCACTTAGGAAACACAATGATGTATTGAGATATCTGAGAGCTTTATTGGTGGGATAATATGAAGAAGGAGATCGATGAGTATAGATAAATGTTCCTGGTGTTTCAGTAAGTGAAGGCAGAGAGGTAGAAGTCTAAGGGGATGATACAACCATTACCCATACAAGCATGGAAATGGGAGAACATCACCATGGAAGTTGTACCCGGACATCCGAAGACATGCAAAGGCAACAATGCAATATGGGTTTTTGTGGATTGTCATACAAAGTCTGCACACTATATTGCAATTAGGGAGGATTCCTCATTGGATCAACTGGAACATATATATATTAGGGAAGTGGCAAGGCTACATAGTGTACCACTATCAATTGTATCTGATAGAGATCCAAGATTCACCTCTATGTTTGGGAAGAGTCTTCAACATGTTCTAGATACTGAATTGAGATTTAGAATGACCTATCATCCTTAAACTGATGGCCAATCTGAGTGAACTATTCAAACACTGGAGAATATTTTAAGATAATGTTCTATGGACTTCAAAAGGGGGTGGGAACAATATCTTCCACTGGTTAAATTCTCCTATAATAACAGTTTCCACTCAAGCATCTCAATGGAACCTTATGAATCCCTGTTTGGGAAGAGGTGCATAACACTAGGATTTTGGGATGATGTTTGTGAATGTAAGCTTCTAGGACCAAAAATGATTGAATAAATTGTGGAGAAGGTGAAAACCATTCAGCAGCATATCAAGGAAGTCCAGAGCCGATAGAAGAGTTATGCAGATAACCATCAATGAGACCTTGAGTTTAAAGTTGGAGACACGGTATTTCTGTGCATATCTCTATGGAATAAGTTCATGAGGTTTGGAAGGAAAGGGAAGTTAAGTCATAGGTACATAGAACCCTTATAGATTCTTGAATTTCTTGGGGTTGTGGCCTATCGACTAGAACTTCTCCCTACCATGGCCAATGTACATGATTTATTTCATGTATGTCTATTAAGTAAGTACATACCAGAACTGTCACATGTACTCGATTTAGAGGTTGTACAGTTAGAGGATGATCTTTATTATGAGGAGAAACTAGTGAAGATCTTAGATCATAGAGAATAAGTTCTAAGAAATAAGACAATTCCCCTCATCAAAGTGTGGAGGAGAAACAACAAGTTTTGAGGAAGAAATGTGGGAGTCATAGGAAGTTATGAAGTCGAGTTACCCGCATCTGTTTTATTGAGGGAAAAGGAAATTTCGATGGTGAAATTTTAAAGGTGGGAATATTTTAATGACCCAAAATTTCATTAATGGAAATTCATCTTGGTCTAATTAAATGTATTGTTATGGTTATATAAAATCAGTTTTATGTTTCTAGATTTTAAAATAACGCAATGAATTGTGACCATTACTACTATAACCATTGAATAGTGATCACATGATTAGTATAAATATAGGGCTTTAACAAATCCAATTTACACAGACAAAGGATGTTATGGCCTCATCCTGTAGACTTTCCCCATAAAAATTCCATTTGATGGTGCTCAGAAAGGAGGTGGAGCAATTGAGCTTCACTCTTGACCAAGCCCAAGACGAGCTTGAACATGTTAAGCTTGAATGGCACCGACTACGGTAGAAGTGGATGTAAATAGAGTTTACCACTGAGCGATGTTATTCGCGCCACCCTAAGAGTATATCACCATTGCACACCGTACCCTTCGGTTATATGTGGGTGTTATAAGGGGTTATGTAACAGGACCATAGAACTATAACTATGTACATTATTTTTGTATAAAGAATGTGTATTCATTTTATTATTATTACTTTGTCAATAGTTTTTAAAGAACAAATAGTATTTTTAGTTAATATTCAACTAAGAGATCTATTTTTGTGAAATAATGGATTTTTAAATTAAATAATATATGAATAAAATATTATTATAATTAAATTAATTTTAATTAAATAAAAATGACCATATATTTTTATGAATGAAATTGTAATTTTTATTATGGTTTGAAAGCTATTTTTGTCAAAACCCATGAATTTTCGGTAAATGTCGGGTTTTATTTTAAATGTAAGAAATTCAAATATTTATGAAATTATTTAGATAAAATGAATATTATTTTTGGAATCAGGACGTCGAAATTATCCAATGGTGAATTTTTCATAATTTTCTAAGACAGTCGAATTTTTGGGTAAAAATAAAATACCATTTAAATATATAATGTGTTTTATGATATTATAATGACCCAATAGTGATGTAATAAAATAATATAAACATTAAGTTCGGTCAATATATGTTTTACCATTAAAATAATGCGATTTTGGGTTTGTTTTATTTTTCTTACAGTGCTTTAGTGGACCCTCCAAGACTTATAAAACATTTTGTCTTTTTAAAATTGTTTTACTTAAGAGCGTGACTCACATCCACATAAGAAAACCTATTATTTTAATAATTTAGGACATTGGACTTATAAAATATTCTTTTCTACTCTCATTTTGAAAAAACCATGGGAAAAAACCATGGGCTGGTTTGTGGTTTTGATTAGTTTAATGTGAGGTGTCCCAAAACTAAGTAATAAAGAATTCCCTCTCATTTCCTATATAAACCCACCCAAGCTCCCACATCCTATTCACTAAAAGCCTTTGTATTTAGACCAAACCCTGACCTCTTATATTTATAATTCTTTCAATGTTCCCCAATATCCCATGAAACCTCTCCCAAGCCTCTCCTAAGCCTTTGGGATCACACTTCTAAGTAAGAGATTTCCTACCTTTCTCTATTATCCAATTTTATTTAAGTTGTTATGCCATTTTATTTTCAATTAAAAATTTAGGGGTATGATTTTAAACATCACTAATACATTCCTCTTTATGTTTTGATAATGGGATACTCCTTTATCACTCATTAATTGCGCCCATGTACACCCATTACCATGCAGATATTCCGTGAGAGATTTATCTCTCCTATTTTACATCCAAGTAATTATTTTTTATTATGCATCTAAATTCCATTATGTTTGATGGGACATGTATCTATATGACCCCTATACTGTACATTTCATGTACATATTATTAGACACTCTTTTCTCACTCATCAACCATTTTCATGAATCCTTATATCACGCTGTCATGCTGCCGAAATTGATCCGCGTTTTTCCAAGCCAAGATCATTGTGTAGTGAATACCATAAACATGTCTCTATAATGAGTATTCACATTTATGAACATATACATATTTAATGGTACTTTAGTGAATTTATTCCACATTACTTAATCGTGGAATAACTTATGATGTTGATGGATTCGAAGTTATATGATCTATGTGGCACACTTATGCATGAAATGAAATGTTTAAGAAGGGTGCACCCTGATAGCACTCCAATGCATTGGGTAAAGTATAGTGTCATGATATGTCATGTTCAATGACTGTTGACTCATGATAATTCATGTGTAATGAGGTTTTACTCGTGCTTCAAGAGAAATGAGGGTTTACTCATGCTTCATGTGCAATGAGCCTTGGCTCATGCTAATTCCATGTTAAGTGTTGTTACCACATTTCCTTGTTATGATTATCATGCTTAATCATGACTTTATGTTAATTTTTCTCTTGTGCTCTATCGATATACCTATTATCTAACTTTTATTGTATTCCTCATGTTATTACATTTTCATTTCCTTACTGGGCTTTATAGATCACCATTTTCTTATGCATTTCCTCAGGTTATCCCATGAAATGCTATGTACGAGGGAATGTAGTGGTCATGTAAATAATGTTTTTCATAAAAATGTTGTATTTCATGTTTTATGTTGTTATGTAATGTGGTTAAGCCCTAAAGACACTAGAACTATCGATCTTCCATGTTGTATCAAGTAATGTTTTTATGTAATAAATCAGGTTTAAGTGTGTAATAAAGATCAAGGTTGTTTTAAGAACACTCTGTGTACTTTATTTACACCCTCTATAGTTTTACATAGGCATACTCGTGTGTATTTAGTCCTATAAATTTACACGGTATGGAGTGGATACTTGAGTACACTCTGTGTGTTAGCATGACACACCATGTATCAAAGAAGATTACACGACCAAGGCGGGTAGAGTTACACAACCATGTGAGAGATTAATTATACACATCGTGTATGGCCCCTAAACGTAGTTTACATGGGGTTTTTATATGCCTAGGATGGAGAGAGTATACAAACATATAAAGGCTCAAGTGTACATGTCGTGTACATATCTTTTTTTATCTTTTGAGTATTTTCTTCTCCTGTTTATCTCTTATGATCTTTAATTTAATACCTTGATGAATAAGCTTATACTGAGGTGTATGTGTTAGAATTTATAGAGAAATTCCACCAATATGACCTCTAGTAGTATGCCAGGAGAGTGTCAATGATCATACCCTGGAGGTGGTAGGCATGGGCTACCAATGGACCTTCTAGTCATGCCAGTTACGGAACCATCGATCATACCGTATAGAGGTGCTGGTGCACTTTTATGTGAAGGCTTTATGAGGTTCATGAAAAACTTTTAGGGAGCACTATAGCCTTCCATGTCCATGGAAGAATTGACATGAGTGTTCCCGTAGCAGCATACACCCATGTTTTTTAGGGAAGATGGGCCACGTGATGTTGAGTCATGGATAGAGGCCATGTCATAGATCATCAAGAATCTTGATATGCCTCTGAAGATGAGGGTTGAGCTCGTGACATATATGATGCGTGATTCCACCAAGAGTTTTTGTGATGTTACCAAACAGATAGAGTGTCAATGGGACATGGTATGGGAATATTTTCAGACAGTCTTCTATGACTACTTATATCCCAAGATGCCGAGGTATGAAAAATTCCACGAGTTTTTGCATCTATAGTAGGGAGCTCTATCATTTATGGACTACCTTTCCCTATTTACTCAGCTCCAGTTCTTCACACCTATTCTGATTTGTGACGATCTGTCAAAGACTAGGCAATTTGAGGATGGTATCAGGTACGACATCCGATCATAGGTGAATATCTTCTAGCTTACTACTATATCTACTATAGTAAACTAGGCACTAATTACCAAATGGAATCAGAGGGAATATAATGTTTCAAGCTAGGGCATTTTAGCACCATGATCTGCTACTAGTTTGACCCATAACAGGAAGTTTCATATAGAGCTTACATGCTATGAATCTAGTACCAATAATGTATCTCCCATTAGCCAGATGAGGTGATTCTAGTGTAGAAGAATTTGGATCAATAAAGACCAGTGCCCGATTGACCCATTTTACTACTAAGATTGCATCAATATGGGTCATTTAAAACATTTCTGCAAGACTTTTCCACTAAAATCTAGTGAGAAAGGGTCTGTACCAACTCCACGTTCAGAAGAAGGGTTAGCAGCTTATCACTAGTCACGGAAAAAGAATGCATCAGGACTTTTAGGATGACGTAGTGGTCATGGACATGATAGCCAGACCTCAGATCTCAGTGAAAATAAAGAGGGTCAGCTCAGGGTAGCCATGTATTGTCTCAGGGCCACGGTACAGGAAAGACTTATGTAGTGCAACAGAACCAATAGGAGTAGGATCCGAGACCTTTTACTATTATAGGTACTATTCTAATAACCTCTGTTTTAGCTTATCCACCTTTTTATCCATGGGATTCAAAAAGATTCATATTTGTTCCCATTGTCTAGATCCTAGGGCTCCATGTTTTTTTCTTTTGATGATGTTATGAAACTAGATACACTATTAAGGATTATAATGACATGTGTGCGATTGTGAAAGGAGTGACCCCTTGAAATTGGTGGGTTTCATTTCATTTGGGATCTCTATGTCTTAGAAATGATATAATTTTTCATACATGGAATGGGCTGGTTAGTCTCTTTTCAATCCTTTTTTGATTGTTATCACTGTAGGGTGAGTTTTACATCACAAGAGGGAGGATCATTTCTACACAAGGGTGTATGTTATGTCTTGGTGAGCTGAGCTATACCCGAACATCATGGGTTGAGTGGGAGGACAACATAGATTTCTAGTTTATATCTAGATGGTTAGGAGATAAGTCATATAGAATTCCTGCCAGTGGTTGATCATTTTAGCGATGTATTATCCAACGAAATTTCAGGTATACCTCTGGAAAGAAAGGTAGAGTTATCTATAGAGATAGTACTAGGAGCTATACCAGTATCCATTCCTCCTTATATAATGGATACGATGGAGTTTCAAGAGATCAAGAGGTATCTAGAGAGTTTTGAGGTAATGGGGTTTATCCGACCCAGTACTTCTATGTGGGGTTCTCCAGTCCATTTTTTGAAAAAGGCGGATGGTAACCTAAAGATATGCATGGATTGTTGAAAATTTAACCATTTAACAGTGAAGAACTGATATCCTCTTTAGTGAATAAATGATATCTTCGATCATCTGCAATGAGCTAGAGAATTCTCAAAAATTGATTTGATATCTGGTTATCATCATGTGCATGTTATATCATAGGACAAACCTCACACAGTTTTCCGAAGTAGATATAGTCTGTACAAGTATGTTGTTATGTTTTTCTCTCTCACAAATACTCCAGCGGACTTCATGGAACTGATGAACCAAGTGTTCCATCCCTATATAGATTCCCTTCTTGTGGTTTTCATGGATGATATCTTGGTTTATTCTCATAATTAAAATGACCATGACACACATATTGAGATCATTTTGTGTACAATGATAGAGCATCATTTGTAAGATAAGCTCTCAAAGTGCCACTTCTGGATGGATCATATTCACTTCCTCAGTCACATAATCTTAGAAATAGATGTATCAGTGGATCCAGAGAAGGTGGGAGTAGTAGTTACCTGGGAGAAGCCTAAGAACGTATTTTAGGTGCAACATTTTTTAGGGTTATCTGGTTACTACAAGGGTTTCATACAAAACCTCTCATGCTTAGAAGTGCCAATGGAAGACATGAAAAATAAGGATGTAAAGTATGTATGGTCAGATTATTTTGAGAGGGACAATCATATGATGAAATGGAGATTAACGTCAGCACCAATACTGTTTTTTCTAGATCCAGTCAAAAGTTATACTATGTACTGCGATGAATCAAGTATCGAGCTGAAAGTATTGATTATGGAGGGGGATTAAGTCATTGTGTATGAGTCTTGGTAGCTGAGGCCACATGAATGGAACTAACTGGCATACAATCTTCAGTTAGTTGTGGTTGTTCATGCCTTACACTTTTAGAGACATTACTTGTTAGGAGATCATTTTTTGGTGTAAAAAGACCACAAAATTCTCATGTACATCTTTACTCAATGTGATATGAATTTGAGTCAGAAAAGGTTGGTGGAATACCTTTAGCCTTTTGACTTTGAGATTGCCTACATGCCTAGGAAAGGAAATGTAGTGGCTGATGCACAGAGTAGGAGGACTCAGATACAGGAAATGTAGCATGCTAGTAGCGAGTGGAAGATGATGGCCTTATTATCTGAGATGTATATAGAGGTGTAAGACAGGTAGGGGAATACTTTTCTTATATCCATAGTTGTTACCTCTACCTTACGAAATAGAGTAATGAAAATGTAGTTATCAGATTCTGAAGGCCTAGTTCTATGGGATATTATGTCAGGAGAGGACCCTCCTCCTATTTAAACAATAAGAATGTATGATGTTCTATGGTTACAGGACCACACATGGATTTCGGTAGACATGAAAAAGGAGAAGATGTGGGATTTTCATTCTTCAGTTTGGGTAGTGTATTTTGGTGTCACCAAGATTTATTGGCATTAACACTGTCAGAACTGGTGGCCATGCATGAAGGGAGAAGTAGTTGGTCTTGTCATGAGATGTTCCACCTGTCAGCTGGTGATGGTGGAACACCAAAGACCAATAGGAATTTTGTATTAACTACCCATTACTGAGTGGAAATGTAATTACATCCTGATGGATTTCGTGAAGAGTTTACTAAGGTCAACTTGAGGTAATGATGCATTATGGGTTGTGATAGATAAGATTACGAAGGTTGCACATTTCCCAATGATTGAAGAAACCTTCAATGTTGATGAATTCAGAGGTTTTACAACAAGGAGATTGTACAACTACATGGGGTCCATCATCCTATCATTTCAGATAGGGACACCTATTTTACTTCTCATTTATGACAAGGGATATAGAGGGATTTGGGTACATAGGTTCTCTAGAGCACAACCTACCACCCCTAGATTGATATCCAATCAGAGAATATGATTCAAGTGTTGAAGGACAGGCTTCAAGCATTCATGTTGGATTTAGGGGGCTCTAAGAGAAACACATACCCCTTGTTGAGTTTTCCTACAACAATATCTTAAAGGATACTATTCAGATGGTTTCATATGAGGCTCTTTATGGTAGACCATGATGGTCACCCCTATGTTGGATGGAGTTAGGAGAGGCAGCAATGTTGGGACCTCGTCCTATCCAGGATACCACTAGGTAGGTTCAATTGATTTGAAAATGAATGGTAACTTCAAAATATCATCATAAATCATATGTCTATCACCATAGATAACCTTTGGAGTTTGAGGTCAGGGATAGAGTTTTCCTACGTGTCGTACCGAGTTTGGGACATATGATGATTAGGGCAGAGGGTAATCTTTGGTCGAGATACGTTTGTCCGTTTGATATTCTGGAGACGGTCGGGTTGGTTGCCTATCGATTTTATTTACCTTATAGGTATATGGATATGCACGATGTCTTCCATATTTCTCATTTGTGATGTTACTTTTAGGACCAGTGTCACACCTATCATCCCGATTATGTAGAGTTGTAAAAATATGCATCCTTTGAGGAGCATCCCATATGTATTGTGGATCGTAGCATGAATTTTCTACATGGTTGATCTGTTCCTTTGGTACAAGTACTATGGCAGCACAAACGAGTGTAAAACGAAATTTGGGAGAGGGAGGCCAATGTACAACCACAATGGTCTTAGTTATTCCCTAATTTTCCTTCACCACCCATGGAAGGGAAATTTTGGGATGAATTCCTTTAAGGGTGGAAATTTGTAAGAACCTCATTCTTCCATGAGGTATGGATCTTTCATTTTTAGTTTATACCTAAAAAAATGTGGGTAAAGAGGTCTATGGGCTTGTTGAAGGCTTGTTACATGATGTTATTGGGAATTACACATCGTTTACTTATAGGTACACACTGTGTATGGATTTCTACAAACAATTTAATCCCGATATACGGTCATGTAATGGTCTAGCTAGAATTTGTACGGACACAATGTTTAGTCTCAAGTAAACTTTGTGTAAATTTTTTATTTATTAAGTCAGGAAGTACATATTTTTTCCAAATGGAAGGAAATGAGCCCTCTTCGACAAACAACACGCCTGTGAAAATCTGAATGGGGTTTTGTGTCATATTTTGTCGTATTATTCCCAATTAAAACATTGTTGGATCTGTTGAAATCCACTCAATGAGTTATCGATTCTTTTTGATCCTTTTATTTTTGATTTCTTCTATTGATCTAGTTATTTAAGGTCTATTATTTATACTTTTTTTGCAGAACTACTCTATTCTAGGTTGAATTACAGCCCGACACTGGATGAGGAGAGTCATACGAGTACGAGGTAGGTGGTCTTGTGTCTTTAATGAATTTTAATGAAGTTTATATATGTCATTGTGTCATATGCCCACTTTTAGGGTGTCTCTTGATTGAATAATTAACCCTGTTATTTCTTATCAATGATTATGTAATTAATTTGATAATTTGAAAGCATGTTTAGGGTTACGAACATTGATTTAGGGCCACACTATGGGTGTGTTTTCCTTGGATGGTATTTTGGACTAGAATACCTATGAGGCTTGACTTGAATTCCCATTATTAGGTTATTAAAAATATATTTATCATTATATGAATTTTCCACATGGGATACTAATTATGTTAAGCAATGTAAATGTTTAAATTTCATAATAGGCTTGTTATACGTTTTACCCTTTGAGTTATCCTTATTTAGCTGTGTAGTAGTTTAATTTACATGTGTTTGTTATTATATAAACTGATCCCACATGATTTATTTACATTACGTACATGTGATAGTTTAATTCCCATGTGTTGATTTTGAGATGGAATGAGTAATTGAATTAAATGATAAAAAGAGGAGATTAGAAATGGGAGATCCCTAGTCTCTATTAAAAGACAATGTCGGGATCATGTGACTAATTAAAACTTATATACCATTGGTGAAACATTGTCTCAGTTAAAATACAATAGAAGGGATCAAGAGGTTAATTATGTAAATTCCATGATTGAGACATAGATAGGGTATTCGGGCTCATTGAGGATTATTTAAAATGTCGAGTGAACCTAGGATCCATTGAGGGATACCCATGTCATGCCCTATTGGAAAATGGTTAAATAATTATCATGTCACTAGAAGATAGTTACTTTTATATGGGGGGGTTGTCGGGCCGGGGAAAGACCTCTGGATTTTTATATAATTCATAGAACCTAAATAATGAAATGGATGAATTATGGAACGTCTACCAAGACAAAGCACAAGATTGGATTCAGTCATCACTTATAACTATTTACATTGCCTCCAGAGACATTTATTCTGCTTTCTTTTGAGTACTCATAGTTTATTGCTTTCACTATAGTACAATACCTGTTATACATATTCACTCACAGATTTAAACAGAACTTGGGGGACAATGGGACGAAGTTGAGGCTTGCGATGCTTCATAGTATATTTTGGTTATTTTTTTTGAGACATATATTGTGTATTACTATAGTGTAATTGTTTTGGATTATTTCTTAGAACATATGACTTGTTGCATCAAGTTTTGTATGGAATGATTCTTGGTTATTTACCTTATCAATATTCCACTATTTATTTCAGATGTATGATGTTTACAACTTACAATATTATATTATTAGTTATTCCATTGTGTTCACTCTACCAATGAAGGAATAGTTTCCCCACTATCACACCCTAGGCTCAAGCTGCTAGTCGGTATCCTATGATTTTTGAGGAAATGCGCTTGAGGTCACGAGACCAATTGGGTACGGGGAACCAGTTGAGTGGCATCTAGATCTAGGACGTTACAAAATATCTTTCAGTTCTACAAAATAATATCACATCTCAAGTTAATCCTATATCACTTCTATCTAAGACTCATTTGTTTCTAGGCACCATGTGAGTTGTTTGAATAGTTTTACAACCACGTATATGGTTTCTATTTTATATTCAATTCTATATACTATGGTGATCTTTCTAACCTCATCAGATGAAAAATTCTAATGTCGAAGAACTATATCCTAAAATATGGAATCTAGATAAGAGTCAAACCATGTTCAAGTATTATTTTACTATTATATAGTAATGGGATCAGCTAAAGGTGGAGTGAAATGACTCCATGAATCCTTGTCCATTATGATCAGCCAAAAATTTTTATTGATCAAGGGATATTATTTATAACATTATTTGTAGGGATGTGTTGAGATTGTTAATATAAAAATGTAATTTCTGTGAAAATATCTTGGCTGTGTGGGACTTGAAAATGAACTTATAATCAATCAGAGCTATTAATACACAACTTCTTAAAGTGATCAAACATGAAACATGATCTTAGTTATCTGTGAATTTATCAAGGATGTCCATAATGGGATATTCACCATATAAAAATTAAATTAATCACATACAACAACAATACTGATCTCTTATCCCATGGACATACATCAATAGTGGTTAGATTTTGGAAACACATTATATAAATTGTCTTACCTAAAATCAATCCTAGTGGAAATATTTTAGAGCTCATAATAGTATAGGTTCACCACTATCTATCCCCTAATAATTTGGAAGGCCCCATGATCTAGAAAAGATTTCTCCCTATGAAAACTCCACAATATGTGATAAATTTCCAGAAGTACTAGAACCCCCAAAAGAATATATATTCATTAAGTGAAAGAACATTCCATGTTGAATTTATTCAGTTGTACTACATGATTAGAATAAAAAAACTATAAAAATTGATCCTATTAGATAAATTTTGTGGAATCCATCCATTTGAAACTTCCATTATATTCTATCATTACACATTTAGCCATGAGTTTTGTAATCAATCTTTTAAATGGTTCTCTAGTATGATCTTTAAACATCCAAATTTTTATAAATCTAGAATACAATGGGCCTAGAAAATTTTATAAACACACCAAAAGGTTCTAATAATATCTCAATTAGGTAATGTGTCATATTTCAATTTGTGTATTTGGAAATTTTCTTATAACAACTTGTGTGGTTCAGTATAGTTTACAAGAAAAATGAGGAGTCTTTTCTTAATCTCCTAAAGAATATGGTGGAGGAATGAATTTTTTGCACATTATCCCCAATATGTTAATACCTCTAATTTTGAAGACACTGAATTGGATTATGCTGAAATTTCCATGTATTATGTGGAATATGTTCATTTATAGACTACAAGGGCCTAGTATGTCTGGTATGATATTACATAGCTTATATGTGAAAGATTGGGAGACATAAACAATATCATAAATGTCATTATCCTTCATCTCCACATCAAAATCAGGGAATATATGTTTGAACCAAGATACACAAGACTATTAAAACACATCACCCATGGGTAAATATTCATATAATTACCATCTATGTGTATGATAAATAATTTTTTTGGAAGGGGATGAATGTGTATATATGATTTTTTAGATCAGAGACTTGAGATATTCCTTTCACCATCATGGGGTAATGCAATATGATATAGCTAATATTGGAGTTGACTTCTTATAATTTTATATTATGAGACCACAGTGCTTCAAAACTACCAATTTAGAAGATTATAATTTGGTTCTAGTATTGTGGTATCACTATGAAGACCATATCTGTAAAACTATACATGGATAAAAATTGATACTTCCTCAGGACAAAAAATAAATTAGCATCCAAGTCATGATGATATATAATTGATAGGATAAATTTTGGGAGGTTAAATACTTCAACCATTGTTTCCCATCACTGGTTTATGACCTCACCAGATGAGTGAATATGGTAGAAATCCAATTTCCATTCAAAAAGGTGAAATCATAATAAAAATGTATGAACTTTAAAAATTGGGAAAACAATTTCAGGCGTAGAACCCAAGTAACCCTTAAGCAAAGAATTCATGAAGCCTAACATGGTGAAGGGGAAATCACTAAACGAGGAAAAAGACACAAATTCATGCGAATATAGAGGGGATAAATGAATCACATGATATATAGGTTATGAGAATGGGGGAAAATTTTTATTTTCACTATGAAACCACAAGGAACCATCAAAATTATTTTTAATCCTCTATTTATAGGGGTAAATATTCTAGTCTACACATTAGTTTTAAAAATCTTAGAGAAGAACCTTTAAGACCTATATTTTTTCTTAGAATTTGTTCTATTTCATTATGAACATATCAAATTCCAAGGGGGTATTTATAGACACCCAAAATTTTTGTATCTATCGTGGTGAAGATTAAGGATAAATTTTGAATGTTTTTACTAGTAAAGATTTTTTTTAAAGTACAGAATTCATTAATAGACTTAAACACCCTTTTACATGCTCACACTATCATAGATCCACCTTTATTAAGATCCATGACCAAACAAATCCTTACTAGGTACATGGGAAACAGATTTTTCTATAATTACCCAAATTTCCACCCCACATCAATGGATGAAAAAGAGATGATGATTTTTTATAGCATATAATTTAGAGAGAAAGTCAGTGTGGTGAAGTACTTATAAAAATAAAAAACCTTCCAAATGGATTCACCGTATTTCTATAGGTAAAAATCATGGTATTTAAAGGCCTGAGATCGAGTTCATAATTAAAATGACCTATTTACCCACTCAACATTTGAGATATATGAACCCTAAATTGGACCTTTTAATTAGGCTTTATGGTTCCTCTAAATAGAGGATAAAATTATATTGCTGGAACACTATGTAAACACAATACATGGGAGAACCAATATATCGTAATGAATTTATTTTATGGAAAATTATTGTATGACCATATACCCTATATAGAGTATATCCAAGGTTGTAAATATAATAATGAAGCAATATATGATTGTGTATATAATAATGTAACTATTCACAATGTCTTACCCAATAATGGGTCCATAGGCAGTCATACAACATTTAACAGGTACATCAATGGTTTCTTGTCTCTTTTTAAACCAAAAATGATGTTGAACTATTTTGACTACATAAAAAAAATAGAGCACCTTTATAAACTCATGTATTACCATATTAATCCTTCTTTGGAGGATTGTTTCTCAAAGTGTTTGGTCTAAGTGGTGCATATATACCATGATAGTTGGGGGGTGAATCTGAGTGTGGATATATTTCCAAAATATTCTATCCATATGGATATTTACCTCTTAATTATAAGTTTCAATAATTTTACTCTAAGTTTTTTTTTATTCAATTACCTGACCAACATGTATATATCAATTATACTTACGATATTTTTCTATCAATTTTTTATAAGGATTACTAATAGATATAAAATAAAATAAAGAACATAGAAACATGGATTTTTAATTGGGTCACTATAATAGGGTAGTCCAAAGAGAATGCGATCAACATTGTGTTGGGGCACCAAAATCACTAATCCCACTAATTGTTTCTTTAGGATAGGCAATTCATGCTTGTGATAACTTACGATATAATGGTTTGGTTGGTTCATTACTACACCAGGATCTCATCCCTGATAACATCCCTTTTCACTCACTAATTCAAAGAGGAAAAAATATTTCTAACAATAAAAATACAATATAACCTTTTTTCTATAGATGAACCTAATGTAATATGGGTGAAATTTATATATCCAAATCCTCCTTCACAAGTTTTATATTAATATCACCTTGATCATATTATTTCTAAGAGAGGTTATAGAAACTCCTCCATTGGAGAGATATCTAGGAGAATTCAAGTCTTCCCCTTTCCCAAAAATGTCAGGAAATCTTTTCTCTCTCCAAAAAAACTATAAAATCTTCACTTTTATGGATATAGTAACTCTTATATCTTTTCTATAAATACAAATATTTCATTGGAACTATTTTTATCTTCTTATGTAGGTATATTTAATGGTTCATATTCTCATCTTCCTCTTCTTCAGAGTGATTCCCTCATGTGGTGAAGGTCTTTTATTATTATACATGCACCATCAAATTTTCCATAACTTCAATTTTAGTAGTAATAAATGTCTCATAAATTATTCAAGAGTATTTGGTTATATATTATCTTTGGTGAACAATATTAATTCCAATGAAAACATCCCATGTGATTCTTTCTATATACTACCACAAATTCCATATCTATAAATATGGAAATATTCATATGAAAAACACCATGGTCCTCTTATTGGGTGAATCCAGATTGTTGTCTTCAGTTATTTGTGCTATATGAACCATGAAAATAGAAACATTTATCACAATTTTTTGAAACACCATTTATGATAAACCACATGTTGCCCACAATCAACGAGTTTATTGATAATTAAGTGTCTCCCAAAATATATTCCTATATTTACAATTGGCCAATATAGTGTGTCCATTAGTTCCATGGTTCAATATCCTCTTAGCATCCAATTTTTCAGTTTAAAAATATTATCCATAGTGAAACCAAAAAATCATTTCAATGTAGTTTATCTTCCATGGAGAATCTCCCAATTTCAAAACATTTAGTACTACTGTGTAGCCTCTACATCCACAAAATTGTGTCCTCAAAGTCACCAGGACCACAAAAAACAATTCAATTATTTAACTATTTCTCATCATCATTGATACCATTCAAGTGTAAGAACATTAAAAAAATACCCACATACTTTTTCGTTGTAGGCATGAGTTCTATGATGTAGTAAGATATTATTTCCCATTTTTGAAAAATCTTCTAAAGTGAAAGACATGTATCAACAGTTTGTGTAAACTCTCAGGATCACGACTTCATAAAGGCATCATCATGTTATGTTATAAAACACCGTAACTATCACTTTTTTATATTTTCTATGGTGTAATCCCCTACACGATGGCATAAAAAACTATAGAATAAGAAATAATGAATTCTACACCTCTGATTACATCAAATCCTCCCCGAAACTAGGTGATGTTGTGGTATGGGAATCTCATTCTCCATTGAACTAAGGAAATTAGGAGTTTATCTATATGACATAGCAAGATTCTAGATATCCGCAAGCAAGAGGATAAAGAGGACCTATGTGGCAGATAAGGTGTCTGTAATTAATTTGAATCAACAAATTTTTTTATATCTATATGTTTTTAAATGGGTGGACAATGCCAACATATCCAAAGTTCCACATCTATCTTCTCCTAATCTACAATCTTCTTAATAAATATAATCACTTCATAAACTCAATAGTTGTGATTAATGAGATGCACTCCCAAAACCCTACATGCTACCTCCCTGTGGAACAAACCACTTATCCATTGCACACACCTATTCCCTTATGTGCACTTACCTGTTCATTTCAGTGCATACCGCGCTACAGCTATGATTTCCATGCTAGGGCATATATTTTCCAACAAGGCCTTGGTTGATCACTCCATTATACTATATGGTCGAGTGTTACCTTGAAAGAGATTGAAAAATTTTTCCAAGACCTTATACCATCCCTTGGATAAAAAAAATATTTTAGTATATAATATATCTAGAATATAACTACTTCATCATATATGTCTCTATTAAGATATTTTATGTTGTAAAGAACATCATTAACCCAAAATTCTTTCATCTTCAATATTTAGTGAATTCATAACTATCATCTTTTTGAATCCAATATTTTATTTTTCAATAATTCAATGATTATATATTATTAATAAATCATACTTTTAATAAATCCACTCCAAATTCATAGGAAAATACTCTTTAAACTCATAAGGGTTCAACAATATCCCCTTTATATTTAGTTGAAAATACCCCCTAAAAAATCTCTATTTTCACTTCAGTTAGAGTTAAAATCTATTCCTCTTATTTTTTATAAAATAAATGCAGTTATCCTATGTTATTATACTTCTCGTAGAATTTTTAATTTCATAGTAAAATATCCATTGATTCTTGAAAATTTTCACCCCATATCAATAGCTTCCCCAAAATATTAATCAATGAAAAATATTGAAATTCTCTGGTTGAATGTTCATATAGGGAATCCTTAATTTATAAACCATATGAAACTATCTATTTAACAATATCTACATCACTCTCAAGAAATATAGTGTGAAAGATTACCACTTAGCACATGATATATCAGAAAATTATCTAAACCTATTGTGATACGAATCAGTGTTGGAAATTTGAACCTTTTCTAAAACCTACAAGGATATATATATATATATCTCACTATGTTTAATAATTTTATTACATAATTATCAATACATTTTCTAAACTCACCATATTATAAATAAGATTACAAAAAAATGGTATCACATAAGTTTTAAATCACATAGTGTGAATGGAATACCATTTGTAGTATATATTGATCCACTTGTTATCACACAAAAAACAATGCCATTTGCTTCCCATGTTATACTATATGATTTTAAAATGTTTTACATCTTTCATGTTGTATATATATATATTCATTATTTTTCAACACTTGAGAGTGTCTTAAATCACCCCAAACATCCAAAAATCGATTGACATCAATAATAATCAGCATGGAATATCTTCGACACCGAATAAATCATCCTTTTGTGTGAAAATTTCACTAATTAGATAATCTTTATAACATTAAATTGAATTATTAATTTACTTTATCATTTTTTATTTAAAATGACTTTTATTGTTGAAAAAATCATTTTTTATAATATCATTTTTAGTAACATATAATAACCTTTAATATAAAACAACTGATAAAAAATGCTATAATATTAATAGAAAAAAACAATATATATATTTTCTACAGCCTAAGAAAATCCTCCTCTCATAGTGGATTAATTACAATGACCACCTATCCGATAAAAACTCATTTCAAGGAAAATTAATAATTTTATAAAATATTACATTAGATCTTCCCTCATGTAATAGGTTTCATTTTAATCATTACTTACATTATATAATTTAGCAATAAAATTTCAACCACCTATAATACTTTAATCATGAAACCTAACGGAACCTAAAAGTCTTCAACCACCACCTTCTTAATATAATTTTTAGATAAATTTCATATCTAATCACAACATCATTACATGTTATTTTTTAGCACGCATAACCCATGGATTGTTTCTCCCCCTGAGTCTCATATCACTTCAAACAAGTTTGAATATTTAGATTATTTAGAGATATGGGTACCTTGAATTTCCTCAGGTTGGGGATTGGTGATGATCAAGTTGAACCGGCGCATAATATTCAATCGTCCATTTTTTATTTTTTAAATTTTGAAAATGGATTCAATCATATCATCAATTTATTTATCATATCTTATAGCTGGATAACTCAACCTTTTTCTAATGGATTTCCCTTACATGACACCACTTGCACACATTTTTTCATATATGTGAACATTTCAATCAATTCTTGGCTTGGGGTTTTCCATATTATAAAAGTGATCATACCTAAAAAAGTATCATCTTGTAAAGAATAGGTAGTGGATTTTACACCTAGATTTCCTCTATATTGCATCTTAAAGTTTTTACCCATAGTGGTTTCTATAGAAACACTTTGTAAAACCTCTTACTTGATATCTAAAAGTACCATATTGGAATAAATTTTCATCATAGGTGGATTATCTCATTTTTCAACCTCATTCACAGATATAATATCCTATTGATTTTTCTCCTAGATGTGTATTATTTTTATCCATAAATGTTATTGTGAGTAATCAAATTTTGTTGTTTGAAACACCATTTTTGAGGCTATTTATCATTATTTCAATCATTAAACATATCTTCTATCATGAAAGTATATATTCCAAGATAAAAAATATCCTTATAAGTTATATTTTGGAGTTTATATATTTGGATTCTTTACCATTTCATGCATTTCACTAATTGAAATACCTTTCCATATGATTGAGGTTTGAACAAATAATGTATTTACCAAAATAATCATATCTCAATTGTTTTATCCTAAATGAAATGTTTCAAATTCTGGAGTTATCTTAACATATTTGGTCTTTTTATTTTTGAAACATATATCCATGATGTTAAAAAAATTTCCACAATAGAAAAAATTTAGTTCATCCTTCATTCATTTAACCATCAAACCATATTTTTCAAGGAATAACACTTTAATTATGGATTTTTGATATTTACATATATTTTATTATGTTCATGTTGAGATATATTTCTGAGTGATATTCACTTTATCTTTTTATGTGTTTACCCTATCCACAATGTCACTTATCTTCAAAATAGTTTTCCCTATTTTATAGGCAAATATTTTAGGTCTGAGCCAAAATATCTTAAATCCTATTTTCTTTCATCATATTGTCTTTTTAGTGAAATAAAACATTTTTTTTATTTATTTTTCTGTGGACATTTTGTTTCTAATTTCTCAGGGCTCTTATTCAAGAAAATATATTTTATTTTTCATTTCAATATTCAATTGAGAAAAAAATTTGTATGGAATACCTTTTATTATCACATTATTTAATTTTAATCAATCACTTATAATTGGTGTGCGACAAGATCATTATTCTTAAATTGAAAATTTTTCACCACATTTGAGGTCAAGCATTTCTCTTTGAAATTAGTTTAATTTTTTTCTATGTTTGGGGGAATATTATCTAACTCTATTGCCGAGGGGTGATTCTTTTCCATTAGATTTATAGAAAACTCAAAAAGAATTATATGTAATAATTTTAATTTATCAGCCTCAATTCTCAACAATTTAATCCAAATGTATCGAGATTGTTTATAATCATTCAAATTTATATTCCCCTATTTCAGTAGATGATCCAATTACTTTGTAAAGTGAAAAACATTAACTTTTAACCTCCTTGGGAGTTCATAATCACCACTATTTTCATATTCAATTGTCCTATTAACCTCTTCACTTATACCTACTAAATAATTTAATGAGTAAATGGTTTAACAATCTATTTTTTTCATTACACTCTTCTCAAGGTTGTTGGAATCGTTCAACTAAATCTCAAAAATTTGAAAAAATATCTCTAAACTAAGGGATTCTACTTTAGTTGTGCTTATTAATTAAAATTATACCTTTTTCTGTGAATGATAATAATATAAGGTTAAACTAGAACTTTAACTTCAATAATTTAGTCAAAAAAGTTAGAGAAGAAAATAAAAGGAGGGAACCTTACCCTTTGATACCAATTTTTAGGTATTAGTGGGACTTAGATTCTCTAGGGGGGGGGGGGTTAATCATCATATTGATACTTTTATATATTCTTATAGCCTTAGTAGATATTAGAATCTTAATTATAAGGGTCACTTATTTAAATTTTATTATTTATATTGAATCAATTACCTCAACAAAAATTATATATAAATGTTCCTTCTGATATTATTTATCAACACTATCTGATGATAATTCATAGGTAGTAATGAAAAGAAATAACAAGGACACATGGGTTTTTACTTGGTTCACCACAATAGGTTTGTACAAGGATGTTCCTCCCATCATTGCATTGATGCACCAAAATCACTAAGATTATTTTTTTTCACTTTAGTCTAGTTCACCATTTCTTGTTATTATTACCCTTATAATGTTTTTGGTTAGTTGATTTTCACCAAAGGATAACTTACCTCACAACTTTACTCCTTTAACTACTTAAAAGGGAATAAATATGGATCACATGCCAAGTAAAGTATCACTTTACTATTTTAGATTCACGAGATGTATGATGGGTGCCATTGATGTCTCTAGTTTATCCTTTATAAGTTATATATGAATATCATAATGATAATATTATTTAAAAGAGATTACATAGAAACTTATATTCCCTTTTCTATAACTTTTGGAGAAGTCAACACTTCAACTTTCTAGAAAAATTTTGTAAATCAGATCTCTTTCTAAAAAATACTATAAACTATTCTCTTTTCTATGTATAACAACTCCACTATATTTTATTTGAATATAGATTTTCAATGGAACTATTTTTATATTATTATTTTGGTATATATAATGGTGTAGAGTCACATATTAACCTTTTTATAAGTGAGTCCCCAATGTGGTGATGATATTTTATTCTAATACATGAACCACCATATTATTTGTAACTAAAATGTCAAGAGTCATAAATTTATCTTAAATTATCCATGAGTATTGGGTTTTATATTATCTTATGTGAATAATATTATTTACCAAAATAACTTCCCTCAATAAACTCTCCATATACTGCCATTAATTCTATATCTATAAATATTTAAAACCATACATGCACAACACCACAATCCCCTTATTGAGAACACCATGACTTTGGTATTTATTTTTTAATTATTCATAAACCCTGATCATGAAAAACTTGATCACATGTGGTTTAACCTCTATTTATGAATAATACCAAAATTATATTGATTAAATTATTTGTTTATTTCTACGAGTCTCCCAAAATCTGCTGTTATATTTCTGAATGGATGTTACGGTACAACAATTTGCTCCACAGTGAAGTTTCTTATAAGCTTCCAATTTTGCGGTGTGAAAATATACTCTATGATGAAACACAAAAATCATTATAGTTTAGTTTAAATTTCATATTGTAAATCTAATTTTTAAAACATTTGATTTTATGGTGTAGCCTATATATCCCCAATGTAGTGTCCTCCATGTCACTTGGTCCACTAAACTGAAAACAGTTATATAAAATAACTACTTATCTATCTCATGGACACATATCAAGTGGAAAAACACCAAAAATAATCCCTATATATCTTATTGGTGTAGTAATGAGTTCCATAGTACAGTACACCATTATTTCCCATTTTCAAACATCTTCTACGATGTAAATCATGTCTATATGGGATGTAAAAACTCACATAATCTTGACTTCTTGAAGGATAAATTTTGGTAAGTTTTACTATACTGTAGCCATAAAATTTTCATTTTTACAATGGTTCAATCATCAATACTATGGAATAACCCAATTTTGAATTAGAAATCATGAATTATACACCTCTTTTAACTTCAAACCCTCCATGACATAGAGAAGAGTTGCAGTATTGGAATCTCATTTTCCATATAATAACCATGGAAAGGTGTTCATACCTATGGAATTGAAATATTTATGATATTTATAAGCGAGAGTTTCATGATGACCCACAATGTAGACTGGAATACTATCATCAATTCATTTCAATAGTGATCATTACATGCCTATGATTTTAAAATGGTGAAGAATGCCTACCTCTCCCAAGTCCCACATCGATATTATCATCATCTTCACTCTACATAATAAACATATTATATTAATTGAATCACTATTTGAATGTAACAAGGTATCCTCCAAGACTTAATTATAACATACTGATATTTTAAAAGGAAATACTATTTTCAATAGTGTACAAGATACACTACAAAAAATTTAAATGAACATCTAAATATTATAATTTAAATGTTATTGTTATAACCTAGCCATTATAATGGTGGGTAAGAACATAATTAACTGAATTATAAAAATATGGTTCACAAATTTTTATATAATGAATTCATTGGTTACCAATTAATTATAAATAAAGATAAAAACAAATTGAATATAAATGATTTTTTTGAAAAACAATTGTTATGTCCATAAAAGAATTTAACCATAATAAATTCAATTAATTAATATTATTGAATGATAATAATGAAATAAATTCAATAAAATTTTATTAAATTTTTCCAATAAGTTTTATAGGAATAAATTAAGAACAACTCCAATTTTACACATAGAAGACATATTTTTCTAAAAATATAGTTTTACCAACTTTTGAGGTCGCACTTTTTCTAAAACTAAATATTGAAACTTTTGTAAATTTTAGATGAAAAAATATAATTTATTTTTGAAATAATAATATAAAAAATTAACTTTGGATGATTTTCACTATTTTTCAGATATGTTTTATTTTTTGCTGAATAGTAAAAATACTGCATTTTAATTGAAAATTGAATTTTCATCTAGATAATTTATAATATTAAATTATATTTTAAATTGTTTTTAATGTTAAAATATATTAATAATAAATCTATTAACCTAATGATATTCATTTTAATATTTTTTATATTGAATTTGGATATAAAAACATTTCAATCTTTTGCAAGTTTTCACTTTAAAAACTCGTTGTTTTTTCTCGTCTACGTGATTAATTTTAAATTAATTTATCCACTACTATTTTTTGAAGGTTAAAAAATGGAATAAATATTTGGAGTCATAAATTTCAAATTTATCAAATAGTTCCCCTTTATTTTTGGGCAATATAAATATTAAAATTTGTAATTTTATTAACAAGGTTACGAGTAAATCGGGTAATTAAGGGTAAAAATAATATTATAAATATTAAAATATGACAACAAAACTTGCCCAAATATTTTAGAATGATTATATTTTCTCCATAAACACTAAAGGATCAGTTATGTGAGAATTTAAGGGAATTTGGATGATAAAATAACCTTTATAATATTTTATACAATGAAAATTCAAATCTATCATACTTTTGTTTTTAACATGTCAAATATCATTAATCTGGGGTTAACCAGAAGATATATTCGACTATAAATAGTAATTTTAAATATAAAATATTTATCTATGTCATTTAAGTTTATTTATAGTTTTTTAGTTATAAAATAATTACCTTAAAGGCTTTCACAATGATGATGTAATAATTGTTTAATTATTGGAAATATCACATAAATTATGTTAAAAATAATAAATAACTATAATTTCAGATAGTTAATGTCATAAATGAATTTTATAGATTAAATTTACATTTTAAATATGTTATATAAATCTTGGTTTGAGTTTATCTTATTGTATTGAGATTTTTAAAAGTCAAAATAATGAATAGTGTTGAAATTGACAATAATGATATTTTAAAATAAATAATATATTGTTAAATGATAGAAAATTAGTAAAGATATTAGATTCATCAAAATTACTGGGATAAAATTTAAAATATAATATAGAACTCATTTATTGGTTTTTTATTTTATATTAACTATATTAACCCTTAATTAGTAGAAATCCACGTTGAATTGATAAGAGTAAAAATGGTTAAATAAGGGTTAAAACTAAATGATAAGGGTCATAATGTTACATAAAAATGTAAATAAATTATATTATGAATTCATTTAGAACCATAATCATTCAATATTCTAAATAAATCATTTTGGATTCATTTTTAATAGGTAATTAATTTATATTAATTTATTATTTTGAGGTATTTGAAGTGTGCCCTTCCCCTCTCTTATGAATGGTAACCTATTCGTTACATTTATTAACTCTTCCAAATATATTTAATTCAGACATTATATACCCAAATAACTTCATAGAATCTATAAATACTTTCTATATTCCTTAGTTTAGGAATAAAACTCACCTTAGAGGGTTAATGTGTTAATCAAAGGGGATTTTTCAATGAAGAAATACAATTTTTAATCTAGTGTTTCTATTTAATTTATTCTTCCACCCCATACCAATAATCTTCAACCATGATGAAATAATAAATATGGTATAATCCATATATATAGATTTTATTATGTTAATATCATCACCTAAATTCATTATCACTTCTATCAAATGTGAAATGAAGATATCATTTGTGTGTATGGCGGACTACCGCCTCGCAAATCGATATGATTCATTTTCCATAATCATCCCTAAATAATGGTTATAATGATATAATTAATGTTTATATATAATTTTTATGACATATTTATCATTATTAAAAAAATATATATTATTTATGTTCTTTTCTTTCCATGCATAGAAAAATGATAACGTTGTTCATGACAGTGTGTTAATTATCACCTCAAAGAAGTGATGTGATTCATTTTTAATCACCACATCAAATGAATTATATATAAAAGTATTTTTAAATGATTAATATGATATTAATTATATTATTATCATTATAGAAACATAAAATAATAACTACCTTCTTTCCAAAATGAAAATTAAAAAATTATAATGTTACTTATGCATACGTACAACTTATAGTATCCATGATTGCAATGTAGTTATTTTTTTCGTATAAATATATAATAGATGGATTTAAAAGTATAATTTATTTATAAAATTTATTATTATTTCATAAAAACTATTACGGATATGATGGAATAATGGCCACTTTTACTATAGACAGCATACAAAAGTCATTTTGGACTCAAGTATCGAATATTATCAAAAAATCTCATGCAAATATAAATAATTATGTAATTGTTATAACATGATAATAATTGATATAAAAGAAATAATGAACATGAATTTTTTTCTCAAGAATGTAAATAATTAACTTATGTTTATTATTCTGTAAGATAGAGAACATACGTAATGAGTCAGACTCAAAGTAAGGAACTGCATCTTAATATCATTTCATTGAGGAATAATTTGATGTTATACACCCACATTATTATATAGGTTTAATATACAACATATTTTCTACATAATATCATTAATTTATTTATTATCATGTCATTTAATGTTCTTTTAAATGTTATTCCTTCATGGGGATTATGATTAAATTGATTCAAAATGTCATTAGGCACTTTGATTTAAAAATATATTTTTAAATATTTAATATCATAAATTAAAATTATTTTCATACATATCAATATTCTTGATATTATTTTTAAAATTTATATTTATGGATATAAACAGATTATATAGAAATTTTTTTAATATTTTTATATTTATCTTCATTTACAATACATCATGTTTTTAAAAGAAAAAGAAACCCCACGTGTACATTTATGGGTATTTTGTTATTGAAAATGTGTTTTGAAAATGGATTGATCATTTATAAAACAAGAAATGTTTTATTATGTGTTAAAATGAAATTTAATGAGTTAAATGTTAAAAATAAAAATCTTTTTTGTGTTATTATTATATAAACATTTATGGGTGGTTATGTGATAAACTAATGTCGGGTGTTTCCATGATAATCCAAGGATGGGTGGTTATGTTATAAACTCCTATGCATTGGGTATATATGTTGACCCTATGGTTATTACATTTGTAAGAGTTAAATGTATGGAATTCTGCTGTATGGTTATTACATTTTAGTGTAATTAGGTCCAAATAATACTTTATATGTTATATTTACCTTCTATTGGTTTTATTATAATTTTTTTATTACATAAAATGTAAGAAATGAAAATATTTTTAAGGAAAAGAATTTACTAATTTTTAATGGTGAGAAGTAATACTTATGAAAAAGTTTTCATGGTTTTTTATGTTTTCCTAGGACAAATAGGTTTCCTTTTTTGTGTATCCATTACTAATATTTTTGTGCTAATCCCATGTTTTAAAATTTTTTCACATGATTTAATTATGGGTAAGGGAATGGAGGGAGTCAAGTTGAAAGATGGGAATATTTTACATGAACAAATCATGATTTATTTTAAAAGTAAAATTTTATGGTATGAATTGATACTGATTGGAAGTGGCCACTTTTTATTTTATGATTTTTTTATTTATTGGTTTTTTTCTAATTCACTAAAACTCTAAACCTAAAAATATTTTCTACGAGAAAGAAATTAAAATTTTGACTAAAACTCAATATTATGTAATATTTCAGTATAGGCCTATTATAGTTGGTACCAAATGATCGTTTTGGAAACTTTGTATATTATTATTTTTTTGGTATTATTAAGATTTATGAATATCATAATGATTTTATAATCTTCATGTTAATAATTTGTCAAATGTCTTAGAAACCCCTATTGAGGCTTTAAGTTATGCAATTTTAAGGTGAATAACAATATTTTTGGAGAAATTCATTTTTGAGGTAATTATAGGATATTGCATTTTGGAATGAAAAATGAAAGGTATGAGATAACATTTAAAGTTAAAAAAAACTATGAGGTTATTTTTTAGGATGTTTATCACATTTCTATAATTTTATGAGGATTATAATAATATAGATTTATGAAAATGAAAACCTATAGGATGGGTGAAAAACTATCACATTCAGAAAGTGTGTGGGAAATAATCCCACAACTGAAGGTTGAAAAGGGTGTATCACGTACCACTAACCTACGTGATGTCCTGGTCAGTATGATTTTTTAACATATGTTTTCCCATGGATATAGTTTATGTTAATTTTTGGAATATATGTTTTATAAATCATATAACCATGGTAATGGAAAATGATTTGGAGATTAATTGACTAATTTTATCTTGAAAGACATTTACTATTTCAGGAAACCTAAATTATTATGGTAATAATAAGATAATGGGATTTTATTTGAAGAATAAAAGTTAAATTTTATTTTGGAAGAATATATAATTTTATTATGGATATATGAAGATTCAAGTTATTTATTAAAATGATTAAAATACTTAGATATTATAAGATTAGGTAAATTACATTTTTGTATGAGAATTTAAGAGTCATTGATTTTATTTGGCGATAAAATATTAATAGAATATTTGAAATCTTTTTTGTAAAATCCTTGTGATTGTTAGTTTTAATCTTAGTTTACAATATTTATGAGTAATTTTACGAATAGTTATTTCTTGAATATTGTATGTTGAAATTTTGTCATTATTGTCGAATTTTAGATATTAAAAGTTGTTTTTCTTTTTTTGAAGGTTTATTAATTTTGGGAATTATCATATCTTATGCAAATAAATTTTTTTGGTTAATTACTAAAGATAAAATGAAAAAATGATTTTCATTTTGTGGATTTTTTGCTCATATAATTTTATTATACTACTTTAGGTAAGAAAATTTCTCCTAATATACTCATTTTATAGAGAAAAATACAAGGTTTTGGAGTAAATTAATTAAATTCTAAAACATTACTTGACATATTAGTATATTTCCTTCTGTTCTTAGTCTAGGATAAAAATGAATTCCTTATCTTTGTGAAAATGATTTTGAAACTAAAATGTTATTCATTTACTTTTATTAATGCCCTTTCAACCAATCCAACATTTAAGGATTTGTGATGGTTAATGATCTCATGATCATGTACTATATCACTCTCTATTAGTCCTTGAGAGACTATTTTATCTTCCGTGTATATGTTTTACTACATGTAATCCTAGTATGTGTTATCTGAGGTGGCCATTATACATTATTTTTTCTCTTGTTAACAAGATGTTTTTAAACCCTTTTTCTGATTTGGGTTTTCGTTAATGGAATATTGAATAGTAAAAACTGTAGTTTTAGATAATAATTTAAAAATTCAAGGATGAAATTTATTAAATGTGGAGAGAGAATGAAACATCTTGAGATTTTAAAAAAGAAATACTATGTTTGATACCGTGAAAGATATGCCACATCGGGCATAAACAAACAAAAAAATATTATTATATAAATGTTATTATTATAACATAATTGTTAGAATGGAGGGTATGAGAATTATAACTAAAATTATGAAAATATTTTTTTCAAATGTTTATATACTGATTTCATTGGTTACTAATTAACTAGAAATGAAAATAAAAACCAACTGAATATAAAGGATGTGTTTTTACGAAAAACCTTTTTAGATTCCCACAATGGAATTTGATCTTAAAAAATGAAATTAATAATTATTAGTGAGATATAATAATTAAATATTTTAAATATTTTTTTAAAATTCATCCAATATGTTTTATAGGTATAAAATAAGAACAAATCTAATTTTATGCCTAAAATATGTATTTTTAAAAAAAATTGTTTTAACTCCTTCTGATGGCGTAGTTATTTTAACTCTAATTTTTTCACACATTTATTAATATTATTTGAAAAAATAAACTTCTTTTAAGAAATATTAATGACAAATTTTCTTTATTTTAGTTTTTTTTATTTTTCGTATATGTTTCATTTTTTGTTAAATAGTAAAAAATACTTCATTTTATTTGTAAACAAATTTTCATCTAAATAATTTATAATTTGAAGTTGAATTAAATTTAAAATTAGGTAAATAATACATCTATCAATTAAATTAAATTAATTTCAATATTTTTTATATTTAATTTGGATATAAAAACATTTCAATCATTTAAATCCTTTCACTTAAAAACCTATTGTTTCTTTCCGTCTATGAGATTAATTTTAAATTAATTTTAGCTATTTTTTTGTTTTGAATTTTTAAAACTATATTTCATATTTTTAATAATATGTTATAACTTTAGTAAATATGAGCCTTTTATTTTTGGACAATATGAATAGTAAAATTAGTAATTTTATTACCATTGTTAAGGGTAAATTGGGTAATTATGGGTAAAAAATATTATAAATATTCAAAATAACTCTAACACATCCCCAAATATTTTTTTATAATTATATTTAGTCTATAAGAATTAATGTATTGGTTATGTGACCAATTATGGCCATTTATATGAAAATGCAACCTTTAAATATTTTATTCAAATAAAAGGCAAACTTGTCATACTTTTTTTAACAAGTTAAATATATTTAATATTAGGTTACCTAGGATATATATTCGACTACAAATAGAAAATTTTAAGATAAAAAATTTATCTAATCATAGTAGATATTTATAATTTTTTATTTAAAAAATAATAACCTTAATGGTTTGCACAATGATGAAGCAATAATTGTTAAATTAATTGAAATTTCCAAAAAATGTTATTAATAATATATAATAAATCTAATTTTAGGTAATTAATGTAATAAATGTTTTTTTTATATTAATTTGACATTTTTTTAATTTTGTTTCTAGTTTATCTTAGGGAGTTGAATTTTTTAAAAGTTAAAATAATGAATAGTGAAACAATTGACATTAATGATATTTTAAAATAAATGATATATTATTAAATGATATTATTTCTTTTAAAAAAACATAGATTTAGAAAAATGACTAGTTTTTGGTTTAAAATTCCATCCATGAATCATTTATAGGTATTTTTTTTTTCATTTTATAGTAATTATATTAACTCTCAATGATTCAAAATTCATGTTATCATAGTAAGAGTTAAAAGGGTTTAATGAGGGTTTAAAGTAAATGAAAAGGGTAATAATGTGTCCTAAATGAGTATAAAAATTATTTTATGAGTCTATTGTGACCAATAATAATGATATATTCAAAATAAATCATTTTGGATCTATTTTTAATTGGTAATTAATATATATTAATTTAATATCTTGACCAATTACAAGAGTGTCCATCCCCTCTCTTATAAAAGAAAACCTCTTATTCTCATTTATTCACACTACAAAACAAATTAATGTTTTCCAATATATTCCAAAATACCTTCATATAATCCCTCCTCACTTTATAAGGGTCTTATTTTTGGCAAAAAGCACACCTTATAGGTTTTAAGGTGTTAATAAAAAGTGATTTTTCAATAGAAGAGGTATAGTTTTAATCAAGTGTTCTTGTTTTATTTCATCTTCAAAATCATTCCTATAATATAAAACCATTATTAAATAATTAATAAATTATACTACATATAATGATATGTTATTATATTAATATCATCACCAAAATCCATCTTCACTTCCATCAAAATGGTAAATAGTTTATCGTTCGTGTGTATGGATGACCCAGGTTCAAAACTGGGTGGAGGTGAATTTCTGGGGGTACTGTAGCAGGTACTGTAGTAGGCACTGTTCGACACTGTTGTAGCTGGACTATTCACCTGATTTGGGATTTCTGGCCACCAGTTTGGGACTACGGGTCTCAGGGCCTTTAGGAAATCAAAGGCCTTCAGGCCACATGGCCTTCGGGCCATTGAAGACCATGAAGTAGCCCAGTTCACATAGAGCAGGCCCCAGATGAGGATCAAAGCACTAGTAGCAGTCACCAGAAGCGGACTTAACTGGATTAGAAGAATGAGACGGTATGGAAACCGCCATCGGGACCAGGCACCGTGCATATTTTTAGGGGGAAATGCTAGCGGATCCGCAATGCAGGTGGGGAGCTAAAGGCAATCAATGATGCAGAAGCTGGGGAGGGGCAGCTCTATTTGGTAGGGCCTACAGGTCATGTATTGGCCATGGTATGCCTTTAGGCCTTCAGGTCATGTATTATGGGTCATGTTAGGCCTTGTTTCTTGGGACTACGGGTCATTTATGGGTTCCCCTTCGACCCTTAAAAGGGGAATTATCTATAATAAAATAAAAAAGAAGGCCTTTGGGAAATTCGAGGGTGTGTATGGATGACTACTACATCCCGAATAGGTATAATTCATTTTCCATCATCATTCATCAATGTTTTTTATAATTACGATATTAAAGTTTACATATAATATTAATTAAATATTTTTAATTATTAAATGATTATATATCAGGTATATTATTATCTATCCATGCATGAAAAAATGATAACGTCATTCGTGCGTACGTGATAATTATCACCTCCACGAAGTGATGTGATTCATTTTTCATCACCACATCACATTAATGAAATATATAAGTATATTTGAATGATTAATATTATATTAATAATATTATTACAACTATAGAAATAGAAAATAATACTTACCTTCTTTCCATAATGATCATTGAAAAATGAAAATGTTACTCATGTGCACGTAAGAATTATCGTCTCTATGATTGTAACATAATTCATTTTTCAAATACATATATAATGGATAAATTTAAAAGTAAAATTAATGTATAAAATTAATTATTATTTAATTATTATTTTTAGATGATTTAATAATGAGCACTTTTACTATAGACATCATAACAAAGTCATTTTGGACTCAAGCAACGAATACCGTCAAAACGTCCGATGTGAACTTAAATAATTATGTAATTGTTATAACATGATAATAAGTTATATAAAATGAATAATAAAAAAGAAAAATGTTCTCAAGAAAGTGAATAATAAACCTAAATTTATTATTATGTATGATAAATAATGCACATGATGATTCAAACTCAAGGTAAGGGACTTCAACTCAATATCCTTTTAATAAGGCATATTTTGATGTTTTACACCCACATTATTTTATGAGTAGTATATAAAAACCCATTTAAATATCATATAAATAATTTATTTTTTATTTTGTTATTTTATTCTATGTTAAATTTAGTCCCTTCATGGGGCTTATGATTAAAATGTTACAATGTGGTATGTGACACCTTTATTTAAAAATTGCTTTTGAAATAGTTAAAGACTTAAATTCAAAATATTTTCCTCAATATCATTATTCACGATATTATTTTACATATTAATTTATATGGAAATAAATTTATTATAGAGCACATATTTATTTATTTATTTATTTTAATTACTCTACAAGTGTTCAAGTTTTTTAGAGAAAAAGAAATCCCTCTTTTCCTTTTCTTGGTATACTGTTATTTAAAATGGGTTTTGAAAATGGATAGATTATTTCTATTAGGATAAATGTTTTTTATGAGTTCTAATGAAATTTTAAGAGTGGGATTTTTAAAAATTTAAGGTTTTATGTGTTATGATTATATAATGGTACTTTGGCATTTGATGGGTGGTTTTGTGATTATCCAATGACAGGGGGTTCCATGATAAATTAGGGATGGGTGGTTACATTATAACCTCTAATGAATTGGTTACGGAAGTTGGCCTTATGGTTCTTACATTTTTAAGAGTGACATGAATGGTAGTTGATTACATAGTTATTCCATTTGAGTAAAATTAGGAATCAAAATTCATTTATATGTTATCTATACATTCTATTGGGTTTACTATAATTTTTGGATTACAAAAAAAGAGAAGAAAATAACTTGTTTTTAATGGAAGGCGTTTACTAACTATTAATAGTCAAAAGTATTACTTATTATAATGTTTTCATGGGTTTTTATGGTTTTCCAGGACTGACAGTTTTTATCCTTTTTGTATCCCTTACTGGTCTTATTATTCTCATCCCAAGTTTAAAAAAAATCATTGGATTTAAGGATGGGTAAGGGAATGAAGGGAGTCAAGTTAAAAGTTGAGAATAGTTTCCATGAAATAAACAATGCTTTATTTTAAATGTAATATATTATGGGAAAACGTATACTGGTTGAAAGTGACCACACATTATTTTATGGTTTTTTATGTATAAGTTATGGAATAATTCCTTAAACCTAAAAACATAAAATGATTATTAAAGTGAGATAAAGTAAATTTTTGACTAAAAATCATGATTATGTAATGTTTAATGCATGATCCTTACATCCTCCATAATACTGGCCTATTGAGTGGACTCCTTATCCTTTGAAAATGTTTATTTCCTTGTACATTCTCACTTATAAATGATCGTTCATGACCTGAATTACCCATTATTTCCACCATGGTGCCTCCATGTGTTAGATGGTCCTTAGTTGGTAACTCATATGCATTGTATGGTTTAGTGATTCATATTATTTGTTAGCTTAGGATGGCCTAATTTTTTTTCAAGTCCTCTTCTCATCCCTTATCCAAAAACTACAACTCATTATATATATAATTACTCAAAAATATAACTCCTTATATATATATATATATATATCTTTCAACAATATACAAATCTAATAGAACATAATCTTACAGAAATCCTCCTTATTCAATATATTATAAATCCATAACAATACCCCAATTGAATCCAATTTGTTATTTTTAATAAGTCTATCACATATTATCAACAAGTAGTATTATTAGTTAATTCACTCCAAACTGATAGGATAATCCACTCCAAAAACATAGGGGTTTAACACAAAGAATATGAATGGAAAATGAGACTACGTACCCATTAAATTAAGGATATTACTAATCTTATGAATGTTTTCTCCCATGGTACACCTCTTCCTATCATAGTATCCCATGTAATGGATGATTTAACACCACTTAATAATAAAGATCCTTTTTCTCAACGATTGATGACATGAATAATAATCCTAAAGTATAACTAGGATTTTGAGGCATCCATTTTAATTCCATGACTTCATTATATAGTACAAGACCCATAATATTACGTTAGAACATACATGGAAACTTTTGAAGGCTATTTATTATTGAGAACCATTATTTTTTAAACATCACATTTTTTCATTCAATGTAATTTCTGACTTATATTTAACATGGCTTCCTCTCTTTATGTAAGACTAATTTTTCCTTAATATTTTCACTTCTTATAGGTCCAATCATTCTTCCATATTTATTTTAAAATATAAAGGAGGAAAAAATGGGTTAACATATTGGCGTAACCCCTATAACATATCCTGAATTATCTACTAAGGTAAACTATAAACGTTTTTTATCTATAAACTTTTTTTATCTATAAACCTCATACATCAACACTTCTTATTAACCTTTCTCATAACGGTCCATTAGGAAAGACCTTAATCTTCTTGGAATCAGTCTTATTCATAAAAATTTAAACAATATGAAACAACAACCCTAGATGTATGATGATAAAATACACACCAATGTTCTAGGGTGTACACACTGAAAAGAAAATTTATTTTCCTTATCGCACAATCTGAAAAGATATGAAACCCCATATCAAAGATATTAAAAATGCGGCCCCAACCTATATGGTTTTTTATTCCATTTATAAGGATACATATGAATCCACTTCCATAGTACATACCCAAATATAATAATATATTCCAACTCTCCTTAAATTATATATCTTCTAGGGAGAATTTAAACCATTGTGTAACCACTTATGTCTTCCTAGGGGACCTTAAGCTGTAGAGTAAACCACCCATCCTTCATAAAATTTAAAAAACTCCAATATAACCATAAGTCTTCCTATGATACTTTAAAACCTAGAACAACCCTTTCAAACATTCAGTACGACTTGAAACTCCAATAAACCCACACTATTAATTTCTTTTTAAATGGTTTTCTTCCATCTATATCTTTTTTAGAGACAATCTAATAGAAAATTGAACTACTGATTAGCTACTAAATTTATATCCCTATAGGAGATGATCTAATGGATCAAATTCACTAAGGACAAGCCATTACACATATATCACATTTTGTGACGTGTTAATAGAAATATTAATTGTTGAAATTCTAGTACAACCATATCTCTATAACGAATGAGTTAATGGATCAATTTCATTAGTTATGATATAGTACACCCGTATCACTATTTCTAATAAGATAATGGAAAAATCCATTAGTGAAGAGCCAATACACCCATATCTCCATTGGTGATGATCCAAGGGACTGATAAAGTTTTGAAAGGATAGTATATCCATGTATCTATTAGTAAAGAGCCAATATAAAAACCATATAGTGATGACCTATTGAAATAAAGGTTTAATGTGTAAAAAAAAGAATACAATCATGAACAACCATACCATTCCACCTTGATTTTGCCTATTAAAACTTCTCTTTTAAACCCTACTAAACAATATCAAATTATAGTGTTTTGTCCTTTATATAATTAAAATTTATTGTATTCATACACATGTTCTTATTTGATGAAAATGTAATACTCCACGCTTTATACCGGGGAAGATTTAATTTCATGTAAAGTAAATTTTAATTCACAAAAAGAAACTCAATTCCAAATTAATAGGTTTTCACCAAAATATGGTGGCAATTGATGTAAAAAATTAGTATTTTTATGAAAAAGGTTTTCATGAACATGAATCATATATATATATATATTTATAACTTGTAGTCTGGAATATATGGTCCTTCATGGGATGACTCGACCTTCGATCCTCTTGGTTTTGACATGTATGAATTGTGAAGAAAAACTAAATGGGCATACTAAAAGAGAATTATTTAAAACATGAAATTATTCATTAAATCAATAAAATCTTACCAATAATATTTTCTAATGTGAATTATTTTATTTTTTTATCCTAAAATATTTCAATTTTTTCCTCACAAGTAAAATATTTTTTACCCTTAGTTTTTATTGGTTGAAATTATTTTTTCATCAAATATACAAATTTTGATAAATGTATCAGGACATCAATCAATTAACTTTAACTAATAGAAAAATATTTAAATATCCTCTTACCATGATCTGATACCACCAGTTAAACACTAATAGTGATAATGTATGAATATAAAATAATAATCAAATATATATGAATTAAATATTTAATATAATTTATTCCCTTAATAAAAATACTTTTATAATACTGACAAAGAAACATTTACTATAATATACTTTATTGAAGGATAAAAATACTCTCTCTCTACCCATCCCCATCTCCCTCTTCATCTAACTTGATCTAGGAATGTCTTCCATATTTCCTATATATATCCTTACTTATCCCAATGACACTTTTTGTCCTATTAAATATAATTCATTAACACACATCAATATTAAAATATTTTAAAAGTGCAATTTAAATGATCTATCTCACATTCTATCTATATAATTTGTATGGGATGATAAAAAAATGAAATAATTTGAATAATAAAGCTTATATAAAAAATACAATCGTAATCATTTTAAATGAAAATAATAATTCACACATTAACTATTATTTTAATCATTGATGGAAGACCATGAAAACTTATACAGAAATAAATAATGATAAATTTTAAGAATTTAAAACAATGAATTAATTTGAATTAAATCAAATATATTATATCATCAAATTCAAACAATTTTATTTCAAACATGAGAATATATCAAATAGTTATTAAATGAAAAAAAGTAAAATTTATAATTATATTTAAAAACATATTATTCAAAATAATTTAAAAAATAACAATGATCCTAGTATGGATTATTAATACACCATTAATTTTTTTAAATCATTTTTTATTCAATTTATTTTTTAAGGTTTGTTTATTAATTTTATGATACAAATTATTTGAGATGATCAATTTTAAAGTCATGTGTAATTACTTTGTGATTTTTATTTTTCATAACTTCTTTTATTGAGAATAACATTTCAATGTTCTGTAATTTATCATTAAAAATTAACAATATTCATCTGTGTGATTTATTTTATGTCTATTGATTTATTTTTTATTATAATATTGTGACCAATAATCATATTGTAATCCTCTCTCCCATTAAATAATAGACTTGTAATTTTATCTAATTCTTTCATAGTTGTTAATGATGTTTTTATTTATAACTATATATTTTATTTAATAATTTTTTGAAATTTATTTTACACTACGGGGAAACTATGTTATTGCGATGGGTCATTTGCGATGGGAATATATCCCGTCGCAAATGGTCCGAGTGATGAGACATTTGCGACGGGAATAAATTCCCGTTGCAAATAATGAGGTATTTACGATGGTAAGAGATGTCCGGTCGCAATTGTTTTGGCGTGGATTTCGCGCGAAAACGCGGGAGGGATATTTGCGACGGGACGTATCCTCCCCGTCGCAAATAGCAGGCGGCGGTAAATCATATTCACGATGGGATTTCTACCCATCGCAAAAAAGTTCTGGTGGCACGGTTATTTACGACAGGGCCCGTCACAAATAACCTTATACAGTGCGAGTAGTTGCGACGGGACCCGTCGCAAATAACCCTTTTAACCACAGGCTGTAATTAATGCGCTGACGGTATTTGTGACGGTACATATCCTCACCCTCGTAAATAGCAGGTGGCAGTCAATAGTATTTGGGACGGGCTCGCTGCTCGTCGCAAAAAGTTTTGGCGGCATGGATATTTGCGATGGGTCCCGTCGTAAATATCCTTTTAACCACATGCTGTAATTAATGCGCCGAAGGTATTTGCGACGGGTCCTGTCCCAAATAATTCTAAATTGCGACGGTACACCCGACGCAAATGCCACTGTCGCAAATAATCTAACCTATATATACCCCCAACCATTTTTTTACAGAACATCCAATTCTTCTCAACTTTCTCTCTACAGTCTTCAGTTTTAATAGTTTTAATTTTTGTTTTCGAGTGGAATTCGAAAGGGTCAAAGAGTTCAGCCTAAATTTTAAAGTATTTTTATTTTATTTATTTTTATATTCCTTTAATTTTTTTTATATCCATTTTAATTTTTTTTATTTAGTGGTAATTTAGATAAATTTAATTTAATTTTTTATTCATATTTAGTTTTATTAATAAAATGAATTTTGTAGTGATAATTAGGCATAATTAGTAGATAAATAATATAATTTTGAATAATTAGATTCTTTATCAATCAAGTAATCATTGTCTGGATACGAACAAGTAGAGGCGGCTCTGGCACAGCTGTACCTAGGGGTGAAAGTCCCGACAAGGAATCTTGGGCCTGACCTGTGGTATCCTGGTACACAACAACGGGGCTTGCTGCACTCTTGGTTCGACACTCCCGAATGATATTAGTTTGGTAATAATATAATTTTATTAAGAATTAACTAACCATTAAAATAATTAATAAATAATTTAAATAATGAGCTAGTAATTACCAGATATTTTGAAAAATTACCAGATAATTAGAAAAATTACTAGATAATTAGAAAAATTAACAGATACATAGAAAAATTACTAGATAATTAGAAATATTACTAGATAATTAGAAAGAATTAACAGATAATTAGAAAAAATTACCAGATAATTAGAAAAAATTACCATATAATTAGAAAAATTACCAGATAATTAGAAAAATTACCAGATAATTAGAAAAATTACCAGATAATTAGAAAAATTACTAGATAATTATAAAAATTACCAGATAATTAGAAAAATTGCCAGATAATTAGAAAAATTACCAGATAATTAGAAAAAATTACCAGATAATTAGAAAAAATTACCATATAATTAGAAAAAATTACCAGATAATTAGAAAAAATTACCATATAATTAGAAAACAATTACCAGATAATTAGAAAAAATTACTAGATAATTAGAAAAAATTACAAGATAATTAGAACAATTACTAGATAATTAGAAATATTTATAATTAGAAAAATTTATAATTAGAAAAATTTATAATTAGAAAAACTGATAATTAGAAAAATTACCAGATAATTAGAAAAATTACCAGATAATTAAAAAAATTACCAGATAATTAGAAAAATAACCAGATAATTAGAAAAATTACCAGATAATTAGAAAAAATACAAGATAATTAGAAAAAATTACCAGATAATTAGAAAAAATTACCAGATAATTAGAAAAAATTACCAGATAAGTGGAAATAATTTCACATTTTGTCTCCACATGTAATATTTGCATTCATTTTCAAAATTACAAACCTCCTCACCAACAAAGAGGTGAAATTGAATGTAAATATTACATGTGGAAAGAGAATGTCAAGTTTCAACACTGAAAAGAGAATTGTAACATAATATAAAATATAATTATAAATAATTTCACATTATGTCTCCACATGTAATATTTCCATTAATTTTCAAAATTATCAACCTCTTCACCAACAGAGAGGTGAAAGTGAATGTAAATTTTACATGTGGAGAAAAAATGTCAAGTTTCAACACTGAAAAAAGAATTGTAACATAATATAAAAAATAATATTATTTTAATATTAATAATAAAATAATCAGAACAATTAGCGAATAAGCAGAACAATTAGTGAATAATCAGAACAATTAGTGAACAATTAGTGAACAATTAGAATAATTAGAGAATGTGATAGATGAACACATTTCTTTTGGTTAACCAGTATCTATGCATATCTTATCATTACTAATTAGTAACATAATTGGTAATATAATTAGTAACCTAATATAATAATGTTATTAATTTTATGATTAATATTTATGAAGAAATAATATTAATATTATTAAAATAATAAATAAATTATAAATTATTAAAATTATCAATATTCATAACAAGCTATTACTAACATGTTCAAATGTTAAACGATCATCAATATTTAGATCATCCTTAATAAGAAGTTTGCGTAAGACATGTTCGATGTAAACTCTATAATTTTCCTTGCTTGGTTGACCACCTTACATGTAGGGTTTCAATGAGAAGATCCAAGTCATGTCTTTCTCATCTATAATATTAAATCACATGACCCTTTACATAGACCATTCATCCTTAAAAATTTAAGGGATCAAATTTTTAAGAAAGAATGGTCTATGTAAAGGGTCATGTGATGTAATTATTATAGCTGAGAAAGACATGACTTGGATCGTCTCATTGGAACGTTACTTTCAAGGTGGTCAACCAAGAAAGGACAATTATAGATTTTACATCGAACATGACTTACACAAACTTCTTATTGAGCATGATTTAAAAATTAACGACCGTTTAAGATTTGAACATGCTAAGAATAGTCTGTTACGAATATTGATAATTTTAATAATTTATTGATGGTGTGGAGAATTTCTTAGCATTTGCGGCATCAAATTCAGAATTTTTTTCATAAGGCACAATAAAATGTGCTTGTAAAAAATGTACACTGTGAACGTTTGACACATTTGACAAAGTTGGGGGACATCTTTTTCATTTTGGTTTTCAATCAGATTATGTTTTTTATGTATCAACATGGTGAACGCAGTTCTAGAGAATGTGATACTAACTTGATTCCGGATCCATCTCAGTTTCAAAATTTAGTACATGATGTTGCAGGTCCATCTGTTCAACATATAGAAACTCAGGATGATACTGATTCAACACCTAAGTTTGCACCGTCTAAATTTAATAAGTTGTTGAGGTCTTCTGAGGATGCATTATATCGTGGTTACAAGATAAGAAAATTAGAAGAAGTTTTTAAATTTATGGCTGTCAAATCAGATAATGGAATGTCAAACACCTGTTTTGATCAGATATTTACTTTGATTTAAACACTGTTACCTGAAGGAAATGTTTTTCCTACAAATTACAATGAGAGTAAGAGGATGGTTCAGAATTTAGGACATAGCTGTCAGAAGAATCATGCATGTTCAAATGATTTCATTTTATATTCTGGAGAAAATGAGTTGTTGGATAGTTTTCCCACATGTGGGAAACCGAGGTATAAAGAAGCACAACATGGGAAGTCTGGCTTGATTCCTATAAAACAGTTGAGATACTTTCCGCTTACATCCAGACTTCATCGTTTATTCATGTCTAAGAATACCTCAACAATGATGTCATGGCACAAAATGAATATTTCAACTGATAAAATCTTGAATCATCTAGACTATGGTGATTCATGGAAACATTTTGATAGAGTACATATGTCATTTTCTCTAGAAGCCCGAAATGTGCGACTGGGTCTTTCCACTAATGGTTTCTGTCCGTTCAGATCATATGGTAGTCAGTACTCATGTTGGCATGTTTTTTTAACTCCGTACAATTTACCTCCATGGATTTTGATGAAATAACCCTATATCTTTTTGACTTTACTAATCCCAGGACATCCGAAAAAGAATATTGATGTTTATTTGAATCCATTGATTGATGAATTAAATTTATTGTGGAGTACCGATGTCAGTACATATGAAGTTGCTGTGAAATAGAATCTCATACTAAGAGAAGCATTTATGTGGATAATTAGTGACTTCCCGGCTTATGGCATGTTATCTGGATGGAGTACACGTGGTCCAAAATCATGTTCTTACTGTATGGGAGAGAACAAAGAATTTATGTTCATCCATGGAAAAAAACCTTGCTGTTTTGACTGTCATCACAGATTTCTTCCAGCTGATCATCTTTTTCGTAGAAACAGATCTCATTTTAGAAAAGGCACAATTGAAAGGGATGGACCTCCAAAACTTCTATCAGGTACGGAGTTAAAATCAGTTGTATTTTCATTTCCTCCCATTACATTTGGACCCACAATAAACCAACAGAAAATTTCTAGTTTTGGGAAAGTGCGCAATTGGATAAAACGTAGCATATTTTGGGATTTTCCATATTGGTCTTATTTGATGGTTCGCCACATGATGGATGTCATGAATATTGAGAAGAACTGTTTTGATAATTTGTTTCATATAGTTTTGGATACTCCAGGAAAGAGCAAAGACAATGTAAATGCTCGATTAGATCTTGCCAAAATTTGTAGGCGTCCAGAACTCGAATTGTTTGAGAATGTTAGAACACAAAGGTTAATGAAACCCAAAGAAGTTTATACAGTGTCCAAAGAAAGTTTCTTATTATGTTTTCATTGGATTTCAGATTTGAGACTTCTATATGGTTGTGCTTCTAATTTAGGTAGATGTGTAAAGAATGGTCATATTTCCGGATTAAAAAGTCATGATTGTCATATTTTAATGGAATGACTTCTGCCCATTGGGTTAAGAGGTCTATTGAATTCTGTGATTTGGGATTCCATAACAGACATATCATATTTTTTTCAGGACATTTGTGCGGTGACAACTGATTATGATGTTCTAAACAAACTTGAAGAAGTTGTTGTTGTAATTATAAGTCAACTGGAAAAAATATTTCCGCCATCTTTCTTTGACTCAATGGAACATTTGATATTAAATTTTCCATATGAAGCAAAATGTGGTGGTCCGGTACAGTTTCAATGGATGTATCCATTCGAAATATGCATGCAAAAATTGAAAAAGAGAGTACGTAACAAAGCATCTGTTGAAGGATATATTGCTGAATCTTATTTGCAAGAAGAAATATCTTTTTTCATCTCCCACTATTTTGAATCTGAGTATCCCACAAAACACAACCTCATGGGATGGAACGAGATGAATGTTGATGGAAGTGACAATCAATTATCTGTTTTTAACCAGCCAGAGCTTCATTTTGGTGGAGTTCTTGAATGATGGATTTCGGATGATGAACATCACAGAGCACATACGTATGTTCTGCTCAACTATGAAGAGATGACATCATTTGTACTATAAGTGTTTCTATCACTTATTCTATCGTTTGTATTACAATAAATAACTTTGTTTTTCATAGGTTACATGATAATCATATCAAGAAACAACTTCCACAAATTACAGCAGTTGCTCTCGAACAACGCCGACAGAAAAAAATTTCTCAATGGTTTCAAAAACTGGTAACATAAATTTTAAAGGTTTTAAAATCTCATTCAATTTATAGTTTAGTATATTGATAATTATTTCACAATTTTTCAGGTGTCTCGATATGCTGATAAAATTGAAAACAGTTGTGTATATTGAGTAACCCACTATCCAAAATGGTTAAATCTTATAATGCTTATGTGGTGAACAGTTTTCGATTTCATACACATGCATATGGGTAATCAAAAAAGACAATGAACAGTTGAGTTTCCTTGAGAGGATCTCATCATAGAGAAAATGAAGTTGACTTTTATGGCATGCTTGATGAAATTATTGAACTATGTTATATAGGACAATATTACATAACGATGTGCGAATATCGATGGTTGCATACTCAGAGAGGCGTGCGTGGTCATCCAACTCATGGAATCATCGATATTAAATATAAAAGTGTTCTTGAAGTAAATAAACCATTGTTACTGGATCAACATGCACATCAAGTTTATTACACAAAGTACTGTGCTACGTCAAGAGACTTGAATGATTGGTGGAGCAAAATAAAAATCAAAATTCGACACAATCAATTTAGGCTGAGTGAGTTTTCTATCACTGAAGTACTGGGAATTGACATTTTTCAAGAGAGTACTCAAAATCAATCTTTTTTAAAAAGAGAAATGAGTATCGATGATGACACCTTACAATTAAGAGTTGGTGATGACGATGATGTTAATGATGTCAAAAATGAATGTGAAATGGTAAGAGAAGAAGAAACTAGAAGTCAAATGGATATTGATGATATTGAGGAGGAATCTGTAGATGAAATCGTCAGATATGAAGATTATGATGAAGGTGAACATTGATACAATTCAATGATAGTTATATATAATCATAACTAATATATATTTATATATAATAATAATTTTCAATTATTTTCTAACAATATTTATTTTCTGTTTCAGATGGATTCAGACATAATTCATCAGTAGTTAGAGGCTGATCTAGATTTCTATGAGGGTGATTTGGTGGCATCTGACACTCAGCCAACAGATGCTTCAATAGGTACGCGGAGGGGGAACGGTCTTGCCCGACTGATGATTCTTGACCCCATCCCCGAGCGACGTCCACGTCTTGGGTTTGATACACTCACACGAAGGTATGATAGCCAGTTCATTTTACTATGATTTCATTAATCTATTTATATAATAAATGTTTTATTGTTTTTACAGTTTTACGCACACAACAGTCGGACAGGGAAACGCTATCTTGCGCAACTATTTTTCTCAGCCATGGACCACATGGGAGCAGATTCCTGTTGATGTGCAGCAGGCCATGTTCGACCATTAGTTGGTACGTACATAAATAAGTAATTTTTATTTTGAAAGTTATTTCATTTATAACTTGATATTTTCAATTATTTGTAGGGTTTATTGTATCCGATCGAGGATACCATGCATGACCCCATCCACAAGACATGGAAGGTGTCCATGCGTGATCGCTTTCGTCAGGTTTTACACAACTTAAGAAGGGCTACCATGAGGAAAAAAGGAGTGGCAGTGTTTGATGACTTCTATAGAGCGCACCGACCAGAGTACATTTCATCCCACGTATGTGATGGATTATGTTCACATTGGTTGAGTGGTGACTTTCAGAGGAGATCATCGATGGGGAGACAGAATCGAGGGAGACATGAGTTGACTCATCGTGCTGGGAGTCTTACATTCAGTACTCATAGACCGCATCCGGTACATACATTTTTTATAAATATTTTATATAACATTAAATATTAACAATTTATTTTATATTCTTAAAGGCTCTCGAGTAGCCTGATATTATGGAGTACGACGTATATCAGAAGATGTATACTGATCCAGCTACTAGGAAGATTAGAGGTGATCACCAGTGGAAGATTGTGGTTTGTATTATTTGTTTTTCAATTTGAAAATTAACTGCATATAATATATTCATAATTTTAATTTTAAATTTCAATTACAGGAGTCATATGAGGCCGTATCGTCAGAGACTCAGGCTGAGAGTCAGGCCGAGAGAGCTGACCAGGCCAGTGGCCATTAGTTTGATGAGGCGGCCTGGGTGCAGGCGACCTAGTATGGATTCGAGAAGGGCCGATTAGTTGGTATCGGCAGTCGACTGACTCCCAGAGATTATTATGGAACTGCTGCGACGTCGGCGTCCAGCTCGAGAGGAGCTCATGCATCATCTTCTGCTTCACAGTATGAGGATCAGTTCCAATCTCAGACTGAGTTGACAGAGAGTCTCCGTAAGGAGCATGAGGAGATGTGTCTGCAGCAGCAGCAGTATGAGGAGGAGCGTCGACGACAGCAGCAGGTGCATGAGGAGCAGATGAGTCTGTGGCAGTAGCAGCAGCATGAGCAGATGGAGTACATGCGCAGACTTACTCATTCATTAGGGATGGAGTTTCCTCCCCCAGTTCTTGCAGATCCTCCCCCTCCCCCTCCCCCTCCTCCTTCAGATCAGTGATTTTTTTGATGTTATAATGTTTGTGAATTCAAAATATATAATTTTTTTCTATTCAGAGTTTCGGTCTCTCTTATATATTGCATTATTTAATTTCTATTTATTTTTATAGTTTATTATTTATTTTATTAATAATATTATTATACTTAGTATTTTAATTATTTGTTTATATTTTTTTTTGCAAATTTTGATAATTTTCATATTTTTATTTTCTAATTTATTTAATAATATTATATTCAATATTTTTAATACATAAAAAGTTTCAAATATTTTAAGTAAAATTATAATTTTTTAATTATTTACAATAATATGAATTCTTTATATTATTATTATTATTATTGTATAATATTTTAATATTAATATGATTAATAATATTATTCATATTTTATAAAAGTTAATATTTATATATATATTAGAATTTTCAAATATTTTAATTTAATTATAATATTTTTAATATGAATAATAATAATAATATTATTATTATAAAATTAATATTTTATTATTTTTTATTTTTTATAATTTCTTAACTATTTATAATAATATTAATTCTTTATATTATTACTATTATTATTATATAATATTATATAATTAATATGAATAATAATATTATTCATATTTTAAAATAGATATTATTTTTATATTTATTTAAATTTTCATATATTTTAATTTAATTATAATATTTTTTAATATGAATTATAATAATAATAATTTTTTTTATTTTTTATACTTATTTGCGACGGGTAGTCAACCCGTCACAAAAGGTTCCCGTCGTAAATAATTCTTAATATATTTTTGAATATTTTTTTATACTTATTTGCGACGGTACGGGTAACCCGACACAAATAACATTTGCGACGAGACCATCCCAAATGTTTATTTTTTGTGCTGAGTTGTGACGGGATGAGAAACCCTTCAAAATTACCATTTGCGATGGGCCCGTTGCAAATAATTATTTAATGATTTTGTTAAATACATCGACTAGTATTAGAGACGGTCCCGTCGCAAATATATTTAGTTGCGACGCCATTTTCCCCAACGGGCCATTTGCGACGGACCCCCATCGCAAAATAGCCTATTTCCAGTAGTGTTACTCTTTTTACTTATGTTTTTTGTAGATTTTTTAACCCTTGTTCTATATTTGTACTCACTATTTAATTTAAGATATTTTCATTTCAGAATTGACATTAATTTTTTTTTATGTTTTATATATGTTTTAACATACTTTTGTTACATGTTTTTGATTGTTTTTCTATTTATACGTTTTTGGATGAGTTGAATTTGATTTTAAAATGAATCATTGATAAATAATTTTTTTGAATAATTTTTTTACAATTAATTCAATGATTTATTAAAAATATCACCTTACATTTTTTCTTGAATTAATAAATATTAGGTACCACTCAATTTTTTCTTTTTTTTATCACAAAATATGTGGTTTTTGTCGAAATTTTTTTATTTTGTATGTATTTTTTGTTGTTGTTGTCACATAACATATGTTCCAAGAAATCTCCATTGTTTTTTCATTTATATTATCATTGTACCAAAAAAATATATAATCTATTGATTTTTTTATTAATTGATCAATTGTATCATGTTATTGGATAATATAATTTTTTTTTAATTCATTAAGTCATGGTAATAATATATAACATATTTTAGTGTTTAATTATCTTGTTTATAATAAATTTTTTATTCAAATACGATTTTGTGTTGTTACTTAAACTATTCATAAATTATTTTTTTCATACAAAGAAATTCACTGTTGACATTTTTTTTACATATTAATTAGGGTCTTCATCTCTTTTTTTCTTCATTGAGGGATATTTAGATGTTATGGACCTAATTCCCTTTTTATGGTGTATATATTGACCCTTAGAAAACTAATTTCATGATTTATTCATAATTCATGTTATTTTATGTTTCAATTTTAATTGTTTCATATAAGGGGATTTAAGATTAATGTTTCTAATTAGTAATGGAATTCAACCTGATTTTCCTTCATTGAGGAAAATTTTAATGTTATGCACCTAATTTATTTTATATGGCTTATATACTATAAATTTTATATTTAATATCATGAATCATCGATAATTAATGGTATTTTATGTTTCAATTTTAATTATTTAATTCATGAGTATTTTACTTGAAAGTTACCTAATGGTAAATAATTTAATAACTCAATTACATTTTATGGGGTTATATTACTTTATTATGATCTTTGATATTATAATATTATGTTGTTAATTAATATTTATTATATTATGTTGTATTTTTACTTTTTTATGTGGAATTACATTCAACCCACATAATCAATTCATTTAATAATTCTCAATTCAACGTTATGGTCATTATAAGGGTTGCTCGTCTAAAATTGTCTCCTTTGGAAGATATGTTATGTTACACACCTATATTCGTTTATAATATGAATCTACTTACCCTTGGACATGTTATATCAAGAAAATAATTTTTTTCATGATATTTAATGTATCATTTGAAGTTATTTTTTTATTGGGCTTGCGATTGAAGAGTTATCAAAGTGGAAATGACTTTATAATTCAATCTCTTTTATTTTAAGAATTGTTTATGTTGAAGGTTATTTTAGAGAAAATAATATGATCTTATTTTAGTTAACCAAATATATTTTATTATCCTCTTGTTATGAATGTTTTTTACAAGTTTACCTTCAAATTACTCCCATATTTATTCAATAAATATCATAAAATTTGTTTGTAAGTGATACCAATATTGTATATTTATTTTTGATCGAAAATATTTATCTTCTACATAAATGTTCTCTTAGATGTTTTGAAATGTATTCTTATATAAAAAATTATTCTTTAATGATATTTTTCATGAGATTTGACCTTCTTTAAAAAGGTTTCAAAAATAAAATTCATTATCATTTTTCAAATTGGTCACCTTAACTCCCTTTATTAAATGTTTAAAAAGATTGTTTATTTTTAACATTTATAACATTAAAATATTTTCCCAATGTCTTGAACCCTAAATACCTTCAATCTTACATTTTTATTTTTCAACTATTCTTTGAAAATAAAATGATTTCCTTAAATTTTATGAGATTTTTTTATTTTAAATATGTTTTTTCCAAATTGAGAGGTTATTTTACACAATAAATGTTCTATATGATATTTCAAAATCATTTTCCATCTAATATGACATAATTTTTTCTTACTAAAATTGAAAATTTTATTTCCATGATGAAATTTTTTAATGATATTTTAATGGTATATCCAATCATCAACATCTACAAACCTTGATGTTAATTATTCTCCACTAGGATATTTTTAAATGATACCATTTGTATTCTTTATCTAGATGGATTATGATTATTTCAAATATATTTTCGTGGAACCCATTTCTTTTCTATGGTTCAATGAACATATGAATGGTATAATGATCATTTTTAATAGTTTTATTTAAGTTATGGTTCTTGGAGATTGTTTTATAAGTGTTGAGCCCCATTATTGCTCATGCGTGAGCTCGATATAGCGTATATAATGGTTAGAGCCCCATTATATCTCACGATACAAAGGTTTAAACCCCTTTATACCTCATAGGTGAGCTCAATACATCTTATATGATGAGTTGAATCCCATTATAGCTTATTATAAAAAGATTTCATCCCCATTATTTCTCATGGATGAGCCCGATACATCTTCTATGATGAGTTCATTCCCACTATAGCTCATGTTATTAAGGATTGGGGACTATGATAGCTCACGGGTGAGCATGACATAGCTTATATTATTGGTTGAGGCCCATTATAGCAGAAGATATCTGGGTGATACTAATTGAATCTCTCCAATTAATTGGTTATCGAAGTAAAGAATATATTTATTCTATTTAAAAGGGTTTTCTAAGGGTTAAATGAGGATGATCTTTCAAGATACTAACATATTTTCTTTATGATTTCTATGATTTTTTAATGATTACTTTTTTCAATATTGAAATCACATGGATCATGATTATTGATTATTATGAATATTTTTTCAATAAATATTTATTACATGTTTCATGATTGATAATCTAGGTATTGATGAATATGGATATTCTTATGTTTTTCTCATTCAAAATTATTATCTCATCATTACCTTATTTACTTCTTATACCCCTTTATTACATTCAATTACTAATGATTATTTTACCCTTAATGAGAAATTTTAACTCACCCTTATTATGTTTCATATTCCCCAGGTTGTGAAGAATGATGATTAAATGATATGTGTCTACATTGGTTTCTAACGTGATGAAGTCTGTAGGAGATTTTGATGACATAATATGGAAAATTAAAAGATGGGATCAGTGAAAAAATACTCCATTGAATTCATGGGTATTTTTTGTGTAAGATTATTGCTTATTTCTCTAAAATAATAAACCTAAAAGGTCATTGGGTATTTATGTGATCCAATATTTCATTTTGAGATTGTAAGTTTTTATGGTGAAAATTGGGTCACCTTTATCATTGTCAATGTTATAAATGTATATTTTTTGATTTTATCACCAAAATCAAGAGTGAATGTATGGGGCCTGCTATACAATCAAATATAGATGATAATTCTTACTGGTTTTGTTGATGTTTTTTTTAAAAAAACGTTCTAAATTTAGTTTGAGTTCTATTTGACTTTTATAAATCGCAAGTGCTGGATGACTCTTAACATCCTTTATACCATTCATTATTAATAATGTAACATCCCAGGAAAATGAAGAATAAGATATTTTTGTATTTATTAATATATATGAATTAAATAATAATTTAACTTTAAAAGTGTTGCTATGTTCGATAGCGTACCCGATAAGCAACAACGAGTTTCTTTGAAATCGTACATTGCACATTAATAATATAATGTTATTATTTTAAATGGTAGTTAACTCCATGACATTGTATTGGTGGGAATGAACAAAACTAACTACAATATGATTACACATGTTTGTTAAATGTATTTAAATATATCCAATAAAAGTTAGAGGCTTAAAATTTGAATGAATATAATTTTAATCATAATTTACATTAAAAGGTTGATTTACCACCTTTTAATGGAGAACCCTCTTTAAATATATTTTTTATCACTTTGATATATTCTATATGACCAAAAAAATCCTTCTCTATAATGGGGACATGAAAATTTACTTTGTGTAAAATTTTGGAAATTTCATGATAAAGTTCATTTTTAATGTATAGTGAAAAGTATTGTATTTTAATTCAAAACTGCATTTTAATATAATTTATTTGTATGGTTATATTATCTTTGTAATTGGTTTTAAATTTTAATTACAATATATTTTTACAATTTAATCCAATGTTGGTCATTGGAATTAATTTGACTTTGAAAGTGGACATAAACAATTGGCAATCTTTTGATAGTTATTGTTTCTTAAAAACAAGCTATTTGTTTTGACAATGGGAATCAATTTTAAATTAATTAATGCAAATTATATGATTTTAATTTGGAAAAATAGAAATAATTTTTGAATTCTGAATATGAAATAAAATTTTGGCTGAATTTTTGGTATTTTTCTGAAAAACGTCAATTTTCTATGAATAGTTAATCAACTTAGTAGTAGTTAAAAAACTGAATTTTTCATTTAAATGAAATTTTAACACTTATGTGAGTTTAATTTTAAAATTCCGACATAAATGGTTGTTTCTAGTAAGTAAAATGTGGTTCAATAAGAAGAAAATTATTTTTGGTGAATAATAACTTTTGAATTTTAATTACCGCAGTTTAAAGGTCAATAGGGTAATTCATGGTAAAAAGAATATTGTAATAATTCAAAAATTACCTTAACATTTGTCCTAACATTATTTTATGTGTAATGGACGACCATGAATATATTTGTATCTATTTTGGGATCCCATGGAGCCACTTATAAAATATAATGACACTTTAGATTAATTAATTTAATGTAAAGCCAAAAATGACATAAACAAAAATATTTTAGAAAAATTAATTTTTACATGGTGTTATATATTTAATATTTTTCACTATAAATATTCATTAAAAAGATAAAATTATTTCCTCTATTATGGTATTTTTTATAATTTTTAGACATCGAATAAATTAAATTATTTATGACACAATAATGATGCAGTGTTTATCTCATTAATAAATCATTTAAATAAATAGGATTATAAATATTAAAATAACATTCAAAACTTGTCCAATTCTTATTGGATGATTTTATTTCAACCATGAGTCATCTTATGTTAGACTCTAATGATTTTTGGACCTTTATAAAATGAATATCATTATATAATAAAATAATAGTTTCACACTTTTCTAAAGACACCTCCTCTCTCTTATAAAAGGAGACCACTTATAACCAATTATTAACACCTCTAAAGCCTTTAGTCTCATCCATAATCTGACCAATTAATCTCCCTACATCCCTATAATCCTCCTAGAAGACTTAAAATAGGCATAAGGAACTTCAAAAAACCATTTTGGTTCAAACCAAAGTGAGTTAACCAAATTAAAGGTAAAGGTTTCTCTTAAATTCTTTTGTTTTATTTTACTTCTCCAACCCCTAAACTCATTTTATTACTTTATATTATAAAAAAACCAGTATCCTCAATGTACTAGGATTTTGTTATGAGAAGGATTCAAACTACACTTACACACACCTTCGTTTAATGGGTGAAGAACATACTCTTTTTGTGGATGGAAAACAAACGGCTCACGAGATGATGACTGTTTGATTATCTTTTATCGCCTATCATGGTGGAAGTTATGATGAAACAGTATTTATATATGATATATATTATGTTTATGTTTTCTTTTTTCTTATGTATTATCCATTTATATCATATTTATGGTTTCCATTATGGGTAAACGCGATAATTTCATTTGAGGAAGTGCGGACTACCACCCCCTCAAAGTGATATGACTCGTTAATTCCATATGTGGGATGTATAAAGGATGGAGTTAATTATATTATATATGATATTATACTATAATTATAATATACCTGTGTATAATTATGTTTTAATTCCATTAAAATAGGAAATATAAATGAATGTAGTGTTCATGCGTACATACGGCTTACCGTCTCCATGAACGGTGCATTTCATTTCTTACCTTCAAATGTTATATACTATTATAAATACATGAATATACTGGATATATATGATATATATGATTTCTAAATCATGAACATAATTCTTGGATATAATGGAATATTGACCACATGGACAACATGAAAATATAACGTGTTCATTTTTTGACTCATATACCAAATATCTACAAAATGAACATTATTAAATTGAATGATTACATAATGTTTATAACTTGATATTAAGTGATATAAAAAGAATAATAAACTTAAAAAAGGTTTTCAAGAAAGTATAAATTAAATTTAGTTTATTATTCAGGAGATTAAAGAACGATCGAGTCATGCCAGACCCAAGGTAAGGGACTTCGTCTCAATCTCCTTTCACTGAGGCATATTATGTTTTAATACACAAATTTCTATAATTTTCTGTATAAAAACCCTTGAATTTTCCAAGGGAATATTTTTCTATGAATCGTTTTAATAAACGAAAAAATGAATGTGTTTTTAATGAAAGCGTTGACAACGACCTTTTTCGCCGCCGTGAGTATCATTTGATCATTGGATTCCTTAGCAAGCCGTAATGTTTTTAAAAGGAAAATAAATACCATATAATTTTTTAAATATTTTGGTATTGAAAATGGTTTTGATAATGGATTTATTATGTCTATATTTTTAAGTGATATATTGTGATTTAAATGTGGAAATGTTTTCTTTCCTTTATATATGTTGTATGTGTTATTATTTTATAATGGTACTTGGACATTTGAATGGTGGTTACATGTTAAACCAAATGATGGGTGGTGCCGTGATAGACCAGGATGGGTTGTTACGTTATAACCTCCAATGCATTGGGTATGGAAGTCATCCGTATTGCTATTCCAATTAGTGATATGTGTGGAGGTCAGCCATATGGTTATTCCATTTAAGTATATTTATGTCCCAAGTTACCTTTATATGTTATATGTTCATTACATGGGTAATATTTTGGTAGAAAAGGGTAAGTAGTGATATTTTATTCAGTGAAGATTATTTACAACTTTATAAAGGTAAAAAGTATTACTTAGGTTAAAGTATTCATGGTTTACTTGTTTTTTATGAAAAAATAACAGTTTTCTTTATTTTTGTATCCCTTACTGAGCTTTTTATGCTCATCCCATGTTTTTGAAATGTTTTTCACATGACATAATGTGGAATAGGGTCAATGATGGGATCAAGGAAAAGTCATGTTGTCTTTAACATGGAACTAGACATGACTCTTTTTTTCAAGAGTTCTTTTTTGGTGAAGAAAATGGAAACTGAGTAGAAGTATTTACTTTTTATTTTAAATGAAATGTAATAGTCATGGTATAATTTTCTGAAAAACTAAACCCGGAAATATCCTCAATGTTAAATATTCATTTAAGTCAATATTAAGTAATGTTTTAAGGTTGGGTCCTTACAGTTGGTATCAGAGGTCGGTCTATATAAATTTAGGATATTAGGGTACTGTTAAATTAATGTCCCACAATTAATTTATGGTAATATTGAAATGATGTAGCATTTACAGATTACCATGTTTCTTTGCCTAATATATTTATGTGTTCAGAATGGTTTTTTGCAGAAGAACAAGGGAAGCTATGTTGGGATGACATCAGGAGGAAGACTACCTTCAAAATTCGCAACCGGATATAGTAAGAATCAGAACTAAACCTTTTTTTACAGTGATGGAACAGTTTAGTAAAGGTATAAATGGTGGTGGTATCCATTCACGAGATCAGATAGATCAACGACAGAGGAACATGTCAGTGGTGGAGCATTTCATGAGGAAACACCCCCCATCATTCAGAGGATCATCTGACACGGTGCTAGAAGAAGGGTGGATTAAATAACTAGAAAATATTTTTGATGTCATGGGTTGTTCTGAACATCAAAAGGTTAGTCTCGTTGTTTACTGTTTTGAAGGTAAAGCTGACCAATGGTGGTCGATGGTGAAAAATATCAGGGATAGTGACAATATTGATGCTCTTGATTTGGATGAATTCAATGGTATGTTTCTTGAGTAATATTTTCCTAAGGTGGTTCCTCTTAGAATGGAAATACAATTCCTAAAATTGAGGTAGGAGGATGACTCTGTGGCTTCTTATGAAGAAATGTTCACTCGATTGGCATGGTATGCACCAAATTTCATCTGAGATCATGATAGTAAGATAAATCAATTTTACTCAGGACTGAAGCCATGATATCGAAGAGCATTAGCCTCTTATGAGTTCAAAAGTTATGAAAAACTTGTTTGATTTGTGGAGAAGGAGGAAATAGAATTTACCGATGATCAAGTGTTCGATGGCAAACAATAGAATAAGAGTTCTAGTTGGAAAGAAAAGGGAAATAATTCATTAAAGAATCCTAGAGGTAAGAAAATTAAATATCCAACTTGTGAGAAGTGTGGTAAAAAGCCTCATGGAGAATGTTTATCAAAGTCTGGAAAGTGCTTCCATTGTGGTAAGTCTGGTCATATTACTCGTAACTGTAAAGAAGACGATCAATCAGGAAATGAAAATACATCAGTAAGATGTTTTAATTGTAATGAAATGGGTCATTATGAAAATGAGTGTCCAGAAAAGAACTAAACTAAGGGAAAGCATCCAGACTACAAGCAGAAAGAGGTGGTGAAATCCTTTGCAACTAATTCATCAAATTTTGGGCCATCAAACGATGTAGTATCCGATACACTGTTTGTTTGTTCAGATTATGCTAATGTGTTGTTTGATTCAGGGTCTACACACTCATTCATTTTTGAGAAGTTTTCTAAAAAAATTGGAATTCCATTTCAATATCTGAGTATAGAACGTATGGTAAAAACAACTGGAGGAAATATTGAGACAAGAAGAAAACATAACAACCTTATTGTCCTTGTGTGTTGGAAGAATCTACCTAGAAACCTTATTGTTTTTCCTATTGTAGAGTTTGATGTTATTTTGGGAATGGATTGGCTGCCTGTTTATCGTGATAAGATTGGCTGTAGAGCTAAAGAGTTTTCATTTTAGAAAGATTTATAGTTTGTGTACAAGAATGAACCTTTGATTTTGATAACATATTAGGAAGATGATAAACTAGTAAAAGATGGAAATGAATGTTACCTTTCTCATATTTTTTAAAATAAAGAATGTGTTGAGATTAATGATGTTCCAGTGGTAAATGAGTATCTTGATGTTTTTCATGATGAGTTTCCTGGTATTTATACCTAATTGGAAAGTTTAATTTACTGTTAACTTAGTTCCTAATGCTAATCCAATTTCAAAACCTCCATATCTAATGGCTCAAATTGAACTTTTAGAGCTAAAGAAGTAATTGTAGGAGTTATTAGATAAAGGTTTCATTCGACCTAGAACATCACCATGGGGTGCTCCTGTCTTATTTGTTAAAAAGAAAGATGGTTCAATGAGACTTTTCATTGATTATAGAGCATTAAATAACATAATTGTTAAAAAAAGTATCTTTTGCATCATATCAATGATTTATTTGATCATCTCGAGGGAGCTCAGTATTTTTCAAAGATTTATTTGAGTTTGGGGTACCATCAGTTGAAAGTAAATGAAGCAGACATTCCAAAGACTGCATTTCATTCTAGATATGGCCATTATGAATTTTTAGTTATGCTATTTGGATCAACCAATGAACCTGATGTATTTTTGGAACTTATGAATAGAATTTTCTCATGAGTTGTTGGATAAGATTGTGGTTGTGTTCATTGATGATATTTTGGATTATTCCAAAAGTAAATAGGAACATGAAATTCATTTAAGGGTGGTCTTGCAAAGTATAAAAGAAAAAAAACTGTATGAAAAATTAAGCAAATGTGAGTTTTTGTTGGAACTAATTTCTTTCCATGGTCACATTGTTTCAAAAAATGGCATAACTATTGATCCTTCTGAAATAAAAGTTGTTGAATAATGGCCAAGACCCACAAATATAACCGTGATTCATAGTTTTATTGGTTTGTCAGGTTATTACCAAAGGTTTGATGAAAATTTTGCACGGTTATCTAGTACAATGTCTAAGTTAACTTGAAAAGGTGTTAAGTTCATCTGGACAAAAGAATGTGATGATTGTTTTCATGAATTGAAAATAAGATTGGTGAATACTCCAGTTTTGGAACTGCCTTCCAGAAATGGTGAGTATGTTATTTATAGTAATATTTCATTGAAAGGACTAGGATGTGTCCTTATTCAGAATGATCAATTAATTTCTTATGCTTTACATCAGTTGAAACCTCATGAGTTAAATTACCCTACACATGATTTGTAATTAGCTTCTCTTGTTTTTTATTTAAAAATTTAGAGGCATCATTTGTATGGAGTAAAATGTGAAATATATAGTGACTGAAATTGTTTAAAGTAAATATTCAATCAGAAATAATTTAACATGATACAGAGGAGATGGCTGGAATTAATCATGGATTATGATTTCATGATCCATTACCATCTGGGAAAAGATAATAAAGTTGCTGATGATTTGAGTCGAAAAAGTAATGCTTCATTTACCTAGTTACGTTTGGAATAAGTTCCTTTGGTTTTTGATTTTATGAGCATTGCCATAGAAGTTATTGGTACAAGAAATTCTTCTATTTTGTTTCAGGTGTCAGTGAAATATTCTCTATCAGACAGAATAAACCAAGCATAGAAGGAAGATAGTGAGTTGCAGAAAAAGGTAGAGTTAGTTCAGAAGGGTATGTTTCCTGATTTTAACGTTGATAATGATTATGTTTTGAGGTTTCGGAAGATATTATATGTGCCTTGTGATTCACAGTTGAAGAATGAGTTGTCATGTGAAGCTCATAGTTCTCGATTTTCAGTTTATCCTGGTAGTACCAAAATGTATAGAGATCTTCGAGTGTATTACTAGTGGGATGGAATGAAAAGAGATATTGCTGATTTTACTATGAAGTTAATGACTTATAAGTAGGTTAAAGAAGATCTCCAATTACCAAAATTGATTCTTTAGTCTTTACCGGTGAAAATTGGAAATGGGAGAATATATCCATAGAATTTGTTGTTGGATTACCGAAGACATATCAAGGTAATAATGAAATCTGGGTTATGGTCGATCAATTGACTAAATCTTCTCATTTCCTTCCTATTCGATATACTTTGTCTCTAGATCAACTTACTCGGTTGTATGTTAAAGATATAGTTAGGATGCATGGTGTTCCCCTCTCCATTGTATATGATCGTGATCCCATGTTTACTTCTAATTTTTGGAAAGGCCTTCAGAAGTCGTTGGGAACTAAATTAAATTTTAGTATAGATTTTCAACCTCAATCAGATGGACAGTCAAAATGAACAATTCAGACCTTGGAGGATATGCTACATGCTTGTTCACTGGATTACAAGGGAAGTTGGGACCAACATCTTTCTTTGGTTGAATTTTCTTATAATAACATTTTTCATTCCAGTCTACAGATGGCTCCACTTGAGGCATTATATGGAAAGCGTTTTCAAACTCCATCTTTTTGGGATGACGTATGTGAAAGGAAGCTGATGGGACCTGAATTGGTAGAAGAGAAGGAAGAGAAAGATTAGTTGATTTAGAAGCACATGAGAACAACTCATAGCAGACAGAAAAGTTATGCGGATAACTGGAGGAAAGATATTTCATTTGAGGTAGGTGATAATGTCTTTCTCAATGTTTCTCCATGGAAAAGTGTGATGTGTTTTGGTATAAAGGGAAAGTTGAGTATGAGGTTAATTGGACCATATGAAATCCTGGAGAAAGTTAGATCAGTTTCGTACATAGTTGCTTTACCTCCATGTTTATCCCAAGGACACAATGTCTTTCAGGTTTTGATGTTGAGAACGTATATGCCAGATCCATCTCATGTTTTGAGTCCAGAGGTAGTTTAGATGGAAGAGAATCTCTCTTATGAAGAAAAACCAGACCATATTCTTGACCGAAGAGAGAAATTGTTTCGGAATAAGGTAATTCACTAGGTAAAGGTTTTGTGGAAAAACCATATGGTTGAAGAGGCAACATGGGAATCTGAAAATGCTATGAGGGATAAATACACCAACTTATTTTGATAAGTGAATAAAAATTGCGAGGACGCAATTTCAAAAAGGGGGGAAGGATTTTACAACCCAGGTAAATAATGAATAATATATTTTCTTATTTATTAATAGTTTTGAATTAATTATTAATTTTACTTTAAAATGGTTGCAATGTTCGATAGTGTACCCGATACGCAATAATGAGTTTCTTTGAAATCTTACGTTGCACACTAATAATATAATATTATTATATTAAATGGTAGTTAACTACTAGCCAGTTTATTGGAGAGAATGAACAAAACTAACTAAAATATGATTATACATGTTTTTTAAATGTATTTACATTTATCCAATAAAAGTTAGAGGCTTAAAATTTGAATGAATCTAATTTTAAGCACAATTTACATTAAAAGGCCGATTTACCACCTTTTAATAGAGAACAATCATTAAATATAGTTTTGGTCAATTTGATACATTCTATTTGACCAAAAAATCCTTCTTTTGAATGGGGATATCAAAATTTACTTTGTGTAAATTTTTGGAAATTTTCTGATAAAGTTCATTTTAATGAATAGTGAAAATATTGTATTTTAATTCAAATCAGTGTTTTAATCCAATTTATTTATATGGTTATATTATCTCTTTAATTATTTTTAAAGCGTAATTTGAATATTTTTTACCATTTAATCCAATTTTGGTCATTGGAATTAATTTGACTTTGAAAGTGGACATAAACAAGTGTCAATCTTTTGATAGTTATTGTTTCCTAAAAACAAGCTATTTGTTTTGACAACGGGAATTAATTTTAAATTAATTAATGAAACTACTATGATTTGAATTTGAAAAAATAGACATCATTTTTTGAAGTTGGAATATCAAATAAATAATAGGATGAATTATTTTTATTTTTCTAAAAAACTTCAATTTTTGATGAATAGTGAAACCACTTAGTAGTAGTTAAAAAAACTGACATTTTCATTTAAATGAAATTTTACTGCTTCTGTGAGTTGAATTTCAAAAATCTGACATACATGGTTTTTTTAGTATGTATAATGCGGTCCAATAAGATGAAAATAATTTTTGGTGAATTGTAACTTTTGACTTTTATTTACCGCGGTTAAAGGTAAATAGTGTAATTTAAGGTAAAAAGAATATTGTAATAATTCAAAAATTACATTAACACATTTCCTAACCTTATTGGATGAGTAATGGACAACCATGGGCATCTTTGGGTCTATTTTGGGATCCCATGGAGCCACTTATTAAAGATAATGACACTTTAGATTAATTAATTTAATATAAAGGAAAAAATGACATAAACAAAAATATTTTAGAAAAATTAATTTTTATATAGTGTTGTATATGTAATATTTTTCACTATAAATATTCATTGGAAATATAAAATTATTTCCTACATCATGGTATTTTTTTTATAATTTGTAGACATCGAATAAATTAAATTATTTATGACACAATAATGATGCAGTGTTTACCTCAATAATAAATTATTTAAAAAAATATGATTATAAATATTAATATAACATCCATAACTTGTTCAATTATTATTGGATGATTTTATTTCGACCATGAGTCATATTATCTTAAACTCTAATGATTTTTTTACCTTTTGAAAACGAATATCATTATATAATAAGATAATAGTTTCACACTTTTATAAAGAGCCCCTCCTCTCCCTTATAAAAGGAGACCACTTCTAACCAATTCGTTACACCTCTCAATCCTTTAGGCTCGTCCAAAATCTTCCGAATTAATCTCCCTACATCCCTCTCCTCCTCCTGGAATCCTTAACTTAGGCAGAAGTCACTTCAAAAAACCATTTTGGTTGAAACCAAAGTGAGTTACCCAGATTAAAGGTCACAATTTCTCTTAAATTCATATGTTTTATTTTGTTTTATTTTACATCTCCAACCCCTAAACTCTTTTTATTCCTTTATTTTATAACAAAAATAGTATCCAAAATATACTGGGATGTTGTTATGATAAGGATTCTAACTACACTTACACACACCTCCATCTAATGGGTGAAGAACAAACTATTTTTGTGGATGGCAAACTAATGCCTCACGAGATGATGATTTTCGATTATCTCCTACCACCTATCATGGTCGTAATTATGATGAAACTGTATTTATATATGATATATATTATGTTTATGTTTTCTTTATTCTTCTGTATTATCCATTTATATCATACCATTACGGTTTCCATTATGGGTAAACGCGATAATTTCATTTTAGGAAGTGCGGACTACCACCCCTAAAAGTGATATGACTCGTTAATTCCATATGTGGTACATATAAAGGATGGGGTTAATGATATTATATATTATAATATAAAATTATTATAATATACTTGTGTATCATTATGTTTTAATTCAATTAAAATAAGAAATAGAAATGATTGTACCATTCATGCGTACGTACAGCTTACCATCTCCATGAATGGTGCATTTCATTTCATACCTTCAAATGTTATATACTATTATAAATACATGAATATAATATATATATATATATGATATATTTGATATCTAAATCATTAATATCATTTTGGATATAATGGAATATTTACCACATGGAAAACTTGTAAATATAAGGTGTTCATTTTTGACTCATGTACCAAATATCTACAAAAGGACCATTATTAACTTGAATGATTACATAATGTTTATACCATGATATTAAGTGATATAAAGGGAATAATAATGTTGAAAAATGTTCTTAATAAAGTAGAAATTATATTTAGTTTATTATTTAAAAGATTAAAGAATGATCGATTCAAGTTAGACACGAGGTAAGGGACTTCGTCTCAATCTCTTTTCAGTGAGGCAAATTATGTTTTAATACACGACTTTGGTTTATATGCTGTATAAAGACCCTTGAATTTTCAAAGGGAATATTTTTCTACGAAGCATCTCACTAAATGAAAAAAGGAATGTTTTTTAACGTAACTGGTGATGATGACCTTTTCCACCACCGCAAGTATTATTTGATCATTATCTTCCTTAACAAGACGTAATGTTTTTAAAGGGAAAATAAATACCATATACTTTTTTACATATTTTGGTATTGAAAATGGTTTTGAAAATGGAGTTGTTTTTTCAATATATTTAAGTGTTATATTTTGATTTAAATGTGGAAATGGTTTTTTTCCTTTATATATGATGTATGTGTTATGATTTTATAAAGGTACTTGGACATTTGATGGGTGGTTACGTGATAAACCAAATGACATGTGGTGCCGTGATAAACCAGGACGTGTGGTAACATTATAACCTCCGATGCATTGGGTATGGAAGTTGGACATAAGGCTATTCCAATTAGTGATACGTGTGGAAGTCGACCAGATGGTAATTCTATTTATGTATGTTTATGTCCCAAGTTACCTTTATATGTTTTGTGTTCTTTACATGGGTAATCTTTTTGTTACAAAAGGGTAAGTGGTGATCTTTTATTTAGTGAAGAGTATTTACTACTTCATAAAGGTGAAAAGTATTACTTATGTTAAATTATTCATGGTTTACTTGTTGTTTTGAAAAACAAACAGTTTTCCTTCTTTGTGTATCCCTTACTGATATTTTTATGCTCATCCTAAGTTAATGAATTTTTTTTCATAGGACATAATGTGGAAAGGTCCAAGGATGGGATCAAGGAAAAGTCATTCTATCTTAAACATGGAACTGGACATGACTCTTTTTTTCAGGAGTTGTTTTTGTGTGAAGAAAATAGAAACTGAGTAGAAGTGTCTAATTTGTATTTGAAATGAAATGTAATAGTTATGGCCTAATTCTCTAAAACTATAAACCTAAAAGATCCTCATTGTGAATTATTCTTTTAATTAAATATTATGTAATATTTTAAGGTTGGGTCCTTATAAATAAAGAATTATTTTATGCATTTTTTGTGAATAATGGATTATTTATAATATGGTTTAACATATACATTTTATTTACTATTCGTTAGAATATTGGTGGTAAGTTGAGGTTCAATTATGGGTGGAAGAATTCATTCTATTTTCCACCGAGCTAGTATGTACTAGATTTTTTATGACATGATAATGTTCAATAATTTTTCTTAAGAATAAAACATTATTATAAACTTTTATATTTATCAAAGTGTATTCTAGTATGACACCTCCTTTTTTAGATTATTCTATGATTATGTTTTTCTTGATTTTTATTGAATTGTTAGACAGTTGAGCTCTAAATGGTGACATGAATAGATTATATTTTATAGTTGTTCTAAAATAATTCTTAGATTTTATTTCTTTTACTTATTATTAAAAAGTTGAATAATATAATTTTCTGTTAGATTAGTGTTTTAAATATTGTAATGGTTTATTATTTGGTGTTTTTTCTACGTGTTGAAAATGAGTTATTGAGGATTCTTATCGAATAATACCTAAGGGTCCATACTATTTTGACGGTTCACATGGTTTATTGTTTATTTTTTAATATTTAAATTGTTTTTATTTTTTAATAGTTAATAAGGTGAATATTTGATAAGATTTTTAATTATGATTTATTTTTCATTAATATGGGGTTTATGGATATTTTTTCTAAGATATGATAATATTTTGATTATTTCTCCCATTTAAAACTATTAGGGATGTTTAAATATATAGGGTAGTGTGATTAGGTTTTGGAGGTGTTCTAATATCCACTTTGACATGTTGATGTGGGGATATTATTATATTACATAAGGTATGGTTATGAATGAAGATTGATCATCACATGTTTATGAGGAGTATTTTAGGGATGAATTTCAAGATTTATGGTTGGTGATTAAATAAGGATTATAGTTATTTGAGAGTATTATATATTATATTATGTCATTTGAGTTATAGAAAAACCCACCATTAACTACAAGAGCTATAAATAAGTTATAATTTTGGTTTCCACATATCATATTTGTAATAGGTATATTTTTTTAAGACTAGATAACTATGTCCCCTACTTAATTATGATTACAATATGGTATTGTTGTTAGGGTTTTTAATGTTGCGATGTATGATAACTAATTAGTGGGTGTTGGTTTGAGGGGTTCCAATTTTATTTTTCTTATGTTAGTCACACACAGACACAAACACCCCATATTTTTTAGAGTGTTGCTATCATATGTTTTTAGTAGTATCAGTCATTATAGATTTTATCTATTATAATTGGAACTTCCAAATATAACTATAATACTTCATCAATTCATGATTATTCTATAGTCACAGTGAAACACTTGTGAGTTTTAGTAAAGGTACATAAAGAGTACCAATATAATAACTCATTTTTATATCATTTAAAATTTATAGAATCATGTTATAGTTACTAATTTATGAAATCATATTAGGCACATTCTATTTATGGGATTTGTAGTGTATTTAAAATTTATAATTATTTATTCTATTCTTTATTTAGTAATGTATAATTTTCCCACCATTTTTGGGTATTTTATTATTTTGTCATTTTTCATTCCATTAATTCATATTATTATATATTTATAATTATTATTTTCTAATTATGATTCAATTATTCATTGTCATGGTTTTTATTTGATATTTTATAAGGTTTTATCAGGGAAAATTCCTACCATTCTGATTTATTGAACCCATTTTGTGGTTCATTGAATCCTAAACGTTTTTATGGAGACTTGGGGAAATAATATTAATATGATTAGACACTCAACAAAATTATATTTTTTAATTTATTCCAGTTAATTTGTATCAAAACATGGTTTACAATAAATTTGGGAGTAAATATACATGAATATTGACATTGGGTTCATATGGATGTATCTAAAAAGAGCTCGAAAATGAAGCTACGAATGTAGAGAGTCACTATAGTTCTATATAAAGAATATATTCTGATAAAAATAATTACCATGGAATATAATATCTTGAGACTTTGAAATAAATCAATGTTTGATGGTGTATACAACATGAAACTTCATGCTTAATCAAACAATGAAATATTAATATTTAAAAGTTACAGTAATAACCTAGGAATTAAATTAGTTGGTATGAATAATGTTCTTCAAATTTTAAATATATATATATATATATATATATATTACTCAATAAAAATGTACGGATTAATTTTTAGGAAGTAAGCACTCACTTTTTGAGTAATATCATTTTATGCATCAAACATATGTTTGTATCAAAATTACATTTTATTGACTTTTGTGAGAAAATATTATAGTTAATTTATGGAAAATTTATAATATTTATTTAATAAAAAGGAAATAAATTTTTTATTAATCACACCAAAATTAACTTATGGTTAAAATTTGTTCTTTTTCTAAAAAGATTGATTTTCAGTGAATAGTGACAAATACCAATTATTGTACAGTTTTCTTTACATATCTATAAAAAGTTACATTAATATTAGAATTTGATATTAAATTAATATAAGCCTAATTTAGTAATAATAAATCAAAATTTTTACATATGAAATATCTTTATACAAAATATTTTGAACGAGTTCATTTTTTATCTTAAAAAAGCATTTATTTAAATAAGCATTTCTATTGCATTTTACATATTTATATTAAAAGTAATTTATATAAATTATATTTATTTTATTTTATTTAATATACTCAATTTTTCAAATCATCATGCCAAATTTATCCTTGTATTAATTTTTTATATTTTTCTGAAGAAATTAAATTTTTGGTGAATAGTAAAGAAATACAGTTTTTATGGAATATGATATATTTTATGATATCAACATGACAGAAATATGATATTACAAATTATGAATATTATGGAAAATTTAATGTATGATAATATAATAAAAATATCATACAAAAATAATTCAATACATTTAAATTAGAAATTATTTAATGATAAATATGAAATATCATTTTCATTGTCGATGCAATGCTTATGCCGCACTGGAAAAGTCATGTTTTGTGTACTAAAGATAATATTTGAGAAGGTATCAGTATTGTATCAAATTATCTAATAAATATATAGTATTAATAATAATATTTATAGATAGAATCTAATTTTGGAGTTATATAAGAATTGTCTAATCCAGATGCTTGTGTAATGCTTGTATAAGCCTAGAAAAGTCAAAATGGAATATTAAATAAGATTTCATGAAATATATGTGAGTAATCATACATATTTAATGAATATAATGTTTTATATTGAACTAAATTAATTTATTTTTATTATTTTTATTTCTTTAGTTTTTAGAAATGAAATAATTACCTTAAATGCTTATGTAATATTGACATAATACTTGTGTAGTGACTATGAAAACCATGTATGTGATTCTTAAACTCTTAGAGTAATTTTTATGGTGATTTATAGTGTCCCATTAATTTTTATGATAATTATAATATATTATATATTTTAAACAGTTTATATTCATATTATGTTTCTTTATTGTTTTTAATTAAAATTTTGTGAATAGTTCTTAAAATGACATTACTTGAATTTTGTGTTAAATATATTTAAATAAATATTTTAAAATCATGAAAAAATAAAGAAGAAAATAATTTTAACTAATAGTTTCAAATTTCATAATTTTTTAATTTATGATCCAAATTTCACCTTATATATAATATTATAACCCTATAATGTTAAAAAATATATTATCCTGGTCAAGGTCAAAATTCGTTAACCAAGGTGTTAAACCAAGAGATAAGGATTAAATTATTATATAAGACTATATAAATTTGATTTATTGAATATATTTTAACAATATCCTCTTTGTAATAAACTATTTATCATTTTTTAACCATTTGATAGGAGCTATAAACTTATTATATTATAATATTTCATGTATTTCCAAAAAACGAAATTAATGATATTTTAAAAAATATTTTTTAAATAATTTAACATTAAAAGAATAATATCATAGTCATAGTGTATGATATATGGTTTAAAATATCAACAATGGTCCATATGTGGTCCACGTTTCCTTTAATAGAAACTTTCTTAACCTATAATGAGTAAAATAACATTAATATCATAGTACTTGTCAAAAGGCATACAAAGTGGTACAAACCATAATAAAAAATAAATAATCTAAAATTACCAAAAATTTATTTTATAATAGTATTTGGACCCCTAATTGTCCTAACTTTTAATTATATCAATTTGAAGCCATTTTTTCATGAAAATTAATTTATATTAATTTAATATTTTAAGTAATATAAAGAGTTCCCCTCCCCTGACTTATAAAATGGCACCTCCCCTCCTCTCTTACTCACACCTTTTGATCCCTCTAGCTCGACCAATGCCTACAAAAATCCCTTCCTAACATCCTTATCCATGTTATAGAGATATAATTTTTGGCATAATACCAACCCTATAAAGTATAATGTATAATGTAAATGAGTTTGTTTGAAGAATAAATATAACATTTAACTGAATGTTTTAGCTTTATTTATTTTTTCTATATATTTCAAATACTATTTAAAATATTATGATATAATAAAAAGGGTATATTACATATTATGAGATATTTTTATATTAATGTCATAACCTATATTAATATTATTCTTCCATTAAAAGGGTATTGAATCTATTTTTCATGTGTACAGAGGACTAACTCCTCGCGAACAAATGTAATTCATATTCCATAACCACATCTAATGGTTAATTATACTTATGGATTTAATGTATATATATGGTATTAATGACATTAAATCCATTCTATTTAGATAATATACTACTTATCTTCTTACCATTCCATTCATTGAAGACTAAAAATATTGTGTGTGCATACATGTGGATTACCATTATTGTAACATACTACATTTTTCATATGTCATTTTTCATAAAAATATTCCATTGTTATAGCATAATTCATCTTCCAGAAAAATATTTCATGCCTGGTTTTAATAATATTAATTATGAATAAAAATTTAAATTATTCCAATATTATATATATATATATATATATTATGGAATAATTTCCTCATTGATCACTGTCAACATACTTAAACTGTTTTGAAAGTATAAATCGAACATCCTTAAATTACCCAACATGGACTTAACTGATTATGTAATTAAATACGTCATTGAAATAAAGGGTAAAATGGTTTTATGATAAATTAATAAAACATTAAATGGTTTTTAAACAATTAAATAGTTGATATAATTTTATTATACAGAAGTTAAAAGGAAAACGTGGAATGTTAGGACTCGAGGTAATGGATTTTTACAAAAACTCTTTTTCATTGAGGAATACTGTTTTATACACCTAATTTCTTTTTTATGGTGTATATGTTTCCCACTTTTCATATTCTATCATGAATCCATCATAATTCATGTTATTTGATGTCAAAATTCATGTTACTTCATCCTAGATGGATTGATTGGGATGTTACTAAACTGGTATGAGATTCCTAACTCAATTTACTTTCATTAGGTTATGTCAATTATTCATTAATTATATTATATCAAGTTTATGTGTTAAATAGGATTTTATTGATTTATGATTAATTTTCACTCGTTTTTTTATGGATTTACATTTGATTCAAAAAATTGATCCGTTGATTAATTATCATTTCAAATATATTATTTTTGTAAGGGTTATTCATCTCAAATTTTATTTCTTTGGGAAATAAATTTATATTATGCACCTACCTTGTTTTTTGGGTTGTATATACAGCCACTTTGAAATGTTATATCATGAATATATTTTTTAGGGTACTTATATTTTCACTTGATGTTATTATTTTATAGGGGCATACAATTTTAATGTTACCAAATTAGAAAGGGGTTTATGCTTCAGTTATATTTTACTAATAATTGTTCATTCTTGAATATAAATGGATAAAATTATATGACGTTTATTTGATAAACCCATTTATTTATTTATTTGTATATTTCTAGAATGATTATGTTTAGTTACCATTTTTCTCTATTCGGTACCCAAAATGGTTGAGTTTTTTTAATAAAATATGACCTTATTTATCCTCTTTCATTAAAAAAATAATTTTTTTCCATATATATGATTTCTAAATAGTTTTCAACAACGTTTTCTAATTTTATTAAATGGTTGTTTAAATTTATTTTTATCTATGTTTCAATTTTTACAAAAAAATGTTAAAAATAATATTCCCATCAGTTGATGAGAGAGGTTTATTTTACTAAAGATGTGAACAAAATATTTATTTTAAGGATTATGACATGAATAAAATTTCCTATCATTATGACCACTCAATTAATTGAAGATTAATTTACAATATTCCATGATTATTTTCAATAAAAATGTTCCTAATAATGTTCTATAATGTTTTCGTTCTTAAATGTTATCTTCAATGTGAAAATGGTATTTTTATCAAGAATTTTTTTAATGATCCTTTTATTGTAAATATAATCATCAATGAAATAAACACTTTATTTTACTTATTCTATTTGGAGGATTTTATGTAATGATACCATCCTTATTCCTTCTCTAGATGGATTATTATGCTTGTTTTAAAGATATTTTCATGAAACTCATTTCTTTTTCACTAGTTAACCAAGATATAAAGGAACGATGGTTGTTATGAAGGGTTCCATGTTATAAAGTAAAATATTCTAACTATATTATTAATAAATGTCATTTATAATTATTAATGAAGTTAAGTTATTACGATAAAACATATAGGAAATTTCGAGATCGATATTGCTTAAACAAACGAGTGAGACTGAGAAAACATATAATAATTTGTGATCTTGATTAATATTATACGACGGGTAAGCTCGATATAAATATCTAATGAGTTGGGTAATGTCCCTAGTCATTTAAGGTAATAAGGATAGATTTAACAAGTGAGATATATCTAATTTATTTAATTGGTATCTTATTATTTCTAAAACAATTATGAAGATAATGTTTCAAGATACCAACATGTTTTAAATATTCTTTCTATGGGTATTTAATATTTATTTTGAATAATATTTACAATATATGGATCGTGATTTTTGATTACTGTTAATCTTTTCTTTTTTAAATATTTAGTACATGATTCATGATTTATGATCTACGTATTTATCGCCATGAATTATCATATTCTATACTTATTCAATTTTATTATTTAATTATACCCTTATTCTTATTGTATTATAACTGATGAAATTCAATTATTATTGCTTATGTTTACCATTATCAAGAATTTTAGATCACCATTATTATTTTTTTTCCCTAGGTTATTAAGAATTATTTTAAATTATGTGTGTCTAAAAAGTTTTCATGTGTGGAGATTTTTTTGGGAAATATTTAAGAATTATTAAAAGGATGGGTATAGTGGAAAAAATACTCATTTGAAGACATCGGTATTGTTATACCAAAATTTATCCTAACTCTATAAAAATATAAACCTAAAAGGTCATTAGATATATATGTGATCTAATAATATACTTTGATGTTTTATGTTTTAGATGTTTGAAATTAGGTCATGTTTGTAAATATCAATGTTGAAATGAAAAAATGTTGTTTTTAGCTTCAGATCTAGGAGTACTGATTCTGGATGCAAGAATTGGAATCAATGTAGGGTTTAGATAATTTTTCTATTAGCATGTTATCATATGAGGTTAATTTATATGTTATGAGTACCATAAAGGTTTTATAATTTTAAGGGTTTTCTACAGTTCAAAGGTATAAACACAACTTTTGAGGTTTTATGGGATATGATTTTAAGGTGACTAATGATATTTTTTTAGATATTACATTAGGTTGAGGTATATGTAATCCTTTTGTTTAACTTGATTGATTTTTCAAAAGAATACTACTAAATTTTAGGAATGTAAGATGAATAGTATGAGATAACCCTTACAGTTGAAACCTTTCTGAATACTAAGGTAATTTGGGTTATTTGGGATATAATGTTATTTATTTATGGAATGATTTAATTTGGAACTTTTTTGATATTATTGAATTTTGGAGACTAATTCTTCATATATTGGATATTATATTAACTTTAGCAGAAATTTTTTGTTTTTATTAATATAAAATGATAAATGGAATAATTTGTTATCTTTTTTTGAAATATTTTATATGTTATAATAATATTTTAGTGCTTTAGGAAAGAAAAATTCATCTGTACTACACATCATTTGGAGACAAAGATGAGAATATGTTTAAAATTTATTAAATTGTAAAATTATGCTTTTAATGTAACTATATTTATTTATTTCCTTATTATTTATGATAAAAGAATTCCTCAACTCATTGAAAAAGATCTAAAAATAAAAAATTCTTCCTATTACCTAAAATTATGATGAATTGATGTTCTGTTTCACACCTCATTGAGTTATGTTTTTGTGGTCATTTTCATTCTCATAATCATTCAGGTTATTGCGATGAATATTATATGTAACTATAATTAATTATTTTGATATTATTTTTTTATCCATGTATGTATTTTTAGTTTCCAATAATTTTCCCCTCATTGGAAAAATTTTTCATTCGAGAAAACCGTTATATTTTCTATGACTCTCTTTTTAAAACGATGTTTTATTAACCCTTTCTATGATATTGGTTTTCAGAAAAGGTAAATTTTAAAGTAAAAACACTTATTTACTAAGATAAATACAAAATTTTGAGGATGAAATTTATTAATGGGGGATAATATTGTAACACCCCGACCCCAGTTACCCAGAGTAGGTGCATTATTACATAAAATTGGCATCATAAATGGAAATAATATCCCAAAAAACTGATCATTTTAGTATCCTTGGAAGCAAGATTCATAAATATGTTCGACTGTACAACTTGAAAAGAAATAGAACACTAATTTATTGCATTAGAAACATCCAAGCCTCCTAGATTATGCCTACAAGTCACTCATAACAAACTTCTTTATATCCTGTGAAAATGTAACAAAAGAAATGGGTGAGCTCAAATACATGGTAAGGGTAAGAAATACATCGGAAGATAACATAAATATTAGGCATGGTTAATAATTGAAAACACATACCTTTACAAATAATAAACAAGAACACTTTTATGGAAGGAATATGAGATGAGTAAATAATGCCATAATAAATCATAGTCATGGGTATTCTACTATTCGAATAACCACATGAAACATCAATATTATTTTCATAATGAGGGAATGTATAATACCGGACTTTAATTTCTGTGTTAAGGCCTCATGCCAGGACGTAGGGGCTAACTGTAACCAGACCCAAACCCGGAGAGCCTCTGTAACCAGACTCCAACCCGGAGAGCCACTGTAACCAGACTCCAACCCGAAGAGCCTCTGTAACCGGACTCCACCCTGGAGGGTCTTCTATAACCGGACCCCAACCCGGAGGGCTTGCTTTTACCGGTCCCTAACCCGGAACATACTAGTCCAACTCATTGATCATAGAAAGGGTCGAAATATAACATAATAATTTGTATTAAAACTAGCATACAAAATGTAAATACTTTAACCATAAACTGTGAATGAAATAAAAACACCTCATCCACATTCATACATATCACAAAGCCTTAAATACAATTTGGAAGATTTGTATCATAATAAATCAACTTTTAGCAAGTGTAAAATTTATCAAAGGATGTTGACATAGATGAAATCAAAACTATTTGAGAGAAATAACTCTTTCTATTTTGAAATAATTTAATAGTCAGATAATTATAAAGAAAACATTTATTTTGAAAATATTATTATAAGCTTGTAAGGGAAGCTTAGACGATGTTATAATAGTGGATAATAACCACACCCACCGTATATGTTAAAAAAACATTCTTACCTTAATATTATTGAAAAGGTCGTAAAGTACCTTGTTTGGAAAACGATAAAAAGATTCATTTAAAAACAAATAAGGTCAAATAAGGGTATAAATGACTTTAAACCATAGTCTAGTAAACATTAAAAATGTTTTGAAATACATTTTTAAGAAAACACGGATGTGGATGATAAAGAGGTCCCAGTAGATACTTACGTAAAAACAACCTCGGATAATAAAGAGATTATGAAGTTAACCCTTACCTTGTTCTTTTACTTGGTCAAGGGTAGGTTAAACTCTTATATAATGGTGAAATAATTGTTCTTAAATTATAAAATAACCATATACATTAATATGATATCATATATGATATTCTAATATTGATTTGTTAATAATATTTTAGCATTATCGTCGCTTCGGGTGTTAACTGATTCATTTTCCTTTATATGCTTGGTTACGTAATCCATGTTTGTTATGAATATGATGTATTTGATTTATATACACAATGATATTATGTATTTAAACATTATTTTTTACCATAAAATGAAAATTAGTCTTGAATTCTTATGATGGGGAAATGAATCTCATCACGTTCGTGGAGACGGTAATCCGTACGTATGCAGGAGCGACAATATCATTATTTTGATTTTAAAAACATATATAAATAGAGATTATATCATATATAAATAATAATTAACATGTTATATTTATTATTTATATAAATTATATATCATTATTATACCCATCCAATTAATAATGTATTTGAATAACTAATACCCCACGACGTGGAGACGGTAAGCCTTACGTACACACGTATGGTGACATGTCATTCATAAGATCGATAGAATAATGAATATTGTTGTAACATATTTATAATAACATCACAGTATATATAAGATACTAGAGTTATCATTTTAGTATTGAAACAACAAATAAAGAGGAATTGGAAGAAGAAAAGAACTATAACGAGTGTAGTGGAATTATTATCTCCTTTTCAGGTTCTTCCTTTTGATTCGATCAAAAAGGATCTTTAGGATGGAATTATGAACAATGTAATACCTCTAGGATAAATTTATGGATGTTGGGAGGATATTTGGGTGGGTTTTGGCCGAACCAAATGGCTTTGGAGTTGTGAAATTAATGGAAGGGGAAGTGCCCTTTTATAAGAGAGGTGAAGGTCACTTTAGAAAAGCTTGAAATATTATTTTATAATAAAATAATTTTTGGAATCTAATGACTCAAAAATGATTTATTTAGAGTATAGGATGGGTATGGGTCCAAATACTCTCAACAAATAGGTTTTAGATAGTTTTAGGTCATCATATTATCATTATCATTTAGATTTAACTCTTGGTTAAATAGTTTGACTTTTACCATGTCCCTTTGTTTTTTATATTATATGATTAATAAAATTACTATTAACTGCTAGGAGAACCTCAATAGGTTAATTAATGGCACATATAATATTATTTAGTCCCTTTGTCTGAAACTTATACTTTTAGGAATATTATATCAACCAATAATATAGTATTGTTTTTAAAATCTCAGTTATGTTAATTTTGACATTATTTAATAATTTATTTGTTTAAAAGTCATACCAACATTATTAATTCGAAAAAACTCATATAATCAACTTTAAAATCTCATATTAAACTATAAAATTAGTCGATGGAATCAACACTTTAAAATTATATTTATTTTAATATTTATAATATCATTTATTTGATTCTTTTATTAATAAGGAAAATACTGCATCATTATTGTGTCATATATAAATATATTTATTTTATGTCTAAAAATTATAAATAAAATATCTTGATGTATAAAATATTGTTATATTTCTATTAACTATTTATAGTTAAATAGATCAATTATATAACCACACATAAGATGTTTTTTACTTTAAGATATTTTCTTTTGTTTTTTTGTCTTTACTTTACATTATTTAATATAAAATGTCATTTTCACACCCATGTAACTCCATGGGGTCCCAAAATGAACCAAAAATTGTCCATGGTCATAAATTTATCAACCAAAAGGAATATGACACATGTTAGGGTAATTTAGTTTTATTATAATATTATTTGTTTACCCTTATTTACCGGATTTACCCTTTTACCATGATAAATACAATATTTACCGAAGTAGTTATTCATAATGTATAAAAATAAAAGTTACCTATTTAAAAAATTTGGATATCCTGATTCCAAATATGGAATTAATTTTTCAAAATTCATAACACAGAAGTGGCAAAAATTAATTTAATATCAATTCCCTCTGTCAAAACAGAAACTGTGTTTTAAGAAATAATAACTATTAAAAAATTGACACTTGTTTATGTCCAGTTTAAATGTGAAATTACATTCAGTTACCAAAATTGAAATAAATGGTAAAAATATAATATAATTATAATTTAAAAATACTCAATAATATAATTTATCACTACAAATTATTTTGATTAAAAATGTTGTTTTTAATTAAAATTTATTATTTTCACTATCCATCAAAGACTGAAAGTTTTCAGAAAAATACCAAAAAGTCAACATAATATAATTTTGATATTAATAATTAAAAAAGGAAGTATATTTTATGAAATTCAAATCATAGTTGTTATATTTATTAATTTAAAATTAATTCCTGTTGTCAAAACTAAAAAGTGGTTTTTAAAAAGTAAAAACTATCAAACAATTAATATGTGTTTATGTCAAATTTAATTGTAAAATTACTTATAATGATCAAAATTGTATTAAATGATAAAAATATAATCTATTTATACTTAAAAACCATTAAAATGTATAATTGAACACTATAAATTATTTTTATTTAAAAATTTGTTTTCAGTTAAAATTTAGATTTTTTCACAAATCACTCAAATATGAAAGTTATCAGAAAAACAAAAAAAAAATTATCAAAACTAAATTTTTAGGTCAGTATTCTACAAAAAAAGTTTATTTTGTCAAATTGAATATATAAAAGTGTCAAATATTAGATTTAAAAAGAGTTCTTCATTAAAAGGCGATAAAATTTCATTTTTTTTGAAAAATACTTCTTTTATCTGGGTAAAATGAATTTGTTCTTATATTATGTCTAAGAAACACATAATATGGATTCTAAAATTTTATAGAGTATATAAAATTCAAAATTCAGTTTACACTATTCATAACTACTTTTTGAACGGCTAGTTTGGTAAGTTGTGGGGCGCTCAAACTCGGAGTTTTGTGTTTCACAAGTTGTTGAATTGCTTTGAAAAGATAATGTACTATGAAATATTGGGGTGTCAAATTCTCCCCTCCTTCAATAAATTTCATTCCCCCAATTTGATATTGTTCTTCGGTTAAAAAAATAGAAAATACCATTGCGGAAGACCCATATCGAAAATTGGGTTAACAAAATTTAGTCTTAATAAGAGGGAAAGGAAAATGAAAAGTCACCACCAAATTATGATATTTATTATGAGAACATTGGTGGAAATTAGAGACACATAATTAGAGGGAAAAAATGTAAATATTTATAGGGAGTGATTGAGGTCATCAATCCAAAAAAAATGTAAAATTTAGGGCCTCAAAGCCATCAATCTATGATGATTTAAAATATCATCAGTTCAAAAAACATAATGTATCAGGATAATACATTTTTGGTTTTAAGATCCCTTAACTAAAGTTTATGAATTAATTTATTCATAGAATAAGAGAAAAAATAAATACTTGACAAGTGAAGTTATATCATTTAACTAATATCTACCACAAACTCATCTTTCACGCTAAAATATAATATAACATAAAAATAATCTATTTATCCTAATCGTATAGGGTTCTAAATATTAAAATATACCATTTAAATGAAGAAAACTATTTTGTAATAACCAGAGACTAATTATAGGCTATTGTTAAGTAATAAAGCCTTATCTCACAAGAAATTTTTTAACCTTAAACAATACTATCCAAAGTTTAAATTAATCCATTCCAACATTTATAGTTCTCCGAAATACCTTTGTCCAGACTCTCTCTAAAAGGTCTCTAACTTCTAAAATCATAGGTAAAATTAGATTCCCCAAAAAATGTAAGGTTTCTATTATTATGACATAATAAAAATATGATTACATTCATCATATTAAAAACATAATGAAAATAACATGTACTATAGTAAAATCCTTATATATATCACATTATTTATATAACCAGAATATAATTCTTAAGTCCAATAACACAAATACATTAATTATTCCACTTCAACTGTAGTAACAACATAAGCTTGACCTTTCTCCCTTCACCTATTCTAAGGTAATTTTCCTTGGCTCGTAGGACATTCATTTTTATAATAACCCATTTCTATAAATTTGTAGCACTCAACATTGAGAACAACTTTCTTTCCATTGCCATCACGAGCTTGGTGGCCTGTTTCACAACACTTGTAATAGACTCCCATTCCTTTTAGGCAAGTATGAAGGTGTTTCTTCCCACAATTATCACATATTGTAAATTCCTTTTTTCCCATTTTAACTTTATTTGTCTCTTTCTCCACTGTTCCATTCTTATCTTACTTTACTTTATTGTCATATGATTTGGAGAATTCATTTTATATCTTGATAGCACATGAGACAATATCTTCATACGACGAGAAGGACTTTGAGACTTATGCTAGACGGAGAAATGGTTTTAACCCATCAAAGAATTTATCAATATTTCTCTATGGCTTACACATATAATCAACTGCATGCCTCGATAACCTTGTAAAGTTAGCTTCATACTTCGCGACATTCTTATCCTCCTTTTGTCTCAGACTCAGAAATTGCCTTTACATATCTGCACGATGGTCACGAGGAGAGTATTTTTATACGAAAATATCTTTAAACACCCACCATTCCATATTTGATACTTCTTCATCTTCCTTTGTGTTTTTAATCAATGGACATTATTGATCAGCATCTCCAGTGAGGTGATAAACTGCCATGACAACTTTTTCCCTTTCGCTAATCTCCAAAGTGTGAAATATTTTCTCTAAGGAATTAATTCATTGCTCAGCTACAAATGGATTTGAACTCCCATTGAATGTTGGTGGTTGTCTCCTCATGATGCAATATAAAATTGTTCCTCTGCATTTTGGATCAGGTTTCTCTATATAGGTAAGGTTATTATTCATAACATTAGTGAGTTGTCCTAGTATGGTGATAAGCTGATCATCACCAGTTGAATCACCAGCTCTGCTATAATTATCTCGAGTTGGAGGGAAATCCCTACATGGATTACGTGAATCTATGCAGTTTCCATTTATTTTACTAGGCGCCATTTCTAAACAATGACATAAACTAGATTAGTTTATGAATCAAAATACATAATTCCATACTTTTAAAACACTTAACATAAGTTGATCCGTTTATCGATATAATATATAATCATAAAAAATGTTCTATTTGAGGAAGTATATAATCTAAAACCCTTCATAATGGTTTAAAATAAAATGAGAATTATCCTAAGCATATCCCCCAGGAGTGTCGTACCCAAGAGTGCAGTAAGTCCCATTGTTGTGTACCAGTTTCCGTTCGAGTCTAGCTCAAAGCGGTGTTTTCAGGATATACCCCTAGGTACATCTATGCCAGAACTGCCTCTACATGCTCATATCTAGACATGGTTGTGTTCCATGGAAAATTCACAAAAACTCTACATTACTAAAACTCTACGAAGTTATTCTATACTAATCCTCAAAGTCTATCTTAGGGTAATGTGTTTTAATAAGAGTTTATCTAAATATTGTTTCCAAGGTTTGGAATAAACTTCCTATGATACAAACTATAATTCCCCAAACCCAATTACCAAGAGTCAGTGCATTATTGAATAAAATTGGCATGATACAAGGAAATCATTCCCTGAAAGAACAATCATTTTAGTAGCCTTGGAAGAAAGATTCATACATAAGTTTAACATTATAACTTGGAAAGAAATACAACACTAATTTATTCCATTAGAAACATCCAATCCTCTTAGATTATGCCTGCAAGTCACTCATAACTAACTTCTTCATATCTTGGGAAAATGAAACACAAGAAAGGGGTGACCTCAATTCCTCAGCAAGGGTAAGCAATACAGTAGAAGATAACATAAATATTAGGCATGGTGAATGTTGAGTCAATAAGGTTTTCCTTAGGACTTTCCATTCCTTCTTGTTTTGAAAATCACAAACACCTTATACATAAGAAAATTTATGTTTTACCTCCATAAAGAAATTTATCCTAATCCATAATTTCTTATACATAGAAATATTTTTCTTAAGTACAAAAAACAGATTCTTAACCAAAATCCCGTAATCTTATAATGACAAGTATTGGAGTATTCTGTTTCTAGGATCCGAATTCTGGTTGTGAACTATAATATAGTTAAACTTTGAAATATGGATACATAATTTCATGAGTTCGACCCTGAACTCTTATAAATTTCGACTTAGAACTCTTAAGTAGTTCGACTGCGAACTCTTAAATAGTTTGACTCCGAACTTTTAAGTAGTTCGACTCTGAACTCTTAAGTAGTTAGACTCCGAACTCTTATGAATTTCGACTCCAAACTGTTAAGAAGTTTAACTCCGAAATCTTTAGTTTTTTGACTCCAAACTCTTAACTAGTTCGACTCTGAACTCTTAAGTAGTTCGACTCCAGACTGTTATGAAGTTCGACTCCAAACTCTTAAGTAGTTCGACTGCGAAATCCTAAATAGTTTGACTCCGAACTCTTACTAGTTCGACTTTGAACTCTGCAAGTACAGATCCTGATCTCTGGTGAAACCAGAATCTGGATTACTATAAAATAGAATTTGATATTTTCTTAACATAGACTCTGAATTTCACTTTGGTTAGACTCCAAACATTTATTTTTTACTTACACTCCAAAATATTATATGGCTCTTACTTACTTTTTCTCCATTTCAAAATGATGTCGTGCATTCTGTTTTAATTGATTAGTTATTAAAATATGTAATCTATTCTGTTTCAAACTAACCGTTGGTTGAGTTACACGTGTACAGGTCTCTCCGAATTTCATGAAAAATATAACCGTTGGAGGAGGGAGCCAACCGTTGGAAAATTTCATATAAATAGGAGCTCATTTGAAAGAGCTCAATAGAATGATATGAAACGAGTTGATCGATCTAGAGACCACACACTGTTAAGGAGATTTCTAGAGAGAGAAGCTTTTCATGCTTTGTGCGTACTGAACCACTCGTTCAGATTGCTTCGTGCAACTCTGAATGTTGATGATTACATTCGAGGACTTCTAGGGATAAGAAGACAGATGTGCTGAATTCCTTGAAGTTCGAGGGCTTCCTTGATGAGGAAGACAGAGGTTCCAACTACCATGAAGTTGAGGGCTTGTAGGGATAGCAAGACAGAGATTCTGATCTTCGTATCGAGGGCTTACCCTGGTGTGGGTAAGACAGACTTACTTGAAAGTATAAATCAAAGGACATTTATCCAAGGTTGTTGGATACCCTTCTCTTTGGGTTAAAAGACTTATATCTTGTTACTTGTAGTTTTACTACTTGTTTGTTTCCGCTGCATATTGTATTATAAGGAATGTATAACCTTCTTATATTTCCTTACACCTGTACTCTGATAAGTTTAGATTATATATGCTTTAATGTAGAATATCATATTGTAAACCATAGTTCCAATTCTCCAATTGGTGTTTAGAGGTGTTTTGAATCTGCTTAGTTTAACATTCTTAAACATAGAATGTTCCTTGTCTAAGGAAAACATAGTTATCTGTAACCAACTTTAACAGTTCCAAAGAAATTTTTAAAGTGTTCAATTCACCCCCCTTGTATTTTGAGCATCTACATTGATATTTTGATCCTACAATTGGTATCAGAGGAGTTCTCTGAAATACTTATACTCACATATATGTTTTTCTTACTCATTTTTCATTGTTCTTCATCCTTTCTTAGAATTTTTTTTGTCGTTCGGAACTTTTTCATTCAGAACTTTGATTCCGAATTGATATTCCGAACTTTGTGGTTATGAACTTTTTCTACTAACTAGTTTGGTTTCCATGTTTTTATTAAGATGGAAAATATCAATGTTGGTTCTATTGAAAATCTAAGTCCTACAAGACCACCAATCTTTGATGGTAATGATTATGAGTACTGGAGAGATCGAATGGAGACTTTTGTTATCAATACTAGAGTGGATAATTTCATTATGCTCATTGGTGATTATAAAATTCCTGATAAGGAAGTTAGAACTTTCACTAACTAGGAAAAACAAGAGTATCAACTCAATTATAAGGTATTTAATACCTTACTTTGTTCAATGACTAGAAATATATATATCCAAATCTCTTCTTGTGAAGTAGCTAATTGTATTTAGAATAAGTTAGAGGTTACACACTTTGGTACTTCTAAAGTGATTGATACTAGGAGAGCTATGCTGAGAGGTGAATACCATGGCTTCAATTTTTCTTATGGTGAACCAATTTGCAAAGTCCAACAAAGATTTATGACTATAGTGAATAGTCTTCAGTCTATGGGAGATAAAGGGTTAGATGATGAAGCTCTTGTGGATAAGATAATTGATATTATGCCTAATGAGTGGGAATCCAAAAGAACAGCTATTGATGAGAATAGGAAGGTCACTCAAATAACGTTAGATGAGCTATTTGGAACTATTCTCCAACATGAAATAAGAATAAAGAGAGATGCTGACAACATCAAGAAGAAGAATGGGAATGGAACCGTTTATTTTACAACAACATGAAATCACATGAATGCTAAGACTCTTGAGAGAGTAACTAGATCCAAGTCTATGAAAGTTATTATCCAATCTAAATCTAGTGAAAGTGACGTCTCAGAAAATGAGTTAGAAATTCTTGCTCGAAGGATGAACAAGATAGCTGGATAGAGAAATTTCCAATCCAAGTATAATAAAAAGGAAAGGAAAGATAGGAAAGATGGAGAAGTTACTCGTTATGAATGCAAGAAAGATGGACATATTAGACCAGATTTCCCTTTGCTTAAAAAGAAATAATGGAAAGAAAGGCATTCTGAAAGGAACAGAAAGAAGTACTACAAAACCAAATATAAGAAAGTTCTGAAAGAAAAGGACACCTGGAGTGCCAGTGGTGGTGACTCTTCAGATGAATCTTCTGATTATGAATCTTCATGATAGAAGAATCTTGGTCTTATAGCTAGATTACCTATTAACAATCATTGTTTTATGGGTAAGGTACGAAATGATGAATCATTGACCAATGTTTATTTAAATTCTAATGATAGGGAATAATATAACACTTCTGATGATGAATCCTCTTCTGATGAAGAAAATATTTAACCTGCCTATGAAGAAGATTCTAGGTTTGCTGAACTTCTTGAAATTGAGAATTCCAAACTCAATAAAAAACATGATAAGGAAAAATATAGGAATTCTATTCTTACAAAAGAGATATCAGATCTTTCTAAAGATCTTGATAATAAAAATGCTTATTTTATAAATATTTCCAAAAATCTTGTGTAATTAAGTTCTGAGAGAACAAACTTTCTAAAGAGTTAGAAAAAGTAATTTCTAAGAAAAGTGTCTTCGAGCCTGGTGCTAGTTCCAAATCTAACGATTTTGAAGATAAAAACCTAGTTATAAAACTCAAGTCCGAAATTTTTTCTTTAAAGAAGTGTTTATCAAAATTTACCCATGGTAAGGAAAATTTTGATAAAATGTATTCACAAATTCAACCATTAAGAAACATATCTGGATTTGATTATACACATGAAAAACCAACTTTTAGTAACAACAACTTTTTTCCACAAAGTGACCCATTTTGTACCAAGTGTCAATATGGTGGTCACTGGGCAAGGAATTGTTCTATAAAAAAACCCAATCTTTAGGTTTTCACAAGGCATATGTTTCAAAGAAGATGTGGGTGCCTAAAATTTTGTGGTGTGGAAATCTCAGATCCAAACAAGTTTGGATTCTGAAAGTTTAATTCTTTTCTTGTTTTCAGGAAGTTGAAGGGAGTACCAACAACAATACATGGTAAATGGATAGTGGATGTTCCCGGCACATGACTGGTAAAAAAAGATATTTTGAAAAGATTATCAAAATTAATGGAGGAAAGGTAACTTTCAGAGATAATGCTTAGTTAGAAATTGTTGGTATAGGTAATATTGTTCTTCTTGGTAAAACTTTTATTGCAAATGTTTTATTTGTTAAGGGTCATAAGCACAACCTCATTAGCATAAGTCAGTTTTGTGATGATGTATACCTTGGGAATTTTAGAAATGATAAATTCTTAGTTCACAATTCCAAGGAAGAATTTCTTCTCTCAGCCAATAGGCATGAGAATGTTTACACTTTGAACCTAGAAGACCTCAGAAGCCAAGACCTACCTTGCCTGAGTGCAATGGAAGATCATTCCTAGTTATGGCATAGAAGACTAGGTCACTGTAACCTTAGAAACTTATGTAAACTTTCTAAGAAGAAACTAGTTAAGGATCTACCAGAGCTTAGATTTGATTCTTCTAAAGCATGTGATCCTTGTCAATAGGGAAAGAAACATAAATCGAGTTTTAAATAAATTAGTGAAGTCTCAACAACTGATCCATTATAGTTAGTGCACATGGATCTTTTTGGTCCAACACAAACTGGAAGCATTGGAGGCAAATACTATGTGTTTGTTCTAGTTTATGATTACACTACATTTACATGGGTCTATTTTCTAGAAAATAAGTTTGAAGCTTTTTCTTATTTCAAAAGTTTTATAGCACAAGATAAAAATGAGAAAAACCTTCCACTGAAAACTATTCACAGTGATCATAGAGAAGAATTTCAAAATTCTTATTTTGAAACTTTTTGTAGTAGAAAAGATATTACCTCACAATTTCTCAGCACCTGGAACTCCTCAAAAAAAAATGGCGTCGTTGAAAGAAAAAACATAATCCTTCAAGAGATAACTAGAACCATGTTGAGTGAATATTCTATATCTAGACATTTCTGGGCTGAGGATGTAAGTACTGCTTGTTATACTATTAATCGAGTTTTGATTAGACCTTTTCTTAATAAAACTCCTTATGAGTTATGGAACGACAGAAAACCAATACTTTCCTATTTCAAGGTTTTTGGTTGAAAAGTATTCATTCTGAATAATAGAGATAATATACATAAATTCTCACACAAATATGATGAAGGAATTTTCTTAGGCTACTCCACAACTTCTAATGCATATAGAGTTTTCCATAAAAATACTTGCACGGTTGAAGAAACAGTGCATGTAAAATTTGATGAATCTGATCCTTTTGTTTTTAAACCATCCCAACCTACATCTTCAGATGTGTTTCTAAAAAATGATTATCAACCTTTGATAGAAGATTCTTTTGGTAAGGAAAATGTTCAAGAAGATACTTCTAAAACATTTACCCCAGAAGAATTTCTACCCTATGTTGATGAACAGGATTTAAAAAACCCAAATCCAGTGTTTCTTAAGAATCATCCTAGTGATAGAATCATTGGTGATGTAAATCAACCTCTAAGGACTAGAAGTTCCTTATGAAATGAAGTAGAATATCTAGCATTTCTTTCCCAATTAGAACCAAAAATCACTGATGAAGCTTTAGGTGATGACGATTGGATCAAAGCCATGCAAGATGAACTAAATGAGTTTGAAAGGAATAAAGTATGGACTTGGGTGGAAAGACCTATGTAAAATTCTGTTATTGGAGTAAAGTTGGTCTTCAGAAACAAGTGTAATGAAAATGGAGTCATTGTAAGAAATAAAGCTAGACTAGTTGCTAAAGGTTATAACCAGCAAGAGGGAATAGACTATGAAGAAACCTATGCTCCAGTATCTAGACTTGAATCTATTCGTATTCTACTTTCCTTTGAAGCATTCATTAACTTCACACTTTTTCAAATGGATGTGAAATGTTCTTTTCTTAACGGTTATGTTCAAGAGGAAGTTTTTTCTGAACAAACTCCTGTCTTTGAAGATAAAAAACATCCTAATAATGTTTTTAGACTTAACAAAGCGTTGTATGGCCTTAAACAAGCTCCAAGAGCTTGGTATGATAGACTCGCATGATTTTTGATTCAAAATAACTATGTTAAGGGAAATGCAGATCCAACCCTTTTAATAAAGAACGATATGAAAAACGTTTTGATTGTTCAAATTTATGTTGATGACATTATATATGGTTCAACTAAGAAATCTCTAACTGATTCTTTTTCAAGTCTAATGTAATCTGAGTTTGAAATGAGTATGATGGGTGAGTTAACCTTTTTCCTTGGTTTTCAAATTTATGAAAGACAAGAAGGAACCTATATATCTCAACATAAGTATATTAAAGATCTTCTCAAAAAGTATGGTTATGACAATGCTAAGAGTATAAGTACTCACATAAGTACCTCAAACTCCTTAGATCATGATGAAGCTGGGAAACCAGTAGATTAAAAGTCATTTAGAGGTATGATAGGAAGTTTACATTATTTAACAGCTAGTCGACTAGACTTAATGTTCTCAGTATGCTTATGTGAAATATATCAATCAAATCATAAGGAATCTCACTTAAATGCGGTGAAAATAATTTTTCACTACCTAAAGAGAACCATGGATTTAGGATTATTTTATACTTCTAGAAATGATATTGTTTTAATTTTTTTTTCAAATGCTGATTTGGTGGATGTAGAATGGATAAAAAAAGTACATCCGAAACTTTTTATTTATTAGGAGATTCATTAGTTTCTTGGTCATGTAAGAAGCAACATTCTATAGCGCTTTCCACTGCTGAAGCTGAATATGTAGCAGCTAGAAGTTGTTGTGCTCAAGTATTGTAGATGCAACACACACTCACAGATTATGACCTGAGTTTTAATAAGACTCAAATTTTGTGTGATAACACAAGTGCCATTTCCCTATTTAAAATCCCTACACATCACTCTCATGCAAAAAACATAGACATTAGGCATTACTTTCTTAGGGATCACACACTTAAAGGATATATCATTCTTCAGTTTATCGGAACTCATGATCAACTTGTTGATATTTTTACAAAATCTTTACCCTCCGATAGATTTGAAATCATTAAAAAAAAGTTAAGAATGATAACCGTAAGGTAATCAATCTTCATTAACTTCTTGTTGAACAATTCTCATAACAATAATAAACTCCTTTTCATAGGGGGAGTACATTTGATTGTTAGTGTACCTATTTTTTCGTAATCTATTTTTCAAACTTAGTATAACTAAAATTTCCGTAGTTATTTTTTCAAACTTTTTGGAACTAAAGTTTTTGGAATGGAAATTTCTGAAACTGAGATTTTCGGAATGGAAATTTCCAGAACTGAAATTTTCAGGATTAAAATTCTCATAATAAAATCTTCGGGAATGGAGAATTTTGTAGTAAAAATTTCTGGAATAGAGATTTTCTAACTGAAATTTTCGGAATAGAGATTTTCGTACTAGAGTTTTCGTAACAATATTTTCGTATTGGAATTTTTCTTTGCAATGAGTTGGTTTTTAAACTTATTTCTTCATGAAGAATATTACCAATTATGAACAATCTTTCTAGCCAATCCGAAAGCTATGATTTTCTTACTTATAGTTTCGTAATCATATTTTTGTTTTCTGGTATTTTCCTGAGTCTTTAAAAGTTCGGATTCTAGTTTTCATTAAATCCGAATGTTTTCCTTAAAACCTCAAAATATCGGATTCATGTTTTTTCCCTTGTGGGAGTGTTTTTGACCGTCGGATCAGATCAAAGCTTTTTCAACAGTTAGATGGTTTTTGGAAGACCAACGGTCACATCCATCGCCTATATAAAGGAGTCCCCAATGACTCGTCCCACATCGGTTTTGGAAGCTTTCGTATCTCCAAGACCTGCTGCTCTTCTTAAGACCAGTTTCGTTCTTTGCAAAGTCATTCCGAATCTTTCAGAATTCTTCAATCCGAATGTCTGCTGAATCAACATCTCAAGATATGTCAACTGCGAAACCAATCTCTAAGTGGTTAGTCATTAGGGAAAGGTTAGTTCATCCGGATTTCTACGAGCTTGATTCTATTATAACGAAGAATATTAAAATGAATGCATGGGAAGATGTCTGCGTAGAAAAGTCAGATAAACAAGATCCAGTTTTTACTGATTTGCTGATCGAGTTCTACGATTCTGTTTCCTTCCAGATGGAAGATGGCAGAGAATGGTTTTCTTTCAAGTCTTATGGGAAGACTTATAAGCTATCTTACACCAAGGTCGCGAGCTTGGTTGGTTTATCCTTTGAAGGAGAAGTTGAATTATTCTCACACAAACTTCCCAATGTGCAAGGAAGTTTCAAAAAGGACAAGGTGCTTATGTGTCATGGACTTAAGGATGATTCAACCATTAAGATTTCTTGTCTAACTCCGAACAACAATATTCTTCAACTTTTGGTTCAAGGATTTCCGGTTCCAAGAAGAGGTGATAAATATAATTTGAAGAAAAGTGATATCTATGTCTTAGACTTCTTGGTGAATCTATGAAAGATAAATTTGATGAGGCATGTCTTGGATACGATCAAGAGCATCAAAGAAGGAAATTTGAGAGCTCAGATAATCATGTTCCCTGCCTTACTATCTAAGCTGATTGTTCGGTGCTTAGAATCTTTCAAGGTTTCAGGCAAATCAAATGTCCAGAATTGAAAGCTTATGCTGGTTAGGGATGATACTTTGAAGAGGATGAAGATGGGTTTTTCTAGTGAATCTGGATAATTTTACCCTCTATCTGTGGAAGATGTTGAAGCAGCTAAGAAAAAAACACACACTCCAGAACCATCCAAAAATCAAAGGAAGAAGAGAAAGGTTAAGGAAGAGGTTGCTGATGAAGAAATTCCTAAGGCTAAGGAAACTCAATCTACTCCCCCCAAGCCAAAGAAGCAGAAAACATATACAGATGAAGTGGAATCCAAGTGGTGGGAAGATAAAGAGAATAGGAAAGAAGGGGATCCACAATTCGGATTGGGCCCTGCAGAGGCTAAGGCCTTAAAAGAAAAAGCTACAGAAGAGTTAGAGAAGTAGGCGAAAGAGAATAAAATGAAAAATAAAGTGTCTGAATCTGAAGTGGTGTAATCTTTGCTGAGAGCTACAGAGTTAGCGTCTGAGTTGATTCTGGTTCCGAAATCTTTCCTAACAGAGACTTCTTTACCAGAAACTCCAGCCAAGAACTATATCACTCCGGAAAAATCCAAGGGTAAAGAAGTAGTTGAAGAAGCTGAAAAGGAAGTTGCTAAAGAGGTATAGGAAGAAGTCGAAGAGGAAGAAGTTGAAGAGGAAGAAGAAGAAGAAGAGGGAAGTGAAGATTTAGATTTCGTGATAATGAATGTAGAGGACTATAAAGATAATACTGAATTTGCAAAGTTAGTAACTCCAGGAAAGGGAGATGAGGAAGATAGTATGCAACAAGAAGAAGAAGACGAAGAAAATTTCTTGTATGATAAGGAAGAATCCTATGAGAGGAATTTCCTTGAGCAGGGACAAGAAAAATAGAAACCTGATGAAGATCAGATTATCCATGTTTCTGAATCTGAGGAAGTATCTCCTGATGGGAGACCAATTACGAAATCTGATAAGGGGAAGAATGTCCTCATGGATACTCCTATAAAAGATGTTATCAGGAAGAAAGAGGTTGGTGGTACCTTTAGAAGGACTCTAGTGCAAGATGAAGAAGAGGAATCTCAAAGAGATGTATCTGATTCAGAATTATCTTCTCATGGGTGTGATTTTATTGTTGAGTCTTTGAAAATATTGGTGGACGTCATTCCAATCTTTCCCACCATTGACACTAGATGTCAAATGCTTCAGCTAAGTCAAAAGCAGAAATTAGAGACACTATCCATGCTGATGGAAAATTTTGTGAAGACTGAAGCAGAATATAAATGTTTCTTTATCGATTTTTATGTGCATATAAAGTCCTGTAGTAAGGTGACAAAGTGGTCTACGAGAGTTGATGAAGATTTAGTTCAGTTTGAATGTTTTCAGGATGAAGTTCTAAATACCTTTGAAAAAGAAGATAAAAAGATTAAGAATCTTCAAGATGAGCTGATTATTGAGCAGAGTTCCTTGAGTCAAAAAGTGAAGGAACTAAATGACAAGGAAAATTCTCTGGCTCAAAATCTTATAAATGATATAAATATCTAGATTGAGATTGGAAAAAGATTCGTTAAGCAAGATTAAATAATAAAGTTGCAGAAAGAAGTCCTGGAGGCTTAGGCATAAGCTCAGGAATAAGCTTTAAAAGTCCAAGAATAAAATACAAAATCCATGGAGAGGAAAGTCTAGGAAGATAAAAGAGACCTAAATATGCTCAAAACCATGTTAAAGAAGCTCATTCCGAAGGAAAAGGAAGTCAAATGAACCCACTCCGATATTTTTTTGTATTTTTCTTTCTTTGAAAATTTTTTCCCAACTCTAATGGAATGTTATTTGGTTCGTTGTATCTTGTCATATACTAATGTTTCAAGTACCCTATTTTCTTTTCCATACCCTTTAATTCTTTTTCAAAATCACAATGGGGAAGAAGGAAAAATAACTACTCATAAGGAGGAGAAAGAAAAATTTCTAAGTGAAATATTCTTAAAGTAAGGGGGAGTTTCTCACTTCGAAGTTTTTCATTCCCATGATAATGAGAACTCCACTCCAGAAATTTTTAATACAATCCTTAGAGTCTCAATGCCTAAGGGGGAGTTATTTGTATTCACTTTCATTCATGAACAAAGGGAGATAAGTTTTAATTTCAAATCTTAATGAAAATTTTTCAAATACCTTATATTATTTTTGTAAGGATGTTTGTGCTTTCCAAAAAGGGGGAGATTGTTGAGTCAATAAGGTTTTCCTTATGACTTTTCCATTCCTTCTTGTTTTGATAATCACAAACACCTTATATATAAGCAAATGTATGTTTTACCTCTATAAGGAAAATTTTCTTCCATAAATAAATTTACCCTAACCCAGAATTTATTATATATAGCAATATTTTTCTTAAGTACAAAAACCATATTCTTAACCAAAATCCCGGAATCATATAATGACAAGTATTGGAGTATTATGTTTCTAGGATCCAAATTCTGGTTGTGAACTATAATGAAGTTCCATGCTGAATTATGGATACAGACTTTCATGAGTTCGACTCCAAACTCTTATAATGTTTGACTCCGAACTCTTATGTAGTTCGACTCTGAACTCTAAAATAGTTTGACTCTGAAATTTTAAGTAGTTCGACTCCAAACTCTTAAGTAGTTTGACTCTGAGCTCTTATGAATTTCGACTCCGAACTCTTAAGAAGTTCGACTCCAAACTCTTAAGTAGTTCGACTCCGAACTCTTAAATAGTTCAACTCTAAACTCTTAAGTAGTTCGACTCTGAACTCTTATGATGTTCGACAACAAACTCTTAAGTAATTCGACTCTGAACTCTTAAATAGTTCAACTCCGAACTATTAAATAGTTCAACTCTGAACTTTTACTAGTTCGACTTTGAACTCTGCAAGTACAGATTCCGATCTCTGGTGAAACCAGATTCTGAATTCCTATAAAATAGAATCCCATCTTTTCTTAACATAGACTCCAAATTTCACATTGGTTAGACTCCAAACTTTTATTTTTTACATACACTCTGAAATTTTATATGGCTCTTACTTACTTTTTCTCCATTTCGAAATGGTGTCATGCATTCAGTTTTACTTTATTAGTTTTTAAACGATGTCGTCTATTCTGTTTCAAACTAACCGTTGGTTGAGTTACACGTGTACAGGTCTCTCCGAATTTCATGGAAAAAATGACCGTTGGAGGAGGGAGGCGACCGTTGGAAATTTTCCTATAAATAGGTGCTCATTTGAAAGAGATCAATAGAATGAGATGAAAAGACTTGATCGATCTAGATACCACACGCTGTTAAGGCGATTTCTAGAGAGAGAATATTTTCATGATTTGTGTGCACTGAACCGCTGTTCAGATTTCTTCATGTGACTCCGAATGTTGATGATTACATTCGAGGACTTCCGGGGATAGGATGACAGAGGTTCCGACTTCCTTGAAGATCGAGGGATTCCTTGCTGAGGAAGACAGAGGTTCCAACTACCTTGAAGTTGAGGGCTTGCGGGGATAACAAGACAGAGATTCCGATCTTCGTATTGAGGGCTTACCCTGGTGTGGGTAAGACAGAATTGCTTGAAAGTATAAATTATGGGACATTTTTCCAAGGCTGTTGGATACCCTTCTCTTTGGGGTAAAAGACTTATATCTTGTTACTTGTAGTTCTACTACTTGTTTGTTTCCGCTTCATATTGTATTGTAAGGAATGTATAACCTTCTTATATTTCCTTACACCTATACTCCGATAAGTTTAGATTCTATACGCTTTAAGGTATAATCTCATATTGTAAACCTTAGTTCCAATTCTCCAATTGGTGTTTAGAGGTGTTGTGAATCTTCTTAGTTTAACTTTGTTAAACTTAGAAATTCCCTTGTCTAAGGAAAACATAATTATTTGTAACCAACTATAAAGGTTCCAAAGGAATTTTTAAAGTGTACAATTCACCCCCCTCTTGTATTTTGAGCATCTACATTATTATTTCGATCCTACAGTGAATAATTGAAAACACATTCCATTAAAAATAATAAACAGGAACACTTTTATGGCAGGAATATGAGCTGAGTAAATAATTCCATAATAAAACTTAGTCATGGGTATTCTACTAGTCGAATAACCACATGAACCGTCAATATTATTTTCATAATGAGGGAATGTATAATACCAGACTTTTATTTCTGTGTCAAGGCCTCATGCTAGGAACTAGGGGATAACTATAACCAGACCCAATCCCAGAGAATCTTTGTTACCGAACTCCAACCCGGAGAGCCTTTGTAACTAGACTCCAACCCGGAGACCCTCTATAACCGGACTCTAACCTGAAGGGTCCACTATAACCAGACCCCAACCCGAAGGGCTTACTTTTATCAGTCCCCAACTTAGAACATACTATTCCAACTCATTCATCATAAAAAGGGTTGAAATATAACAAAAACATTCATATTAAAACTAGCATACGAAATGTCAATACTTTATCCACAAACCATTAATGGCATAAAAATACCTCATCCACAGTCTTACATATCAGAAAACCTTAAATTAAACATGGAAGATTTATATCATAATAAATCAACTTTAAGCAAGTGTAAGATTTATCAATTGATGTTGACATAGATGAAATCAGAATTTTTTGAGATAAATATCTCTTTCTATTTTGAAATCATTTAAGAGTAACATAATTATAATGATTATTTTGAAAATATTTTTATAAGCTTGTAAGGTAATCTTCGATGATGTTATAACGGTGGAGAAAAAATGCACTCATTGTATAAGTTAAAAAACATTCTTACCTTAATTTTGTTGAAAAGGTCGTAAGGTACCTTGTTTGGGAAATGACGGAATTATTTCATTCAAAACATATAAGGTAAAATAGGGGTATAAATGACTTTAAAACCTAGTCTATTAAAAAATAAAATTTTTTTGAATATATTTTTAAGAAAACACGTATTTGGATTATAAAGAGGTCCCAGTAGATTATTACGTAAAAACATCCTCGGATAATAAAGAGATTGTGAAATTAACCATTACCTTGTTCTTTTCCTTGGTCGATGGTAAGTTAAAATCTTGTATAATGGTGAAATAATTGTTAATAAATTATAAAATAACCATATACATTAATATCATATCACATATGATCTTCTAATATTGATTTATTAATAATATTTTAGCATTATCGTCGTTTCAAGTGTTAACTGATTCATTTTCCTTTATAGGCTTGGTTATATTATCCATGTTTGTTATGAATAGGATGTATTTGATTTATATATAGAATGATATTATGTCTTTAAAAATTATTTTTAACCATTAAATAAAAATTAGTCTTGAATGGTTATGATGGGGAAATGAATCTCATCACGTTCATCAATACAGTAATCTGTACGTACGCATGAGTGACAATATCACTATTTTTATTTAAATATGTAAGTAAATAGATGGTATATAATATATAAAGAATCATTAACATATAATATTTATTATTTATATCAATTATACATCATTATTATACCCATCCAAATAATAATGTACTTGAATGACAACTACACCACAACGTGGAGACGGTAATCCGTACGTATGCACGTTTGGTGACATGTTATTCATAGTATGGATTGAATAATGAATATGGTTATACTATATTTATAATAACATAATAGTATATATAAGAATCTAGAGTTATAATTTTAGAATGGAAACAACAATGAATGATGAAGTGCAAGAAGAAAAGAACTTGAAAGAGGGTAGTGAAATTATTACAGCTTCTTTGGGTTCTTCCTATTGATATGATCAAAAGGGCTTCATAGGTTGGATTTTTGACCAATGTAATGCATATATAATGAATTAAGGGATGTTGGGAGGATATTTGGGGAGGGGTTTTCCGAAAAAAAGGCTTTGTAGGTGTGATATTAAGAGAAGGGGAAGTTTCCTTTTATAAGAGAGGTGAATGTCACTTTTAGAAAAGCGTGAAATATTATTTTATAATAAAATAATTTTTGAAGTATAATGGCTCAAAAATGATTTATTTCGAGGATAGGGTGGTTATGGGTAGAAATAATATCAATAAATAGGTTTTATATAGGTTTAGGTTACCATATTAACATTATCATTTAGATTTAACTCTTAGTTAAATTGTTTGACTTTTACCATGTCCCTTTGTATTTTTATATTATATGGTTAATAAACTTAGTATAAACTACCAAGAGAAACTGAATAGGTTTATTAATGATACATATAATATTATTTAGGCCATTTGGCCTGACCTTATACTTTTTGAAATATTATATCAACCAATAATATAGTATTTGTTTTAAAAAGTCAATTATGTTAATTTTGACATTATTTAATAATTTATTTTCGTTAAAGTCATAAAAACATTATTACTTTGAAAAAATTTTATCGAATCATCCTTAACATGTCATATTAACCAATAAAATTAGTTTAGGGAATCAAAATGTTCAAAATATATTTATTTTAATATTTATAATATCATTTATTTTATTCTTTCATTAATAAGAAAAATACCGCATCATTATTGTGTCATATATAAATATATTTATTTTTGTCTAAAAATTATAAATAAAATATAATGCTGTAGGAAATATTTGTAGATTTCTAATGACTATTTATAGTCTAATAGATCAATTATATAACCACATATAAAAATTGTTTTACTAGAATATATTTTCTATTGTTATTTTTGTCTTTAATATAGATTATTTAATATAAAATGTCATTATCACACCCATGTGGCTCCATGGGGTCCCAAAGTGAACCCAAGGATGACCATGGTCGGAAATGTTTCATCAAATAGTGATAGGACACATGTTTGTAAAATTTAGTATTATTATAACATTATTTATTTACCCTCATTTACAGCATTTACCCTTTTACCATGGTAAATAAAATATTTACCGAAGTAATTATTCATAATGTATAAAACTAAAATTTAACAATTTATACAATTTGGATCTCCTGAATCCAAATATGGAATTCATTTTTACAAATTCAAAACACATAAGTGGTAGAAACTAAAGTAAAATCAATTCCCACTGTCAAAATAAAAATCGTGTTTTTAAGAAATGATGACTATCAAAAGCATGAAAGTTGTTAATGTTCAGTTTAAATTTGAAATTACATCCAATGAAAAAAATTGGATTAAATGGTAAAATTTTAATCTAATTATAATTTAAAACTAATAAATAGTATAATTTAGCACTATAAATTATTTTGATTTAAAAAGTGGTTTTTAATTACAATTTTGTATTTTCACTATTAATCAAAAACAGAAATTTTTCAGAAAAATACCAAAAAGTCACCGTAAGATAATTTTGATATTCAGAATTCAAAAACAAAGACTATTTTACAAAATTCAAAACATAGAAGTTTCATTTATTAATTTGAAATTAATTCTCTTTGTCGAAACTAAAAAGCGCGTTTTTAAAAAAGTAAAAACAATCAAAAGAATGATATGTGTTTATGTCAAATTTAATAGTGATATTACTTATAATGACAAAAATTGTATTAAATGATGAAAATATAATATAATTATACTTAAAAACCATTCAAATGTATAATTTAACACTATAAATTATTTTGATTAAAAAAGTTGTTTTCAGTTAAAATTTAGAATTTTTCATTATTCACCCAAATATGAAAGTTATTAGAAAAACATAAAAAATTTATCAAAACTAAATTTTTATGTCATGATTATAAAGAAACAATTATTTTTTAAAATTGAATATATAAAAGTGTCAAATATTGGATTTAAAATTTTTTCGAAATTAAAAGGAGGTAATATTTCATTTTTTGAAAAATACTTCTTTTATCTGAAAAAAATGAATTTGTTTTTTTTATTATGAAGTTTTATAAATTTTATAAATATTATTAAATAAAATTAAATTAATTTTTGAAAATAACATACCAAATTTATTTTAGGGTGAAACTTTGGGTTTTTTTGAAATGTTTAATTTTTCAATGAATAGTCAAAAATACCAATTTATGTAAAATTTAGATTTATTTACATTAAAAACTCCAATTATTAGTTTAATTTGATATTTAATTAATATAAGAATTTTTATTAATAAAAAATCTATTTAATTACATTTTAATTAGCTTTATACTTTATTTTTGGTATATGTTCATTTTTGGGCTTAAAAAACATTTTTCTAAAAACTGTTTTTCATTGAATATTATTCATTTTTATTAAATTAAATTTCCATCACTTATGGAAATTTAGTTTTTTATAGGTATTAATTTTTCGATAAATTTGTCAAAAATTATTATAGTATGATTTTTTGGTATATTTACGAAAAATCTAAATTTTCGATGAATAGAAAAAATATAATTTTTATGAAATATAATACCTTTTAAGATATCACCTATAAATAAATATGATATTAAAATTTATTTAACTTATTTAAAACATAATTTATAATAATATAATATATATATATAATATATTAAATAATTAAATACAAATAAATTATAATTTATTTTAGGAAATATTTAAAAATCATTTTCAATGCCGATGTAGTGTTGGTGCAACACTATGTCAAATTTTGTTTCATAAAGATAATATTTAAGAAGGAAGGTTTATTTTTATGACTTGGATGACAAATATAAAGTATTATTTATTATTTTTAAGGGTATATTTTAATTTTTAGATATATAAAAATTTACTTGTACAAATATTTGTTTAATGGATGCACAAGGCTAGACAAGTCAAAATAACATATTAAATAAGTTTTCATGAAATATATGTGTGTAAATATAAATATGGAAGGAATATAAGAATTTATCTTGAAATTTATTTATTTATTTTTATTATGTTAATTTATTTTAATGTTTTAAAAATTAAATAATTACTTTAAATGTGTACACAATGTCGACCCATTTCATGTGAAAGTAATTGAAAAATCAAGTGAATAATTTTAAAAATTATAAAATTAATTTTTTGGGTGAGTTATAGTTTCCCAAAATTTTTGAATATAAATATTATATATTAGAGATGTTTCAAATCATTATATTCTAATTCTATATCTTTCATGTTATCAATGTCAAATTATATAAATGGTTTTAAAATGACATGGATAATATTTTATTTAAATATTTGTTGTTAAATTATTTATAAATCATAAAAATATTCAAAGTGGATCATTATGATTAGAAATGATCAAAAAATTTATCCCTTGGACATTTATAAACCAATTTCTACCTCATTTATAAAATTATAACCCATTAAAATTAAAAAATTCATCACAAATGTTAAGAATAATGGAAAATTTAATGTGTTATAGGAACCAATTATTAAGAAACTAATTGGTGAATACTGTAGAAAAAGGATTTAGATTCCTATGATAAGAATTTAAAGGACTTACATAATATATTTAATCTTATTCTTGTAACTGTAAAATCCATGTTTCCAAAAAAACACAAGACCATTGATTCTTACAAGATGATAGAAAAAATAAAAAATCTATCTAGATTAGTCTAGGAATAAGAGTAACAAGGTTTAAAATGATATATTTCATTTAAAATAGTAGTTTTAATCTCAATATCAGCTTATATTTTTTATATGATTAGGTATTTTAATGACTTTAAGAGGTTGGGTTCACCACTTAGGCTCGATCTAGCCAGATTCTTAATTTTACAATCACCATAAAAAAGGTTATGATAGTTAATTATGTACTATAACAAGAATGAGTTCAATAAAATATTAATTGACCCCTATAATATGTTGAGGATGGTTTTATAGGACATGGGAGGCCCAGTTTAATGTTCAACATTGATGGTATGTAAGGATAAAAGTAATTGTTTTTTAGAGAGAGAATAATAGATGTCATGGAGAGTGAATAATTCCCTGTAATATAACTAAAATGAAGGATAAGAATTTCTTTCATTTAGAAAAAACTAGCCATTAAAAAGGAACTTCCCAGAATACCTTAAGAGTTGCCGAAAACCTTATGGATATTCTACCTCAAATATTGATAATATATAATTAAACTCTATTATAAAAGTTATATGATACCAACCATATTCTTTACAATTGTTAAAAATATATGGAGTTTAAAAGTGAAGATATAGTTGATGATTAGAATTTGAAGATTCCTTATATGTATTTGATCAAATTGTTTTTGTATTTATCACTTTTTAGAAATAATTACATAAATATTATGTTAATTGGAATATTGTGTATTTTTTGTATCATTTTCACTCTCGTAAGGGTATCTTGAAAATAATTATTGTTTAATTAATGAGATGTATACATCAATACATGTGGTTTGCGATTCATCCAAATCTATAACATATTGAAATTTAGACAAGTATAAAAGTAGTTTTATCCATGGTAAAGTGTTTATAAATGATTATGAGGGAATATTATTCCACCACCATTGGTAGAATAATTGAAAAATTATTATTTTAATAAATTTATAAATATATAAAATACAATGTATTGTTGGGGATTAATTATAAAAGATCATGATTCTGATAGAAAATACTTATCCATAACATGGATACTTCTAACCCCTAAAACATGAGGAACTAAACATCACACACTGTAGAAAAACCCCCATATGGAGAATAGAATACCTGAATTTTGGAAGCAGATGGCACCCTATTAATGCCCACAAAATAAGTATTAGCAAAATCAAAATGGAATAAATACATGAATATGGGTATTATTTTCCCCACAAAAGAAATGGAGGAAGATGATGGATGAGACCTGCAGATCACATGAGTCTTTGAGGGACTCAAGATCATGTGACCCCTTCAAAGCCACATGATGACACTGTGCATAGTGCATAACCCAAAACAGACACCACGAAGCACCCTTCATTGAGTCCTTCCACCCATGTGAAGGATCTCCAGAAACCCAGTCTCCACATGAGGAAAACTGAATGAGCACCCCCATGCTATAAGGATTTTCATTGGAAAGTTCCTGAAAAACCATTTGAAATCCTTTGACAATAAAGGGATTGACATTCCAATTCTAGAGACCCCTACTTGTCACAAATCTCCTGATCCAAATAATCATAGGGCTGAATAAAATAACTTGGTGAAATATATCGAAACTCATTTGACCCCCAAACCATTGTGGGATAAAACAAAGGAGATAAATAAGAGGAGGCGAGGGGGGTTCATTGTTGCTGAGGATATGAGATGTTCCCTCGACAATACACGAGGCTCAAAAAGTCCTCGAGATCAAAACCACTTCAAAAAATTCTATAGGGATGTCCTGGAATCCCATTTGGTACTCTAGTGATAGAAAAATAAACCCGTCAACTACATGATTGTGCATGCTCTATATAACCCATATTGGTCAAGTGAGACATCATAAATAATCGAGTAAAAATCCTATAAATCCCTCATGAAAACTATCATAAACTCTGAAACCATTGTCACCTAAAATAGAGGAGGTAATGGGAGGAGGTGAGAAGGGTTTGCGGTCACTGAAGGATGTGTGACGTGCCCTTGGAAATCATCAAGACATCATGAGACCTCAGTGACATGCCCAACTCGTCTCTTGAAAGTCCTTCGTATTTTTAACCTCGCTGCACGAGCTTCCTCAAGAATATCTGGACAACTCCACAATGCCCTAAGGATAAATGGATAGATTTGTCCCATGAAATGATGAGGTATCACCATGATACACCTATTGGTAATGTGACACATCATAAAAAATAGGATAAATATTCTCATTAACAGTCATGAAATCCTATGAAAATACCTAACTTTTTCACATAAAACAAAGGAAATACAAGGGGAGGAGGTAGGTGGTATATTCTATCACTGTTAGACATGTCATGCGCCCATCGTACCCGTAATGCAGTCCCATGAGACCCCCAAATAGACCATCATTCTATCACGATACTCCAAGACACGTAACCAAGTATATCACAGATACCTCCCAACATACACTTAGATCTTGTGAAAGTTATTTAGCATTTCAATGTGACAACATGGGAATCCTTTGAAAAATATTCATGGTCAAACAAGACTTTATCTATAAGTGATAATTTGATAAAAGATGCATTGATGGAAGATACTAACAGTCCCTGCAAATAAAGCTATGCGCTCGGAGCGGTCCATGGCGGAGACTCACAAAACCATTTGTCACCAGACCCCTTTGCCGACTCCAAGTTGTACTTGATCCAGATATGCCACACAAACCTGAGAGTATCTGGGGGTGGAGGGGCCTATAAATATCCCATCCCAATATAAAAAATAAAAATGAAACTATGCAAAGGGAACTCCCAAGAAGATAAGTCCCAAGCATCGAAGTGGCTTCCTAAAAGAAACTAATCAATTGCTTAACAAACCTAACGTTAGGAAATACATCAGTGAGTTGGTAGAGTATTCATATTCTAGGCATAAAGAACATCTCATGATAATTTATAGATAATCCGAATGATCCCTAGTAGGTTATGCTAATAGAATCCCTCAAGAATGTTAGATCACGAGATAATTAAGAAAAAATGACATTGAAAGAAACCAAGGAATTCACAATACAAGGGTTAGAACCATGATCAAAGGTAAAATGCTAAATACAAGGACATTCTCACTACCCCTCATTCCCTTGGCATAAAAGAAACATGAAATAACCATGAAACATCACCCAGATCTCACAAAACTCCATTAAAATGTGATCTGTATTACACAAAATACTTTAGACATGTTTGAGAAAGTCACACGGTTCCACCACAGATGCCACTTTGATTATGTTAACCCTCTGGGTTCATCACCCTGGAATTATTATGTTCTCCAGACACATCTCCTGACTCATATAATGTTGTTCAATCATGTCATCCAAGTCTCATGAAAGAATTTGGATATGACAACCAGGCTCTCGCAGCACCCTCTGGGCAAGCCAGATGAGACTCATGATGCCCTCAAAACATGTCAACCTAGCCTCACAATATATCTTGAAAGATTTATCTAGGATACATGACATCCATTAGATTGTGTTTCACCATTTCTTACAACACCCTACTTATTTGGCCTCAAGATCTTGTGATGGCTAGTAGGACATGCCCAAATGGGTCATGCGACACCCTCTATATGTGTTTGGCCAAGTCACGTGATGGCTCCCACGACATGCCACTTGGGTCATGAGACACACTCTTGATAAGAGTACAATGGTACTGGGTATCCTAACTATGTAAGCCCTAATATAAAGGGGACTATGATGACTCTGATTCATATCATATTCCGGATACATAGTCCACCTCTCTCCATGGTTTGAGCTCCATGTTTATTATCTATGGAGGGACCAACATATGGATCCCTTATTCAAAGTAATTATATTTATTACATGTTGTCACTTGTTTCTCACAAACTAGAATGGATCACATGGGATTAGGCATTTTTAATGGTTATATCATCTACCTTGTAAAATACCACAATTATAAAGGGAATCCTCAATGTGCAAGCCCCAATCAACCGAACTATTCCGACTCATATTTCTACTACACTTGGGATATGTAGGACACATTATCAAGGACTGATCTTCATACAAAACACCCTAAGGACTGTCCCAACACAAAAGTCCCATACATGTATTTCATGAGTCTGATCATATATTCCACTTTTTTCTCTCAATGAGAATAGATAATGTTGAATTATGGATATGTGTATGAACACCTCATTAGGCATCATGAATTAATAACCCTCATATTAGGGAATATACCTTAGGTCTAGTCCAAAGATAATGAACAAACTATGTGGGTTGTAATTTCAATAATTTACAGGATACGTAGGATGGCTCATAATGGATTTGTCCCCTTTTCTAAATATTAACTTCCTTATCACGTGAAAGCACATTCTAAAGTATTTATTCATACAATTACAACACATAAAGAAGCTATTCTCAACTAGTAAATTAGATGAATAACCTCAAATACATATAGATGGGTCGATTAATGAGACTCCCTTTCATCATCTACTATGATAATAAATTAAAAACCATTTTTCCAGGTAACTAGTCTCGTATCTGGATTTGGAAGAGATCCATGAACGTATCATAAATCAACAAGAGAGTCCCGAAGTAGGAAATAATCCCCCCAATGGGAGTGTTGAGCCCAACCTCCCATCCTCTCAACCAATGCGAGTCACCATGAGACACTTATCGTGAAATCCCAGAATACATCCAACGTTTGGAAAGCAGCTCTATACCCAAATACAGACGAGGAACCATTGGGAGATTCTGGGAAAAGTTACAATGGTAGACTAACAGAAAAACCCATTTCAGGCAATGAAATTACGACTAAAAAATGGTATACCATAAGTGAATCTCCCCAATGAAAAAATGACCATTTATACCAGCGAAGTAATTTTGTTCCACTATATGAAAACAAAATGATAAAATCAACAAGAATCTATATAATGATAGAAATATTGGGTTATAACACATTAAGCCAATTTTTTTTGAAAAACCTATAAAAACAATTCAATAAGACAAGAATAATATAAAAAATTAACCTCTGTAACTTGGGTTATCATAATTTCATTCCTAATTTGATAATTCCAAATGATTGGAATAGATGAATCAAGAATAAAAGAAAAAATGAGTTAAAATGCACATCTGATCAAGAATATTATGGCTATGATAATACACTAATTAGTGACCTTTCTCTTTGTCATCTGTATAATTGCAGATACTCCTTCAGTAGCTCAATTCGAGACTATGTCGTCATCATCCATCATTTGTTCTGGAAAATCATCAATGACTGTAACTTCCATAGGTCACAAAAATATTTCACCAACATGAATACTCTAATGACAGGTGGAAAATACAATTGTTCGGGTGTACCACAAACATAGTACCACCCTACCCATGGAGGCTTCTTGTGAAATTCTCCAAAGATGATTATCGGCATATCCAAATCACCCAGGGAAGGCCGATACTAAACTTGTGGATTTCATAGCCACAATAAAAATCTTCAAGAGATTATCCTTAGAGATTGATAACCATCACCTTCAATATCAGATGAAGGTGGACTTGGAATCTAAATAAAGATCCTTTTAGAATCTAGAGCCACCCAGGAGGGCCCTTGTTAGCCTCTTTCACCGAAACCATCCCACCGGTACCCCTCAGTCGCCTACTGAGGGTACCATATGACACAAAAACTCCTATGACTCCAATGAATGGGCTGAAAGGAAGACTCGTCGGATGATAAAGGTGTCAGAAATATATGATAAGGTTCATATTTCCACTCCTACCGATGCTGAATTCTTGAATATTCATGAAGGAACCAGCTAGCATGATCATAAACCTACTCACTCAAAAAAAGTCTATGACATATTCTCACAATAAACATGAGGGAGACTCATATTCATACCCTCATATACGAATCCCATGATTATACTTATGTGACATAAGGATAACAAAAGTAGGTGCATATCTACTCTACAATAGATGACATCTTCTAGTTCATCATGGAGACATAAAATGTGTAGGATCATATCCCTTCACATACTTTTCAAAAATACTAAAACATTTTAGCAGTAACTGAATAACTCCACTAGAATATTCCATAATTGTTTGAGATGAAGGGATTGGCAGATAATTCTATCCCTACAGCTAGGATAGTAAAACACTTTGATCATCGTGAACAAGTGGCTTTACCGGAGAAAGCGTACACCCTTTCTCCCACATGGGGGGATTATCAACATACTCCAATGAAGTGAAATATATCATAATAGGATCGTATCCCCCTTATAATCGGGGATCACTAGGTGAGTGTGGCACATACTTTGAGAGAGGGGCCCCTTTCATATCGAAGAAGTCTAGAGACATGCTCCAAATCACCAAAATTAGAAATATATCCTCGTTTTAGATGAGGCTAACCATTTTAGAATGAAACAAGCCTTAAGACATACTTATAATTATACTAGTGACTCTGACTGGCATACTCTAATAGATCACATAATCAAAGAGAATATTCCTACTTCCACTGACAAAAAACTATGACAACATCATTCCATGGTAATACAGAAGGGGGATCATATTCATTATCCCATCCTGGAGGTATTTCAACATATTTTGAAAGGGATTTCAAATTTCGACTAGGCCTATATTTTTTATCCAATAGGGGCTAACCATGTGAGAGAAGCACACACCTAGGGGTAGGTTTATATTCCAGACAAGAAATACATGTGGAATCTTCCACAAACTCAAGATCATGCTCATATTCCCATACAAAATAAGGCTCACCAAGTGAGAATGGAAATACCTAAGGACAGACTCACATTCCTGTCCGTAATGAGACATCTCATCAGCATATTTCGGTAACTTCATCCCATCAGGATCATAAACTAGTAGCATTAGATGGTTATATAAATGTTTTGATAGCTGTCACAGTATAGGTGCATACCCCTATACATATCCAAAAGGCTGGGCGACCTATTCTGACCATGATGCAGAACATGGCCCATATTCCTTATCTGCTCAATGTTAGTGTTTGTATGGTTTTTTGAGACACACTATCAATACAACAAGAGTCCATTGACTCATCCATCGAAGAAGAAGTAGAAGGAATTCATTACCACGATAGTCCTTCCCATGGTAGTGTTGAGATGGATCAAATGGACTATACTCCTAACATCCACCATAGTTAACCTCTACACTTTGATTTTTTCCATGGACATGGAAATCCTTCACTTTCCTAGAAACCTATATATTGAGAGGAGTTCTAAAATATGAAACCATTTTATATAGAGGATCTCAAATCATCATGATCAACTATATATGGTTCCCCATCAACTTCCAACAGCACCCCACTCTAGTCAACAAGAGACCATTAGAACCATCTTCTATGGTATGAATAAATGGAGTCATATAAGTCTAATGAGGAGGAGTCCATCATTGAAATATGTTGAGAGTTATCTAGAAACAACCTCCCCATAATGTTCGGTCCCCTCCATACCTTTGACTATGAGATCCCAGATGAGTTAGAGAAGGAGTGCATGCCTTATCTATGTAAGAATATATGGTTCCCTCATCAGCAAAAGAAGTCTAAACATCTCTCTTATACAAGATATGAGTGTCTACTTTAGGTGATTGGTATAATCTATTATTAGCTATACCATGATGCTGTCTCCATAGCATGGGATCCGATACTAGAAAATAAAAATGAAAATATGTAACACTCTTGCCTCTATGGAATCATGACTATTCGATATAAAATCAATAAAGCCACTTCATGCATCATTATTAAATAATGGGGGAATTATGTAGCATTACAAATTTCCTATTACTTGGAACAATAGATCCCCTCAGGTGCATCATCTTTTAATGTTATAGCCATTGGCAAGATCAAGGGACCGGGAAACATTCAGGCCAGTTTTTCACTGCAATAGAACACCTCCACTACAATAGTGTCGTGATATTATTGAAGGAGAGGGAGGATAGACAATAAGACTTCAATTTAAGACCCTCAAAATAATAATAAAAAATTTATAACATGGAGAACGAAGTTGTGATCACCCAAAAAACTTCATGTGGGAAACAATTCTCATCACAAGTCACCACTACACCCAGTTCCTATGTGAGAATAACTACGCCATGTCAAGAAGGCCATGATTGAATCTATAGTATCATCCATCCAAGATAAGACCCATCTCTCTTGGCTAGAGGAATATCTACCACCACCTCCACCTCTCAGATCATCGGTTCCCGAGAGGATTTGGGATACATCAGCAGCAAATGCATGTTAACCCCAGCCCTCTAGGATGGGAGAATTTATATCTCAATCACTATCCCTAAGTTCATTATCCCCAAAGAATACACCGAATACTTCATTAATGATCCCATAAAAACCCCACCCCACATGTTGGGGGAATTTGTACATATATATCCATCCTGGGAGTCATAAAATCCCTAACTAGTTCCATTGGGTCATCAACAATTGGACCAATCAGTGCCAAATATGGCACAGAATGACCCCACACCACAAGGCTATGGCAATTTTCATCATAATCAACAACACATAGGTAATAAGTTTTTCCATTTTTGGAGGCATCAGTCAATGAAGAAAATTCCAACAGACCCTCTCACTGTACGATAAACTCCTGTTTGTCATGGCTCATTCGGAAACCCATGATGAAAACTCCCTCAGGGTCATTGTTCATAGAACACAATGTGAGGAATGTATGGTGATTATAGTCAAACCCCATCAGGGTTGAAATAAAAAATATCTCAGTGTGTCCAAGGGTATGAATAATAACCCTAAGGAGGATAACAGATAATCATTTGGTTGCGTCAAAAGCAATGGAATGGCCACTATTTCCCGATATACCTCTGTGAATAATGTCACTATCAACAAGGAAGATATTGATCATGAACCAAATATATAGGGTCCCTATATGGAAACATGCCTTTGGGGGAGGGTAAATTGAATGAACCAAATGAGGCTACATGCACTAGGTACTAGAGACTCCAAAAAATAGAAATCCCAAATATTGAGTTTCCCCCTCCCCAATAGAATACTAACAATGGGAAGGGTACAACCACATCCTGATCACCTAATAGGAGAATCATGGTTCCTCCCCTAAAGGAATTATTGTCATATTATGAGAGAAAAATTCAATCTCTTCTGCAACATAATGAGAAGTCACTCAAGGGAAGAATTCACACACGGTATCATTTCTATAAAGAGAAAAAATTTCTCCCTTCCATAGAAAATCCACCAGCAAGGGTGGATTCTAAATATCATATTGGCTCCAGGTCTTGGAAGCTATCCCATATACATGATAATTTCGAAAATGATCATGACTTCCCTCCATTGTGGCAACAACGTCTACCCCACTAGGAAAACCATTCAATACTGGGAAAAATTGAAAATCAGAGGGACATAAAAGGGGGTCCACCTTATAAAACCCCACTAAAGACACACATAAGGGTGAAAACTCAGAAAGCAGTACCCCTAGATCTTATTAATGTCATTGAGACCTTGGCTACTTTAATGGATGCCATGGAAGGGCGATGCACACCTATGTATCCTGAAACGAAGACACATTCTGAATTGGTCAATTAAACCCCACCTATGACCAAATTCAGAAACCTAACTTCTATAACTTTGACTGTGAAGAAAACCCTGAAAAAAATCTCACACACTTCATGTCCCGATGTAGACTGATAATGGGATTTCAAGATCAACAAGAGGCAACCAAACTGATGTGTTTTTTACAAACCCTGACTATTCCATCCTTAATCTGGTATACCGGTTATCTAGAAGGGTATGTGATAGGATGGGAAGACATCTATTGTAAATTCCTTTACCAATTTTATTCTAAAATATGTAATAAAACTACCATTGTCTTGAAAAATGATATCAGTGATAATATGCAAAGGTATCGTATTTCATCGCATGGTGGAAGGGTTTGACCTACTCACTCATAATACCTCTCTCGTAATACCAACTACTAAAACTTTGTGTCAAAAATATTTTGATTGAGTTATAGAAACCCATATTTTCAATTATATATCAAGGAAGATTCCATGAATTTTTTAAAACATCCCAATTTTTGGTGGAGGCCATAGAGAAAAACTGATCCAAAGATAAGTCCGTGCCCACATCACAGGGAAATAGGCCAGCCAAAATGGAAGCTACATTTGTAACTCTAAAGAAGGTTGTTGAACCTGTCCAAATGCCGAGGCAGGCCCAAAACCACCCAAAAACTTTTATTGGGTGGTGAAGACCACCAAATCACCCTTTTCCAGAATCACAGAGAAATCCGGGGTTTCCATGATTTGATGAACAGATGAATAAGGTTTACTCCTTCCAAAATGAACGTGTCCCCAGTTATTTCTTGGTAGACATGGATAATAACCTTCTCACAATTCTAAAACCCATTAATCCCATTGAGGTGAACCTCACTGACCATCTCAATTACTTCCCTTTCCACAAAATACCGAGTCATAATATACAGAACTATTTTGTCTTCAAATATGTCCTTTATGGAATTATTGATTTCAAATAATTGGTTCAAGATAATTCCCTAGAGTTGTTATCTTGCATAACCATGGTTCAACCAGATGAAGTAGGTGATTTTAAGAAGGTTTTGACCAGATTTGCATGAAAATTTGACAAATGGATAGTTCAAAATATAGTTGATCAAGACCACATCACTCATAGAGCATAGTTACATAATCTAGAAGTAGATATACCAACCAAGGAAGAGGTGTCGTATGTACCTCCCAAAGGTGGACGGGACCACTAGCTATGGGATGAAATAAAAAAGGAAGAGTTATATTCTCTTCTAAAGGTGGCCTTAACTCTCTCTGATTTCTTCCCCATGGAATCTGTAACATGGGACTACCCCACCAAATGGATTCATCATCTGATGAAGAACTAATATTTGGTTTTCTCAATGCAATACACTTATCATACCCCTTATCTGATGAAGAGTTTACCACAAATAATTAGATCCACATGTATAATTGGAGAACATGTGGACTCATGCACCAAATTCAAGGATATAAAGGACATCGCAGATGGGAAAAAATTCCATATTCTGGTCACCCCTCAATGGAAAATACATATGCAGTTGCGAATCATGGTAAAGTGCACTAGTGATCCCAACTAGGGTAGGGAGGTGTCTCAGAACCGTACAGAAGTCGTCTGTACCGAATTTTCTTTCATGAACAAATTGGAGGAGCTCATCCTGATCATCCTAGACAAAGGGGAAGGCCATGGTGGAATGTTCCATTGGTAGTCGATGCTACCATAACCTCCTCACAAGAATTGGGAACATCTGACCTGATTAACTCATTTCCTCATCCACAAGCCCATGAGCAGCCCCCTATGAAGGTTCGGGGTGTAGTGGATGCTCATGGGTGGATGTTCCCACTTGGATTTTTTGTCATTAGCAATGATCAATCTGGGATCAATACGAAGATAAATTCCAGTCTCTACAGATCGTTTCACAGAAGTATACAAAGAAGAAAGAAATTCCCAGAACCACAAAAGTGAATCGTCACAGGTTGATTATAATTAATTTAATTAGTTGACAAGAAGTAACATTTGTCAGTTCTTTATTCGTTGATATTATTGATCACGTTCTGATGTGATTCGTTGTAGTGCCGTAGAATCCAAGTATAGACTTCCTCTAGTGGTGATCCACACGTGCACCACATATCTCTGGACATCACCAAAGGAATCCACGGGTGCTAGCGTGGAGAATCCTTTTCCTGCATTGTCCACCTTAGATCAACTTGATCCGATAAAGGTGGATCTCTCTTATTCTTGAGAGTGTTCTTGGAGGATGGAGTTATTTCGGTCAGAAGAGAATTCTCTAGAATTGTTGTGCACAATGATTCTCTTAGGAAAAGAGTTGGGGTTGTGAGGATATTTATAATCGTGTTTGAGGTAGTAAAGTTATGATAATAAATAAACACATTACACATTTTATTTATTTCATTAACTCTTTTCAAAACCCCATGTCGAGTCATTAATTCCATGACAAGATCGTGCACTAATTATAATAAATATCATTTAATAAAATGATATTATTTCCATAAAATACTGACTGGAAAAACTACACGGCGTGTAATCATAAATACACGGTGTGTACTTGTTTTTCATTGAAAGCTATAGGGCATGTACATTCAATGTACACTACATGTATATCTTGTTTTCATTTATTCATTTCCTTTCCAAAATGAAAACTACATGGAGTGTACATTCAATAATACATGGTGTGTACCTGTTTTCAAAATAAAAACTACACGGCGTGTAATCATTAATACACAGTGTGTAATTGTTTTCATTTTATTCATCCTCCAACATTAAGACGATTTAGGCTTCCTTGAATAATTATTAACCAACATATGGGAATAATCTTTATTCTACTTGAGATACTTGAATACACTTAGTGTGTGATCCTCTAGGCCACTTTCCCATTGGCATTAGGCGGGTTTGCCTAAAGTCCAAGATTACTATCTAGAAACAAGTCAAGGCACCAAAGAGAAAGAATTTGATGCTGCATTGACGTGTCACCTCATATGAATGATTACTTTATAATTTAATCCCATTTTCTTAATATATCATCCATAAGGTTTCATGGAAGTTTCATAAACCTATATTCTTGATCCTTCATTCTTTGAATACCTAAAATAAACTCGTCATTTCACCATGGCCATGGAATTTCATGTGACAGTTCTATTTCAATCAATGATCCGAGATATCAACTTCCATAAATGAAAGGGAAAAATCCTTCCTCGACTTATCCATTAACAACATGTCATTCATGATGTACCCAACATACCCTACATCCAACCAACTATCTTCATGACGATTTTCATCAGCAAATCTAAGTGCTCGAGTCATGACATGAGTTAATGATAATATTCTAGTCTAAGGACCATTACAAACAGTTGTAGATAGTAATTTCCAATTACACCAAGACATGAAGAATTACTATTTGTGGGTCTGTTCTCAAAATCTCATATCTTGGAGATTACCAAGTGTGAACTCCAAGAGAGAGAGAGTCTCGTCTTCTTAAGAGTACTCGCTCATGATGTTTTGTATACTATGTGTCCTATAATAGTATGTCATCCAACCATAGAACATTGTTTAAGAATATTTTTATATCATTTCATGGTTCTCATCATAGCGGGGATCTAACCTGACCTCATTAATGCAACAAATATTCCTGGACATTATTATATAATAGTCATGTAGAACAATGAACAATATATAATGAGTGCACATTCATGTAATCAAAGTACAAAACAGTTGGTTCTCATAACACTAACCCTAACGAACCCACACATGGACTAGAGCCAAATGCCTATGAGTTTTATTCTACTAGATCTCACATGATGATAATGTTTCTTCTAAGTCAAGTGTTTAGCCATGAGGGCCTCCATGTTTTCGTCTGTAGAAATACTGCTCACTACAAATTCACCTCTCTAAGAAAAATCCCTCAAGAGATGATACATCTGAAGTATGTGATTTGTCCGCTGATGCGACCTTGGATCTTTTGAAATTTCCACCACTATAGTATTGTCAGAATAGAGTGTGATAGGATCTTTACTACTAGGTAATACATCCAGCTCTTGGACAAAGCTTCACATCCATACTATTTCCTTAGCTTCCTCAGAATCTGTGATATACTCAGACTTTGTTGTAGAATCTATGACCATACCTTGCTTTGAGCTCTTACAACTCACTGCACCTCCATTTAAACTGAATATGTATCCAGTCTATGACTTCATGTCATCTTGATCAGTCTGTAAACTAGCATCTAGATGTCCTCTGATGTCTAGTTCCTCATCTCCACCAAAAAACAAGAACATATCCTTAGTACGCCTCAGATACTTAAGGATAGTCTTGAATGCCATCCAATGGAGGTCTCATGGATTATCTTGACATCTGCCTACCACATTTAATGTGTATGAAAAATCTAGCCTTGTACATATCATGGCATACATGATTGACCCAATCACGGATGCGTAAGGGGTCATTTCCAGTTTCTTTCTTTCCTCATGTGTCTAAGGACACATTTTCATGGAATGATAAATGCCATGTGACACTGGAAACAATCCCCTCTTGGATTGTTCCATACTGAATCTCTTCAGTATCTTGTCAATGTATGCACTTTGACATAGGCCCAGCATTCTCTTGGATCTATCACGATGGATCTTGATACCAAGAATATATACCGCCTCACCCAAGTCATTCATATAGAAGCATTTATCCAACCATTCCTTAACTGACTATAATATAGGTACTTCATTTCCAATTAGAAATATGTCATCAACATATACTGTTAGGAAAACAACTGCACTTCCACTAAACCTTTTGTAGACACAAGACTCATATCCATTCTTAACAAATCCAAATTCAATTATAGATTCATTGTAATGGCCCGGACCTCTCCAGCCCTTTGCTTTGTCAAAAAGAAGGTCAAGAAGTGTTCTATAGGGTAATATGGACTTTTCCCACACTTTCCAGAATTTTGAAACTACACGCCGTGTAGTTTGAGTACACGCCGTGTACTCCCTTTCCGGGTATACCCCGTGTTTCAAGCTATGTCCTTGCTATGTGGAATAATGGGTGCACGCCGTGTGACCATTTCTACATGCCGTGTAGTCCCTCCCCGTGTACGTGTTACCAATCAACAGCAGTGTGCCATGTTGGAGCCGTGTCCTTGCTGTGTGCAATAAATGAGTACACGCCGTGTGTCCAAACTACATGTCGTGTAGTCCTTCCCTGCGTATGCGTTACCCTTAAACCATGCGTTGACAAGTCATCAGCCGCGGAGCCATGTTGGAATCCGCGTGAAGACCGTGTGAAAGAATCGAGTACACGCCGTGTACCATAAAGTACACGACGTGTACTTTTTCTTTTCACGCCTATAAAAGGAGGGGTCCCCTCATACTTTCCAAAACACACCTCTCCTCCCCTCTCCTCTGAGCAGAGCTCTCTTAAGAGACTCGAAGGATCTTCCTTCCACAACTTCTTCGTCCGAGCTCCGATTTACGATCCGTCAGCGGCCAAGAGATCTTAACGATGAGGCAGAGCTTCTGATCTTGAATCTATTGTCTTTCCTTCGGCCTTTCCTTTCTGACCTCCACCCGAGGAGGTTTTACCGAGACCCGACAGAAGTGACGGACGCCGATGGACGTCTTCTAAGATTGATCCGGGGGAGCGTTGTGATTAGGAACCTGTTGAGGTAGGGATCTTACCTTCATCTCTCTAATTTTTGCATCATGCGGGGTGGGTATCCTCCAGTTTTCATGAGGAACAGTTGAACCTTTGAATAAAGATAATATCTAGTTAATGAACGAGGATGGGAAGTTGTGATTGCTGTTACTTTATATCCTGTGATATTATGTTGTGAATTGAATGAGATTCCACCTACAAAAAATCACAGTTGTTGGGGGCCTTTGATTATGCAATTAAATGTTTCCCTCTCTTTATGGACTTTCTTATGGATGGAACTTTGTGGAATGTGGAAATTGGTTAATCACATAAAGTTGGCTGTTAAAATCTGGAACCCTTGTGTGATCACCCCGGTTAATCAAAATGTAATAATGAACATTTGGGTGTTGGATTGGTTACGTGGCATGTGATGGGGGTGTTTTTTGGGTTGTTGTGGATAGGGTGGGCAGCAGGGCAGAGATAAATGGTATTAAAGGGATGATGATGTGCGGGTTCAGTGTGGTCGTGGTTATAGTGGTCAGTAGCAGGGCTGCAGGGATGGGTTTGAATGTGAACAGGATATGGGTTGGGATTATTAAATAAAAAGTGGAAGAGTTAATGAATGGTGGGTCATGGTAATGGAATGGGTTTAATAATCAATGGGGTTGGTTGGTTAATAAGTGGACTTGGTTGTGTTTCTTGTGTTTCCTAACTTGATTTGTGGATAGAAGGGTTATGTTTTACGAACGATCGATGTGGTTGGTTTTGGATAGTTGCCCAGTAGTTAAGGAACTAAATAAACTAATTTAGCTAAAACGTGAAAACCTAAATGGGGATGGGGTTGTTTGTTGTATGCATGCTTCGTAGTAGTAGTGTCGAGGCACATGCTCTATTTCTCTGTTTAGAATCCATAGGTTGGGTTGTGTGGTTGGTAAATATATATATCTGTATCTTTTGTGTTTTATCGCACCCCACCCATGTTGAGAACTTAGTGCCGAACACTCCCATGTCATGGGAGAGGGTGTTTTTCCCTTAGTTACTAGATCCTTCTTGCTCTTTCTCCCCTAGGCTGTGATGGATTGAGGCAAATTTACACCCAAGACTCTTCGGGTAGGTTTCTAATGGGGTGGTTTTAGCCCAAGACTCTTCGGGCAGGTTCTACTGTTTCCCAAGAATCTTCGGGATGAGGCCCAGGTGTGTGCAGGCGGGATACGTGGTTGTGAGGCCCAGGTGTGTGCGGGCGGGATACGTGGTAGTGAGGCCCAGGTGTGTGCGGGCGGGGTGAGTCTGGCAGCGTCAGGACGTTCACCATTATGAATAGCAACTATCAAATGGGAAATGGTGCGGGGTAGCCAATACTATTGTTTATTATATACTACTACCTGTTGTGCTTGTGTTTTTGGTGAGTGTGGATGGTGAGGTTGGGTGGATAGAATTCCTTGCTAGGTTTCTTCTGTTGTTCTCACGGGACATTAGGATGTCTCCCCACTTGCGAATGAGAGCTTTAGGTTTCCCTACTGAGTTTACTTGTATTCTCACCCTAAGTTTACTTTAAGGTTTCCAGGAGGACTACCAGGGCCGTGCGAGACCCTACTAGTCGGACAATTGGAGTTGTTGTACATTGTTTTCTTTTGGTATTGTACTTTGAGCTTTCTTGTACTTGTAACTTGTTATAAAATTATTTAAACATGCACGTGGGAATGGTTTGGGTTTATTTATATACACTGGTTCTTTTCCTTTTGGTGTTTGACTTGTCCTATTTCCCGATCCTAAATAATAAAAAAGGGTAATGCCTCCCATATTTGTGAAAACTCATACCCTTGGTGCTAGTCACCACCCCGGGGCCTACTGGAGACGGGACTCAAGGGTCATTATCTCCCTTTCAGCATTTCCAGCTCAGGAGGGGCATCTTTGGTGGGAGGGGGTCGTGACAGAATGGTATCAGAGGTGATGGTTGAAAGATAGGATGGATTCTGGAGTTAGGAACAGTGAGGATTTCATGGGATGGTAGGGAAACAGTGTTAGTTAATCTTGGTGCATGACATAGGCCAGGGAAGACCATCTAGGACATGGGATTTTAGGGCCCCTCGTGATCTGATGCAAGGACTCTGAGCCTACCAAACGACTAAGTGAGACTACATTGATTTCATGGTAGAGACCCTAGGGAAGGTACATGCATCATCATGATTGTGTTTTACTTGATTTGGGTGTTCTGGGAAAGAAATTTAAATAAAATGATAAAATGAAACCTTGAGTTCTTCTTTACTACTTGGGATTAGGCGATCCTTGTTTACCGTACAGCTATGGCACCTAGACGTCATCCCCAAGTGGCTCAGATCGCCGAGGCCCAGCAGATTCAGGTAGTCGATTAGTTGAGGATTGACCGAGAGGAGCAAGATATCCAGTGGGAGAAGAATCTCTATTCTTTCCAGCGGCAGACCCTCAAGAAGTACGAGGGTAGTACTTCGGATATAGAGACTGAGGGTTGGCTTGAGGAGCTAGGGATCGCTTTTACCTTGATCCGTTCTCCAAGGGAGTACTAGGTTCCCCCTAGTAGTCAGTCAGCTGAGAGGTGTGGCACGAAAGTGGTGGACTCTCTACCTCGGAGAGAGGATAGAGGCAGAGGTTCCATGGGATGACATTGAGAAGGAATTCTGAGTGGAATTCCTTTCTTTCCTGATCAAGGTGGAGAAGAGGCAGGAGTTACTCTACCTTCAGCAGGGGAGTATGTCGGTATGAGAGATGGGGATCAAGTTCAAGGATCTCATGCACTTTACTCCGGATCTCTTTTCAGATGAGGAGTCTCGGGCGAGACATTTGGAGGAGGCGCTTCATCCTTCGCTCCATCATGATGTCACCCCCTTCACCCTTCTGACGTACTTGGCAGTACAGAAGAAGGAAGAGGTTGTAGAGAGGATGTAATCACTGGGATGTGCACCCCGAGAGGGGATCCAGCTAGGTTCATCGAAGGGGAAGGCTGTCAGTAGCAGGTCTCCTGTGACGGGACCTTCCAGGTTCAGGCTAGTGGGGAGCAGGCCCCAAAAGTTCCAGTTCAGATCTTCGGGTCTTCATCCTTTTTTCACGAGCCCAGGACTGAAGTGTTTTTCTTGTGGAGGTTTCGGGCACGTTCAGAGTCAGTTCCCGACCCAATCTCAGTATGGTGGAGGTGGGAAGGTTCAGCGCCCCCCTCAGCAGCACCAGTTGCCAGCGAGGCCCTTCCAGCAGCAGCAGGACCATGCTCCTCTGAGGGCAGACATTGTAGGAGGAGGCTGACCTCAGGGTTCTCCTCAGGTACCTCGACCAGGGCATGGTCGGGGAGGTGGACGACATCAGAGAGGTAGAGGAGCTGGGCGTGGACAGTTTCACGTAGCAGAGTTGACAGCTCCAGCAAGACCAGAGGTGGTGCGAGGTACGAATTGTTTGTTCGGAACTCTTGTTTCTTATTTGTTCGATTCCGGAGCCTCACACTCCTTTTTTTCACCTGGTCTAGCCCATGCTTTGGGACTAGACGTATAGAGACTTTCCGTACCACTGGTGCTGAGTACACCAGTTGGAGGACAGACCAGCGTATCTTGTGTTTACCAGGGATGTGGTCTGATGTTGGGACCTCATCGGTCTAGTGGGGACCTTTTTCTGTTATCGATTCAGCCATACGATGTCATTCTAGGCATCGATTGATTTTTTTCTGTTAGTTCCGTTATCGACTGCTTCCAGAGAAGAGTCGTGTTCTCCGACGTGGATGGGCAGCACATATCTTTTTTTGGCGAGAGGAGATATCGGGCGGAAATCCGGCGTGTGGAGCCTCTCCATTCCTTGTTAGGGGGGTTATCAGTGGTTCCAACTGATACATAGATGATGGATGTCCCAGAAGTTTTTGGGGAGTTCCTCGATGTTTTTCTTGAGTAGGTTGTGACTATACCCCCCCCCGACGTGACGTTGAGTTCGGGATAGAATTACAGCCTGGTGCCCGTCGGATTTCGATGGCCCCTTATCGGATGGCACCTTCGGAGTTGCGGGAGTTGCGGATTCAGATTGGCGATCTGATGGAGAAGGGTTTTTGTTCGACCCAACATGTCGCCATGAGGTGCTCCAGTTTTGTTCATGAAGAAGGAAGATGGTGGTCTCAGGCTCTGCATAGACTACTGATGGTCGAACTAGGTAACTGTCAAGAACCGCTACCCCTTACAAGGATAGATGATATCTTTTACCAGCTGAGGGGAGCAGGTAGGTTCTCTAAGATTGATCTGCGATCAAGATATCATCAGCTAATGGTAAAGGACAGTGACATCTCAAAGACAGCTTTCAGGTGTAGGTATGGGCACTTTGAGTTTTTAGTGATGCCGTTTGGAGTTACGAATGCACCAACTGTGTTCATTGGACTTATGAACTTTTTCATTCGAGAGTTTTGGGACCGGTTTGTCGTTGTGTTTATCGATGACATCCTGATCTACTCAAGGTCATAGGAGGAGCACGTTGAGCATCTCAGGGCAGTCTTGGAAGTCCTTCGACACCACCTTCTTTACGGGAAATTGTCGAAGTGTAAGTTATTGACGCAAGAAATACACTTCCTTGGGAATGTGGTGTCTCAGCATGGAGTATCGATGGACCCATCGAAGGTGGAGGCAGTTGTTTCTTGGGCAGCACCCAAGAGTGTGGCAGAAGTTCGTAGTTTCACGGGGTTAGCAGGTTACTATCAGAGGTTCGTTTCGGACTTCTCTCGAGTTTCTGCTCCTTTGATAGCTTTGATGAGGAAGAACCAGGTCATCCTATAGAGTGAGAAGTTCCAGAAATCTTTTGAATACCTGAAGGAGAAGTTGGTCAGTGCTTCCGTACTCAGGTTGCTAGAGGAAGGGTTGTTGTATGAGGTGTTTTGTGATACATCTGGCCTTGGTCTGGGGTGCGTGCTGATGTAGAAGAAGGTATTGATTTGTTATGGGTCTAGGTAGTTGCGCCCTCATGAGCGTAACCATGCCACCCATGACCTGGAACTTGTAGCAGTAGTGTTCGTACTGAAGTTGTGGTGACATTACCTCTTTGGGGAGCGCTTTGTGGTCTTCTCAGATCACAAGAGCCTGCGTCATATATTCTCCCAGCGTGACCTGAACTTACGATAGCGAAGATGGGTCGAGTTTCTCCAAGACAATGACTTTGAGATCTCTTACACTGATGGTAAGGGAAACGTTGTGGCTGATGCCCTGAGAAGGATGTCGCATCCGGAAGCAGTTCAGGAATCCGCTGATGCTTGGAAGGCGATGGGAGAGTTGGATTCCTTACAATTTGATAAAAGGGTAGAAGGTGTTAGAGGCTATTTGTTTCAGATGACGGTGCAATCCTCCTTGTTTCAGCAGCTGGAAGAGTATCAGTGGGGGGACTCCGAGGCGGAAGTGATGCAGGATCTTGTCGATTAGGGGAACACTCCAGAAGGATGGTTAGAGGACATCCGACATTAGATGCTTTTCTATGGAAGGTTGTTTGTTCCGGAGGTGATGTGTGAGGGAGTTCTCCGTGAGTTTCATAGATCACCCTTGGTCGTACATCCAGGAGTTTTAAAATTGTACCGAGTCCTGAGGGATCAGTTTTGGTGGCCCGGGGTGAAACAGGAAGTGGCAGAGTTTGTGGCTATATGCCTAGTGTGTCAGCAAGTGAAGGCTGAACACCGTGTTCCCGGTGGTTTGTTTCATCCTTTAGATGTCCCCGAGTGGAAGTGGGATGCCATCTCAATGGACTTTGTCATAGGAATACCTAGAGATCAGGGTGGTTATGATGATATCTGGGTGGTGGTGGATCGACTGACGAAATCGGATCACTTCTTAGCAATTAAGGAGTCAGGCCTGGTGAGTACCTTAGCACAGAGGTACAAAGACGGGGTGGTACATTTTCCTGGAGTCCCGAAGACTGTCATCTCAGATCTGGATACTCAGTTTACCTCACGAGTCTGGAGGGGGTTACAACATGATTTTGGCACCCAGCTACACCTCGGCACTGCTTTCCACCCCCAGACCGATGGGCAGACAGAGCGGACTATCCAGAAATTGGAGGACATGATGCGAGCATGCGTTTTGGATTTCGGAGGATCATGGGTACGACACTTGCCTTTAGTAGAGTTTTCCTACAACAACTACTTCCACTATACTATTAGCATGGCACCGTTTGAGGCTTTGTATGGAAGGCCATTTCGTTCACACATTTGCTGGGCAGAGGTTGGTGAGACAGGTGCTCTAGGGCCAGAGGTAGTGCAGAACACCATAGAGAAAGACTAGATTTTACGTGAGAGGATGAAAGCAGCTCAGGACCGACAGAAGTCTTATGCTGATCGTCGGAGGAGGCCCTTGGAGTTCGAGGTGGGAGATCATGTGTTCTTGAAGGATTCCCATCGACGGGGGCAGTGGAGGTTTGGGAAAGGGAGAAAGCTCTCACCTAGGTTCATCGGACCTTTTGAGGTGCTGAGGTGAGTCGGCAAGGTGGCATATCAGCTGGCCCTGCCACCTCGGTTGGAGAAGGTTCATGATGTCTTACACGTCTCCCAACTTCGTCGGTACTTACACGAAGACTCCCACATTATCAACTGGGGAGAGTTAGATTTGGGAGATGACGCGACCTTCGAGGAATGACCAGTCAAAATCGAAGATCTTAAAGAGAAGGTGCTCCGTGGATGAACCATTCCCTTGGTTCGTGTGTTGTGGAGGCATGACGGCCTCGGGGAGAGCACTCGGGAGCAGGAGAACCAGATGCACGCTCAGTACCTGGAGTTGTTTTGACTTGTGTTTTTTCCTTGTTCTTCTGAGCTTTGTGTTGATGTTGTACTCTATACCTTTGATATATGGAATGCATGGATTGTCAGTTGTGATACCTTTTGTTTCTTTGTTCCATGGTAATGTGTAACATGTCCAAATGTGTGGGAAAGGGAAAAACCTGACCCTTAATCGAGACGCCTTAATGCAGATGCGATTGAACCCGTGCGGGTGAGTCAGTGCCACCTAAAGCGGATAATATCTCGACATAGGTGAAGGAATTTCACAAACCCACGTGTTCGGGGAGTGTGTTGGTTGTGTGGTGTTGGGGTTAGTGTGAGTTAAAAAATCCTAATGTACGAAAGTGGGAAGACCCAATTCTTAACCGAGATGCATTAATAAGGATGCGATTAAACCCATGCAGGCGAGTCAGTGCCGCCTAAAGAGGATAATATCTCGACATAGGAGAAGGAATTCCTAACACATATGATTAGGGTTGTTGGTTGGGTTCCTGTTATAACGAGAACCATAAGAGGTATCTTGTTGGGTTCCTCTGGGATGGTTTTTGAATTCTCGGGGACGAGAATGTTTTAAGAGGTATCTGAGGTAATGGCTCGGACCTCTCCGGCCCTTTCCTTTGTCAAAAAAAGGTCAAGAAGTGTTCTAGAGGGTAAGATGGACTCTTCCCACACTTTCCAGAATTTTGAAACTACACGCCATGTAGTTTGAGTACACACCGTGTACTCACTTTCCGGGTATACCCCGTGTTGCAAGCCGTGTCCTTGCTGTGTGGAATAATGGGTGCACACCGTGTGACCAGTTCTACACGCCGTGTAGTCCCTACCCGCGTACGCATTACCAGTCAACGACCATGTGCCGTGTTGGAGCCATGTCCTTGTCGTGTGAAATAAATGAGTACACGCCGTGTGTCCAAACTACATGTCTTGTAGTCCTTCCCCACGTATGTGTTACCCTCAAACCGTGTGTTGACCAGTCAACGACCACAGAGCCGTGTTGGAAGCCGTGTGGGGACCGTGTGAAAGAACCGAGTACATGCCGTGTACCATAAAGTACACGCCATGTACTTTTTCTTTTCACGCCTATAAAAGGAGGGGTCCCCTCCTCCTTTTCAACACACACCTCTCCTCCCCTCTCCTCTGAGTAGAGCTCTCTTAAGAGACTCGAAAGCTCTTCATTCCATAACATCTTCTTCCGAGCTCCGATTTACGATCCGTCGGCGGCCATGGGATCGTAACAACGAGGTGGAGCTTCCGAGCTTGGATCTGTTGTCCTTCCTTCGGCCTTTCCATTCTGACCTCCACCCAAGGAGGTTTTTCCAGGACCCGAAAGAAGTGACGGATGCCGACAGACGTCTTCTAAGGTTGATCCGGGGGAGCGTTGTGATCCGGAACCTATTGAGGTAGGGATCTTACCTTCGTCTCCCTAATTTGTGCATCATGCGGGGTGGGTATCCTCTTGTTTTCATGAGGAACAAATGAAACATTGAATAAATATAATAAATGGTTAAAGAATGGGGATGGAACGTTGTGATTACTGTTACTTTATATCCTGTGATATTATGTTGTTAATTGAATGAGCTTCTACCTATGGAAAATCACGGTCGTTGGGGGCCTTTTCTTACGCAATTAAATGTTTCCCTACCCTTCTGGATTTTCTTTTGGATGTAACTTTGTGGAATGTGGAAATTGGTTAATCACATAAAGTTGGATGTTAAAATATGGAACCCTTGTGTGATCACCCCGGTTAAACAAAATAGAATAATGAACATGTGGGTGTTGGATTGGTTACGTGGCATGTTATGGGAATGTTTTTGGGTTGTTGTGGATAGGGTGGGCAGCGGGGCTGTGATAAATGGTATTAAAGGGATGATGATGTGCGGGTTCGGTGTGGTCGTGGTTATGGTGGTTGGCAGTGGGGCTGCAGGGATGGGTTTGAATGTGAACGGGCTATGGGTTTTGATTATTAAATAGAAAGTGTAAGAGTTGATGAATTGTGGGTCATGGTAATGGAACAAGTTTAATAATCAATGGGGTTGGTTGGTTAATAAGAGTACTTGGTTGTGTTTCTTGTGTTTTCATAACAATATTTGTGGATGGCAGGGTTATGTTTTACGAACGATCGATGTGGTTTGTTGTGGATAGTTGCCTAGTAGTTAAGGAACTAAATAAACTAATTCTCCTGAAACATGAAAACCTAAATTGGGTTAGGTTTGTTTGTTGTATGCATTCTTCGTAGTAGCAGTGTCGAGGCATGTGCTCAGTTTCTCTATTTAGAAGCCATAGGTTGGGTTGTGTGGTTGGTAAATATATATATCTTTATCTTTTGTGTTTTATCGCACCCCACCCATGTTGAGCACTTAGTGCCGAACACTCCCATTTCCTGGGAGAGGGTGTTTTTCCCTTAGTTACTAGCTCCTTCCTGCTCCTTCTACACTAGGCTATGATGTCTTGAGGTGACCTTACACCTAAGACTCTTCGGGTAGGTTTCGATTGGGGTGGTTTTAGCCCAAGACTCTTTGGGCAGGTTCTACTGTTTCCCAAGAATCTTCGGGATGAGGACCAGGTGTGTGCGGGCGGGATACGTGGTTGTGAGGCCCAGGTGTGTGTGGGTGGGATAAGTGGTTAGGATGCCCAGGTGTGTGCAGGCGGGATACGTGGTAGTGAGGCCCAGGTGTGTGCGGGCGGGGAGAGTGAGGCAGGGTCAGGATGTTCGCCGTTAGGAAGAGCAGATAACAAAAGGGAAATAGTGCAGGGTACCCAATACTCTTGTTTCTTATATACTACTACCTGTTGTGCTTGTGTTTTTGGTCAGTGTGGCTAGTGAGGTTGGGTGGATAGAATTCCTTATTTTCTTTCTTATGTTGTTATCATGGGGCATTAGGATGTCTCCCCACTTGTGCATGAGAGCTTTATGTTTCCCTACTAAGTGTACTTGTTTGCTCACCCTACGTTTACTTTCCAGTTTCCAGGAAGACTACCAGGGCCGTGCGGGACCCTACTATTCGGACAGTTGGAGTTGTTGCTGTTTCTGTACCTTGTTTTCTTTTGGTATTGTACTTTGAGCTTTCTTGTACTTGTACCTTGTTATAAAGTTATTTAAACATGCATGTGGGCTTGGTTTGGGTTTATTTATATACACTAGTTCTATTCCTTTTAGTGGTTGACTTGTCCTATTTCCCAATCCTAAATAATAAAAAATGTTAATGCCTCCCATATTTGTGAAAACTCATACCCTTGGTGCTAGTCGCCACCCCGGGGCCTACTGGAGGTGGGACTCGGGGGTCATTATCTCCCTTTAACCACTGCCAGCTCAGGAGGGACATCTTTGATGGGAGGGGGTCGTGACATTCATCAAAACGAATGTTCCATGAACTTGATGATTTATTTAATCCATAAATGGATTTATGAAACTTTCATACCTTTTTGGAATCCTTTGGAGTCACAAAGCTTTCAGGTTGGGTCATGTAGACATCTTCCTAGAGGTTCCCATTAAGGAATGTTTTTTCGATATTCATTTTCCAAATTTCCTAGTCCTGGTAAGCGACAATGGCCAATAGGATTCTGATGGATTTCAACATCGCAACCGGTGAAAAGGATTCATCATAGTTAATTCCATGATGCTGTCTAAAACCTTTTGCAACCAGTCATGCCTTATAGGTGCTGACTTGCCCCTCCATGTCCAGTTTCTTCTTCAATACCCATTTATTACCAACATGATTTACATCAACCGGAGGATCGACCAAAATCCATACATGGTTTTGCTACATGGGATCCATTTTAGAATTCATGGCTTCTTGCCACTTGGCAGCGTTTGTGCCTTCAACTACTTCTTTGTAGGTAAGAGGATCATCATTGTCAACCAATAATGAGTCACCATCCTCGGTGACAATAAAACCATATCGTTCTAGTTCTCTCACCGTTCTCATACTTCTACGCAGTTCTTGTGTCTCTGGAATAGATTTTTCTTCCACAGGGCTTTGTGTAATCTGTTCTTGTACCACCTCTTGTATATCTTGAGCCTCGACTTCATTGAAGTCTATCTCACTCCCACTATCTCTTTTGGAGATGTGATCCCTCTCAAGGAATATAGAGTGCCTTAGCACTGTTACCTTTTTATTTGAGGGGTTGTATAGGTAAAATCCACTTGTTTCTTTGGGATATCCTATAAAGATACCCTTTGTGCCTCAGGGTGCAAGCTTGTTACTTGAAGAGGCCTTAACAAATGCTTCCCTACCCCACACATGTAAATTTGATAACATGGCTTTGTGTCCACTCCATAATTCATATGGAATACCATTTATTGATTTACTTGGTACTTGGTTTAGTATGTGTACTGTTTTTTGTAATGAATATCTCCAAAAGGATAATGGAAGACTCGCATGACTCATCATTGATCTCACCAAGTCCAATAGGGTGAAATTCCTCCTTTCACTTACGCTATTCCACTAAGGCGTGTAAGGAGGAGTGAGTTGAGATAGAATCCCAAGCTCCCATAAGAAATCAATGAAGTCCTGATTAAGATATTATCATTATCTGTATAAGTAAAGTTTCTTAATCTTCTTTACCAAGATGGTTCTCAACTTCATTCTTGTATTCATTGAACCGATTAAAAGAATCTGACTTATACTTCATTAAGTAAATATTTACATATCTACTAAAATAATCATTAAAAGTTACGAAGTACAAGAACCCACCCCTTTCTTCAACTGGAAATGGTCCACACACATATGTGTGAACTAATTCTAGAGTATAAGTATCTCTTTCAGCTTTCCCACTAAATGGGGCTTTGGTCATTTTACCTTGTAGACACGCAGAACATACACCAAGTGATTTTAGTTCCAAAGAATATAAATACCCATATTAATGTAATTTTGTCAAATGTTTATCATTGAAATGACCTAGATGGTGATTCCAATGTTGGGTGTGGTATGAGTCATGTGAATTAACTTTTTCATCGATTTACATTACTTGGATTGTGTAGTTTAACACATAAATGCCATTATATAAATGTTCCCTACCAAAACAAATGATATATTTATAAAATTAGCAAAATTAATTTACAAACATGATGATGAATCCATCAGTATCTAATCTGGATGCTGAAATAATATTTTTAGTAACAAAAGGCTCATAATAACAACCCTTTAACACCAAGATCATTCCAGTTGGCAATGTGAGGTGGTAGTCCCTGATAGCAACAACAGCATGTCTGGCTCCGTTGGCTGCACATAGATCTACCTCACCTCAGTCAATCCTTTTGAATCTACTCGGTTCCTATATTTGGATATAGATGTAGGAACCACAAGAAGTATCTAATACCCAATTAGTAGAAACAGATAGATTGCATTTGATAACAAATGCACATGAAGCTTCCCCTTTCTTCCTTGGATGGATGTAGACTTTCTTCCAGTGGCCCTTCTTGCCACATGCGAAACAAACAGCCTCCTGTTCTCTTACCTCTCCTTTGGTCTTCCTTTTCTTGGAAGGCCTTGAAGAAGCTTTGGGATTAAATCTCTTCTCCTTTCATTTCCATTTATTCACCATAAGGACAGAAGGATTTTCACACTTCATATCTTTTTCCACTTGGAAAATGAGGATAAGGAGATAAGATAGAGACTTATCAATATTGTTCGTGTTGAAATTTACAAAAAAGATAGAGAATCTACGGGGGAGTGATGCAAGAATGAGATCGGTACCCAGTTCTTCGGGGAGTATAAACCCTAGAACCTCCAAGTGATCAATGTATCCAATGATCTTGACTACACGAGGCCCATCCAGGGAACCCTCTCCCAGCGTTCTATGGAATAGAGCCTTGGAGATCTCAAACCTTTCCTATCTTTTTCTCTCCTGGTATAGACCAAAAAAGTGCTCGAGCATGCTATAAGAATCCATGCCTTCATGAGAATTCATGATATCATTAGACATTGATGATAACATCAAACATTAAAATTCAAGTGTATCATTTTAATGTTGAACATAAAATAGGAAATCTTAATCCCTTTCCCCTTGGGCGGGAGAATCCGGAAGTGAGGACTCCAGCACATAAACATTTTGTTCATGGAGTAGGATAACCTGAAGGCGACTAAACGATTCCCGAAAGTTACTATCGGTGAGTATATTGTATTTATCCAGAATTGATCACAGAGAAAAGGTTGTTGATGAGTTTTTCATTTTGATTCTACAAATTAAAAGAGAAAATTTATCAGTACATTCTCGATTACATTTTATTAGAAATAATAAATTTTTATTATGTATCCCACTATTTTATCAAGTCCAAATGTCCCTCACCATTGAACTCAGAATGTTCCGTTTCTTTGAAATTCTAGTGGCAAGGATCCATATTCCCCTTCACATAACCCCAACAAGGGTTGGGCAAGCTATTTGAAGGTATTTAGGTAGGAAGTTCTTTTCCAACTGTGAGCTTACAATTCCAAGATCTATTGAGTAGACTCCCAAATCCTGAAATCCTTACTTAGATTTACCCAACACTTGCCTCCATTTTAGAACAAGTCCAGCATGGGCTACTCTTCTTGATGTTAAATGTTTTAGTCAACCTGAAACATTCATAAGTGATTACTTTATAAAAGTAAGTGTCCCAACAAGGGTTGGTCAAACACATAGTTTTATTGAGTATTTCCCTTAATCAAGTAACGGAAGGCTTGGTCGGACTTAATATGGTATTTGATGGATTTTATTCTTTATGCGTAGTTTATCATTATCAGATGCTTGTTAATACTAAGTGATGCTTTCTAAAGTGATTAACCATGTTCTGATAATGTTTATACATATTTTGATTTTAATTTTATTCCACCTTTACATGATTGTTTATTTCATTAATTATGTGACCGCGACAACACATGCATAATAAATAAACCGTGCAATCAGACAGAAATAAAATAATATGGAATGATCATGAGCTTCTATTGGTTAGCTTATCTAGTGGGTTGATAAGTTAACCCCGACCTAGGGAAAAACACCTTAAACCGATGGTTCATGTTTTTCAGCTCCCACCTTTCCACCTTTATATCTTCTTAAGTTTGTTTCGCCTCAGATTTGGGTTTTGAACCATCTCCTCTAGCCTGGGAGATCATCCATTACATGAGATTTACGTTAAATAAACCATGGGCACACAATCCCTACATTTTACTGGATGAAGGCTTACAGGACAATGGATTTAAATTAAACAAATTTAAATGAAACCATAGACACATACAACGGGTCTTTGGTCTATCTCATGATCATCCATAACATGCAATGACATTTACACATATTTAGAATTAAAATTCTTTTAATCGTTCTTTTTTTAAGATAAGTCGCACTTGAATTAAATTAAATATAATCTTATAATTAATCAATTCTTTATCATAAATTCCATTCTAAATGTCCGTGAGATTCTTCTCATCCATATTCCTTATATGGGTATTTCTAATTTGGAGGAATCCCGGTGAAATTCTATTTCTGGAAAGTACATGACATGTAGTTTATATTTACACGACGTGTATATCTTTTCAACCTTTATCCAAAGTACACAGAGGGGGCTTTGGTGTGTTTTCTATACTTTGGAAATTTTGTAGTACATGATGTGTAGATTAATCTAAAACGGCGTGTAATTCCTTGTTACGTGGTTGTCATCCTAGAAATCCTGTGTGCATAGTACGTGACTTCTCCTTGTACACTATTTCACCTAAGCCAGATCAGACTACATGGCGTGTAGATCCAACATACACGCCCTGTATTTTGGTTTCCACGTGCCGTTCAGTTCTAGTCAACCTGGTGTAACAAATACATAGGCATACTCAATTCACACGGTGTGGTTTGGAAGACCAGTACCGGTTCATTGAACCTAACTACATGACGTGTAGTTTTCACTACGTGATGTGTATTCTTCTGTTGTACGGACATAAAGAGCGGTCCTCCGGATAAGTTCCTCATTTTTAATTGAATCAATAACTTAAATTAAAAGTTATTTCTGTGATGTGAATTGAGAAATGAAGGTGAAGAATAGATCTCATTCAATCATTTTTATAGAATGATTTATCATGAATTTAATCAAATATAAATGTGTAAATTACCAACGAAAATTAAACAAATATAATCAACGTTGTAACCTCTCTCTGATACCAATTGAAGGTTCTAGGCATAGTTGAAGCTCGGCGGTGGATGTTCCCACTTGGATTTCTGTCATTAGAAATGACCCATCCAGGATCAATACGATGATAAATGCCAGTCTCCATGGATCAATTCATAGAAATAGACTAATAATAAAGAAATTCCCAGAACCACAAATGTGGATCATCATAGGTTGATTATAATTAATTTAATTTAGTGAACATTAGTACCTTTTTACAGTTCTTTCTTCGTTGATATTCTTGATCCCGTTCCGATGTGATTCTTCATTATATTGCAGAATCCATGTGTAGACTTCCTCTTGTATTGATCCACAAGTGCACTACATATCTCTGGACATCGCCAAAGGAATCTCTGGGTGCTAGCGTGGAGAGTCCATTTCATGCGTTGCCTTCCTTAGATCACCTTGATCTGATGGAGGTGGATCTGTCTCTGTCTTGAGAGTGTTCTTGGAGGATGGAGTTTTTTCGGTCTTGAGAGAATTCTTCAGAATTTTTGTGTAGAGTGATTCTCTTCGGAAAGGAGATGGGGTTGTGAGGATATTTATAATCAGATTTGAGGTTGTAAAGTTATGACAATAAATAAATGCGTTACATGTTTTATTTATTTTGTTTACTCATTTTAAAACCCCAGGTCGATTCATTAATTCCTTGACATGTGCCCACACTGATTATAATAGATATCATTTAATAAAATGATATTATTTCCTTAAAATCCCAACTGGAAAAACTACACTACGTGCAAGCATTAATACAAGGTGTGTACCTGTTTCTCATTGAAAACTACATGGTGTGTACATTCAATGTACATGGTGTGTATATCTTGTTTTCATTTATTCATTTCTTTTCCAAAATGAAAACTACACGGCGTGTACATTCAAGAATACAAGGCGTGTACTTGTTTTCAAAATAAATAGTACACGGCGTGTAATCATTAATACACAGAGTGTACTTGTTTTCATTTTATTCTTCCTCCAAAATTGAAACAATTTAGGCTTTCCTGAATAATTATTAAAACACGTATAGGAATAATCTTTATTATACTTGAGATACTTGAATACACTTAGTGTGTGACCCTCTAGGCCTCTTTCTCATTGGCATTAGGTGGGATTTCCTAAAGTCCATGATTACTCTCTAGAAATAGGTCAAGGAACCCAAGAGAAAGAAGTTGATGCCGCATTGACGGGTCACCTTATACAAATGCTTACCATGTAATTTAATCCCTTTGTCTCAAAATCTCATCAAGAAGATTTCATGGATGTGTCATAAAACCATATACTTGATCCATCATTCTTTGACTACCTGAAATAAACTCGTCGTTTCACCATGGCCATGTAATTTCATGCGACAATTATATTTCAATCAAAGGGAAGAGATATCAACTTCCATAAATGGAAGGAAAAAATCCATCCTCAACCTATCCATTAACAACATATCATTCGTGATGCACCCAATGTACCCTACTTCCTACCAAATGTCTTCATGATAGTTTTCATCAGTAACTCTAAGTTCCCGAGTCATAAAATGAGTTAATGATAATCTTCCAGTCTAAGGACCATTACACACACTCATAGATAGTAATGTATGATGACACCAAGACACGTGGAATTACTAATGGTGGCTCTGTTCTCATAATCTCCTATCTTGGAGATTACCAAGTGCGAACTCCAAGGGAGAGTGTCTCATCTTTTTATGAGTACTCGCGCATGATGGTATGTATACTATGTGTCCTATCAAAGTATTTCATCCAACCATAGAACAATATTTAAGAATATTGTTATGTAATTTCAAGGTTCTCATCATAGTGGGGATCTTCCATGACCTCATTAATGCAACAAATATTCTAAGACATTATTATATTATATTCATGGAGAACAATGAACAATATATAATGAGTGTATATTCAGGTAATCAAAGTAAAAAATTGTTGGTTCTCAAGACACCAACATTAACACCATATTGGGTAGCACCAACCATTAGAAAAAAAATTATGACATTCAAAAATAGCCGGTATCAGTCCCAGCCAAGTTCTAAATCCTAGATGCATTCCATATTTCAAAATAACTCAAGGATAAACTTTTTGAAGCCATCTGAGGCCCACAAGAGTTTGAGGCAGAAGTCACTGCAGTTGAGGCCAATAAAATGTAGACCATAAAATCATAATGTATTGTTTCCATTTCATTCACTTTTCATGATTTGAAAGAGTCCCTTCATGGGCACATCAAACTTCTATATGTCTTAGGCAGAATCAATAATGTTAATGTTTAGAGGGAATTAATTGATAATGGTTTTGGGACAAATATTATCCCAATCTGAACCATTCGATGTTTGTGATATAGAGATGGGGATCTATCTCCCATTAAGCTAACCATCCAAGGGTATGATAAACACGACCAAAGATCACTTGGGAAAATAACTCTCACATCATAGTTTGGGTATCTAACATTAGATGTTGAGTTTATGGTAATTTATCATAGCACCACATATAATGTCCTGCTTGGAATTCCCTAACTTTACAGCCACCCGTAAATATCGTTAACATTCCATCCGTGTCTGAAGTATACAATTAATAAAAAGGATGGCATAATACATGGTTATAGTTCTCCCTATGAGACATATTTGGCCACATATACTGACGAATAATTTTATAACAATGGAGGAAAACAACCTATAATATACGATGATATAATGTTTTCCACTCCCAATGGCCCGAGGGATGCCCCTGTGAATCTCGGAAACATGCTCAATGAAGACTATGTACTACCCATAAATCTGGTCGAGGTCATGAGTATAATCATGGAGGTCCAAACCCTTACTATCCTCAGTGATGACATCAAAGGCCATAAACCCTGGAATATATTTTTAGTGACTTGGTTAACAAGGGGTGATAATGTCTTCCCTCAAAACCTCTATCTAACTAATAATGATGGTGAAACTCCATATTTCTATCTCTATTTGAGAATGACTCCATAGAATCATTGATGGATTAAAGTGAGGCTAACCTCAAGAACACACCTCTGGAATTTGAGGAATGACTCTCCACTACAATCAATGAACTCATATAGATAAATATGTGTATAAAGGAAGACCCATGGCCTACCTTGAATAGTTACACTATTCCTCTAAAAGAGAAAGAGGTGTACATCACATTTTTGAAGCAACATAGATATGCATTCATATGGAAGAACACTGAAATTCATGGTCTAAATATAGATGTGGTTACACATTATATTAGGTTACAGGATGAGCATTGATCATTTATGAAGATATCCAAGAGGATGCACCCCTTTCATTCCCCCCAACATAGAGGCGGAAGTCGTCATATTGATTGAAGATAACTTTTTCTGAGAAGTGAAATACTTAAGATGGATTTCCAACACTATCATTATCATGAAGAAGAAGGGGTAAATTAGGTTCTGTATTGATTTCAAATACCTTAATCAAAATTTAACAAATGATGACTTCCATTTCCGATCACGTAACTCTTGATCAATGAAACTGTTGGCTCCAAGGCCCATTCTTTCATGGATGGCTACTCGAGGTACAATCAGATAAATATGGCCTCTTAGGATGAAGAATCCACTCTCTTCAGAGCACATCAGAGGGTCTTTTTAGAAGGTCATTTCCTTTGTTTTGAAGAATTATGGTGCCACATATCAGCGTGCCATACACCATATATTTTATCCATTATTGGGAAGGATATATGAATGTTATGTCAATGACCTGATAGTTAAATATTGACAGATATGTGATCACTTCCCTAACCTTTAGATAATTTTTGATAGTTTTGATAGCATAATATGAAGAAAAATCTTCTAAAATGTGATTTTGGGGTAACATAAGGCTGGAATGCGGCTTCTTGGTATATTCCCACAACATTAATGTTGAACCAAAAAAGATCAGTGTTATCTTAGCTACATCATGACCCAACAAAATTAAAGATCTCAGGGGACTCTAAGGAAACATCACCTGTAATTGGTTCCATCCTCAAAAACAAATATCTCTCCTTTACTAGGATAATAAATAAGGGAATCACCTACCAATGGGACAATGATTTCCAAAAATACTTCAAAAGTGTTAGGAAATATCTGTTATAGGCATCGGTCCTGATGCCCCTAATGGATAATAGGTCTCTCATTTTATAAATGGGCACGATGGAATTCTCATTAGGTGCCCTCCTCATGCAAAAGAACGATGCGGGAAGCGAGAATAGTCCTTATTACCTCATTCGAAAAATGATAGTCACTGAGATATGATACTCAAATGTTGAGAATAACATCCTCACACTCATATTTATAGTAAAAAAGATAAAGAATTAATTTCAGCATCATGAAGTCCAATTAGTCTCCGGTGTTGATTTGGTCAAGTACATCCTTAGTCGTCCGATAATGATTGGGATCTTGGCCTGATGGGCGGTCATTATTTAGGATTATGAAAACTAGTTCATATCATAGAAGTCAATAAATGAGAAACCCCATTCTAATTTTACCATAGAACATTCAACCCTAGAAGATACACAAGAATACACAGAGATCCCAGATGAAGAGGTATTTTATTCCCACGACACTCCCCGGACATGGGAGATGTACTTTGATGGTGCCTCCTAGAGTCATGTCAGCACAAGAATAAAGAACATAAAGCTCAAATGGTTTTTATGGGGATTGTATTCGTCTCTGTAGGAAAGGAAGTCCTTTCAAACACATTCTCACTATCTGTAGGATTCACAAACAATGCTGAAAAATTCCAAGCACTCATTGTTAGCTTGGAACTACCCCTGAAGATGAAAGTAGCCTACCTGAACATCAAAGGGGATTCATAGTTAGTGATAAAGCAGGTCAATGGAATGTATTCCATAAAAAATAGGAACTAGACCACCTCAATGGATACATAAAGGGATATATAGAAGAATTACCTTTTAAGATCACACTTCATTATATTACTCGATCATAGAATCCTCATGCCGACGTGCTGACTAATGCATTCTCCATCTTGGACGACCCTGATTAGGAGGAACCAACCTTCCATATTATCCATTGAATAATGGTGTCATCAATCATTTTATGTGATATGGAAGAGATTAATCAGGTCATCACCACCCTAGATCATGATGAACTAGTGACCACCCCAAGATAGATGACGTCTATAATCAACTATCTTCTGGATGGGACTCTTCGAACAGATCTTGGAAAAAGGGGATAGATTAGATGATGGGCAGCAAACATCACCCTGAAGGATGATCCAAAGGAGAAAAAAGTTATCTCCAATTGAAGATTAGATGGAATTATCTGTAGGTTCATAATGAATGTAGAAGTTCTCACCATCATGGAGGAAGCCCGTGAATGCTCCTGCAACACCCATAAATCTGGTACAGGGCTCTCTCAATAGATCAAGAGGTTGAGGTTTTACTGAAAAACCATGATATAGGATTGTGTGGAATTCACTAAGAAATCTAATGAGTTCTAGATCCATGCATTATTTATCCATCATCCCTAGAAGTCAAAACACACAACTAAATATTAAAAGACATTTTATGTTTGGGAGATAGTTGTTGTAGATCCATACCCCTAATCCAAAGCCATGCAGTTCAAGTACATCCTTACTGCTACTAGCTTATTTTCAAAATGGCATAAGGAAATACTCCTAATGGATGTTAGGATGAAGAACATCATCAACTTCATAAAATCTGATATCGTCACTAGGTTTGGAGTTCCTCATAAAATATAGATGAAAAATACATCAAATTTAATTCCTCATAGTAGAAGAAGTTATACCAGGAGTACAACATTGAGTCCAATCACTCATCCCACTATCATGTAGTGGAAAATGGAAAAATAAGTGCCTTCAATAAGACTCAATTGAACATACTCCAGAATATGGTGAAAAAGGATAATAATTCTTAGACAGATAAACTCATCCCTTATTTATGACCCCACTATACCACCACGAATACCACTACACAATAAAAACCATATTCACTGGTGTACGAGACTAAGGTAGTGTTACCCATAGAATTTCAATTTCACTCACTCCAGATAGCCATTTCAAGATACCTCTCAGATAACGAACAATCAGAAAAGTGGTTGGATGAGTTGGAAAGGGTGTATGATAAAAGGTTGTGTGCACTATATAATATGGAGATTCATAAAAATATGATAGCACGAGCCTTTAATAAAAAGGTTCCCTTCCACTCATTCTTTCATGGAGAGCTGGTGCTAGCTCTTAGAGTCCTAATGATACTAGGAAATAAACCCCCAATGTTGGAGCTTATGTGGGAGGGACGCTATGTAATAGACAAGTTGTGTCATAATGGAGCATATTCACTGACCATAATGGATGGGGAATGTGTCACACCATCCACCAATCTGATATTTATTAAGAAATTATTTTCATATATTTCAGAAAATGGGAATTGACATTAGAGTAAGCCTTTCCAATCGTCCAAACTACATGACGTTAAACTATACAGGCTTTTCCTGACCATGTGATGTTAAACAATACAGAGTTCATCCTAGAAACAATAAATTAAAAAATATGGAATATTTATTCCTTATTTCATGACATGAAAAAGAAAAAATCCATAGTTCTCCTTCATGTTGGATAATATATCATCCTCACTGAATGAAATTACACTACATGGTAGAGGTCCTTACCGCATGATGTTAAACAACATGGTTCTTCTATAACTATGTATGACATGATTCTTATCCTCATGAGATATATAGGTATGACTCGATACTATATCTTGGTCCAACCTCTACATGATATAAAATTCTCTTATTGTACCCTCTCCCTTATCCTCATTGTATGGAAACCCATGTCATTCCATTTTTCTCACACCGAGCATAGCTCACGTGAGCTTAGGAATCCCAGTAGGGACTCACCCTTACTAGAAAGGAACATAGGTACACATAAGGTCTATGACATTTCTAAACTCAGGATCATAAAATGAATCCTGTGATCTCTTGCCACATGATGTTAAAATGTACAATCAATGTTCTTATCACATGACATAAAACTACACGGATCTATGATACCCATCTCTATTCACATCAAGACTCACATGTCATTACCACATGACGTTAAACTACATGACTCTTATAGAAGTACTTATTGCTTGGTTTCCATTTCCTATGAGATATGTAGAGACACCATGATATGATATCTTGGTCCATTCACTACATGATATATGATACCCATTTCATACATGGGTCTCTTGTTATTCAATGTTTCTCACACCGAGAATGGATCATGTGGGCTTAGGAATCATGATGAAGGATTCCCCACACGAAGACAGTGTATCATCCATGGAAGGATCCCATTGTTACTGTATGATGTTAAACAACATGTTTCTATTAAAACTACATGTGGTTTGATTCTCATTTCCTAATGAGATACGTAGTGATGATCACGCTTATATACTTGGTGTAAACCATGATGTTCCCACTAATTAATGCCGGTCAGCCTTCCTCCTCACTGCATGATGTTAAAATATATAGAAATTCATGAACCTTATGTAGCTATATTTATAACATCTTGGGATACGTAGTGATGCTTAGATCTCGAACCCTAGGACCAACAGAAATTGTCGATGGAAATAATTCCCACCTCTACATATGGTTCAGACCTGCATAGGTTATTTCATCATCAGGAACTACATGTGGCTTGATTATTATACTCATGAGATACATAGTGAGGCACGAGATCCCATATTTGGGACCAGTCACAACATCCTCCCACATTCATGTTGGTTCTCTCACATCCATGATGCATGATATTAAACTGCACGAGAGCACTTCCTTTCCAAATAACGTTAAACTATATATAACTACATCCTTACCACATGATTTTAAACTATATATAAGTATGTCCATATCGTATGACATTAAACTACCCAGTGGCATGTCACTGCCACATGATGCTAAGCTAAGGAAACCATCATTCATCGTCTATCTATATTAAAGGACCACAAGAGCCTCAACTTGAAAGAAAGGACAATGAAGTGCTCCCACCATCTTCTGAATTTCCCTAGGCCATAATCCACACTTAATTCATGGGGAGTTTCAGATCCCCATAACCTTCCATGGACCTTGGAAAGGTAGTCCAACTTCAAGGTACTTTTTCTTGGCTACGCATACATGCCTATGGATGCTGTATATTCTCCAATTGATTTAAACCAAATGAGACACTATAGAAAGGGACATTCCATTCCTCATGATACCTACCATCATCAATACGATAGCACTACACTTCTTTGTGTGTATGAAATACTCTCCATGTGACATTCATATATCATCAATAATGATATGAGGACCTTGATACGTGATTTACAACATTTTCACCTCCTGGTAAGAAGGATTTTGGAGTACTCCTAACACTGGATATCCTAATTAGGATCTTGTGTATCATCCTGCACATCAGTTCCATGTAAGTTATGAACTTAAACTACCTATGTTTTGGTCAAACCTATATGATCATAAATTCTACTGCATGATAATTTAAATCACAATACATTAAATTACAAGATAAAGACACACAAAACTTGTCAGGTTGAAAACCCGTAATATGAATTTGAGAAAAATTCAAGTCTTCACCCACTGAACTCATCATCTCCAGAGTTTAGAAAAAATTATGAGAAAAAATAAATAAGGAATAAAGCTAATGGGGTTAATCCAGTAACCATAGTAAAATCTATGCTATTCTCAATAGACCCCATGGTCTATGAAATAACTTGAGAAATGATTTATAACATTCCCCACCATGAGAATATGTTTGTTAGGCAGTGGCACAAATTTTAGGGTACTCGAACCCACCTTGGATTTTAAACACTCCACAGATCACACATCATAATCCAATGTTTCTTGAATTACCATAACCTACCAAGGAATTTGGAAAAGAAATCATGCTTGAAGGAACATTTTCTTGACTATAAATGCATGTACATGAATCCTACATATTCACCTAGAACCATCAACCAAATGTGCTACTCTGAAAATAGATATTTAGATTCTCGTGAGCCCTAGAATCATCACGAAAACACACAATACCTCAGAGTGTCTGAACTACTCCCAATGACTGTCCCATATCATCCCCCCTGACTCGACCACTATGGGTAGTGACTTACATTCCCCATACCAAAATATCCATGAATATTTGATATCCTCGACGTTACATCACTGTTTTTTGTAACTTTTCTCAAATACAGAATGAGGCAGTCCATTCATGAACCCTTGGTAGCCCATACCTTATGGTTCGAAACCACATGGCATAAGGTTTGGGCTTTATGATGTAAGATATAATTTCACAGGTGAAAGAAACCTTCCTGGATAGAAATATTAGAATACCCAACTTCAATATTCTAACTTCTAATTCTATAAAAATATTCCATAGCCCTCATAAATAAGTGGATATCATCTTTCTCATAGATTTCTATCGAAACATAAGAGTCTTAACCCACCAACCAAAGGAATATTCTACTTTCCAGAAAGGATCTTCAATCCTTATGAGCCTTAGCAACACTACGGCAGAACATGTCTTATTAGAATGCCCTGGAACATACCTGACATGTCTGCACCATCTCATATTCATGGACTTAAGATTTTGTGTTATGATTTAAATCATCCATACCCCAACTATCTAGGTGGTCTTTGTATCCCTTCTACTTAATCCTCACAAATATTACCTCCATAAATTTACTATAACCCTTATAAATGATACCAAACTTCAAGAGACCCTTTTCATGACAATGCATGAATGTATTTGTCTCTTACGTATGTCCTTATGCCCGTCAACCAAATACGTCAATCTGAAAAGGGGAATTCAAATCCTCACTAGACTCAGCCACACTATTGTAGAACCCAACACCTCAAAGAATTTTATATCACTAATTTCGTGTCTATATCAAATAATATGATTATATATAAGGTTTGATATAGAATAACTTAAAATAAAATAATGCGATAGATGGTCTAATCTAAAAGACCCTAAACTAAAGAAATAAAAAGTCCAAGCTAAAAGGACCTAAATAAAGAATGGAAGGATTCCAATCTATATAATATTGTAAGTCTCTCTATATGGACTTAATAGAATCAATTTATACACTAAAATCATATCAAATTAGGAAAGGATAAATAAATCTCCCTCCAAGGAATATATCCTACCTGTTGGCCCCTCTACACGTCATGTTATCTCAAGACTGCTAGAACAGATTACCAATAAAGAGTCTCATGTGGGTAAGACTTCCCCAGAATATCTAAACGGGGATTTATTATAATTTCAACATTTAATTCTAGGAATTAAAGTTCATTAAATATAAATCAAGGATGGGTATCATTAAATATTTGAAAAATATCAAAGAAACTAAAATTCTCGTACATTATCAATGGAGGAAAATCAAATGGTTTTATGGAAATCTAGAAAACTCATCCATTCACAGTATAAAAAAGAGGGAGGAATATATAAATTTTTTAGTATCTAAAATCATTGCTAGCAACATAATGTGGTTCAATAAAAAATTTATGTCTTGAAAAAATAAAGTCAACAACATTAGAATGATCTATAAGAGTCTTGTCAGGATTATTGATTGAGAGTTGGAGTACCACTCATCCTGCTTCTTCTGCTTATGCTACATGATTTTGAACTTTGACTAGTGTAGTAAAATATTCAATCCTCATATAAATGTCCAATGAGGTTGACGATGCCAAAATATTAGACCTTATATGTGAAATCAAATCCTCAAGTCTCTATATATGCACTGTCCAAGCGTCCATCTGGGCATACAGTTTAGATTACAAATAAAGATCGTACTCTAGTTCCTTCACCACCTTCCTCATTTTTTTATAAATGGAAGACTCATTCAATAATTCACGCATATATTTTTCATTTATGAACAATTATATTCAAGTCAAGATGATCTACTACACAATCTCATGCAAAGGATGTCGATCGAAACTGTTTTCCCCTTTGTCATGAAATAACTAGAGAAGGTTCTCCACTGGTCATAAAATAATTCCAAGTAGATCTCAGTAATCAAGATAAGAATTTATCCCTAGATCATCTTATTATGTGATTGATCATTGACATCCAGTGTAGTGGGAACAATAGAAGGATGACCTACTTTTTGGATCATTTCCAATATAAGACAGTAATCCCCACACGCCTCTCTCTCAATTATTATATAGCCCATGGCCTATATCAGAGGACTAATATCTTTTATAGTTTTTGGCCCACTATATGAATGATTATCATTGGAGTCAGGTCTCTTCCTTTATTCCTAATCTAAGTACTCAATTAACTCCATCTATGACATAGATAAAGGAATTGGTGATGCAAAAGGCCTATCCACATGACGGACCAGATGGCCTAATACACCATGAGGATAAGATGTCACTCAAGACTATACATAATCCCGCTTAAGAGAAATGATATAATTGGTAGGTGGGAGTATGATATCATCTTTGGTGTCTTCAGGATACATTATCTTCTAGAATTGATGAATGAGGCCAGGATGTCATTACCATAAAACACTGACTGAAGGGACGAGAGAAACCCTATGAACACAACAAAATTGTCGAGTGAATAGATACAATGTGTACAGTTTCCGGACAGTTAGCTCATCTAACCTAGATGTGAGAACCCCTTCCTAAAGGGATATTATATAATTCCTTTCATTAATAGAGACATAACCATCATACGTAATAGGACCACTTGGTGCAAGAAAGGGTGCAATGTTGAAAATATCATACTAATATAGTGCACATTTGACCTCATCAGGGCTTAGAGATGTAGCCCTAATTCTAGAAATGTTCAGAAATCTGGGGTTAGATGTGGGGTTTGGGGACTTAGAGGCATTTTATTAGTCATAAAAATGGTATTACTGACCTATATAGCCAACAAGGAACTAGAGAGGACCACAGATCCGATTGGGAGGTTTCCTTTATTGGATATGACCCAATAATGTAACACCCCAACCCTAGTTACCTAGAGTCGGTGAATTATTTTAATACATTGGCATGATTACAAGGAATCAAGTCCCAAAGAACCGGTTAATTTAGATGTCTTGGAAAATAGTTTACGTACATGAACATTACATTACATTATAAAATAAAAAATGACTAAAATATTGTCTCTATTGACCACATTGATATCCCTTAGAATATCCTTGATGGTTAGTCATAATATAATTCATCGCATCCTCAGAAAAATAAAACATAGAAAGGGGTGAGCTTAGATGCTCTGTAAGGATAACAATATAGAGAAAACTTTCATAAATAAGCATAAATATTTAAGGCAAAGTATAAAACTAAAACAAAAGAATTTTAAACTTAAACTTCAGCATAATATGGAAAAGATGAATAAAATAATTCCATTTACTTATTCACATGGATATTTTACTAGTCGAATAAACACATGTAATATCAATAGCTAATTTCATAATGATGGAATTCATAATACCATACTTCATAACCACATAGTCAAGGACTTATACAAAGACTACAAATAATATTTTCTCAAGGCCTTGTACCAAGAAACTAGTTTGTCTCATGAAACCAACCGATGCATCGAGGAGCTATAACGGGATCCACCTGTCACTTAATAAGTCCAATGCATTCCTCATATGAAGATGTTTAAACAAAACATAAATATTCGTATTAAAAATAGCATAAAAATGCCATTACTTTATCCATAAACCATGAATGTTATAAAAAACACATCCACAGTCAAACATATCGCAAATGCTTCCATACAATATAGAATATTTGAATCATAATAAATAACCCTTGATCAAGAATAATATCTCGTAAAGGATGTTGACATAGTTGAAAATGATTAGTAAAAATCATTGAGAGAAATATACCTTTTTCATGAAATCATTTAAAATTAATATAAAATAAGTCCTTCAAAATATATTTTTGAATAAATGTGTTTCATACCACTTTGAAACTTTTTAAATGAGTTAACATTTTAAAACATTCATGTCCATATAAATAAATCCTTAATACCATTTTAAAAACATGGACATTAATGAGAAAGTTTTAGAAGAATAAATCTTTAAAACATTTAAAATGATGTTTTAGTAAAATTTACCTTAAAAATAATCTCTTTGAGAACACTTTTATGAAACATGTACATGGGTAATAAATATTTCCCATTAGATACTTACGTAAAATAAACCTCGAATTATAAAGAGATTGTGAAATTAACACTTACCTTGCACGTTCCTTTGGTCGAGGGTATGTTTATACTTATGTATAATCACCATAGTATGTTATTAAATTATACTATAACCATATATATATTTATTATATCATAAATTATTCATTAATGACTTTATACTACCCATTTAATAATTGTTTTCATGTTAAATTAACATTTTGGGTAATAATCGCTTTCTTTATCGTACGTGTTTTAACTTGTTATTCTTGATAATATAATATAAATAATTCCAGAATATAAACATTGATTTATATATCATTTATATTTAGAATATAAATATTTATAACAGATAGATATATGAAATGGAAGAAACTGTTTATGGAAATAGTAGGCCGTACGTACGCATAAACGCTGTTTCCATTTTCATATCGTATTGAAAGAAAGAAAGTGAATAAGATATATGTAAGTACATATATATATATATATATATATATATCTCCAGTAGCATTATTATTTCATATATTACATACTTATTAATAATATATATTTTTATAATCATCTTTGAATAGTGAACATGGGAATGAATCTCATCGCGTCGTGGAGACGATAATCCGTACGTATGCACGAGCGACAATATCCTTATATTGATGGTGAAATAGTTTGTAATTGAATGTTATATCATATAAATTGTATAATTAACATGTAATACTAATTATTTACATCAGTTATACTCATTATTATACCCATCCAAAAAATGAAGTGTTTGAATAACGAACTACACCACAACGTTGAGACGGCAAGCCGTACGTACTCACATCTGGTGAAATTGTCATTTAGAGGATAGATAGAATAAAAAATATGGTTGTACCACATTTATAATAAAATAAAATTATTTATGTGGTACTGTATTTATTATTTTGGTATGGAAACATAAAGGAAAGAGGAAGTGGAAGATGAAAAGAACTTGAAAGGGGGTGGTGAAATTATTACCTATTCTTCGGGTGTTTCCTTCTGATTTGATCAAAAGGACTCCTTAAGTTGGATTTATGATCAATGTAAGGACTATAGGTTTATTTAAGGGATGTTGGGAGGATATTTGGGTAGGTTTTGGTGGATCCAAATGGCTTTGGAGGTGTCATTTTTAGAGAAGGGGAAGTACCCTTTTATAAGAGGGGTGAGGGCCACTTTTGGAAAAGAATAAAATGTTAATTTATTATAGACTAATATTAGGTTTATAATGTCTCAAAATGAATTTATTTAGATCCTTATGTGGTTATGGGTCGAAATACTCTCAACCAATAGGTTTTAGAAAATTTTAGGTTACCATTTTAACCTTATCTTTTAGATTGAACTCTTAGATAAATAGTTTAACTTTTACCATGTCTTCTTGTATTCTTACACTATATTGTTAATAAACATATTATAACCATACAAGAGTACCTCAAGTGGTTAATTAATGATATATATAATATTATCTAATCCCATTTTCCAAACCTTACATATTTGGGAATGTTATATCAACCAATAATATAGTATTTGTTTTAAAAATTAATATATGTCAATTTTGACAATATTTGGTATTTTGTTTTTGTGAAAGTCATAAAAACATTACCACTTCGAATAAAATTTATCTAATCAACCCTAAAATGTCATATTAACCTATAAAATCCATTTATAAAATCAAAACAGTTAAATTATATTTATTTTAATATTTATAATATAACTTATTTTAATATTTTTTAAGAAAGTAATTACTGCATCACCATTGTGTTGTAAATAAATTTAATTATTTAATCTCTAAAAATTATTAATAAAATAAAATTATGTAGGAAATAGTTTTATCTTTCTAATGAATATTTAATGTTGAATGTATCTTATGTATATCCTAATATTATAAATAGTTTAGTTAATAAACATTGAATTTAACAATTTTAACTCTTCTTTAAATAAAATAATATTAAATGTCCTAATCTATTCCAAGTGGACCTAAATGATTATATTTTATTCCTATGGTTGTTTTTGATCGAATTAATATTTTCAAATAGAATAAGGACATGTGTTAGGGTAATTATAATATCATTTTTACCTTTAATTACCCTATTTACATTTAACCGCGGTAAATAAATGTCAAAAATTATTATTCACCAAAAATTATTTTCATCTTATTAAATCAAATTTTAATTACTGATTTCAACCATGTCTCTCAGATTTTTTAAATTAAAATCATAGAAGTGGTAAAATTAAGTTTTAAGCAAATTTGCTAATGTGCCTAGAAGGTGGTGGGTAAAAGAGGTTAAAAAGTTCAATAAAATTTTATACATATAATTTTATTATAAAATGACTCTAATGAATTACATTTAAAATGTATAGGTATTATATATATATATTTGGTCCTAAAAAATTTAAATAAAATAAAAAAATATTTAAATAAAAAGTCGGTTTTTAATAATAACGCAGTGTTTTCCACTATTAATAAAAAATTGAATGTTTTCAGAAAAATACCAAAAATTCACCCTAAGATAGTTTTGATATTAAAAATTCATAAATGAATTCTATTTTACCAAATTTAAAACATTGAAGCTTCATTTATTAATTTCAAATAAATTATTGTTGTCAAAACCAAAAAACGGGTTTTAAAAAATTAAAAACTATCAAAATATTGACTTGTATTTATGTCAAATTTAAATGTGAAATTAATTTTAATGAACTAAATTATATTAAATGATAAAAATATAATCAAATTATATATCAAAACCTTTCAAATGCATAATTTAACACAAAAAATTATTTCGATTAAAAAAGTTGATTTCAATTAAAACATAGTATTTTTCACAATTCTTCAAAATGTGAAAGTTATTAGAAAATTAAATAAAATTTATTGAAATGTAATTTATATGTCCTTTTCCTAAAGAAAAATTTATTATCATTAAATTAAATATATAAAAGTGTTAAATATTTTTTTAAAAAGGATCGCCATTAAAAGGTTGTAAAATTGCCTTTTTTAAAAAATACTTCTTTTATCTGAAAAAATGAATTTGTTCTCATATTATTTCTAAGAAACAAATAATATGGAAGTTAAAATTATATAGAGTATATAAGATTCAAATTGAATTTAATATTATTCATAACCACTTTTTGAACGACTAGTTTGGGAAGTTATAGTGCACTCGAACTCGGTGTTGCATGTAGCGCAACTATTGAATTACTTTAATGAGATAACATACTATGAAATCCTAGGGTGTTACATTATCCCCTCCTTTAATAAATTTCTTCCTAAAAATTTGAAATTTATCATCTAAAATAAATGGTTAAAAATAGAAAAATACATTTCTGGAAAACCCACACCAGAAATTGGTTTAATAAAATTTAGTCTTAATAAGAGGGAAAGAGAAATGAAAAAGTCACCACCAAATTATGATCTTGATAAAGAAAAAAATTTGTGGTAATTAGAGACACATTATTGGAGGGAAAAAATAAATATTTATAGGGAGTGATTGAGGTCATCAATCAAAAACATGTGTATAATAGGGAGCCTCAAAGCCATAAATCAATGATGATTTAAAATATAATCGGTTCAACAAAACATAAGGTATTTGGATAACGCATCTTAGGTTTTAAGATCCCTTCCCTAAAGTTTAATAATTAATCTATTCACAGAATAAGAGGAAAAAAATATACTTGACAAGTATAGTTTCATCTTATAACCAATTCCTACCACAAACTCATCTTTCACCTCAAAAGATAATAGAATTAAAAAATATTCAATTTATCCTAATTGTATAGGGTTCTAAAAATAATTAATTTATAATTTATTTGTCGGAATATTTAAGAAAACTACATTATGGAAACCAGGACATAAAGTAGGCCAGTGGTTGGTGATGCACCCTTGTCGCCCTTCGGTTGCAGGTTCAAGTCTCGTGGCCTTGACGGATGTTATGGGTTATCGCCCGACCTCCGGGTTGTATTTTTTTATGACAATCCAAAAATAATCTTACAAAATCATTTAACCTTAATAATAGTATCCAATGTAAAACCTAATCGATTCCAACTTTTAGACTTATCCAAAATACTTCTATCCAAACTCACAGTCCATAATTTATAAGGAAGGTAAACACAATGAAGATCCTTTTTTCCATATAATAATGTGTGAATACCTTCATCATGTATTCTTTTAAACCAAAATAAGACCCCAAATTATCATAAAACCTTATTACATTCATACTCCCTTATTCCTTATAGAATACTTGATATAATCCTTCTATCAAGAAATGTTGTAAACACCAAGAAAGATTGACTATACAAATCATTAATTAGTGTCAAGGTAGTCAAGAATATCCAATATAATTTATCCTAAAAAATCATATATTATTCCAAAATCACTACCTCAATATCATAACCATATTATGGTTTATCATTCTCTCAACCATATATTTTTTAAAAAAATTAACCTTTAATTTTTTCACTTTTCTTAGATCCACACAATCTCAAGTCCTTAATGAAATAGTATTACAGTACAATCCTTTTATACTCTATAATTCATATAACATATACATCATTAATGCAATACTCAAATGAAACAATACTTTAATAACAACATAAGAAATATAATCATTCCTCTTCATATTCGGTAGTATCACAACTTTTTTATTATCCAATAACATCATATGGGGTATACTCTGATGATTTGGACATTGCTTCGTGTAGTGTCCCAACTCCTTGCAGATGAAGCATTGTACATTTGAAAAAAATTTCGTACCCTTTCATTCACGTACATGGTTTCCTTCTTCTTCACACTTATAACAAAATCTCATTCCCTTCACGCATTTACCAAGGTGATTCCTTCCACAGTTATCACATATGGGAAATTCCTTCTTTCCCCTCTTATCATTATCCATATTTCTCTCTTCCATCCTTTTCTTCTCTTTCTTCCCATTAAAACCAAAGGACTCAGAGAATTATTTACTTATCTTATTAACACATGATACTATTTCTTCATATTATGAGAATATGTGGGATAATCATTCCTCTTAAATTTTGGCTTAATACCATTACAGATATGATCCTTATTAATATTTCAATCATGCGTATTGCTGTAATTCTCATTCCTTCTACTAGGCGCCATTTCTAAACAATGGAATACACTAGGAAAGTTTATGAATCGAAATTCATAATTCAAAACTTGTAAAATACCTAACGTAAATTGAAAAGATCATGGAAATATTCTAAAATCATCATTTTTTGAGGAAGTATTTACTCCTAAATCTTTCATAATGGCTTGTAATGAAAATGTAAATTATCCTAAGCATATCCCCTAGGAGTTTCGTAACCAAGAGTGCAACAAGTCCCGTTGTCGTGTACCAGGATACCCTGTGTCAAGCTCGAAACTCTTGGTCAATGTTCTTACTTCAAGGTAAATCTGTGATAGAGCCGCCTCTACCAGCTCATATCCAGAAAAAGATGTATTTCTTGGAAAATAACCAAAATCTCTACATTACCAAAATTCTAGGAATTTATTCTATACTAATCCTCAAAGTCTATCTTATGTAAATGTTTTATAAACATAGTATATCTAAATATATTTCCAGGGATGTTGATAAAATTTCTCAGATACCAACTATAACGCCCAAACCCCAGTTACCCAGATTTGGTGCATTATTTTAATACATTGGCATGATTACAAGAAATAATGTCCTGAAGGACCAATCAATTTAGTTGTCTTGGAAAATAGATTTCATACATGAGCATTAAATTACATTATAAAATGAAAAACAACAACAACATTGGCCTCCATTGACCATATTCAAATCCCTTAGACTATCCCTATAGGTCAGTCGTAATATACTTCTTCGCATCCTAGTAAAAATAAAATATATAAAGGGGTGAGCTCAAAAGCTAAGTAAGAACAAAAATATAGTGAAAACATTCATAAATAAGCATAAAATATTTAAGGGAATGTATTAAAATGAAATGAATTCCTTTTAAACATTAAATTCAGCATAATATGTCAAATATAACTCAAATAATGATATTTAATTATTCACATGGATATTTTACAAGTCAAATAATCACATTTAATATGAAAGGATAATTTAATAATGATTGAATATATAATTCTAGACTTCATTACCACATTGTCAAGGCATTATGCCAAGACTACAAATAAGATTTTGTCAAGGCCTTATGCCAAGACACTAGTTTGTCTAAAGATACCTACCAATGCATCGGGGAGCTGTAGTGGGATCCATCCGTCACTTACTATGTACAATTAATTTCTCATATGAAAAGGTTTAAACATAACATAAACATTCGTATTAATGCTAGAATAAAAAATTTCAAACATTTATCCATAAAACATGAATGGCATAAAAATAACACATCCATAGTCAAACATATCACAAAACTTTCAATACAATATGGAAGATTTGTATCATATTAAATAAACATCGATCAAGAATAATATCTCATAAAGGATGTTGACATAGTTGAAAATGATCAGTAAAAATAATTGAGAAAAATATCTATTTTTCATGAAATCGTTTAAAAGTCATATAAAAGAAGTAATTTAAAAGATAGTTTTGAATCAAATTTTCTCATACCACTTTTAATCTTTTGAAAGGAATTATCATTTTAAAACATTCATGTCCATATAAATAATTTTTGAAGACCATTTTGAAAACATAGACATTAATTAGCATTGTTTAGAAGAATAAATGTTTAAAAATTATAAAATGCTGTTTTTGTAAATATTCCCTTTAAAATAAACTCTTTTAAAACACTTTTATAAATCATGGTCATGGATAATTAATATTTCTTAGTAGATAGTTATGGAAAAACAACCACATATAATAACGATATTGTGAAATTAACCCTTACCTTGCACTTTCCATTGGTCGAGGGTACATTTAACCTTCTTTATAATGACCATAGTAAGTTATTAAATTATAACACAACCGTATTCATATTTATTTTATCATAAATGATACATTTATGAATTTATAATACCCATTTAATAATGATTTCCATGTTAAATTATCATTTTGGGTAGTAATCGCTTTCTTTATCGTACATGTTTTAACTACATATTCTTGATCGTATTAATTAAGTACTTTCATAATATAATCCTTGATATATATATCATATATATTTATAATATAAATATTTATAATAGTTATATATATGAAATGTATGGCACTGATTATGGATATGGTAGTCTGTACATACGCATAAATGTTGTTTCTGTTTTCATATCGTATTGAATGGAAGTAAGTGAATAATATATTTGTAAGTACACACACACACATATATATCCAGTAGCATTATTTTTTCATATATTACATACTTATTAATAATATATATTTTAAAAATCATCGGTGAATGGTGAACGTGGGAATGAATCTCATCGCGTTGTGGAGACAGTAATCCGTACGTACGCACAAGCGACAATATGAATATATTGATGGTGAAATCATATGAAATTGGATGGTATGTCATATATACAGAATCATTAACATGTTATATTTATTATTACATCAGTTATAATCATTATTATACCCATCCAAATAATGAAATGTTTGAATAACGAACTACACCACGACATGGAGGCGGTAAGCCGTACGTACGCACGTATGGTGACTTTGTCATTTAGAGGATGGATAGAATAAATAATATGGTTGTAACATATTTAAAATAACATAATAGTATTTAGTATTTACATGATTTTTTATTTTTTTATGGAAACAACAATGAAAGGGGAAGTGGATGATGAAAAGAACTTGAAAGAGGGTGGTGAAATTATTATCTCTTCTTCAGGTGTTTCTTTTTGAGTTGATCAAAAGGGATCATTAGGTTTTATTTCTGATCAAAGGACTCTAGGTTGATGTGAGGGAAGTTAGGATGATATTTTCTCAGGGGTTGTCTAAGAAAAATGGCTTTGGATGTGTGATTTTGAGAGAAGGGGATGTTCCCTTTTATAAGAGGGGTGAGGGTCACTTTAGGAAAAGATTAAAATATTAATTTATTATACAATCATATTCGGTTTATAATGGCTCAAAATGAATTTATTTAGAGCCTCATGTGGTTATGAGTCGAAATAATTTCAACAAATATGTTTTAGAAAATTTTAGGTTACCATTTTAACCTTATCTTTTAGATTTAACTCTTAGTTAAATAGTTTAACTTTTACCGTGTCTTCTTGTATTCTTACACAATACGGTTAATAAACTTTCTATAAACATTCAAGATAACCTCAAGTGGTTCATTAATGACATATATAATACTATTTAATCCCTTTGTCTGATCCTAATATTTTTTGGTAATACTATATCAACCAATAATATAGTATTTGTTTTAAAAATTAATTTATGTCAATTTTGACACTATTTGGTATTTTGTTTTTGTGAAAGTCATAACAACCATATCAATTGGAAAAAAAACTAATAAACCCTAAAATTTCATATTAACCTAGAAAATTAGTGTATATATTAAAATTTTTTATATTCTTTTTATTATAATATATATAATATAAACTATTTTAATATTTCATTAACAAGGTAATTACTGCATCATCATTGTGTCATATATAAATTTAATTATTTAATATCTAAAAATTATAAATAAAATGAAATTATTTATAAAACCTTATTATATTTATAATGAATATTTATAGTCTAATTAATATTTTGTGTATGCCTATATTAAAAATGTTTTTGTTAATAAACTTTGAATTTAACACTTTTAACACTTCTTTAAATAAAATAAAAATAAATGTCTTAATGTAATCCAAGTGGACCTAAAGGATCATATTTTATTCCTAAGGTTGTTTTTTGTCAAATTACACTTATCCAATATAATTAGGACATGTGTTAGGGTATTTATAATATCATTTTTAGCTTTAATTACCCTCTTTACTTCTAATCGTGGTAAATAAAAGTCCAAATTTACTATTCACCAAAAATAATATTCATCTTACTGAACCACATTTTACATAATGATGTCAAAAATGTCTCTAATTGTTTTGAAATTAAACTCATAGAAGCGGTAAAATTATGTTTTATGCAAATTTTCTAACATGCCTAGAAGGTGGGTAAAAGAAGTTAAAAAGTTCAATAAAATTTTATACATCTAATTTTATTATAAAATGACTCCAATGAATTACATTTAACTTATTTAGGTATTATATATCTATTTTTACTTAAAATAAATTTAAATAAAATAAATAATTATTTAAATAAAAAGTCGGTTTTAAATAATAACTATGTGTTTTTCACTATTCATCCAAAATTAAAATTTTACAGAAAAATATAAAAAATACACCCTAAGATAATTTTGATATTCTCAATAAAAAATAAATTCTATTTTACCAAATTCAAAACATAGATGTTTCATTTATTAATTTAAATTTATTTCCCATTTTCAAAACCAAAAAGCAGGTTTTTAAAAATTAAAAACTATCAAAAGATTGACATGTGTTTATGTCAAATTTGAATGTAAAATTACTTATAATGACCTACATTGTATTAAATGATAAAAATATAATATAATTATTCTTCAAAACCTTTCAAATTAATAATTTACCACTATAAATTATATCGATTAAAAAAGTTGATTTCAATTAAAACATAGTATTTTCACTATTCATCAAAATATTAAAGTTTTCAGAAAAGTACCAAAAATATATCCAAACTAAATTTTTAAGCCATTTTTATAAATAAGAATTAATTTCATTAAATTTGATATATGAAAGTGTCAAATATTGGTTTTAAAAAGGGTTCGCCATTAAAAGGTGATAAAATTGCATTTTAAAAAAAATACTTCTTTTATTTGAAAGAATGAATTTGTTCTGATATTATGTCTTAGAAACACATAATGTGGACATTAAAATTATATAGAATATATATGATTCAAAATGCAGTTAATACTATTCATAACTGTTTTTTGAACGGCTAGTTTGGTTAGTTGTGGTGCGCTCGAACTCGGTGTTGTGTGTAGCACAAGCTATTGAATTACATTAATGAGATAACATACTATGAAATCATGGGGTGTAACAAAAAAACTAGTAGAGGTGTGAAAAGAATGGTATTTCTATTTAAATACGACTCCCTTCTACAAGTTGTGCCACCATCACCAATGTGCTAACATGGATTCCTGAGAGTGTTTCCCTTGCCGGGAAGAGCCACCCATTCAGAAATATAAAAAGGAAACCCACACAACCTAAGATTTGAATAATCCAATGGGTTCATTCAATAGTCCCAAGAGATGTAGTGCCTGGCTTCCGAAATGGACCAATATGAGCCAGTACTATCTTAGAATCACTGGGAAGGGCATCAATGGGTGCGAATAACATTTGATCTAACACCAATTCCACATAGAAAAATACCCATCCAATCTATGAAAGAAATGGTCAAGTGCACTTCCATATCTCTTCATAATTTCTTCTTCACAATCACGAACATCTCCCTCATAAAAAATAGAGTCCATAGAGGATCATACTAAATTTCAGCAGTTGGAATTAATTCATCACACATCTATCCCATGAGAGGAATACCACCCAGTAGATGTATATACCATGAGCTGATACCCACCTCATTGTGAGGAAGATAAAATGTGTTGGTCCCAAGACACCAATTACTAATAATTTTTGGGAAAATTTTAGGATGGTGGTAAATGATGAATTGATAGATCCACACAACTTTGTAGTGGAAAACCCTGTATAGATCATCATCAAACTCCAAATAGCTCTGCCACTCCAAAAATGGACATTCCCATTCATCAAAGAAATTTCCACCAGAACGAAGATCACATTTCAAATACCAATCTTCACCATAAGTGTATAGAGAAGAAGAGAATATGCTGAAATATGTCTGACCAATTGAAAATAGAGAAAGATGACGACCATCTGGTCTAAAGGGAGAATTTGTCAAAATATAAGACAAACCCTATGATTGGTCTGATACTAGCTGACCATCCGTAGTAATTGATGTATGAATTCATTTAGGGGAGCCATATACAGAGAAAAATTGATCATTCAAATATTGGGAAGGTAGAGAAGCATTGTCCAATAAACCAAACCTGTATAGTGTAAGTCGATCAGATAAACGATAATTATGAATGCCTAATGAAAGGATCCTCTATAGGACCCCATTATCAGTACAAACAAGATATTAGAGATCAAAATTATGATTAGTTTAAATCATGGACCTCTAGTTGGTGGTATCTAGGGAATTTTTCTACGAAATGGGAGCCATCTTAAAATAAGTAAGTGGCACTTGTCAGACAAAGAGAACAAAAAATATTTTCAACACAATAGAAGCATAACACGAGCCAGCAGAATCAGGTGCATCAGATTATTCATAAACCATGTAAAGAGTTTTTTGATAACCTGATCTACCAAGGGTGCATGGGGTACATAACCTCTTAAAGGAATAATACAAACCACATGAACCCCCTCCCTAGGGACTCGCGATCACGTGACCTAAACATGGTCACATGAATCATAAATAGTCCAATGATCAAGATAGAAGATCATATAAAGTCTTCAAGACAACCATATCCCTCATAAAAAAGTCTAAAAGGATACCAAATACAAGTTTACCGTTGATGAAGTGGAGCACCTAGGAGGAAAGCATCCTAACACATGAGCTTTAACAGAATCAATTCATGGTGAAGACTTGTGGAAAGGGTTTATGAGTAGGATTTATGGAAAGGTCCTATAATGGGAGAAAATAATGGTAGTACACTGTAGAGTAAGTAGAAAATGGAATGAATTATCCCCCAATATATAGGTCATTTCTTGGAATACAAAACATAACCTGGTAGACCAAACTTTACCCGAATCACTGGTTCGCGACACCATCAAGGACTTTGGTGGAAATTAGTTTTCCTCAGAACAGAGTCCTTCTCCCCATGGACGTCGCTTCTATTTGGAGGTAAATTTTTATGCCCCAAAAATAAGAAACAAATATCATAATGAATGAAATTTTTGAATATGGATATTATTTTCCACTCAAAAGAAATGTAATAGAAGGATGGATAAGTCCCCTGGATCGCATGAGTCTCTAAGGGACTCATGATCACATGACAACTTTATGATCACTTGAAGACTCCATGTGTGGTGAATAACCAACAAAATATCCTATAGATCCACCTTTAATGAGTTCTTTTGCGTATGTGAAAGCTCTCCAGACAACTTGTGGACGCATAATGAGAACCAGATGAGTGGCCTCAGACCCCATGGGTTTCCATTGAAAAGTTCCAAAAAAACCCTTATAAATTCTTAGGTAATAAAGATAACGACATTCCAAAGATGGAGACCCCCTTTGGTCATAAAGGTCATGTTCTAAATATTCAACAAGAAGAATATAATCCCTTGGTTATATCTAGGAAAATTAGCATAACCCCCAATACAATGTGAGAAAAATGAAGGATCTAAAGAGGAGTATGTGAGAGGTGTTCATGGTTAGTAAAAGACATGTGAAACGCCCTGGACAACACATGAGGTTCCACAAGTCCTTGAAATCTAGCTGAAAAAATTGAATTCATCATGTATATCCAGGAATACCCTTTAATAACCTAGGTATTGAAAAATAGAACTTTCCACTACCTTCATGCGCATGCTCCATACGACCCATATTGTTCATGAGAGACATCATCCAAAATGTGAGTAAAATTTCGAAACATTTCTCACGAAAAATTGCAATACCTCCAAAACTTTGGTCTCATAAAATAGAGGAGATAAAGGGGAGGAAGGGATAAGGGTTCACTGTCACTTAAGGACCTGTGACAAGCATCTGAAAATCCATGAGAAACCATGAGACCTCAGAAAAATTTCTCCTCATCTCACAAAAGCCCTTTGGCTTTTCAGCCTCACCGAACGGGAGTCCTTAAGCACATCCAAAAAACTCCATGGTTCCCTTAAGATCAATGAAGATATTTTTCCAATTAAATGCTCACATGTCACTATGAGAACCATATTGATGATGTGATGGATTATCGAAATGTATAAGAAATAACCTTAATAACAATCATGTAATCCCGTATGACTCCCATCCTCTATCACATAAAACAAAAGAAATACCAAGGGAGAAGGCTAGAGGTACTAGTGGTCTCTAGGAGGCATCTGATGCTCCTAGAGAACTCATAGTGATGTCACCACATGACCCTTGGATAAATCATCCATGTATAATGATACTCTACGAAACTTCACTGAGCACCTCACGGATGCCTCCCATGAGGCTCCTGGATCTTGTGAAAGATCTTCGGCATGTGAAAGTGACAACATAGGAATACATAGACAAATACAAATGATCAAAAATCCTTCATCTATCAATGATAATATGATAAAAGAGGTGTTGATTGAAGAGACTCGCAATCAATGAAAACCAGGAGACACGCTCGGAGTAGTCCACAATGGAGACTCACAAAACCGCATCAAGCCCCTTCGTTGACTCCAAGCTAGACCCATTCCCGATACACCACACAAAATGGAAAGTGTCTATGGTAAAATAGCCTATAAATTCCCCAACCCAGTATAAAAAATGCATCAGCTACTACGCAAATGGAACTATCGAGTAGAAAGTCCCAAGCATCGAAGCGACTTTTCTAGAGCAACCGATCACCCAACCTGCAAACCATCCATCATGTAATACATCGACGAGTAGATAGAGTAGTCATGAACCGAGATTAAACCATATCACATGATAATTCATAGAACACATGAAGGATCACTAGTAGGTTATGCGAAGAACATCCCACAAGCTTATAATATCATGTGAGACTCAAGAAAAAATGGCACTGAACAAAACCAAGGTATTTAAAATACAAGGGTTAAAACAATGATCAATGGTCGAAGGCTTAAGATAAGAACATTCTCAACTACATCATGCACTTCGTGTGTGTCATTAAAAGACACACAGAATCACTATTCCATGTCCCCTAGATCTAGAGACACTCCTTCGAAATGTCATCTAGGTCACATGAAATACTCCCAATACATCAAAACATGTAACACAATTCCCCTACAAACATCACTTTGATCTTTTAAATCCAATGGGTATGTCTCTTAGGACTTGTGACATCTTTTGGACACATAGGCCGACTCATATAATGGAATTATATCATACCAGCTAAGCCTCATGAATGAATCTAGACATGGAAACCGAGCTCTTGCGGCACCCTCAAGGCAAGACAACTGAGACTTGTGATGCCTTCTAGACATGTCAGATTTTCCTTCGAATGTCTCTAGGAAGTGTTAGCCATGATACACTGATATAATCTGTACTGTGTCACATTGAATATTGAGACAACCTACATATGTGTGCATAAGATCTTGTGATACCTCTATGAACATGCCAACTGGGTCATGAGAGACCCTCTCTATGTGTTATGATAGGTCACACAGAGGCTCCAAGGACTTGTCCACTAGGTCATGAGACACCCTCCATATGTGTCAGTGCAGATCATGCTATGTCTCCCATGACATTCTAATTGGGTCATGTGGCACCTTACAGATAAGATGAAAATAGTATAGGGTAACCTCAGTGTGTAATCCCCAAAATTAAGGGAATTACGATGACTCTGATTCTTATCATATTTAGGATACATAGGCAACCTCTCCAAAGGATTGAGATACATATTGATCATCCATGGAGGGAATACCATATGAGTCCCTTATTCAATGAAATTATATTTATTACTTATTATCCCTTATTTATCACAAATGATCATGGATCATTTGAGCTTCAGGAATTGTAATGGTCATATAATTTTCCCTGTAAACCCTCACAATGATAAAGAGAAGACTCAGCATATAATCCCTGGTCAAACGATCTATGAATACCACATTACTACCATACTCATGATACGCATGATTCCTTCTTAAGGCCTGAGATTCATACCAAACACCCAAAGGACTGTCCCAAAACAGAAGTCCCATAAAAATATTCCATGAGTATTATCATCTATTCCCCTTATTTCTTTCACTGTGTATAGCGCAAATAGAATTAGGGAGATGTGAATGAACACCTCATTAGGCATCATGAAAAATACCCCTCATATAAAGCCATATTCCATGGGTCCAATCCCAAGATATTCAATTAACTACATGGGTTGTGAATCAAAAAATATCAGAGATATGTAGGATTCCTCATAATGTCTCAATCTCATCCCCATAATATTAACTACCTCCAAGCATGTAAGCACATTCCGAAGTATTTGGTTATACGATTACATCACAAAAGGAATCTATTCCCCACTATGGAAATTGATTAAGAACATCAGATACATATATATGGGTACATTAATGAGATTCCCTTTCCTTGTATAATGAGATAATTGATCGATAAACCATTTTTTAGGGTAACTAGTCTTGTATTGAGATTAAGAAAAGATCCAAAAACATATATTAAATCTATTTTAGAGTTCTAGAGTAGGCAATAATTACTCCCAAATGAGTGTGATAATCCAAAAATACCTTCCTCTCAACCAATGTGAGTCCCCAAGAGTCGATAGTCATGAAAACCCAAACAAAATATGGACTTTAGAAGAGATTTTTTTACCCAGATACAGATAGTGGAACCTTTGGGATTTTCTGGGAAAAGTGATAATGGTATCTCGATAATAAAACCCATTTCATACCACTATATCTCAAATAAAAACAACCCAAATCATTGTACTAAGTCAACCAACATTAACACACGTGGATAAGACTACGAAAAATATATATAAAAAAAGAAAAAGGCCCTATTATTTTACAAGGTTATGAATTTTTATTCTATGTCCACTGGATAAAGCTGCTATATTTTGTTGCATATTAGAAAATTAAAATAATTTAAAATAACATTAAATTTACCCCCACTTAGATAACTAAACAACAATACATATCATACATGAATCATACATGTGAAACTAGTCCCAAAAATATTTTATATATATGTCCTTTTAGTCATCGAGTATCACAGTCCATTGAAATTTAAGGGGTCCATCCATTGAGATCCGGTAAATGTCAATATCTAGTAGAATTCCTCAGTACAATCACTAATGGTAGGTAAATGAAATTTAACTCCTTTATGTACAATTAATCTTCTTGCATAATATCTTTTAACTGAATATTCAAGTCTAGGCACCACCATCAAAAGTTATCCAACTTATGTCCAACCTTCCAGTGCATAGAGTTTACTAAAACCACAAACTGAACATCAAATTATTCCTATATTCAGATAAAAAAACCATCTAATGATCTCAAAAAAAATTAAAATTGATTTCAAAATTCCTAAAAATCCCCCGCTTGAATATTACTTTAAGGAATTAGAGTAACATTATCACTTAGGTAAATTGAAATATCAACTTTCCTTTCATAGCATGATGGTCTCTCCACCATTTTAAGATCACCCCAGTCCCATTGAGGCATAGTTTTACCTCATTATTTCTTTTTCCAATATATTATTTCATATATTTGGTAGGTTCTACTTTCAAACTATCTTCTATAACTAAAAATCTTAATCCTATAACATCATTTTAATGCATTTGTATTTTACATCAATATTATTTTTTGTTGAACATTCACTACTTAAATTGTACTTTAACTATCATAGTATTATATTCAACTTTCCTAGAAAATTCCATCTTATTAAAATAGATGCACTAACCATACCAAATCCTTCTCTACTTACGTTTCTTCCAAATATTCAATCATTATGGTAGAAAGTACATATAACGGTTGAAACCTCGACATCCATCTAATTACCATCTATTTATAATTTAACATAAGACCAATCAAACTATTAGTAGTGTTATAATATCACCCTAATTAAACATCAATATGTCCATGTAAGGTTTTATACAACCTAAAACATAAGGTTATATCTTACATACTATTGAGATATGTGTTAATTTATAAAACATCTTCCCAATATTCTTTCCCGTGATTTTCAATGTACTTGTCAATGAATCCCACTAAATCTTAAATTTTTGAGTGAGTGTATACCATAAAAATAATTTAAAAATACAATGATAAATGAAAATTACATTAACCATATATTTATGCACATATTCCTATCATAGTGTTTTCCCCATTGATAATTTGAATTTTCCTACCTGGGTAGTTCAAATCACCTTACATACGGTCATTATAAACTACTCGATGGCCTCCTGGATGCAATCCCTTTAAGATAATACTAGAATCATATATTTCCTATAAAATTTAATCCTTCTGTAATTATTATTCTCATTTATTGTGTGATTCTTTATTTTGAAACTTTCAAACCAATCCAATTTCATCCCATGTATTCATTTAATATCATCTCCTACCAAGAGCATGTGATCAACAAAAAGGAGTGGGATGATAAAGTAATAATTCTCAAACACATTCTGATATATAGAGTGATAATAGAATATTTTCATGGAACTCTTTTAAACTATAAATTCATTGAATTTCGGGTTCCATTGTTTTAGAGATTTATTTAAGCTATATAAATTATATGTTTTATCTTAAACACCATGTTCTTACATTGGTTAACATAAACCTATATGGTTTCTTCATTTAAATTTTCTTCTTTAAATCACTATGAAATAATATAGTTTTTATATCCATTAATTTTAGATAAATATCATTGGTAGTAGCCATACATATTACATTCTAGATTGTATAATGTTTAACTACCATTGAAAATAGTTTAGAAAAATATATTCCCCTTTTTCTAAAATCATTTCAACACCATCCAAGACGTTTTCATCTCACTAATGTCACCTTCTACTTTTAAATTGAATAAAAACTTATTTTCTTGTTCTCTATTTACTTATTGTCCTTTTTCTATCTACCATGTTATTTCTTCCTCTAAGGAATTTATTTACATCTTCATTGTTGAGTCACATGTCATAGAGTCAATGAGTGGGTATACTTATTCAATTATTTTAGGTTCCCACTTATCCATTAAACTCAATTATTTTATTTAATGATTAATTTTTTTTACCATTCATCTTACTTTGGAAGATATATATAACCGAGTCTATGATTATTATATTTCTAGTAATATATTTTTCAATGATGGAAATTCTATACTCATACATTTTGAAGCCCTTCCTCATACCCCAACAACCATTGAGAATTAAAGTATTCCTTTCACTAGCATAATTTCTAGATAATCAATGCCATCATATAAACCTTTTGGTAAATTTATTCCTCTATAGATTTGATTACGATCAAATTGAACATATATTATTGGCTATGAGTCTCAAATTATACATCAATAAAGTTCTAGTATTTTTATGGTTCTCTATCATTAAATATAAATACCCATGATTTAATTAACTTATGCTGGTTATTTTCCCCAATAAAAAACCCAATGTGTTTATCCCAATATACTAAAAATAAATATGCTTTAGACATACCTCAATATTATCCATTTATTTACCATCAATTCAGACATATTCTATATTAATAAAAACATCAATATGACTAATTATCACTAGTTTACTAGAGCACAACTAATCATGAATCTCCTTCCCCACTCATTTTATGGACTTTGGTTTACTATGAATGAAATAAAATTTATCCTTTCAACCAAAACATCCATGGATATTCTACATCTCACACTTATTACTTATGCCTTATTAGTTATTGTTTTATTCATCCTTTTAGACAATATATTTTATTTTATAATCCTTCGTATAGTCTTTTTCGTTCTATTTACTATCTTCTGGTAGTAGTTATTGAAGTTCCATCCAGTATTTTTACTCCCATTATCATACTATAGACATTTTATCTTCAATTTAATTTCTTATTACTCCATGGATTTCCACTGATTTAATGCGGAAAACACTTTCTACTTTTGTTTCATGAAGTATACCAACACATTCTAAGTTACATATTTAATAAATGTGACAAATTATCTGGATCCATTATAAGATTGAATTTGGGATGGTCCCTAGACATCTGAATAAATATTTTCAAATTTCTAACTATGACACTTCCTTTCATTCAAAATAAATGAAAACTACTTCTAATTATCATTTATTTTACTTTTAAAGCCTCTAAGGTTATATTGATCAACTTTAATTACATAATTTAGTAATAGAACTTACATATTATTCTCATCGAGATGACTAAGTAGATAGTGTCATAGATCCGGGCTTCCAAAAGTTGTTGTTCAATCCATCATCAAACCATCTAACATTCAGAACAAATTAATGGTCTTTTATTTTACTCCCCTTATCAATACCATGTAACCATGTTATAATTTCTATATTATATTGGAAAATTGTGTAATATATCCTTCTTCATATATCTATCCAATTGAAATTAGAATTTTATGTAATACTAGGATTTATCAAACATCTTTTAAATTAAAGAAACAGTTATTCGACTTATAGAGATTAAAATCTTGTTTGTAAAAAAATTTAATAGATTTATAATCTACTAAGTGAAACTTTATATATCTTTTGAGTATATAATTCACCATACACCCTTTATCTACCATGTAATTGATTGATTCACTTTCACTATAAAATTGACACTCAATATCATGATGATATTATATTTTTATAATTTGTTGGATCATGGGATTCCATAATTTTTCCTTTTGGAGCTCACCCCATTGTCATTAGATTCCTTCCGTATATTTTCGTTCCTGAAACAGTTCCAAAAAATAAGACTACATCTCCTAAACTTTCATTTACTCCTATCAATATATTTAACTTCCACTTTATTATGAATTATCTTTTGATTTGGATTTCTTTATCTACCTATTGAAATCAATACATTACAAGTTTGTTCTTAAATTTAGTTTCATATATGATCCTCATTTAGGATTTAGTTACTAAATTCATCAAATAGTATGTTGGATTTTTTATAAGAATTACTAAAATCATTAATCAACAAGTCCCAACTCTGTGAAAATGATGATAATAAAATCAATGTCTATACATATTCTGAAAATTATACATTTTCTGACTCTAGAATATTCTTGATCATGTTGATATCATTAACAAGGTCGGTAACAATCCTTCCATTTAAAAACAACATGTTGAATGACCACTACATCATGAATAACTAAAATAGTAGTTATTTCATATATTTTTGTAAGGTCTTTCATCATATTAACTATAGTTTTATTTTCTTGGATATAAAAACAAAAAATTCCTTTCTAAATATATACTGATAATCCTAAGTGATTTTAAATATGGCCAATTCCATTCAGTTTTATTCACCTTATTTTGTTTAACTCTTGCTAGTGGACCATTCTATTCCATTTTGATGTGATAATCTTTTATTTTTATTCTCAAAAAACAAAATTTTATTTTGGATTAACTTATCAACAAACACCATACTATCATCTAGAATCATACCTTATGTTTATAGTAAACTCCCACTAAAATGGAAATAATTCCTAGGAAAGAGTAAACTATGATACTTCAGTATACTGTGAGTTTACCCAAGTATTGAACTAAATCTCTTACCAAATGTTTCGAAATCATAAAATGAGATTGAAATTCCACATGAAATTATTTCACAAGAATATAGATACTTAAATCCATTAAAACATCTAGCACTATACAACATGCACAATGAAACAACCCCTACACTAATCTTAGTATAATATAATATAAAAATTTGAGGGAACTCTAATTCAAAAAACTATGTTTTACAACATTTAAACATTCACAGAAGCATAAAAAAATGATAGACACATAAAATATAAAAGAAACATTGATTTTAAGAAGTTAATGAATTGAATCCAATGTCTATTAGAGAAAACTATTATATTTTATTACTTCCCTTGAAGATAAAAGGGTTAACAATAATTATAAATTTAGAACCACCCAGATCACTAAAAATCCAAACCTCACATATATTAATTATAAACATGTAAGTAGTCCCAACCCCTCTTCTATAAATTGTTATATTCATTCAACTATTAACAACAACCTCCGATTGATGTTGGTGAATTTAAACCAACTACTTTGTAATTTAATATTCATGTATTTTAAAATATTTTAATACTAATCAATTTATTATAAAATATTGACTATTAATCTATGTAACATTAATGTGATAATATTCTTGAGTATCTGTCACATTGGAAGGTTATAAAAGTTCCCTTATATGACGAGAACCATGAAGTGTTATCGAAGTATTCATAAACATATATGTTATATAGAGAGGATAAAATTATATGAAGGGTTATATAGTATATTAAATTCTAGTTTTTAATAATTATAAACATATGGGTCTTTAGTTATTAAAGTTATCAGTTTGTAACTTACGAGATGAGAGGATTATAAAAGAATAATCACTAATAAGAACTCCATGTTTTCACAAGTTATTTGATATTTCTATTTTAAAATTTATGTAATGATCCTTAAAATTTAATGTTATTATTAATTCTTATAACAAGTTGCATAAATTTATGTATTGACTAAAACCATGAGAAAATATATTCATGGGAAGTAGGATATGTTATATGTGTCATGAGTGATATGAAATTAATAAATAATTTGAGAAACAAATTTCCACTTATTCACTTTAACAAAAGTTGATATATTATTCCCATAGATTGAAATTGAACTCTCACATAAAATTGAGGTCTATGATGTTTTTTGAGTTCATTTATGATAGTCAAATAAATAGAAAGTGGTCAAGTTGGTTGATGATAAAATGTTTGTAACCATCTTGATTAGAGACATTAAGAAAAATGGATTATATTATTAAATGAGTTTTTATATGTGATTTTTTCATTATTAAATTAAGCTTTTTATCTTTTGGTTCCTTAATGTTTTTCTGGATTTCAATCTTGGTCTTTGGGAATTCTCACATAATTCCAATTAGAAAGAGTCCTAGAGGGTAATAATTTAGATTATCTAAAAATAATTATTAAACTCCTTTTATTTCAATAATTTGAAAAAATAAAATTCTCTAGAATAAAGAGAAATGTTTATTCATGAAATTATAATAAAAATATTTAATCACATGATATTTAAATAATAATATTTCTGTGAAATGAATTTTAAATAAGTATTTATTCATAGTACATCAAAACTAAATATTATTCGTCTCTCTTGTATATTATTCACTAGGTAATAAATAATAATTTATTAATTAAATAAATTATTTATTTAGATGTGTGAATATTAAATTAATTTTTTGTAAGATTATGAATATAATATTAAATGGAATAAATATATTTATTTCTAATTAGAAAATAATATATATTTAAATTTTTATATAAATAAAAATATTCATTATGAAATGTTTATATAAAAACAGAATACGATAAATATACTGAGATAAGGGTCGAATGAGAATTATGTATTGAATACCATTTAAATAAATATAATTTTATTTATTTAAAATAAATGATATTCATGTTATCTTATACTATTTCTCATGTCAAGGAAATAATAATAATAATTGTACCAAAAAAAAACAAAAAAAACAATACCAACAATAGAAAAAACAACAACAACAAGAACAAAAACAACATAAATGTCGTTAGTCATGGTGTTCTATAACAACCACAAACCCACACTCTAGGATGTGGTGCCCAAAAAATAATATTTATATTTTTTATTTAAAACTGATAAATTTTACATAGATTAAAACCATAAAATTATTTAACATCAATTTAAAATATATTATCATTTACATACCTAGATACCTTTTAGGATTAGCATTTTAGATAATTTGAATAATGCTTAGATAATAATACCCAAGTCTTTAATGACTATTTTTTCCACTATACCCATATTTTAAAATTCTATATTAAGTATTCATCATCACCGAAATTAATCCTATCTAGAAATAACATATATAATATATTTCATTATAAAATGGGGAAAATAATCATAATGATGGTGACCTCAGATTCTCAGTAAGGGTAAACAGAATAATTAAAAATTTAATGTTTTCAGTGATCATAAAGAAGAGTATAATGGTGTGACGGCATAATCAAAGTGCATAATCATAACATAAGAGAATTCAAAAACATTAAAAGATGGATCATAAATCATAAAACATGGAAGAAAACTCTAACATATGAAAATTTTCTTATAAGTCAAAAATTATGATCTGTGTGAAAAAAACCATAAGAAAATGATTTATTAGAAACTCATAATAAGAATAGATAAAATGAGTTGTTATATTTGAAATCTATCTTCATAGAATCCTTAAATAAAGAATTATATGTGGGATAAAAATTACTAGTTAATACCCAAAATCTCTTAAGAGTAATCTTTCATACGATTAAATCCACAGTCTCTTAAGAGTTACTTATATTCAACAAACTATATTGTCATTAACCAATGAATTGGAGGTCCATAACAAACCGACTCACAATAAATTAGAAAAATTCTAGTAAGGATATTGTTTTACTCCCAAATGACACATTCATCAATAATATCCATGTATTATATCATGATTATAATAATTTACTTTTCAACATATAAACAACCACTATTATTTTATAGCATGATTTACCTATGAAAAAAGGGTTCCATGAAAATCTCATTGAAACAATCATAGTCCATCTAGATAAAGAATTAGGATTTTATAATTATAATATATCCCGAGTAGAGTGTATGTAAAATCAAGGAATATTGTTTTTAGTGAATATAAATATAATTAATAAATCATAAAAAACATTATTGTTGAAAATAAACATTTTTTATTTTAAAAAACTATTATAAAAACAAAAAATTCAAAAAATATTTTGAAAACCATTTTCTTTGAAAATAACCCGAGAAACATATAAAAAATATTAACAGAAATTAATGGTCATGAATGTAGGATAATATACTAATTTCATAAACATTAAAAATAAAATCTCTTTTAAAACATTTTAAAAGAAATTAAAATGTGGCCCATGAAGAAAAAATTAATAAATATCCCTTTAAAACATTTTAAAATAGGGTAAAATATACAGTAATATAATCTTTAGAAATCCTTTTTGTCTAAAGAATAACATTAGTAACATGCCTAAATTAAAAAATAATATAATTATATTCTATAGAGTATAATACACATAATAAAGAGATGAAACTACCAATGAAATATATTTCTTTAAATTTAATCTCTTTGATATCTTAGAGAATACGTAACTCTGACTCTAAATAAACCATAATACAGTTTACCTTTATAAAATAGCTATTAAATAAGATGGTTTGGATAGTATTAAATATATTTTGAAAATTATATGGTTTATAAATGTAAAAAAAAATTCATTGATTATATATTTATTAGAAATAAAAAAATAATAAAATAAAATAAAGAGAAATGCTTTCGGAAAAATTGTAATTTTCCAAAACATGTTTTAGTCATGCTTTACACACAAAATATGAAATTATTTTTTACAAAATTTTATCAATTTATTCGATAAAATGAAATTAATTTTTGAAATTAGAATATCAAAACTATCATTGAGAGAATTTTTGGTGTTTTTCTAAAAGTTTAATTTTTTGATGAAAAGTCGAAAATACTGACTTTTATTGAAAAATGAAACTTCATTCAAATAATTTATGAAGATAGACTATATGTTAAATTAAATTTAAAGTAAAATATGTTCAATTATATAACAATTTAACTATTTCATGTTATTATAATCAATTTTATACTGATTATTGATATTAAAACCTTCTATATTTATGAGAATGTTTTTTGAAACCTACTTTTTTATCACATCTGTGAGTAAAATTTTAAATTAAAATTTTCCATATATGTGAAATTAAATTTGAAAAATGGATTTCATAATTTTAATCAGCAAAATTTATTTTATCTAATATGTTAAATTTAATTTTTTTACCAAAATTAATTGTGAAAATAGTAAAAATTAATTATCATGGTTAATGAAAAAATTGGTATACTAGGGGATAAACTAATAAAAAAGTAAATAAAATGACATAATAAACAATAAATACAGATTGGGTAGTCATATTTTAACCTTTTTGTTCCCATGATATAATATAGTTCCATTTGGAGTCTTTTTTCCTGTGAAGGACTTTGTCATTTTGGATTATTTAGGAAACTTTCAATATTATTTCCAAGAGAGTTCCCTTTACCCACTATGCGTACTCCATACCCTCACTTATTAAAAAACATCAAGACCTATAGATATAAAAACCCATAAAATATTCTCTCCCAAAAATCCTTACTCACATTATTTCTCCCAAAATTCCATCCCTAAGGTTCTTATGAGGAGATCCAAAGGAGGTTTCTTTTAGAGATAGTAACTATCATAACAAATATCTTTCATTTTCATATTTATTTTGATACATAAATTATGTATTAAAACATAAAATATTATAACAAATGTATCTAAAATATAATTACATGTTATTATCTTAATGTATTAATATTAATCTATCTCCACTTCCATCAAATGGGAAATACAATTATCGATTGTGCATATGGAAAAATACCGCCTCGTGAATTGACTTAATTATTTTTCCATCCCAACATTTCATGTATGCATATAATTATATATTTATCAAATTAAAATTATATTTATGATTTTATTATTCTTATTTAGTTTTAATATTACTCATACATTTTTATGTTCCATTTCATTTAAAATATGACAATGTCGCTCATGTGTATGGCCAACTGTTGTCTAGTGATGTGATATGATTCATTTTTTACTTGAAATTTACATGGAATATAATTAAGATAATATTAATGAATATATTTGATATATATGAAATTATATTGATTTTGTGAGGTTAATATATAAACCAATTCTTTACCCATCCACTCATTAGGGGAATGATATCACCGCTCATGTGTGTGTATGGTCTACCTTCTCTAAGAAGCAATGTGATTAATTTTTCAAGTCCAACATTCATAAATGGGTATAAAAATGTTTATAATATGTAATTATTATATTTATAACCTTTATATCATTCTAGATAATATAGATATATATATATACAATTCACAAGAACCATATCATTTATGAAAAAACACACATGAGAAAACAAGTCAATTAACTACCAATGCAACGAAAACGATGAAATATTATTAACAAATGGGTGGTAAAATGTAGTAAGAGAATAATACATGATATTATAAGTATGAATAAAGTTATGATATAATTTAATAACATGATTAAAACCATTATAAAATAAATTTAAATCACATTCAACTAATGGATGACACAAGGTAATTAGCTTCATCTCATTTTCCCTTCATTTAGGCCTGTTGTAATTTTATGCACCAAACTAATTTAATATAGTTTATAAAATACCCCTTTTACATTTAATATCATGAATAATTAATAATTAATTTAATTTTATGTTTGAATTTTAATTATTTCATCCATTGAGATTTCAATTTTGAATTACCATGTGGTAATTAATTTCATAATTCAATTTCTTTTCATTGCATGATATTAATTTTCTGTTGATTTTGATATTCTTTTATTATGAGTGTATTATAATTTTACTATTTAATGATTAATTTAAAATGGATTTATGTGGATTTAAATTTATTACACATAATTTATTCATTGATTAATTCTCACTTCATCATCATGATCATTGTATGGGTTTATTTTAAAATCTCATTTTAATGGATATTATTTTTTCTTGATATTCTATTGAAGGAAATAATTTTATAATTTGATAATAAACCCATTTAATTTTCATCTACTCTATTTATTCATGAATATTTCATGTAATATTACTATTTTACCCTCTTTGTACATAACTATTGAGAATTTTTTTTAAATAAAATCCAATATCATTTCTCTTTTCAGTTGAAAAACCTTTTTATTCTAAAAACAATGTTTTAAAAAAAAATTACAAAATGCTTTTCACATTTTTAAAATTATTTATTAAATTATTTTTACCCATTTTGGATTTTATTTCTTTTCTAAGGTACCTTTAGGTATTTTAAAAACAAGGCATGTTTTAATTTTACCAAAAAAGTGAATGAAATATTTGTTTTTATAAGTTTCAATGTTATTTTTTAAAAAAAATTTCAAAAATATTTGGTGAACTTTTTGTTGTAAATATATTTTAAATATAAAAATTTTATTTTTATAAGTAATGCTTTAATTATGTTTTTATGGTATATCTACTCATAAAAAACATTAACCATTTATTGTGAAAATAATACATATTCTTCACTCTAATGGTTAATTATCATTTTGACCAACTGAAGTGTTTAAATTCACTTTCTTGATTCATTTTTTGTATTCATTTACTTTAAAACATTCACTCCCTTGTAATCATTATAAACTTAATTTATCATAAATATCATAATTATTTGTATAATGGATATAATTATCTCTTAAAATATATATTATTTTTATGTATGGGGGGTACGATTATTTATTAAACTCTCTACCATTTTTACATATGATGTTTACTTTGAATGTTATTTGATTAACATGGAAACATTTATAAATCCATAATCTTTACTCAATACAGAAATTTGTTGATAAGGAATATTGATTCTGTAATTAAATAAATCATTTGATAAATAATGATTGTTTTAGACCTACAGTGAGTGGTGGGCACAATAATTTTATATCCCCTCGATGCATCGATAGTCTCATTAAAAAATTAGTATGCAAGAATTAGATAGGATTATAACTATTGTTTTCAACAATATTGTTAAAGGTCATGAATGTATAGGTATCATGTTACAAAGAACCTAATGTCCAATGATTAAGAATTTCCCTAATTAAATCTTCTATTATTATTATCTATTATATTTTCACATTGATATTATCTCTGGATTAATTTCATTCTCATAATATTTATTAAATGGATTTTTTTCAATGATTTACCTCTATATATTTATTATTCAATTTATAGTTTTGATATTCATGTTATTGATTAAATATTATATGTTTTTATCTATTTAACATGTAATATTGATTATCCCTTATCAGTTTTGATAATAATATTATTCATTAAATGAAAGTGATATCATTTATTTACCATTCTATATTGATTACGCAAGTAAAATTATTTAAACGGAATTTTTTTTATGTTATTTAACTTTATATGTTGATTATTATTATTGAATCATGATAACATCTTATGAAATTAAATATTACTGATAACTTGAGTGCACCCTTATTTTGATTCAATTATCAGGAATCCAAGAAGTGTATTAGGAATTATATTCAATGATATTTTAGGGGAGAAATGGTATTCTAAAAAAATTATGTTGTAATTTGTATAAGGAAATGTAATATGGAAATCATGTATATATCTAGGTTACCAATACTATCAAACTATTTCACTACTAGAAATTAATTCTATAGCCATAGACATATAGCCATAATATTATTTGTTTGTGGCTATAGCTTTCTAATTTCCATGGTTTAATAAAACCATCATGGCTATACCACGTCCGTCAAATTTGTCTGTCAAATTTTTCCATATTTTATATCTGGATCGTCCTCCCTGATTTTCTACTCACCTAGAGGTTTTTTCCATAAATACTTCTCCTCTTGACAAATTATCCTTCCTAACCTCTCCACACCACGTAAACCTCCTACATGATGACTACTACTCCTCAAAGACTTCTACTCCCTGACCTCTCCTCACCACAACACCCTCCTCCCCAATGAATTCTCCTTCTCGACCACTTCTCCTCGATCTCTACTCACTCTGACTCCTCCTCTCTGATGAACACTCTCATCGTGGTGCCCTACTCCCCAACGACCACTCTCATAGTGACACCCTCTTCCTTAAAGACCTCTCTCACCACGAAACCCTCCTCTCTGATGACCTGTCACCGCAACGCCCTCCTCTCCGACGACCTGTCACCACAACACCCTCCTCCAAAATGCATCCAATCAACGCCATTTTTTATACCATATTATTTCTTCAATGTTATGATTTTAAGGTTGTACTGTGATTTTAATTTCATGTGATGGTTTTTTAGATCTCCCTTCCTCTTGAATATAAGTAATATGGGGTTCGTAAAATCCATCTATGAAGGTTTTGGATTTACGCACTCAAGGTCTAGATTCCTATTGGGTTGAATTAATTTTCACCTCTAATACAATAATTCATTCCATGAAGAAATTTTTTTTTATTAAAGTAGGGGTTATTGATAGAATATTCTCCTTGTAATACAACCATGTGGGGGCATAGGGTAGATCAAAATATGGATTTTATCTTGTTTTTTATACTGTTATCCATCATGATCATGTTTGGGTTATCTCACATGTAATATTAGTTTTTTCAAAAACAATGGAAGGTATTAATGATAGTTATGATCCTTGAGGGTTAGATGATCTAATTTTATGTGACATGGGTTTTCCAAATGAGTGGAATCTAATATTGATGGTAGATAAGTCCCCTCTTGTTATGTGAATTCACTAGATGGTATATATAGTCCATCTCCATGATGAATCACTTAATTGGAAAACCACATCTATGTCCCTTAATAATGATTCTATTCAAATTATCTATTTCAATTTCATATTCATTGCATATATTCTTAGTGGAAGGAGCATGAAATCATTTATGTTGTGGGTAGAATATATAAAATAAATTTACATTTTATTTAGTTGAGGCCTTCCATGTCAAGAAATATCTAAATATTTTGAAGATATATAATATATTTAATATACCTTTTAAACCATGTTAACACTCATTCATCATGTACTTTAGTGAGAACCATATTTTGGTTCGAAATAATATCATTATGATCATCCTTGTTTTTTTATGATATATGTTATCTACATGGATAATTATAATAAAATTCAATTATGTAATGTTAATAATTGTGATCAAATCCTCTTTAGTGTGGTAGAGGGATTAATTTCCTTAAAACTATTTTTAGGTGGAAAAACACTATCATTGATATTTTCAATCTTGGTAGTCCATTTTAGATTATGATCACTATGAGTTTTTTCTCTCCCTCTCCCTCTCTCTCTTAAACGATCCATCAATAGTGTTTTTTGATATGTAAAAGTGAGTGAATTTAAAATGTATCGAATTAAACTAGATTCCAATAGGGGAGGATGATCATAAGGTGGAGGGAGCCGTGATAATTCTTCCTATAATGTTCCTCCTAACCTAGAGATGACCAAATACCTTTAAGGGGAAGGGTGTAATAATTATAATATCTATATGGTATGAGGTTACTATACCACCATTATTACCATCTTTGACGATGAAATGGTTGTAATAATATACCTGTAATTATAGGGTGGGGATTCTCCTATAATAGTACAGATGTAGTTTCTTCTGCAATATTTATTTCTGTTTGGTCTTCAAATAGGGAATGAGTTTGGTGTAATACCTTTTTTTGGGTGAACAGTTCATATGAGTAGGGGATTCTTTATGGTGGAATGTTTTTTTACTTATATTGGAGGCATGCATAACCTTATTTGAATCTTAATTCCTGGGTCTATTAATATATTTTCCTATCATGTATTTTATTTATATGATTTTGGAATTCTGTTATTTTTTCACATAAACCAACTTGAATATATGGAGCTAGGCCATGAGACCTGTTGGGATGGGGGGGGGGGTAGTGTGAATCAACGGGGGTAAGGGGTGTAGGGGGAGCGGGGATATCCAAAAGGGGGGGTGTCCAGGGTGGGGGTTTGGGGGGTGTATTGTGTTGGGGGGTGTCCAGGCGGGGTAGTTTGCCGGGAGGGGGCAGGGGTGTAGGGGGGAGGGGGCTGTCTAGAAGGGAGGTGGGAGTTGGGGGGGAGTGTGCAAGGATCAGGGGATTTAGGGGTTCAGGTGGAGGGGGGCAGTGGGTGCTGGGGGAGGGGGATATCCAGGAGGGGGAGGTGTGGGGGGGGGGGGGGGTTCAGGGTGGGGGTTGGGGGGGTAGTGTGTTGGGGGTGGGGGAGTCAAGGTGGGTAGTGTATAGGGAGGGGGAAGGGGTTGCATGGGTAGGGGGATGTCTATGAGGGGGGGGGGGGGGTGGGGGGGTAGTGTCCTGGGGGTGTGGGGTACTACGGGAGGCGGAAGGGGGTGTCGGGGCAAGGGGGTTGGCCAGGAGGGGGGTTTCCATGGTGGGGGATGGGGGGGAGTGTGCAGTTGGTATGGGGGTGCATGGGGAGGGGGGTAGGGGTGTGGGAGTGCTGGGGGGAGGTGTCCAGGGGGAAGTGAGTAGGGAGGGGGGCAAGGGGTGTAGGGGGAGGGGGGTTATCCTGGAGGGGTTGGGTGGGAGGTTGAGGTGGGGGGGGGGGGTGCCGGGGGTTAGGGGTTAGGTGGTGTGGGGGTCTAGGGGGAGGGGTGTCCAAGAGGGGGGGGGAGTGTATAGGGAAGGGGTTATGTGGTTCAAGGGGAGGGGTGTCCAAGAGGTTGGGTGTGAATGTTGCTGGAGGAGCAGTGTGTAGGGACAGGAGGGTGGAAAGGGGTGTGGGGGTGCAGTGGGAGGGGGGCTATCCAAGGGGTGTCCCAGAGGAAGGGGGTGTCCGGGGGGGAGGGGTGTCCTAGAGAGGGGGTGTCCAACAGATAATTCTATAAAAAACATTATAGGTCATTGTTCAAACATATAAGATTTAATGTGGGTTTTGTAAGTACTACAAAATAATCTTATGTGGTTATAGAAAGATGTGACTATTCATGTATTTTTATAATTTAAAAAATTTACGAATTCCATTAACCATAATATTTGTTATGATTCTATTGTTGACATGTTATTGAGGGATATTTATTATCTTATGAAATAATACATATAATGTTAAGTGATATTATTGATTATTTATTTAATGTATGTTTATATGCCTCAGAATGGATAGATACTGGATGTACAAGGTTGATCGGATCACTGAAGAATTTCAGAAGGAGTTACAATATTTCTTGGACTTTTCATTCACTAATGAGTCTGATGGCAGATTGATTCGATGCCTGTGTTCTGCTTGTGTTAAAAGAAAATAATTAACTCATGAGGAAGTGAGTTACCATACCTCTAAAAAAGTATTCCAAAAAAAATTATCATGTTTGGTATCATAATGGATTAAACGTGCAAGTGGTTAATGACATCGATTCTAAAAAATTTATTGGTATGAAAATTATGATTTCTGGTCAGTTTTTTTTTAAAGCCATCTCCTCATGTAGACTAGTGAAAGAGGAAATGAGTACGGAAACACAGTTTTTATCTATTATTTCAGATGATGACGTTTAGAGTGTTAGAAAGCCGATGGAAGATGAAAATACAACAGGATATCAGGAATGTGGAAGAAATGATAAAACATGAGTTTTTTAGGAGACTATATGATGAAAAAAATGTATGGATTTAGTAATATTGAAGTTGAAGATATCCTTTCATTTATTAAGGATTTACTTCCTGATGATGCATGTATTCTATAAAATTATTACATGGAACCATAGTTGGATGAAATTTTTTGGATTTTCATATATTAAGATTCAATCTTTCCCAAAATATTATTGTCTGTTCTGGAAGGAAAATGTAGAGTTGAGTTAGTGCAAATAGTGTGGCACATCATGGTGGAAGACATATAAAGATTGAACACAATCTTGCATACTAGAGTATGTGATGTGGAACTTACATTTAATTCCCAGGCATCAAAAAAAATTTATGTCATAAAAAATGCAAAGAATATGAGATGGCATGAAGATGAAAGAAATAAAGATAATGATAAAATAGTTCATTATTCAAACAGGTAGCTTGGATGAAATTTGATAGGTTACATCCTGATTTTGCAGCTGACCCATGAAATGTTATATTGGGATTATACTGTGATAGTTTCAACCCATTTTTTCAAGCGCATACTACACACATTACTTGTCATATTTTCATTCATATTTATATCTTTATTTCATTAATGTGTACGAAGAATCTGTTTACTATTATGATTATATTGATATCTGGACCCTGTGATCCTGGAAATGATATTGATATATACTTGTAGCCATTAATAGAGAAGTTAATAGTGCTTAGGATTGTTGGTGTACAAGCGTTTGATGCATTCAAGAAGGAGTACTTTATGTTTCGTGCAGCTTTATTATGGATGATAAATGATTTCCCTAGCTATAGAATAATGTTTGGTTGGAGTACTAAAGAGAAATCATCCTTCTCCATTTTTATAAAAAATACACATTTCCAAAGATTAAAGTTTCAATAAACTTTCAGCTACATAGGGAATCAGCAATTTCTACCGAGGGATCATCCATTCAAAAAAATCAAATATAGTTCTATAATGCCATTGAGACAGATGATACACCTCAATGAATTCTAGTGAACGATATTTTTAAAGAACTTGATGATTTGAATTATGTTCATAGAGAAATTCAATCAAATATTAGAAATAAAAAACATGTTAATTTGAATTCCAATAGCAATTGGAGAAAGAAAATCATATTCTTTGAGTTTTCTTATTGGTCATCAAATTTTTTGAGTCATTTTTTTGGATGTAATGATTATTGAGAAAAAATTTGTGAGATGTTACTTCCTACTATATTAAATTTCAAAGGCAAAACATAAGATTATTTGCAGTCTCGTCATGATTTGATTGGTTAGGGTATAAGAGAAAAACTTCATCATGACTTAGTTGGTCAAAATAAGTGGAAATTCCCTATTTCTTGTTATTCAATGAAAAATGTGAAGAAGAAACAATTTCTCCAGGTCTTGGAATGTTTGAAGTTTCTAGGAAGCTATTCAAGTAATATTTCTAAAATATTGAATACACAAGATGTGAAACTGAAATCTCTTAACACCCATGATTACCATGTCTTGTAACATGATTTGATTCTTATTTCCATTCAAAATTTACATTCACATAATTTTAGAGTTTATTTGATTAAGTTATTGCATTTTTATCAATACCTTTGTGCCAAAAGGTTGAGCAAAAGTGTTGTTTAGAAATTTCATAAAGATGCACCAATTATTCTTTGTGGCATGGAGAAATTTTCCCACTATCATTTTTCACATATACTTTACATCTGAAAGTGCATCATCCAACATAATTACTTCTTTGTGGTCTTGTTTCGATTTGGTGGATGTATCCTATAGAAAGAATTATGTTTACATTGAAATATTATGTGAAAATAAATTTCACCCTGATGGCTCTATTGTGAAATGGTATTTAGAACAAGAATGCATGGATTTCCATTCACCATACTTGGCTAAGATCACTACGAGGTCTAATCGACCAATGAGATCTAAATATGAGAAATATGATCCCATTGAGCCTGAATTTCCGTCACTGTACCAAATAGGGGTGATATCTGGATCGTACTCATTGTGTACTTTAAGCAGGGAAGAGTAGAAAATGGCTCACCGTACAATATTATTCAACTTTGTTGTGCTTGATGATTATATCAAGTAAGTAAACTAAAAAATATATTTCTTTTATTATGTTGTTTCTTCATATATTTTTAAATTTTTAAGCCTTAATATTTATAGAAAATATTTAGAAATTATAAAAAACGGACATCGCTCTCTATCTATTATGAGGAAGGAACTGTTGCACAGCAAACAAATTACTTCTTGGTTGAAGTCAAAGGTAATAGATTTTTTTTATTCTCATAAAATAATACCATGTCTCTATTTAATAATCAATGTTGGTATCTTTTAGGTTTTAAATCAACTAATTAATAAAGTATTAGATGAAGTAAGAGCATTGTCTTTTGGTCCAAATGATGTGGTACATGATTGTAAAGAAATGGTTGTCAATGGATGTAAATTTTTTATAAATAGCTATGCAAAAAAATGGAAAAACAACATGACAATTTCAAGATAAGCTCCACAATAGATTGTTATGAGAGTGCATCGAATAGATAACCTTGGTCACAAAATATATCATATTATGATGTTGTTGAAAGAATCATTTTATTAGATTACTATACAGATGGTCATTTCAAAATGATGAAATGTAAGTGGCTCTATAATTCCCCAACCCCAGTTGCCCAGATTCGGTGCATTATTAAATAACATTGGCATGATCACAAGAAAGATTTAGTATCGAAACACCGATTAGTTTAGTAGACTTGGGATAACTAGATACAATCATGAAGTCTACATTACATCATAAAGTGAAAACTACTACAAAAACATATTGTCTTCATATCCCCTTATATTATCCCTGCAGGTCATTCATAAATTACTTCTTCACATCCCGGAAAAAATAAAACATTGAAAGGGGTGAGCTCAGATGCTCAGTAAGGACAACAATATAGCAGAAACATTCATAAATAAGCACAAACATTTATGGCAATGTATAGCTAAAACAAAATCCTATTAAACATGAACTTCAATATAATATGGTAAAGATAAAATGAAATAATTCAATTTACTTATTCACATGGATATTCTACTAGTTGAATAATCACATGAAATATCAATAACCACTTTCATGATGACGGAATGCATAATGCCAGACTATCATAACCACGTAGCCAAGGCCTCGTGCCAAGAATACAAATAATATTTTGTCAAGGCCTCATGCCAAGACACTAGTTTGTCTCATGAGACCTACCGATGCATCGAGGAGCTGTAGCGGGGTCCACCCGTCACTTATTAAGTCCAACGCATTCCTCGTATGAGCAGGTTTCAACATAACATAAACATTTGTATTAAAAATAGCATACAAAATGTAAATACTTTCACCATAAACAATGAATGGTATAAAAATAACAAATCCATAGTCAAACATATCACAAAACCTTCAATAAAATATGGAAGTTTTGTATCATAATAAATCAACTTCAAATAAGCTTAAAATCCATCAAAGGATGTTGACATAGATGAAATCAAAACTATTAGAGAGAAATATCTATTTTTTTGAAATCATTTAAAAGTCATGTAATTATAAAATAAAACATTTACTTTGAAAATATCTTAATAATATTGTAAGGGAATCTTTTAAGATTTTATAATGGCGTAAAATAGCCGTACTCGCCGTATAGGTTATGCAAAGACATTCTTAGTTTAATTCTGTCGAAAAGGTTAAACCAGACCTTGTTTGGAAAATGATGGAATGATTCCTTTATAAACCACTTATAAAAAGTCAAAAAAGGGTATAAATTACTTTAACCCATATTCTATAAAATAGAAAGATTTTTTTTTAAAATACATTTTGAAGAAACATGGTTATGGATGAGAAAGAGTTCCCAGTAGATAATTACGTATAAACAACCATGGATAATGAAGAGATTGTGAAATAACCATTAACTTTTAATTTTCACTAGTAGATGGTATGTTAACCTCTTGTATAATAGTTAAAACATTGTTATTAAATTATAAAAGAACCATATACATAATTATGATATCATATACGATCTTCTAATAATGCTTTGTTAATAATACGTTAGTATTATCGTCGTTTCGGGTGTTAACTTACTCATTTTATTTTATATGTTTTGTTACATAAGTCATGTTTTTTATGGACAGTTTGTATCTTAATCATATCCAGAATGATATAATGTTCTTAAAAATTACATTTAATCATCAAATGAGAATTATTCTTGAATGGATACGATGAGGAATGAATCTCATCGAGTTCGTGGAGACGGTAGTCTTTACGTACGTACGAGCGACAGTATCATTCTTTTTAAATTAAAATAATATATAATTGGATAGTATATCATATATAAAGATTCATTATCATGTTATATTTATTATTTACATGAATTAAAAATCATTATTATACCTATTCAAATAATAATATATTGAATAACAATTACACCACGACGTGGAGACGGTAAGTCGTACGTGCGCACGTATGGTGACATGTCATTCAAAGGATGGATAGAATACTGAATATAGTTGTACCATATTTATAATAATATCATGGTGTATAGGAGATACTAGAGTTATTATTTTAGAATGGGAATAACAAAGAAATAAGAAGTTGAAGAAGAAATGAACTTGAAAAAGGATGGTGAAAACATTACCTCTTCTTCGGGTTCTTCATTTTGATTTGATCAAAAGTGCTCCTTAGGTTGGATTTAGGATCCAACTAGTGCCTCTAGGTTGAAGTTAGGGAATCTTAAAGATTATTTGGGAAGGGTTTGGCCGAATCAAAAGGCTTTGAAAGTGTGAATAATTCATTAGAAGTGGTGTCCTTTTATAAGGGGGAGGAGGGGAACCTTAGGAAAATCTAGAAATATTATTTTATAATAAATTCATATTCGGTTTTTAATGGATCAAAAGTATATTATTTAGAGGTTAAAGTGGGTATGGGTTGAAAACCACTCAAAAAATATAATTTAGATATGTTTGGGTCATTATATTAACCATATCTTTTAGTTTTAACTCTTAGTTAATTAGTTTGACACTTACCATGTCACTTTATATTTTTATATTATATATTTAATAAACTTACTATATACCTTCAAGAGACCCCCATGTGGTCCATTAATGATACACATATCATGATATAAGTCTCTTTTTTGAACCTTATATATTTAGGAATTTAATATAAATTAATAATATAATATTTGTTTTAAATACTCTTTTATGTCAATTTTGACACTATTGAGTATTTTGTTTTTTATAAATTCATAATAGCATTATTACTTCAAAAAAATTATATAAACAATCATAATAAGTCATAGTAACCTAGAAAATTATTTTAATTTATAAAAAGTCTCAAATTACATTTATTTGGGTATTTATAATATCAATTATATTAATTATTCATTAATACGGTAATTACTACATCAACATTGTGTCATAAATAAATTAAATTATTTAATGTTTAAAAATTAAAAATAAAATTCCATTATATAGGAAATATTTTTAGATTTCGAATTAATATTTATAGTCTAAAATATAACGTATATAACCCTATGTAAAGTTTGTTTTTCTAAAAGATATATGCTTATGTCAGTTTTGTATTTACTTTAACTTAATTAATATAAGGTGTCCCTATCACTTACAAGTTGCTCCATGGGGTCCCAAAATTGACCCAAAGATGACCATAGTCGGAAATTTATCTCCCAATAAAGTTAGAACACGTTTTAGGGTAATTTATTATTATTATAATATTATTTTTTAACCTTATTTACCGGATTTACCCTATAACCATGGTAAATAAAATATTTACAGAAGTAATTATTAAAAATGCCTAAAAATTAATGTTACCTATTTACACAATTTGGACATCCTGATTTCAAATATGGAATCCATTTTTCCAAATTCAAAACACAGAAGTGACAGAAATTAATTTAAAATTAATTTCCGCTATCAAAACAAAAAAGTGTTTTTAAGAAATAATAACTATCAAAAGATTGATACTTGTTTATGTCCAGTTTAACAGTAAAATTATGTCCAATGACCAAAATTGTATAAAATGATAAAAATATATTCTAAATATACTTTAAAACCACTAAAATTCATAATTTATGACTATTAATTATTTCCATTAAAAATGTTGTTTTTAATAAAAATTTAGTAATGTTCAATATTCATCAAAATATAAAAGTTCTCCCAAATGTACCAAAATTTCACCCTAGGCTAAATTTGATATTCCGAATCTAAAAATGAAGTCCATTTTGGGAGATGTAATTTATAATATTTCAAAAGTGGATATTACTGTTCATAACGGCTAGTTTGATTGGTTGCAGCGTGTGTTAGAACTCGAAGTTGCGTACAACACACGCTACTATATTATTCAAAGAGAAGTGTACCATGGAAGCTTTGGATGTTACATTATCCCCTACTTCAAGTAATTTCATCCTTGAAATATCTAGAATACTACCACATGAAAAGACTTGGGTGGTTCTTCATAATAAGTTCCTTGGGATCCCATGTTGCCTCTTCCATTTTATGATTTCTCCATAGAACTTGTACCAGACGAGTCATCCAGTTTCTCAGCACTTGTTCTATCGTATTATGAATCCTAACGGGCTATTCGAAATAAGAGAGATCAGGTTCCAATTCTAATTCCTCATAGGTGAGTACATGCATTGGGTCATGCATGTATTTTCTCAACAGTGATACGTGACACACATCGTGAACTTTAAAGAGATTTGGCGGCATTTCCAAACAGTAAGCTACAGCCCCAATTCGTTCTAGAATTTCGAAATGAACGATATACCTGGGACTCAATTTACCTTTATGGCCAAAACGTATAACTCCCTTCCATGGAGATACCTTCAAGAAAACATGATCTTCCACCTAAAATTCCAAATCCTTTCTTCGGTTGTCAGCATATCTCTTCTGCCTATTTTGAGATTCTTTGACGTGGTTTTGGATTTCCTTCACCTTTTCAATCATTTACCCCAACAGTTTTGGGCCTACAAGTTTTCTTTCACCAATGTCATCCCAACAGGTTGGTGTGCGACATATCTTTCTGTATAACACTTCATATGGTGCCATCCGAATACTTTAATGGAAGCTATTGTTATAGGAAAATTCTACTAGAGGTTAATATTGATCCCACATACCCTGAAAGTCAAGTGAGAAAGATCTCAACATGTCTTCTAAGGTTTGAATAGTCCGATCTGATTGTCCATCTATTTGAGGGTGGTAGGTAGTGCTCAAATGAAGATCAGTATCCAAGGACTTCTAAAGAATCTTCTAGAATCTCGAAGTAAAACGAGGATCTCAAACCGAAACAATTGATAGGGGTACTCCATGAAGTCTCATAACTTCATTAATTTATAGTCTTGCTTGAAGTTCTAATGGTAAATCATCCCTTATAGCAAGAAAATGTGCTGACTTGGTAAGACGATCAACAATGACCCATATTGCATCGTTATTTCTAGGAGTCTTTTGTAGTCCCATGACAAAGTCCACAGTGATATTATCCCATTTCCACTTAGGTATGGGAAGAGGTTGCATGACACCTCCAGGATGTTGCCTTCCAGCTTTTATTTGATGACAAACCATACATCTTGACACAAAATCAGCAATCTCCCTCTTCATGTTATCCCACCAAAAAATGTTCCTTTAAATCTCTATACATTTTTGTGCTCCCATGGTATATAGAGAAATTGGAACTATTAGCATAGTCTAACAATCCCCTTTTTAAATCAGGTATATCAGGAACACAAAATTCTATTACCGAATTTCAAAATTCCTTCTTCATTAACAAAGTCTATCAATCTCCCATCATTCACAGCTTTAATCTTCTTTTGAAATTATTCATCATCGGTCTGAGAACTCTTAATTTTTTCAAGTAAAGATGGTTTGGAAACCATTTGAAAAAGCACTGATGTTCCACCTTCCATGGTTATTCCCATGTCCATCTTCACTAGATCCATGAAAATTGGATCCCTTTCAATTCTCATATTGTTCAAAACCCCATGATCTTTTCTGCTCAAAGCATCTGCCACCTTATTTTCCATACCTAGGAGGTAGTGTATCGTAGAATCATAATCCTTGAGTAATTCAAGCCATCTCCCTTGCCTCATGTTGAGTTCTTTTTGTGAGAAAATATACTTCAAAATCTTGTAATCAGTATAAATCTCACATTTTTCACCATAAAGGTAGTGTCTCCATATCTTCAAAGAAAAGATATAGCTTCTAACTCGAGATCATGAGTAGGATAGTTTTGCCCATGAATTTTCAACTTTCATGATGCATAGTCAATAACCTTATAATTCTACATGAGGACAAAAACAAGTCCTAACTTCAATGCATCACTATAAATAATGAACCCATCATTCCCCGATGGTAGATTCAATATAGGAGCATTGACTAATCTTCTCTTCAGTTCTTCAAAACATTCTTCACACTCTTTTTTCCAAACAAATTTAACCCCTTTACGTGTGATATTTGTTAATGGGTTATCCAATCGGGAAAAATTAAGGAAGAAACGTCGATAATAACCTGCTAAACCAATAAAACTGCATACCTCAGTTATACTCATTAGTGCAGGCCATTCTTAGATGGCCTTGGTCTTAAAAGTATCAACAGAGATTCCATCCTTAGAGACAATATGGCCAGGAAAAGAAATCTCCTGAAGCCAGAATTCACACTTGATAATCTTCCCATATAATTAATGTCTTCTCAGAGTCTTTAGGATAATGAGCAAGTGATTTTCATGATATTCGTAGATTTTGGAGTATACCAAGATATCATCAATAAATACCACCACAAAATAATCGAGATATTCCTTGAAAACTCTATTCATTAGATCCATGAATACAGAGGGTGCATTAGTCATCCCAAAAGGCATTACTGTAAACTCATAATGCCCATACCTAGTTCGAAATGCTATCTATGGAATGACTTCCTTCTTCATTCACAACTGATGGTATCCAAATTGAAGGTAAATCTTTGAAAAGTATTGAGCTCCATGTAGTTGTTAAAACAAATCATCAATGTGAGGTAGGGGATACTTGTTCTTTATTGTTATAACATTGATCTCCATGTAGTCGACACATAACCTCATAGATCCATATTTCTTTTTTAAAAAAGAACAGGGGATCCCCATGGAGAAACACTAGGGCGAATAAATCCCTTATTACTCAATTCCTCTAGTTGTTTCTTTAGTTACACTAATTCTACAGTGGCCATTCTATAAGGGGTCTTCGATATAGGACATGATCAAGGAATTAAATCAATGGAAAACTCAACTCCTCGTTCTGGAGGATGTCCAGGTAAATCATCTGGAAACACAACTACATATTCTCTCACAATAGGTACATCCTATATTTGAACATTGCTTTCCTCACCCACAGTTATTTCATTCTCTTCCTCCCCAATAATTTAATTTAGTTGAGTTACTGGGGGTGGATCTAGATAAGAATTAGGTGGTTACAATTCTTCTCTAAAAATAAGTTGTTCTTTATCATCATCATCAAAAATCATAACATCCTTCTTCTTACAATAGATATTCACATCATGGTCTGAAAGACAATCTATACCAAGGATTATATCAAACTCAATCATAGTTATGAAAATGAGATCAGTGGATAAAGAACATTTATGTGCTCCAATGGGGACTGATTCACAAAACGTTGTTGCAATGATACTTCCATTTGGAGTTTTAACTGGAAACTCCTTTGTAAAATCAAATTGGAAATATCTAATTTTCATAGAAAACTGGGAAGATATGAAACAATGCGTTGATCCATAATCAAATAAATAATTTTCTAAACTTGATGAAACCATTAAATTACCTGCCACTACATCTTTTGGAGCTTCTACCTCAGCAGTAGTGATAACATAAGCTTGGACATGATCCCTTAGCCTTTTTTGAGGCAATTTCCCATAGTGCTTAGGACATTCATTTACATAATGTCCCATCTCTCTACAATTATAGCATTACACGTTGACAGAAAATCTCTTTCCCTTGCAATCATGAGCTTGGTGTCCTTTTTCACCACACTTGTAACAGACTGCCATTCCTTTTAAGCAAGTACCAGGATGTTTCTTCCCATATTTACTACATGATGGATTTTCAACTTTTCCCTTCTTCCCCTTATTTCAATTTATAGATTTTTCAGAAGATCTCTTATTCTCTTTCTTTTCTTTAAAGTCATAAGACTTAGAGAATTCCTTTTCTATTTTGATAGCACATGAGACAATATCTTCATATGACGAGAAGGATTGTGAGACTAATGCTCAACGAAGAAATGGTTTTAACCCATCAATGAAACAATCAATCATACTTCTTGGGTTATGTATATAATATCCATCATACCTTTCTAACCTTGTAAAGTTAGACTCATACTTTGGGACATTCTCATAATTCTTTTGCCTCAGACTCAGAAATTGCCTTTCCATATCTGCTTGATGGTCCCAAGGAAAGTATTTTTCTAAAAGCAGATCTTTGAACTCCCTCCCTTCCATATTTGATACTTCATCATCTTCCTTCATGTTTTGAACCAATGACCACCATTGATCAGCATCTCCAGTGAGGCGGTAAACATCCATGATAACTTTTTCCCTTTCACTACTCCCCAAAGACTGAAATATTTTCTCTAGGGAACATATCCATTTCTCAGCTACCATTGTATTTTTACTCCCATTGAATGTTGGTGGTTGTTGCCTCATATTGTGCTCTAACATTGATCCTCCACGCTGTGGATCAGGGTGTTCCATACTGGTAAGGTTATTATTCATAACTTGAGTGAGTTTTCCCAGTATGGTGATAAGCTGATCAGCACCAGTTACATCACCAGCTCCACTATAATTATCCTGAGCAGGAGGGAAATCCCTACATGGAGTGCTTTCATTGATACGGTTTCCATTTCTTCCACTAGGTTCCATTTCTAAACAATGGCATAAACTAGATCAGTTTATGAATAAAAATACATAATTCCATACTTGTATAACACTTAACATAAATTGAACAGTTTATGGATATAATCCATAATCATAAAAATGTTTTATTTGAAGAATTATATACTCATAAACCCTTCATAATGGTTCATAAAGTAAATTATAATTATCCTAAGCATATCCCCCGTGAGTGTCCTAACCAAGAGTGCAGAAATTCCCATTGTTATGCACCCGTTCCCATTAGAGTCTATCTCAAAGCGGTGTTTTTGGGTTTTACCCCTAGGTACATCTGTTCCAGAGTCGCCTCTACCTGCTCATATCCAGACAGGGATGTATTTCATGGAAAACTCACAAAATTTCTATAATACCGAATTCTAGGAAGTTCTTATATACTAATCCTCAATGTCTATCTCAGGTCTGTGTGCTCTAATCAGAGTTTACCTAAATATAGCTTCCATGGTTTGTACTAAACTTCCTATGATACCAACTGTAATTCCCCGACCCCAGTTCCCCAGAGTCGGTACATTATTACATAACATTGGAATGATCACAATAAAGATCAAGTCTCAAAAGACTGATTAGTGTAGTAGCCTTGGAATAACTAGATACAATCATAAAGTTTACATTACATCATAAAGTGAAAACTATTACAACAACATCTTGTCTTCATATCCCCTCATATTATCCCTTCAGTTCATTCATAAATTACTTCTTCACATCCTGGAAAAAATAAAACATTGAAAGGGGTGACCTCAAATGCTCAATAAGGATAACAATATAGAAAAAACATTCATAAATAATACTAAACATTTAAGGCAATGAATAGCTAAAAAAGCCTTTTAAACTTGAACTTCAGCATAATATGGTAAAGATAAAATGAAATAATTCCATTTTCTTATTAACATGGATATTCTACTAGTTGAATAATCACATGCAATATTAATAACCACTTTCACAATGATGGAATGCATAATGCCAGACTATCATAACAACGTAGCCAAGGCCTTGTGCCAAGAATACAAATAATATTTTGTCACGGACTCATTCCAAGACACTGTTTTGTCTCATGAGACCTACCCATGCATCGAGGAGCAATAACAGGCTCCACCCATCACTTATTAAGTCCAATGCATTCCTTATATGAACTGGTTTCAACATAACATAAACATTCGAATTAAAACTAGCAATCGAAATGTCAATACTTTCACCATAAACCCTGAATAGTATAAAAATAACACATCCACAATCAAACATATCACAAAACCTTAAATACAATATATAAGTTTTGTATCATAATAAATCAACTTCAAATAATCTTAAAATCCATCAAAGGATGTTGGCATAGATGAAATCAAAAATACTTGAGAGAAATATCTATTTTTTTGAAATCACTTAAAAGTCACATAATTATAAAATAAAAAAATTACTTTGAAAATATCTTTATATGCTTTTAAGGTATGATTCTAATATTTTATAACGGAAAAAATAGCCGCACCCTCTGTATAATTTAAAAAAAATACATTCTTACCTTAATTCTATCGAAAAGGTTAAAAAGGACCTTGTTTGGAAAACGACAAAAAGATTCATTTATAAACCTCTTATAAAAAGTCAAACAAGGGTATAAATGACTTTAACCCATATTCTTTAGAATATCAAGAATGTTTTTGAAATACATTTTTACGAAACATGGATGTGGATGATACAGAGGTCCCAGTAGATAATTACGTATAAACAACCTCAGATAATGAAGAGATTGTGAAATAACCCTTACCTTGTACTTTTCCTTAGTCGATGGTATGTTAACCTCCTATATAATAGTTAAAAAATTGTTATTAAATTATACAATAACCATATACATAATTATTATATCATATATGATCTTCTAATAATTCTTTGTTAATAAAAATTAAGTATTATCATCGTTTCGAGTGTTAAATTACTTGTTTTCTTTTGTATGTTTTGTTACATAGGTCGTGTTTTTTATGGATAGTTTGTATCCTATTCATATCCAAAATTATATAAAGTTATTAAACGTTACTTTTAATCATCAAATGAGAATTAGTCTTGAATGGATACGATGAGGAATGAATCTCATCACGTTCGTGGAGACTGTAGTCCGTACGTACGCACGGGCAACAATATTATTCTTTGGATATTAAAATAACATATAATTCGAAAATATATCATATATACCAAATAATTATAATGTTATATTTGTTATTTACATGAATTATACATCATTATTATACCCATCCAAATAATAATATATTGAATAACAATTACACCACGACGTGGAGACGGTAAGCCGTACGTACGCACGTATGGAGACATGTCATTCCAAGGATGGATCGAATACTGAATAGGGTTGTAACATATTTATAATAATATCACAGTATATAGGAGATACTGGAGTTATTATTTTATAATGGGAATAACAATGAAAGAAGAAGTTGAAGAAGAAATGAACGTGAAAAAGGGGGGTGAAAACATTACCTCTTCTTCGGGTTCTTCCTTTTGATTTGATCAAAAGGGCTCCATAAGATGGATTTCTAATCAAAATAAGGCCTCTAGGTTTAAGTGAGAGAAGTTTAGAGAGTATTTGGGTAGGTTTATCTGAACCAAAATGCTTTGAAAGGGTGAATAATTGGTTAGAAGTGGTGTCCTTTTATAAGGGGAGGAGGGGCACCTTAGGAAAATCAAGAAATATTATTTTATAATAAATTCATATTCGGTTTCTAATTTCTCCAAAGTAGATTATTTAAAGTTAAAGGTTGGTATCGGTCGAAAACCTCTCAACCAATAGAATTTAGACAGTTTTGGATCCTTATATTAACCTTATATTTTAGTTTTAACTCTTAGTTAATTAGTTTGACACTTACCATGTCACTTTGTATTTTTATATTCTATAGTTAATAAACATACTATATACCTCCAAGATTCCCCCATGTTGTCTATTAATGATATATCTATCATGATATAATTCTCTTGGCTGAACGTTATATCTTTAGGAATTGAATATAAATTAATAATATAATATTTTTTTAAAAAACTCTTTTGTGTCAATTTTGACACTATTGGGTATTCTGTTTTTGATAAATCCATAATAGCATTATTACATCTAAAATAATTTATTTAAAATATTCTAATAAGTCATATTAACCTAGAAAATAATTTTAATTTATATAAAGTCTCAAATTACATTTATTTGGCTATTTATAATATCAATTATCTTAATCTTTCATTAATACTGTATTTACAACATCATCATTGTGTCATAAATAAATTAAAGTATTTAATGTCTAAAAATTAGAAATAAAATACCATTATGTAGGAAATATTTTTAGATTTCTAATTAACATTTATAGTCAAAAATATAACATATATAACCCTATGTAAAATTTTGTTTTCTTAAAGATATATGCTTATGTCATTTTTGTATTTACTTTAACTTAATTAATATAAAGTGTCCCTATCACCTACAAGTGGCTCCATGCGGTCCCAAAATCAACCCAAAGATGCCCATGGTCGGACATGTATCCACCAATAAGGTTAGGACACGTTTAAGTGTAATTTATTATTATTATAAAATTATTTTTTATCCTTATTTACCGGATTTACCCTTTAACCATGGTAAATAAAATATTTACCGAAGTAATTATTGAAAATTTCTAAAAAATAAAGTTACCAATTTACACAATTTGGACATAATGATTCCATATATGGAATCCATTTTTCCATATTCAAAACACAGAAGTGGTAGAAATTAATTTAAAATTAATTCCCGCTGTCAAAACAAAAAGTGTGTTTTTAAGAAATAATAACTATCAAAAGATTGATACTTTTTTATGTCCTATTTAATTGTAAAATTACGTTCAAGGACCATCATTGTATTAAATGGTAAAAGTATATTCTAAATATAGTTTATAACCACTCAAATTCATAACTTATCACTATTAATTATTTCGATTAAAAAAGTTGTTTTTTATAAAAATTTAGTAATTTTCACTATTCATCAAAATATAAAAGTTATCTGAAAAGTACCAAAATTTCACCTTAGGCTAAATTCGATATTTCGAATCCAAAAATGAATTCCATTTTGAGAGATAAAATTTATAATATTTCAAAATGTGGGTATTACTATTCATAACGGCTAGTTTGATTGGTTGCGGTGTGTGTTAGAACTCGAAGTTGCGTGCAACACACGCTACTGTATTATTCAAAGAGAAGCGTACCGTGGAAGCTTGGGGTGTTACATGTTTTTTTTATTAAAGAAAAGGAATGAATATGGATAACTATTGATTTATAGTGATTGATATGAATCACCAACTTCACACTGATGAACATTATATTCATGTGTCGCATGGTAAATTGGGGTTTTATGTAACTAAACCATTACGACTAAAATTTGGTTTTATTTTATATGTGATTACATGAAATATTTTTGATGAAGACATGGATAAAAATGATGTTGTAGATGAACCTGCATTTATTTATTCGAATGTTTCATTTGATGACACCAATGACTCAATTTCTGGAACTGGTTGTGAACCAGAATTTGTCACAGAGCACACATAACGTTAACACATTTGTAAGTATTTACGTGACATTATAATAATTTTATATGTGTTTTTTAAAACATCCATACATGATATCAAATTAATTAGTATATTTTAAACCATTGTGGAATATAATACTATTTATAGTCTGACCTATTTATGTTTAAGAACATCTATAGTAATTCTTGAACATAGAAAAATCATGATATTTTATCAATATAAATATCAAATTGAAAATGTATGTCATTTTTTATGATACAATTGTATTATTTAACATTTTTCATTATTTCTATTTATTTGAGAATATTATTTTAAATGTCCTGGTCAAAATAACAAAATATGATGATATTAGAAGAAAGAGAAGAATACAAAGAAATGAACAACATATGTCTCATCTAGACAACACTATAAGTAAAATTTATGTTTGAATATTATGGTCTTTCATATTATTTATTATGTTATAATTCATTTTATTTTATCATATAAGTTATTTTAGGCTACTTTATTGAGGATATGGTTGGATTATACTACCGAGGCTGATAGTATGGAAGAGGGTATTGATTATACAGTTCAACCTACTACTATGCCGCTTGATTCATCAGAAGGTCATCCTACCATTATGCCTCCTCCATATTATTCATACCCACCTTTTCAATATCCCCTTCTGCCCGCACCCACATCAGATGCTAGTTCTCAGACACCCATCCCTCTTTATTTTCCATTACCACCATCCACTGTACAGGGCACTGCGCCCCCATATATCCCACAACCATATCTAAGTCCCTATCCACCCTCATCTGTACAGGGTTATCCATCTACTGTATAGAGTACTACTACTGTAGATATCTGACCTACCATAGAGGCTACTCCCCCAATATACCCTCCACTTTAGGGGGCATCAAATCCTACATCTACTAGTATGTGTTTAAACATTAATTTTAGTGATTAATAATAAATTCATATATATTATTATAATTTATTAATTTTGTTTATTATTATCTCCAGTCTCCACCATACGATGAGGTCGAAAAAAATGCGAGAGGTTTGGAATCGACACACATAAATCATGGTTGAATACAATGAGGACAGATCTAGAATTAAAAAAATGGTACGGAGTGTGAAATTTTTATGGGAACACTTTCTAGACACAACAATATCATTCCTATTCAAAAAATATATTAGTGGGAAGTTGGAGAACAAATAAAGGACAATTCTTGGGTAGTGATTTGGGTAAGTAATGGTAATCACCTTTTATATATATTAATTTATATTATTTTCTTAACAAATAGTTTGTTCATTGTAGCTCCAATATAATTTTCCTGATGGAAGAAATTATAAGGCTGTAAGGTTAATGGATTTATGTGTAATGTGGTGATAATACAAGTATGACTTCTATCTTGGTTGTAAAAAGAGAGTTGGCACAAACCATGAAGTTATTCTGGTGATTCATGATTTCCCAATATCATAATACAAAGAGATGATCAACTATTGGAAGAGTCAAGAGTTTAAGGTATTTTTTAAATTTATATATATATTCATTTATTTATTTGAGAACATGTTTCATTTATGTTAATGAAATTATTTAATTATTAGTTTATTGGAGAAATCATACAGAAATAAAAGATATAAGAGTGGAATGAAATTTGTTTATACTCGTGGACACACTTCACTCCCAAATCATGAACAAACACATGTAATTTAATATTTAAAATATTTTGCTTGATTTTGTGTAATTTTTTTATTTCCAATTTTGATTTATTTAGTTGTATTTTCCAAAAAAAACATTGAATATTGAGGGTCTCTTTCCTCTCTCTACTTTGTTTTATACAAGAAGAAAAATGAAAGATGGTATTGTTCCATATACTCACACCGAGAAGAAGATTGTAAGTATATTACAATTTCATTTATTTAGACTGAATTTAATTCCATATATTATTTTGTTATTTTAATTTATGTTATATATCAATAAAGAAAATGCTCTCAAAGCATTGGTAGAAAAAGAACCTAAAAATTTAGGCCTGAACTATCATCTACATCAGGTATTATGAGATGAGCATCGGGTCAGAGTGCATTTTCGACCTGGGAAGAAGATTGTACCATCTCGATATTCGTATACTAACAACTTTTCTTCAAGTACTAGTTATGGTTTGATCATTGTGGAATAGAATAATTCCACAATAAAAGAAGGTACTCAAAAAGTAGAAAAGGCGATATTTGAAAATATGATGAATGTTATGTCTACCATTTCTTTTGCAGTTTCACCAAAAGTAGCTATAGAGGTTGACACATGTTTGATGTCGATGAGTTCTGATAATGTATATTCTTCTGCCGAAGCTAGAGCTGGAGCCATAGCTGTAGGTGGAGCCAGTCCCAGTGTCGGTGCTGGTACTGACGATGATGTCGATGATGATGATGGTGGTGTGAGATGTGCTGATGGTGTTTCTATTAGAGGTGTGGATGAGGGTTATCATGAACCTGATGATACAAATATTGAGACACAAAATTGATGTGGATTGTATTTTTCAACTGTTAATATGTGTAATTTTATTATGCAGTGAGGTTTGATTATTGTAATACTGAATTATATTGTAGTGTTTTTGATTGTTTCTACATATATTGAATTATGCTATTATGTGATATGTTTGTAAATATATTAGTTATGTTTGATTATTTTATTACGGAGTGAGGTTTGATTATTTTAATACTGAATTTTATTGTAGTGTTTTTGATTGAATTTTCATCTTTATTTGAATAAATATAATGGAATGATGATGATAGTTAGTAGTTATGTTTTATTATAATTATATTTAATTGTATCCTCCTCTAACAGGACCACCATACCTCCTCGATGATATTTCTCCGAGGTGACCCCTCTATCTCTTCTGGCACACCTTTGATGGTATGTAGTCCCATTTTCCATTTTTTTCTTAAGGTGTCCACTATTACAATTTCACTAATTATATTGTGAGTCTGATGACTTGTACTATTATGCAGGATAGTGATGCATTCTATACAGATAACTAACATGAAAAAAATCAGATGCAATTGATTTTCTCTTACGACTAGAAACCAAGATTTACGTGAATATAAAATTCAGAAGGCATTGATTATTTTATACCATTTTTTTCAATACGTTATTACGAATTTGTTGTGTTTTTACTGAAATTGACTTGGCATAGACCATTCTTATAGAGTTGATGATTTTGAGTTTACTATTGAGTGTGCAATAGTCAATATTTGGGACATTAGTCTGTATCATGGTTGGATAGTTGATCCCCAGGTCTGTACTTTTGAATCTTGTACCTTTATATTTTGTTTATAAAAAATGATACATTATATGCATACCTTCATCATATTTATTTATTTGAAAAATATGAATACTTTCTAATGGAATAGGGTGAATATGAATTGAAAATGTATATAATCGAATTTTATAATAGAAGTGTACGGGGATAAGAAATTAATGTAGCTAGAAAAGTGTTAGATACCATATAATTTATTAGATAATGAGATGAATAATAAATAATTCATCTTTTTTATTTTCTAGGACCATTATCCACTATATAATCTATGCCTTACTCAGCTTCACTCAGTTTCCCATAATTCATCAATGAATTGGAAGTCTACATTCTTTTATAAGGATCTCCACACCCATCTTAAACTAATTTCCCCTATCAATTTTTTCATTCCATAAAAAAATAACATCATATATGTCTTGACATGAAACATCTATGTAATTCCATTGGAGCCTTCTTGTAATAATTGATAAAATACCTTATTTTCACACAATTGAATCGCTTGGTTGGATCAAATATAATAGAGTAAACTAAGGAACTCTTACTTTGACCCATATAGTATCTTTCCTGATACTTCTGATGATCTTTCCACATCTTAATACTAGAAGTGTCTCCCATTGTAATGATAGAAAACTTAGTCCTGTGTCTTATATAGAGTTGAATTAATCATTCTACCGATCCTCATATATACACTTCTTGATTGTCAATTCCCTTAAAAAAGCATTTGGGTATGATGTCATATCAAATATCCTTACCTATATATTGATATCCGGATAGTGGAATATCTATAACATACAAGCCTTTTGGGCCTTCATTGCAACCAGAAATTGGGAAAATCATAGTATCTCTATGAAAAAATAATACTACAAAAATAAATTTCTAAGACTCTTCTATATCTCTATAAACACATGGTAATAATCCAACTTATTCATGTTAGTACTTTATTTTTCATGTAAGACCTCCATGAATGTTTTATATGAATGATCTTACAGACATTTATCTTGATTAATGGTATTCCACCATCAAATTGTTTATTTCTGGAAAATGGAGGTCTCTAGCATCACTCTCTCATCCACAGATGTATGTACCCAAGAAAAAATGCTCCTGTTGTTGTCTATAAAATCATTTGCATCCTATATGCCTGTAATACATAGAAATGGTGGTGGATGTGGGAGATAGAACTCCTGATTATGTATGGACATGGAATTTAGAATGTTTCCACCTTAAATGAGAACAATATAATAAAATCCTTAGTAAACTAGCTCTAAATCAAGAGTCACCAGAGAATTCATAGGGTGGGGGGAGGGGGGCATGGGTGGGTGTGCAGGGGGTATGGGTGTGTGGAATGGGTCTAGGGGGAGGGAGAGGGGGTGCTCTCCAGGGGGAGGGAGGGGGGGTGTAGGGGGGTGCAAGGGGCATGGGCTGTGTAGAGTGGGGGGAGGGGTGGGGTGTTCATCGGGGCAGGGGGTGTGCAAGGGGGAAGGGGAGAGGGAGATGGGGTGTTTTCTAGGAGGGGGGGGGGTTTCATGGCGATGTGAATTAGTGGTTTCGTTTTTAAGAATTCATTTTCTTTCAAATTCATACTCTACAACATATTAAGACAACACACCTAATGAAGGATTAAACCACCACAGGATAATATTTAATCTTCCTCAATAAAATGCATGTAAGAGGGGCACATAATGTTCTTAAATATTGTATTCAATATTGAACATTCACAATATCGAATCACTTCTCCAGGAATCATCAATTCAATTTAATTAGGTTCACTTCATCCATGTGATGCATAGAATCCAAAAGATTAACAAAATTGTTTATATATTTTATTAATTTATGTGATATTTAATAATAAGTTTTAGGTATGTCAATTATGATTTCATGAATTTATGGGTAGCATTAAACCATTGTCTTCCCCTCTTATTTTTTGTATTATGAAATGTGCATGATAGGATGTGTCTGTGGATGTCTAGGGGTTGTCTAGGGGGTTTATGGGGGGGGGGGTGTCTAGGGGGTGTTCTGGGGGGTGTCCATGGGGTGTCTAGTGGGAGAGGGGGTGTCCAGGGGGTGTCTAGGGTGTTCCAGGGGGAGGGGGTGTCCTGGGGGTGTCTAGGGGGTGTTGAGTTGGCCTGGTCTTGCGTACAGTGAAAATGTTACAATTTATACATTTTAATTACTTTCTTTCAATTTTTGATAAGAAGTGTTCTACTACTGAGAAACAAATTGAATATGAACTCCAACACGGTGGAGGTGTCATATTAAAAATTTATCTCTCTTTTTGCAGAACGCTTAATCGATTCAAACAGTAATGTCAAAGTAATTTCCCTGTTTTTAGCTTCATGATGGATTTTCCTTTTCGATCATCTGTTGATTTTGGTTAATTGTATTGTTATGAAGGATTGGGATGCATTCTATGTAGTGAACTTGAAAAAAAAACATAGCCCATGCATATGCATTTGAGTATATATATAAGGATCCTCTTGTGTGTGGCTTGACTCCTTTAAGGAAGGGTCCCTCTCGTAGCCTCTTTAATTCAAGAATTTTTTAAATTGATTTTAGATACCTTCTTAATTATTCATTTTTATATTAAATTGAAATTCTTAATCAAGTGTTTGTTAAAATAGTTGTTTCATTTGATAAACAAGTCATTGTTTTGTAATAAAACCCCTCCAATGGTGGTGGGCTGTCTGCAAAAACTCACAGTGGAAGTTTATGCTTATATATATTTTTTGAAGTTATTGCATTTATGTTTTCCATTTTAATCATTACCATATATAATCTAATTTGAGACACCATGCGCATATCCAAAGATTTATTTTGACTAACAAGGGTGTGTAGGTGGTAGGGGGTGTGCAAGGTGGGGTGGGGGGGGTTGTGCTGTGGGGTCTGTCCAAGGAGGGGGGTGTCGGTACAGGGGGGGATGTCCAGGGAGGGGGGTGGGGGAGTGGGGTTGCATTGAGGGGGTGTGGCTACTGTAGGGGCAGGGGGGCCAGGGTGCTGTCTAGGGGGTGTTCAGGGGGGCTATCTAGAAGGGTGCAAGGGGCTGTCCAGGGGGGGTGCAAGGCCTGTACAGGGGTGGTGCAAGGTGGCTGTCCTGGGGGTGAAATGGGGAAATCCAAGGGGGGGAATGGGGGATTAAGGGGGGCTATCTTGGGGGGCGCAAGGGCTATCCAGGGGGTGAAAGGGGGCTGTTCAGGGGGGGATTAAGGGTGTAGGGGTGTGAATTAGTGGTTTATTTTTAGGAATTCATTTTATTTCAAATTCAAAATCTCCAACTTGTTAAGACTACACACCTAATTAAGGCTTAATCTACCGTAGGTTAATATTTAATCTTCCTCCATGATCTTGTAGGTTCAGATTTGATCATGTACACATAAAGAATATTTGAAAATAATTGAAGATGTCTATATACCTTGATCAATTAATTTTGATAACATGTAATGACCAATTTCTTTAGTGAAAAAATTCTCAGACTACGATTCCTTCTATAAAAAGTAATAACCTCAATAAAATGCATGCAAGAGGTGAACATAATGTTATTAAATATTTTATTTAATATAGAAATTTCACAATATCGAATCTCTTCTTCAAGAATCATCAAATCAATTTTATTAGGTTCACATCATGCATGGGGTGCATGGAATCCCAAACATTTACACAATTTTGTATATATTATATTACTTTATGTGTTATTTAATACCTTGTTTTAGGTATGTAAATTTTTCTTGCATGAATTTATGGGTAGAATGAATCCTTTTTCTTTCTCTCTTATTTGTTGTATTATGAAAAGTGCATGATCTAAGTATGGTTATGTAATATATTCACTATCTTTTAGTGACCCATGTGTGGCTCACCAAATGTTTTTTCATAAAGAAAAACATTATTTGTTAGATATCAAGAATTTTCTACAGGTAGTAGTGTCAATGTCTTCAAAAGAACTGGATTTATTGTGTGTATGCTTTCACATGATTGGTTGTGTCTGTGGATAGGGATGCATTCTATGTAGAGAACGAACAACAAAACATAGCCCATGATTATGCATGTGTGCATATATATAAGGATCCTCTTGTGCATGGAATTAATCCTTTGAGGTAGAGTCCCTCTCCTAGCCTCTTTAATTCAATAATTTTATAAATTGCATTTGGTTTCATTCTGGATTCTTCATGTTTATATTAAATTTCAATTCTTGATCATGTGTTAGTTTAAATAATTGTTTGGATTGATAAAAATGTCATGATTTTGTAATAAAATCACTACAAAGGAGGTGCACTATTTGAGAAAACTCACAGTGGTAGTTTATGCTTATATAGATTGTTTTACATTATTACATTTATGTTTTCAATTTTAATCCTTACCCCTTATTCTCTCATTTGAGAAACCATGAGCATCTCCAAGAATTTTTTTGACTCATAGGGGGTGTGTAGGGGGAAGGGGGTGTGAAAGGTGGGGTGAGGGGTGTGCTAGGGGGGTCTGCCCAGGGGGGGGGCAAGTGGGCTGTCCAGGGGGGCATGGGGGTGCAGGGGGGATGTATAGGGGGTTTAAGGGCTGTCCAGGGGGGGTGCAAGGGTTGTCTAGGGGGTGAAAAGGGGTTGTACATGGGGTGCAAGGGGGATATCTGGGGGGGTGAAGGGTGTTGAAGGGGGGTGGGGGGGATGGGGGAATTGGGGGGGGGGGGGTGCAAGGGACATATCCAGGGTGCTATACAGGGGGGAATGGGGGTGCAGGTGGGGCTGTCTAGGGAGGGTGCAATGGATGTCCAGGGGGGCTATCCAATGGGTGAAAGGGGGATATCGAGGGGGGGAATGAGGGTGCGAGGGGGGGGGGGGGTTCAAGGGGTTCCCTGGGGGCTGTCTAGGGGGTGAAAGGGGGCTGTATAGGTGGGTGAAAGGGCTATCCAGGGGGTGTAAGGGGGATTTCTAGGTGGGCATGAGGTTGCACGGGGGCTGTCCAGGGGGTGTTCACGGGGTGTAAGGGGGCTGTCTATGGGGGAATGCGGGTGCAGGGGGGCTGCTCTGGGGGGGGGGGGGGTTTGAATGTGAATCCCTATAGCCACAATTTTAAACCGTGGCTGTAGGCCTATTACCACGGGTTTAAATCATGTTTACAAGCCTTGTGTGGATTAATGTTCTTCCACGGTTTGAAACCATGGCTATACTTCTTACCCTATAGCCACACCAATACTATCCATGGTTCATTAAACTATAGATATAAGCTATATCCACTGTTTTGAGACTTATATCTATTGTTTGAATCTATGGATATAGCCTAAATTTGTAGTAGTTTTTAGTTTTATGAGATGTGAATCATTGTATCTTATTCCAATGTAATAATGTAAGACAATGACTCAAGGATACTGGGGTCAGAGTCATCATAGTTTGTATCAATGTTAGGTTTATTATAATCCATTTGAACTAGATTTAGGGTGAAATATATTAGTAAAGCTAACCTTATGATATATTTTGAGGATAAGCATAGAGAAAATTCATAAACATTTACAATAGAATAGATTATGTGGAATCTATATGAAATAAATTCATTTCTAGATAACACAACTGGACTTGGTTTTAGAATATTTATAACTAGGAGTAACAAATTAGAAAATGGGTCACTGTGCTTCAAAATATCATTACCTAGTTCATGAAAACATTCCTTACAGTGCACCTCATTTGACACTCACTGGTGTTATGATTTAGATAATTTAAAATTTATTTACCAACCATTATGAAGGATTTGAATAAATGATTATAATTAATGAACTAGGTTAAACATAAGGTATAATATATTAATAATAATGTTTCTAAAAATAATGGGAAATAGTTTTATATGTGTAAGGAAGAGAATCAAGCAATGAATTTCTATGGAAAAATGAAGAGTATGATGGATGGAGATAATTCTCATATGAGGGATCTGTTTATTGTTTATTTTCATAAATATGGGGAACTTGGGCACCATCTAAGTCAATTACCTCTATTAAAGGTCATCTCCTAGAAAAAAATGACTTATGTTGAAATAAAACATTGGATGTATTTATTGGTTTTCTAAAATTATAATGCCGAAGTATTTTTACCAATGATATTTTGGTTATAATAATGATGAAGAATCTATGTATTGTGTTAATATTGGAAGAATATATATATTCATTATCTTATGTGTAAGGGATACCATCCCGAGTATATGATTTAAAATAGACCATAAGTTCAGATTATTAAACACCCCTTTCTAGATTTTATGTCATTGGAATTTATGATGACTGATGATATTTTTTGGAAAACATTTAGTGAAATTCAACTTGCCGATTTAGTATATAAATGTTTTTTAGGAATAATTCCTTCTCAATTTTTTTATACTTAATATTAAAAGTATTGGTAAAAATTATGATTTATCTTATGTTTTATGATGCATAAATTATAGGTCATCCCAATATTAGGAGATTATAGTAATTATTTTAATTTGGTTTTAGAAAAATGGTAACCCACATACCGAGAGACAACCCATTGCCTCTGTCGAAGGTGATGAGGATCAAACCCACAACCAAAGAATGATTAGGGTTTAATTCCTATCAATATCCTATATTATTTTTGGGTTAATATGTATTTTTTACTTAAAATATTTGATGAATAAATATTAATGGTGAAATAGTGTTGTTACAATTGAGTTTTAGAGATTTACGTATTATATTTGATAACTTATGCTAACAGTATTGGTTTGGGAAAATAGCTAGAGAGATACATAATGACTTGTCACTCTTTTATTGATCTTACAATCTGTTAAAAGTGAATTTTAGTATTTCCTGAATAAAAAATTATTCTTTGGATTTTCATTTCATGGAGTAACAATTGAAATTGAAATTTATGAAATAATAAAATAAATATGTTCTTATGAAATAGAAATGTATCAATTAAGTATATTTCCTTCAATTCATATCCAATTAAAAAATTTCTCAAATTTAGTAAAATGATCATGAAAAAAAATTATGAACTTAATATCTAGTGAATCAAATAGAAATTAAAATCCTCTCATATTAATTGTTTTAATTTCCTTAGCTTTCAATTTATCATTCACTTTCTTATGATCAATTACCTCTATCATTATTTATAATTATTTACGCTTCTCATCCATGTTTTGGAATTCATATTCCACCAATGTTATCCTACATATAAACCTAGTAATGTGCCATTACATATGAAATTTTTAATTACATTTCCCTCATATTAAGAGGATGTTTTATTAATCCGTCTTATAATGTGGGATTTCAACAAAATAATTTTTAAATAGAAATCCCATTATTTTTAAGTGAAAGATAAAATTGAGAGGATGTAATTTATTTATGGTGGAGAAAATGAAATATGTTAAAATTATAAAAGAATAAAATTTTATTTTACAGTTTATGATACAAAAAACACTAATATTAAACAATGTATGAAATATAGTTCCTTAAAAATAAACTCTTTTATAACTTGTGGAACACGCAACCCTGAGTCTAAATGAACTATAGTATAGTATACCATTATAAACAAGATGTTTAATTAGAGAGTATTATTAGTAATAAATAAATTATTAAAATTATATTATTTAGAAATAATAAAAAATAATTGATTATTTCTTTATTAGAAATAAAATAAGCATCATTTGAATGAAAAATAAATGTTTTAAAAAAATGGAAATTTTTCAAAAGAAAATTTAGTTTCACCTTGGAAATGTAATTTGAATTTTTTAAAACTTTTATAAATATTATTTAATAAAAATAAATTAATTTTTTAAATAATAAAATCAAAATTATCTTCAAGTGAATGTTTTTAATGTTCTCGAAATGATTCATTTTTCTATAATTAGTTAAAATAATGATTTTTATTGAAAACTCCAATTCTGTTTAAATATATTACAAGGGAATGTTTTATTTTAAATTTGTTTTAAAGTAAATATAGTTTAATTACATAAAAATATAACTATTATTGGTTATTGAAATTGATTTAGTATTGAATTTTGATATTTAAACCATATATACTTGTGAGAATTCTCTCTTTAGAAACATTGTTTTTCATCGCATTTGTGGTCATGATTTTAAATTAATTATTACTAATTATGTAAAGGTAATGTTTAAAAATGGATAAAATATTTCTAATAAGTATTATTTATATTAAATAATATGTTAATATTAATTTTTCATCATAATTTATAGTAAAAAATAGTTAAAATTAATTATCACGATTAAGGTAAAAATTGGTTTATTAGGGGGGTGGGTAAACAAAAAAATAAGAGTTATATGGACCTAAAAATATATAGAAAACCAATTGGAGCGAAATATTTCAATATATTGATTCTCAATTACGAATATAGAGTCATTTGGGAGCCTTTTTCTGGTGAATGACTTTATAATTTTGGACAATTCTGGTAAATTTCTAATTAATTTCTTATAGGGTTCCATTTCCACACATATAAACAGGTACTCCCTGCCTTCCCTATTAATACCCTTAATAAAATTAGGTAAATAAATCCCTAAAAATACCCCCCCAAAAAAATCTTTATTCACATTATTCAACATCTGGTACTCCTAAAAGACCATCTCTAGGTTCCTCAAGAGGAGGCCCAAAGAAGGATTATCTTAGAGAAGGTAACTATCATAAAAGATATCTTTTTATTTGATTTGATATTTTACACATACAATTATTTATTAAAACATAAAATATAATAATACATGCATATAAAATATACATATATGTTGTTATGTTAATGGAATAATATTTATCCATTTACACTTTAATCAAATGGGATAGAAAATCATCGATCATGTGTATGATTTACTACCACCTTGGGAATCGATTTTCTCTATTTTCAATCACCAACTTTCTAGGATGGATATAATGATGTATTTGAATCTTGTATATGATATTAATGATATTATTATAATTAATTAAATTTAATATCATATATACCTTTTTCAGTTTCATTCTATTTAAAATTTGATAATTTCGGTCATGTGTATGGTGGACTATCGCCTCACAAAGAGTTGTGATTCATTTTTCAATTAAACCATACATATAATTTAATAATGATAAAATTAAATAATATATGTTATATATATAATATGATATTGATTCTTGAAAATAATTATATCACCCACTATTATACCTTTTCACTCGTCCAGGAAATTATATGCCCACTCGTGCGCACGTACGTCTTACTATATCAAAGATGCAATGTGATTAATTTTCCATGAGAAACTATCATAAATGGTTTAAAAATAAATATACAGTGTAAATATGTTATTTATATTGGTTGTATTATTCATTATAATATGAATATATATATCCTATTCACATGAACAAAAACATTATTGAAATAAAACTTATGAGAAAAGATGACTATTAACACCAAAAACAATAAAAATAACAAAATTTTATCAACAAAATGGTGGTAAGATTTAATAATATGACTATATATGATATTTTAATTATAAATATGGGTGTGATATAAATAAATAATATGATTAAAACCATTATAGATTCAGTTAAATGTCATTCAACTAAATGAATGTTTTAGGTAAGGGACCCTATCTGAAATTCGATTAAATGAGGTATGTTATAATGTTATGCACCTGAATTATTTTATATGGTTTATATACTGCCTATTATACATCTAATATCATGATCAATTTACAATTAATTATATTTCAAGTTTTATTTGGAATTATTTAATCAAAGGGGTATTTGAATTGAGAACTACCAAGTGGTAATGAATTTTATAACTCAATTTATTTTCATTGGGTTATATTACTTCTTCATTGCCTTTGATGTTAAATAAATATGTGTGTATTATATTTTTACTAAATTATGTTGTATTTATTGTTTTATTATATTGATTTAAATTTTATGAAAAGATTCAATTCATTGATTAATTCCCACTTCAACTTCATGATCTTTGAATGATTTTATTACACAGAATTTTCATTGAACAAATTTTTTGCATCATTAGATCATAAACCACTTTAATTTTATCTCCCAATAGTTATTCATGAACGTTTAATGTAATGTTACCATTTTCCTTTCTTTGGTACTTAATGATTTATAAAATGTTTTTAGTAAAATATGACTTCATCTCTATCTTCCGATGAAATTCCTTTTTCTTCAATGACCATGTTTTCAAAAAAAAACACAAAAATGATTTTAACTTTTTTAAAATGATTTATTAAAAGAATTTTTAATCATGTAATAATTTTTACAAAAAAATAAAAAGAATCTTTACCTCGTTTTCAAAACATTTGTTGTTTGTATTTTATCACTAAAGGGAAAAAAAATTACATTAGTTTTTTGGGTTTTCTTGTCATTTTTATGGTGCCGTTGTTTCAGGTGACGTAAAAAATCATATTTTTTAACATCAATTAATATAAATAACATAAAAAATATTATTTTAGAGGTTTTTTATCTGGGTTATTTAATAATAAATGTTAATGATGCTTCGGTGATGGCTTTCCATGTCAGTTATTAAATAACCGACCTTAAAGGCGTTTCAGTGGAGGTTTGTTCACATCTATTATTAAATAACTTATGAAGAAAATAGTCTACCATGTCAGTTTTATATAATCGTCATTGAAATTCTTAATCATGATGAATTTTTTATGTTAGTTATTTAAGAATAGATGTGAAAAATTCTTCAAAATGATTGTTTTTCATGTAAGTTATTAAATAAACAATGTAAAAAACTATATACCATGTAATTTATAAAAAAAATGGCATGAAAACCCATGATCCCAAGTTTTTTTTACATCAGTTGTAAAATTACTGATTTAAAAGACCCTATTAAATTTACATTTAATGTCAGTTATAAAATAACCGATGTAAAAACAGTTTGCAAGAAATAATTTATGAAACCCTTCCTCTCAACTACAGAATTAGACCTGAAACAACCAAAACCCGATCTAAAGCCAGACCAAAAACAAGAATAAATAAACCAGAAATAAGAAATACTACTTCCAAAATTACACATTCAAATTTTCATCATTAAAAAATTCCAATATTAACTAAAAACAAACCTAAATCAAACCAAATAAACTACCAAATACACTTTTACAATTACAAAAATCCAAATTACAGTATTCATTAAAAACAAACTAAAATACAATCAAACCAGTTAAATAATTTGAGCAGTCTACTTGAATGTATTTGAATTATTTTTCAATATATGGTTGAGGTTCATCAAATATATACAAATTAAAATAATGTAGTTGACATGTATAATGAATAAAACAAATGAAATATTAAGGAATAATATATAAGGAAATATTAACTGGTTGAACTTCATAATTGTTCCAGTTATAATTATTTCATACATAAATCTTAATATATAATATCCACATTTTATGATTCCTTACTGTTTATGAAAATTATTTCTAAATGAGTTTTTCAATTCAAAATATCATTTTTATGTAATACATAAAAAATATACTGATTATAAATAGATATTCACCTTTACTTTTATATATTATATCTTTGCACTCTTTTTCATTGAGGATCATCAAAATAAATCCCTACTCTATTAGAAAATAATATAAATGAAATAAATTTAAAATTAATTATAATATAAACAACTATTAATAAATCGAAATTTATTTTTCCAATACGTTCTTAAAATTTCCTCATACATTAACATTGTAACATCCCAAGTAATAAAGAATAATACATTTTCATATTTATTAATAGTATTGAAATAAATATTAATTTTACTTTAAATGGGATTTTATTTTCGATGGAATACTCGATATGCAACAACGAGATTCTTTGAAATCTTACGTTACACACAATGTTGAGTCATACTAAAAAATAATAATATAATATTATTTTAAATGGTTGTAATGCCTAGCCATTGTATTTGAATTAATGAATAGAAATAACTAAAATAGGATTATACATGTTTGTTAAATGATTTTACATTTTTCTAATAAAATTTAGAGTCTTAAAATGTGAATGAATACAATTTTATGCATAAATACTCTAATATTCTTTAAAAGGTCAATTTACCGCTTTTGGATGGAGAACCCTATTTAAATCTAGTTATGGTAACTTTTATATGTTTTATTTTACCAAATAAAATTTTTCTTTAGAATTGAGACATGAAAATTTACATTGGTTAAATTTTTGGTATTTTTCTGAAAAAATTCATTTTTTATGAATAGTGAAAAATATTTTATTTTAATTCAAAACTACCTTTTAATCTAATTTATTTATACGGTTTGGTTATCTTATTAATTAGTTTTAATGTGTAATTAGATTATATTTTTACAATTTAATCAAATTATGTTCACTGAATGTAATTTCACTTTGAAATTGGAAATAAACAGGTGTTAGTCTTTTGATAGTTATTATTTCTTAAAAACATGATTTTTGTTTTGAATATGGGAATTAATTTTAAATTAATTAATGGAACTTATATGTTTTTAATTTGGTAAAAACGATATCTTATATGAATTCAGAATATCAAATATTTCTTAGGCTGAATTTTGGGTATTTTTTAAAAACGCTTTAATTTTTGATGAATCATGAAAACACTAGGTAGTAGTAAAAAAACTGAAATTTTCATTTAAATGAAATTTTACCACTTCTGGGAATTGAATTTTAAAAATACAACATACATGGTTGTTATTAGTAAGTAAAATGTGGTTCAATAAGATGAATATAATTTTTGGGGAATATTAACTTATGACTTTTATTTACCGCGATTAAAGTTAAATAGGGTAATTCAAGGTAAAAATTATATTATAATAACATAAAATTACCCTAACATGTGACCTAATCCTATTAGATGATAAATGTCTGCTGATGTAAATCTTTATATTGGTTTTGGTACCGCATGGAGTCACATATGAGTGATAATGCCACATTATATAAATTAATTTAAAATAATGACCCAAATGACATAGACATATATCTTTTAGTAAATTAATTCTTACATGCGGTTATATATGTTATATATTCAAATATAAATATTAATTTGAAATATAATATGATTTCCTACATCATGGAATTTTCTTTAGCATTATTAGACATAAAATATATAATATTATTTATGACACAATAATGATGTAGTGTTTACCTCATTAATGAACGATTTAAATAAATAAGATTATAAAGAATAAAAAAATATCCAAAACCTATCCAATTATTATTGGATGGTTATATTTACAACTTGAGTCATTTAATCTTATACTTTAATAAGTTTTTGACTTTTAGAAACTAAAAATCATTATATAATAATATAATATTTTCAAACATTCCTAAAGAGCCCATCCCCCTAATAAAAATCCCTCACATATAACCCATTAATAAAACCTCTAAAGAAAATGAACTTGTACATACTATGAAAAAAATAATCTATAAGGATCCCACTCTTCCACATAGAAGACAAACCTTAGGCTGAAGGGACTTCATGAAATCCTTTTGCTTTAAACAAAAGGGAGTTACCCGATTTAAAGGTAATGTCTTCTCTTCAGTTCTTTTCTTTTATTTTACTTATCCAACCCCCTAAACTCAATTTTTTTTAATTTTATATCAACACCCAAATCCTCAATATACTATGTTTTTTTATGAGAATAATTCTAACTACAATTACAAACACCTACATCAAATGGGTAAAGAACATGTTATTTCTGTGGATGGTGAATTACTACCTCCCAAAATGATGATTGTTCAATAATATCATACCACCTCTTATGGTGGCCATTAAGATAGAATTGTATTTAAATGTGATATATATTATATTTATATTGTCTTTATTCTTCTTTATTTTTCATTTATATCATACCATTATGGTTTACATAATGAGTAAATACAATAATTTCATTTGAGGAAGTGCAGACTACCGCCCCCTCAAAGTGATATGACTCATTCATGACATACATTGAACATATAATGTATGAAGTTAATTAAATTACATTACAGATATATTATAATATAATTTTAATATACATCGTATTATTACATTTTCATTCCTTGAAATATAATATACAAATGGAAGTAGCGTTCAAGCGTACGTACAACTTACCGTCTCCTTGAACAGTGCGTTTCATTTCATAAATCGAAATGATATAGAATATTATAAATACATATAAAATAGATATATATGATATATATGATATCTAAATCATGAAAATCATTTCGGAAATAATGGATTTTTTACCACATAGACAATTTATAATTATAAGAAGTTCATTTTAACTCATGTTTCAAACATCGACAAAATCTCCGATATGAACTCAAATAATTTGATAATTTTTATAGAAACTAAATAAGTGTTATAAAAGGAATAATAAATATGAAAAATTTTATTAGGTAAGTATAAATTAAATTATGTTTTTTATTCCAAAAGATGAAGGAACATACAAGACAAGTCAGATTTGAGGTAAGGGGTTTCTTATTTCACTTTTAATTCAACGAGATTTCCATTGTTCTCCACTTATTTTATTCATGTCATGTAGTTTTTACTTATATTTGATATATATTATCCTAATTATATTTATATTCATGCCATTCTATTATTCATTTAGTGTTTATTAAATTTTGGTTATACGACTTGATTGATTACAACGTGGTAAGGGGTTTTCATCTCTCTTTTTATTCCAATGATATTCATGCCATATTTTCCACTATATCCTTTTGTGTAGTGTATTTACATTACAATATTGTATTCTTTCGGTAAAATAATTTAATTTATTTTTATTTACATCTTCATTGTATGATCCTTCCTTTATAGCGTGTATTTTTTGTAAGTTACCAAATCCGTAAGGGAACCTTTCACGGCACTCTTTTTGACAAAGACTTATTTTATGTCACGTATTTTAATTTCTATTTTCCTATGTTGGGATTTTTCCTTCTATATCGTTATTTTTTGTAAATTTTATATCCATGTTATGAGAAAACCTTTTTTTCTCTCATTAAATTTTTTTCTGAATTTTGATGCGACGCCGTTAGGCTGTCGAATTTCAATAGGAGAACTCCTTCACCCAATTTCAATTCTATGGGTTAAACTTATACTTTTTGATTATGTCATTCTATGAATATGTGTGAATTAAATCTGATTTTATTACACTTAATATACACTTATATTAGGCGTATTCGTATTTTTCACACATAATTATTTCACAGAATTGTCCTTAATCTAAAGATATGATCTTTTCAAGGGACATTGTCTCAATTTACACTCCATTGAGACTTATTTGTTGTTATACAACAATTAACTTTTATATAATGTATATAGTTCCCTTTCACATATTATATCAATAATCTCCTTATTTTCATGATATTATATGATTTGATTAATGTTATTCCTCCATTATTTTTATTCAAGCATCTCTCATTTGGTTAGGAACTTTTTAAGTAAAATATTGTTTTAAATGTTTTAAAGATTTATTCTTCTAAAACATTTTCATTGATGTAAATGATTCAAAATTTTTTTTAAGGATTTATTTATATAGACATGTTTTTTTTGAAGTTAAAATTTCATTCAATATCTTCAATGTGGTATGGGACACTATGATTCAAAAATCTCTTTATAAAATGTTTTAAATGGTATTGAAAATGGTTTGATAAATATTTGATTATGAAAATATCTTAAAATGGTATTTTTTGATTTCAATGTGGAAATTTTTTCTTTCTTTTAAGCTTGTTTTATGTGTTATTAATAATTTATGGTTATTAGGCATTACTTATGTATAGGGGTGGTTATATGATAAACCTAGGGCGGGTGAGCCCGAGATATCTCTCCAATGAATTGGTTAACGTGACAAAGGTAAAAGTTAATAATTATCGTACGATATTTAAGGAATATACTATGATGGATATTCCATGTGTAACTCCCGATGTAGCTATGAAAGCTACAATGTAATTATGATATGCATTCCATAAGTCACATTTATGATTTATGATTCTTTGTGTTATTAATAAATCTTATTATTTCATGAGATATGTTAAAGAGATTATGTTTTTTTATGTATTGATATACTAAAGTTTTCTTTCTTTATTTTATAACCCTTACTGAGATTTTTATGCTCATCCCATGTTTTTTGAAATGTTTTTCATAGTGCATAAAGCAGGGTAAGAGAAAGGAAGAACTCAAGAATATTTCTATCATGAAATGAATTATTTTTTTATTTTAAGAATTTTTATTTTATGATAAAATGGATACTGAGTAGTTGTGTATAATTTTTACTTTTTGGGATGTAATGTAAAAGATATGGCCTAATTCTATAAAACTCTAAACCTTTGATGATCTTCAATGTGAATTATTAACTTAATTCACGATTATGTAATGTTTAAGGATGGGGCCTTATCGTAGGTATCAAAGGTAGGTTAAGACATCTTTAGAGATTATGAGTTTTTATTAGACACATGGTTAGTATCTATGTCTACTTTTTAAGTTAAATCCTTGGTTTATAACTTTTTCAAATTATGGAAAGTCAGTTACAAATGGAAGGAGGAGGATCTCCAACAACATTCATATCCCTTCTAGATGAAATAATTGTAAAAATTATTGCAATGTGATGTTCATATTATTGTGAAACTTTTTCTACCATACAACTCACTTGAAGAAGTTGTTTGAGATATCAAGCACCTCCACAATAACTCTACATCATCGTGGATCATGGGTTGTATTTTATCAAATTTTATTTTCATAATATTCTCATATTTTCAGTAAAGGTAAATATTATCAAGGAATTTTAAAATATTTTACCTTGTCACAAGATTTTGATGCATATTATGATTTTGAAAAAAGTGATGAAGAAAGAGACTGTTAAGAAACCTATTTATATTTTATTTTAAATTATTGTCTCTCAACACATACTTATTGTATTTTAAAAGGATAATTGATTAAATGTTTCAACTAAAACTTAGTCTGACTATTATATAAAAAGAGTTTTTTATTAGATGTTTTAAAATTATATGTTATACATGATTATTTTCTAAAACTATTTTTCTGTGAACACCCTTATGAACCATTTTGTACAAGGTGTATTTGGATGAAGGAATCAAAGGGTTTTGAAGGATATCTATGTCATTTTAGCAATGCATAGACCTTATACCTACGTGAACAAGATGATAATGAAACTATGTAGGCACCATGATCTAGGTATGATGCTCTTTATTTTGGTAATAGTTTTATTTTGTCATATAAAGATGAAAAATAGGAAAATATATATGTCTTCATTAAGATGTTGAGGTCTAAATGAGTTGGTATGAAAATGATATGTATAATAAAACTTTTGAGGTTCAAATATGTTAGGGTTATTTTTTAGTTTTATAAAAAGTAAAACCCGTAAGATGGGAGACAACCCATCGCGTCCGATAAGGCCATGGGAATAGAACCCATAACCAAAGGGTGATACAGGTGCATCGCCTACCAATTCCCTATGTTAAGTCCCTGGTTAGTATGAGTTATTAATTTAGTTAAATTATTCTATGGATCAAGAATAATTTTATTTTGGGAACTTATATTTTTTCAAATGGATATACTTAGTATAATAAAATGATTTGGTGATTAAGTGATAAAGGTATTTTGGAAGACGTTCTCTCTTTTGGGGAAACACTAAATGACTAAGGATAATATAATACCATGAGAATTTATTTTTGGAATAATGGTTGAAATTTTATTTTGGAAGAATCTATGTTTTATGAATGTTTGGTTTATTTATGGAAATAATAAATCTATAATAGATAATATGCGACACACATAATTACACTTCATTTTCAGACATTAAGAGTAGTCTATGTTATTTGGAGATAAATGATAAGATTTACTGTGGATGATTATGTGATTAAATACTTCCATGTTTTAGGGTTTCAATCATAGTTTGGTTTACATTGATGAATTTTATGGAAATTTGTTCATTGAATGTTATTTTTTGAACTATCAGTACTGTTTGTTTAATTTTGGATATTAGGAATAATATTTATTTTTTTTATAGAATTTATACTTTTTTGGGATTATCTGATCTTGTACTAACCATTTTGGTTTCGGTTAAAATCTAAAGATAGGGAAAATTTATAGTTCATATTTGGTGGGTTATTTCATTCTCTAGAAGTTTATTCTAGCACATTAGATGTGAACAAGTAATCTTGAATACTCATCATTTAGAGAAAAGATGATTTTTTGGTAGAAACTTAGTAAAGGAAGAAACTCAACTCGAGAAGTAAGTATATTTTCTTATGAACTTATTCAATCCCAAAAAAAAATTATTCAAATTTATGAAAAGGAACTGAAATCAGAAAAATTTTGTATGTGTAATTTTCCTATTGGGAAACCAAATACTGCTTAACCAATCACAAGTTTGTAATTTTTTTGTTGTTAACTTTTACCTAATCATGTTTTCTATTACTCTCCATCAGAAGATGACACTTATTTTCTCCTTCGTATCTGTTTTTTCATGGAATACTTGTATGGGTATCTTTTTTGACCTTTGTACATTACTTTAGTTCTTTTAATGTGATAGTTTTCTTGACTCTTTTTCCGATTTGGGACTCTTACAGAATTTTCCGTGCATAATTTTAAAATTGCAAGGACGCGATTTTTAAAAGGGGGAAGGATGTAACATCCCATGTAAATAAAGAATAATATATTTTAATATTTATTTATATTTGTGAATTGAATATTAATTTTAATTTAAAGGGGATTCTATGTTCAATGGTTTTCCCGATACACAACAACGGGTTCCTTTGAAATCTTACGTTGCACACAACGTTGGGTCACAATTAAAAATGATAATATAATATTATTTTAAATGGTAGTCAATTCCTAGAAATTTTATTATAAGTTATGAGTAAAAATAACTAAAATATTATTATACTTGTTTGTCAAATGTTTTTACATTTATCCAATAAAAGTTAGTGGCTTAAAATGTGAATGAATCCAATTTTAATCATAAATACTCTAATAGTCTTTAAAAGGCTGATTTACCTCCTTTTAACGGATAACCCTATTTAAATCTTGTTTTGGTAACTTTTATAAGTTCTATTTGACAAAATAAAATTATTCTTTAGAATTAGGAAATCAAAATTTACTTTGGGTAAATTTTTGGTAATTTTCTAATAAAATTCATTTTTTATGAATAGTGAAAAATATTGTATTTTAATTCAAAACGGATTTTTAATATAATATATTTATATGGTAATATTATCTTTTTAATTGTGTTTAATGTATAATTATATTATATTTTTACCATTTAATCAAATTTTGGTCATTGGAAGTAATTTCACTTTGAAATTGGACATAAACAAGTGTCAATCTTTTGATAGATATTATTTCTTAAAACCACATTTTTTGTTTTGACATGGGAATTAATTTTAAATTAAATAACAAACAAATTATTTTTTTAATTTTTTAAAATTGAATTCATTTTTGAATTCAGAATATCAAAGATATCTTAGGCAGAATTTTTGGTATTTTTCTGAAAAACTTCATTTTTTGAGGAATAGAGAAAACACTGAGTAATAGTTAAAACATGCCTTTTTCATTTAAATCAAAATTTACAACTTCTATGAATTTAATTTTAAAAATCTAACATACATGGTTGTTATTAGTAAGTAATACATTGTTCAATAAGATGAAAATAGTATTTGGTGAATAGTAACTTTTCAGTTTTATTTACCGCGATTAAAGGTAAATAGGGTAATTCAAGGTTAAAATAATATTATAATAATATTAAATTACCCAAACAGGTTTCCTAATTATATTATATGATAAATTTCTGACTATGAGAATCTTTGGGTTGATTTTGGGACCCTATGGAGCCACTTAAAAGTGATAATGACGCATTATATTAATTAATTTAAAGTAATGACAAAAATGACATAAAAAAAATATATTTTGGAAATAAATAATTAAATGGGGTTATATAAGTTATATCTTAGACTATAAATATTAATTTTATAGCTAAAAATATTTCCAACCTTATGGTATTTTTTAAAAATTTCTAACCATCAGAAAAATAAAATTATTTATGACACAATAATGAGCAGTGTTTACCTCATAAATGAATGATTTAAATAAATAATATTATAAATATATAAAAAATATCCAACACCTATCCAATTCTTATTTTATTATTTCATTTAGAACACTAGTCTTCTTATCTTCTACTTTAATAAGTTTTGGATCATTAGAAGGTGAAATTCATTATATAATAAAAAAATATTTTCAAACTTTCTTAAAGAGCGCCTCTTCCCCTTTATAAAAATTCCTCACCTCTAACCCATTACTCACACCTCCAAAGCACCATGGATCATCCAAACTCTGCCAAAATAATCTCTCAATATCACTGTCTTCTACCTAGAATCCTTACCTTAGGCATAAGGTACTTCAAGAAATCATTTTGGTTCAAACCAGAGGGAGTTACCTGATTTAAAGGTAACATCTTATCTTATGTTTTTTTATTTTACTTATATAACCCATAAACTCTTTTTATTCCATTGTTTTATAAAAAAAAACTATCCTAAAAATACTAGGTTGTTCTTAGTAGATTTATTTGAACTATACATACAAACACCTCTGTCTAATGGGTAAAGAACCTACTGTTTCTATGGACGGTGAACTACGACCTTACGAAATGATAATTTTTCAATCTTCTCCTACCCCATTTTATGGTGTCCATTAAAATAGAACTATATTTAAATGTGGTATATATTATATTTATATTATCTATATACTTCTGCATTTTTCATTTATATCATACCATTATGGTTTTTATAATGAGTTAATATGATTATTTTATTTGAGGAAGTGCAGACTACCGCCCTCTCAAAGTGATATGACTTTTTCATGCCATAGGTGGATCATATGAAGGATAGAGTTAATTAAATTAAATAACATTGATATTATACTGGAATTATAATATACCTAAGTATTATTAAGTTTTCATTCCTTCAAAGATAAAATAGAAATGGCAGTAGCATTCATGCGTATGTATGACTTACAACTCCATGAATGTTGCATTTCATTTATTAACTCCAAATGATATGGAATATTATAAATAAATATAAACTATATATATATCATATATAAATAATTAATATCATTTTGGAGATAATTTACATTTTACTACATGGAAAAATTATAATTATAATAATTTCATTTTTAACGCATGTTTCGAACATGGACAAAATGTCTTATATGAACGCAAATAATTAGTTAATTGTTATAGTAAGGTAATAAGTGATATAACTGGAATAATAAAATTTAAAAACTTTCTTAATAATGTATAAATTAACTTATGTTTATTATTCATGAAGAACAAGGAACATATTAGACAATTCAGACTATAGGTAAGGGGTTTCTTATCTCACTTTTAATTCCATGAGATTTCCATTGTTGACAACTTATTTATTTCATGTGGTGTATTTTTTACTAAAATTTTATATATATTATCATTATTTTATTTATATTCATGGTATTTTATTTTTAATTTGGTGGTTATTAACTTTTGGTCATACGACTCGATTGATTACAATGTGGAAAGGGGTTTTCATCTAACTTTTTATTCCTGTGAGATTCATGCTATATTTTCCACTATTTCCTTTTTTGTGGTGTATGTACTACCAATGATTGTATTATTTTTGTAACATAATTTAATTTATGGGTATTTAAATCTTCTTTTTATGATCCTTCCTTCATGGGGTGTATGTTTCAGAAGTTACCAAATAGGAAAGGGAACCTTTCACCAGAATCTTTTAGACAGAGACGTCTTTTATGTCATTTATTTTAATTTACATTTTATTATATTGGGATTCATTTTTATATATCCTTATTTCTGTACATTTTATGCCCATTTTATTTGAAAACATTTTTTCTCTCATCAACTTATTTTTTGATTTTTATAGAGATGCCTTTAGGCTGTTGAATTTTTATTAGAGAACTCCTTAACCCAATTTCAAATCTTTGGTTTTAACATATACTTCTAGACTATGTCATTCTAGGAATATGTGTGAATGACCTCTGATTGTATTACACTTAATATAAAATTATATTGGGTGTATTTTAATTTTTCACACAAAATTATGTCATTGATTTTGTCCTTAATCTAAGGATGTGAGCTTTGTAATGGACTTTGCCTCAATTTACATTCCACTGAGACTTATTTGTTGTTATACAAAAATTCACATTTATATGGTGTATATACATCCCTTTTATGTGTTATATCATTAATCTATTTATTCTCATGATATTGTAATCTTTTATTAATATTATTCCTCAATTATTTGTATTCATTCATCTTTCATTTGGTTAGGAACTCTTTAACTAAAATATCATTTTAAATTTTTTAAATATGTACTATTATAAATCATTCTCATTTATGTCAATGTTTTAAAAATGGGTTTAATGATTTATTTATATGAACAAGAATGTTTTTAAATAAAAATATCATCCAAAATACTAAAAGTGGTATGGGCACTTTGATTAAAAAATATCTTTATTAAATGTTTTAAATGTTTTTGAAAATGGTTTGATAAAGCATTGATTATGAAAATATCTTGAAATGATATATTGTGATTGCAATGTGGAAATGTTACATATCCTTTATGCTTATTTTATGTGTTATGAATATGTTATGGTCATTGGACATTGTTTACATATATGGGTGGTTCTATGATAAAACTAGGGCAGGTGAGGCTGAGATAGATCTTTAATGCATTGGGTAACATGACATTGGTAAACATTAATGTTTCTCATAAGATATTTAGGGAATATACTGTGATGGGTATTCCCAGTTTATCTCCCTTTATATCTATAAAATCTATAATGTAATTATGATATAGATGCTATATGTTACCTTTAGGATTTATGATTTCTATGTATTATTCATAAATCTTTTGATTTCAAGAGGTATGTTAAAGAACGTATGTTTTGTACGTATTGATGAAATAATATTTTCTTTCTTTATTTTATAAACCTTAATAAGATTTTTATGCTCATTACATGTTTTTGAAATGTTTTTCACATGGTATAAGGAAGGGTATGAGAAAGGAAGAAATCACAAAGATTTATATAAAGAAAATAATTGTTATTTTCTTTTATGAGTTTTTATTTTCGGTTAAAATAGATACTTAGTAGAAGTTTATACTATGTACTTTTTGAGATTTAATGTAATAGTTATGGCCTAATTCTCTAAAAATGTAAACCTAAAAATGTCCTCAATGTGAATTATTAACTTCATTAAAATTTATGTAATGTTTAAGACTGGGGCGTTATAACGATGGATAAAACATATCGAATAAAGTGTTTTATCCCTTAGAAAAAATACACATAACATCCAATGGTCACTGATATAAAAGGAAATTTAATTTTAGTGGTTATTATGTTAAAAGATAAATATCAATTTGTGAGATATATATTTCGTACCACTCAGCATAAAAAACATCCAATACTGCGTAATTTTATCCTGTTGAAATCATTCAGCAATATAAACTACGTTTTGTTCCTCATCCAATTCAGGCCCATCGGGTGAAATCAACCGTGGGTTCATAAACATATATACATATGTTTTCTCATTATTCTTACACATTTTATAATGATACATAATAAAAAATTCTTAAGTATAAAATTCTAATAAATTTAACGCATGGAGATATTTGTGTTAATACATACATTGAAAAAACATTCACCACCATGATTCCCAACTTATCTCCAGTAACAAGTTCCATGATGGCATTTTTCATAGTCCTCACATCTATTGCATATCCACAAACATTATTTTCCATCGGAAACCTATAATGACCTACCAAAAAATTCAAATATCTTGAAAATCTGTCAAGACTACTAGAATATGAATTTGATGTCCTATCTATTTTTCTTTGTTGTTGGCTATACAATATTTCTGTACCATTATATATTTCCAATAAATATATATATCAATATATTAACATTAAAATATTAAAACAAATTTAATAAAAAAAAATACAATATAAACATACTTCTATGGTAATGGGTTACTGAAGTCTAGATAACCAAACTAAAAATGACTAATACTTTTTTCAACTGTCATCACCTCATCTGTATATAACATTATTCTAGCTGATATTTCTATAATATCTTGTATAGTGTACTTATACTACTCTACCTCTAACATTTGATGATGAATTGTATATATTTTATAATATATCAGTCCATATGAAACTATATGATAGTGATAATCATCATTATAAAACCCAAAATACCAATGAATCTATAGAGGAGGGGGTGTAAGTGTATGATAAAAAATGGGGTCTATAGGTGGATCTTGAAGATAAAGAATGGGGTCCGCAAGTAGAGGTGGGGCAGTGGGTGCTAATGGTGGAGGTGGAGTGGGATTTTCAATCAAAAATTGTCTTTGCAAGTATGCAAACATTGATTGTAACGATTCTATGATCTTTTCCTCCATCATCACATTAATATTGTGAACATCATTCTCCAAAGATTATTTTTTATATAAAACCTCCATGTAAGAGCCTGAAGAATGGGGTAACACTTTTCAAGTCGATAAATCCACCAAGTATCCTCATACGCGACCTGGGTGTTCAGGATTTCCTAATGAAGCAGGTAAAATATTATGCCTCCCATCAGCTTTAAATATCCCCTGTGTGCTCTTCTCCACAAGAGAATCCTGTATGAATTTTTTGAAAAATAATGTAATTATTCAAAGTATATAAAGTATTTAATTTACTTCAATAATTAAAATAAAAAACACACAATCCTGTCAGCTATGACCCTCGATATTTTGTAAGATATTTCCCCTTTTTCCCGTATGAGCCCTCTTCTATTTTTCATGACTTAAAGGAGGGGATGGGTGGGGGACCTCTACAGAGCTGGAAGACACAGCTCTATGTTTTTTTATATATTTTTAGTTATCATTTTTACTTCTAATAAAGTATACCCTTCCCGAGATAAACAATGAGGGTATACATTTCAGGATTGGATCTTTTGATGAGATCTCCTTGATTCCTATAAATTATGAATAATAAATCATTAAGATATCATTAATAAGATCATTAATATAAGTAAACATCTAAAATTTTACATTTCACTTACTAAAAATTATTCTTGTCTTCTACATTCAACAAATTGTTTCCATGTGTCTTCATCTATAAAAAGATATATATGACATAGAATATTATATTGCCTATCCCAAAAAATGAAATCTGATTTAATGGTAGATTTAGAATCCCAACATCACCTAGAATCCATCAATAAAAATTTCCTCATAACTCTTCTAGGTTAGGTATATGAAATTACATATTATAAAGAAGAGGGAAACCATATTATACTAAAAATAATTCAAGAGTAGTCAAACAATAAAAAAATATCTTACCAAAATAGTCTTCCATAACTGAGCTAGTTTTATTTTGTCAACAGTTCTCTAATTATTAAGCAAAACTCTGAATTTTCTTTTACCCTGAGTTTATACAAAACTCCTAATATATTATTCATTAATACATCTTCAAATATCATTCTCATCAAATATTAAAACTATCCTGTGGTATTGTCCATGAGCTGGTGATAATTTTGTTAAACGTGTGTTGCCACGTTTACCAACCATTGAAATCTTCATTTCCATTGGGGGAGCACATGAAGAAGATTGGAAAACATCAATAGATTCATTTGGATGTTCTTCCCCAAAGGTATGATCATGATACTCATCTCTAGAAGTTGGTGGTTGATCAACTGATTTATCTGTCATTATCCTTCAAATCAAAGAAACAAACATTTAGTACAAAAAATATACAAATTTAAATATAACAATACTAATGTAAACAAAAAAAGAAAATTATGAAACAAAAAATAAATGAAAAATTAACACATTATTGTTCATATCTGTTATCGATAACTAAAATTCTAACAATAGTAATGATATACGAATTGTCATGTAAATGAATGAAACAAAATAAAAAATTGGTGTAGGTATATTAAAAATAGTCCAACCTTATAAATCAATTTTATACACAAAAAAATAATATTTTTTAACATATATATTTTAAATTATATTCATTAAACAAAATTAATAAATATATAAGTTATGTAATGTTAAGCGTGGTAAACTAAAGAAACTAAACTAAAATAATTAAACATTTATACTTAATATTTTTAATACAATTTTTAATAAAGGAAAAAAATAAAATATCTAGAATTTAATAAAATTAATAAAAGTAAATGAGAATAAACATATGTTACCAATAATATTAGGAATGTAATAATGGATTTTTTACCCAAATTCCTTCAACATGATCATTCCTTATGGAATAAATCATGTCTCTAACATGGTCATCATCATTATCGATTACTCCTTCCTTGGAAGTAGAGATCTCACAAAAATCATTATCTTCATTAAGTTGATCACCATAAACATATTTTTTTTTCTTGTAAAACAAAAGGCCACTGTATATTGAATTGATCCAAATCAAAGAATTTTTTTTTCATGTGTTTGCATTATAAAAGAATCAGTTATGTCTTCAAATATATTTATATTAACATGTTTCATTCCAAATTCATAATGTCTGACACTATTGTTACTAATAAAACATTTGTAGTTAAACATATGAACATAAATTTTAATGTAATCAACCTACCACATTTCTTCAATGACTCCATAATATGCACATGATGTGGAAATTGGGTTTTTATCTTTATATCTTGAAAATGCATTGCTTCTGCAAACACCATTACAACACTATTATGAACTGCACTTTTGCTGTCTTGAGATTTGATGTGGAATGTAAATCATTTAATATCATACCCAGACCATGTTATCACATTTAAACTTGGACCACCCACTAACAATATTAACATCTCCGATTAATCTGATCTACCGAGAATGATCTTCTTAAACAATGGAGAAAATGTTTTTTTATCGTATTTCAAAATCCACATTTATTTCTTATTTGGATGACATTTTTTAAACTCATTGATATGAAATGTTAAATATAGTCGAGCATCAGCCATGTTATACAAGATGTATAAATTTACCTTCTTTATCAGTTCACCTGAAAACAATTTGAATTTCAAGCCATGAATCCCCTTTCCCTCATTATTAACTTGTTCATGGTGTGATGGAGGAAAACCAATGTGCTCTTCCATTGAAAATTAGCTCGTACAAAACTCCAAAACCTCATTAAGAATATTATTTTCAAAAATGGAGGCTTTAGGTCGATATGGGTTTTTAACATACCCCTTAAATATCGTTATATAACTTTCAAAAGGTTACATCCAACATAGATATATTGGTCCACAAAGATTTATTTCTTGAACCAGATGTATAATTAAATTCACTATTATATAAAAACATATTGAGGAAAATACATTTCTAAATGAAAAAGTATAGAAATTCCTTTATTTTACAAAAGGATCAAAGCTTCCAGATCAATAACCTAAATATAAATTTAATTGAAAAAATAACACACCTTTATGATAGTCTTTCTAACATGGAAGGGAAATATTCCCTGGAATACAATTAGTAGAAGATATTGAATCATGACGTGAAAATAATAATATTTCATACCTGGAAACTTTAAATATTTCAAAGAGAATTCTTTTACACTTGAAGAACAACTCTACGGATCTTTGATATCAAGAAGACACTGAAAAAATCTATTGTTCACTCTCTTGGATAATGTATGACAATCGGGGGGAAGAAATGTTCTTCACCCATCAGGATTTTGAGAAAACTCCAAAGTAATTCCCATTGATAGTTAATCTAATCTTACATTCAACCCATCTTTAGCCTTTCCTATAATATCTAACAATGTTCCAATATAACTATCATAGATATTCTTCTCCACGTGCATGAAATCAATGTCATGTTTCACTTTATGATATCTCCCACATGGTAACTCAAAAAATATTTACTGTTTCATCCAAATATTTCTATCATTACCAGATTTATGTGCCTTTCCAAATTTCCCATCGAGGTTTTGTACCCTCTCAAAATACTCATGAATGGTTTTGGAGAAATATCACATTCTTGTTACCCATTAAATTTATTTTACAATATTTTTTAAGAGCGATACATATGAAGAAACTTTCAATGACCAATGTATAATATTTTCTTCCCTTGATGAAATTGAAAATTAGAAGTCTATTGTTCCCAAATTGGACATTATTTTTTTCCCATAACACTGTATCCAAAAAAAATTCCATACCCTAGGAAGTTATTTATAGTGAACATAATCACTACATGTAGTTGAAAATATTAAACTTTATTAGAATGATATTCCATAATACCATCCCCTTATAAGAGATTCAAATCATCAATTAATAGTTATAAAAAACATCAATACAATTTGTGGCCTACTTTGGTCAAGAGATCATTAAACTCAACATGACATATTTATGCTCCATAAAAAATATGTGAGATAGGTTTTAAATTAACAATAAAACATGCCAGCAAAAATTTTCACTACTGAGGCTTTGATATTGATTCATTATATATATCAAACACCCAAGTTTGATATTTATAACTTTATTTCTGAATGTAGTAAACTTCTCATCAATTTTCTTCCATTGTGAACAATTTTATGAGTGATGCATTTTTCTATCACGTATCAGCTCATCAGCATGACATCACATATCTATATTTGAAAAAAACTAATTACAAATTCTACACAATTATAGGTGATAATATTAAATATAAATGATAAATTATAAAAATATATTAATAGAAATAATTTTAAAAAAAGGTATAGTCAGATAAGACAATTTTATATCTATATGATATATTCTATAATTTGAAAGTAACACAATTTTGATATATAAAATAGATATATGCTTATTTGATAATTATAATTATATTGTTTTCAAGAAATAATATAGAAAAACTACCAATTAAATTTATATTGACTGTAATGGTTTTCATGACACATTAATAAAAAAATATATCATTTGTGTAGTATAAAATCATTGAATATGAAATTCCAAAAAAATGTGTTTTTAATAGTTTATCTAGTGGGATATGTAACAAAATATATTTATATTGAATAATGATAGATATATTAATAAATTATTTTTATAAATATTAATGAATATTCCCATGTAGTTAAAATTTTACCCTACTTGAAAATTATTTGCAGTTATGATAGCCATGTTTACTTCCACTGTGTGCAAATTAGGATCCATAAATGACATGATTTTTTTTATATATAAGAGAGGATGAAAAACCATAGTGATTGAAATTTTATAATATTGTAAGAAAATACCAACATTGTTCCAGATATTTATAAATTCTAGTATAAATTCTGTCAGTATGTATGTAATGAAACATATAATGAAATAAAATGATTATAATAAATATGATATAATCAGATTTAAATGATCAATATCACATGGATGAATGTCATATATATATTTAATTAAAAAAATATCATCTACCAAACCGATTTTGAGAACATTCTCAGTACCATCTCCTAGATTGAGTCAATCTCCTCATCTAAACAGTTCAATTCCATTCTAATTCACATATAAGTTCCTATAATTTTTATTTTCAGATTAGATGTTCTGTTATTTAAGAAGGTTATCAGTAGAACACTATAGAAAAAATCTAATATATCCTATAGACAATATTATTAAAAAAAGTTCATATAGAGTATGATATGATCATAATTAAATGACATAAAATAATAGTAATATATATATTTCTTAGCAACAGGTTTTACCCAGGCTCCAAAGTGTGAAAATGATTGCTTCATCCTTGGTATTACTAAATATATCATATAAATAGACACCTAGAATAATATATAAATCTATAAGAATGGAAATAACAAATAGGTAATTATATAAATAAAAAAAATCGAAAAATGATATTTAGGTAATCCACAAATGATAAAAATCAAAGCTTGTGAAGCTTACTTGAGAGTTGAAAGTCAATTAGATAGATTCGCCGATGAATACAAATATTAATGAAGCTTTCATAATGAGTTTGAAGGATATGAGATTGAAGAATCGATTATAGAGTTTCCACGTGAGTGAAACCGAGTCGATGATTCCCAAAAGAGAAATAGAAAAATAACTTGAAATGGGATATCATAATTTTTTTAATGATTTATCACATCCATTATTTATTAATAGATGCGATAAAGAGTTTTTTAATTACATTTATCATGTCGTTTATTAAATAACCGATGTGATAAAACCATTTTTACATTGTTTATATAATAACTGACATTGTAAAGCAATGATGTTTTCTTTATCACGTCGGTTATTTTATAACTGATATAAAAAATAGGCTCTATCACGTCAGTTATAAAATAACCGATGTGATAAAGAAAGATACATGATTTATCACATCGTTTATTATACAACTGATTTGATAAACCAAGATAGTGAATTTTTGACATTGGTTATAATATAACCGATGTGATAAATCAATTTAAATTCATTACATATCAATTATTTATAACCGACGTAATAAATACTGACATTGTAAATAAATTTGTACTAGTGTATCGAAATAGTGAATAGAATATTTGTTTTAACATATATGGCCTAAATGGAATTTCTAGCCTTCGTGACCACTCAATGTTCAATAACATCGTTTATAAGTTTAAAAGGTTATTTTTAATGAAATTGATATGCTTTTTTTAACTTTATTTTTTAAAATAATTTTCAAAGTCAAAAGGGTATTTCCCTCAAAAATAATTTGATGAAAATTTTGGGTATTTCTATTTATCAATGACATCAACCATTTATTTTAATTTTGATACACTTGGGATATGTTTTATTGATTTACCTTATTCTTTATTTGTATTGTTTATGAAATTTTTACCAAAGAAATGATTTACATTCATTTTCTTTATTTTTGTTTAGTATTCATTTACTTTCTTATGAAACAATAACTCTCTTGTTATCATTGTACAATTAATTTTTCATTTGTATCTACATTTTCTCTATCATGGATATGATTATTTCATAAACATTATATCATTTCTATATAAAATTTTATCTAAAAAATATATATTATTTGTATCATGGATGTGATTATTTCTTAAAATAGAAATCATTTTTACATATGGGGTTTATCTTAAATATAAATATTATTTTTACCTTAGATATGATTATTTCCTAAATCATATAATATTTTTACAAATGTCAAAAAAATTTAATGTGATTTTATTAACTGGGAAATATTGATAAATCTTTATTCTTTACTTAATACATATTTATATTGATAAGGCATACTGACTGATGAATTATATCAATCATTTGATATATGAGGAATGCTTTTACCTGTAGTGATGATTGGGGATGAAAATTATATTTCCCATTGATTTATCAATAGTCTCATGAGTCAAATCAAAATTCTAAAATTAAATGGTTTTCTAACTATTATTTTAAATCATATTTTAAAAGGACTTTATGGTGGAGGTTTCATGTTCCTGATAACATGATATCTAATTATTATGAATTTCTTTCAAAAAGTATTAAATTATTATTATCCATGAGATTTTTTCAATGATATTATCATTAGATGCATTTAATTATTTTTTATTGACTCAATGACTTGTGTTTTATATTATTTTTCTTTATATATTGATTATTCCTTATTGAGTATTGGTAATCATGAAATTGATTAAATAGAATTTATTATCAGTTATTTACAGTTCAATTTTGATTATTCCTTATCCAGTATTCATTGCCATGTAAAAGATTAAATTAAATGTGTTTTTAGTTATTTACCTTTCAATATTTATTATTCATATCATATTATTTATATGGAATGTGTGTTCTGTAATTCACCTTGCAATGTTGATTATTATTTTTGATCTATGATAGCTTCAACTATACATTACCCTTACTATGTATTTGAGTTCACCCTCATTTTTTATTTACCATGAACCTTGGAAGTGTATTATGAATTATATTAAGGTATATCTTCGAGAGAATAATAATATCCTCATTTTTTTAAATTTTTTATATTCACATGTTTTATGGGAATCATGGTGAAACTAGTTTACCAAGACTACTAAACTATTCAATCCTTTAGGATTTGATTATTTTTATATTATGACAATATATTAAATTAAGACTCTGTATCTAAGCTAATAGGGTACTAGTCATTAAAAAACTATAGAAATTATTTTAGAAATTATTTTAGAAAACATGGATATGGAAGATAAGTATTCCGGATCTAAAAGAAGATAAAAAATTCATATCACTTATGCACAATGTTATTATTGTTTCTGTTATATATAAGTGGTGAGATATAAATTATACATTTATATCACATTCATAACCAAATGAGAATAAAATATATGTGGTTCAAAAAAATAAGAGCATATTATTTCACCCAAAAAACATTTTAACAAAAAAATCCCAAAAATAAATGATATTATAACATAAAACATTTACCACTTTGGTAGATTTCAAAATAAAAATTAATTTACATAAATAATATGGTATAGATATTTAAATCCCATTAATGAAATTAATTAATTTTTCAATATTCATTAATGGGGTAGTAAGTACACGTTTTAAATAAATCATGATTCCCAAGATGAAACATGTCTCATGAAAATGAGGCTAAGACATTTGAAAACATTGTAAAGATCAAAACATTTGAATTGATAATTAATCAAATAATTAATTATGAATAAAAATGTAAATAAATGTTAATTTTTTTTAAATAAATCATAAAATTTTTTAAATATAAATTCTTAATTTTTTTATTTCATAAAAAATTTAGTGAATATGTGTTATAACCTAATGAAAGGAAATTGAGTTAAAAAACCCCTTACCAATTGGCAACATTCATGTCAAATCCTCTAGGATTAAATTTTTTATTTAAAATGTAAAATTACATGAATTATGAATGATCCATGATATAATGTGTATATAGTATGTATATAAAAAATTTAAAATAAATAATATACATAACATTAAAACACATCTCAATGAAGGGAAATTGTGATTAAATCCCTTACCTTGAGTCCATACTTTATAATTATGTCCTTTAATTCTGATATAAAAAAATATAAATTAATTTATTGTTTTAGAACCTTTTCCGGATTAATCATTTAATTATTTGTCCATATTTTCTTTTTTTAAATGATATATTTAAATACATAATCTATTAAGTCCATATCTTATCTTTTGAGGACTTTTAATTCAAAGTAGAAAAATGAATTTGGTATGTTGACCTCAATCAAAATATAATTATACGGTTATTAAAAGAATAATGATTGTATCATAATTACAATTTTTATACATTAATTATACTTTTAAATACATACATAAATGATGATTTTGAAAAACAAATAACTATATAATAATTGAAATGGTTGGTTGTACATACACATGAGTAAATTTTCTAGTTTTCAAGGAACAAAATATAAATAAGGTAATTACTATTTTATCTTTGTAGCATGATTATAATTTTATAAATATATTATTACATCTTTAATTACAATATATATAGCAACCATGTGTTGTGGTGATGATAAAATAATCACATCGCTTCATGGATGTGGTAATACAAAAATACAAACGAACAATGTTGTAATTTTGAAATGGATGGAAAGGTAAGAAAATATATTATCTATTATCATTAAATAATGAGAATTATGTCATAAATATAATATATACACATTAAATAAATAATTATAACCATCCGTGAATGGTGTTTATAGAAAAATAATTACATCGGTTTGTTAGGCAGTAGTCCACCATACAGATGAATAATGGTTTTCTTTTCCAATTGATTGGAGAAGGATATATATTAAGTTTAATACATTGACATAATAATATATATATTTCAGATATTTTTAGTTAATTATATACCAATTTTCAAAATAGTTATTATGGATGTAGAATAACAAATAAAACTAAAACATCCAATTAAAACTGATACATAATTTTATATCAACTTCCATTGATTTATATCTTAATCCCTCTAAGACTAGTATTATAAAAAATCCAATACCTCAATGAAGTGAGAAGTGAATTTTTTAAAGTATCTGGAAAGTTATTCATAGAAATTGAGTGCTAAAAAGTTGTGTTTAATATAGTAGAGAATGTTCTATTTTATAAGTGAGGGGATGGGAAATATTTAAAATACCAAAATTATTAAATTAATATAAATTAATTTTCATCTAAAAGTGACACCAATTTTATATATTTTTATTAAACGATTATTATGAATTAAAACCCCATATAAAATAAAATTTGGATAATATTAGGTGATTTTTTCACCCAGATCACTTTGTTTTTACCCCTTGTTAACCCCATGGATGATTACAAAGATATCAAATTTTTTATACTTTAGGCATAAAGAAAGATATTATAAGACGACAATTTACCTATAAATTTAACATCGATGTTATTTTCAGCCATATATCATTAAATAGGATGAATATATGATTTCTATGAATAATAATTCATCTGATAAATTATATTTTAATTATAAAGTATTGTTAGTGTCATTTTTTTGAAATATTCATTTAATTTGGCTTTAAAGTCATATATATTATAATGGAATGAAAATATAGAATTTTAAAACATCACAAATATTTTATTTATATTTATTAAAACAATGTGAAACTATTATTCACCCAAAAAATTAGTTTTATATTTTTAAAAATAATTTAATTTATTTTTATACTACTTTTTGAAGCACTTTTCCAACATTGCATATGCATTTAATATATTTATATTAACAAAAAAATTAAAATAATAAAAAATTATTTATTCAGAAAATAAAATTTAATATTAATTCAAAAATAATTCTTATGACTATGTTATAATTTAATATAAATTTAAATATAAGAGAGTCAGATTGTAATTTTGATTACCTAAAAATATATATGTGTCAATTTCAAAGTAAAATGAAATTTAATATCCATCAATTTGAATATTGAAGGATTATTTTTTAATAAAAATCATAATTTATATTAAGGGTAAGATTTGGATTTATTTTTAGTCTTTATCGTTTTATTTTTAATCATAATTAACTAATTTACCCATACCGAGGTAACAAATATTTACACTAATCACTATTCATACATTCAAAAAATAAAAGGCAATTATTTACTAGATTTGAACCCATGGATTAAAAATATAGAATCAATTTTTTAAAAATTAATATATACACGTGGTATAAATAAATCTGAAATTAATCCCTCAAAATGTGACGAAAATCTATTTTTTGAAAAACATATTTTCCAACAATAAGATGATCTTACATTAAATTTATGACTAGTAATCATAATTATATGAATTTAAATTCTCATAGATAGATATATAATCTATAAATTTCATTTAAATCCTTAGTTATTTTTCATTAATTAATTTAATTAAAATAGAAAAAGTTATGAATATAAAAAAAAGATTTATAGAAAATACGTTTTAAGAATAAGAAGAAACTTATAACAAAATAAAGTGTAACGAATATTTATATATATTAAATTATGTTATATCTCTTTAAAGGATAAATGTGTTAATTTTATATAAAATGAATTTCATAATTCTAGTTTTCCATCAAATTAAATTATAGTTGTACTAAAATCGGTAATTTTCACTATTCACTAAATATCAATCTTTTTAAAAAAATATAAAATTTAACGATAAGATAATTTTTACATAAAAATTTCAAAAATGATTTCATTTTTCAAATATTTTATCTAAAAGATCATTAAATTAATAAAAATATTCCCTCAAAAAGTAATTAATACCGATTATTGAAGAAAATAGTTTTTTGGAAAATAAAATGGCTTATGTAAAAAATGATTGATAATTTATTACATATTAATCAATAAATTTGTATTTAGTTAAACATTTATATATATTTCATAAATTTTTTAATCCTTTTCATACCCACAAATTCAACAACTAGGTTATAACCATTATATATAATTAATAATATTTCATGGGTTTTTAATGTCAATGTTTATTCTTGTATACTATATCAATAAAAGTATTATTTTTGAATCATGGGGTTTTCAATAATCCCCCAATTTAACAAATTTTATTCTCACAATTTCAAATTGATCTTGATAATAAAGTGGTTGAAATTTTCAAATAATTTTTTCTAAATACCTGTGTCATATAAAAGGTCAATTTTATATCCTCTTGAAAAGAGGGAAAGTAAGATACAAATGACATTTGGAAAAACACATAAGTATGTTTCCAAATAGGATAAAATTAGTAATAAGTGAAATATTAACATGGAGGAAAAATTAATGTCTAAAAATTATAGAGAGTGATAGAGAACATTGATCACAATAAAGAAAATTTTCATTAAAAAGTTAATGTCTAATAAACCATAAATCCGTGTGGTGTGAATAGGACCATCAATTCAACCCAAATGAAGGTGACAAGATACCATTTTTGTTGAAAGAACATTTTCCTCAATTTAAGGATATTAGTTTCCATATATACTAAGAAAAAAAGGAAATATACTTATTTTTCAAGTATAATTTTATCATTTAATCAATTTCTACAAAAATATTAACTTTTATTCCACACTGTGAGTATTCAAGATGATTTTTTCATGCTTCAAGAACTTAAATAAGCATCTAATACATCATATAGAACTTAAAAGGATAAAATTTATTCTTCATATCATATATATTAACTGAAACTTAAATGGTTATCACAAGTTAATATAATATGAAAAATGTATAAAAAATATCAGAAGAAATAAAATATTAATATCCAAAATTCAATAATAACACCAAAGGCTCAATGTAGATCATTCCATAAATATATAACCTTTATCCCAAATAACTTAAATATACTCAATATTAAATAAATATTTTAACCCCAATGTTTTTACCATACTTTTTCGCTAATTTGTTATAACAATGTTTTTGTTAGTGTTGAAAACTATCCTTTTTGTCTCAGAATGATTTTTTTAGGACTCAAATCCATCTGCATTGTATTCAATTCATCAGATTCAAAATAATTAGTGGGAGGATAAATTTTTTTCTTGGAGCTTTTCATATCTTTAATTAGAGATAGAATGAATTTGTGGATGTGTTTTGTGAGAAGATAGTATTGTCAGGAGTTAGAAGGTTTGTATACTTTCTAAAACATGATCAGATGTTTATTTGATGATCAAGAAGTTCTCATGAGTCATGAATGCAGTCGTGGTAATTTTTTTTAAAGATATATAAAAGACATTTTAATAATTTAAAAGTTAAAAAATAGATTTACATAATCATATTTTTATAATTATATTTTCATAATAATATTTTTTTAATTAAAGAATCAAAACCAGCTTCATGAGAAAATTATAACTAGATTTTGGAGAGAATCATAACCATTATTCTAAAAAGAATTGTAACTATCATTATACAGATAATTGTAAACAGAATTCTAAGATTATCGTAACAAGAATTCTATACCAACATTATCTGATAATCATAACTAGAATTCTGTGAAAATCAAAACCAGATGGAAAGAGAAAGCGATACTGACAATTATATATATTCTAATAAAAAGATAGTAATGTGATGACAATGAAACATATTGTACTATGTTGAAAAATAATTAGCAATGAATCGATTAATTAAAATAATTAATGTAGTCAAATATGAAATTCTCTTTTTCATAAATCTCGAGGAAATATAAGGAGGATTGACGAAGTCAAAGATAAAGTTAAAATATGAGATATTTTTGGAGTTTTGATATTTGAGGAAGAATGAATGATTTAAATTTTCCCACTTTTTTTCTTGTGTTTCCATTAAATACATCCTCAGATCATTAGTTCATTACTAAATTTTTCTATACAAAAGTGAAAAGAGGAGTGCTAATGAAATTAATGTGGAAGTTAGCATCTAATTTAAGGAGAATTTTTTTATCATTCTAGAAGATTTTAAGTTTTTTACATATTGAGTTTGATTTCATTTTATTGAAAGAAATAGGATCCAGAATACATTTTCATTGTAGTGAAATAAATCATATCTAGAATACATTTTCATTATTTTTAATGATATCATATCTTGATTATAACATCATTGTATTAAAAAAATTGGATCTAGATTATAGTATCATTATATTGAATGAAATCAGATCAAGATTATATTAGATTTTTATTGAAAGAAATCAGATCCAGATTACAACATCATTATATTAAAAAGAAATTGGATCCAGATTACAATATCATTGTATTGAAAGAAATCAGATCGAGATTATAGAATCATTTTAGTGAAAGAAATTAGATCCAGATTACAAAATATTTTTATTGAAAGAAATACATTCTAGATTATAGCATCATTTTGTTTATAAAATTAGTAACCAACATTATCAGTTTGAGAAAATCGGATCTATACAAATCAGACTGAGGATTTAGACTGAGAAATTGTGGACCAATTACAACAATGTCTTTATTCAATTTTGGGATTATTTATTTTAAAATAAAACATTGTAAACAGATGGGAGTCAGTAAAATATATCCAATTTGGAGACAAAAGGTTTCTAATTAATGTTGGCACAAGTTGTATTCACTTCTTCATAATAGTGTATTTCCATGGACCCACAAGAGTGGCTGTGGAAAGGATGTAGGTTCTCACATTGAGATTGAAACTTATAAATCTTGTGTTATTTTCCTTCATACAACTTTTCATTTTTTAGTATTTACTAAATGTTGATAAGGATATAAATCTTAATAGTTTTTTTGGGTTATGTTTCTATAAGTTTTAAAACTAATAAAAAGTGAACAACTGATTTAACCCCCCTTCTCAGTTTTTTATTCAGTCCTTGGTACTTAATTTGTTTTAGAGGGTCAGGTTACCTTGTGGAATCCTTATTAGGGTTAATAATAATTATATTAATAGTATATTAATTCCAATTATTGATAAAGAAATTATTATGGATGGAAAAATATGATTCTTCTTTATATTCTATCTCTTGTCCTAGAAGTTGTTGATACTGTTACTATTGGGTTTCCACCTATTTAGAAAGTTGTTCCCATGATTTTTTTAAAAGAGAAACATAGAAGTTGATGTAAATGATAGAAATAAAATCCTTATGTCCTCATTAGAGAATTTTTATTATAAGGTGATGGGTCTTAAGACTTCAAATAGTATATGGAACATGGTAGAATGTATATTCGAATGGAACACAAAAGTCAAGAAAGAAAAGACACAAATCTAGAATATTATGTATGAAGACATCTTGACAAGAGATGATGAAAAAAGTAATGAAAAATTAAGCTGAGTAAATGAAATTTCTACAATATTAGAGGATTCAAAGTTGTCATGTAAGATTCTAAAACTGTGATGAAACTCATGAGAAACATTCCAGTCAGGTTTGATTCTAATTGTTTTGGATTAGAAGATAAAGATGATTTATATCTTTTTGAGTTTCATAACATTCTTTAATCTTATTAAATGATAAAATATCAAATATTAAAAAGGAATATGAAAGAATAAATGAATTTTTAAGCTATGATAAAGATTAAAGTCCAATATATTGATGAAGCCGATCCTTGTGATTCTGATAATTAGGAAGATGATGGTATGAATGAAAAAATTATGTCCCTCATATCTAAGACCAATCGAATTGGAAGAGGAAAATATGGAGGAAATTTTACTCTCAGACGTTCTGAGTGTGGTTGAATATGACACTATTCATTGAATTTCCCTATGAATAAAATGGGAGAATATCTAGATGATTCCGATGAAAAAAATCAATGGAATAAGTGAAAAAAAATGATAAAGAAGAAAAGTCTTACAAGAGATACAAGAAAAAGTCTATTGAAAATAATTGAGTATGTTGAGTAAGAAACTTGAATCAAAATAAACTAACAACAATTCTTCTAAAGATAAAAAATTAGAAAAATTCAGATCCTTCATTGAAAATGTTGATAATAGAAAAGATTCCTTTGAGAGTGAAGAAAGAGGCGATGAATTATATAGATAGTATCAGTTTAGAGTATAACTTCTTGCACGTCTTAATAAAATAATATATATCATGAATGGAATCATAATGATAAAAAAATATTTTGAAGAAGTTGCAGATGGAAAAATAGATTTCCTCACGCATGAGGAATAATACATCAAGGAGATTTTGAGTCACAAACATAGAATTTTTGAATAGGGAAAAATGAATGAAGATCATATTAAGAAGATGAAAACTAAGGAAGAATAAGTTAAAAAGTTTCAGTAAAAACTTCTCGAGTTTTAAAGTAACCTGAGAAAGATGAATGAAGAATTCATCAAATCTTTAGATGTAAAATCTGAAACTTCTAAGGTTTCTGAGGGAGATCAATGCGGGAACTAAGACATTATTTTACTACAAATAATATTTCATCTCATTATTTTGACATTTTAGGTTTTTGAAAATGAATTTGGAAATCTTGGGTGGTGAAAGGATGTGAGAAAAACTCTTTCACCATGAAACATAAGAATTCATTAAGAAAGTATCCTCTTGGGGATAGCAGTCCATGATTTGTGATGAATGAAAAACAATAAAAATGTTCTAAATTTTTTTACTATCTATATGATAAATCAAGATTCAGAGGAAACTATTAGTGTTTTTGTGTTTTTGGACATAGATCCTATTTATTATGGTATAACATGTCTCTACCCAAAAATATTTATTAAACATGGGGGATCTATGATGAACATATAATACAAAATGTTCCTAAAAATTTATTAAGATAAAGAAATAAAAGTATGTTAAAACTGGGTATGTTATAATAGTTGATAAAAGTATTCATGTTGAGCCTGAAATTAATAATTGGTTAGTTTTGTGTCCATATCAAATTAAAAATGATATGAAATTAGAAGAGTCCCAAAAAAAGCCGATGAAAGGGGAAAAGGAAAAGATTTTGAAAATTGAGAAAATTTGATAAAATGATATCAAAAATATTTTGGTTTTAATGTTTAAAAACGATGTGATAATGAAGGAAATATTAAAAAAATTAATTTGACTTTACTGCTAGAACAAAAAGAAGGGATGAAAGAGTCATTATAAAATCATTATAACAAAAAACATATTGAAGAATAAAATAAGTTGACATCCTTATCGGAGGAATATATAGATAAAAAGAAACTTGTTACCAAATCTGAGAATGATGATTAGGAGGTAAAAAATACATCCAATGAAAAATCCAAGAATAAGAAGAAAAATTCTATACTGAGAGAATAATATCATTCCAAAATTTACTTTTCAGAAATTATGAGGTTCCTCCTTATTCCTGAAACATTTGTTTATTTTTACTAACTTGACGGGAATTGAAGGAGTTGAAGTATGAAAGATGATGTTGAGTCTCTTACTGTTATTATAAGATGACGTAATGGGGTTATGAAATGGTTAGTTTTGAATGTTATGTTTAGAAACCTGAACATTTTAATATGTTTATACAGATGGGTACACACTATTTTTTCTTACATAAATACTTTTCAACATTTCCACAGGAATGAGAATGTTGAAGGAAATAGGAAAATGTTTTACATAAAAGTTGACTAATGGATTAATTGAAAACCATGATTATACACACATTTTTTATGCACTAGGTTTTCCCACATATACTTAGAGTTGATTAGTTAAAGGCACTTTGCTAAGAAAATCATGTGATACTTATGTTATTCTGAAAAATATGTTAATGTTTTTTTGTTACTATTGAAGATATTTGGGATAGAAGAATCTAAATAACGTCCATTCAAGGATGGATATTGTTTATGCTATGAATTTTTATGCTTGGTGTCAAAGTAATATATAGGAATCACATATGTTGGTAAGAAAAAATATAAGATATTAAGGAAAATATTTAGATGTTTTTTTTACAAAATAAATTGTGAGATAAAGATTCATGGTTATACAGATACTAGTTGGGATAGATTCACTAATGATATAAAATCAACTTTAGGAAGAAAATTTTTCTTGGGTGAATGTTGTGTGAGTTGTTATAGTAAGAATTAATGTTCAGTAACATGGAGCACATCTGACTCTGAATATATTGCAGCTACTCAAGCTTGTAATCAAATGTTGTGGATGAAAGTTCATCTAGAAGATACAAACGTGATTGTTTCTAAACCATTAAAGATACATTGTGTTAATAAATGTGCATTTTATATTTCAAACAATTCTATCCAATATTCAAGATCAAAACAAATTGATATAATGTTTCAATTTATAAAAGAGGAATTTGATGCAGGATATGTTTTACTAGAATACATTTTAATAAAGTATCAGATTATAGATATCTTTACAAAAGAAATTATAAAAGAATGTTTTTTTTAATTGAGGATACAACTTAGAGTTCATACTCCTCCTATGTCTTCTTAAATCCCATAAAGAAGATCCCCCACCGTGTTTTGGATTATTTTGACAATGGGGGAGATAAAGTAAAAAAATATCATTCTTTTATGAATGTGATGTCGTGGTTATCATATAATTAGTGAGAGTGAAAATAAAAGTGATATAAAAAGAAATGTAAAAGAAAAATTAGGTGATAAAATAAATAATGGGGGAGGGAAAGAGGATGTATGAAAATAAAAGAGAGTCTAGATTATATTTATATAGAAACACGTTTTACTTGGCCCTGAGGGATATAATTCTTTAAAAAATAACATTATCTAGTACTGTGGTGTCAGGAAACTCTTTTTTGATATAAGATATGTTCTGATTGAATTAAAAAAATATTGAGTTATGAATAATTTCATAGAGTTACAAATATTTTTAATGACTGTTGTCAAAAAATACATAAGGGGATATTGACACAACTTTGTGATAATTTCTTATAACCATGTTTAGGTATTTTTTAAAACTAACCATTTTGTGTCAGAAAGTTTTGTTTATCTGGAGTCAAATCCATCTTCATTGAATTCAGTTAATCGGATTCAAAAGAATAAGAGGTAGGATGTATTGTTTTTTAGGATTATATCTTTTATGTAATAAAAGAAATAATTTAGTTTCTAATGATTTTTAAAATGAGAAATTTATGTTAAGAGTTAAAAAGTTTTCATACTTTCTAAAATAAAATTAAATGATGATTTTTCTAATCAATAAGTTCTGATAAGTTATAGAAAATTTCATGATAAAATATTTTGAAGAAATGGTGAAGAGGTTTGAAGAATTTCATTGATTAGAAATGGATTTTTATAATTATATTTTCATCATCATGTTTTCATTATAATATTTTCATAATTATATCTTCATAATTAGATAATAGTAACTAGCTTGCTGGGAGAATCATACCCAGATTTTTGATATAATTGTGACTAGAATTATATAGAGAATAATAAATAGAATTTTGTAGATAATTACAACCATCATTATGAGAAAATCATAACCAGTATTCTGTAAAAAATCATAACCAACATTCTTAGAGAATTTTAACCAGAATTCTGTGAAAATTGAAACCATATGGAATGATAAAGTAATACTAAGAATTCTATCCAGGATAATCAGAAGATTGCAATTGGATGAGAATGAAACAAATTTTAAAAGTTTGAAACGAAAATTTACATGATCCAATTACAAAGAACAATTCATGTGGTCAAACTTGACATTCACTTTTGCAGTAATATTATATATATCTATGTAGGATTGATGAAGTCAAAATGAAGTTCAAATTTGAGATATTTCTAATGTTTTGAGGTTTTAGGAAGAATGAAATATTTCATGTTTCTTGACATTGTTTCCTTAGTTGCCTATGAATACTTCCTAATATAATTAGTTCATTGTAAAATTTTCTATACACGTGTGAAGGGTGGATTGCTGGAGAAATTAAAGTGGAAGATCTCATCTCATTAGATGAGAATTGTTTTGAGAATTTCCAAATATTTTGAAATTTTTATAGACTGAGTTTGAGTTTATTGTGTTGAATGAAATTGTATCCAGAATAAGTTATTATAATATTGAAAGAAATAGATTCCAAAATACATTATCATTGTATTTAAAAAATCAGATCTAGATTATAACATTATTGTATCGAAAAAATTAGACCCAGATTACAAAATCATTATATTGAATGAAATAAAATCCAGATTACAGTAGTATTGTATTGAAAGAAATCAGATCCAGATTGCATCATCATTATATTGGATGAAATCTGATCCATATTATAAGAAAATTGTATTAAAATAAATTGTATCATGATTACAACATCATTGTATTGAAAGAAATCGGATCCAGATTACAATATCATTGTATTGAAATAAATCTTATCCAAAATATAGAATCATTGTATTGAGAAAATCATCATCCAACATCATTGGTTTGAGAGAATCAGATCTAGCCAAATCGAACTGAGGATCCATACTGACCAATTATGGAGCAGTTTCAAAAAAGTCTTGAAACATTTTTTATATCAATTGATTTAAAAGCGAACATTGTACACAATTGGGAGTCAGCATAGTCTTTCTAATCGGAAGATAGACTGTTTCTAATGGGAGTTGGAACAAGTTGTATTAACTTCTTCATAATACTGTATTTCCATATACCCATGGGAGTGAGTATGGCAAGGATGTAGGTTCTCACATTGTTTCTCAACCCTTTCAATCTTGTGTTATTTTATTTCATACCATTTTTTCAGGCATGAATATTTAATAAATGTTTATAAGGATGTAAATATTAACAAGATGTAGGTGTTAAGTTTCTAAATTTTTTGAAACATATAAAATGTGAAAAATTGATTCAACCACCCCTTTTTAATTGTTATTAGATCCTTATAACTTCATATTTCATCTTACATCTCCAAAAATTTAATAAAATTCTCCTAAATAAATCATTCATGTTAAACCTAATAGTTATATATACCACAACCCAATTGATTATCTCCAAAAAAATCATTAATTATGTAAAAATCCCATTACATAGATCCTCAAATTGGGTGTCTATTACAATGAACTTGTGATCATCCTCAATATTATCAAAAAAGTATGGTAACTATTAAGGTAACCTCACAATAAAACATTATAATCTCCAAAGTTATACTACTTTGATACCAACTATAAAAGGTGCTCACCCTCACTCCTAGTTCTAGTGATAAAACAATAATATTTACATATTTTGATTTGATATTGATAAATGTGACCCAAATTTTAACATTAAAACATATAAATGAAATCTAAATTATTGGATCACTTACATACCTAATTACATTTTAGGTTCATATTTTTATATAATTAGTAACAACCCTTTCATAATAATACCAAATCATCAAATTAGAATTTTTCACAATATACCTAGCTTTTCATACTTCATATTAAGTCTTCACCATCACCAACACAACACCCTTATAGACATAACATACATAACATATTTATTTATTACTTTAAGAAAAATAAATAGATGAATGGTGAGATAAAATGCTCAGTAATGATAAATATATGAATTAACAGTTGTAATTTATCAATGATAATAATAAGAGTATATTTATATGATGACATATTCAAATTCCATGAGAATAACAAAAGAGAATTCATACCCATCAAAACATGAATCATAAACCATGAAGCGTGGAATAAATATTTTAAATAATACCTAAGAAATATAATTTCATAATCATGAGAAATGTGAAAAAAATCATTGAGAAAAGAATTATTTTATAATGTCATAGAGATTATAGATAAAATGTGTTGGATCATGACAAATTATCTTCATAGATCCCTCATAAGAACCCTTATTTATGGGATAACTTACCTAGATAATACTAATAATCTCTTAAGAGAATCCTGTTAACTGGTTAACTCTGTTGTCTCTTAGGATCTACATATATCGAGTTAAACCATTTTTCATTACCCAATGCATTAAATGCCAATAATAGAGCCTCCTGTATCATATCAGACAATGTCTCTTAAGGATATGAGTTCACTCGAGAATCTTGCTTTCATAAATAATTTAAATGCACCATATCATGATAAAAACAATTATATGCTTACAATTTTTAGTAAAACAATAACCATTTTTCTTTTATATCTTGATTTACTAATGGAAATGAAACGGGTTGCATGGAAATATCATTGGAATAGTCATAATTCGTTCATAGAAAGTGTCAGGATGATGTCAATAAATCATATCCTTAGTGGAGTATAAGTAACCTCAAGGGTTGTCTATATATGTGAGTTGAAATTCTATTAAATGTACATGAATTATTTTTGTTATAAAATACCCTTTCTATTATGAAAATCTCTATTAAAAAATAAAAAATCACCAAATATTGTGAAAACAATTTTTTTAGAAAACAAATTTATAAACATATAAAGGAAGGTTGAAATAAAATAACATTCATGATGTTAGGAATTTTTTTAATTTCATAAAAGTTATAAATAAACATTCATATCAAACTTTTATACAGAGTGTCAAAAGTGACCCATGTGGTAAACTATAAGAAATTTCTTTTCAAATGATTTTTGACGAAGGTCAGATTTTATAAAAAATAATTTTATAAAAATATTTATTCTTAGAAAATAGTAATCATTGAAACATTTTAGAAAATGTGAATAAGGAATAGAAAAATTCTTTGTTTAATATAAGATACAAGATCGATATTAGTTACAAACAATATTTTTTTATTTCCTTAATCAATTAGAGAGAAAACGGAAATTCATAATATATACTATAATGACCCGTGATTTTCCTACAAAAATCATACATCTATTTAGATGAATATTCAATACATAACAATGTTATCAAATACATAACCATAAAGGTTTGTAGTCTTTGGATATTAGATATACTATATTATTAATATTTGAATGATATTCAACATATTCTATAGAAATATCTTCTCATATAGTACTAATATAAAGAACACCCTTCCTAAACCTTTGTTTTCATCACTTGAGGAAGGAAACATAAGTGATTGGGGGATTAGGATCTCATTCAATGAAAACATAGGACATATTAATTTATAATCATATGATGTCATAATATAATAATGATGTTATGTGATCATGGATATAAGTTATGAAGAACATACACAACCTATCATAGACCATAAACAAGATTAATGGGATATACATCATCTTTTTAGAAACCATGCACCATACAAGGGTGTATCCATCATAAGTAAATATTAGGACAAAATATCATGTCATAAACGTGTGGAACCATCATAAAGATAGGATTTTTTTTTGTATTTCACAGTTAATTACCAACACCATCAACATAGTGGACTAGGACACACTTGTTTCATATAGTATATGAGGACCCACCCATTTCCTATAAATGATTAGGGCACACTTATTTCACATTGTGAACCACTCCTAAAAACTTTATTCCCATTTCTATCTCATGAGACATTATGATTTACCCACGAAATTAGAGGGAGATATTGGTCCCATATATCACATAATAATAACCATAATTATGTGTTCTAGAGGATCATAAATCATTCATTATATAATAACACAAGGAAAATAAATGGGTTCATAAAAATCACTCCATCATAAACATATATGAACAACATAAATAATAAGGATATTATCAATTATACACAATCCAATTAAAACATAAGTAACATAAAATTATGATATCTTAGATAGAAAATTGTTTTGAAAGATCACTTGAAATTATTATTGAGGAAAATATCCTTTACATTTTATAAATTATTATTTCTATTGAAAAGACATGAAATTATAAAGGAAAAACATTTATTTAAAAAAATATAAAATTGTAAAGTATTCCTTAGGTCATTAAGGTGTAACGAAAGTGCGAAAATATTCTAATGTTGAATAATTAAAAAAAATTCCTTCCACACATTTTTTGGAAAATTCACAAAGAACATTTTTTTAGAACATGACAAACATATTGTTTTAAACATTTTAAAAAAACATGGGTAAAAATGGCTTCAAAAAATTGTATTAGAATAGTAAAAAAAAATTATTTTTTTTTAAAACATGGACATGGAAGATAATTATTACACAGTGCATACATAAATATAAAAATCTTGAATAATGATGATATTTTGAAATAAAACCATACCTTAATTATTTACTTTCATTATACATATTCCAGCCTCCAGTACAGTAAATATAGATTTATTATAAATTAATTCCATAAAATTACTTGTATAATACCATGTATTATTTATTTATATCATCTTATCACCCATTTATTAATAATTTGTTATTAAAATCATAGTTCTCAATGATAACTGCATCGTTTTCAAAGAATGTTTCAGTTAGGAAGTATTAGTCCTTATAATTTGATCGGGTTATAAAATTTTACAAATTATTAATCATGTTATAAATATCATATATAATAATTATAAACATATTTATATTCATTTATATAAAGTAGAAATAGAAAAGGCCATTACATTTTTCATGGACACGGTAGGCCACACCTAGGCATGAATATAGTTTTCATTTTATGATTTAGAGAATGAAAGAAAGATAAATAATAATTACAAATTATAGAATATTTATTATATCATATATATCCCATATATTCATTAACCAATAATATTAATAATCTATAAAACATTTTGATGAAAAACATTAATTGTATCACTACGTGTAGAATATTAGCCGTAAGTACTCACAAGCGATGCTTTCACTTCTTGTTTGATCATAAAGGGATTTTATAATGGTGTTTTATTAATTGTAATACAATTTATTCATATTTAGGATAAATAATTTATTATTTTATGATAAACGTATTATATTTATAATAGGTAAGGTTGAGTTGGAAAATAAAGTGGCTGGTTACAATGATTACCTCTTCTTCAAAACATCTCCTTTGGATCTACTCTAATAGCCTTTAGGGTAGGTGTTTTTAGATGACCCAAACCTAGAAAAGGTTTATAGTGATGTTGGGAAGAGAAATTATTATTGTATGGTAGAGATATAAGGCTCAAGGTGGTGAAATGAAATGATGGCAGGGGTGCCTTTTTTTATAATTGAGGTGAGAGGATCTTTATGAAATTCCCAACATAATAAATTATAACAAGACTATTCTAGATTCAAAAGATTAAAAGTAGAATCTAAATGTACATGAGATGAAATATTATACCATATAATATTTCATTTATCTCTATTTAATATTTTTATGACTTTAAAATAATTTAAAAAAATATTATATTCATGAAATATCATTATTTTCAAATTTAATATTATTCATCAATATGACATTAAAAACATAAAAAAAGAGTAACATTTTACAAAAATATTTTATTATATCCTATAAAAGTCATAATTTTCAATAAAATTCATGGATAGCATTCAATATTTAAAATTGTATTCATTTTAATATTTTTAATAACTTTTATTTTATTTTTCAATTGTTTTAATAATTACATCATCATCATCTTTGTACAATCCATTAAAGTAGTTATTTATTCCGTAATTTTCTTTAGAAAATTATCATAATGAATATATATATTTTATATTTAAAAAAGAATTTTTATGGTTTAACATAGCTTCTAGATGAACATATAATAATAAGGTTATACACATTAAAAACAATAATGTGAAGAGTTAGACATTATTTTAAATAAAAATATTTAAGTGAATTAATGTAATTTATGTGGATACAAAAGGTAGTGAATTCAAAAAATGTAAAATTATGGTCTAAACATAATCATAAAATAATATTTTCTCAAATTTCTATGTAATTTGTTGGGTCTTGAAATATAAATTAAAACCAATTTATTGATTTTTCTTATGCTTGCACAAGCATCGCGCCAATGTTGTATAATAATTAAAGGTAATTATTTCCTATATAAAAAAATGTAAAATACAAAACTAAAAATAAATTATTTATTTTAAATATAGTCTTTTATATTCATTCGGTTTGTATATTTACTCATATCCATGTCAAAAAAATTATTCAATTATTTAATTTTACTTATCTAACCTTGTACAAGCACTACACTAGAATTTGGGTAAGATTCATGTTAAATAAGTTAAATTAAGAAACTATTAGAAAGAATAATAATTTAAGAATTAATTTTAATAATAAATTCAGGTAAAGAATTTTTACCTCTCAATTAATATCTTTATGGTACCGAATTTGACATTTTCAATGCTGTGCAGACACTAAATCAACACTGGAAATGTTTTTTATATTTACCATGAAATAATTTATAATTTATATGTTATATATTATTTTGTTATGATATTTAAATTATATTATCATAAATTAGTCCCTACATAAATTTTATAATTTTTTATATCCTATTTATTTTTTAGGATATTACAAAAGATATCATGTTTTAAAAAAATTGTATTGTTTTATTATTGATAAAAAATTAGCTTTTTCAGAAAATTCTAAAAATTTCACCACGGACTAATTTTGATACAATGATTTAAAAAATTATGTCTAATTTATTAAATAATTTTTTTAAAAGTTTTAAAAATTAATTATAATTATTATTCCCATAGAATGTAATAAAAGTCACTTTTTTATCGAATCTTATATTTGATGAATGAAATTACTTTACTAAAAATTATCTGTTTATTTCATAAGAATAAAAATATCTCATAATATGATTATTTCTATTCACACACACCAATTTAATAGACATGTAATAACAAATATGTTAATATTTTAATATTATATCACGGTTCTTTTAAACATAGTCTTTCTTGAACCACATGTTAAGTAAGAAATAAAATTATTTAAAGAGAAATATTTCATAAAAATATCAGGGTGTTACATTCTACCCTAATTAAAATGAATTTGTTTCTTGAAATTATTCATTTTGATATAAATATATGAGGATCCCTCTGGCTCATCACATCCTCAGGTTCCCACATCACTTTCCCAAATTGCATGTTTTTTCATAAAGATTTAAACAGATGAGTGGTTTTGTTTCGTCGAACAGTCTCTCTATAAACTATAATCTCTACTACTTATTTTTCATAAGAAATATATTTCACCAATATTATGACCTCTAATTTTAGAACATGTGTAGGATTATTTATGTACTACCTCATGAGAGATGATTGGAACACATCATGAACTTGAGAGAGATTATGTGGAAGGACTAAATGATAAGCTACTATCCAAATATGATCAAGTATTTCAAATTGATCACCATACCAAGGGTTGAGTTTCCCCTTTATTATTCCAATGATAAAGTCATAAAAATACCTTTTTACCAACATCAAATTCTGGATTGTCGTGATGATTATAAGTGTTGAATTTATTTCAATTCTCTATCATCCTTGCATGTTTTTGAATGAATCTATCATTATATTTCATCTAATCAGCTTTCTAAGGTCCCAATATATTTCATTTCACAACTTCATTCTAGCACAATGAAGTTCTTCAATTTTTTCCATAATGGTGTTAAGAAATAACCATCAGAATACTAGAGTAAAAGTTATTTTTGAAAGGAAAAATAACTAGAGGAAGTTATTTATCATAATCAAATATTAAATATATAGAATATGATTTTAGTGTATCCTATGTAGTTTAAACTATTCTCTTAAACTGAACATATTCTAGAGGATGATATATAGTAATACAACTCAACTCTATATCCAGAGAATACATACATCTTCACCAAAACATAGCGGTGAAATTCAAATCCCAATCAGATTAAATTGAATATTATAATCCATGTAACTTTACCTCTTCATTAATTTATATTCTTGAATGAATATCTAGGGGAAATATTCTCTAAATGATGTGTTCTAACTTGATAAGTTGATTAATTACAATCCATAATTACATTAATATCAAAAATACAACAAACCATAATCAGATTTCTAAAAAGATTCAAGGCATTCCTCTTTGAATATTATTGTCACCATCTAAAAACCAAAGGGTTATGTTTCCATAATTTTCTATTAAAATATTATTAATCTTGATAAACTCACATCAAATAAAAACTTCAAAAGGTGTATCAAAACATAAACACATAATAGTATCAATAAATCTTATGTTAATCTCATATGAAGACATAAATACTCCCAAAAATAAATTCACCATTTATTCCTTATACACATTCTTATATTATAGAAAAAATAGTTTCATTGGATGATTAGGTTTAACCATTTACTAATAAAATATAAATGTGATTTCATTATTTTAGTATCAATGTAAAATTAGATAATCACATAATACTTATCTAAAGGAAAAATAATAGTATTTTCATAGAGATAAGTAATACCAAATAAAACATGCAACTCCCATATAATTAGGGGATAATAACGCATCCCTAATTATCAGGACTCAATTCATCATTTGTAGTTTCATATGATTTCAATTTTTTATTTGTATTCAATAGTTGTTGTTGTTTATCATCAAAATTAGAAATGAATTTGGTTAAGGATTTTCATAATGGCCAAAATTATTGCACATGAAACAGAGGAGTGTGGGTGGTTCATTAGTTGGAATCATCTTCTACTATGTTTTAAAATATGGGCCCATTAATCAGATTTTTTACATTCCTAGGATTTATGACATTCCTTTTCCACTATTAAAGAACCTCCTGGTTCTATCCAAACTCCCCCTTGATGATTCTTCCAACATTTTTGACATGTAGAAGACTTAAATTTATTTTTATCATATAATTTGTTATACTTTTTTAGGACTTACTCTTTATTTATTTTCTAAACCATGATAATGGTGGGAATTTATAGTTCCTATTTTTACATTGAGTGCACATGGAATGATATCTTCATAGCTACTAAAGTCTCTTATAGATAATTACTTTCAGATAATTGGTTTTAAGACACCAAATAAATGATAAATTATACATTAATGTATAAAAATCAAACCATAGGAATACCTTCCAAGACTTGTAATATTTCTCTCATAGGTACAAAGAGAATCTTCATACTTTTTATTTTCTCCAGAAATTCATTCTCTATATTCATATATAGAATATAAAGAAAATTAATTACTAAAAAATATCCCCATAAACTCATTATATTCCATGGATTAAATATCTTCCACTTTTATTACATTATTGATAAGATTCTACCATTGATCAATTTCTCCTTCCAGATGATAAACAATTAGAAAAACATTTTCATATTCCTAGAATTGATAAACAGAAAATATTTTCTCAAAAGTTTTCATCCATCACTTATCCTTTGGAGTATTAAAATAATTGATAAAATATGGAGAATGATTCACTATGAAAGATTCAAAAATACATTGTCCCTCCTACTAAAATTTTTAAATTCTTCATGATTCATAGCTAGTGGATTTTGAGCGTGTTTAGTCAGAGGATTATGTATTCCATATCCCACAATGTTTGTATTATTAGAAGTAACATAATTTTATTTTCCTTCAGAATCATCATTAAAACGGTTCCTTTTGGTTTTATCAATTGAAAAAAACTAGAAATCAAGGTGTAAGAAAACAATAAGAAAAGTGGATAACAACATAATTTTGACAAATCGTTTGAATAATGTCAAAATTGGGAAAACTTATTCTATAAAACCATATGTTTGACCTAGGTAATTAATGATAATTATAAAGAATTTATTATTTTATTCTACACTTATTCCTATCTGTAGGGGTTTCATAAACGTTTTCTAAACCTAATCTCTAAAGATTGTCTAAAACCTACTCTAAAACCATCAATAACAACTAGAACTTTTTCATAAAAAATTATGACATTTATTTAGATGAATATTCAATAGATAATAATATTATCATTGCATGAACTGTAAAGGTTTAGAGTCTTTGGATTTTAATTATAAAATATTTATTATTTACAAAATATCTTCAACATTTCCTGAAAATATCTTCCCACAAAGTACTCTTTATAGGAATTCCCTACCTAAACCATTGTTATCATCACATCGCAAAGAAAACATAAGAAAAGGTGAGATCAGGTGCTCAATAAGGAAAAAATAGGTTAAATAAGTCCATAATAATATAAAATAATAAAATAATAATGAGGTTATGTGATCACGGACATTACTTACAATGTTCATACACAACCTTTTATAGACCATAAACATGATTTATGGCATAAACATTATCATTTCAGAAATTATGGAACATAAGAGCGAAAAATCATCATAAATAAATCATGGATGATAATAAAAAGTTATAAAAATATGAAAACATAATAAATATAGAAAAGAATTTCATATGTTAAAAATAACTACCAAGACAATCAATATAGTGGACTAGGACATACCTATTTCCCTTAGAAGATCAGGTCAACCCTATTTCCCCTAATAGATCAAGGAACGCCTATTCCCAATAAGCGATCAACCCTATTAAATTTTTATTATTTTCATATCATGTGATGTTATGATTTAATAAAAAAAATTATATGGAGATATTGGTCCCATTAATCACATAAAAAAAATTGTACTTATGTGTGCCAGCGGATCATAAATCATTCAATATATAATAACCTATGGAAACTAAATGGTTTTCATAATCAAAATTTTATAATACACAAAAACTAACCATATAAATAATAATTATATTATCCTTTAATAATAACCCCAATATGTATAAAATAACATAAAATAATTTTAACATAGATATAAAATGTTTTTGAAAGATAACATGAAATCATTCTTGAAGAGATTATCCTTTATTTTTTTGAAATCATTATATATTTTAAAAGTCATGAAATTTTAATGTAAAAAAGTTTTTCTAAGTGAATGTTATAAAATTATAAGGATTCCTTAATAAATTAAGGCAAAATGAATGACAGAAAATTCTTTCATGTTGTATAAGTAAGAAAACATTCATTTCATACATTTTTTTCATAAAAGTCACAAAGAGAATTGTTTAGAAATTGAAAAACACATTCATGTCAAAACATTTTATAAATATAAAACATGGGTAAAAATAAAAATATTGATTATTTTAAAATAGTAAAATGTTTTTTGCAATATTTTTAAAACAAACATATACATGGAAGAGAAATATTCGATAATAACTACTTTCGTAGAGATAATCTCAAATAATGTTTAGATTGTGAAATAAATTCTTACCTTTAGTCATTCCTATCTTCATTCACATTAAAACCTCATGTGTCATAAATACGGGTTTATTATTTATTTATTACTTATCCTTAATTATATAATACCATTTATTAGTTATTTCTATCTACTTATCACCTGTTTTTTAATAATTTGTTATTAATATCACTATTCTGGGGGATAACTGCATCTGTTTAAAAACATGTTTCAGTTTAGAAGTCCTAGTCCTTATATATTGATATTGGCCTATAATTTATATATTATTAATCATTGAATAAAAATAAAAAAAATAATTATATAATTTTTTTATTCATTCATATAAATTATAAGTAAAAAAATTGAATTACAGCGTTCATGAAGATTGTAGATCGTATGCACGCACGAACATTGTTTTCATTTTTTGATTTAATGAATGAATGAAAGTAAAATAATAATACAATTTAAATAATAACTATTAGATAATATATATCATATATATTAATTTTACCCATTATAATACCCATCCATAATTATTGTGATGAAAATTGAATTGTATCGATACGTGCAGACAATAAGCTGTACATAGCATGAGTGATACTTTCACTTAATGTTTATTGGAAAAGAAGGTTTATAATAGTTTTTACCTAATATTAATGATATTTATGAACATTTATAATATGAAATTTATTATTTTATGATAAATATATTATATTTATACGAGGTAAGGAAGAGTTGAAACAGAAATTGATTGGTTAGAGACAATACCTCTTATTTAAAATGTCACCTTTGGATCATCTCTAAAGGGATCCAGGATTTGTCTTTTGAGAACACCAAAACCTCTATTATGTGTATATGGAAGTTTATATGAGAATTATTTACGGTATAATAGATTTATAAGTCTCAATTTAGTCAAATGAATTCAAGGAAGGGGTTCCCTTTTATAATTGAGGTGAGGGTATCTTTAAGAATTTCTTGAAATATTAAAATATAAAAAGACTATTATAGAGCCAAAAGCTTATAAATAAACTCTAAATGTATAGGGGATTACATTTTAGAAAATATCATAACCTCTATTTCCTTATTAATTTTTTTGAATAATTTAAAACAACACTATTTTCATTAATTATCATTACTGTCAAATTTAATATTATTCATTACTCTAACATTAAAAACATCAACACAAAGAGTAAAATTAAAACCAACTATTATGTTATATTCTAAAAATTTCATAGTTATATATATAATTCTTTTATCACCATTAATATTTCAAATTTTTTAATATTTTTAAAATAAATTAATTTATTTTTTCATTAATTTAATAATTATTCCATCATCGTTGTGTAATATTTTAGGGTAATTAGTTCTCCCATAAATATTATAAGTAATTTATCATGATGAATATAAATATTTTAGATTCCTAAAGACTATTTATGGTGTACCATATCTTAAAAATTTTATACTTAATAAAAACCATAGTGTGACTAGTTTTACATTCCATTAAATAAAATATTGTAAGAGAATTAATGTCAACCATTTCAATAAAAAAGGTCCTAAATTATACTCAATGATTATTATAGATGAAAATTAATAATCCAATAAAATTTATTCAAAATTTTTTGGGTATTTAATTATTCTTATAATTTTAATAAAATTCAGTCTATTTTTTCTTCATTCACTAACACATCATCAGGGTTGCATAACCATTAAAGACAACTATTTCACACATAAAAATTAGAAATAACAGACCATCATAAAACTAAATAAATTAGGCTCAATATTGGCCTTTATGTTAGTTCATTGTGTATATTTACTCATATTCATATCAATTGATCTTATCTAATTTATTAATGTGATGTTTCTTCACTTGTGAAAGCATTGCACAATAACTTGGATAAGATTAATTTTATATAAGTAAAACAAATTAGTGAAAAAATATTTCTGAATTATATTTAATTATAAATTCATGAAAAAACTTATTAAATCTAGAGTAATATCAACAAGGAACCGTATTTAACTTTTCCAATGTTGTGGAGGCACTATGTTGGTGCTGAAAATGATTTTTATATTTATCATGAAATAATTTATATTTTCTATGATATATATTATTTTTTTATTATATTTGGATTATATTATCTTAAATTAATATTTACATATTTTAAATAAGTATTTATATCATATTTATTTTTTGAAGATATCACAAAAGATACTCTGTTTTAAAAGAACTATATTTTTTCATATTCACTATAAATTAAACTTTTTTTTAAAATACAAAAAATTTACCATAGTCTAATTTTGTTATTTTGTTTTAAAAAATGATTTTTTTATCAAATAAATTTTTTAAATGATTCAAAAATAAATCATAAATCTTTTCCCATAGAATATAATAAAAATATCTTTTTGATTAAAAATTATATTTCAAGAATAAAATGATTGTACTAACAATTAAGAAAAAAAATTAGAACTAGTTAAGAGAGATGGGAGAACATCTCTTTTTAAAAACCATTAGAGAACAAGGTTTCGAGTTCTGAATCGTCGCTCTACACTCCAATGGCTGCCTCCTTTCTAGTTCTTGGTATATTTGAATCCCATAACTTCTATGAGAGGAAGATTTACAATGTTCAATATCTTAAGAATTCAAAAACTAATGTTTCATAACTTCAATACGCACATCACCTGGAAGAAAAAGAGGAATATCTTTCCTCGAAGAACTTAAATTAATAGATCTATCCAACTCCACCCTTTCAAATATTAATTTATGCCAGAAATTAGATAATGGACATTTCATAGTTGATTCCTATCTAGAAGCCATTTAACAACGTATGTAAATGTCTATGTTCTATGTTATGGGTCACACTTCTTACTTCAAAGCTGACAAACCATGATACTTCTCTGATCTTAAACTAAGAATAAATCAGTATTGGGGCTTCGAAGATTGGAAACTAATTCCAATTGGCTAAGGATATTTTCATATTTTATTGAACTCATGGGAGAATATAAATATTTTATGCAAATTAGGAAACATTCAACTTAAAACTTGTCTCCTTAGATTCTCAGAATGGGATAGAATCTTTAATCTGAACACCCAAAAAAAAAAAGAATGGAGAATGTTTGTATCTGGTTTCATGGTCGTAACTAGATATATTCACACCCTAATATTCTTAATGACATAGTCTCATGTATAGGTACCCCTATTAAGATCGATTAATGCACTCTTAATGATGAACAACATTTTTTTTCTAGGATCATGGTGGAAATCAACCTAGACTCTAAACTACTGAATGTTGTTAGATTTATTGAAAAGTATCTTATAATTGACCGTTGAATTAAATATGAATGAAAAAAACCCTTTTTTGAATATTGAATGATAGTTGTACATTCTATCCTTAACTTTAGGGTTTTTAAAAACTGAGTTATCCACCCAAAAGACAACAAGTGGACTGAGGTTTGAAATAGAAGAGGAAAGACTAATATCAAAGATAAAACTAAATCTCTTGAAAAAAATGGAATTTTAGTTAACAAATCAAATCACCCAATACATTTATGAGACACCTTAGGTAATAAATGGGATAACCTATTTGAAATGTAAGAAAATGACACTGCAGAACAAGAAATTTTAGAAGATATTGAAAAACAGGTCATGAATGTCTTACAATCTGAATAGTTAATTGAAAAATCTGTGACACATGTTGTTAAGGATACTTACTACATCTATTTATAAGAAAATGAAAAGGTTCATGAATACAACTCTCTAGATAGTTCTGGCTTGGCCAAGTCAAAACAGTTCCAAAATGTAGATGCCTCTACTAGTTCTATCCAATATCATTGTGTTACCAGTAAACGTAAAAATATGGATAGTCTTAGTAATTCAACATACCATATACTATGTTTAGATACTGGCTCTAAGTAAGTGTCTCTCAATGTTTATTGTTCACATGAAAAAGACAAAATTCACAACTCTGTTTCTGGTGAAGGGAAAACAAATTCATCTTTAAAAATGGATAGTTTTGGGAAACATTCACATACTGCACATTCTGGAATAAATGAAAACAATTTTGGTAGCACTTATGGACATTTCCCCTCCTCCTCAGCTTGCATAGGTATGACCTCCAATTAAGCGAACAATGATCTGATTAAAGCATATCTAGAAAAACCAGTGATCAATTCTGAACAGGCCTCCTCCTCAAATCCTATTGAGCAGATAAAGTCCCTCAAGGCTGTAGGCGACATTGTTATTACTGTTGGGGAGAAATCACGCAAAGAACCTACTATCCTATAGTAGGTTTTGGACTCCACAACAAAACATGTTTTGGCTATAGGGGCTATAGATCTAAACTTTAATAAAAGAGGATAGTCAAAATAGGTAGGTTCTTTTATTGTATCTCAATAATACTTCAATGAAAAGAAGGTAATAGATCTTACTGAGTGGACTAAATGCACCAAAACTGACTACACAGAGTAGAATGTTAAAGACCACATTGGGCAGACCAAATTCACCACTTCATGGGGTTCAATAAAACATCTGCAGTCAACTGCTCATGCAGAAAAACAGTCAGGTACCCTTGACCTGAGCATCATTTCAAGTAACTTCATCACCGAATATAAGAATATTACTTCTTCTATCAAAATTTTATATTTTTTCAACAATAAAGATAATAATAACACTATGACATCATCTGATAATAATATCATACAAGATCCTTCTATGCAAGCTTTGTCGGCTGATGAGAATTTCAACTCCATGGACTCCATAAAAGGTATAATGGGTTAAAATTAAATCCCTAATTTAGATAAAAATGTTAGAAGACCAACAAGGCTAAAGGGCTTAAGTAATAAGGAAAATGGAGTTCTAACTCCAAATGTAGGTTTAAATGAAGATATTATATTGAACTGTCAAGGTATTCTAAACCATGAAACCTTCATTATTTAAAAATGAATTGTAAAAATTCAAAATCCCTTAATTTTTCCACTGTTGAAACTAAGATAAAATTTTCCACTGATTTAGATAACTTTTTTCATTTTGGACACACCTTCCTAGGTCCATTTCAAAACAACAGAAATCTTGATAATCTTTGGTTTCTTTCACATTTCATCTTTGTCTAATGTAAATGTTTTTCTTATTACTGATCAAAGTTTCACCTGTGATTTTATGATGGATCACACACATATCTTTTTTTCCTTCATCTATTCCAAGAACAAATATCATGATAGAAGTACTCTTTGGAATGAACTCTCATTCTTGAGTTATAGTTTACATTTTCCCTAGTTTGTTATTTGGGATATTAATGTTATTATTTCAACAAGTGAAAAACTTATTCCACTCCACTCAACTTTATCTATGAGGGAATTTAAGGATGCAATAGAAAACACCAATTTAATATAAATTTATCTCCTTGGTGCCAAATATACGTTGTAAATGAGTCATTATAATAGAGTGGTTGCATGAAAACTAGATAGATAATTCACTAATAACTATTATTTAGATAAATTGGACACCATATACAGCACCACCCTTCCAATAATACATTATTTCCATAATCCTATCTTGGTCACCATCTCTTAAAAAACTTTGAAACCTATTCCTCCCTTAAAATTTAATAATTATTGGTTCTCAGATATTGAATGTTGTAATCTCATTAATCATTGTTGGTCCTCTATGAATCAATCCAATGATTCCTTTTCTTGTACTCTTAAATTAAAAATTTTCAAAAAAAAGATTAAAAATTGGTTCAGCATTAAATCCAAACAAATTGAGAGTTACATCCTGCTTCTTGAGAATGAACTTCATCAACTAAAAAAACAACACACACTTAAGATTTTCTTTGGATCAAAATCAAGAAATTAGCATTACTATGAAAATAAATTCACTTCTTACTTTCAAGGACAACATACATAAGCAAATATTCAAAATCAAATGGTTAACTTATGGGGATATAAATACCAAATTCCAAAATTATTTAAAGAGTGTATGGGAAGCTTGTAGACCTCTTGCCTCCCTCAAAGATGGATACAACCTCTTGTATAATGAAGAGGAAATAACTAATCATTTAGTCTCCAAATTTGATTATTTATCCAATGGCCATTACACTAACAAGGATCTCATTTATGATATCATTCAGACTATTTTCCCTAATGATGATAACACTATTCTCGTTAGTGTTCCCCTTGATCATGAAATCAAAGACACTATCTTCAGCTTGATCCCTAACAATGCCTCAGGTCCTAATTGTTTAAATAATTTATTATATCATAAATATTGGGATATTATCCAAACTGATGTTTGCAAACTTGTTATACAATTTTCTCTAGTGGCTACCAACCCCATGGGTTGAATGCACATTTTTTTAATTTGATTACCAAGGTAGAAAATGCCTATAAAATTATTCTCTTTATACCTATATCTATTATCAACACTCTCTATAAAATCATCACAAAACTGACCACAAATAGACTTACCAAAATTACAGATAAAATTTTTTCCTCAAATTAGGTAGGTTTTTTCAAGGGAAGATCCATCTAGGACTACATTTGTCTCACCTCTAAATGAACTAACATGTTAAACAATAAAAGTTAAGGTGGAAACATTGTTATACAACTTGACATTAAGAATTCATTTGATACAAGGCATTGGGATTTTATTTTCATATTTCTTTATGGATTTGGCTTCAACAATATCATCATCTCTAGAATCAAAACCCTTTTCAATTCATCCCAAATTTCTATCCCATTCAATAGTTCTCCCAGTGGCTACTTCAATTTCACCAATGGTTCCAGACAATGTGACCCCCTATTCGCAATCCTTTTTTCTATAGGATATTACTATTTAAGTTGTATGCTCACACTTCTGGTTGATCAAAATAAACCTAATCCTATTCATGATTTCAGAAATTTGAATGCGCCCACCCACCTCATTTACAAAGATGACATAATTTTGTTTCTAAATATTGATAAAAGAAACATTAGCACTCTCCAAACTACTCTCAATCACGATGAAGAGGTCTCGGGACAAGTAATTAGCTGGAAGAAAATCCTCCATCTAATTTGGGAAAAAAATTTGGACTAGCGGAAAAAGTTGTATCATCAATGAGATTGAAATAAAAAAAAACTATTCCCTTCAAGTACCTTGGGGTTCCCATCTTTTAGGGAAAACCAAAAGAAAGCTATACCTAAAACATTGTTGATCAAATTCTTAATTAGTATTCCAGTTGGAATGTAAAATATTTTTCTATGTTGGGGAGTGTCTTTCTTATCAAGTCGGTCATTGTCACAAAATTGGTCTACTTTGTGATGGTCTATAAATGCGTAGAAAATCCAATTAAAAAATTTAATGTTTTCATTAAAAACTTTTTTCATACTGGCATCACCTTGGACATGAAACTTGTGACTACCCTTGGGCCACCTTTTGTAAGCCTTTGGGCACACGTGGTCTTGGCATTAAAATTTTAAAACTCTTTAATGAAGAACATAAATCCATATTAACTTGGAACCATCTTCACAATGATTCCACCTTGATTGATTTCAGAAAAAATATTTTATTTATAGATTTAAGAGAGGTAACCATAATTTCCTAAATTCATCAATTTAGCCCTCCATCAATTAATATGTAAGCCAACATTATGAAAAATTCTAGATGGATGGTTACTAAAAAATCCACAATGAGCTTCTGGTTGGGAAAATGGATAGGTGATCCTCTTATCTCATTAATTCATCCTGAACATACCCCTACAAATATAAAAAAATGTCATAAATTTTCTTATTTATCATATTGATACTATTCCTAAAAATTTTGTTCAAATTATTGATAATTAGTACTTTTCTATCTTGAGGGATTATTTTTATTTGAGAACGTACTCACAATAGGTTGCTAAATTCTGAAAATTTCTATAACCAATCCTTTATTAACTCTAATAATGACTTTTAATGGATTAAAATATTTGATATAGCATGGATTAATCATTCAGTACTCACTCTTATTTAGGGTCTTACCTACAACATGGTTCCCAATGATTCTTGTTTGCAAATTTTTGGGATCCTGCTTTGCTCGAAATGTCATCTCTATAATCAAAATAGAGAGAATACAATCCATTTATTTCTGTCTTGTGCTGCCTCCACTAATCTTTGGAACTATATTTTTGAAATCTATTATTATAGGTGGATTATTCATGACATTAACAATGCCCATCTAAAACATTTTATTGATATGGATAACTCCCAAATAAGAAAAAACTTGTTTCTTACTGGGGTTTCAGAGCATCTTCATTTGATCTAGTATGATTTAAATAAAACTATTCACAATAATTTATCACTGAACATTAATGCAGGTAGATTGTGGATTCTCATTGCTATTCGTGAAGCTACGTTAATTTAGGAAGGGTGTTGCAAAAACTATGTGTCTGATTTTAGGATTCTGAGATATCTTCAGGTCGTTTCCATTTTCACCTAGCTGAGACGCATGTTTGAGTTTTTTTGGAGACCACCACTCCCAGTGTGGACTGAAATCAATGAGGACGGATCCTCTAAAAGGAAAATATAGTTCTCATAGGGTGTGGTTTCATCTTTAGAAATAATATTGGTGAGATATTTGGGGTTTTTTTGGATGTTTCGGTATTGAAACCTCTCCAAGAGGCGAAACAATGAGTGTGATACATGCCATCACATTTTCCATGCACCACAGTTGGAATAAAAATTTGATTTAAAGTGATTCTACTACAGTAGTTCATACCATTTTGAATGGGGTGATTAATCTAGCTTGGTTTCTTACTACACACTGAATGAATTGTCTCTATTCTCTCCAAGACATTAACTATATTGCAACTCATACCTACTGAGGGGTGAATATAGTTTCATATGGTCTCACCAATAAAGGGGTTGTACAAGACATAACCTGGATAAAGGATCTCTAGAATAACTTGCTTCCTCTATATGAAAAATATTGTAATATGATCCTGTCTTTTAGACTCCACTAAGCTATTATTTTTTAATAAATCATTCTTTGGTCATTTGGCCAAAGTACCACCATTATTTAAAAAAAATCTTTCATAATATGGTTATTCTTATTCAAACCCTCTAATTAAGTGCCATGTTTATAATAGTCATGTTAATATTTTAATATTATATTATGTTTCATTTAAAATTGGTGTTGCATGAAACCAAGCTACCGAAGAAATATAATTATTCAAAGAGAAAATTTTCATAAAAATATATAGATGTTACATTCTAACACCCTTAAAAATAATTTTTTTCATCTAAAATATTTAATTGGATGCAAATAGATGAGAATAACTTCGTCTCATAACATCCTCAGGTTCCAACATAGCTTCATCAAATTAGAAATTTTCTATAAATATTTAATGATATAATTAGTTTTTTTAGAACATTATATCTATGATCTAGAATCTTTACCAGGTATTATTCATATGAAATATATTTATCCACTAGTATGACTTCTTAGTTTAGTACATGTGAAGTATCATGTGTGTAATACCTCAGTATAGATACATGAAACACATCGTGAACATGAGAGATATTTAGTGGAAGCACCAAAATATTGGGTATTGTTCCGATATGATAAATTATTTCAAAGTTCCTAATATATCAACAGTTTATTTTTCCATTCATTCTCCCATATAGAATTTCATATGAATACCTTCTTACCGGCATCAAATTCTAGAACTCATTGATGATTAACAATAATTCTTATGAAATTTAGTGGCCCTTAAATTTTTTTTGAATGAATCTAACATTATATTTCCTCATATTATCAATATCAGGTCCCAATAGTTTTCTTTCTGTAACATATTTCTATTTCATTTGAGTTCTACACTTATTTACATATAGGTTTTCACAAGGAACCTTCTAAATTTTTTAGTGAAATATATTGTTAAAAAATAAACAAACCAGGGGAGGTGTTTTTTTAATTCACCTTTGAAATCAACATATTTAGATTTTATTATATCCTCCAGAGTGTAACCAATTATCTCAGACTGCCGGAGGATGATACACAGTGATGAAAGTCAACTCTTTATCAAAATATTACTGAGGGATCCATGAAAACATCGAGGTAAAATAATGTTCTAAATGATTAAATAATAATTGAGGGGGGAGTTGATTCAATTGTTTAATTTTTATAATATTAAACAAATTTATAAACATAATAGATAAATCCTATTAAATTTAATTACCTTATAATTTTATAGTAAATACTCAGGCATGAAAGGTTATGAAATCAAGTAAATCACATGATATTTACACGGTTTATCCTCAGTGTGAGAACCTAGATCTTTTTCATAGTTACTCCAATGGGAATATGTAAAATCACTATTTGAAGAAGTGAATATAACTTACGCCAAATCCAGTTAGACACATTCTATCTCCCACTGAGAATTATTATACTGGCACCTATTAGTTTACAATTTTTTCCTAATGAATTGATCTTGAAAAAAATATATACTTTTTCTAACTGATCCAAACATGTTATGTCTGGATCCTTATTCTAATGTTTATGGGTTGGATTATCTCAGTCTGATGGGGTTGGCTTTGATGGAATTAGTCCGATGAATTTAGTTTGATGGACTCAATATGATCAACCCATTTTAAAACATCATTACTCAAACGCTTCTCAAATTCTCAATATAATATTCCTCAGTATAGTAAAAAAACAATCAGATGTATACCTTTTTAATGAGATCTCAATCTTGAAAGATAACTTTTACTGAAACACTACAATCCTCTTGCTTTTTTCATACATAAAAAATTTTCAAATTAAAAAATTTACTATAAATCAATTTATATTAATCCCATAATGGAAAAGGTGGGAAACTGAAAAACTATTCCCGATTAATCAAATTAGAAATCCTCTAAAATTCAGTCTTATTTTAACTTCATGTTCGACCACATCAACTCTCTTGAAACATTATTGAATAAAATTGAGTCTTTATAGTAATAATCCTTCTCGAACTTCCTTACATTTCATTAGTACAATAGAACATCCTCATATCAATATTATTGAACTTTCATTTCTCATTATGATGTAACTTACTTAGATTATTAGGATTGAACTGCCTCAACTCATTATGATAGAACGTACTCAGCTCATTCTATAATCCACATTCCTAATAAAATTCAATCTAATTGAGTTTCTTTATCAGAGTCAGTCCAATTTAATTTAACACTCTGATTTATTCTTATTGAATTTTCTACTCAAAATCTATCATATTAACTTTCCATCTCAACGTAATTCCATTGGATCTTCCTCACCTTTAGTGTGATGGAATAATCATAATTATGTAATTATAATTATGATGCAATTCTCATTAAAATGGAAACTCTACCCTTTAACTTTGAAATTATTAAAGCTTCATTACCTATAACTCATTTAGACATCAAAAAACATCTATGTCTGGTACTTCCCAATATAATGAAAACTTTTTTGTATCATCCCAGGTAAATAAAGAATAAGACACATTTCATATTTATTAATATTTGTGAATAAAATATTAATTATACATTAAAGGGGTTTCTATGTTCGATAGCGTGCCCGATATACAACAACAAGTTTCTTTAATTCTTACGTTGCACACTAATAATATAATATAATATTTTTAAATGGTAGTTTACTCATAGACATTGTATTGGTGGGAATGAATAAAACTAACTACAATATGATTATTCATGTTTTTTTAAATGTATCTACATTAATCCAATAATAATTTAGAGGCATAAAATGTGAATGAATCTAATTTAAGCATAATTTACATTTAAAGGTCGATTTACCGCCTTTTAATGGAGAACCCTCGTTAAATATAATTTTGGTCATTATTATATTTATTATTTGACCAAATAAAATTCTTCTTTAGATTTTTGACATCAAATTTTACTTTGGGTAATCTTTTGGTATTTTTCTGATAAAGCTCATTTTTTAATGAATAGTGAAAATATTGTATTTCAATTCAAAATCGCATTTTAATATAATTTATTTATATAGTTAGATTATGTTATTAATTGGTTTTAAAGTGTAGTTAAAATATATTTCTACCTGTTAATCCAATGTTTGTCATTGTAATTAATTTCACTTTGAAATTGGACATAAACAAGTATCAATCTTTTGATAGTTATTGTTTCCTAAAAACACGCTATTTGTTTTGATAATGGGAATTAATTTTAAAATTAATTAATAACACTTCTACGTTTTGAATCTGGAAAAATTTATATCTTTTTTGAATTTGGAATATAAAATATATCATAGGCTGAGATTTTGGTATTTTTCTGAAAAACTTCAATTTTTGATGAATAGTGAAACCACTTGGTAATAGTAAAAAGACTGAATTTTTCATTTAAATGAACTTTTACAACTTCTGTGAATTGAATTTTGAAAATCTCAAATACATGGTTGTTATTATTAAGTAAAATTTGGTTCAATAAGATGAAAATAATTTGTGGTGAATAGTATCTTTTGACTTTTATTTACCGCGGTTATAGGTAAATAAGGCAATTCATGGTACAATAAATATTATAATAATTTAAAATTACACTAACACTTGTCGAAACCTTATTTTCTGAGTCATTAACGACCATGGGGATATTTGGGTCGATTTTGGAACCCCTTTGATCCACTTGGAAGTGATAATGACAATTTAGATTAATTAACTTAATGTAATGGCAAAAATGACAAAAAAATATCTTTTAGGAAATTAATTTTTACAAGGGGAAATATAAATTATCTTTTCAACTATAAATATTCGTTGGAAAAGTAAAAATATTTCTTATATCATGGTTTTTTTATAATTTTTAGACAACAAATGAATTAAATTATTTATCACATTATAATGATGCAGTGTTTACCTTATTAATAAATCATTTAAATAAAGAAGATTATAATGATTAAAATATTATCGAAAACATGTCCAATTAAGATTGGATGATTTTATTTATACTATTATTCATATTATCTTCAACATTAATGATTTTTGGACCATTAGAAAACGATTATCATTATATAATAAAATAATATTTTCACACTTTCCTAAAGAGCCCCTCCCCCCCCTTATAAAAGGAGACCACTTCTAACCAATTCCTCACACCTATCAAGCCATTTTCTCATCCAAAATCTGCCCAATTAATCTTCATACATCCCTCTCCTCTTCCTAGAAGTCATACCATAGGTAGAAGGCACCTCAAGAAGTCTTTTTTGTTTCAAACCAAAGAAAGCTAACCAAATTAAAGGTAATGATTTCTCTTAAATTGTTTTCTTTTATTTTACTTCTCCAACACCTAAAATCTTTTTATTTATTTCTTTTGTAACAACAACAGTATCCTCAATATAATAGGATTTTTTTCTTAGAAGGATTAGAACTACACTTACACACACCTCCATCTAATGGGTGAAGAATATAATGTTTCTATGGATGAGAAACTAACGCCTCACGAAACGATGATTGTTCAAATATCTCCAACCACCATTCATGGTGGCCATTATGATGGTAATGTATTTATATATGATATATATTACGTTTATGTTTCCTTTATTCTTATGTAACTTCAATTTATAGCATGCCTTAATGGTTTCCATTATGGGTAAAGACGATAATCTCATTGAGGAACTGCGGACGACCACCCCCTCAAAGTGATATGAATCGTTAATTCTATATGTGGGATGTATAAAGGATGGAGTTAATGAAAATATATATGATATTATATATGAAATTATACTGGAATTATAATATACATATGTATCATTATGTTTTAATTCCATTAAAATAACAAATAGAAATGAAAGTAGTGTTCATGCGTACGTAAGGCTTACCGTCTCCATGAACGGTGCATTTCATTACTTACCTCTAAATGTTATGTACTATTATAAATACATGTATATATTGGATATATATGATATATATGATATCTAAATAATGAATATAATTCTGGATATAATGATCCTTTCACCAAATGAACAACATGTAATTATAAGAAGTCCATTTTTGACTCAAGTACCAAATATCGACAAAACAAATATTATTAACTTAAATGATTAAATAATGTTTATACCATGGTAATAAGTGATATAAAAGGAATAATAAACATAAAACGGGTTATTAATCAAGTATAAATTAAATTTAGTTTATTATTCATGAGATTAAAGAACGATTGAGTCAAGTCGGACACGAGGTAGGGGATTTTCTTATCTCACTTTTAATTCCATGAGATTTCCATTGTTCGCCACTTATATATTGCAAGTGGGGTAATTTATAATTACATTGATATATACTATAATGATTCTATTTATATTCATGGTATTTTTTGATTCATTTGGTGGTTATTATCTTTTTTCATATGACTCGATTGATTAAAACAAAGTAAGGGTTTTCAATCTCACTTTTATTCCCGTGAGATTCATGCTATATTGGGAACTATTTCCTTTTGTGTGGTGTATGTACTACCCATGATTGTACTATTTGTGTAATATACTTCCATTTATGAGTATTTACATCTTTATTGTATGATCCTTCTTTAATGTGTCAAATGTTTTGTATGTTACCAAATCAGTAAGGGAACCTTTCACCCTCCACTTTTTTAAAGACTTATTTTTGTTATGTCTTTTAATTTACATATTTTTATGTTGGGATATGTTCTTATATATCCTTATTGATGTAAATTTTATTTACAATTGATTATATACCCTTTATTTGTAATTAATTAATTTAATGAATTTTTATGTGACGCCGTTAGGCTATCGAATTTTTTCAAGGGAACTTCTTAACCCAATTTCAATTATTTGGGTTCAACTTGAACTTCTTGAATATGTCATCCTATGTATATGTGTGAATGAAATATGATTTTTTTACACATAATATTAACTCATATTTGGTGAATTTATATTTTTCACACATAATTATGAGATTTATTTATCGTTAATTTAAGGATACATTCTTTATAAGGGGTTTCATCTCAATTTACATTTCCATTGAGACTTCATTGTTGTTCTCCACTAATTCACTCTTATATGGTGCATATACTATACTTTTTCATATTATATCATGAATCCCTTTATTCTCATGATATTATAAATTTTAGAATAAATTTTATTCCTCAATTATTTGTATTTAAGAGTCTCTCATTTTGTTAAAAACTCTTTAACTAAAATATCATTTTGAATGTTTTTAAATATTTATTATTCTAAATATTTATCTTTAATGTCCATGTTTTAAAAATATTTTCCATATTTATTTATATGTACATTAAGGTTTTGAAATTATAATTCCATTTAGATATTCAATATTGTATGGGACAGTCTGATTAAAAAATCTATTTTTAAATGGTTTAGGAAAATGGATTGATTATTTCAATATCATGAAATTAATTCTTTCAATTTCAAATGAAATGTTATTATTGAAATGTTTATATTTTCGATATTTTATGTTTTATGATGGTACTTGGACATTTGACGGGTGGTTATGTGATAAACCAAATGACGGGTCGTGTCATGAATACCATGACAGGTGGTTACGTTATAACCTCCAATGCATTGGTTATGGAAGTCAGACGTATGACTATTCCATTTAGTAATATGTGTGGAAGTTGACCATATGGTTATTGCATTTAAGTATGTTTAAGTCTCAAGTAACCTTTATATTTTATGTGTTTTTTATATGGGTTTTATGGTAATCATTTGGTTAAAAAAAGGGTAAGTGGTGATCTTTTATTCCGTGAAGAGTATTTACAACTTCATAAAGGTGAAAAGTATTACTTATGTTAAATTATTCATGGTTAACTTGTTGTTTTGAAAAACTAACAGTTTTCATTCTTTGTATACCCCTTACAGATCTTTTAATTCTCATCCCATGTTTTGAAATGTTTTTCATAGGACAGAATGTGGAATAGGGTCAAGGATGGGATCATGAAAAATTCATGCTGTCTTAAACATAGAACTAAACATGACTTTTTTTAAGAGTTCTTGTTTTATGAAAAAAAAATATGAAACTGTGTAGAAGTGTCTACTTTCTAATCATTTAAGATGTTATAGTTCTGTCCTAATTCCTTAAAACTCTAAATCTGAAAAGATCCTCAATGTGAATTATTCATTTAATTCAATATTATGTAAGGTTTAAGGTCGGGTCCTTACAGTTCGTATCAGAGGTCAGTTTAGACAAAATTAGGGATTGAGAGTTTTCGTTAGACACATGGATAGTCCCTATGACTATTATTTTAGTTAAATCCTTGTTTTATAACTTTTTCAGATCAAGGATTTTCAGTTACCAATGGAATGAGGAGGATCTCAAATGACATTTCTATCTCTTCCTGATGACATGCTTGTAATAATTATTACAAATTCATGTTCGGATGATTGTGAAAATTTTTCTAGCATACAACTCACTTTCAAGTAGTTGTTTGAGATATCAAAAACCTCCACTATACCTCTTTATCATCGTGGATAATGGGTTGTATTTAGAAAAATCTTATTTTCCCAATATTCTCATATTTTTCAGAACGGTAAATATTATCAAGGAATTTTCAAATATTTTACATCATCACAATATTTTGAAGAATATTATGTTTTTTAAAAAGGTGCTAAAGAAGGAGACACTTTTACAACTTATTTATATTAGATTTTAAAATAATTTCTCTCAGCACGCAATTATGGTATTTTAAAAGGACCATTAACTGAAAGTTTCAACTCAAATTCTGTCCGACTATTTTATAGAAATCATGTTCTATTATATGTTTTGAAATTATATGTCATACATGATTATTTTTCAAAACTATTTTTCTATGAACACCCATATGACCCATGTTGTACAAGGTATATTTGGATGGTGGAAGAAAAATATTTTAAAGGATCTCTAAATCATTGTTGCAATGCATGGACCTTCTACCTACCTGAACAAGATGACGATGAAATCAAATCGACACCATGATCAAGGTATGATGATCTTCATTTTGGGGATCATTTTATTTTATCATATGGTGGTGAAATAAGACGTCAAGAATTTAGATGTTGAGATTATAATAAATTTGGATGAACATGAGAGGTATAAAAAAACCATTGAGGTCAAAACATGTTAGGGTTATTTTTGAGTTTTATAAAAAGTACAACCCGTAGGATGGGTGACAACCCATCGCATCTGGTAAGACCATAGGAATCGAACCCACAACTGAATGGTGACAAGGGCGCATCGACTACCACTAGCCTACTTGAGGTCCCTGGTTCGTATGACTTAATATTTTAGTAAAATGTTTTTATTGTACAAGAATAAGTTGATTTTTGGAATGTATTTTTATCAAATGGATATACATAGTATAGAAAAATGATTTAGTGATTATGTGATAAAGGTTGTTTTGGAAGACGTTCTCTCTTTTGAGTAAACACTATATGCCTATAGAAGATAGAATACTATAGGATTTCAATTGTGGAATAATTGTTAGTTTGAAAGAATCTTTTTTTATTATGTACATATGACGATTTCATTTATTTATGAATCTGATTATCCTATCATGGAGAATATGTGATTAGGTTAATTACTTTTCAATATGATATTTTATGAGTAACTAATGTTATTTGGTGATAAATGATAAGATTTATCTTGGAAGACTATGTAATTAAATCCTTATGAGATTTGGGTTTCAATCTTATTTTGGATTACTTTTGAAAAATTTTAGGGACAGTTGTTTATTGAATGGTCTTTGTTGATCATTGGGTTTTGTTTGACAAATTTTGGATATTAAGAGTAGTTTTTCTTCTTGTAAAAGATTATCCTTTTGGGTATTATTTGATCTCGCACTAACAATTTTTGTTTTAGTTGATGTCTAAAGACAAGGGAAATATACAGTTCTATTTTTGTAGATTATGTTATTCTCAATCATATGATTCTTTTGCTTTTGATATGACCATGTCTTTTTGAATTCTCTTTGTTTGGAGAAAAGGCTAGTTTTTGGTAGAAACTTATTAAAGGATGAAACTATACATGAAGGTAATTATATTTCCTAATGTTCTTATTCTATGTACTAAATTAATTCCAAAAAATTATGAAAAGGAATGTAAAACAAAAACATTTTTGGTTTATGTTTCATACTATGTAATCAAAGACTGTTTAACCCATCACATTTTTGTGATTTTCTTATGGTTAACTTTCTCATAAACTTGTTTTCTATCACTCTACATCAGAACCTGACCCTTTGTTTTCTCTTCCATATCCATGTTTTCCTACATGGAATCCTAGTAGGGGTTATCTCAGGTGACCTTTGTGCCTCTCTTTCATTATTTTAAAGTGATAGTTTTACTGACTCTTTTTTTGAGGTGGGACTTTATATGATGTTTCTGAGCCCATTTTTTTTTAAATTGTGAGGACGCAATTCCAAAAAGGGGGGAATGACGTAACATCCCTGGTAAATATAGAATAAGACATATTTAATATTTATTAATATTTGTGAATTAAATAAAAATTATACTTTAAAGGGGTTTCTATGTTCGATAGAATACCTGATACGCAACAATGAGTTTCTTTAAAATCTGGTGATTCACACTAATAATATAATATTATTATTTTAAATGGTAGTTAACTCTTTGATTTTTTATTGGTGGTAATGAAAAAAATAAATTCAATATTATTATACATGTTTTTTAAATATATTTACATTTATCCAATAAAAAGTTAGAGGCTTAAAATGTGAATGAATCTAATTTAAGCATAATTTACATTAAAAGGTCGATTTACCGCCTTTTAATGGTGAACACTATTTGAAACTAGTTTTGGTCATATTTATATGTTATATTTGACCAAATAAAATTCCTTTTTAGATTAGGGACATCAAATTTTACTTTCTTTTATTTTTTGGTATTTTTCTGATAATGTTTATTTTTAAGGAATAGTGAAAATATTGTATTTTAATTAAAAACTGTGTTTTAATATAACTAATTTATAAAGTTATATTATCTTTTTAAATTTTTTTAAAGTTCAATTAAAATATAGTTTTACCATTTAATCCAATTTTGGTAATTGTAATTAATTTCACATTCAAATTGGACATAAACAAGTATAAATCTTTTGATAGTTATTATTTCTTAAAAACACGCTGTTTGTTTTGATAACAGGAATTAATTTTAAAATTAATTAATTCCACTTCTATGTTTTGAATTTGGAAAAATAGACATCATTTTTTAATTCTGAATATCAAATATATCATTGGTTAAATATTTGGTATTTTTCAAAAAAACTTAAATTTTTGATGAATAGTGAAACCACTTAGTATTAGTTAAAAGACTGAATTTTTTTTAAATGAAATTTTACAACTTCTGTGAATTGAATCTAGAAAATATGAAATATATGGTTGTTATTATTAAGTAAAATTTGGTTCAATAAGATTAAAATAATTTTTGGTGAATAGTAATTTTGACATTTATTTACCGCGGTTAATGGTAAGTAGGGTAATTCAAGGTAAAATGAATATTATAATAATTGAAAATTACCTTAAAAAATGTCCAAAAATAATGGGTTGAGTCATTAACTACCATGGGAATCATTGGGTAGATTTTGATACCCCTTGTATCCACATGGAAGTGATAATGACAATTTAGATTAATTAACTTAAAGTGAAGGCAAAAATGACAAAAACAAATATCTTTTAGTAAATTAATTTTTACAAGGGGTTATATAAATTATCATTTAGTCTATAAATATTCATTGGAAATATAAAAATATTTCCTATATCAAGGAATTTTTTTAAAATTTTTAGAAAAAAATGAATTAAATAATTTATGACATAATAATGATGTAGTGTTTACCTCATTAATAAATCATTTAAATAAATAAAATTATAATGATTAAAATATTATACAAAACATGTAAAATTATGATTGGATGATTTTATTTCTAATATGAGTCATATTATCTTATAATTTAATGATTTTTTACCATTAGAAACCAAATATAATAATATAATAAAATAATATTTTCACACTTTCCTAAAGAGCTCTCCTCCCCCTTATAAAAGGAGACCAATTCTAACCAATTACTCATACCTCTCAAGGCTTTTGGATCGTCCATCCTCTGCCCAATTAATCTCCCTAAATTCCTATTCTCTTCCTAGAAGCCTCAATTTAGGCATAAGGAACTTCAAGAAGTTATTTTGGTTCAATCCAAAGGAAGTTACCCAAATTAAAGGTAATGATTTCACTTAAATTGTTTTCTTTTATTTAACTTCTCCAACCCATAAAATAATTTTATCTATTTCTTTTGTAAAAACACCAGTATCCTCAATATACTTGGATTTTGTAATGATAATTATTCTAACTACACTTACACACACATCCATCTAATGGGTGAAGAACATAATGTTTCTCTGGATGGAAAACTAACGCTTCATGAAATGATGATTGTTCAAATATCTCCAAAAGCCTCTCATGGTGGCCATTATGATGTAAATGTATTTATATATGATATATATTATGTTTATGTTTCCTTTATTCTTCTGTAATTTCCATTTATAGAATTTCTTTATGGTTTCCATTATGGGTAAACACGATAATCTCTTTAGAGGAAGTGCGGACTATCGGCCCCTCAAAGTGATATGACTCATTAATTCTATATGTGGGATGTATAAAAGAGGAAGTTAATGATATTATATATGATATTATACATGAAATTTTAATGTAATTATAATATACCTATGTATCATTATGTTTTAAATTCATTAAAATAAGAATATAAATGAAAGTAGTGTTCATGCGTACGTACATCTTACTGTCTCCATGAACGGTGCATTTCATTTCTTACCTCTAAATGTTATGTACTATTATAAATACATATATACTGGATATATATGATATATATGATATATAAATCAGGAATATCATTCTGGATATAATGATCCTTTGACCACATCAACAACATGTAATTATAAAAAGTCTATTTTTGACCCAAGTACCAAACATCGACAAAACGAACATTATTAACTTAAATGATTACATAATGTTTATAACATGGTAATAAGTGATATAAAAGAAATAATATACTTTAAAAAGTTTCTTAATAAAGTTGAAATTAACTTTATTTAATTATTAAGGATATTAAAGAACGATCGAGTGAAGTTGTACATGAGGTAAGATATTTTCTTATCTCACTTTTAATTCCATGAGATTTCCATTGTTTGCTACATATTTATTGCTTGTAGTGTAATGTATACTGCCATTTATATATATTTTCATGATTCTATTTATATTTATGTTATTGTGTGATTCATTTGGTGGTTATTATCTTTTGGTCATACGACTCGATTGATTACAGTGAAGCAATGGTTTTTCATCTCACATTTATTCCCATGAGATTCATGATATATTGGCCACTATTTACTTTTGTGTGGTGTATGTACTGACCATGATTATACTATTTGTGTAATATACTTTCATTTATGATTATTTACATCTTCATTGTATGATCCTTCTTTCATGTGGTGTTTGTTTTGTATGTTACCAAATCAATAAGGGGACCTTTCATCCTCCTCTTTTCTAAAGACTTCTTTTTGTTATGTCTTTTACTTTGCATATTATTATGTTAGGATATGTTATTATATATCCTTATTGATGTAAATTTTATTTACAAGTGATGAAATACCCTTTTTATCTCATCAACTCATTTTCTGAGTTTTTATGTGACGTCGTTAGGCTGTCAAACTTTTACAAGGGAACTTGTTAACCCAATTTCAATTCATTGGGTTCAACTTGTACTTATTGAAAATGTCATCCTATGAATATGTGTTAATGACCTCTGATTGTTTTACAATTAATATTCACTTATATTTTGTGTATTTATATTTTTCACACATAATTATGAGATTCATTTAAACTTAATTTAAGTATATTATCTTTATAAGTGGATTTATCTCAATTTACATTTCCATTGAGACTTCATTATTATTATGCACAAATTAACTCTTATATGGTGGATATAATATCCTTTGTCATAATTTATCATGAATCCCTTTATGCTAATGATATTATAAATTTCAGATTTAATGTTATTCCTAAATTATTTGTATTCAAGAGTCTCTCATTTTGTTAAAAACTCTTTAACTAAAATATCATTTTGAATGTTTTTAAATAATTATTATTCTAAATATTTATCTTTAATTTCAATGTTTTAAAAATAGTTTTCAGTATTTATTTATAGGGACATTAATGTTTTGAAATTATAATTCCATTAAAAGATTCAAAGTGGTATGGGACACTTCGATTAAAAAATTTATTTTTAAATGGTTTATGAAAATGGATTGATTATTTCAATATCTTGAAATTACTTATTGAAATTTCAAATGAAATTTTATTAGTGAATGTTTATATTTTCAATATTTTATGTGCTATGATGGTACTTGGACATTTGACGTTTGGTCACGTGATAAACCAAATGATGGGTGGTGTCGGGAATACCATGAGGGGTGGTTATGTTATATCCTCCAATGCATTGGGTATGGAAGTCGACCGTATTGCTATTCCATTTAGTAATATGTGTCGATGTCGACCGTATTCTTATTCCATTTAAGTATTTTTAGGTCCCAATATACCTCTATATGTTATGTGTTCATTATATGGGTTTTATGGTAATATTTTGCTAAAAAAAGGTTAAGTAGTCATCTTTTATTCAGTGAAGAGTATTTACTACTTCATAAAGGTGAAAAGTATTACTTATGATAAAGTTTTCATGTTTTACTTGTTTTTTTGAAAAACTAACAGTTTTCCTTCTTTTTTGTTTCCCTTACTGAGCTTTTTATACTCATCCCATGTTTTTGAATTGTTTTTCACATGACATAATGTGGAATATGTTCAAGGATGGGATCAAGGAAAATCCATGCTGTCTTAAACATGGATATAGACATGACTCTTTTTTTCAAGAGTTCTTGTTTTATGAAAAAAATTGAAACTGTGTGGAAGTGTCTACTTTTTAATCTTTTGAGATGTAATAGTTATGTCCAAATTCTCTAAAATTATAATCCTGAAAAGATCCTCAATGTGAATTATTCATCTAATTCAATATTATATAAGGTTTAAGGCCGAGTCCTTACAATTTTCATGTTTCCTGGAACTATTAAAATCTTTATGAATCTTCCATTTATTCAAAATATTTTATAATGAGAGTTTTATTGATTTAAGAAAATTTCATGATTAGAGAGGAATCATATTTTTTAATGTTATAAATAATAAGAAGATTCTAACACCTATCATTATTATCTTGATTCAACATCTTCAGCAACATTTCAAATTTCTAATTCACTAAATTCTATCTAACAAACATAATGTCTAATAGATATTGAACTTTATAATGATGAATCTTAGACCTATAATGTGTCTGATCAACAACTTAATAATTCTGAAAACATTTTGGAAAATTAATTCTCATTTTGATACACTAAATATGGTGCTAATTTGTCCAATCCTCTCTATCTGAAAAAAACTTTCATAGAAAAAAATACTTTTCTCACCCTTTATGTTTTAGTTGAAATATTCAGAAACTTTAAACTATTTTAAAAAAATATTTTACCAAATATTAGTTATCAACAAAAGAAAAATAATTTTATTAAAACAAAAAATCACAAATGTTCTTAAATATACCCCTTTATATTTGTTTGGAAACATTTTTCAACAACCTATATAACTCATCATTTTTAATACACTCATAATTTTTCATAATATTTTTTTGAAACAAATCAATGTTTTCAACTTTGACCAAAACACAACCTTTTTAAAAAGAGGGTTTATTGACACCACAATAATTGATAATGCAATGGTTTTGAATTAATTTTGATCCTATGTGGAATGAATTTTTTTTGTCAATATGAAGATAAAATCTCCCTGAATTTTATCTTTTCTCACATTTATTTTTTATGCCACTTGATTATTTTATCCCCCATTATCTGATAACCATAGCTTTAAATAAATAATATAAGATAAGTAAAAACATCCAAAAATGTAAATAGTTGTTACATATCTTTTCTCACCTATGATTTTTTCTCCCACCCTTTATTGTTAAATTCTCCGTTATCTGAACACCATAGATTCATATTCATAAAATAAAGATAAGTAAAAACTTTTTAAAAAGTACAATGTTGTTACTTTCTATCACCCCTTTTCATCATAATCTAGAGCACGGTGGGAGAATTTATTATGAGGAATAAGAAGGAATTGGAGGAGTATGAACTTTAAGGATCAACTACAATTGATCAAACCTTTCTTTTGGAATTTATTTTATGAATATATGTACAATTTGATACTTAGTTTGGATTACTCTAGAAAAAAATGTCCAGAAAAAATCTCTATTATAAATTTAAAATTTATATCAATGTGTGTTGATCTATAATATTAGACATGATTTTTAGAATGATCAATTTCACTCTGATTATCAGAAAGTATTTTCAATTGTTTAAAAAAAATTACTTTCAAATATTCCAAATAATCTTTCATCTATAATATTTGAGTACAAGACTAGGTAGATGCATCATATTCTGATTTCACTATGATCAATTTTACTAGAATTTATTTTTTACTATTCCTACATACCCAACATTCACCCAAGAAAAAGGTTTCTCAAGAAGTTTATTTTCAATTGTTATAATCTCCATCCAAATCAGCATTAATATAACCATGTAAATTTTTCTCAAAATATCTTTTATATAAAAACCCATATGAATTTATTCCCTTGACATATCATATAATTATTCTTATCTCTAACATATGTTATATTTTCATATTACTCTGATACATAAAACATTACAATCATAATAAATATTATACCTTGATGCTATGAGATAAATCAAACCTCTAATCAACAGATGAAATTATTTTTTATTACCTATTTTTATGGATTCATCATTACTCCACTTATTCCTCACTAAAATAGGAGTAGAATTTTATTTGAGTTCTATCATCCTAAAAATATGAAATAATTACCTAGAATACTTTTCCAGATATAATAAAATGTCATTTTTTAAACTTGTTAACCAAAGAAGAAAGTTAATTCTATAAACACTGACATTTCAAAATTCTTCTTCATTTCCTAAAAAAATTCTTTAAATTATTTTTTTCATATCCATATAAAATTACACAATCTATATACAGAATAACAATTAGTGATATGGATCTAAATTCTATCATAAAAATGATACAATCAAGAACATCATTAAAAAAATTCAACATTCACAAACAACTATCATGTTTTGAATACCAGTTGCATGGGAATAGTTTCAAACAATATATGGATTTCTTCAAATCTACAATTTTTTTCATCATTATCAAGTAGAAAACCACAATGTTGTTCAATATAATATTATTCCTCAATAGTTCCATCTAATAAAGATGAATTTACATTTATATGATAAATATTGTATTTTTTTGTGCAACTACTAAATGAAACATTCAAATAGTTTTTAATCATTGAATTGGGGAGAAAATTTCAATAAAACACATATTTTCACATGTGTATAGCCTTCTAATACAAGCCTTTATTTGTTTCTTGAATATTATAAATATTCATTTAATTTTTTTTGTAAACACATTTTGTACGATGACATTTTTATCTTTAAAATGTGATACAAGTCCTCCAGTTTCAATTTTCACATTCTTATCCAACTCTTCATTAGTATAATCTACCCATTCTTGGGGTAGAATATCTTCTATAACTTAATATGGATCATCTTTTGAGATAAGTGATGTTTGATATACTAATATCAATTCTTTTCTATTCTGAACAGGATCCTTCTGATTCCCAAGGATATTCCCAGTCTCAAAATTATTTTTTAATATAAGAAATTTCCATTTTTCTTTTCCATATTCACATTACTCCCAACATGATTATTTACAATCTCAATATGTTCTTTTGTATCATTATCACATTCATTTTAAAAATTCATTTTATACTTCTCAAAATTCTCAACAACCTTTTTTTTTGATTTTCAGAAACAATCACATCATACAAATCCATCAACTTTTGTAAATGTTTGTTCCAAAATCTGTAACTTCTTCCATTGTGTGAATAACCCATGAATATTCCTTTTTAAAATTTCTCATCATGATTTCCAAGATCGATATTTTTTATTCATAGAAGTCATGGATGTACAAAATCCTTTATGTATCTTAATGAATTTTTTTTGTTTTAACAAATTTCATATGGAGTCATGTTGGACTTTTACCTCAACAAATATCTTTTTTGAACATGTATTGTAGTAATAACTACTTATCCCCAATCAAACATTGAAACTTTTTATTCTATTACATGATTCTTCCCATTTATACCAAACTTTTATTCTAACTTTATACTACTACATTTTGTTGTGGGGAATATGGACCACTATACACATGTTTGATTCCCTAAAATTTTACATAATATTAAAAAGTATTTATTGTGAATTATAAACCATTATATATTATAAAATTTATATTTTAAAGCCAATTAATTTCACAACATCATTTTTAAAGAGTCTGAACATTTCAATAACCTCTATCTTGTGCTTCATAAAAATGATGTCAGTCATTTGAGTGAACTCGTCAATGAATGTGGTAAATAAAAATAAAATTTTATTTAATGAAGCCTCATCATCCGACATAATTCAGAATGAATAAGTTCTAAAGGTCTGGTATTCTAAATATCATATTTTTATGACTTTTACTTGTCATATTTACTTTTTTAAAAGTTACAATAACATCTTCTTCACTTATTTTCAATTCTGGAAACTTTCATACAACATCAAATTTAGAGAGTTTTTTCCAACTTTTTTTCCCAATTTGGATAATTCTATGTTTACACATCATATTATTATCATAAAAATATTGATAACATGAATTTCCATGTTCGCCAATATGAAAATATTTCCACCGGTTGTTTCCCCCTGGTCAGAAATTTTCTATATCCAATACTTATTACGACACAATAATATTTCATGAAAAAATTCTTTTACATCATGGAAAAGTTGAATCACACATAGTATGTTATGTTTTAGTCCACCAAAAAAGTACTTCTTTTGTTTTTAGTTTTTTATATTCTATATCAGTTGTTTCTATTTTTCTAATTCCCAAGATACTATCATTTCCAAAAGTAACTACTCTGTCATATTGTTTTCCAACATGTTTTGATATTTTTATATCATATTTCATGTGTGAATAATAACCACTATCATGAATATATGCATTATTCTTTTTAATTGATTTATAGTAGTTACATCAATGAATGATCAATATTTCACTTTCTTATTTCCATCATTATTTTCTTTTCTCCAATAAGAAATTTGTTTTGGAAGGAGTATCACACAACTTTCTATATGACGACCAGTCACATAACTAAAATCTTACATATTTGTGCCACACGAACATAAAAAATTCATTTTATCAGAACCCATAATATAAAATGGGTTTCAAAAACATTATTCAATTTTAACATGACTATGGGAAAGAAATGGGTTTCATGAATATAATTCAATAATAGACATAAAAAATTCATTGAAAGAATACTAATTGTAGAATTGATTCATATTACCATTGAAACACATGTAAAATCAAATAATGTTATCTTATATGGAAAATAATTTTGAATGATCACTTGAAAACAATTCTTGAGGAAAATATCCTTTCTACTTTGAAAACATTTTATTTTATTAAAATTCCATGAAATTTTAAAATAAATAATTTTATTTTATAATAACCTAGTAAAATATTATGTTATTCTTCAAAGTATTAAGGTTTCATGATGTCATAAAATTCTATTCATGTCTTGTCCTTTAAAAAAATATTCCTTTTGATTTTTTTCTTGAAAACTCTCAATGTAGGTTATTAGGAAAACAAAAAAAATCAATTTCAAAACATTCATTAAAATGTAAAAAATGGGTAAAAATTAATTTAAAAATATACAATAGAAAACATAGAAATGGAAGAGAAATATTCCCCAACAGATACTCCAAAAGAAACAATCCTAAATAGTGATGATATTGTCAAATAAACATTCATCACATTATAATCAGTAGAATCATATGACCCATTAGTGAATGAAAATTACATGGATATGAAAATAACATAATATTATGTATAATACTAACAAAAATAAATTCATTGGAGTTATACACACCATGTATATGAAACACGTACTCTATAAGGCATATTTCCTACAGAAATAATAGTGAGGTGAAAATATGTTAATTTATGTCTTGACCCTCGTCATACTCAGGAAAACCTATTATAAATATAAATTTACTATAAATCTATTAAATAACCATAATCAATTATATCATGTCACATATTATTTACTAGTCACCTTCTATTACATATTTATCAGTAATTCTATGTTACAGTTACATTTTGGGTAGTAACTACTATGTTTTCTACACATGTTTTGAATTTTTATTCTTGGTCCTCATTATTAAATCACATTTTATTTATCTCACGAATGATAAACATGAAATAATTAACACGTATATTCATTATATTTTTTTATGGTTATCAATAAAATATAGAAATATTATATGAAATGCATTGTTCATAGAGATGGTAGGTCATACGTTCGCATGAACACTGATTCCATTTAATATCGTACAGAACGAAGGAATGTAAGTGATAGATATGTATATATATAATATAATTATAGTAGAATTATTATGTTATATATATCATATGAATTCACTAAATCTATCCTTAATAAATTCCATGTAAAGTGTGAATGTGTCACATTTCCTTGAGGAGGTGGTAGTCCACACATCCACAAACGAAGTTATTATATTTCGAAAAAATGGAATTCATGAATTTATTTCTTATATAATATTTAGGGAATAATAAAGACATCATAAATATAATAAATATCATATAGAAACGTATTTTACATCAAAATTACCAACCATGAGAGGTGTTAAGTAAAAAATGAACAACCTCATTTCATGATGTGGTAGTTCACCGTAGACAAGAACGGTAAGTTCATTAACCATTTGTTTGATGTTTGTGTGACTTTAGGTATAAAATTTAATATAACATGAAAAAATTATATTGACGGTATTGAGTTTATTATATAAACATGAAATAAAAATATATGGGGTTTATGGAAAAATAAAATAACAACATTTGTTGATAAACGCTACCTCTTCTTGGGGTATCTTCTTTTGATATGAACAAACAAACCCCTTTGGTTAGATTACACCCAAAAGTAAGGATACTGGGAATAAGAAAGGGATTTTGGGATGATATTGAGATATATTTTTTCCAAAGAAAATAGTTTATAATTATTTAATAGAATATAAGTATTGGTTCTTTTTTATAAAAGAGTGGATGGGAGATTTTAAAATTTCTCAAAATATTAAATTACAATAAAAAAAATCTCAATATAAATACCTAAAACATTACATTGATTCATGGAAAAATATATTTATAGTCTTTAATCTCATCAAAAAATAGATTTTATACATGTTTTTATATTATTTTAATCCTTATCATTTGATTCACACTTAGTTAAGCCATTTTAATTTTAATTATGGTAATAGTGTTTTTAATATTAATAGGATGTAATTTTTAGATATAAAGAGTTAATTAGACCATAAATAGAAAATTTATGATATTTTAGAATTTAAAATCTCCTTTCCCTTTTTTAATATTTTTATTATTTGTAAATAATCTGATAAAATATTATTTTTCATAAAATATTTGTTTCATAAAATTCAACAATTGTTAATTTATGAAAATATCCATAACATTGACTTTATGAAATTAAATCCAAAAATTATACATAAAAACAATTCTTATAATATGAAAATTTAATTTAATATTAACCTATAAAATTATTGAATCACTATAATTAAGTGAAATATTATTTCTTTTAATATTTATAATATAATTTAATTGATTGTTTCATTAATTGTATAATTATTGCATTAGAATTTTGTAATTATTTATAATAATTATTTCTTCACTAAAAATTAAAAATAAATTTAGATAATGTTGATAAACATTTTAGATTTCAAAATATTATAGAGTTTCTAGAATATATTCTTTTTAAACCCATATTTAAAATATTATACACATTAAATGTAAGAGTGTTATATTTTTTCACACCATTTGAGTTTAATAATATTTAAGTAATTTTCTAGAACATTTCCACTAAATTATAAAATTTAGATTCATATTTGTTAAGGGTCTAAATAATTCCCTAAAATAACATTTGGGCATGTTTTATGGTATTTTGTTTAATATTTATATTAATATTTTCACGCTTAATTACCTGATTTACCTTTAACTGTTGTAATAAAAATTAATAATGTCACTATTCATAATTTCCAAAAATAAAAGAGTTTTATTTACTATATTTATCTAATATGATTTAGAATATTTAATCCATTTTTCATAATTATAAAAATATAATTTCCTCAATTTTATTTAAAATTAATCATGTTGATTGATTGATAAAATGGGTTTTTAAAGTGAAAAAATTCAAATTAATGGACATATTTTTATATCCAAATTCAATATGAAATTGATTAAAATAACATAAAATGGATTAAATGATAATAATTTGATCTAATTATGCTTTAAAACCAATCAAATAAATAATTTAACACTATAAATATTTTTTATAAAAAAATGTTTTCAAATAAAATGCAGTATTTTTGTACTATTCCACAAAACATGAAACATATTCGAAAAATTACAAATATTCAACCAAAGTAAATTTTTATATCCAATTTTCTAATAAAAACTATTATTTTTTCATAAAAATTTATAAAAGTTTCAAAAATTAGATTTAAAATGGGCCCTCCCTTAAAAGGCGGAAAATATGTCTTTTTAGAAAAATACTTCTTTTATATATAAAATAAGATTTATTCTTATATCTTGTCAAGAAAACACATAATATGAATTTTAAAATTAGAATTTAATATTATATATATATATATATATCATAAATATAATTCAAAATTGGTTATTTGTTTATTTACAAGTATAAAACTAACTTGTACATATTTAAATAGTTATTCAGAAAAAAATTTCCTTTTATTTTTTTTTATAAAAACACATTAATTTATAATTAATTGTTTAAGGAATTATGCGTAAACCATAATTTCATAATTCAGTTAATATTGTTCATATTGGTCATTCAGAATAGCTATGTTATAATTGTCTTGTTTAAATAAGTATAATAATAAATTGTGTTTTATAGAAACTTAGTCTTTCATATAATGCAAGATAAGACATTTTTGTGTGTAACACAAGATATAAAATAAATAAAAAAATATTTCATAAAAATCTAATGGTGGTTAAATTATTTATATTTACTCATATCTATGATAATAAAACTTATTTAATTTGTTAAGATGGATTTTTTTTAGCCTTACGCAAGCAATGGATAAGTATTTGTATAAGATTCATGATATAGATGTAAAAATTTAAAACTATCAATAAAAAACAGAATATGTGAATGATATTTAATATTAAAGTCATAAAAAGAATCATTACCTCTATATTAATATCTATAAATCTTGGAATTTTACACTTTCAATACTACGCAGAAACGACGTTGATACTTAAAATGTGATTTTATATTTAACATGTAAGGATTTATACTTTATAACTAATGTATTGATTTTGATTCATATTTATATTATATTATCATACATGAATCTTTAAATAAGTTTAATAAATATTTATATCATATTTATGTTTTGAAGATATCCCAAAAGATAAAGTGTTTTAAGAAATCTATATTTTTTATTATTCAACATAAATTTATCTTTTCCAGAACATTCTAAAAACATCACCATAGGATAATTTTGATATAATTATTTAAAAAATGATGTTAATTTTATAAATTGTGGTTTCGAAATTTTTTAGAAATTAATTATACTAATTTTTCCAAAATAAATCAATAAAAATTGTTTTGATTAAAATATATATTTGAAGAATAAAGTTAATTTACTAAAAATTATGTCTTTTTAAAATGAAATAATATATTTCATAATAAGTTTATTCCTATTAATACCTTCTAATTTATATTATAGGTTATAATGTTCATGTTAATATTTTAACAGTATATCTCAGTTCATTTAATATTATTGTTGCGTGAAACACAAGATACCTAAAAAATCAATTTATTTTATAAAATATTTTATAAAAACATTGGGGTGTTAAATATAACACAATAATAACTATTTGATAATATAATAGTTTTTATTAAAGAAATTAATAGCATATTATTTCCTCTAGATGAACATTGAACATAAATAATCTTGAAAATAAATGATATTGTAACATAAAACCTTTTCCCTCTAAGTGATTTTTGAAATCAAAATTCAATGAAGGAAATAATACGATAAAGATCGTTAAATTCCATGAATTGAAATAATTAATATGTCAAAATTCATTAATTTTATACTATTTACACCATTCAATCAAATCATTGTGCACGACATGGAACAAACCTCAAGAAAATGAGATTGAGGAAAAAAACAACGATAATAAATTTGGAAGTGATAATTAATCCATTAAGTGATTAAATTAACCTATCTGAATACAAATTAATCATGTGGGAATACATCATAAAATAGTTTATTTATCAATTCAAACATAATCATGAAATAACAATGTCAATGAAGAAGATTTGTAACCTACTGAAAGGAAATTGAGTTAACAACCCCCTTACAATTATATAACATTCATGTCATATCCCACCGGATTAAATAATTTTAAATGAAACTAAAAAATACCATGAATTATTATGTTTTCAAGATATCAAATTTAAATTTTAATTATATATAACATATAAAATAAATTAGGTTCATAACATTAAAACATGCTTTAAGGATGGGAAATTGAGAGAAAATATCTTTCATCGAGTCCAAAAATTCATTTTTTGTCATTAAAATAATATATAATGAACTTATATAATTCATTTAATTTTTAATAAAATTTTACAAGTCCATTAAATTATCATTAAACCATTTTTTTACTTAATTCAGTGACATATTAAATTACTTAATCAGTTTAGTCCACATCATTTGTTTTGTAGACGTGTGGTTTAGAGTTTCAAAATGAACATTGGTATATTGACTATGATTAAAAATTTAATTGTTTTATACCTTCCAAAATAATAATCATGAAATTATGATAATTTTTATACATTAATTTAATTTTACAACATACCATGAAATATTGTTGTAAAAATGAATTATGATACAATCATAGAAAAAACAGGACATACATACACGTTGTTAAAATTTTCAATTCTTGATGAACATGCAATAAATATAGTAATTAATATATTATATTAAATGAATTATTTTTAAATAATAAATATTATATTATCTGTTTAAATATTTTTTGTATACCTTCTATGTGATTATTTTATGAAAAATAATACACATCGCTTCATGGAAGTGGTAATCAACATGTACACATGAATTCGATTATCATTTTTCAATGGATGTAAAGGTAATAAAGTATAATATATATTTTATTTAAGGATTTTAATTATTTGAATAATATTATATTTATGAATTAGATACATCATTATAATAATCCATGAGAAGTGGGGAACAAAAACTAATTATATCAGTTCATGAGGTGGTAGTCTGCTGTGCACATGAACGATGGGTTCTCATACCATTTGATGGAATAAGGACATAGTTTAAGGTTAGTACATTAAAATAATGACATATAATGATGTGGGAGATACTAATTTTATTTTATCACAATTTTAGAAGAGTTTTTAAGGAGGTATAAGAAGAATTAAAACAAAAACATTAGGTTAAAAGTAATACCTCATCCTTGGAAAATATGTATTGTTTTATATTTCATTTCATTTAAGATAGGTATTATTCCAAAAATAAGACATAAATAATATTGGGAGTTATTTTTTATGTTATTTGGGAATGTCTTGGTCAAGCTTGAGTTCTAAAATTGAGCAAATAAGAGAGGAGAGAATGTTCCTTTTTATATGTAGGGGGTTCACTCTTGGAAATAATTAAAGTATTAAATAAATATTACATAATTTTAATTGAAAAGTTTAAAAAATTATATATTTATAATCTAGGTTGAGGATGAGTCAAAATCCTCTCATATAATAATAATTTGACAATATTAAGTGATTTTTTGTCCCCAATCTCTTTGTTTTAACCACCGATTAACCCCTTTAATGTTTAACATGATGTCAATGTTTCTACCTTTTAGGGTTCATGAAAGTTACAATCAATGAAAAAGATGAAACATAAAGAGACTTTGGTCGATTTTTTAAACCATATCTCATTCACATGGCCTAATATATGGTTTTTATGAATTTTAAATCATTTAAATTTTTTTTTTCTTTTATAATATATAAATAATGTAATTTATTGAACTATTCAATTAATTTGACATTAAAGTCATCTAGATAACAATTTTTTTTGAATATATAATTTTAAAACTTCCATAATATATTATATATATCTATAAAATTCTTGGGAAACTATTACTCATCAAAAAATTTATTTTAGTGGCTATAAATTTCATTTACTTAATTTGTTTTTATTCTTGCACAAACACTATATCAAAATTTATTGAACATTTATGGTAATTATTTCATTAAAAAATTTAAATTAAATTAACATAATAAAAATAATTATCTTATTCTCAAAATAAAATTTAATATTCCATCAAAACTTGTTTTTCCCTTTGTGAAAATATATGATAAATTTTAAAGAAAGAGAGTGACATTTTATATTTTTCATTATTTGAAAATATATATAACTCATTTTCACAAAAAAATGGCACAAAGTTTCCATAACATTGAATCTTGGATGTAGATGGTATAAAAAAATTGATAAAATATACTAATGGAAAGTGTGAAGGTTATTTTAGGTTTTATATTATTATTTCTAACATTAATTACATGATTTACCCGTACTGAGGTGAAAAATATTTACTATGGTTAGTATTCATAATAAAAAATAAAAGGGAATTAATTTTCAAATTTAAACTGACTTATTTATTATATTTAATCAGTTTTACAAAATTAAATTTTCAAAAGTGGAAAAAATTAATTTTAAATTTAACATGCAAAACATGAAGAATTTATTTTTTTTGAAAAATCAATTTTTCAAGCATACAATGATCCTAAATTAACATTAAGGATAGTAAAAATCAGTCTATGAATTCAAATGAAAATTTATATTTATATAATATTTAAATTTAACTTAAATAATTCATTGTTAGGGATTATTTCATTTAACTAAAATGGAAAATCTTTAAACACTTAAAAATTATTTTATGAAAATTAGTTTTTAAACATAAAAAATATAATTCAAAAATAAATTATAATGGTGATTACTATGTATAAAATTAAATAATATTTAAATAATGGGGAACTATATTAATTTAAGTTAAATTTAAACGTATAATTGTGTTTTTCATTGAAACGAAATGTTAGTTTTACAAAAGTCTGTATTTTTTACTATTCCCTAATGAATCAATATTTTTAAAAAAATATAAAAATTTGACCCTCAATAAAATTTTATATGGAGATATAAAAATATATATTTTTATTAAATCAAATCTCTGTCTTGTAGACAATAATTATAATATTTTCTAACATATTAAAATAAACCCAATTTTTGATTAAAAAATATTTTTGATGAATAAAATGACTATAAAAAATTGAGTTTTTATTTCTTAAAAATTACCAAATAAAATTTTATTGCGTAAGAAATTTATATATATTTTATAATGTGGTTAATCCAATTCATACCCACAAATTAAATGTATAGTTAATAACTATAACATTTAAATTATAATATTTCCTAGTTTGTTTAATCTTAGTGTTGTGTATTCAATAATTTATCTAACATAGTGTTATTTTAATATATAAGGGTGTTATAGGATATTTATCAATTAATTATTTGGTTCAGATCCTATTTGAAATTATTAATTTTTAAACAAACTCTATAAATATTTTGTATATCATTTTTCATAGGGTTAGTTGCAAAAGAGAATATTGTGCACAATGACCCATCCAGAGTTTTCTCTCAACCTTAGAGAGAAATTCCTCTAGAATCCTTTCTAGAATAAAGAACCCTAATATGCATCATCCATATAAAGACAATGTAAAAAATATAACCAATCTTGATTAGAGAAAATTACACATTGTAATGAAATCCAAGAAATGCATGATGATCGGTACCTCTGTGCTAGTACATGTATGTTCATTAGTGAGGATTCAACATTATTAGGCATATGTGGATAACCTCTAGATGGATTTTACTATGGATATTTTATTGTCATTGTGGTAACAAAAATGGGGTTTTATTGATCAATATCTCCGTCATAAAAATAATTTGAAAACTGAGGTAATTATTTTCATTTCATTGATTATAAATTTAATGTGAAAATATTATCTATCAATTTCATGGACTATTTTATCGTATTTTATCAGGTATATTTATGAGTCATGATGGATCTTTGTCATTTTTCCAGGGGTTATTCATTAGAACTGATGATAACCCATCATTGGGAATGAGCTCATCTGACTTGTGCTAGAATTGTAAACATCAAGTGGTGTTATAGTGGTCATATTTTTATTTATAATTATTTAATATTCGTTGATCAACATCACCATTATTTTATCAGGTTTTTCATTTTTTTCATTGTTAATAGATAATGTTAATAAAATATGATTTTCTTATTCATATAACCAAAAATTAGAAAAAAAAACAGGCAAACAACTAATTAATATCCAAGTTGTAGGTGTTGGGTATTCAAGTTGGATAACATGAGACTACACAAAATATAACCAAATGTACACACAACGTACCCATATTCACTACCATAAGACATATCCATGAAGTACACAACCCCTCCTTTGGGGAATACATGAAATCATTTCACATTGTATGTTCACTAAAGAAATATGGAAAACCTTTTAAAATGTTACAAAAAATTATAATTTCCTATAACTTATATAATTGAAACAAAACATTATTTTCATGTGGCCAATGAATGAGGTGCGTTAACAATTCACAAGTAGTGTAATTAATTCTGTGTAGTGTGTTGAAAAAATATTATGAAACACAATCCAGATAGAGTTATAGGACGTGTAACTACAGTATACATTTTTTAACCTAAAAAATTCCATGAGTCCATCATGATAAGTCCTAAATAATATTTCAATGATGGGAAAGAAAGAACTAAATGGTGTGTACATATTTTTACATGCCATGTAAAACATACTTGTTTATCTGGATTAAACAATAAGTCCAATTTTACACCTAATGAATTAAAGAAAGTGGAGATATGATTAATTAATCCATTAAAACACATTAAACACATGTTAGTGTGTCATTAATTGGAAGAAAAATTAGTGTAAAAAGGTTAAAAAATCATAACTAATAATTAATTTCCACATTAAATTTAGAACTAGATGCCTTCTACTCTTAATTCATTAATAGTTGTATACATTGCTTAAATCAAAACATGCACGTGTTTAATTTATTGAAAATAGAATCCATGTAATTATGTGATAGATTGTGTATGCTATATTCCATTTCACCACATAGTTAATTAATAAAAAAGTTTTAGGTAGTACAAAAAATTACACACCATGTTGACTCCATGTACAAGCCAACAAATTTTTTAATTTAAATGAAATTGATTTATTTAATTTTTTAACATTATGGAATCAAGGGATATTATGTAATATACATGACAGATTGGATTAATAATCTTGATGAATAAATAATTAACTAATAAAATTATTAATTATTAATTCAAGGAAAATTTATCTTAATTAAAGAGAAATTTTAAATGAATGTAATTTCAATATTGGTTTGTGATTTACTATGAACTTGAACGACCTATGTATGATGATATTATATTAATTAAATATTTATTTCATCGATGTTTAATGTGATAAATTTTTTTCTTTTAAATTAAAATGATGGACATTGTGTCATCCCTCCCATTATTATTATTGTATTCATATATTCTCATGGTATCTTTTATGTAAACACTATACAAATTCTCATAGTTCACCTCACATGAAAGTTTTTGAAACCCATACAGAGGATGATATTCCAAGGATGGTAGGGGATTCAATAAAGAGTTAAGGTGAAACCATAAGGAAGATACATGGGAGTGAGAAGGAATTTTTCAACTCAATCCAAAACTAGCTTAAGAGTATTTTTACCCGAGGTCCATAATTCAGTTTATCATTCTATTGGTAAACTAACCTATAGAAAAAAAATTATCAAGTAGCTTTATTTATTTTATTTATATATATTTCATGGTGAATTTTAGAAATTTTTTATCATGAGTGCATAAATAAATTAATTAACAAGCATAAAAAATATAACTAAAATTAATGGATTATATGTAAATAATTTTTCAATATATTACTAATTATTTATGTCAAATCCACATAATATTAATATGACCTGTAAAATATTAAATTATGAAATATACACATTTATGAGAAAAATACTTAAGAATATATTAAGTCCGAAAATCCATCCATTACTTAAATTATAATAGAACCATCAAACTAAATGTTGGTTTACCCCTTTTCAATACACATACTTTTATCATAGAGCTCTAATGATATTTTTGGGTTGAGTTAACCAATTTTACATCAATAGGAGTATTCCTTTCTATACATGGAATAACATAGAGTCAATTATTTTAAAAATGTGAGTTATGATATTAGGAGTATAGATTCCAAATAATGGATTAAGGATTTGTGAGTTAATGAAGTTGGTATGAAATTTACCTAAACACATTTGATTAGTTGATAATACCCATATCTAAGTTATGAGAAGGGACATATGAAGCCTTTCAATACAATGTCCATATAATAGAACATTACAAATCCAACGTGATAGATTTTGGGATTTAATAAAATAATAGGAGACCAACAAAATTAAATTTAGTAGACCACAGCTGATAATAATATGAATTAATTAAAATATGATTTTTTAACATTGAAAAATTTTATGTTCACTAAACATAATGAATTCCCTGATATCTATTTTGAATAAGGTAAATGAACGTTCCATTTAAAACTTTTAGGAGTGGTACAAATGATTATGAACTATACAATAGAAATAAAAGAAGTCCTACATACTAGATTCCCTCATTCAAAATACTCATTCTAAATAGGGAAGTATAAATGAGAATAATTGATTCTGGAGGAATGCAGATTATTCGACAGATTTCCAAGGCCTTATGTTGTCACCTATATAAATTGATATCTAAATTCTCTCTAAATACACGAGTTCTTATGAGTAATTGGTCCAAATACTAGATCTTTTTCAAGGCAGGGCAAGTTAGAAGATACATGAGATCTCCAGGGAACTATTTACATGAAATCATTTAGAGGGTTCACTAGAAGGGCCTCACCTAGTCAAGATAATTGGATAAATTTATAATATTGACATCATGGGTTTTAAACTACCCAAGAAGTTATGAATGAATGTTGTTCTTACTTCATTACCTTATAGATTCTCAATATTTTTTATTAGTATTAATGTGAATAATAGAGATAATTCTCTCTAAAATTACTCACATTGATTCACCTTGATGATAAGGATATAAGTTATAAGATCCATATATTCTTACTATCAACAAAAGGAAAGTAATGGAAATTATATCTAAGACTTACTCTAGTTCGTAATCTTATTCATACTACCGTTACAAGAAGTGAGTAGTCAAGGGGAATGCGTGGGAGAAGGAAGATGTTTATTTTTTATGTGGAAATAAGGTCCATTAGTAGAATTACTACACCAATGAAAATAAGTAATGGGTTGCTTCAGCTATGTTTTTACTAAATGAAATATTTTAATATCAAAAAATTGGTTTTTATACACAGTCTTTGGTTCTATCATTTGTATCTAAATACAAAAACCAAGTATATTTTATAAGGTTGTATGAGATCAGGTTGAATTAGGATTAAAAAAATAGAGATATGATGACTGCACTATCTATTGGAAGCTATCACCTCACAATGTCAGTTGAGAATGATCAAGGTTTTGAATAACTGTTATTATATACTAATCATTATAAAGAAATTATTTTAATATCTTATATTGATATAGATGGATTTATTTTTTAATATTTAAAATTAAATATATTATTTTTTTGAGATATCATATGATATGGAAAGTCGCATCTCAATAATTCTATTTACATATTGAATTATGAAAACCATGTGTTGGAAGTTGATAATGACTCCATTTTTCATAACCCATTCCACTCCTTACATTTGATTCATTAGCAAGGTCATGTAAACAAAATGTTTTGACTACATTATTTAAATATGGATATTTATATTCTTTGAACCAAAAACAATAGATATAGTTCATGAGGGTTTACAATTATAAATGACCTAAACATCATTTAGTGGAATGTGTTAGAAGGCTACAAAGACTCTAGAGTTGAAACATGCATATGTGTATAGAAAATTATCCTATTGACGAAATGGGTGGATACTCAGACTTTATTACTTTTATCAATGACCATAGAAGATGAGGATATGCCAACCTAATAAGGTATAAGTCAGATTCCATTAGGAAATATATGGAATAGAAAAATTATGTTTATAATCATATTAGTAATAAAATAATGAATCTCCACTCTGAATATGGTGGATAATAAATTTTACAAGAATAAATTAATTATCTATGGAATTTTTGGATTATATTTCAACTCAGTCCTTTTTATACATCATAATGGAATAGTTTAAGAGGAATGAGTATCTAGACCTTTCTTGGAATTTCGATATCAATTATGTGTCATGAAAGTGTTTCTTTATCCTTAAGAGGATATGAATTGTAGAAAATAGTGAATATACTAAAATAAGTACCATCTAAATTAGAAAACACAATTCCATACAAAACATTGTATGGAATGATGTTCATGTTCTCCAATATACTTGTGCGGGTATGTGATAAATTTTTTAATGACTAATAAGTTTAAAAAAAATTCTATTTAAGAAAAAAGTGATCTTTTTAGGCTATCCCAAGGAAATAAGTGGATATAACCAATAAAACCCCTTAGATAAAAAAGTATTGGGGGAAATTAATTCAATGTTTCTTAAGAGGGATCTACAAAAGGTATATTGGGAGTTTGATAGGCATAAATAAGTTATAGGCTCAAGATGTATATGACTTAGGAGAACAATTCCATATGTACACATGGGAAAAGTTATTATTGATACAAAAAAAAAACAATGTGGAAGAACTAAATAGGTTTTATAACTTGAAAGACAAGGTTTTCTTATCACTAATATAGGTGAATTTTTTTTTATTTAATAATAATTAACCTCTAACCTAGAAGGAATAAGTTGGTAGTTTAGATGTTATAATATTGAAAAATGGATTTGAATATCAAAATGGATTCCATGTACCAAAATTAGGTATAATTTTTTTTGATCTTTTAGTTTATGTGATTATTTTTTGTTGAAAATGTGAATTAAAAATGAAAATAGACATGGATGGACAAGTTATTATACATAACATATGATTGGTGCCTAAGGGTTTAAAATACATAATTTAATTAACTATGATGAAATATTTCCACTATGTTCTATACTGTAATCCAATATAATTCTAATTTACATATATTAGTTCCAAGATTATGATATTTAGAATCTGGATATTAAATTAGACTTTCTTAGTGCGAACCTTGTGGAAGATATGTATACGACACATAGAAAAGGATTTGAGTGTCCACAAGATTCCACTATGTTATGAATAAATTTCATTTATGATTGGAGAAAGAATAACGATCATGGAACATTCCTTTTGATTAAGCTATATAGGAATTTTATTTTATTTATAACAAATGTTAACCATGTTACTAAAATAGGTTTAGTGGCGGTGAAATAGTTTTCTCAATAGTCTATGTTGATGATATATTACTAATTATAAATAATATACTAGTATTAATGTTTGTTAAGTCATAGATTTACATATGATTCTCCTTGAAGGACTTAAGTTATGTTTCCTATATTTTCTCAATAAATAGCAATCATCATAATTCTTAGAGGTTTCTTAGATTAATTCAAGGTACACAGTTCGACAAGATACTAAATAGATTTTTTATAGAGTAACAAAAGTGGTTATTTTTTCTAATTTCGTATAACATAAATATATAAAATGAGATTTATCCATATACACAAAAGTAAAGATATGGGATGGGTATGTTTCTTTACACATCAGTGATAGGATCTATAATGTATTTCATGCTATATACTAGTCCTAATATCATATATGCATTAAAAATGGTTGGAATATATCAAGAATACCTTGGACACTACCATTGGATGGATATCAATAATGTCCTAAAGTACCTCATATGTACTAATGAAATATTCACGTTGTTTATAAGAGATTAAAAACTAGTCATCCTAGGGTATAAAGATTCTAGTTTCAAGATATATTATGATGATCTAAAATCACTATCGATATATTTATTCTTCTTCAAGATAAGAGATTTGAGTTTTAGGAAATGAAGTCAACTTGTGCAAACTGATTGTACAACGGAGTCTTATTATGTTTCAAGATATAGCATAGCTAAAGAAGCACAATGGTTATTAGAATTCGTCTTGGTGATTGATGTTGTATTAAATAGTTAATATGTTATTACATTGTATTGTGATATTAATTTAGTAAGGGTTATCACTAACGATTGAATGTCCCATCAACACGAAAAAATACTAAACAATTACAACCTCTTGATGAATATTTCTCATATAGGTGTGGTTATGAAAAGAATATTTTCAATAGGGGAGAATTTGGATAACCTGTTGATTAAAAAATATCTTAGTAGTAACATGAATATCACATGAGAGATAGTGGACTGAAATATTTTGGTAGTTGAATATAGTAAAAGTATAATACGATTGAGGTTTCTTTTTAGAAACATCTAATTTGTACTTTAGATTACATTAATATTCTACCATGTTGATATTTGTAAATTTATTATCACATATTAATTATTCATCTTTATAAAATTAATGTGATATTATCCTAGAGAATCTATCACACTGAATGTTCATTTAAGTTCATTACTGTGATGAGACCCTTGATGTGCTCAGATGATATTCATGAACATGTATGTCCTATAGTCTGGATAATATTCATTAAGGGGAAAAACAGTATATTGAATGTCAATTTCTTCATGCTTGTAATCATATGAGACTTTAGGTCATGAAGTTAGCACTTAGTAATGCCCAAGATTGGAGGATTATGAAGACAAACCCACTAGTAGGGATTCCTCATGTTCATGTATAATTGGAAGTTACTTTACCCAAATGTGTATAATAATCATCAAAATTTAGTGTTATTACTAATTCATAACAAGATTCATTTACTTTGATGTATTTACTAAAACTATGATGGAATATGTTCACTAGAAGAAGTATTTATTTGGTATGTCATGAGTGAATTGAAATTAATGAATAAGTAAATAAATAATTTGTCTCTTTTATTCATTAACATAAATTGAAATATAATTCCGTTATATTTAAATTTATCTATCACATAAAATCCTAATACATTGTGTTTAAAGGCTTCATTTTAGATATCCAAAGAAGGAAAAATCATTTCATTGGTTATTTTCATAATGTTCTCAACCTTCTTGATTGTAGATATCATCTAAAAGTGATTATATTACACATTGATCATTTATAAACGATTCTTTCATTTATACATTAACCTATTTCACTATTAGTGCATTTATATGTTACCAGAATCCAATACTGGGCATTGGATATGATCAACTAATGACACTAAGAAAGAGGCCTAAAGGGTCACAAACATATTATATCTAAAAATTGTAATTAAACTCTATTTTAGTTTAGTAGTATGAAAAATAATATTGTGAAGACTATATAATAATATTTATCCAGGATATACTGGTAATAAATACATAGTCCTATGTTATTAAAATTAGAATATCAATGTGAGTTAAATATTTAATAAAAATTTATTCACATGTTTATTGAATAAAATATTAATATATATCACTTAATTATTATTCAAAAGGTATTAAATAATTATTAATTTGATAGTAAATATTTTATATAGTAATGTGATTATTAAGTAAATATTTATTTTGAAGACCAAATATACATTCTTTATTAGAATAAATATATTTATTTTTAATTGGTGAACAATATATATAAATATATTTAATTAATAATATTTATTATTTAAAGCATTGATAAATGTCGATAACGATGGATTCACCGAGTTAAGGGTTCAGTTTGAATGATATATAAAATATAATTTAAGAAAATACTAATTAATTTAAATAAAATAAATGATATTTATATTATCTTATGGTGTTTCACACATCTCTAAAATTCTGATGATAATAATACTATTACAATTATTATATGTGGTGTTTGATATAGATTAAGTAATTGGTTAAGGGTCTATACATAATTAGTAGTTTTTAACCTAGATCTATATATACAAGGTTATTTTATTTCGAATGGTTAATCATAAGAATCATTTTTTTGTACAATGAAACCTCTATAAATATTTCTCTCAACCCTCGGGAGAAATTTCTATAGAATACTTTCAGGAATGAAGAGCTTTAATCCTTATCATCCCTCTTAGGATTGAGAGAACATGAGAAACAATCATTAAGACTAATGTATTACCTATTCCGATCAATGTAAAGTGACACAAGATCATCGATACCTATGTGTTAGTACCAAAGGTTCCAACAGTGACCCTTCAAGGTTGTTGACCACATGTGGATTAATGAGTGATTGATTCTACATTGGATCCCAAAATGGGGTTCTATTGATCAACATCTTTTTCAAATAATTATTTTTTTGATTGGGAATAATCTCATCCGACATCCACTATTCCAAAAAGATTCACCCTGATATTCATTGGGTACCTTCCATTAAAATTCGGATATAATGGATCTCCTATAGAATTCCCCAGTGAAACCACAAAAAATTGGTTGAAGAATGTGCCACCCATTTATACTCAAATGATCTGCTTGCACGACCTTTTTTTTATTTAAATGGCCAAACATGACAACATAATTATAATTTATCCATCTTTCTAACAAACTGTTACAACATGGATTTTCCCAACACCTCTAGCCACACATCTAATTCATCCATTTTCAGTAAATATACCATTAAATTAAATAAAAATAAATCAATACTAGATATACAATTCATGTATTCACCCTAGAAAGAAATATGTTCTAAATCTAAACACAATAGAGTTTGTGTTGTGTATATTATAAGGATAACATAAAATGAATATAGTTTCTAAGAGACTAGTTAGAGTAAGGTTAGGCTTAAGGATGTTCATATTTGAAAAATAAAACAAAATTATGAAAATTTTCTTTGTGAATTTCATATTATTTCCTAAAAAGGTTTCGGATATGACAGTAAAAAACAATGCAAACAATACAAGAATTTTTATAAAAAACTGGATTTTACTTGAAATTCTATATGGTTTTGGATATATTGGAAATGATATAATCTAAAATTTACATTTGTTACCAAGATATTTCAAAGATAAAATTTGAAGTTAAGGGTTACAAGGATGATGAGAATGCATGTAAAAAGAGTAATAATTATACAACACAATCAACTAACATCATAACATTGGATCTCATAGAGTTAATATGTTCAAATATGTTTATGGAGTTAAAAATTATGAATATGATTCCTAAGTCTCACAATTATTCAAAATGATTCACATTATAAATGTTTCCCACAAAAGATTTTTGGGGGATACTTTTATGAAATAGCCATATATGGATGAAATAAGAATTATATAGATATGAAATGAGTTTAATATACACCTAAAATTGTGATAAACATAAGGCTGATCTATCAGTTTATTATATATGATATATTAAATTGGTTCATATTCAAATTTCTTTTAAAATAATTTAAATGAGTTTAAGAAGACAAAATATATTATTTAAAACAAATTGTATCCTCCAATTTATCAATCCTTATTGTTGGATAAAAATATGTATATATATATATATTTCATTAAGTATAATGAAAATTGACATCACAAAATATGACTTTGAGTTATCCTCAAGTGTAATTTTTCATGGAGAATTATAATTTGTTGAAAAAAGTTAAATTTATCTTGAAGATCATTCTTTTTTATGGGTATATAATATGTTCAAAAGATAGAATTATTTTTTTTCACTAGATTACCCATGAATTATACCGTATAAATATTCATATGCTACGTATTTTTTATACTACGGGGGAATAGATTATATTTGGAGCTCAACCAAGATAGAATTTTCCATCTTGTATGAGGAGCATGACATATGGGCCCATTATTCGAATATGCTAGGAAAATATATGGCCATATATAGTATGTATATATAAAGGGATTATTTCCTTGGAAGAGGGAAAAGTGATATGCTCACTTTCTGGATGAATTACATTGGACATATTCATTGACCAGTATATTCTATACATGGATTGTTGATAAGGGTTTAAAAGTATATATAGGATTAAAATAGCCCATTTTCCATGGTCACACGATTTCTTGGGTAATAGGATTGTATAAAAATATACTCTAGTATGTGATGAAACTAGTGGATATAGATTTAGACATACACATGTTTAATATAGATCATACTAGATACCTTTTTTGACAGAATATAATTATTAATTTCCCAATGTAATCCATTTTTCTACATTTATGGATTCTGGGATTCATATTTTTTTTAAAACCACATTGAACCATAGGGTAACACATTGTTGTAGACTGAATATGGATTGTTTTTTAATTATAATGAAACTTTAAATGTTTTTTAAACCTTTATCTAATAAAATTTTTATGAGGTAATTAGAAGGTATTTTATACACTATATTACATTCTGATATTAATTATATCTTTATAAGATTGTTTTTGATTATATGTGAAATTATTTTATGATGTGGTTTCACAAATTATTTCATGTGATTTTTTTGAGATGAAATGGAATGAATTTTTATTATTCATTCGTTCAAGGGTTAGATTGAAATTAATATTACCTATATATATATATATATAATATGATATGTTTTTTCATAGAGTATGAAAAATATATAGAAAAGGATTATATTCAATACTATGTCTATAACATATTTTATGATATAGGGATATCATATAGATAATATTATAATGTTTTATTATGATATTTGGGTGGGTTTTAGAACCATGAATCAGAAGGTAAGATTTATTTATAACTGATATGATTTATTTACTGCATTTAATCTTCTATAAATTTGGATATAATTAATTATCATCCAATAAGATGAAACTAATTGAGATTTATTGACAAAGGTTTACATGGTATGTAACTGAAGTAAGTACTAATAAATTTATGAAACATAAAATTAATTTCATGTTCCTGGGGAGTATACATATGTGATATATAAATGATTATATTCTATGATTTTATATTTGTGATTCTTGAATATCCTCTAGCTGAAAAACTCTCTTCTAAAATGTCTATCTTTCCTTTTCTACTTTCATATGAGGTACTAATATATTATAAAGGTTTATAGGGTTATTCTAGAAGAATTATTGTGATTTACTGTAACATATAGATATATCTCAAAGGGAAGACCTTATTTCTATTCTTTTTATATATTTATCAAAAACTATATGATGGTTATGATAATGAAATTTCATAGTGTATGGTATATATTCATAATTTATAATTTTCATATGATTTAAGTTTTAAAGGAATTATGATCTTAGTTTTTGGTTTATATTCACTTAAAATACATTTATTAATCATTAATATCATTTTAAAAATATAACACCATGACATTTTTGAAAAAATTTATCATTAAATAAATTATATGTATTCGATATATTTCATGATATACAACACCAAGATTAAAAAAATCATAATATATTATAATATAGTCATTAATTAATTAGTAATATTTATGTAATAATTTATAGTAATGTCATTTTATACTTCAAAATACATTTTCTTCAAAAATAGGTTTTATTTCTTTTTGTGAGAGAATATAATAATTAATTTTTTCAGATTTAAGAAATTTTATTTTATAAAAATTAAATAATTATTTAAATAATATTATTATGATTAACTTAAGGTATAATTTTATGATTTTTAGGAAAAATATCTATTTTTAGTGAATAGTGAAAAATACGAATTTTGTAAAAGAAACAATTTTTTTTTCATGTAGAAGAAACATTATGTTTTAAATTTTATCTTAGAAAAATGTAAGTAATTTTTAGTTGTAAATAATATAATTAATTACATAGTAATAATCATTATAATTTATTTTGGGGAAAATTCATTTTTTGTCTTACAATCACCTTTTATAATAACTATTTTAATGCGTACACAATGTTATAAACTTGATATATTAAATTAATAAAGTTTTATGAATGAATTTAAAAAATATTATAAATTAAACATTCAAAAAAATATGTTAAAATTCATATAATAATTTTTACAAAGAAAACAATGAAGGTAAACTCCTTTTTATGCTTAAAATGAATTTTTTTCTTCTAAAATAGCTTTCATAGAATTTTGTGAATTTATTTGAAATTTAATTCCTAATAATAATAAAAATTAGATATTTTAAAAAGAATTCCATATTTTAAATAATTATAATTAATATAATATAATAGGGGTAACTTAATATTTAGTCATTTTGAATAGTAACCATGGATAATATTTGTCACATTAGAAAGGTTAAAACTATTAAAACATGGTTAACACTACATCATAAGGATTTAGAACAACTCTCAATATCGAATTTATCCTATTTTATTTGTTTTTTTATGTAAAATATATTATTAATAAGTTATATAATTTATTTTAAAACATTATTTTGAAACTGGGAATAAATCATGAATTCTAGGAATATATGTTATATTTTATTCAAATAACTATTTATCAGGTCTTAACATTTGACGGAATGTTTGTAAGATTTGAATTGGTTTTATATTTACAAAACATGTAAAAAATTAATGTTTTCATTTTTTAACTAAAAAAATTACAAAGAAAAAATTATTACTTAATTTCATGGTAAAATGTTTTTACTCTAAAATTGGGAATTTTCCAAAAAAATGGTTTTCACATGTTTGTTATTATTATATTAAAATTAATTTATACTATCTAAATAAATTAAATTTTAAAATATTGATTCCAAATTTGGAATCACAATTTAAACATTTTTTTTCTAATCTCATTTTATTTTTTGACAGATAATTATGTTAGCTTGTTAACAATTTAAGTTATCACTATTAAGGTTAAAATGAGTTTAAAGTGGTTTCAGTAAAATATAAGGATTAAAATGTATCCAGAAAGAGATAAAATGTGGTTGGGTGTGTTTATATAAATTCTATCAGATCCTATATTCCAATTTGGGTTGTCTTGGTTCCACTTTACATGATTATCATGTATATATTATTAAATCTTTAAAATAATTCCAAGGCTATCCCTTCCCTCTCATATAGAAGGATATAACATATCCACTCATCTACACACATAATGAGCCTCTCAACTCATCCAATCTATACCATAATACCTTCTTATATTTATTATTCACCTCTTATTATTGATTTTTTCCCTAAATAATATCCTTTCAAGGCTGAAGGTTTCTTCTAAATGAGAGTTCTTAATAAAGAGGTATAACTCCTAATTGAGTACTTTCAGTTTTATTTATAATCCTACCTCTAATAAATATATGGTATCCATTATAAAATAATTACATTATATTATTAAGTTCACTTAATTTTTATTATTAAGATGGAAAAACAATTTTCCACCTCCTTTCCATCCTTAGGAAATGAAAACCTCGCTCATATGTATGTACGTCTTACCGTCTTCCCATAGTGTTGTATTCCATTATTCATTAAAATTTTAATTTTAATGGTTTTCAATATGGAAATAATGAATATATATTATATTTATAATATAGTTATTTTCATATAAATATAATATATCTTTTAGTTTTTTACTCTTTCACTCATTAAAAAATGATGATAATGCATCTCATGTGTGTGTATAGACTGTCACCTCAATGAAGCGATGTGATTAATTTTTCATGTAAACTATTAAATAATGATTATATATATGTATATAATTATTACATGTAAAATTTTTATAATTTTCAAAAACACATATATTATGGAATCATGATCTAATTATAAGGATTGGGACTACTGAATCAAAAAATGCATGATAAAAAACAATTATCACCGTGAATAGTGGGTTTAATAAGGGTTTGTTAACAAATAGTTGATATTATATTATAAGTAAATAATATATAGTATAATATAAATTATTATGCTTTATTAATATATTTGTAAAATACTATAATTATTATATAGAAATCTCAAACAAGTATGAAGAAAGACGAGACTTGGAGTTCAAGATTGTTATTTAACTTTTATTTCTATGAGACATATGCCATATTCACCCCTTATTTCATTTTTATGGGGTATATACTTTAAATGAATGGATATTATTGTTATTATCCTGAAAAATATTGGTATATAAATATCCATATAATTTTCACTCATTCATGAGGTTTTTATTAAAATGTTACCAAAGTGGTAATGGTTTTATATTACAATCTCCCTGTTTTTCCAGATTGTTTACGAATAAGTTTCTAATAATGAAGTTTACTAATAAAGATCTAAATAATATCATGAATTATACTTCACTCTAGATAGTAAGTTAATTTTAAACTAATAATACGATTTTACTCTTTTTTGTATTTAATGTGATTGAAAAAATGCTTTTAATAAATATAAGAATTATTTCCTCTTTGATCAGGAGTCTTTTTATTTTTCTTCCATGTCCATGGTATCTTTACAATAGTTTCAGTTATATTTTTAATATTAACCTATGATTATTTGATGTTATTTTTACTCATTTTTTAATCTCTTAAAATATTTTTTATGAGTAATATTCATTTTTTCAAAAAATGTACTTTTTACTTTTTACCAAAAACATTAAATAAATTATAGATTTAGAAAAATATATGAATATAATTTTCCACTAATATGTATACTCATTGATCTTAAGAGTAATTAATCGGTCCGTGGTTATTTTTAAGTAAGTTATTTTCCTTAATATTTGTTAATGTTTACACTTTTAGACAATTTAGTTTAAAATGAAAATATTATTTTCCACAAGAAGTAATCCAAGTTATCTTTTAAAGGAATTTTCATTTATGATGACATCCATTGATGTTGCTCATGCTTTACTAGGGATATTATCTAGCTTTAAAATCATTATATTATCTATAGATGGTTTATGATTTTGATAATGATAGTTTATGAAACCCTGATATTTTTCCATAGGATACGATATATGATGAATTTTTTATAATAATATTTCAAAAAAAATAATGGATTATGATTATCTGATAGGAATACCCAAAATTATATATCCCTTCAATTCATAGGGGTAAGACAGATATCTCATGAGATAATAAGTATTGTAAATGGGAGTTAACCCAATTCTGTATGGGACTTCATCCACTATAAATGTTTTGGGTGTAAACCTTGTAAAATCATATAACCAGATGGAGAGTGAAATATATATACTTTGATAGTCTCATAAATGATCTTGGACTAGGGAAATGATTTTATATTCTAAGGTCTATTCTTAAAATTTATGTCTTATTCCTATGTTACACTATTATGGATTGTGTTTTTTGATTCCATTATTATTCATGTCTTATGAACTTTTAATATTTATTCCATGATTCAATATTGTTACATATGATATATTTGGTATAGATTTTCATATGTTATATTCATATTCTTATACCCTTATTCTCATTTAATTCTATAGAGGTCATTGATATCTCTATTTTCTACCCTTACTATGAGGCTAATATCAACCTTTATTATTTTTCCATTCCCCGTGTTAGGAAGATAGGAATTTAGTAGGTTATGTATAAGAATATTACTATGTGGGATGATCATTATGGAAGATATCGAAGATAAATCATGAAATAAGAATACTGTGTATTTGGTATCCAAAGACACTAAACATTTATAGTAACTGGGAATGTATTTGTTTTATACATTAAATATTAATCTATTAATACATAGAACCTATCAGTATCTATTATTGGTATCATATATATGTTTAGTTTTTCTCTATAGACTGGTAACAGATAAATTAGTTGAGAACCCTAAGGATCTGTCTACGTATAAGATAATTTTCTTATGTTTTGGTAAGGTAGAGATTATGTGTTTTTTATTGTAATATATCAATGTCTAGATACAATAAGTGGATATGGTTAAGACACAGATTCATATAGTTGTAATAAACATTAAATTTTTTTTCAATTATGTCTATAATATCATTTTAGTGTGTGGTAAATGTGCCCTTTTGGAGAACCCAGTTTGATACTCATGGGGGAAAGGGATGGGTTAACTCACATTTTCCACATAAACCAATATAAAGTATTTAAATATATTATAACCAAGTATGTAATAAGTCAAAATTAAGGATTCATTAATTATAAACAAGGCTTCATGATTTAGACATATTATTTATTACCTTTCATGATTATATAATTTCTTAGTATAACTATTGTTGCTCACACTATGATTTATGGTTTTATTCAATGTCTGAAACCGGTAGAAATTGAGTTGACAAAAATTTTATTGAAAATGAAATTATAGTACTCTTGATAAAATAAATTATATGGGATTTGAAATGTGAAACCTCATTTTTATAACTGATCATCTATCGTGATATATTATTAATGATATCAACTTGGATTACTTTTTTAACACACATTCCAATAGAAAAACAACATGTTATGATGGATAAATTGATTAATAATATGTAATAATGTTTATTCGAATTCTTATATAATGAGATTGTGGTAAGAATCAGTAAATACAATTTTTCAATAGAACATTTAGATTTTTTAAGTGTGTAAAATAATGGTGTAAAGAAATTAAATCATTAGGAAAGCTGAAGAGTTCGAAGGAGGAAAATATTTTACCTTATAATGGATCATTTATAGTTCAATGTATTATGTGTGGGGAACTATAGAATTATCAGAATTGATTACATAATCTAAGGGATACATCCTTGTCCAAGGAATGTCAAATTTTATAGAACTCGCTGAACATGAATAATTAAAGTGTTTATGTTTGGGTATTATGATTTTATTGTAGTAGTGTTTCACTCGTGATGTACTAGTTATACGAATCATGAAACAGTTATGGATTTTTCTTAAGTTGTTTTCTTTAGGATATGCAATTGTATGTTTAATGGTAATAAAAAAATATAAAATTGATTTACCGGTATGGTGATATTTTTGTAAAACACATGATTGAGGGAGAGATAACTCGTAATATTTTCTTGATATTGAGATAATCTTTTTTAATTGGGGTAAAAGGTGATGAAGTAAAATAGATAGTGTTGATGATCTTGGAATCGATCGTTCATTTGATGAAAATTTGAATTGTGTTAGCTTTGATGGGGTTTATTTTATTTTTAGACTTACATATTACTGGATAATTAGTGTAATTTATTTGGAAATAATTTATGTTTTTGTTGAGGTTTATAGTGGTTAATTTAAATAGAATGTTTAATGAGGATACAATATCACAATATTAACATGTTTGTCATGTGAAATTACAAGTTAGTTCTTGTTATTTGGTTAAAAATGCTAAATTTCATCTCAAAAAACAATTTGTGGAAATCCTTTGGATTTTGGGGTTTTTAATTTGGTAAGACACATTTTAGAGTATTTGTATGGTTAGATATTTATGAAATATGTTAATTTGATCTTTGTGTGTTATTTTTGATCCTTTAGAGATTAATGTATTATATTTATCCGTATATGGAATGTTATGATAACGATTTTGGTTTTTGTAAATGTTTTGAGAAAGAATGAATGACTTTCCATTTTTTATGGATATTTTGATCCTTTAAATATTAATTTTAGTACTTTGAACATAAAAAATTCATTATGAATATTCATTTCCTATAATAAGAGATAAATTGAAAATTGATCAAAGAAAAACAACAGGGTGAAATTATTCATATCAAATAGAAAGTGATCAATAACATATATCTTTTTCATGTTATCTAACATGATAGTAAAATAATCCATATGCTTTTGGAAAATTATATTGAAATAAAAATATTGTTCTTCGACACTAAATTGTGATGAAATGATTATATTTTAAAAAATCACTAATTTATAGTTATGTGGTTATTAACTTTCTCATGACCATGTTATCTATCACTCACTCTTAGTTTGTGGACATTATTTTACCCTCCATGTTTATATTTCAACATCATCCAATTATTATCTTTATTTTGGAAATCAATTATGTTTTATTCTAGGAATAGATTATTTTTCTCATTTCTGATTTTTAATAGATGTTTTAATATCCCTTTGTATGAGGTGGGTTTTTAACAGAGTTATTTTTAAATATTGAACTTTTTGTTATCGTTGTAAAAATTGTTAGGCATAATTTTATTGAAGGGAGACATAATGTTGCACCCTGATATTTTAGAATATATTTCAATTTTAATATATTATATGTTATCAATTTATTTCATGGCCTGGAACACCATGAAAAGAAATTGAGATATATTATAACATAGACATTAAATTTTTAGTATGAATATGATTAACGACATTGTGAAACATATATATATATATATATATGTGTGTGTGTGTGTGTGAGTGTGTTTTGTGTAATTCCAATATATTTATCAATGCATAATATTAGATCGTTTGGTACCCCGAATTAGCCTTTATCTTACCTTCATTTTGAATATGTAGTCTTTCTTGAAACATCCCCTTACTGAATTAATTTTACCACATCTCTGAATCTATTATTTAAACACTATATATTTCATCGTGATTGATATATTTTTCAAGGATTCGGTTTTAGATGTATGGATTGGGATACATAGTAGAGTAAGAAAATCATCAAGGAAGGGAGAAATATTTGTAGAGGCTATATGAAAGGAAGATTATAATCTATGTTAATCTCTAAATCATGTGCCGCACAAGTCACATGTATCTCAGATTGAGGGTGAGAAGTTTATAATTTATTTAAATTAGGATTCAATGAAGGATATTCTTGATATATGAAAATATTCTCTTTTTTGTTCATATGATATTTTTGAAGGGAGATAGTCTTATAAAATATAAGGAGATGAAATTGAATATAGTTCAGATATGGGGTTTTGAAAACAAGAGGATATTTCCAATTAACAAGGGATATTTCTATATTATTTTCCAAAATAAATTTCATCACTCTTCTTATTGTGAGTATAGTTTCAAAAATATTTATCCAAGGTGTATTTGGGATCTTGACATGGGATATCCATTTCAATCCCTATAATAAGAAGCATCCCAATGCACGGATTGTTTTGTGAATCTATAGTTTAAGTTGGGTAATTTGGATTCGAAAAATATTAAATGAAGTCTCTTCTTGTATATAGAATGATATTAAAATGGATGAGAATACCATTGATGAAAAATATTTAATTCATTTATGGGTGATTGTCTATGCATATTTATAGAACCGACATCTTAATAATGAAAATCTATTAGTTGATGGATATAAGATTGATTTTGAATTTGAGTCTGAGTTCATCCCACCATTATGTGATTTATGAAATCATTTATGGAATAATTTTTCAAGATATAAATAGATGAAAAAGATCAATTTTATGAATATTGGTCCTACCAAGTAGAATGAGACTGCAACTACTTTGAAAAAGGTAGTGGATAAGGTCTCCTTGGTTACAAGTATCTGAATGTCTTCTGAAAAGTATATAGAGAGCATAAAAAGAACTTTAAACCAATGGTTCAAAATATTAAATAGTAAGAGACTGTTAATAATGGGTCTATAAAATCATCTACTATGTAGATTTCATTTGATGTTAATTTTGGCTTGTTAACGAGGTTCAGAAGTTTATTTCTGACCCTATACTCTTCAGAAATTACCATAAGCAAGAAGGATCATATACAATTTATTTCATGGATAACATTAACACCCGTGATGATATAGTTGTTTCTAATCAAGAGGAGTATGAAAAAAATATCTTTATTTAAAAGTTGAAATTAATATAGAGTTAAGGGATGAGAAAAAGTTGACTTATTCATTTGACCAGAAGGGAAATAAAAAATGATAGTTGGCTATTCTTTCATTAAACATAAATATCCTAATATCTCTAAACTAGGAAATGGGTCCTTACATGTATCTCAAAATGATTATATGTTTGAGACCCTAATCCACTACTACAAATATGGCCTTTATCAGTGCTAGAAAAGAGCATTAACAGTGCAAAACAAAGTTCTGTTAATTGAGGTGAAGATAGGGGTCCCTTTTATTAGTGCTTAGAAAATTGTTGATAAAAGCCTCTTTTATCAGCGCTCCAAAAAGCGCTGATAAAAAACTCTTTTATCAGCTCAAAAAAAGCACAATTAAAGGACCCCCTTTATTAGTGCAAAAAAAAGGGCTGATAAAAGGGTTCCTTTATCAGATCATTTTTAAGCCCTGATAAAGGACACATTTTATCATCACTTTCAAAAAGCTCTGATAAAAGTTAAAAAAATAAAATAAAAAATAAAAAATTGTATATAATGTGTGTGTGGGAGCTTTTAACAGCGCTTTAACCCCTCCCCTTTATCAGCGCTAGGTATACCCCTCCCACTATCTTGCACGCTTCCCTTTCCCACGCATCGCCCAACATACATGCGTACACATCCTTGCTTCCACACGAAATCGAACCCGCCACCCCCCCCCCCTTACAGGCCTGCACCATTACCACTAAGCCATTTCATTTTTTTCTGTTTAAACATATATATTTATATAGTTATATTTATTCAAATATTAAAATAGAATCATATTAATATAAATATATTTAGTTACACTAATACATATATATTTATTCATATATTAATATATATATACGTGTATTTATTTTTATATTAATATATATTAATATTTATTTATATATATATAGTTATATTTATTTGTATATTATAATATATTCATATTAATATAAAAAAATTTGTTATATTAATACGTATATATTTATTCATATATTAATATATATTTTTTTTATTCGTATATTAATATATATATATATATATAATCCATACATTTATTTTCATATTAATATATATTTATAAGATTAGTTTTAAATACATTTAAAAAATATATATTTTTAATGTGTGTTTATAAATAAATAAATACATACATACATACATACATACATACATACATATATACATACATCCATACAACACACACACAGACATAGACACACACCCACACACACACACATAGATATATATATATATATATATATATATTTGAATAAATACATATATATGTGTGTATTTTAAAATCCATTGAATTTTAAAATGACCATAAATTCTAATCCAGAAGTCCTTTTTAACTCCACAACCAGTCAAATCGAAGAAAAAAAAAACAATATTCGATATGATATATGGTACAGTCCTAGAGGACATCCTAATCAGATGTTATACATGTTTTAATGTTAAAATATCAGGGTACCCGATGAAAAACATAGTTTTAGAGGCCTTCTGGGTCTTTTTGGGCCTTGCAAAATGTGACTGGAAGTTCCCTTCAATCAATAACTTGTATATCTCATCGCAAACATCGATTTGATATGCTGTAGAGCTCAAACAGAAATTGAGATCAAAAGTTATGATTGTTTGAAGTTTGAGTTACATTTTCATCTTATTTTAGATCATTATTCATTTTTTTTTATTTTTTTGTGTCTTCATATTGTTATTAAATGATTATTAATCAATGATGATTAGGAAATTTTTAATCAATAATATTTTTAAAAATATTTTAAATCCATTTTTATTAAAAATTTTATATATTAAATGTAATAGGTATTTAAATTATATATATTATAATTATATCAATATAAATATACTTATATAACAAAATATGATTTTTCATGATTTTTTTAAATATAAAATTTATTAGTTCTATGAAAAGGCACTGATAAATCCCGACATTATCAGCGCTACTAAAAAAAGTGTTGGTAAAGGGTGGAACTTCCCTTGCCCATTTTTATAATAGTGATCCCTATGATTTGATTTTAATTAAAGGTAATGTTGTGATATCCACCTATCATGAAAGTGATTAAAATGAAATAGATATTGAATCTATTAGTTCTATACAATAATATGATACCACTATAAGTTTTGGGGTATGGGTACTAGCTATTACTTCAGGCAAATAGACCTTGACCTAATTGGATGATCATATTTTATAGCCCCAAGAAAGTCATTTTGAGGAGTATAATTGCTCTTTACATGAATTTGATTCTCACCATACTCAAATCTCACCATATCCTTTAAATTTTATAAATAAATTAAATATATATGAATCAAATTTTGAATGAACAACATTGGAAAATGTGAGTAGTCAAAGGAGATGAAATCTGGAATAATAATCATTTCATGGGAGACTGAGGGGGAATGGTCACCTCACGGAATAAGTAAGGATATGGATGAACGATTTTATTTATAATTTTAGGTAGTATTTGAAAATTTGGAGCATGTATCCCATGGATGTTTTGAAAACTGTAATGTTCTATTGTTTTATTCCATAACCATTGAAGAAAAAATCTATCTCAATCCCGAGATAGACTTTGGAGATCTTTTAAATAAGAATGGCCCAAGGTTATAATGTAATAAATTTGGAATGTACACAACATCCTCATCCTCAGATGAGGACCAATATCATTGGAAAATTAAAATGGGATTTAGTAATTGTAATCATTTGTTCCATAGAGGTAATTATCAAATCCATAGATGATGACGATCACTCTATTTTTTATTATTTCGGTGCTTGTTTTGTAATGAATTTTTAAGGGTAGTCTTGGTCCTAGAAAAAACCATCCTTCATTTACTATTTTATATTTTTTTGAATTTTAAAAGTCAGATGGGAACTTGAGTCCTTCCATATCTTATATTATTATTATCTTACAAAACATATGTACTCAATTTTTAATAAATTCATTTTTTTCATCAAGAATATATTTTCATCAAAAAAGGGTTTCATTGATTTCAATAACTGAATATTATATTTAATTTTTACCAATTTTAGAAATTTATTTCTATGAAAAGGATAAAAATATTAATTCTAATCATCAAAATTATCTTAAAGAGAATATTTTGGAATTTTATGAGAAGATTTATTTTTTAGGTAATAATGAAATATACTATTTTTATAAAAAACTCATTTTATTTCCAGTATAATTAACATTATTTTTTTGAATATTATTTCATATTAAAATAATAATCCTATAATTATAAATAATCTAATTAAATATATTTTAATCATCATTATGTATGAATTTGGTATATGTTCATTTTTGGGCTTAAAACCCCATTTTTCTAAAAACAATTTTTTGCGCAAAATGTGATTTTAAATTGATAAATTAAATTAATAACTTTTTATGAATGGTTTAAAATAAATATATAGATAATATATTCAATAAAATATGTTAGTATTAATTTAACGGTTTTCAAATTGTAATTAATGGTGTTAAACTCAATTTTATGCTTAAAATGCAGTTGTCTAAAAATGATTTTCATTGAATTTTTTGAGTTTATTTTAAAATTAAATTTTACCACTTATAGAAATTTAATCAAGTAAAATGTATTCTATTTCTATAATAATTATATTAAACTTAATTTAATAGGTTCAACTTATTTTTAAGCCATTCTGAATAGTAACAATGGTAAATATTATTCACCTCGATAAGGTTAAAACAGATAAGACATAGTCAAAACTAGTCTATAAGATTCGAAAATAAGGATAACACATTATGTTATACTAATTTATCACTGTTTTCTACCAAAAATATTTTTAAGTAGTTAAACAGTATCTTTAAATATTATTTTGTAATTGGGAACCCAATATTGACTTTCGTGAATATAAGTTATATTTTATTCAAATAATTTTTTTTCGGTCGTAATATTTAGTGGAATGGATGTAAGATCCCATTCAATTTTGGATTTCTAAAAATGTCTAATAACCAAAATTTCGTTATTATTTAACCAGTAAAATTAATGGAATCCAGTTTATTTTTTTATTTAATGGTAAAATATTTTTTACTCTTAAATGATGTATTTTTCTACAAGTTTTTCCTCAGGTGTTCTGTGATATTATATTAAAAGTAACTTTTACAACCTATGGAAAATTAATATGATAAAAACGATTCAACATTTTTAATAATAAATTTAATTTTTTTATAATTCCTTTTTTATTTTTGTTCATATAATTATGTAATCAAGGTAAAAATTTATGTTATTAAGATTCAGGGTAAATGGGTTTAATTTTGTTTCACTAGAAGATAAGGCCTAAAATGTTTCAAAAACAAGATAAAATATAACTGGTCGAGTTTAGTTCGATGATATCAAATACTATCAATGAAATTTAGGTTCCTTGGGGCCACTTGACTTGATTATGATATATATATTATTTAATCTTTTAAATTATTCCTAATGTTCCCCCTTATAAAAAGACATAATATCTCCTCTTTTCTCAACTCATCAGGATCTATATAGATCATCCAATACCAACCATAATAAATTTCTATATTAATTATGAAATTAATAAATATTTTCACATTTCCAAATGTCACACCTTTCATGGCATAAGGTGTAATCAAAAATTAATTTATCAAAAAAAGAGGTATAACTCATAACCAAGTACTTTCAATTTTATGTATTTTTATACCTTTAATAAATTATTGGTATGCATTATAAAATAATTAATTTATTATATTAAATATTATTAATTTTTATTATGATTATTTAACATCAATTATCAATCTCATTTCCATCATATAGAAAACTAAAATATCGATCCTGCGTATATACGACTTACCATCTCCATGTTTCCATGTAATTTGTTTTTTATCACAATTTTACATGGATAGTTATAATTAAAGATCTTATTAATATATATTAAAAATATTAAACAATTTTTTAAAATAAATATAATATAAAATTACCTTATTTTTCTTTCACTCGTTAAAAAATGATTATAACATCACTTGTGTGTACATGTAGACTACCACCTCTATGAAGCGATGCGATACATTTTTCACATCCCCTACCATTAATTATTATAAATATTTATATAATAAATAAATATTTTATTTATAACATGATTGAAAATAAATATATTATGGAACCATGATGTAAGTGTATGGACCTAAACTACTTAACTGAAACATGAAATAAAAATGAAATAGTTATCTCAAAAAACAATTATTTTAATAAATATATATTTTTATAGAAGTTTGATAAAATGTTGTAAGTAAATAATATATGTTATTATATATACGATTATAATTATTTAATATATTTTTAATATATATATATATATATATATTTTTTATACATGTTTTTTACATGTGAAGAAATATGAGACTTGAGGTATGGGTTTCTCATCTCACTTTTATTTTCATGATTCATATTCAATATTCCCCACTTGTTTCTATTATATGGTGTATATAGTACTCATGAATATATATTAGGGTGATAATATTGAAAATTATGGGGATATAGATATACATATATGTTTCCCTCTTTTATGTGGTTTTGATTCTACATTTACCTACGTGGTAAGGGTTTTCTTTTACTATCTCATTATATAACGAGATATCTTATGGATATTTTTTCTATAATTAAATTTTAGGATATACCTCCAAATAATATCATTAATTTTATTTCATTATTTATTCATTAATTTTTTATGTAATAATGTCATTTTACCCTCTTTAGTTCTTAAAAATATTGAGAATATGTTTTTAAGAAATAATAAAAATTATTTTCTATTTAGTTTGAAAACATTTACTTCCATGTCCATGATTTCATTAAAATATTTTCAATAATTTTTTAAATATTATATTATTATTATTTGGAGTACATTTTACCAATTTTTTAATTTTTCACAAAATGGTTTAAATTTAATATAATTTCTATTTTCAAAACAACGTATTTTTGAATTTTTACGAAAAATGTAAAAGGAATTTTTGTCTCTACTTGCACAGATGAAAAGAATTAACATCATCATGAACACTTAATACTTGAAATATTCCTTTAAAAGTTTCCATGTTTCATTTAAAATAATTTTCTACCTTAAAATTTGAGAATTAATTTGAATTTTAAAAACTGATTTAAAAATTAAAATGGTATTATCCTCAAAAGTATTCCAAGGGATATTTTAAAGGAATTTTCATTTATAATAAAATCCTTTGAGGTCACTTTTGATTTTATTGGGATATGAGCCAAGGGTATCATCATTATTATTTCCCTATATGATTTCTGATTATGAAGAAGAGATGTTTATTAAACCTTTTTATATTCCATGATTTATTCTATGATGAATTGATGAAATATTTATGAAATCCATATATTTTCCACGGTTATAATATATGATGAATGTTTGATGATATTGTTTCAAACATATTAATGGATTACGAATATGTGATAGGTAGGCCTAGAATTATACATCTCTGCAATGCATTGTGTAAATATGGATATTTCATGAGATAATAAAGACTGTTATAGGTAGTGAACCCAACTTCATAATGGAATCTATCTAATTTGACAGTCTTATGAGTGAACCTTGAATATGAATTCAATGGAAATTTGAGTGAACACAATACATTATGATAGTCCTGGTAATGTGTGTAGACTAAGGAAATGATTTTTATGCTTTTGTATATTCCAAACAATTATGTCTTAATAAAATGTTATATTCTCATGAATCATGTTATTTGATTCCTTTATGAGTAATTTATAATGAAGTACCATGATTTATTCTATGATTTATGAAAAAGATATATGATATTATAGGTATGGATTTTAAAATGTTTATTTAATTTTTTCATAAACTTATGCTCATTACATGTTTAAGTAACCATTGATATCTCCCTTGTTTACCCTCACATAAAATCTGAGCTCACCCTTTCATATGTTTCCTTTCTATAAGTTGTAAAGAATGTTTTTTATAAGGGTATATCAAATAATAGTTGTATTTGGGAATGTATTTCATAAAATTAAAAATAGCGTGTATCTAGTCTGAAAGGAAACTGAAAATTCATGATGCTTTTGCCTGTATTTGTATAATATATTAAATATTCATATATTAAGATGTAATATATATGTATAGAAAGGATGGGTAACTATAATAAACCTTTCATAATGTTATAAAAATATATTTTTGTCAAATAATATATCAAATATTTGAAATTATAATCTCATTGTTATAATGGTTTAAATATAATTACATAAGAAACTCAACATAATTTACAATTTAACGATTGAAGGATAAAATGTATTGATTTAATTTTTTTTAAATTTATTATTTTAATAATTTTGTGAACTTATTTTATATTTTCTTATTTATTTTAGGTTGCATGATTTTCTATTCAAAATATGTTTTTTGTTATCCATAACTTCTTGTATAAAAAACGTTTTTAGATATGGATCGACTAAAATAGTTGTATTTATTTTTTTGTGAATCTAATGAATATAAATTATTATATTTTATTTATAATAAAATTATATATTCTATATTAAACAAGATTTTATTTATCTAATATGTGTTATGTCATTTATATATATATTTATCAAAATGATACAAATGGGTAAAATTTGGATAACTTTACCGCATAATACATAATAGTATGTTATGCGGTTTGGGTCGTTATTGAATTTAATAAATTTTAAATCAATCAATAGTTATAATAATAAAATGTTTATATATTGAATGTAGTTTTAAGGGATGGTTGAAAAAAATGATGTTTAAGAAAACATGATATTGAACAAATTTCTTGTTGGATGTTTTGGTTTATTTGGAATGAGGAATTAGGATTTACATAAATTTTGAGTTGTGTTTAAAAAAATTTCAATGATGATTATTGTAATGTTATAGAACATGATAAATATAATAACATATCATTGAAATATATTAATTAATATTTTGAGATTTATACCAGGGAGAACCAAGGAGAGTAATCAAATGAGTTCTAATAATCAATATGTAACATCCTACCCCATCACATTGTCTTGAGAGGGAATAGGAATTGTAATTGTCATTAAGCGATGTTCAAATGGTGCCGATGGCTGGAAATAAATTCCGAGGGATTTGATAATAAATTAAGAATCACTTTTACCTTGAGATAAATCCATCCAACCAAACAATCTACTATCAAAAACTACATGATGCATGCCAACAAAACAACAAAACCCAAACATTACCAAAAGAAAACTAATTGTTCCATAAAAAATCCCATTAACCGAAACACCCAAGAAAATCAAAGTGCCTAGTGGAAGACTACAACAAAAAACTAGAAGAACTAAGACACTATTCATAGCTCAACACTAATATCAATTCTTCAAGAATCATAAAATCCCCAAAGCATCATGATAAACCACTAGTGAAATGAGATGCCTTACTCTTACATGTGTCCTAGAACACAACATCTACAAAAGCACCAAAGTTCCAAAGAAGGGGACGAGTACAAATATGCATTACTTTTTTCCCAAATGTCTTCTCTACACATGCCAATAGGATAAAAATATTAGCATATTTATCTAAATCAGTTTATATAAAACAGTATATTGTTCTACAACTACTAATAAGCCAAACACACCCTTAACAATACACCTTTACCCAAACCGTGCAACATAAGGGAAACCAAAAAACATTACATAATCCATTTCACCATTTCACATTAGCACAAAAAAATCCCATCTTTAAAAACAACACACCACAAGGAACCCAAAATGGTGGAGCTTCTGTCCAACCCATTCACTACATTTCCAACTAGTGGTACATCCTGAAAACTATTCATAATGGTGGTTCTTCTGAGCTCTATCCATCACTTTTTATATTGATAATTCACTCCCACTTAGTCACAACCAACACAATACATAACACTTAATCAACCAACAAGCACAAATCCCCATGTACACCAAATAAGCACTCATCAATTTCAACACATTCCAATTCACTTCAATAAATCACGCATTTATTGAAAACAACATTTAACCCACATTCCATGCCCTATAAAATTTAGATAAACAACATATTTATTGAAAAACATCTTTCACAATACATTTATTATAATAATCCACTAATGATTTTAAAATAAACATTTTAAAATCACACAATAATGCCCCATTTTGTAATAATAACCCATTTTCCTCAAAATCCTCCAAATCATGACAAAATGGATTTCCAAAAATATTATCACATAATTATCAAAATTAATTTCATTAAAAAAATTGACTTCAACAAAAACCACTAGTTGTAATGAAATAGAGTTGATAGAGAATCCACCTACCTTTAGGGTTTTGGCGCTTTCGACCCACACGCAACCGCACCCCAATTCGGGAAAATGGTCCACTAAAAATGCTATTGATCTATTTCCCTATCATAAAAAAACCTTGAAACCCTCACCAAAGGAGAAAAACCCTAGATATACACAAAATGTGTGTATATATAAAAAACTGAGAGAGAGGAAAAATTAGATCTAGAGAAAACCACAAAGAACTAAGAAAGGAGACTTACCGAAGAAGAATCAGACCAACCAAAACATGAAAACCCTTAAATTTGCTTCCAAAAAGAGTGTTAGATCATCCCTAACCATTGAGAATAGAAAATAATGAGTGAGGATTGAGTGGGAGAGAGTTTTGGAGTATTTAGGGAAATCCTGACTAATCCCAGATTAAAAATTGTGCGCTTACTGTGCGCCTGCTACTGCCTTGAAGGGGCACCTCACATGGACCACCCCATATGGTTAGACAAATTTAACGCATGATGAACCTATCCCTCTACCATCACTGTTCATCTCACACAGTTTCTCTTAACTGTTCTCAAATCATGTGGCCTTAAAAAGGCCTCCAATGTTTTCTTAAACCTTCCCAAAATCTACCAAACTCACCCAAAATCAACCCAAGCACATTAAACACATAAAAAGACTTTAATAAAGGCTACATACCTCAAACTGGTGGTGTTACATTCTCGCCACCCTTGGACTTTATATCCTCAGAATGTAGAGAACCATCTCACTATTGAAAGAGTTCGAGACATTGCTCGACCATATCTTTCTCCCACTCCAAAGTCTCTTCCTGAATATGACCATGCTTACATGTAACCCGAACTAAACTAAAGCTCTTACCACATAAGAATTTCTCTTTCCTATCCAGAATCCGCACTGGAACATGTACCATGGAAGAATTCGGTTCTTGGTCATCATGATCCCAACGAATGACATGGTCACAATCCGAATGATACTTCTTCAACTGCAACACATTAAACACAATGTGCATCACAATACACTGTGATGGAAAAGCCAAACAAGAAGCCACCTCTCTGATCCAGTCATGTATATTGAAATGTCAAATATACCATGGAGAAAAGATACACCGCTTTCCAAACCCACAAAATCCTAACCTATGAGATATGCTAAAAACACATGATCACCCACCTCAAATGAAAACAACCATTAATGATGGTACACATATTATTTAGGATGACTTTGAGCCGTCTCCATCCTATTTTTGGTCAACGTGATCTTCTTTCATATTCTCTTGGACAAGTCTCAGTCCGATCATTGAAGTATCTCCCATTTCCAACCAACATAGTGGAGAATGACACGAGAGCCCATATAATTCCTCAAACAGAGCCATATGTATTGAATCTTGATAAATATTATTATAGGAAAACTATAAAAATGGTAAGAGATCCACCCATGAACCACCAAAATCCATCATATAATCCCATAACCTATCCTACAAGGTTTTTATCGTCCTCTCTGATTGGCCATCCTTTTGAGGATGATACGTCGTGGTCATCATCAAATGTGTCCCAAGGGATTGATCGATGGATTTAAAAAAATGAGATGTGAATCTATGATCTCTAAATGATGGAATCAAAACTAAAACACCATGCCTCTTTAACACATTGCGAAAATAGATTTTTGATAGATCCTCTATCGAATGAGATTCACTAATTAGGTTGAAATGGGATGACTTTGTGATCTGATCCACAATCACCCATACAGAATTGTGTTTCCAAACCATTCTTAGAAGACCTATCACAAAATATCTTGATATCTACTCCCATTTCAACACTTGTATAGGATAAGACTACAACAAGCATGTTGGACGCTGATTCTCTTCCTTGACTTGCTGAAATGTCAATCATCTCAAGAAAAACTTGGCCACATCCCTTTTTATACTAGCCCACCAAAACTGCACGACCACACCTTGTACATTTTTTGAATTCCAGGATGGAAAATCCTCTTGGAATGATGATAATCTCAAAGATGTTCTTTGTGAAAAACAACTAGTGCCACCCTCTTATTTTGAAAACACAATAATTAATTTATATTTAGTTCCAAGCCCTCAATGGTATCCCCACCATTGAGTTTTGACCTCACTTCTACACTTTCAGAATCAGAAACCTGTGCCTTTTTAACCAAATCAGTCAAGTCAAGAACCAAACAAACTAGAAAGAAGACCGTTCTTTCACCCTGGTCCTCACATTCCAACCACATGTCAGCTATGACTGACATCAACACCCACTGATTTGATGCCTATTTCACCACATGAGCTTACTATTTCCTACTTAAAGCATCTATCACCGAGTTTCCATTAACCTGTGTGTACATTATGTTGAAATCAAACATAGGTAAATAGTCTATCCATCTCCTTTACCTAAAATTCAAATCTCACTATGAAAAAATATGTTTTAGGATCTTATGATTGGTAAACACTTGGAATTTTTTACCAGAGAGTTAATGACTCCCCATTTTTAAAGTATGAACCACTGCCGCCAACTCCAAATCATGTTTTGGGTATCTCTTCTCATGAAACCACAACAATCGTGATCCATATCCAACTACCTGATCTCCTTGCATAAGAACACACACCAACCCTAATCTCTATTCCTCACAATACACCATCTAACCTTTCCCTAGTTTAGGTAAAACCAATATTGGTGCTGATGTAAGATAGCCCTTAAAATCGTCAAATCATTTCAAACACTGCACATACCATTAAAATGGTAAATTAATATTTGTTAAATATCTCATCAAAGAAGCCAGTCATAAGAAATCAAAAATAAAATATCGATAATACCCATCTAGACCAAGGAAGATCCATATATAGAGAACACTATTTGTTGGTTTCCATGAGATAACAACCTATAACTTGTTCAAATCAACTGAAACATCCTTTTCAGAAATAACATGGCCAAGGAAATGGAACTCATATATCTAAAATCACAATTTCACAATTTAGCATACAACCAATGTTCCCTCAAGATCCAGAACACTATCACAATGTGTTGCTCAAACTCTACCCTATCCCTCTAATACACCAGTATATCATCCTCAAATACCACCACAAAAGAATCTAGATATCACTGAAATATCTGATTCTACATTTCCTTGAACACCGCTAGTGAATTCATTAGACCAAAGGGCATAAACACATACTTTTAATGGCTATATCTACTGCTGAAATATATTTTCTGAATATCCCCCTCCCTCCCCCACAATTGGTGATACCCTAACCTCAATTCATTCTTGGATAACCACTAACCTCCCCTAAACTATTCAAACAAATCATCAATGTGTGGAAGTGGATATCGGTTCTGTATCGTGATTTGATTAAGTCTACGATAATAAACACAGAGGCTCAAGGTTCTATCCACTTTTTTAAACAAAAAACCGTCTCTTATAATGGAGACGTGCTAGGCCAAATAATCCCTTTGTTTTATAGCTCTTCCAAATACACCATTAATTTGCACAATTCTACTGGTTCCATTTAGTAATAAGGAAGTGAGAGAGAACTAGTCCCTTTAAAGAGATCAATCGTAAAATCCACTTTTCTCACATGTTGCAACCATGACAATTATTCAGAAAATACATCCATAAACGGATCCACAACTGGTGGAAGAACACTTTGCTCGACACCTTCCAGCAATGCCAATGACAAGGGCTCTATCTAATATGAGATTTTACAAATAGATGGTGCCAAAACTCTCATTTTACCTAGATTTTCATTCTTCTACCCTATATATAGATGCCTAATTCCATCTTCCATCACAAAACTAACCATTTGTGCATTGAAATCAATGTTATCCATAAACATTTCCATCCAATTCATTACCAGGAATATATCATAAGCATCCATCTGAAGAACTGAGAAATCCCACATCAATTTGATGCCATCCAGAACTAATAAACAACATCAACATAAGAAGGCTCAACACTTTCTTTGACCTAGGGGAGTTTGATGTTTCAAAATAGAAGGCATCATTTACATTGTTAATCACAAAAAATCAGAGATTAGAGAAGTAAGAAAATAATGTGAATCACCCGTATCAAAAAAAATCTTGCATCAATATGTAATTTAAAGGAATCATAAATTGCACCATGGTTGGTCCCAAGTGATTATCCATTACAAACTTCTTAGCTCCAAAAAACTGCTTACTTACTATGCACTAATATTTATTATCCTATTCAAGAGTCATGGTGTTCCTCGAATAACCATGAATAATTTTATTGTAATGCTGATGGGTATGTTTTTTTCCCTCGTCCCGTTGAGGCATTAGACCCCTGCAACCCCTAAGGAGTGTCACTGACACCCGAACTTAGGGAATTTTGAGAATAACAATATAGATTCCCCATATGCATACAATTATGACATAGACGTGGTTGTTTCATATAATCTCACTTGATGTGGCTAATTGAACCACACTGAAAACATCCCTGCTTACTCTTAGGCTCTATAGGAAGATTCGCCGATCCTGCCATCAGATTATGAACTTTACTCCCACCATAGAAATAAGAGTCCCTATTCCACTTGGACCCATCTTTTGCGTTCCCACACTTCCCAAGGGGTACCAACATACTTCCCCTTCCTATAGCCCCAAAAGATACTACTTAGCCACCGTAGCTCTATTCACCAATTCTCTGTAATCATCTATACACAAAACCGCTATCTTAAACAAAATTCCTAGTTCAACCGAGCATCAGAAATTCATGCCTTCAATGATGTACTACCCGCCACCTTGGGTGAAAACTGCACTATGTTCATAAATTTAGCCACATATTCTGTTACCAAGAAGTTCCCTTGTTTCAAACTGATGTAATCTATTGTACGTTGAATTCTGAACATGTGAGGGTAAAATTGTTTCTTAAAAAATTCCTAAAGACCCTCCCAAGTAATACTTTGGCCCATCCTTTCTTGGACCTCCAACTCCCACCAATAAAGGGGGATATATTCCAATATATACATGGCTAGTTTCACTTTCAACTCAGTCAGTCTTCCCATGAATTCAAATATCCCATTCATTCTGTTCAGCCACACATCATCCCTTTCTAGCTCTGAATCACCCCTAAATATCGGTGGATTATTGATTTGAAATTGAACTGAATGATCCTCATGCCTTGGTTCATCCCTCTTATTCCCACTTTCCATATCCTGGAAAGCCTTCACTATGCTTTTCCCTTGTTGTTGGTTCACCTGAGGATCAGGTACAACCACATTTTCAGAAGCTTCATCCAGTGGGTCTCTACGACCCCTACCTAGTGCCATTTCTATCAATATAAAATCAACCATAAGTATCACTACTTTAACAATAAAGGTTATTCAATTTTTAATTTCAATTACATAACAACTATCATAACCAAGCCTTCAAAAAGTTCAAATTTCCCATGATTCACTATTCTAAAAAATCTAACATTATTTAAAAATCAACCCATTTTCAAAATACCACAAATTTCCATGGTTAAAACCCTTCCATTTTGAAACACAATTCTTCATTTTACAAAATCCACCAATTAATACCACACCATAAATTATCATACCCCAAAAAATATGCATCTTTGTTGGAGGTAGTTTCTTCCAAGCATTCCTTACTCATCTCATTGGCTACACCAACGATAATGAGATATCCAATTCTTATAAGTTTCTCCAAAAAAATTTGTACCCAACTCCCTAGTAACTTGATGTTCATCATAAAAGGGTTAGCTACATCTTTTTATGCTAGAAATTCAATATTCTGTCAATATTACGACTTTCTACCATCCCGAATTATGGAATAGACTAAGAACGAATGTCCACACCAAGACCACCAATCATCACCAAAGGACCAAACAACAGTTCTCAGTTGAAATACAAGGATTCAACAAACTAATACCACTTTTAACATCCCACCCTCTGATATAATCATGATAAAATATAGAAATAAAGGAATTTATGGTGAATATATAAAAAATTATCAATTTTTTTCAAATGTATAACATATATAAGTGGTTATATTGAATTTAAAATAATGAAATTTCCATGATATTGAGTTTTTTATATGATATATTTGTTGAATATTAGATCCCTAAATCATTTTATGTGATAGAAAAAGTGTTTAAAAACATTTAACTCAATAATACAATAATACATGGCTATCCCAGTGACTATATTCTATATTAGAGAGAATATTCTGCTAGAGAAGTGAGTAAAATATTTCATTATTATAAATAGAAAATTATGAATGATGAAACGATGAATTGGTGCATTACTGTAAATAAACATAAAAAAAACCCTTGGGTAGGTTAAATTTACATAATTATTAAACCATGTTTAAAAAATTTATTCAAATAATTTAAAACTAAAAATTACATGAATTTGAATACTATATAAAACAAAAATGGAAGATTAATGGGAAATATAAGAAACCTTGAAGAATGTAAATCATTCGATTATTTTTATCTAAAATTCACTATAGGTTATAATAATATATGATTGTTATTGGTTGTCAATTGATCTAACCTATTTTGAACTTTACATACCACTTAGAGAATATGGCTAGTTATATTTATCAATTATAATATACATTTATGAATGAGTATAAAAACATATTTAATTATTTTTTTGATATTCCATGCAATAAAATTCCTAGAAATGGACTCAGTATATACATTCATTCTCTTATAAATGAATTATAATATTTATTGGATAATTATATAGATACATTTTTTGTATCAATGACTAAAATGTTTAAAAATAATGATACTATAATATAGTCCACTGTTAAATTTATTATACTAGAAAATTTATCTGGTAGGATTAATCTCATTTGTTGGAAATTTCATGTTAATAAATTTAATAAAAAGTGTAAAAATATTAATTTTATAAAAATAGGGTTTTATGTGTCATTGTTGATTCTAGGATTCATCTCATAGATTATGTTTAGTGATCCATAGTTCAATGGAAAAACTAATTTACGTTCCCCACAAAAAATATTATTTGATTAATAAATTATAAAGTAATTTTAAACTTTTTATACAAAAATAAAAAAAAGTATATAAAATGGAAATGGGAAATAATTTTCTACCTCGTCATATATAATTGGAAAATTAAAATGGATGAAAATGATATATTTTAAAAATTAATTTTATATGTATTTTAGTTGTTATATCATAAACTTAATTCTATTAATGTTGAAAAATGGATTCTATAATTTACTTTTTTATTATGAAAAAACTCTTAAATGAATTCTAATAGGGTGTTGTAATTAAAGAGTTTATTTTTTTTTGATTTTTGGTAGATCTTGTTCATGGATTAACATGAATTTTTTGAACTATTCTATCTCATGAAAAAAAATACAAATATTGAAAATTTGATATAGGAATACATTGATTTTATTTGGTTCACTACTTGGGGTTACTATTTGATGAATATGTCGATAGTGTGTCAACTTACTAGGGAATTTCACTATTTACAGTAAATATGTAAAATATTTAAGAAAAATTCTATCTTAAAAGGTGGGCTACTATTTATTTCTTTTTATACACTCACTACATCATTAGTGAATATATAAGGTATCTAAATAAAATGGTTTCTCATAATTAATTTCTAAAAAAAATTGAACACTGATCTAGGAAAGGTGTTTTCATTTTTCTGCCATTATTCTTTTTAAATATATATCTTAAATAAAATTAATCATAATATCTTCTACGCATGCTCTCTCCCACCCTATCCCTCTCTCCAGGTATGACAATGATCATCATATGTGACCATGTCTCCCCTCTCTTAATACAAATTACTCCCCTTTAAAGAAAAACTCAACCATGAGATAGGAACTATGATGTGATTCAATTGACTTAACCAAAAACATAATTGATTTTTTTATAATTTCCCTCATTTAAAAATAAACCCAAAAGATAATGTATTGTAATGAATAAGAAAATTATTTTTAAACTAAATAATTTTTTTAAACCTCCTAAATTTTGTGGATGTGATTTACCACCATGTTTCAAATAATGGTTTTAAAAATCTAGTGTAACCAATCACATCTTGAATATTTATAATTCTTACTGGTTTGTAAAAACATGCTATAGATTTATGATTCATTACTCCACCTTCCACTTAATAAAATAATAATGGATCTAAATATGTTTCATTTAATAATGAATTATTATATTCTTTATCAAATAAATCACACTTTTATTGTTACAATAGAATACTATGTGAAGCTTCACATTCTGTCAATGATCCTCCAGTTATTGTGTAATCCACAATATTTGAGTATTTTTTTTCTAAAAATTAATCATCTTCATCCGTACATTGAGAAATTCCCACTTTTTTCATGATACGACATGCAATAATTTTTTTTCTAATAATAAAACTATCTCTGTTAATAGAATATTTATCCGTAATTTATCCATCCCAATACACATATATATACCTTTATAAATAATAATAATTTCCTATAAAATATTCCAAAAGTATAACCAAGTGTTCCTGGAATATACCACATGACATGTTCCCTATCCAAGATATGTTCTTCCTTTATAAAATATTTAAAATGAGTTTCCAAGTATATTTTATAGAAAATTTATATTCTTTTCATAGTAAGATATACAAAATTTCTAATCATTCATTGATAAAGGGAATGATCCGTACAACTCACTTCATTATATTTTCCATTATTGGTTCCAATCATAATATGTATTGAAATCATATTACTATCATGAATTTAAAACATCTTCAGTAGTTTTCTCACATATTTCTGTGGGAAAAAATGTATATCCATCCATGTAATTCACATCAAACCTAATAAATTATGTGATTTTTTTAAAAATTTACACTTAAAATTATTATTTGATCATTATTTCAAATTATTTCATTGATTCTAGCTTGCTACCATCAAATATTATATCATTAAAAAAATGAGCACCATAAAACAATATTATTTTATCAATTTCAAATAGGTATTATGATTGAATCCACCTATCAAAAAATTTATCTTCTTTCAGAAAATGTCTAAATAAGAATACCAAGCCTGAATTGATTTTTTCAAGCAATACAAATCCTCTTTTAACATTTATACTTTTGATTCATTATCACAAATTAGAAAAAATAAAAGGTTATTTGATATAAAATTCTAACACAAAGAATAATTTTAATAACATCATATTTATATCGATTTGATATTTTTTTAAATTTCATTGAATAACCACTATTAGTAAAAATATTAATGACGTTATTCCCACCATTGATGAAAATGTTTCATCTATTTCAACTCTTTCTACATGTGTATAACCTTACAAAACAAATGTTTTTTTGTTTCAAATCATATTTCTATGCTTATCATATTTTTTCATCAACTCCCACTTGGTTTTGACGATATTGTGATCCTTTTTCCTCAATATAAGATCTCATGTTTTATATTTTTAATTTTTATCCAACTCCATGTATAGATACACTAGCATTTTACACATAACATTTCATGATTTTAAACAAAATTCATCATTAGAGTACAAGCCAAGGATCATTAAGTCTAGTGTCTTGGAAGACTAGGTACTTATATCACAAAACATGGACCTAAAAAAACATTATTGTTTAATCTTCATAATGAGCTCCTAACTTCCTTTGAGCCTTTAAATCAACATAGGGTACCCTGGGGAACACAAGAACAAAGGTATGAGTTAAAAATCCCAGTAAGGGAAAGAATAGAAGAATAAACATTAAGCACATGAGTTAGGAGGCTTGATATAATGATATTGGAAGCATGGAACATACGGAATCATAACATATAAACATGGGATCATAAAAACATGGAATAAAATAATCATGGGATCTTATAAGCATGAAATTATATAAGCATAGTTTCATAGAGAGGTGGAAGTAACTTTAAACACGACTTTAGTATGAGTCAAGGCTAACAGCCAATCTCATTTCCCATAGTAGCCCAAGCCAAGGTTAACTGCCTGATCCATTTTCCCATAATATTCTCATGAGACATTAACTTTACCCAATGCATTGGATCACTATCTGGGTGCACCCATCTAAGCTTATTCATGTATATTATTTCCATATAAAGAATCTCACATAGTCCATCATACATAAACATAAGAGTACACATGGAAAAAAATGGGCACACAATCACATCATGAAGCATAATAAAAAGGGACGTAACATAAAATAGTCTATGAAAGAAAGGAATTAAATCATAAATAGACATTAATAATGTATAAATGCATAAATCATGACCAGAGATAACAAACTGAAGTGATAAAATGTAAAAAAATTTTTTTGGAATCTTTGAGTCAAAACATTTTAGTGCGGTTTAAGAAAACATCGAATATCTCTTAAAAAAAGCTAAATAATATGTTTTATAAAAACAGAATTAAACCAGGAGGGTTTTCAAAGTAAAAAATGATGATTTTATAAAGACAAAGATGACTTAAAATAGGGGATATAGTACACTTTATAATAGGAAATAATTCGGGATGTTCCCTTAAAACGGGTTCACTTATCGGGAAGTAATGAGTATAGAATCACATAAAAGAATGCATATCCCCGAAGAGAGTGATGAAAGAGTATTGGTAAATAAAATTGTAACATGTACAAAAAAATTAGAGTATGCACAATAAAAGATAAGATAACATCATTTTGGTAGAAAGGTAGATCAGTCAACCCGAAGAAATAAAAGAGGTTTTGGTAGAATTCTTTACGAATTATCGACATGGTATCAGGAGTACCTGAGGGGGATTAGTGAGAGGGAAAAGGGAATTCTCATCACTTATACATAAATATGGTTTTATGGGGGAGGTTTTAAATCATACCCCATAATTAATAATTACACACAACATGTCCTAACATAGTGAACAATCTTGAATAAGGGTGAAATTGAGAGGATCCCTTACCTTAGGTCCGTTGGTGTTCTCAACTTGATATTAATGAAATGAGTAGTAAAATTAGGTTTATTAATCAGTAGTTATAGAACCATACATAAAATTAAAAGATTCAGTATAACCTTTTTAAGTTCATTTATACCCATTTTGATTGATTGCAAGGTTCAATTTCATTGTTCGGGTCCGTTTGTTTCATTTGTTTTAATGATCGGTGCAATTGTATTTAGGTTCAAATAATTTTTTATATGAATGTGGTTGTCCAAAATTTAAGATATATAACCCTAGTGGAAATCTAGTAGGTTACATTGTTAGATAATTCATTTTGTTAATTAGAGTGAAGGAAAACCATTACAGTAAACATTAATGATAAACACTTGAATTAATCTTAACGATTTTCCCCATAATTGACTTGTTTTGTATTATTGTTTTATATCATAAGTGTAAGAGGATTACAAAACCTTAAATATGACATATAACATATATAATAATCTGGTTCAACCATAAAATAAATGGTTTCATGACAAAAAACAAAAGAATTTGAAAACACATTATCCATCATGTCGGTAATTTGACACATCACATACGATATTTTAATTATAGAATGTGAGGGAGAGGAGGAGAAGCGTGATGCTTGAAATTTTCCATAAACATGATTAGAATCCAGAATATATGAGATTTTGTATCTTTCATTCCTTTTGGATAAGGGAAGGGGAAGAGGGTATAAGAAAATAATGAAAATGAAAACAAAACACTTGAAAACGAAAGAGGGTTCTTACCCTTTGATCTCTTCTCTTTGAGACTCCTCTTAGGGGATTTGATTTTGGTCTTTTGGAAAGACCAGAAATACTTGGACGTGGGGATGAAGCATGGGAGGGATTTTGAGAGAATTTTGGCTAGGTAAAATGCTTGAGAGGTGTGAGGAAAAGAGGTAAGGAAAGGGGGTATTTATATAGAGGGAGGAGAGGGTTTTTCCCAATGTTTATTCAATAGTTTATCAACTTTCCTCAATACAAGGATTAGTGATTATTCCTTGATCTAAATTAGTAAATTTATCATGTGAATCCAAAAAAATTGGGCTTACATCAGTATAACATCATCATGACTGCATAATTAATGTATTTTGCATATTTTTTGAATTATCATATTTCACTATTCATCAAAATTTTAAGTATTTCAGAAAAATACCAAAAATTCTTCCTAACCATTTTTCGGAATTTAGAATAAAAAAATGAAGTCCATTTTTCAAAAATAATTTTCTAAATATGATTATTTTAATATTTAATTAAAATAATAATTTATTATCAAAACTAATTTTAAAACATTCAATAACTCATTCTAACATATAGGTATATTGTACATACTACTTGAATATTATTTTTATACCACCATAGGTGAGGTTACTATTCATTAAGGAATATCACTATTCCTATGGGTATGTGGAAATTCATTAGGGTTGGTTACTATTCACCAAAAATTATATTTTTTTAATATACTCCAAAAAACATATTGAACACAACCGTGTATGCCAGATTTTCGAAATTCCAAACACAGAAGTGAAAAAATTATGTTTAAAGGTAACTTATCACTAATTAGTTCATTATGTTGTGCTTTCATGAGATTTTATGACATAAATATAAGAAGGGAATTTCTATTTAAAAACATTGGGTCGTTACATTCTTCCCCCCTTTTGAATTTTCTCCCTTGATATTTCGTTTTACAAACTAAGCCAAAAATAGGTGCGTGTACTTTTCCTTCATTGCTTCCTCCAATTCCCATGTTTCTTCCTCAAACTTATGGTTCCTCCACAAAAATTTTACAAGATGGGTTGTCTTGTTGCATAGAACCTTATATCCACGATCCAGAATCTTTACTGGATGCTCCTCATATGAGAGATCATCTTCCAGCTGCACCAACTATGTGTTTAGTACATGTGAGGGATCAGTTATATAATTCCTCAAGAGTGATACATGAAACATATCATGTTCTCGAGCCATATTCGGTGGAATTTCAAGTTGATAGGCCACGGATCTTATGCTGTCAAGGACCTCATAGGGGCCAATATACCTTTGGATTTGCTTCCTTTTCTTCCTGAATCGCATGACTCTCTTCTATGGAGATATTCGAAGGAAGAATTTATCTCTAACGTCGAACTCCAAGTCCCTTTGACGTTTGTCAGCATAGATCTTTTTTCGACTATGAGTAGCTTTGATGTGTTTCTAGATGACTTGAACCATCTTTGTCATCTCTTGAACAAGTTCGGGTCTATGTAGCTTTCTTTCTCCAACTTCATCCCAACAAGTTGGAGTTCTATATCGCTTTAAATACAGAGCTTCATATAGAGCCATTTGAATACTCGAGTGGAAGATATTATTGTATGAGAACTCAACCAATGGGAGATGCTGATCCCATCCACCTTTAAATTCTAGAGAGAAGGCTCTAAGAAAATCATCAAGCTTCTGAATAGTTATTTCAGACTAGCCATCAGTTTGGGGGTGATAGGCCGTGCTAAAATTTAATTCAGTACTCAAAGAATGTTGAAGGTTCCTATAGAATTTAGATGTGAACCATGGATCACAGTCTGAGACAATTGAGAGTGGAACACTATCCAGTCCCACCACTTCCTTCACATATAATTTTGCAAGTTGTTCAAGCGAAAGATCTTCCCAAATAGCGATGAAATGGGATGTCTTGGTGATTCGGTCAACCGAAACCCATATCGCTTTATTTCCCTTCAATGTCTTCGGGAGACCAGTGATAAGGTCCATAGTCACATCATCCCATTTCCACATGGGTATAGGCAATGGATGTGTCATACCTTTCGACCTCTGTTGCTCATCTTTAACTTGCTGACATACCAAGCACCTTAATATATATTCCGAAATCCCCTTCTTCATGTTATCGCACCAGAAGTGTTCTCAGAGATCACGGTACATTTTGGTACTTCCAGGATGGATTGAGAAGGTCGAGCCATGTGCATATTTCAATAGCTCCATATTTATCTCTGGTTCAGATGGTACACATAGTAGTGCCCCAAATCTTACAAATCCTTCCTCGTCAATTTTGAAATCGGACGATTTCCCATTTTTAACAGCTTCCACCCTTTTCTGAATTTCCACATCCTTTCTTTGAGAAACATTTATTTTCTCCATGAGGTACGGTTGAGAAATCATTTGATAAAGGATTGATGATGTTCCTCCCTTAATGATTACCATGTCCATCCTTTGGAAATATAAGATGATCCGATCCTTTTCAATTCTCATCATTGATAAAGATGCATGATCCTTTCTACTTAGAGCATCTACCGCCTTGTTTGCTTTACCGAGATGGTAGTGGATTGACACGTCATAATCCTTGATGAGGTCTATCCATTTTCATTGGCACATATTAATCTCTTTCTGTGTGAATGTATATTTGAGACTCTTGTGGTCTGTATATATCTCACATTTTTCCCATAGAGATAATGTCGCCAGATTTTCAAGGCAAAGATCACATCCACTAACTCTAGATCATGTGTTTGATAGTTCTTCTCATGGATTTTCAGCTGCCTTGAGGCATAGGATATCACTTTATCATTTTTCATCAGCACACAGCCTAAGCCCTTCTTAGAAGCATCCCTATACACCACAAAGAGTTCCCCAATGGTAGGGAGTGTGAGTACTGGCGTAGTGAGAAGCCTCTTTTTCAACTCCTTGAATCAGTCTTCACAATCCTATGTTCAGACAAACATTACTCCCTTCTATGTCATACATATCATTGGGTTTGAAAATCGTGAAAAGTTCTTCATGAATCGTCGATAATACCCAACTAGACCCAAAAAGCTTCAGATCTCCATAACAGAAGTTGGCCTAGGCCACTATTCAATTGCCTTCATCTTAGAAGGGTCCACAAATATCCCTTGGATGGTGATAGCATGCCCCAAGAATGACACTTCCACTATCCATAACTCACATTTACTATACTTTTCATAAACTTCTCTCTTCACAAAGTCTTTAACACAGTTTCCAAATGCTCCACATGTTCCTCCTTACTCTTGTAGTATATCAGAATATCATCAATAATGACTAAAAGAAATTTGGTGAGGTAATATCTAAAGACTCTATTCATTAAATCCATGAAAATTTCTAGAGCATTATTGAGTCTGAAGTGCATCACTATGAACTCATAGTGTCCCTACCTCATTCGAAAGGAAGTCTTGGGAATATCTTCCTTCCTCACCTTTAGATGGTGATATCCCGACTGAAGGTCCACCTTAGAGAAATAACTGGCCCCACAAAGCTGATCGAACAAGTCATCTATCTGTGGAAGGGGATACTTGTTCTTTATAGTGATTTTATTTAGCTCAAGATAATCAATGCAGAGGTGCATTTATCCATCCTTCTTCTCGATGAAGAGGACTAAAGCACCCCACGGTGAAGCACTCGGGCGTATAAAACCCTTATACATATTCTAATGAAACTACTTCTTCCAATCTTCTAGCTCTACGGTGGCCATTCTGTAAGGTGTATTTGAGATTGGTAGAGATATAGGGATAAGTTCAATTGAGAACTCAACCTCTCAGTCAGGAGGAAGACCATGAAACTCTCCAGGGAATACATCAGTGTAATCCCTCACGATGGGCATGTCCTCAAGAATGATTCTCTCCTTAATCTCAAACATTTGAGATAGATATGCATGCCAATAAGGAAGCAATATCCACCCTTGAGGTGATGAATCTAAACGCGATTCATCTTCCTCATTGCAATTGTAAAGAATTGTAGGATGCTTCGGGATGTGAAGAGTAATCTCTCTTTCCCGATAGTTGATGTTGCCCTTGTACAAAGATAGCCAATCCATGCCCAAGATAGAGTCAAATTCTACTAAAGGAAGTATGAAAAGATTTTCTGGGATGTTTAGTCCACAAACATTAACCAGGGAGGAGTTATAAACCATGGATTCAATAATTTCCCGATTTTCTGTTCTCATAGATAACTTTTTCTCCAAATTTTGAGGTGGTGTTTGAATAGTTCTACTAAACTTGCAAGATATGAAAGAATTCATAGAACCAGAATCAACTACTATGTTCACTATTATTGAATTAATAACAAGAGTACCTATCACCAAATCATTTTCTAGCTCCACCTTAGTAGTAGTGATAGCATAATCCCTTCCTTGTTGCCTTGGAGTTTGTTGCTGATTTCCTTCGACAACCCTCAACTTAGGGAAATTGTTCGCATAATGCCCAATCTACTTGCAGTTATAACACTGAACTACAGGCTGAGTGTTGATCTGAACCTTCCTTTCTTCTTCCTCATTATCGGGGTTTTTCAATCCCCATATGTATTTCTCGGCCAGATGACCAAACCTTCCGCATTTGAAGCAATTCATGGTTCCTTTCATACAGTTAACAGAATGCCTCTTCCCACAATTTTTGCAAAGGGGAAAGTTTGGATTCATTCCATCATGGAATTTATTTGATGGAACAACCATGTTGTTTTCCATTTTCTTCTTCTTATCACTAGGCCCATGAGACCACTAAGAGTCTCCAAACTCCATTTCTACCTCAAGGTCACAACAGACAACATCCTCATAACTTTCGAAGTCTTGAATCGCCAATGCTTTTCATAGACTCGGCTTTAGTCTGCTAAATAATCAATCCACATTACTTTCAGTTTTCTTGACAAGGATAGAGGCGTACCATTCATTCCTTGTAATGTTCTCTTCATACAACCCGATGGACTCATCTTCCTTCTACTTGAGTCCAAGGAATTATCTTTCCATCTTGAGACGGAGGCTTTGAGAAAAATATTTGTTGAAAAAAATACTCTTGAATTCCTCCCAATATATGGAATCTATTTCTTCTTGGGACTTTGTATTCTAGATCAGTGTCCACCACTGATCTGCTTCCCCATCAAAAAGATAGACTACCAGTACAACTTTCTCTTCTTCCGAGCACTGTAGGACAGAGAAAATATTTTCAATGGAGTTAATCCATTGTTCTACGAGGAGGGGATCAAAAGACCTGCTAAACATGGGAGGCCTTTTCCACATGAAGGATTCTATGACAACATGCTCTTTTCATGGAGTAGGGGGACGTTCCACCTGATTCATGTTATTATTCAAAACTAGTGCCAGCTAAGCAAGTACTTCCATGAAGTTTTGAGTACCCGCTTCCATCACATCAGGCATTTCATTAGGGCAATCATCACATTTCCTATCACATTGGTTGTTGTAACGTGTTCTTCGATTTCCCACCATTACCTAGGAAAAAGAACATATAATTAGAGGTCTTGAATACTTAACTATTGATCATAGAAAGGAAACTTTGAACATTAAAGGATAAACTTATAAATAAGAAGTACATCCTAAGTTGTGATTCCTTTGGTCTATATCTAGTTCATCCTCAATCTATTCCTTAACTTATATTCTTAAGGTATTTTTTCCTTAATAATGGTTTGTACTAAGCTAGTGAATCTACCAAAGTATATCCCCTGGGAGTGTCGTAACCAAGAGTACAGCAAGGCCCGTTGTCGTGCACCAGTTCGCATTATAGTCTAGCTCAAAGTGGTGTTTTCGGGTTTTACCCCTATGATAATTCTATTCTAGAGCCACCTCTACCTACTAGTATCTAGACACAGATGTATTTTCATGATAAACCACTTACTCAATACTCATCCAAAATTGGGAATGTATTCTAATACTTAGTCTCATCCTTAAGGTTCTCACTAAGGTGCCCTATTACTAATCTCCGAAAATAACTAGACCATCCTCTGATACCAAATATAGCGACCCTATCCTTTTAAACATAACATTTCATGATTTTAAACACAATTCATCATTAGAGTAAAAGCCAAGGATCATTAAGTCTAGTGTCCTGGAAGACTAGGTACATATATCACAAAACATAGGGCTAAAAACACTACTCTATTTAATCTTCATAATGAGCTCCTAACTTACTTTGGGCCCTCACATCTGCATAGGGTACCCTGGGGAACACATGAACAAAGGGATGAGATAAAAAGCCCAGTAAGGGAAAGAACATATGCATAAACATTAATAACATGAGTTAAGAGGCTTGACATATTGATATTGGAAGCATGGAACATGTGGAATCATGACATATAAACATGGGATCATAAAAACATGGAATAAAATAATCATGGGATCATATAAGAATGAGATTATATAAGAATAGTTTCATATAGACGTGGAAGATACTTTAAACATAACTTTAGTACGAGTCAAGGCTAACTGCCAATCTAGTTTTCCATAGTAGCACAAGCCAATGCTAACCGCCCAGACCGTTTTCCCATAATCTTCTCATGAAACATTAACTTTACCCAATGCATTGCAGAACTATCTGGGTGCACCCATCTAAGCATATTCATGTATATTATTGCCACATAAAGAATCCCACATAATACATCATACATAAACATAAGAGTACCCAAGGAAACAAATGGCCACACAATCACATCATGAAGCCTAATAAAAAGGGACGTAAGATAAAAGCATCCATGAAAGAAAGGAATTAAATCCTAAATAGACATTAATAGTGTATAAAGGCATAAATAATGACCATAGATGACAAACTGAAGTGATAACTTGTCAAAATAGATTTTAGGAATCTTTGAGTCAACACATTTTAGTGCGGTTTAAGAAAACATCGAATATATCTTAAAACGAAAAGCGGCATAATATATTTTATAAAACTAGAAGTAAACTAGGAGTGTTTTCCTAGTAAAAATACTGATTTTATAAAGAAAAAGGTGTCTTAAAATAGAGGATATATTACACTTCATAATAGGAAATAATTCAGGAAGTTCCCTTGAAAGGGTTTAACTTATCAGGAAGTAATGAAGAGAGAATAACATAAAATCATGCACATCCCTGAAGAGAGTGATGAAAGAGTCTTGATAATTAAACCTGTAACATGTAAACAACAATTAGAGTATGCACAAGAAAATATAATATAACATCATTTTGGTAGAATGGTAGATAAGACAACCTGATGGAATAAAAGAGGTTCACGTAGAATTCTTTACGAGTTATCTACATGGTATCAGGAGTACTTGAGGGGGCTTAGTGAGAGAGGAAAGAGAATTATGATCACCTATAAATAAATATGGAAGTATGGGGGAGGTTTGAATTCATACCCCATAATTAATAATTACACACAACATGTCCTAAGATAGTGAACAATCTTGAATAAGGGTGAAATTGAGAGGATCCCTTTCCTTAGGTCCCTTGGTGTTATCCACGTGATATTAATGACCTGAATAGTCAAATTAGGTTTATTAATAAATAGTTCCAGAACATTATCTAAAATTAAAAGATTCATTGTAACCTTTTTAAGTTAATTTATACCCATTTTTATTGATTATGAGGTTCAATTTCATTTTTCGGGTCCGTTTGTTTCATTTGTTTTAATGATCGGTTCAATTGTATTTTGGTTCAAATAAATTTTAAGATGATAATGGTTTTCCAGAGTTGAAGTTATATAACATTAGTGGACATCTAGTAGGTTACATGGTTACAAAATTCATTCGGTTAATTAGAGTGAAAGAGAACATTTACATTAAACATGAATGATAAACACTTGAATTAATATTAACGATTTTTCCCATAATTGACTTGTTTTGTATTATTGTTTTATATCATGAGTTTAAGAGGATTACATAACCTTAAATAGGACATATAACATATATAATAATATGTTTCAACCATAACATAAATGGTTTCATTACCAGAAACAAAATAATTTGAAAACACATTATCGATGATGTCTGTAATTCGACACATCACGGACGATATTTTAATTCTATAACGTGAGAGAGAGGAGGGGAAGCATGATGATTGAAATTTTCCATAAACATGATTATCATTCAGAATATATGAGATTCTGGAGATTTCATTTGTTTTGGATAAGGGAGGGGGAAGATGGTATTAGAAAAGAAACAAAATGAAAACAAATCACTTGAAAACGAAATAGGGTTCTTACCCTTTGATCACCTCTGTTTGAGACTCCTCTTAGGGGCTTTGATTTTGGTCTTTTGGAAAGACCAGAAAGCCTTGGACGTGGATAAGGATCTTAGGAGGGATTTGGGAAGGATTTTGGCTAGGAAAAAGGCTTGAGAGGTGTGAGGAAAATAGGTAAGGTGAGGGGGTATTTATATTGAGGGAAGAGAGGGTTTTCCCAATTGTTTATTCAATAGTTTATTAATTTCCCTCAAGATAATGAATAGTGATTATTCATTTACCAAAAATAGTAAATTTAGGATGTGAATCGGAACCAATTGGTCTTACATCATAAGAACATCATCATTACTTCATAATTAATGTATTTTTCTTATTTTGTGAATTATCGTATTTCACTATTCAGCAAAATTTCATGTATTTCAGAAAAATCCTACAAATTCACCCTAACCATTTTTCGACGTTTAAAATCCAAAAATGAAGTCCATTTTTCAAAAATAATTTTCTAAATATGATTATATTAATATTTAATTAAAATAATAATTTATTATCAAAACTAGTTTTAGAACATTCATTAACTCATTCTAAAATATAGGTATATCGTACATACAACATGAATATTATATTTATACCACCAGAGGTGAGGTTACTATTCATTAGGGTATATCACTATTCATAAGGGTATGTTAATTTTCATTATGGTTGGTTAATATTCACCAAAAATTATTTTTGTTTTATTAGACTCCAAAAAACATCTTGAACACAACTGTGTATGCCAGATTTTCGAAACTCCAAACACAAAAGTGACAAAATTATGTTTAAAGGTCACTTATCACCTAGTAGTTCATTATGTTGTGTTTTCATGTTATTTAATGACATAAATATATGAATGGAATTTCAATTTGAAAACTTTGGGTCATTACACCATATTTAGTTCCTACTTCTCATGATTCGTCTTTTGACTCGTCTTATTCAACCGAGGAAAGAACCACATGAAATAATAAAGTTGTGTCCCATATACTTCTTATCGTGTAATTTTTTGGAAACGATTTATCAAATAGTATGTTCAATTCATTGATCTAAAATTGAATATTTCTATTTTTATTCATTTTTTGATTCTATTAAACAGCTTCTTCATCAATTGATTTATCCTGGAAATCCTATTCAGATGATATATTGTGTGAATTACAGGAATTTATAGAAATAAAATTTTTATCATCAAAATATTCTCTCAAATCAACAATTTTATGTTTATATCAATCCTTATCTTTAACTAACGCCACGTCATTATTCTACATAATTTTTGATCAATCTCTTGTTAAGGCATTTATATCCCTTAGTCATGAATGTGTATCCTAATAATACCCCTTCATCTTATTCATCTTAATATTTGTATTGACTTCGTTACCTATACCAAATGTAACAATTCATTCCAAACACCTTGAAGTTCTGCAATTGTTCATTTCTTCCATGCCACATTTCATAGGTATTATTCTTCTCTATAGGTCTCAATAAAGATATATTTTTTTATATAAGTTTCAACTTGCATAAATTCCTTCCAACTGTGATGAGATATGTTACGATCATATGAATTGTTTCTTCCATGTTGTTCACTATTAAATAATTTTTTTGATAACATCATTTTATTATAGTTTTCATACTAATTATATCTCATGATTGATTCTATGATTATCTATATCACATTAAACTTCAATTGAGTTGTAATCAATTCCATTATTGGATCATTATATTTTGATCATCCTAGCAGTTTCAATGTTAGCTCTCATATAGAACCAAATCATACAATCAATTAATTCAAGATTACCGATATGAAGACAATAGAACCTATTCTTCTATAATAATGAATAATTATTATATATTATTTCTCATAAGGTATTGTAGAAATGTTAATTGGGCCACAAACATTAATGTAAATTTATCCAAACTAATTTGATTCAATTTTTTCTCAAATTTATATGTATTTTTATCATCTTTCTTCATTGGAATGTATCAACATTATTTGTTGAGTCAATAAAGTTTCCTTATGACTTTTTCATTCCTTTATGTTTTTAAAATAACAAACACTCTATCTCAAGGAAAATTTTATTTTCCCTATGTTTTTTATATAATGAAAATTTCCCCTTACTCAGATTTTCATTAATAAGTAAAATTTTACTTCTATACGGAAAATTTATCCTTACCTATTTTTTTCATTTTTTATATTTTAGTTTCTCTAAATATAACTCTTATTATTCCTAAGTGAAAAATTCGGTATCACATCTAATACCTCATATATCTAAATTTTTTTGGATATAGTGTATTCTATTTTCAAGATCCAAATTCAGATCCCGAATTCCAATTCTGAAATCTCAGAAATTCAGAATTCAAATTCTCTAAAAATCAGACTCCAAATTCTCTAAAATTTAGACTCCAAATTCTATGAAATTTATACTCTAAATTCTCTGAAATTTAGATTCCTAATTCCTTAGAATTCTGGTTTTGATTTCCTTTGAATTACGGTTCCAAATTCCTATAATTTCGGTTCTTAATTCTTTAGAATTCATGTTCATAATACCATATAATTTAGACTCTAAATTCCTTATAATTACGATTCCCAATTTCATAGAATTCAGGTTCTGAATTATTTAGAATTTAGGTTCTAAATTCCATAGAATTAAGAATTTGAATCCCTTATAATTCAGGTTCCAAATTCTTTATAATTCAGACTCCAAATTCCATAGAATTCAGACTCAAAATTCCTTATAATTTAGACTAAAAATTCTATAGAATTCTGATACCAAATTCCTTGAAAAAACTAATATGAATATCCATGTAATATATAATTTTAATATTTTTTCTTAGACACCGAGCATTATCTTTACTTGGACTCCGAAAAATGAATTTGGTTAGGAAACCATGTTTTACTTACCCTTGTTATAGTTATAATATGATGTCGTGCATTCTGTTTCTAACTAACCATTTTTTGAGTGACACATGTACAGGTCCCTCTAAAATTCATGGAATAATATGACCATTGGAGGAGGGATATGACCATTCGAAATGTTCCTATAAATATGACCTCATTTGAATGAGATCAATAATGTTCTACAACTCTAGAAATTATATGATGCTGAAGTGATTTCTACAGGGAGAGACACTCATGGTTTGTGTGTACTAAACATCTTATTTATCTTGCTTCATGTGACTATGATTGTGGATGTGTACAATCTAGGGAATCCGGGGATATGAAGATAGAGGTTCCGACTACCTTAATGTTCAACAACATCCTTTATAATGAAGAGGCAGGTGCTGAATTCCTTGAAGTTCGAGGGCTTGCAAGGATAGCAAGACAGACTCTGATATTCATATCGAGGCTTACCCTGGTGTGGGTAAGATAGATTTTCTTTAAAGTATAAATCAAGGGACCTTTATCCAAGGTTTTTGGAAACCCTACTCTTGGGTTATGAGATTTCTTACTTGTTACTTGTGTTGTTTCAAGTTTGTTTTCTACTGAATTTTTATTAACAAGGAAAGTATACATATCTTATACTTTCTTGTACTTGTATACTCTAATTAGTGAAATTCTATAGGCTTTATGGTAGAATCTTTTTCATTGTAAAATTTTCTTAAGTTTCATTTCTGGTACCATATTTCTAGAATAAATAATGTTTTTAGAACTAAGAGCTCTTGTGAATTTACTATGTTTAACTTTGTTAAACAATAGAATGTTTTAACCAAAATTAAATGTTCCAAAGGAATTTTTAAAAGTATACAAATTACCCCCAACATGTATATTGAGCATCTACATCATATTTTGATCCTATAATAGGTATCATATAAGGTCTTCGAAATAATTAAATTCACATATAAGTTTTGTTTCTCAGGTATCCTTTTTTCTATTTTTACTTACTTAGGATTTTTATCCTTGTTTATAAACATTTATTTCTCACAATATTTTGTGGAAAGATATTTTCATTTAGATGGAAGAAATGAATGTTGGTTCGATTGAAAATCAAAATCCTACTAGACCAACTATATTTGATGGGAATGATTATGAATATTAGAGAGATCATATGAAGACTTTTTTCATTAATACTAGAGTGGAAAACGTTTTAATTCATACTAGAAATTACAAGATTCGTGATAAATAAGTCAGAACGTTTACTAATCAAGAAAAGTTATATTATCAATTAAAAAACATGGTATGTAATAATTTTTTCTGTTCCATGACCAAGAATATATATGGCCAGATTTCTTCTTGTGAAGCTATAAATTGTGTTTAGAAGAAATTGGAGGTTACTCATTTTGGAACATCCTATTTTATCAAAACTAGTAGATCTATGCTTAGAGAAGAATATCACGGATTTCTATTTACTTATGGAGAACATGTGTGCAATTTACAAACGAGGTTTATAACCATTGTTAATAGTTTATAATCCATGGTTTAAAAAGGGTTAGATGATGAGGCACATATGGAAAATATTACAGATATCATTCCTAATGTGTGAGAGTCAAAGAGAATAGCTATTGATGAGAATAGGAATGTCTCACAAATTACAATTGATGAGATTTTTTGAACTCTTCATCAACATGAGACAATAATGATAAGAGATGATGATATAAATAAGAAGAATAATGGTAATTTAAGTGATTATTTTACAACTACTTAAAATCATATTAATGTTAGGACTCTTGAAAGAGTTACAAGATCTAAATCTAAGAGGACTATTCTTTAATCTGAAACCATTGGAAGTGAATCTTTAGAAAACGAGTTATCCAATCTTTCCTGAAGGATGAAAAATATTGTTGGATAGAAGAAAATTCAATCTAGATACATGAAGAATGAAAAGAAGGACAAGAAAGACTCAGAAGTAACTTGTTATGAATGAAAAGGAGTAGGGCATATAAGGCCAAATTGTCCTATGCTTAAGAGAAAAGACAGAAGAAAAGAATTCTTAGAGGAATAAAAAGAAGTAATAAAAGTCTAAATCTATTTTTTTAATCCAATGACACATGGAGTGCTAGTGATGGTGACAATTATAAAGAATCCTCAGAGTACGAATCTTCTGGGAAAAAAAATATTATTCTATTAGCCAAGATACCCATTGAAAATCACTGTTTAATGGCTAAGGTACACAATGTGGAATCCAAGACCAATGTATCCTTGAATGCTAATTATAGTGATAGTAAATATTACGAATATTTGGATGAAGTATAACCACCTCATGAAGATAATACTTTACCTACTTATGAAGAAGTTTCTAGCTTGGCTAATCTCATTGTGTATGAATATTCTCAATTCAAAAAAAATATCGATAAAGAAAATTCCAGGATATCTATTCTTACTAAGAAATTATTAGATCTTTCTTAAGAACTTGATAAGAAAATTTATGATTCTTATAGTATTTTAGAAACCCTTGAGGAAGTAAATTTTGATAAGGATAAACATTTTAAGGATCTAGAAAAAGTAATTTCTAAGAAAAATGTTTTAGAGCCTAAATATAGTGCTAAAACTAACATTTTTTTGAATAAAAACTTCCCTATTAGACTAAGGTGACAAATATTTTCCTTGAGGATGTGTTTTTCAAACATTACCTTAGGTAAGTAAATCATTGATAATATGTATTCCCAAATTCTACCTCTAAAGAATAATTATGGATTTGGTTATACTCATTCAAAACCGATTTTTAGTAACAATTATTTTTTACCTTAAAGTGCTCCATTCTACACTAAGTGTCAATGTGGTGGGAATTTGGAAAAAAATAGTCCCTTAAAAAAAACTGAGTCTTTAGGTTTTCATAAATCTTATTTTTCAAAGAAAATTTGGATTCCAAAAATTTTTCTTTCTAATGTTTCTGGATCCAAGTATGTTTTGGTTCCGAAAGTATAACACTCTTATTTTTTGGAATGTAAAGATAGTACCAACAAAAATACATAGTACATGGATAGTGGATGTTCCCAGCATATAACTCGTAAAAAAACATGTTTAAAAATATTATCAATATGAAAGGCGGAAAAGTAACTTTCAAATATAATACTTAAGGAGAAATTATAAGTATAGGTAACATTGTTATTCATAGAAAATCTATAATTTCAAATGTATTATTTTTTAAGGGTCTTATGAACAACCTTATTAGCATAAGTGAATTAAGTGATAAAGGTTACCTTGTGAATTTTTGGAATTAAAAGTGTTTAGTAAACAATTCCAATGAAGAGTTTATTATTTCCACCCATAGGCATGAGAATTTTTACACACTAATCTTAAGAGATGTTAGGAGACAAGATCTACCTTTTCTTAGTGCAATGGAAAATAATTCATGGTTATGGAATAAAATATTAGGACATTGTAACCTTAAAAACCTATGCAAACAGTCTAAGAAAATCTTAGTTAAGGTTCTACCAGAGCTTAGATTTTATTCTTCAAAAGTTTGTGAACCTTTTCAATATATGGAAAGAAACATAAATCAATTTCTAAATCAGTCGGTGAAGTCTCAACCACTGATGCATTTCAGTTGGTGCATATGGAACTTTTTGGTCCAACACAAACTAGAAGAATTTGAGGCAAATATTATGTATTTGTCTTAAATGATGATTACACTAGATTTATATGGGTTTATTTTCTAGCAAAGAAATATGAATCTTTTTATTATTTTAAAAATTTTAGAGGCCAATTTAAAAATTAAAAACACCTTCCATTGATAATTGTCTATAGTGATCATGGAGGAGAATTTCAAAATATTGATTTTGAAACTTTTTGTATTAGAAAAGGCATTACTCGTAACATTTCAGTACCGAGAACTCTTCAACAAAATGATGTTGTTGAATGAAGAAATAAAACTATTCAAGAGATAAAAAGAACCGTGTTGAGTGAATATTCGATAGCCAAACATTTTTGAAATGAAGCTATAATTACTACTTGTTATACTATAAATCATTTTTTTATGTGACCTTTTTTTATAAAACTCTTTAAGAGTTATATAATTGTATAATAACTATACTTTCCTACTTCAAGGTTTTTGGTTGCAAGGTAATAATTTTGAATAAAAATACTTGTACTGTTGAAGAAAAATAACATGTTAAATTTGATGAAATTGATCCTTTTGTTTTTAAACAACCCCAACCTACAACATTGGATGTGTTTTCAAAAACAGATTATCAACACTTGAAAGAAAATCCTTCTGATAAAAAAATTTTTCAATAAAATGTTTCTATAGAAATTATCCAAAAAGACATACTAACATACATTGATGAACACGTTTTAAAAAAACAAAATAAGTTGTTTCTAAAGAATCATCCTAGTGATAGTATCATTGGTGATGTAAATCATCTTTTAATGACTAGAAGTTCCTTAAGTAACAAAATAGAACATCTTTTATTTCCTTTCGCAATTATAACCAAAAAGAACTAATGATGCCTTAGAGGAAGAAAATTTGATAAAATAAATACAAGATGAGCTAAATGAATTTGAAAGGAATAAAGTATGGACCTTGGTTGAAAGACCTAAGGAAAATTCTGTTATTATAATAAAATGGGTCTTCAGAAATATGTGTGATGAAAATGGAATAATAGTAAGAAATATTGATATATTAGTTGCTAAAGGCTATAATCAACAAGAAAGAATAGACTATGAAAGAACACTATGCTCCAATAGCTAAACATGAATCTATTCATATTTTACTTGCCTTTACATCATTCTTCATTTTCAAACTTTTTCAGATGGATGTTAAATATATTTTCCTTAATGGTTATGTTCAAGAGGAGGTTTTTGTTGGACAACCTCCTGGTTTGGAAGATACAAAACAACTTGAACATGTTTTTAAACATTCCAAATCTTTATATGGACTTAAACATTCCCCAAGTGCCTAGTATGATAGACTTACATGATTTTTGAGTCAAAAATATTATGTTAAGGGAAATTCTGATCCAACCATTTTTTATAAAGAATGATATGAAAAATGTTTTTATTATTCAAATTTATGTTGATGACACTATATTTGGTTCAAATCAGCAATATTTATCTGATTCTTTTGTGGATAAAATGAAATCTGAGTTCGAATTGAGTATGATGGGTGAGTTAAAATTTTTCCTTGGTTTTTAAATTTCACAAAAACCATAGGTAATATATATATCCCAACATAATTATATTAATTATATTCCTAAAAAATATGTATATGACAACCCTAAGAGTATAATTACTCCCATTGGTACCTCAAATTCAATTCATCTTGATGAAGTTGGGAAACCAGTAAATCAAACATCTTTTAGAGGTATGATAGGAAGTATACATGGCTTGACATCTAGTCCTCCATACATAATGTTTTTGGTATTTTTATGTGCAAGATATCAATCCAATCATAAGGAATCACATTTAAAGGCAGTGAAAAGTATTTTTCTCTAATTAAAGGGAACCATGGATATAAGACTCTATTTTACATTTGGGAATGGTTTTGTTTAAAAAAGTTTTTCGGATGATAACTTTGGTGGTTGTAGAATGGGAAAGAAAAGTACATCTGGAACTTTTCATTTCTTAGGAGATTCATTAGTTACTTGGTCATGCAAAAATAAACACTTAGTAGCACTTTCTACTGCTAAAGCTGAATATGTAGTAGTTGTAAGTTGTTGTGCTCAAATTTTGTGGATGCAACACACACTCAAAGACTATGGTATGAGTTTTACCAAAACGCAAATATTATGTAATAATACTTGTTTCATTGACTTAAGAAGAAACCCTACACATCACTCATGTGTAAAACACATAGATATTAGGCATAAATTTCTCAGGTATCAGACACAAAAAGAAGATATCATTCTTCCATTTATTGTAACACAATATCCACATGATGATATTTTCACAGTCTTTACCCACTGATAGATTTGAATATATAAAACAGAAGGTAGAAATGATAACCGTAAAGTAATATTCCATTTTAACTTCTTGTTGAAACCTTTCTCATTAATGCAAAAAACTCTTTTTCATATGGGGAGTATATTTTCTTATTAGTCATTTTTTGTAAAAAATTCGTAGTCAAAAATTTTTATAATCAAAATTTGCGTAGTCAATTTTTTTTGATTCAATATTTCGTAATCTAAAATGTTGTAGTTCAAATTTTTTATAATCTAAAAATTATTCATAATAAAATTTCGGAATCTAAAGTTATTAAAAAGAATTTTTTTTCTCATTATGAATAATCTCCAAAGAATTCTGAAAGGTATGTTTTATTTATTAAATTTTCATAATATTTTTTACTTGTTGTTATTTTCTTTTTGTTTTAAATTTTTTAAATTCACTTTTTCTTAAATATGAATGATTTTATTAGAAACCTCAAAAGATTGGAATCTATTAAAATTCTTATTCAACTCTTATCTCAACCATCAGATCTTCTCAAGAAGCTTTCAAACGTTGGATCAATTTGGGAAGCTGAATCGTCACTTCAATTACCTATATAAATGAGCCCCAATGGTGGTCCCACATCAAACCCCAAGCTCTCGCATGATAAATCTCTTCCCTTTCGACTTATGATTGTTTCGAATTTCCCAGGTCTTTCTTAGTTCTGAATATCATAAGAAGCCTCTCCTTATAATGAAATTCCAATCGTAAAGGAAATATTTGAATGGGAGATTTATCATGAAAGGGTGGAAGACCCAGACTTTTTTAGTAAGTATGATTCAATCATCTCAAATAATATCTAGTTAAATGGATGGGAGAGTATAGCTAAAAAGAAACCCAAGGCAGAGGATCCGGTGATTCTGGAGTTGCTAGTGGAGTTTTGTGAATCTGTATCTTTTTCAAACAAGGAGGAAAAGACAATTTTTTTTCAAGAGTTATGGTAACACTTGTTATCTTTCTTATTCTATGGTAGCCAGTTTGATTAGAATACATTTTGAAGGAGAAGCTAAATTTTGTTCCCATACGTTACCTAATGATATAGCAATATTTGATAAGGAAAAGGCTCTAGCATATATGGGTATTTCAAAGGTAAAAACTCTGAAGATTCTTCAAATTTCTACTAATTTGGATTTTCTTTAACTTTAGGTTCTAGGATTTATCATTCTGAGGAAACGAGATAAAGTTAATCTGAAGAAAAGTTATACGTCTGTTTGGGATTTCTTAGTGAACCTATGGAAGTTGAATTTGGTTAAGATTGTTTTGGTCACTATTCAAAACATCAAGAATCGGAATCTGAATTCCTAGATTATCATGTATCTAGAAATCCTATCAAAGATCATAGTTTCTAGTTTAGAATCATTGAATATTTTCTACAAGTCAAAGTCAAGAATTTTTAATGTGATGTTGCTATGTTATGAAACCCATAGAAGGATGAATATTAGTTTCTCAAATGTTTTATGTGAATTTATTTGAATTTTCAGAAGCTGAAATACAAGTTCATTCAAAGAAACATGAAGTGGTTGAGACTTCAAAAAAGGGTGGAACGAAGAGGAAAGCAAAGGAAATAGAAGGAAAAAGAAAACCCAAGTGGCTAAGGAAACCCAGTTTGCACCTCTAAAGCCAAAGAAAAAAAAATCATATCCTAATGAAGTAGTGTCTAGGTGAAGAGAATATAAGAAAAACTATAAATAAGGGGAGCCTATGTTTTTCTTGGATCCCGCTGAGGAAAAATCATGAAAGTTGAAAGCTAGTAAAGATCTTGAGAATCAATAGAAATAGAATAAGTAGAGAAAGAAATTTTCTAACGGTGAAATCTTTCAATATATTCTTAAGGATACTGAGAAAGACTCTAAGAATATTCTGGTACTAGAATCGTTTTTCAATGAATTACTTCTAGAGACTCTGGGAAAGAAGTTGGTGATTCCAGAACCACACCAATAATAATAATAATAATAAGTAGAAATAGAAGTGGAAGAAGATGTTGAGTAAGAAGTAGAATAAGAAATGGATGAAGAAAAAGAAGAAGGAAGTGGTGACAGTGATGAAAAGATATGACAAGTGGAAGATTATCATTAGAAGGAAATTCCTTCCAATAATTTTTCCATATGAACAATTAAAGCAAAATCATCTTATCTTTCTACACCTAGAACAGATGAAAAGGATCATCCAGAAGTTAATAATAAATTTACGGAAGAATGTAGTAATCATGCTATTATTCATCAAGGAGAACCTCAGTCTAAATATGAGAAGGAAAATTTTGATGAAGATAAAATTGTTGAGCTATTAGAAAATGAGAATGAATCATTGAAACATGATCAGATCATTTAAAAAAACGATAAGGGTAAAAGGTGATGGATGATACTCCTACCAAGTCTTTGGTCAGTAATAAAGATACTTGTGCATCATAAAAGATGAAAGATGATGTGCTTGTGAATGAATCCTCACCATCAAAGCACTCTAATTCAAAATCATCTTCTCTTTTCCATGACATTATTGTTCAGTCTTTGAATAAGCTGGTTGGTACTATTCCGATATTTCCGACTATAGATTCATGATTTCAAATGCTACAGTATTCCTTAAATTAGAAAATAGATTTGGTATCCAAAGTGAGGGATAAGTGTGTCAACCATGAGACCGATTTCAAAACTATTTTCACTAATTATGAATCCCATAAAAGATCATTCATGAAGATGACTAGTTAGTTAGGGAAAACTGTTGAAGAAATGAGAATTCTTGATGTGATTCAAGAAAATTTCAAGGATGCCTTTGAAACTGAAGCTAGTTAGTTCAATGTTCTCACCAAGTCTTTTTATGAAAAGATATCTCTTGAATAATCTACTCAGAAGCAATAAATAAAACATATTAATATGAAATTGTATTCAGTTGCTCAGAGTTTAAAGATAGAAAGGGGTCTTAAAAACGAGCTTGAGGAACAACTTGCTAAACAAGAAGAAGCCTTGATGAATCAGAATGATATGATTAAGGCTCAAGAGGAAAAAATTAAAGCCTTAAAAAATAAAAGTGAAGATCAAGATAAGCTACTCAAGAGCATAGAATATGATCACAAGGATTTCAAGAAGCTCAAGTCTAATGTGAAGAAGCTGATATGAAAAGAAAATGAGGGATAATTTCATACCAAATCTTATCTTTTGTTGTATTTTCCTATTGTAAAAATTATATCAATCCTAATGTAATTCTTATTGCACTTCGTATTTTTGGTTTTTTAGTAATAATATTTCAGGTACCATATTTTATTTTCCATTACTATTATTCCTTTTGGAAAATAACAAAGCAGGAGAAAGTAATGTCAAAAGGAATACTAAGTAAAGAAGAAATTTCCTTAAGGGGGAGTTCATACAAGGGGTATTATTTACTATAAAGATTTTCATAAGCAAGAAAATGTAAAATATATTTTAGAAAATCAATATTTCGATCCTTAGGGTTTCCAAAGCCTAATAGGTAGTTTTTCGTATTCACTGTGATCCATAAGTAATGGGAGATATGTTTTTTTAAGATCATAAAAATTTCAAAGTCTTTATATTATTTTTTTAAGGATGTTTGTGCTTTCCAAAAATGGGGATATTGATGAGTCAATAAGGTTTCATTATGACTTTTCCATTCCTTTATGTTTTGAAAATCACAAACACTCTATCTCAAGAAAATTTATATTTTCCCTATGTTTTTATATAACGATATTTTATCCTTACTCTGATTTTCCTTAATATAGAATATTTTCCTTCTCTAAGGAAAATTTACCCTTACCATTTTTTCGTTGTTCATATTTTAGTTTCTATACAGATAACTAGTTTTATTCATAAGTTAAAAATTTGGTTTCACATATAAAACCTTGGAATTCTATAATATCTTAGATATAAAGGATTCTGTTTTCAGAACCCAAATTCATATTCTGAATTACCTGAAATTCAGACTCCGAATTCTCTAAAATTCAAACTCCGAATTATCTGAAATTTAGACCCCAAATTTTCTAAAATTCAGACTATAAATTCTATGAAATTAAGGTTCCAAATTTTTTATAATTTCGGCTCGGAATTCCTTAGAATTAAGGTTCCGAATTCCATAGAATTTTGGTTCTGAATTCCTTTGAACTCAAACTTTGAATTCCTTAGAATCCAGGTTCCAAATTCCTTAGAATTTAGACTCCAAATTAATTAGAATTCAGGTTCTAAATTCCATAGATTTCAGGTTCCGAATTCCATATAATTCAGACTCCAAATTCCTTAGAATTCAGGTTCCAAATTCCTTAGAATTCTGACTCTAAATTCCTTAAAATTCAGAATCTTAATTCTATAGAATTATGAATCCGATGTCTATATAATTCTGATTTAGAATTCCTTGAAAAACTGAATCTGAATATCCATGTAATATAGACTCTGAATATTTTGTTAGACACCATATTTATTTTTTCTTTAGGCTCCAAAAAATGAATTCGGTTGAGGAACTTTATCTTACATACCCTTGTTATTGTTATAATACGATGTCATGCATTCAGTTTCTAACCAACCGTTGTTTGAGTGACATGTGTACAGGTCCCTCTAAAATTCAAGGAAAAATATGACCATTGGACGATGGAGTTGACCGTTGAAAATGTGCCTATAAATAAGAGCTCATTTGAACGAGCTCAACACTGTTCTACAACTCTAGAAATTACATGCTGCTAAAGTGATTTCTAGATAGAGATACTCTCATGCTTTGTGCGTACTTAAAATCTTGTTCATATTTCCTTGTGCGACTCCGATTGTGGTTGGGTACAACTGAGGGCTTCTGGGGATAGAAAGACAGAGGCACTAAACACCGTAATGTTTGAGGACTTCCTTGATAAGGAAGGCAAAGGTGCCAACTACGTTGAAGTTCGAGGGCTTGCGGGGATAGCATGACATACTTTGATATTCTCATCGAGGGCTTACCCTCGTGTGGGTAAGACATACTTTCTTGAAAGTATAAATCAAGGGACCTTTATCCGAGGTTTTTGGATACCCTACTCTTTGGGATAAATTATTTCTTACTTGTTACTTGTATGGATTCAAGATTGTTTTCTGATGAATTTTGATTTATAAGTAAAGTATAATTATCTTATACTTTCTTATACTTGTATACTATGTTTAGTAAGATTCTATTTGTTTTAAAGTAGAATCGTTTTCCTTGTAAAATTTTCTTAACTTTCGTTTCAAGAACCAAATTTCTGGAATCTAGCAAGTTTGTAGAACTAAGAGGATCTGAATTTACCTTGTTTATATTTATTAGACAATTTAATGTTTTAACCAACTTTAAAGCATGAAAAAGAATTTTTAAAAGTATTCAATTCACCACCCTCTTGTATATTGAGCATCTACATCATATTTCAATCCTACATTATTCTCCAAATCACATATTAGTTTTGGGAAATTAGTTTAAACCTTTAATTTTGTTATATTATTCATGATTTAATTTTTATATATCCGAGACTTTAATGCCAACGAGGATTTTCTTCTACCAATATAAGGATCCATGTGTTTTCCTTAATATCTAATTAGTGTTAATTTATATTATTTCTACACACCTAAATCAATGAAATTATATACTTTACTTCAATGTATAATCTATTCTAATTTAATGCGAGATCATGTTTAAAATCAAAATGTTAAATAAAATTTAAATGATTATTTCATAAGCTATCCACATAGTTAAGTTTTTGTGTCTTAAATCACATTTTTAGGATTTATTATTTTTCTATTGCCACTGGTATTAAATGTTTCATCATTTTCAAAATTATACATACCACGTATGGGGATTCTCAAGATACACTAAAACTTAATAAACAAAATAGAAACAATAATAAAGAAATGGAATTATATCAACCGTGCTCGAAACTAAAACCATGGTACATATAAAATTAAGAGAATTAAAGTTTTTTCCTTACATAGAAAATTCCTCTAATACATCTTCTATTAGAAATTATTTATGATGATCTTTTATAGGAATTTGAAGGCCTATTTCATCTATGTTCTATAAACATGTTAAAATAAATTAATTATCTTATGGGAAGTATTTTCTTTCATTCCATGACATGGAAGTGGCTCATGATGAAAAGGGAAATATATATATATATATATCAAGAAGAAATGTATTTTAATGTAAATAATAAACCATGAACCAAAACATATTATATCCTTCAACCTCTTATATATAATCCCTTGGGGAGGCTCCTCAAGTGCAACATATTTACATTTTTGTTACATAACACATAATAAATTCCATTTAGATATAATGGTTTGTAACACTTCTACCATACACTCAACTCTTATGTAAATTGATTCTAAATGTGTTATGTATAGATTACATGGAAGAATGATATGAAGATTAACATATTATTTTTCAACTTGAGGAATCTTTATATAACCATTCATTACGATATAACCATAATAAAAAATATAATATCCCTCTAGAAACATATATCATACATTATGATATTCTCTATATCATATAAAATTATATATGGGTTTTAGGGTATATAGCATTCAATTGCTTAATTTTACTAAATACTAATATAGTTTGTGACTTTTCACATTACATTGTACCTTATACAATAAGTTATAAAACCATAACCAAAATCCCTTTTTCATATCTTCCAAAAAACATTAGGAGATCTATCATCCACTACCTATTTTAGCACATAATATTAAATACACTGTCAATATTAATGCAAAACATTTTTCAATAAACTCTAAAACACATATAGATAAAATATCTATTTCAAAATAAAATAAAATTTAATCAATCATGGAATTTTGTAATGTTGAAAAAAATATGAATTCCTAAATTCATTAATTTTAGCAAAGAGAGGCCTCTAAAAAGAAGTAGTGATACTTATTGTACTGAGGGATATTGAGTGATTTCTTTCAAATACATGTATCATTATACGTATATCCACTAACTAAATCTAATAAAATCATTGATTATTATATCATCCCTTTTCCCAAGTCATCTAGACATCGTGGAAAAAAATTATATAAATTCCATATATCCAACTTGTAAATTCTGGATTCTCTAAGTATAGACTGACAAAATTGAAGAATACATCACATTAAATTCACCTTTTTGTTTTAAAACATCACATACCCATAATTTAAAATATAATAACATAATATGTAATATTTAGTAGTGATTATACACTTCCTTATCTTATCTCTATTGAGGTCCTGAATTTCATAATCATTATAAAATAGGAAAAGTTTCATCTTGGTGTAAATCCAACTGATAAAATGATAAATAGTATACCCCTCCAACCTTAAATGAGTAAGGATCAAGGAATATTTGAGGATAATATCAGTGTTTGAAGGTTCTATTGATAGGAATATCAATAAGCTCATATGTGGGGAAATCCAAACATTATTCATGCCATCATAGTATTTCAAATAAAATTTTTATGATACTCGATTTTTTACACACTTAGTGGGACATCCATCAAAAAAATCATTTTATACCTCATGAGCATATTATATATCTAAATAAATGAATCATACTCATGTTAATAAAAAAAATTAATCAAAAAATGTAATATTCTATAATGAAAATTGGTTAGGGATAACTCAAATTCATACATTGAGAGGTAAATTATCATTTCACTTCATGATATATATATATATACGATATGAAAGAATGATAAAGTGGATGTCTCATTTAATACGACATGAAAAATATTATATTCTTAAATCTGTTTAATAAGAGTTCATAAAATCAAAAAATATGTTCTGGGATAACATATTACATATGGTAAACTTCTAGTGGAACATTAATTTGTTTTTGTAAATTTAGGATTTTTAACCCATATATTCCCTATTTAATTATGAACACATATATATGTGACCATTTAATAAAGTCTCACCAAAAAACTCTTAATTGTGTGACATATTTGAAAATTTAATGTTTCAATAATGGCAAGACTTCAGAATCATATTCCAAATTTTCATCTCCTCAAACAAACTATTAAAAATCCATAACATTCAATATAAAATATTGCAATGTAAATAAATTATATTATATATTTAGAAATGTTTATATGTTTAAAATCATCAATATCATTGGAACCTAATCCGTAAAAATATTCCCATTAATATATTATTAACAATATTATTCTTTACCAACATATATGAAACTTCATTAGAATATAAAGGAACATTATCCATGTATTTTGGATAATATAATCCCTTATTTGATAAAATTAGACACCTCTAACTCAAAACACACTCACACTAGACTATTAGACAATGTATTCTCTTCATTATATCTAAAACATATACATAAAATCATTTTTATGGAGATAACACTTATTTTTTTCATGAAAATATATAACAATTAATCTATTGTACCCATATCTCATATAGTATTCTATGTGTTTAGAATATTTTTATGGAAATAAGTTTTTAATCCATAAAATAAGAAACTAAAAGTAGGGTTGTTATATGAAAAACCTTTTAATTTCATTAATAAATCAATTTTTTATTATTAAATTCCATAACTAAATTTTATGAATTCATATTAAATATTATAAATTTTTATGTTCTTTTAGACGAAAAAAATACATTATTCAAACCAATTTTTTTCATGAATTATATTAAATTTTTCAAAAGTTGAATTATAAATTTTCAAACATTAACTTTATAAATTTATATCACTTTTAAATTTATGAAGTCCAAATTCTCTTTGAGTGAATTTTTGGGATTTTTTGAAAAAGTTGATTTTACGGTGAATAGTGAAAAATATTATATTTAAAAATAGTATAACTAATATAATATCATCGTAACCTAATATGAATTAATTTTTTTGAAAACTATTTTAAAATATATATATTTATATATTTAATAATTAAAAAAATTAAAATAATATGTTAAATTCAGAAAACCTATCGTGAGCAATTTTGAATCTAAATAATGTTTTTATTCTGCAAAATAATATTTTTGTTTCTTTTAATTTAATAAACTAAAAAATAGGTGAAATTAAATTTTTAAATAGTTTTAAATCACATAATTCACCATTTTATAAACATAATGCAATGAATTCCTTGGAAATGAACCTTATAATTTATTTTTTTTAAAACCCATTTTTTATAATTTAAAATACATTATATAAAACTATTTTTCATTGTGTTATAGTTAAATTTTTTTAATTAAACATTAAAACTGATATAAAATTAAAATTATTAAATTTATTTACTATTTCGAATTATTAGGTTAAAATTGTGTTTTATGTTCCGTTTATTTTTATTTATAACAAATAGTTACCATGGTAAATGTTTATCCTCACAGTAAGGGTTAAATGGTGTCAAAAGGGGGTTAAAATAAAATATAAGGATTCAATGTCAGTAAAACATGACTGAATATAAATTAATTCATGGAATTATACCCTTCATATTATTAACTTATAATTTTATTTTCCTTGGTGTGAATTTCCCATTAAAATAACTTTATATTATTTTAATGTTCTTAACACTTATAAGGGGGTCACTCCTCTGACTTATATAAAGAGACTCTCACCCATTCACTCATTCACTAAAATTAAGAATTTTTTATTGACCAATATCTACTAAAATAATTTATTAACTATAATATCAATGTTTTACAAGTCATGGTCACACAAAAAGACTAAACTAAGAAAGATTAAGGTGTAATCCGAAGGAGAATATCAAATGAAGAGGTAAAGGTATTAATCAAGTTCTTTTAAGATTCTTTATTCTTCCACATAAATAAAATATTATATAGTCATATTAATATAATTATTTATAAGCTTTTATATATTGATATTTTATAATTTTCATTGTACAACCATTTTTTACCTACATTCAATTAATTGGAAAATGAAAACATCACTTGTTCAAACATGCAGGTTTCCACATCCATAAAGTGATGTATTTCATTTCCCATTACCACATGAAAGGGATTGTTATAAAGGTGAATTTAATGAAAATATACCATGTTTATATTTTAATTATTCTATAGATATTAAATATTAAGTTCTTTATTTTCTTTCAACCCATGGGAAAATGAAAAGGCAACCAATGGGTACATGAGGCCTATCGCCTCAATGGTCAAGGTATTTCATTTTTCCACACCATATTAAATGAATGGTTATAAAAATAATATAAGTTAATAAATTGAATAATTATATAATTTTAAATATTATTTAATTGTTATATGAGCATATATCAATAACATATTATTACTCATTTACCCGTTATAATGTGTGTATATTTTGCACATTTTTACCACCTATATGAAGATTATTATAAAGCCTATATCATGAATTATTAAAGAATGTTATATACTATTAATATTATGTAATTATTATTAATTTATAATGATTTAAAAATTACATAATAGATACATATGTTAATAAAATCAATTATTCATACAAAATAAGAACTTCTAAAAATGGAATGTTGACCGTTTCCTTGAAAATCATTACCATAAGTTCTCTTTAATTTTTTAATGGGAATATAGATAAATGTTAATAACATAAATAAAATCATCATAAGAATTATGGAAATGATCAAATCATAACCCCAATGAACATAGTAAACCCACCGAAGTTGTTTTAGGGATTATGAATGGAAAGGTTTCAAAACATCCAATGTAAACTAAACTGAATTTGTAACTATATGAAATATGATATGATACGAAATTAAAGTAATAATAATAAATAATTAACATATAATATTTTTTAAATCAGGTATAATATTAATTTAATTTCATTACTTAGGATGGTATATGAACCTAAAAAATTATTTTGGACTTGTGGTAATGTGTTTTATAAACCCTGTTTTAAATGTTTTAAAGTTTACATTTCACCTCTATATCCATGTTATTTAACATTTTCTATGAATATTTTTATAATAAAAATACGGTTATTTTTACTCTCATTATAAAGTTGAAATGATTATTTTTTAACATTTACCAAATGGTCATGTTTTCCTTAAAATATGGTTTTTGTTCTTTTATAAGATTTATGTACATGTCTGAATGGTTTTTCAATGAATATATTATTCTAATTATTTTGTGATTTTTTAAATTGGTTTTAATGAAAAGGTATATTTTCCTTTTTTATATGATAATTGGTAATTATTTTACTTCTATGTTAAAATTTATATTTTTATTAGTTTGATTAGAAAATTAAAGATATTTGTGCTTTATTCGTGCCATTATTCATGGATATTGTTTATGATTAATGCTGAGTTCCTTATAACCCTCTAATGCATTGGGAAATGATTTTTTCTATATGGAATATATATTAGAATTAATTATATTGGTTATTTGATTTTCTATAGTGGTTTTAAGGGTGATTGTATGAGTGATATGAAGATAATTTACCATGATTAATATATTATTTTTTATTATTTTTATGTGGTTTTATGTAAATATTTTGATTTCATGAGGTAAAAATTTAATCTTATGATTGAAGGATTTTTTCCATTTTAAAGGTAAAAGGTTTATTATTCTAGGAAAATATTTCATGTGTTATCATGTTTTCAATGAAACAATTATTATTATAATTTGTTCTTTAGTGTAATTTTTTAAATGTTTTATGTAAAAAATGTGAAAAGATATTTTTTTAAATTAAATTATTATTTTAGTTCAAAGTTTATTTTATAACATGGTAAAAGTTTTTATGAGATTTCATGAATTTAAATTGGATTAATGATTTCCTTTCCATTTTATAAGAATAAGGATGTTTAGGATCTATAATAAGGCCAATCATTTAGTTATGGTGACTCATGTTGAATGAAGAAATCGATTCATGAATGAAAGAAGTGTTTAAACAAAGAAACCATTTTTATGGATATAATGTAAAATATATGGAAGTTCCTAGATTTTTATGTAATTGTTTTCCTAACTCTCTAAGACTGTAATCATAAATAGTATTTCTGATGTATGTGATGAAATATTTTTCCTAAATGTATATTTGGTTTTGTTATATTTTGGGTTGTTGTAGTTGGTATTTGGGAAAGGGATCAATCAATATTAGGGTACATAATGCTGTTAAGATAATGGATTTTATATATTCCAATTAATGGATTACATTACTATGAGAAATATTTTGAGGGTTTCTATGTTTCACAATCTAATGCATGTTTATTTTATAATGGTTTTCCATAGAGAAATCACGGTGAATGAGGTAGAGAGGAAACATGATAATAATATCATTCCAAATCAGCATCCTATTATTATTAAAATTGGAACACATTAGTTTGTGGCTGTGTTAATTCAATTGATGTAGAATTTTAATAGTGGTACCCAAAAAAGAGTTATACAAGATCACCCATAGAGGAAAATGTGTATAACAATGAATTATTAGAAATATAACCCTACATATTTTGATTGACATTTATACTCAGTGGTAGCTAATGGATGGATCATTTCTTAGGTCATGATATTCATTGTTTTCGGCTATTATTAACACCAAAAGGAAACTATTGTTATTAATCATTAAAAATGTAATGTTTATTGTTGGTGGTGTCTGATAAAGAATAATAAGGAAACATATGATATTGATATCATGTAGTAGAATCTATTTAAGGATATTTTCCTTGGTAAATATTTTCCATAATTTTTATGATATATAATTGAGTGTAAATTATTCGAATTGAAGAAAAAAAGAAGAGGGATTAGTTTCCACCTTTGGAGAATATTTTTCTAGATTAGGTTGGTATGAAGAAAATCTTATTTTGGTCCATTATAGTATGAGATATATATTTTACTTAGGATTAAAACCATGATTTTAAAGACTTTGTTTACTCATGTGTTTGGATGTTATGAAGAGTTTTTCTAATTTTCTAAGAAGGTCATGATTGAGTTTTTTGATTTGTATGCCAGAAATGAAAGAAATAGTTCAAGTGGAAATATTTAGGGAATAACATAACATTGAAATTTGAACTAAATATAATTAAGTTTACCATTTATGAAAAATGTGGAAGGAAGTATTCTGGGGAATGTATCTGGAAGTCACAAAAGAGTTACTGATGTAAAAATGTAGGAAATTTGGCACATGAATTCAAATAAGGGTAGTAGTCAGACTAATGATAGTAAAAATATTAGTAAAATGTATTTAGTGCAATGATATGAGGCATTAAATTGAAGTATGTCTGGATAAAATCTTTAAGAATGTAAATTATCAAGACTCTATGTAGACGTTTGTCTGTAACATCCTGAACTGACCTAACAGTAAACTGATAGCCATGTCGTTGAGTCACAAGGCCTCTTACACATCTCTCCATACTATAGAGTATTCCAAATGAATGTAATGGACTTAGTAGGTGACAATGGGATGAGTATACCCTATTCTCAGAGTTACACAATGGTGAAATCAAAATAAATATCAATTAATAGTGAAAACAGTAAATAATTAAAGAAAAATTAAAGGATGATAAAAGTAATATCAAATGAATATATAATATGGCCAATGCCATTTTATATAAAAAATACATGATAAATGATGATACATAAGTTAAAATAATGACATTAAAAATTATTTAAAATTTAGTACAATATAGGAATCAAGTAATGAGTATAACTAAAGAGATGAAAGGAAATCCTATGAGAATCCTGATCTCCAACTCAATCAAGCTCTCCATACTCCTCAAGTACAAGAAAAAAAATATAATTTAAGGTCCCTTGACATGAAAACAAGACAATATACTCATGTAAAAATATCACCGAAGAAGTGTGTTAGATAAAATTTCAGTAGTCCAGAACCCATAGTTTCATGACCAATTCAATTTGTGTAATATATAATATATAAAACTTTATTTAAACAGTTAAGTAGTAAATGAAACTACAAAGGCCCATAACATATAAGCTTCAAAACTAGTGATAATAAAATATCACCTCAAGGCATCCTGCAAAATATAGTCAAGATACTATAACAAGTAAGACACAAATAATGAATAGATAACTAAATTTTTTTTTCATCCAAACATTTCATTCCACCATGGCCTTTTTGCATGCCCTGCGTAACATATCAATCAAGGCCTTTATGTGAACCTGGAAGAGTTTGAACATTCACGGTTGTGACATATAATTACACATGTCTAAATTTACCATGTCCAATATGTATTACTAAATGTATCAAATATATCATGGTAATTCTATATATCAATGAGTCAGACCATGAAGTGCTAGATCAAAGGTTTCGAAGACCGATGCATCCTCATGGATTCCCAATAGAATATTGATAGATAACCAGTTAGGAACTGGTTGGAGTCGTAGGAGCATGTCATAATGAACGTTTCCTAAGTGAGTCCAAGAAAGCTCGATCCAGGGGTTAGCAAGGCCCAATGAATCCCACATAATCAAGACCAATGGGTCATACTCACCCCAAGGCATCCACTACGACATTCAAAATTATTGGAGAGCCTTCCATGGAATATTTATAAACATTCGTCCACTTCATATCATTTAATGTTCATCACAATACGAGTCTACCCACTCATATATAATCAATTAAATTAAAATACATAAAATGTGTATACCCAATCAGTAATCACATTTTGTGACTAATGAAAACAATGTGTGCACCCACTCATTTATTATTTCCCATTGAAGGCTTTAAATGAGTATACCCATTCATTATCCATCATTAAAATTAAATTAAATTCAAATAGTATACCCACTCGTATAATTAATCACATTCAAACATGTCACATGGGTACACTCACCTATTTATTACCATTTCTATTTATTCATATCACATGGGTAAACCCACCCATTCATCACAATTCACATTTTATAAATAAAAATTTATGAAATTCAAGTTGATATTAGCCATTAAGTCAAGGGAATCACATTCCAATAGAGGAAAACATTATATAACTCTCAATAAAATTCCATTAAATTTAAATTTAACTTCATATATATTGGTAATAACAACAAAATACTCATTGGGTGGTCCAAACTAGGTATTAATATTCAAATGAAAAAGAACAAGATGGAACATGGAAGGTACAACTGTTTAATTATATTTTTTAAGGGAAAAATCCATTTCCTAATTCTATTAGAGGTTAGGACCTAAAATTCTATATTTCACACTATTTCATCTAGAAAAGGTTAATCCAATATCATTAATCCAGACAACTATTAAAAAACTAATCAGTGCATTTTATCTTCGAAGGATGTGCACCTCCATTGGAAGAGTTTTATTATAAAAACCAAACATTTTTTCTCAAAATATAATATATCATAATTATGAAGTTGATTCTAGAATTACAATTCAATTTATGAAAGAATAATTAAGAAGTAATCTAATTCTTCCCAAAATTAATGGGAAAGGTTAGGGATCCTACATCAAAATAAAACCAAGCCACCACTTCATCTCCTGATGCCTGTGATAAAGATATCCCCACAATTGAACACACATACACTCATATATATAAACCCCTTAATCCAAAGTACACATTCCCCCTTTCATAATGAAAAATATACAAAGAGGATATATATATATATATATACACACAGACACATACCTATGTATATTTTCATTAGTCTTTGAGGAGCCACCAAAAAATCCTATTAACCTAAAAGTAACCAAAAATAACCAAAGACCCCAAAATAAAAAGGCGGGACCAGACATCAGATGCAATCCCTCACCTCAGATAATGAAATCATACCAAATCAAAACAATATGCTTCACCATTGGTGGAAAATGCTAGGATATTCTTGAACGGGACCCAGGAAAGCCATTTCATACCCTATAACCACAAGAAACACAGAAATCAAAACAAAAATATCCCTAGGTTTTTAGATGAATGGATCGGGGTGATGGGAAGATAGAAAAATTACCTAATAATGAAGGGGGGTTGAGATACAATACTTAACATGAAATCATGAAAAAGTATCATGAGAGAAAATGGTGGAAATGATGATCATAGATGGATCTAGAAGGTTTGTGCATCACAAAACTAAGGGGAACCCCCAGGGGAGTGTTTCAAATAGGAGGGGATGGGATATGTAGGTTTTATTTTTCTTTTATTTTTCATTTTAATTAAATTATTTCAATTTTTAAAATAGGGGATTGGCACATGGTTTAGGTAACATACTTTATCAAACTGTGCACCAACCCTATGACCTTTACATGGCACCCTACATGGGTGGGCCGCAAAGATTGGAAATTGTGCACCAAATATGTCATGAAAAGGGTTTAGGTACTTCCAAATCCAATAAACCTGGAGGCTAGGTGCACAGTTTGGTAAAATGTGTATAGATCATGCGATAGACTCAATCCACATATAGAAGCCTGTATGGTTTTAGATAAACTATGCACTCTATGTAGATCCTTCAAAACATGATTTTCTAGGTCTGGTGCTCTTGAAACTCTTATGGACACTTGGGAAACTTCTCAGGCCTTCACAGAAAATAAAAAAAACATTAAGTGTTTAACTTCTCAAAATATCATTCCAACACCTGATTTTTAATATTTACCATCTAGTAACCGCAAAAATCTAAACCAACATGGAATTCCTTCCAATCCAAAAACAATAGATTTTAAAATCTCACCACATTATAAATTCTTTTCCCCAAGAATCCTTGGGGAAATAAATAAAAAATCACCCTACCTACATGGGTTGTGAAGTCTCATTCAAACTGTCGGGTTGTTTTCCAAATTCCAAATGCGCCTTAAATAATTTCACAAGGCTAATAAATTTATGCTAGGAAAAATCGATCCAAAGCTCAATTTCCAACCAAAATATAGATGTTCTGATTAACCAAGACCTGTTAAATAGAGACATGATCTCATCTTCATCAATTTAATTATTATACCATTGGTTCTCTCCACAAATGGTCTTAGAATTTAATGGACAATTCCGAACCATGACTCCCCAGCTATTGGAATTTCTTATGAGGGAATTTATTGGGAATTATAGAGAAAATTCTCAAGAGATTAATTTAACTAGGTGAACATGATTACACCTGAGGTCATATCAGGGACCCAATATAGAAGGACCAGTCATATCTCAATTGACTAAATAGAAACATTTAATGAGCTTCTAGAATGACATAGCAATACTTTATACTATACTTTCCTTAAATAAGAGATGTGCTTTAAAATATGTTCTACCAGACCACCTTCATTCAACAATAAAGAATGAGTCTAGGTAATCTGTGTGATTACTCACAAGCATAAATCACAGATGGCTGACATAATTCCACACAACTTCAATTCCTCTTTCTATAGAATTATTCATTTAAAATGAACACACTGAAGTCCACACCTGACATCTTTTTTCACTCATTTCTCAAACCACCATACGGTCATTTAAAAATTCATGCCTCAACATGGAAAAATGTGTTACCCAAAACCACCCCATTGGGATTTTTTACCTGTTATGATTAATCTATGAGACCATCAACAAAACTAGGGTATCCTTATATCATAAAAACAAGATTCTAAGGAACAAACCATGATTTTCCATACCCCATATTTACAAGTGAGATTTTGGTATAAGAATACAAAAACTATATCACATCATTGAATGAGACCAGAGAGGCATCTGATAGGCGTTCATGTCAAATGGAATGGTGGGGGTCCAATAGTTCATCCAAGGCATCTCCACATGAGAACCCAAGTATCAAATTGAAATAACCAATCCTCAAATGAACCACACATCGATCATACAACCTATATAAATATATCAAAACACCCATATCACTTTAAAAAAATTAATGTGACCTAAGACCAACACTCTCTTAGTGTATCCAAGATGATGTTTTGATAGGGGAAATGTTTGTCTCTTTCAAAAGAGTGTAGTAAGAGGAAATCAAGAAAACTAGAATATTAGTCAAACTACATGTTTTTTTATTCTCTTTAAATAACCTATGATTTACCTATCGGTGCACCATAATTAACAAATCACAATCCATTACATCATGAGGTGTCTTGTGGTCACAAATGATTAACCACCAAATTCCCTCCAAGAAAAATGGTGTTTCCAAATATTTCTTACACATTCAACCATATGAAAATAATGTTGATGATTAAAAAATAACATTTTCAAAAACTATGAGCCCCAAGGGATTTTAAGAAAAAAAAGACCATTCTTAATTTGTTCGCTTCAATTGTACTTATTCTAATTAAAAAGACACATTTACCATAAATGACATGAAAATTCTCACCATTGGAGTGTCTTAGTCATCTAATGAAAGGATTGCCCAGCCATTCACATGTGCGCTAGGTCATGTTCACCATAAATTAATGTGTGATTCTTCTTTTAGCCACATTCACCAATTCAAAGTAATTGGGAATAAATCCAAAATCAAACCAACCAGCATATCAAAACACCAGAGTCCAAGATAGTCTTTCTGGATAGTGCAAAAAAATTATTTATTTAATGCCTAGGTCTCTCTACAAGATAGATGGCTTGTGAAAGCTATCAATAGTTCAAGGCTCCATAACTTGAACAAACTCAACTAGTTCATTACACCAATCAACACTCGATGGGTTCAACATATACAAACACATACTACCCTAAGTTTATAAGGTAAAACAACACATCCTGAGTAATATCTATAGGTTTTCCTCCCTATGAAATCAATTATTAGATGGATCCCATAGAATCTGGCTCAAAAGAACATCATCGCATACAACCATTAACTCAGATGATGAAATGTCGAGTCGTCCATCACTAAAGAAAATGGAGTTTCACACAATGAACTAAGAAGATAACTATGCTCGAGTCATGTCTAACCTACTAAACCGAGCATTCCAAGATGCTCAGAACCATATCATGAGTTAATATTCAAAATCCACCTATTTTAACAAGGGTGACCATTTACAAACTAAATTTTCTATTATGAAAAAATGCACCAAAACAACACCCAACATCGGAAAGCACACAATAGAAAGCAATGATTTCATCATCTAAGGGTCCTACCTACCATGGGCTATCCTCTTACGAAGCACACACACCAAACCTATAACTAGGTAACATAAAAAAATATTCCCCTAGGCTCAATATCCTTTCATTTCTTTCATTTCAAAAAAGAAACAACTTATGGATAAATGATAACATCTCCATTCCATGTAATTACATAGAAAGCATTTAATTCTCCCTTACATGTAGAAATAAACAAAGGAAGCCAGTACATGTTCCATTTTAATGTCATTTGATTAATTCATGTCAACCATTAAACATTTGAAAGAATTATAAACAAAACCTTAAGAGCCTTTTTACAGAACAAGGCGTTTGGTATTCAATTTAGCAAATAGCTAAAGGAAAAAGTAGCCAAGTCTCAAAAACATCCTTTTTAAACATTTGACATTCCATAATAATTAGAAAATTTAGCATAAAAAATCCTTTTAACTAATAAGTAGACCTATGAGGTTCCACTTAAACCAATATGGGTTCTTTAAAAAGTAACCCAATATAATTTTTTTCAATAGAAATATTTAAAACACCCTCAATGGGTTATCCCATAAAAACAAGCCCCAAATAACCTACTCTGGTCCAAATTTGCATTTAGAAATTATGAAATTTATTTCATATCAATATTAAATAGCTTTCACTTTACACTATTTCAAAACACATCATCCCTTTATTTTTAATATAGGATTTGATTTCCAACATCATAAAGCGCATATATAATTTATAATTGTAAAATTGTCTCTCACTGATCATAGACAATCCACATTATCATTTTTACTTTAACAACACATTTTACAATGGTTTAGATACATAGGTATCGTTTTCCCAGCTATAAGGTTCCTATACACCTTAAAACTGAAAACTAGAACCCTTCGTAAACAAAACCAATAAATTTTATCACATATAACAATTTACATATCAAAACATACCTAGAAAGCTATCATAAATTGTTTCAAATATAATATAATATAATAGAAAAGAAAATAATATACACAAAACATGATAAAATCATAGGTAACATGGAATATAATCATCTAAACATGTAATTATAGTAGGTAAGCTGAATTTTACATAAACATGTACAAATAAACATAGTATAAATCCCAATCACACAATAGAAAGAAGTAAGAATCCTTCTAATGAAACTACATGGCATGGCATATGCATGGCATCTGAATTTCTATGTTCCTATCAAGATGCATGAAATTTTTCATCTCTGCCATATTAGGCCGAGGAAAAAATTTAAATAACATTAAAAATTATCAGCATCAAAATGTACACTAGTCATCCAAGGTGAAATCATATAAACTGTAATCACAAAAAATATAAATAGTAATCCCCAACCTTGTCCACATGGTAATTTCTCATACATAGGGTGATTGGTACCAAGAACATATATTTACCATGTGCTAAAAAATTCATAGTCACCTATCTACCAACCCGAAATAGTATGATAAAAGAAATAAAATAAACTTTAATACCACTTTGTAATTTTTCAACTAGAATTACCACTAAATTAGTATTTGTGACAATTTGAAACATGGCCCCAAGAATGTATCACTATATACCATAGGCTACAAACTAACAAAAAGGGTCTCAGAAGGTGATCGTGGGGAGACTATACCCTCTTCTAATAGTTTTATAGTGGTGAAATTAGAATAAATAACAATTAACACTGGAAGAATTAAAATAATAAAGATAGTAGAGGAATAAAAAAGTAATATCAAATAAATATAGAATATGACCAATTATAGTAAATACATATCATGCATTATAGACAATGACACACAAGCTAAATTAGTGTCATACAAAATTCTTTATAATTCAAAAAAATAAGTAAAGAAAATAACTAAAGATCCCAAAATGTGATCTACATGAGCATACTGATCTCCACCTCTACCCTCTTCTCCTTAATACTCAGGTATAAAAAATATAGTTAAAGGTCTCTAGCTCTGAAAACAAGAAGGGCTACTTAGGTACCAGTGGTACTCGAGTAGGGTTTGAGATAAAATCACATTAGGTCAGCACCCACTATGTCTAGCCCAATCCAATTAGTGAAATATATAATTTAGGCAATTTGAAGGTAAATAGTTAAGCAGTAAATCCAAGTAAAAATGTCCCCTAGAATTTAAACTACTAAACTAATTATACTAAAATATTCTCTAAAGAATCCCTTCACAAGATAGTTAATCTCATACAAGAAGGTAGATATAAATAATGAAAAAATAAACATCATTACATAATTTTTCATCCAAACATTCCATACCCCCATGGGCCTTCCATATACTCTGTGTACCATATAAATCATAGACGTTCCATGCATCTAGAATAGCCATAACAAAGTCATGGGACATAATGGGGATTCCATGACGACATACCGAATCAAACAAATATTCTTCACCTTTGTCGGTAGATGCCGGGATACACATGAAGTGGTCCCAAGAGAGCCACCGCATACCCTAGATCTACAAAAAACAAAAAAATAGTAATAAAAACCCTATACATTGGGTTTTTTCCAAACATATCAAGTTGAAGAGGAGACAAAAAATCGACCAAAGAAGGAAGGAGGGGGGAGGTAGAAGCTTTACCTAAACACATAAACCAATAATTGTTAGTGAAATTGATAGAAAAAAACGTTTAGAAATGGATCTGGAATGGGGGTATGCTTCATACAAAAGTGGAACCACTAGGGGATGAGTTGTGAATAGGAGGTAGAGTGGAAAGATATGTTCTAGATTTATTTTATTTTTAATTTTAATTAAAAAAATAAAATTTTAATATAGGGGCTCATCGTATAGTTTAGGTTGCACGATTTATCAAAATGTGTGCCGACCATGTGTTCTTTACTGGGAACCTGGGGTATCTCGCATGGGTTGGCCGCATGGTTTAGAAATCATGTGCCAATCGTTCAGTGAATAGATTTTACATACTTCCTCTGACACTAATCACGAGGGATATGGGCCTGGTCTGTTAAACCATACATAGAATGTGTGACAGCCTCTATTCACCTGATGAATTCTAAATAGTTTTATATAATGAGACACATTGTTTTAGACAAACCATTATCACTCTATAGATCCCTCAAAACATTTTTTTTCTCATCCTGACACTGCCAAAATTTCTTGAGACACCTAGGAAAATTCCTGATCCATTATCCAAAATCAAAAACAATGCATGGAAGTATTATAACTCATGGAATTCAATTTTGAAGTATGTTTTACAAAAATATCCCATTCAGTAAATGATTATGTAAAAATTACCTAAGAATTATATCTAGTTCAAAGAAACAGGATTCTACATTGTAGAAAATCCATTATTTACTTTCTTGGTTAATCCTAGAACCTCAAATAAAATGGTGACTTTTACATTTCATATTTATTAAAATTATACCAATTCCATGCTTGATTTTGGTTTTATATTTTATTTAATTTCAATTAAATTTTCTATTAAATTGGAAATAACATCATAATAAATTCTGACTCATCTTTTGGTAAATTTTTTTGTGAAATAATTAAAGAAACAAGAATTTATAAAAATCACCCTATTACTATATGTGGATTTTTTTTCCTAAAAATCATTTTGTATTACCCATAGTTATGTTTGATGTTATTTTTTTATGGATTGGATTTTAGTTTATAATGATAAAATACAATATAGGGATAAGGGGATTATATCCAATTTTTAGAATGATTTTTGATTTGTATATAATAATGGGTTTATACCTATCATAACATATCAAAAATATTATACATTGAATAATGATGACAGTGAATGTTATTTTTCACATATTATTGAAAACAAGGAAATCATTCAAATTAGTGATTTTCTAGTGTAAAATAGATATTTGGATGTATATTTTTATGATTTTTGAAGTGTTATTCTTGATATAAAGTTTTAATTTACTCTTCCTATAGTACCAAATGTTAATAAACATTAAAACCCCCTTATATAATAGCTTTATTAGAGCTATTATAATATAAAAGATTATTACACGAGTTTCTTGATAAGGATATCATTCGTCATAGAACTTCACCTAGGGTTGTCCTATTAAAATAATAAAGGATGATTCTCTATGGATTTTATAGATTATAGAGAAATCCATAATATTATGATCAATAATAAGTATCCTATACCTCATACTAATTACCTATTCGATCTGATCTGGGGTTTTAAGTATTTTTTTAGTAGGTGATATAGGGTTTGGAAATCAATGGAATAATGTAAACATGTGTGATATTAAAAGGATGGTGTCTGAAAATAGATATAGACATTGTGAACTTTTGGTTTTTCACATTTGGTTAAAAATTCAACAGTTGAATTTATGGATCTTATGAATAGAGTTTTCTATGAGAATATGAGGAATTTTTTTATTGATGATAATATGGTATATTCTAAAATTTATGAGGATCATGGGAAACATATAAGTATTGTTCTTCAGATATTAATTGAAAAAATATTTTTCTAAAAATTCTATAAATTTAAATTTTGGTTATAAAATATTTCACTTCATAGGTGAAATGTAACTAAGGATGACATAACAATTGACCTCAGTAAGACTAATTTCATGGATGAATGGAAATAACCTATTAATTACACTATAATTAATAGTTTTCCAAGACTATAAGTACATTACCAATGGTTTATTGAAATATTTTTTTGGTTATCTAACCAACTAACCTTATTAACTCAAAAGGATGTTAATTTCATTGGAAACTGGTTTATGATGAATGTTTTTTAGGAATTAAAATTTTGATTATTTAACACTCTAGTATTAACCTTACTATCATGAAACGATTTTTATTTATTTATAGTGATGGTTCATTGGTGGGCCTTGGTAGTGTTTCAATGCTGGATAATCAAATAATTACTATTTCAGCACTACAATTGAAATCACATTAGAAAAAATATCCTATGGATGAAATTGAGTTGGATAAAATATTTGTTTCTTTAAAAATTTGGGGTCATCATTTATAAGGGGAGAAATTTGACATATATATGGATCATAAAATATTGATGTATATATTCTCTCAAAAAGAGTTGAACATAATTGAATGATTATTACTGGAACGAATAAAGAATTATGATTCCATGAATTAATTTAATCTACGTGAATATAATAAGTTAATGTATTCCTTGATTCAAAAGTAAAAATCATCATTAATCATCTTTATTTTTCTAAAAAACCTATAAAAATTATTTAATGAATTTTGTGATGTAAATTATGCATGTAGTAACCATTTCTCCTTTGTTCTAGGTATTAGTGTAATTATCCTTATCATGAATCATAAAGATGACTCCGAAAGAATATCATGTTTCAAAAAAGAGTGTAATTTTCTAAGGAATAAAAATTTCTTGAGTTTAATATTTATAAATAATGTGTTATAAGATTTTAAAATAGTGTGTGTGTTCTAAGTGATTCGTAGTTGAAAAATGAGTTATTAAGTAAGGAAAAAAATTTACAATTTTTTATTATTATTAGTATTACTAATATGTTCAATAAAACCTGAGAATATTATTAGTGTGAATGAATGATGAAATATATATATTATTTTACAAAGATAAATTTTAATATCAATAAGTTAAATCTGAAATACCACTATCAAAGGGGTTGGTTCCCCCATTGTCATATTTTAATCAAAATGGGAGAATATATCAATGGGTTTAACAGTGATATTAGAAAAAGATATATTGGAGTAACAATAGGTTTTGGATTATTGTTGATCATTAAACTAAATATGTGAGTTTTATTCCTATTTAAGATAATATTTATTTGTATTATCTTTCTAGACTCTATCTTAAAGATATAGTTGGGTTATATGGAGTCTCTCTCTATATCGTATAAAATTATGATTCAAATTTTTTTTAGTCAATAATGTTTCCTTATGACTTTTTCATTCCTCTACATATTTAAAATCACAAACATATTTTCTTAAGGATAATTTTCATTCGCTAGGATATGTTTTATCCTTACCATGTTTTTAATGCCTTATTAAATGACTTATCAAAACCAAGTATAAACATTATTTTTCTAGGTTAAAAATTCAGATCTTTATAAAAATACTAAGAATATTATAGTTTCTTGGATATAGAGACATTCTATTTTCACACTACGAATACCATAAAATTTAGATATTGAATTCTCTGAAATTCAAACTCTACATTCTCTAAACATTAGACTTTAAATTCACTGAAATTAAGAATCCGATTTCTCTAAAATTAAAACTCCCAATTCTTTGAATTTTGAACACTAAATTCATTGAAATTTTGATGCTTACTTCTTTGAAATTCATACTCTGAATTCCTCAGAATTCAGATTCCATATTCTCTATAAAATAGAATCTGAATATCCATGTTTCTAGAATCCAAATTTTAATATGTTTAGGTTCCAATTTCTACATTTTTCCTTAGACACTGATGATACATATATGGTTAAGCTACTTCATTTTCCTTACACATTTTTTTATAATGAAATTATGTCATAAAATTTGATTCTAATGAACTGTTGGTGGAGTGACACATGTACTGGTTACTCCAAGATTCAAGGAACAATATGACCCTTGTAGAAGGGAGCCAACCGTTTTAGTTTTGCCGATACATATGAGCTCATTCAATTGAGATCATTATCCATATATCAACTAATGATCCTAGATATTACATTTTGTGACATGATTCCTAAAGAGGGAAAGACTCTCATCCATTTTCTGTTTTGTGAACATCTTGTTTAGCCATAAACATCTTGTTCAGTTTTCTTCATGCGACTCCCATGGTTGATGAGTACAATGAAAGGCTTCTGAGTATACAAAGGTAGAGGTGTTTACTTCCTTAATTTTCGAGGTCTTGCGTGGATATCAAGCCAAACCTTGATATTCTTATATAAGGATTACCCTAGTGTGGATAAGACATACATTCATGAAGTTATAAATCAAGGGACCTTTATCCAATGTTGTTCGATACGCTTCACTTTGGGTTAAAATATTTTCTACTAGTTTACTTGATTGTTGTTTCTAGTTTTATTTCCCCTATATTTTTTAAAGAAATAATGTATAACTTCATTATACTTCCTTGTAATTGTAATTACATTGAAAAATAAGATTCTATACACATTAAGGTATAATCAACTGAACATATGTTTCTTTTCCAAATCTATATTTCTATACAGTAAGAATGTTTTTTCATAGTTAATAACTAAAGAGGGTCTGTGAATTACCCTTGTTTAACATTGTTAAACATATTTTTTCCATTAAGGATAAAAATGAAAGATCATTAAACATAAAATTCACCCATCTCGTAATTGAGAATCTACATATACTATTTAGATCATATAATTGGTATGAGATGAAGGTCCCTATAATATTTGTACTCACAAATAAGTTATCATTCTAAATTTTTTCTTCATTAATTTTTCTTATTAAATTTTTTATTAATAATTTTTTTTTTCTATTAGAAAATCTTGTGGGAAAGTATTTTCTTATAGAATAGAAGGTATTGATGTTGGTTTCATTGAAAACATTAATCTTACATGACTTACAATATTTTATGGTAAAGATTATTAGTACTGGAGAGATATGATGACTACATTTATCATTAAAACAAGAGTAGAAAATTTTTTAACACTCCCTTGGTATTAAAAATTTCCACACAAAAAAATTAGAACCTTCACAAATCAAGAGAAATTATAATATCAACAAAATTTCAAGGAACTCAATACGTTGTTGTGTCTTATGAAAAAGAATATTTATATAGTCAAATATCTTCTTGTAAAGCTGCCAACTGTATTGAGAAGAAACATGATTTTACTCATTTTGGAACTTCTAAATTAATAGAAAATATAAGAGCTATTTTAAGATATGAATATCATGGATTCTTATTTCATTGTGGAGAACCTGTTTTCAAAGAACAAAAAATATTTATAATGATTTTATAGAGTCTTAAATCTATGTAAGAGAAACTTCTTGATGATGACATTCTTGTGGATAAGATAATTGATATCATTCACAATGAGTGGGAATAAAAAAGGATAGCTATTTATGGGAACATAAATGTATCTAACATTACTCTTGATGAGTTATTTGGAACTCATATATAGCATGAAACATTAATAAAGAGAGATGATAATTTGAACCAAAATAATAATGGTAATGGAAGTGTATATTTCAATACTACATATAAAGCCAAGAATCCATAAAGGGTAACTAGATAGAATGTTAAGAAAGCATTTCTTATAATATAATCCAGTGATAGTGATCTTTTTGAAATTTAATTACACAATCTTGTTCTAAGGATGAAAAATATTGTGGGAAACAATGATTTCCAATACATATATATGAAGAAAGATAAAATGACAAGAAATATTAGGAAGTAACCTGTTATGAATGTAAAAGGGATGGACATATCAGACCTGATTGTATTATGATTAAGAGAAAATATAGGAAGGAAAATCATTATGAATGAAAATGAAAGAATTATTACAAATATAAGGCTAATAAAGTCTTGAAATCAATTGATACTTAGAGTGCCAATGGTGGTGATTATTCAGATTAATCATCATAATATGATTCTTCTAGTTAGTAGAATAGTGGTCTTATTTATAGAGTACCTATTAAAAATCAATGTCTTATGGATAAGGTAAACAATGTTGAATCCTTAACAAATATTTATTTAAATCTTATTTTTCCAAATGAAGAATATTATGAATCTTCAGATGATTAATCTTCTTCCTTAGATGATAATACCTTACCAACATTTGAAGATGTTTCTAGATTTGTTAAAATATCTGACAATGAAAAATGTATGATAAAAAAGAAATTAAAGAAATAAAATTCTAGAATATATTTTTAATAAAAGAAGTATCATATATTTCTAAGGAAGTCGATTAATTTGTTTTATAGTGTTTCTAAAAACCCTAAAGTTGTTAATTTTAGTATGGATAAAAATTCAAATGATCTTGAACATTTTATTTCAAAGAATAACATTTTAGATAAGAGCCTAAATTCTAAAACTAATGAATATGACGATAATAATTTATTAGTTAGAGTAAAATATGAAATTTTTTCATTAAAGAAAATTTTGTCAAATTTTATTTCAGGAAGGAAGGAATTTGATAAAATGTATTATCATATTCGTTCTCTAAAAAATAGTTCAAGGATTTTCCATACACATACAAAAAATATTTTTAGTAATAATTATTTTGTTCCCCAATGTGATACATTTTGTACTAAATGTCAATGTGGTGGAAATTAGAAAGAAAACTTTTCATGAAATAAAACCCAATATCTAGGGTTTCATAATGCATACTTTTCTTTGAAAATGTGGATTCCATATATTTTACTTTCTGAAATTTTCAGATCCAAGAATGTTTTGATTCTGAAAGTCAAAATCTTTTATTTTTAGTAAAAATATAGGAAGTAACAACAACAATACCAAGTACATGGATAGTTGATTTTCTTGTTGCATGACTAGTAACAAAATCTTTTTGGATAAGATTATCAAGATGAAATGACTAAATGTAACTTTTAGAGATAATGGTAAGGGAAAAATTGTTGGTATATGTAACATTTTTATTCTTGAAAAAACTCTAATTTCAAATGTTTTATTTGTTAAAGGTTTGAATAAAAATCTCATTAGCATAAACCAATTATGTGATTAAGGTTACCTTATGAGTTTTAGGAATGATAAATTCTTAGTACACAATTACAAGGAATGGTTTATTCTTTCTACCCATAGGAACGAGAATGTTTATATAGTAAACATAAAAGACCATAGGTGCCAAGAACTACCTTGCCTTAGTTCAATAAAAGGTAAATATTGGTTATGGAATAGAATAATAGATCACTATAACCTTAGGAACCGATGATTACTCTAAAGAAAAGACTTTTTAAGTATCTACCAGAGCATAGATTTGATTCTTAGAATGTTTATGGTCTTTGTCCATATAAAAAGAAACATAAGTAATGCATCAAATAAATCAGTGAATTTTAAACTTATAATTCATTACAGTTAGTGCATATTGATCTTTTTCATCCAACACCTACTGGAAGTATTAGTGGCAAATTTTATGTATTTTTTTAGTTGATGATTACACCAGATTTACGTGGTTATATTTTATAGCAAATAAATATGAAGCATTTTATTATTATAAAGCTTTTATATACCAAGTTAAAAATGAGAAAAACTCTCCATTGATAAATATTAACAGTTATAATGGGATAGAATTTCAAAATACCTATTTTCGAACATTTTGTTGTAAAAAAGAATTAATCATAAATTTTCATCCCCATGGACTCCACAATAAAATAGTAACGTTAAAAGAATAAATCTAATTCCTCAAGAAATAACTTGAACTATGTTCAGTGAATATTATATTTCTAAAACCTTTTTGGATGAAGCTATTAGTACTTAATATTATACTATAAATTGAGTTTTAATCATAAGTTTTTTAACAAAACACCTTATGATTTGTTGACTGGTTGAAAACCTGCACTTTCTTACTTCAATGTTTTTGGATGCATAGTATTTATTTTGAAAACTAAAGATAACATAAATAAATTTGCACCCAAATTTGATGAAGGATTTTTCTTAGGCTATTCCACTACTTCTATGGATTATAGGGTGTTTAACAAAAATAATTGTACTTTTTAATAAACAGTGCAGGTTCAATTTGATGAAACTGATCCATTTGTTTTTAAACAACCCCATCCTATATCCTCGTATGTGTTTTTAAAAAATTTATTATCAGTCATTGATAGAATATTCTTTTAATAAGGAAAATACTCAAGAAGATGTTTCTAAAGTAATTACCCTAGATGATTTTCTACCTTATGTTGATGAATAGGTTTTAAAAAATAGAAATTATTTATTTTGTATGAGTCAACCCAAATATAGTATTCTTAGTGATGTAAAACAACTTATAAGTACTAGATGTTATTTAAGAAATAAAGTATAACATCTAGTATTTCTATCTAAATTTGAACAAAAAAGTACTAATGATGATTTAGGTGATTTTAATTGGATTAAAGCCATGAAATATGACATAAATTAATTGGAAAGGAATAAAGTTCGGAATTTGGTTGGAATACCTAAGAAAACATCTTTAATTAGAGTTAAATGGGTCTTCAAAAGTAAATTTTATGAAAAAGGAATCATATTAAATGATTAAGATAGATTAGTTGAAAAATTTTATAATCAAAAATAAATAATATACTATAATGAAACCTATACTCTAGTATCCTGACTTGAATCTATTCGTATTTTAATTTCCTTTACAAAATTTTGTAATTACAAAAATTTTCAAATGGATGTGAAGTGTGATTTCTTTAATAGATATGTTCAAGAGAAAGTTCAGGTTGAACAACCTCTTGGATTTGAAGTCACAAAACATCGTAAATGTGTTTTTCAAACACACCAAATATTTATATGGACTTAAAAAAATCCTCTAGATCATTTTATGATAGGTTCACATGATTTTTGTTAAAAAACAATTATGTTATGGAAACCGTGGATCCCACAAATTTTTTAATTAAAGATAAGAAAAATGTTTTCAATGTTCAAATATATTTTGATGACATTATACTCAGATCAACTCAATAATTTTTATATATTTCATTTGATAATATCATGAAATCTGAATTTAAAATGATTATGATGGGTGAGTTAATATTTTTCCTTGGTTTTTAAATTTCACAAAAATAAGAAGGAACATATATATCTCAACATAAGTAAATTAAAGTTCATCTAAGATATTATGGATTAAAAAACTAAAAGATTAATTACTCTAATAGGTACCTTAAATAAACATCATCCTGAGGATGGTCGAAAACCAGTAGATCAAACATCTTTCAAGGGTATGATAGAAAGTTTATTATACTTTACAACTAGTCATCCCAATTTAATGTTATTAGTATAGTTATGCATGAGATATCAATTTAATCTAAAGGAATATCATTTAAAATAAGTTAAAAGATATTTTTATTTAAAGGGATACATGGATTTTGGACTTCTATATTATCTTGGAAATAATTTGGTTTCAAAAAAGTGTCCTGATGAAGATTTTGGTGGATATAGAATGGATAGAAAAAGTAAATTCAGAACTCTTCATTTCTTAGGATATTTAATAGTTTCTTGTTTATGAAATAAGTATAACTCAATAGAACATTACACTAATAATGATGAATGTGTTGCAGTTAGAAGTTATTGTGATCAATTGTTGTGTATATAACACACACTCACAGACAATGGCATGAGTTTTACCAAAACACAGATATTGTGTGATAATACAAGTGCCATTTCCCTAAGAAAAAACCATGAACATCACTCTTAAAAAAACATAGGCATTTGGCATCACTTTCTTAGGGATCACACACAAAAAGGAGATATCATTCTTTAATTTATCTGAACTCAAGATCAACGTGCTGAAATTTTTACAAAATCATTACCCTATGATAGATTGAATTCATTAAACAAAAATTTGGAATGGTAACTCTCAGGTAATATTTCATATTAACTATTTGTTGAAACCCATATCCATATATTAAGAAATTAGTTTTCCTAGTAGGAGTACATTTGTGTATTAACAAAAAAAATTTCTTATTTACTTTTTTTTTTCAAAACCAATTTTTTTTCCTAAATCAAAATTTTCAGAATCCAAATTTCCAGAATTGAAAATTTATTTTTTTCCGTTAAAAAATTTTTTGGAATCAAAAAATTATTTCCTTTTACAAAAATTTTCAGAATCTAAGAAGAACCATTTAATATCATAAAATTCTTTTTAATTAGTCAATAAAGAATATTTCCTTACATAAATCATTGTACTTTTATTTTTATACTTTTCAATATTTTTTATATTAATTTAAGAAAAATTATATCTAATTCAAATTCCATAAATCTTATTTGTCCTCAAAACCCCAAAAGTTCAAAACCTACCATATCCTTCTTCGACTCTCATCTCAATCGTTATATTCGATTGTGATTATTTCAGTTATTGGATCAAATCTGGATATCAAACTGTCACCTCGATGCCTATATAAAGTCCCCCTAATCCTTTTCCCACATATTTTTTCATGCCTTTTTATGCCGAAGCTCTAATATTCATTAAATAAGCCATTAAGTTTTCCAATATTTCTAACACTCCGAATGTCACATGTAGCTTCCTCGAAGAAAAAAAGGTCTCTAGATAGGGAAATCAAGGACTGGAAAATCTATAGGGAATGGTTGGTTGTCCCAATTTTTTTTTCATTGTATAATTCATTGACTTTGATGAATGTCAAGATGAATGGATGGAAGAGTCTATCTATAGCTATGCTGAAGAGTCAGGATCTAGTTTATCCTAACTTGTTTATATAATTCTATAATAATGTATGTTATTATGGGAAAGAGGGAAGGCATAAGTTTTTTTAATGAAATAAGAGAACCTATTATCTTTCATTCAATATGAGAAAAAATATTATTGGAATTTTTGTTCAAGCTGAGATAATTTTCAACTCTCACAAGTTTCCAGATATGTAAGGAAGCTTTGGGAAGGAAAAGAAAATTGAGTGCCTCAGAATTAATGGAGTTAAATCACCAAAGATCAATCATCTATCAACAAATTTGAGGATGCTATATTTGTGAGTATAGGGTTATCTAATTATGATAAAAAGAGACAAAGACTATCTAATGAAAAGTGATATATATATATATTGAAATTTTTTTTAACCTGAGAAAGGTAAATATTTTGATGTACATCCTCCTGAAAATCACCAATATTAAGAATTGAACTCTAATGTCTCAAATTATACTGTATCTGATGATCTTGGTGAAGATTATTGTGCTTTCTTAAGAATCTATTAAAATTCCCTACAGTTCTAAAACGAGAACATTTAAAATAATGTTGATCAGTGATGACACCCTTAGAAGAATGAATGTAAGTTTCCATACAAAATCAGTTGTTTTTTCTGATTTTTCCAAAAGTTAATTTCAAGATTTAGTCAAGAAAGGGGATGTGTGAGAGACTTCTAAAAATTCCCAGAAATATAGAAAAGGGAATGAACCATAAACCAAAACAAATATATATTTTTGGAAACTCATTCAGCTCCAAAAAAGATGAAAAAAGGAAAAAACATTATCTGAGGAAGTGATTGCGATGTTGAGGGAGTAGAAGAAGAAGAAGTTGGAGGGAGATCAAAGATTTGGGTTAGAACCTACTGAGGAAAAATCATTGAAAATCCAAATAGTTGAATAACATTAATGGTATGAAGAAAAGAAAAAAAATATAAAGAATAAAATGTCAGATGTTGAAATTATCCAAGACTTACTCAAAGATAAGGAAAAGGCCTTTGGACATATTTAGGTCCCAGAATCCATTCTCCAAGAATCAGTTACCTTAGAAACTCTAGGAATGAAAATGACAATTTTGGAATTTTTTGTGTCAGAAGAGATAGTTCAAAACAAGTAGAATAAAAACAAGAGGAAAATGAATACAAAAGTGATGATGTGGGTAAAAAATTGGACGAATACCTTGAAAAGGGATGTCCTTCATGAAATCTTTAAATCTGAACTTCCCATGTTGAGTCAAACAAAAATGTTTCTCATTGAAAAGGGGATGATGGACATGAAGAGGTTGATAATCCCACTGATTATGAAAATAGAAACCATAATTCCATCCAACCCGATTATGTTATAAAAGATTTTGATAATGAATAAGTTGACAATGATAAGATTGTTCAAATTCATTATAATGAGTATGAGTGCCCAAAATATGATAAGGTTATTTACAATGTGAATAAAAGAAAATAGATGGCTGTTGATAAACAAAATAATTCTTTTATTGTAAAATAAAAAAAGGATGTTGGTGGATCATCGAAGATAAATTTTGATGAGCTAGAAAAATTATTCTCTTCTACATGGGAATCCAATTTTGTAACCTGATCTTCGACGGGTTAATATTTTGTTAATCAGTCTTTAAGGAAATTATTTAACACAATACATATGATCCCCAGTATTGATATGAGATTCTAGTTGTTTCAAAATTCTTTCGACCAGAACTGAAATTCCTTAAGCATGCTCATGGAAACGTTTATCAAGCTTGAGGAAGATTTAAAAAATACTTATATTGGTTATGATGATCATAGGAGATAATTTATGGAAATAAAAAATTATCTAAAATAGTTATTTAAGACATGATAATATTTGATGACTTAAAAAGATTTAGAAAAAGATTCTTTGGATAAGTCTGTTGATAGAATCAAAAAACATTCTACACGTTTTTTAGAAAACTTGAATCTTGAGCATGTAGCCCGAAAGTAAGAGGATAATGATCTAAATGGGAAGTTAAATTAAGTTTCCTAAAATTTAATGAGAGAAAGGGATATTAGAGAATAGTTTTAATATAAGTTCAATCAGAAATAATTGGTAGTAAAGTATCAAGAAGAAATTATGAAGTCTCAAGAAGATAAAATCAAGGCTCTGGAAAAAAAATCAGGATTAGGATCAGTTACTCAAGCGGTATGATGATGATCACAAAGAGGTCAAGATGTTAAATTCTACCTGGAGAAATATCATGCAGAAATAAAATAAGTATGAATTATTTTTCATGTAAATACAATATTTTTTTTAATTTTTAACATGTAACAATTTTTCCTTTCATAATGAGAGTTTTTCCTATCTATAATTGTTTTCTCTTGAATATCACTAACCATTCTGGTACAAGTATTTTTTTTATTCCCTATGTTACTTTTTAAAAATCACCAATGGGGAGAAAATATTGATCAAAATAATACTAAGTATAAAGAAAGAAATTCCCTATGTAAAGGGGAGAATTAGTAAGGGGGTCTTCTTAAAAAGGATTTTCATAAATAAGAAAAAGTCAATTCTTAATGAAAGACAACTATATGATCTTTACGGACTTCAAAATCTAAAGGGAATTTAGTTGTATTCATCATGGTTCATGAGTAAAAGGAGATATGTTTTTTATTTTATAGATAAAAAAGAAAAATCCTTTTTTCTTATATTCTTTTTCAAAAGGTTGTTCGTGATTTCCAAAAAGCTGGAGATTGTTTAATTAATAAGGTTTCTTTATGATTTTTTCATTCCTCTATGATTTGAAAATCACAAACATATTTTCTTATGTAAAATTTTATTTCTATAAGAAATTTTTATCCTTACCATGTCATTAATGCCTTATTCAATATCTTCTAAAATCCAAATATAAGTATTTTTTACTAAGTTAATATTTTATATCCTTATCAAAATCCTCGAAATATTATATTTTCATGGATATCGAGTCTTTATATTTTTATAATCTAAATTCTATGAAATTCTTACCCCAAATTCTCCGAAATTCAGACTCCTAATTATCTGAAATCGAGACCCCGAATTATTTGAAATCCAGAATTCGAATTCTCCAAAATTAAGACTCTGAATTATCTAAAATAAAGACTTAGAATTCCTCAGAATTTAGACTCCAAATTCTTCATAATTCAGACTCTGAATTCCTTATAATTCAAACTCCAAATTCCATAAAATTCGGACTACAAATTCATTAAAAAATAGAATCCAAATATCCATGTTTCATTAAACAGGTTGTTTATATATATGGACTCTTATTTCCAATTTTCCATAGACTCCAATTATTAATATTTGGTTAAGATACTTCATTTTGCATACAAATGTTTTCATTACAATGAAATGATGTCATACAATTTGGTTATAACTAACCATTGGTTGTGTGACACATGTACAAGTCCCTTTTAGAGTCATAAAAAAATATGATCGTTGGATGAGGGACCTGATAGTTAAAGTTTTTCCTATAAATAGGAGCTCATTCAGACAAGCTCATTATCCATATATTGACTGATGATCCTTGAGATTACATGATGTGAAGTGACTTCTAGAGAGAGAAATATTTTCATTCCTTGTAAATTTTATGAACATCTTGTCCATCCATGAACAACTTGTTCAGTTTTCTTCATGTGACTCTGACTGTTACAGAGTACAATTGAGGTATTCTGATGATAGAAATAAAGATGTGATAACTAAAATTAAATTTTGAGGGATTTTTGGGATAGAAATATTAACACATATTTTCTTATCGAGGGGTTACCCTGGTGTGGGTAAGATATGCTTTCTTGAACGTATAAATTAGGAGACCATTATCCAAGGTTTTTACATACCCCACTTTTTGGGTTAAAATATTTTCTACTTGTTTAATTGATTTTTTTTCAGGTTTTATATTGGATGTATTTTTTTAATGAATGAAAGTATAAGTTTCTTATATTTTCTTTTAATTGTACTTACTCTGATAAATAAGATACTATACTCTTTAAGGTATAATAAACTGAACTTATGTTTTTTTCTCGATCCATATTTCCAGACCCTAAAAAAGTTTGTTTCATAGTTAAGAACTAAATATTGTCTGTGAATTTACCTGGTTTAACTTTGTTAAACATAGTTTTCCACTTATGGATTAAAATGAATATTTTTTAAACCTAAAATTCACCACCCTCTTTTAATTGTGAATCTACATGTACTATTTAGATCCTAAAAGATTTATATCCGGTTTTTTGAAGAGGATTTTGAAGTCAATAGACACTGAGTTATGATTCAGTTATTCTTTTCAACCCCAATTTGTTAGATAGTCATAGAAGAAAATTAAAAAATTTTGGGATTACTTATTTAATTTTCTGGTAAGATGGAATCAATACCCTTCATTAGAGATATTTTCTTATAACAACATTTTTTATTCTAGTATATAGATGGTACCATTAGATTCATTATATTAAAATCAGTTTTGGACTCTTGTATATTGGGATAATGTCTTTGAAAGAATGTTTTTGGGACATTAAATGGATAAAGAGATGGTCAAAAAAGTAAACATGATTCAGTATCATATGAGGGAATCTCTGAGTAGGTAGAAAATTTATATATATAAACATAGGAAAGATATCTCATTTGTGGTAAGAGATTATGTTTTTCTTAAAATATATCAATGGAAAGGTGTGATGTGTTTTGTTGAGATGAGAAATTTATGTTTTATTTTTATTAATCTATGTGTATGCAGTTCCCCAGCATTTCCATTATCATTTTGGGGTGCTCAACAGTTCATAATTTGTTTTTAAAAATTAATATATTTTTATAGTTTCTAAAGTATTTTAAAATATGGTTTTCAAATTATAGAATTAATTTCAAGTGTCAATTTTTTTAAATTTTTATAGACGTTATAAAATGATTCCAAGGTTTGGGAGGGGATTAATAATTTTGAAATTAATAATAATTTATATTTATAAATTCATTTTAATTTTGTTTAATTAAAAATGAAATATTTTCAATGAAATATTTACCCTTAGGCATGAAATTGAAATTATTTAATGGTAAGGGTAAGTTTGTAAATAATATGTAAGGATAAATTGAATATTAAGGAGGTTTATAGTAATTTTCATCTTCTACATATAGGTAAGGCCAAATTTTCAATGGTAGAAAGAAGGTATACTATGATTACCCTCACACAGTGTTCTTCTATCATTTTAGGGTAGGTCGTGGATGAGTGGCTACATAATGGTATATTAGTTTAACCTTATGTAGTATGCATATATTTAATTTTGGTAGAGGATATATTCTTCTATATATGGGTAAAACATGTAACCTATATGGAACACTATTTTGTCACATGTGGGTAATTATTTTTACATTGTTTTCAATATTTTCTTCCTCATTTTGATTTTCAAACTGCATGGACCATATTTCAAAGATTTTATACACAATAAATCATGAGATAAATTATTTTTTACAGATTTTGTCCTGGAATCAAATTTTTATGAATATTTTAAATTCCCTGCATTGATGATTTTAGTTATACCAAATCCTTGGAGAATTAATTATGTGATTCAAAACTGTTTGTTTAGAAATGCTTAAATACTTGTTGTTTCCAAATTTGAAATACCTAAACTCTTCCCCCATCATACAAGATTTATTTTTCATCTAATTATGGAAGAAACTAAGTCCATATTTTCAATCCATCAATCTTTGATAGATTTTATTAATTCTTCCATTTCATTTTCATAGCAATACATTACCCTCTCTATCATCTATTCCTTATCTTAGACAATTTGGATGGGGATAATACAAGGTTGGGTATCCTTCCTATTTCATCCTTTTGTTGTACATGTGAAGGATTCTGATTTGTTTCCCTATTAGGAGAAAGTAAACATTGGATTAATGAAGATAATTAAATGGTTTAAATAGTATTGAAGGGGAAGGGGATACATATCACAAGGTTTACTTATTATTATGTTTTTCCAATATGTTTAAAAATTCTAGTTATTATTTTATAATATTTATCTTATGTGGAGGTTTGTTTATTTCATATATTTCTAAAATTAGTAAACCACTATGTTCTTGTTTCCTAAACTCAACACGCATGAAAATGGATATGATAAAATATTCGAGTAATAAAATTGTTTCATATGGAACCCTGGATTGTGTTATAATTCTATTTATAATATTGAATTAAATTGAAAAACACTTGACTAATTTGATATAATATATGAAAAAATAGTGAAATGGTGAATAAGGTGTGTGGTGGTTGTTATGTGAAGCTATTGTGATGTGTAGTTATGATGGTATGTTATTGAGAAGAGATGAGGTTGTGATATTTCATGGTTGAATCGTGGGTCTTGTAACCCCCACCCACCCACTGTATTGGGAATAGATGAAGGTACTAATGGACTTAGGTTATCTCCCAAAAACACCAAGGGAAGGAAATAATAATCAAGTGGTTAAGAAAACATTAGTGGATGATTTTAAATAATAACTCATATAACCTATCAATAAATATACTACATTAATGAAAAACTAAATAATTCATTAATAAAAATCAAATAACTGGACGAAAGAGTAATAAAAAAAATATTAGAGTAATAAAGGAAAATAAATAAGGTGTAAGTATAAATTTTTTAAAATAAATACATTAGAAAGAAATTTGGATCCATGCCATAAAATGATATAGACACTCTATGGCTATAGCTATATTGTAACACCCCAATCTTCCATGGTACGCTTCTCTTTAAATAATGCAATATCTTGAATTGTATGCAAGTTCGAGATTCTAAAACACCGCGACCAATCAAAGTAGCTATTATAAATAGTAATACCCACCTTTTGAAATTATATAAATTTTATATTTCAGAATGGACTTCATTTTTGGATTTAGAATATTGAAATTAGCCTATGTTTAATTTTTGGTATTTTTCTGAGAACTTCCAATTTTCGATGAACAATGAAAAATACTAAAAAACTACATTTTTAATAAAAATAATTTCTAGTGATAATTATAATATTCAGTGGCTTTAAAGTATAATTATAATATAATTTTACAATTTTATCAAATGGTGGTCATTATAATTAATTTCACTTTGAAATTGGACATAAACAATTGTCAATCTTTTGATTGATATTGTTTCTTAAAAACACGCTATTTATTTTGACAATGGGAATTAATTATAATATTGATTAATGTAACTTATATTTCTAGAATTTTTTATAATAGTCATCATTTTTGAATTCGGAATAACAATTATAGTTCAGGGTGAATTTTTGGTATTGTTCTGAGAAACATCAATTTTTGATATATAGTGAAACCACTAAGTGGTAGATAAAAAACTAATTTTTCATTTAAATTAAACTTTAAGACTTCTGTGAATTGAATTTAAAAAATTTGACATACACGGTTGTAATTATTAATTGAAATTTGGTTCAATGAGATGAAAATAATTTTTTGTGAATAGAAACATTTAGGTTTTATTAATCGTGATTGAAGGTAATTAGTGTAATTTAAGGTAAATATAATGTTATAATAATAATAAATTACCTTTAAACTTGTACTAAACTTATTGGATGAGTCACGTCCGACAAAGAAAATCCATGGGTGAACTTGGGGACCCCATGGAGGCACTTGGGTAAGAAAATTACATTAATAAATTTTTTATTTAAAGTAAAAATAAAATTGCCACAAACATGTGTTGTTTTACTAAAACAATTATTACACGAGGTTATATAAGCTAAAATTTCGACTATAATTATTCAATGGAAATTTAAAAATATTTCATACATCATGAATTTTTTTATAATTTTTAGGCATTAAATATATAAATTTATTTATAACACCATGAGGATGTAGTGATTACCTCATTAATGAATAATTTAATTAAAATAAAAAGATAAGGTAAAATCTAAAACATAAACCTGTCTAAAAATTATTGGATGGGTATATACAGAACAATAATCACCTTATCCTAGAAATATATTATTTTGGGACCTTTAAAATACGAAAATCATTTTATAGTAAAGTAACATTTCATGACTTTCCAAGAGTGCCCCTCCTCTCCTGTTATAAAAGGCCCCCACCTCTGCCACCTTATTAACACCATCAAAGCCATTTGGCTCTGCCAACTTCTTCCCAAATACTCTCTCAAATTCCCTCTCTTACTCCTAGAATCCTCAATTTAGGAATAAGTCTTTCCAAGGAAGCCATTGGCACAAATCAATAAATGTTACCCGATTTTAAAGTAATGTCTTCTCTTATGTTCTTTTGTTTTATTTTTCTTCTCCAACCCATTAAACTCTTTTTATTCCTTTATTTTGTAACAAAAACAGTATATTAAACATAGTAGGATTTTTTTATGATAAGGATTTTATTTAAACTTACACACACCTTCGTCTAATTGTTAAAGAACATATTGTTTCTGTGGGTGGCGAATTACTGCCTCAGGAAACGATGATTGTTCAATCATCTTTTAACACCTCTCATGGTGGTCATTAAGATGTCACTATATTTATATATGATATATATAATTTTTATGTTTTCCTTGGGCTTATGTATTTTTCATATATGGCATACCTTTTTGATTTCCATTATGGGTAAACGAGATAATTTCATTTTAGGAAGTGCGGACTACCGCCCCCTCAATGTGATTTGAATCGTTAATGCCATAAGTGGGATGTATAAAGGTTGGAGTAAATTGTATTATATATTATATTATACAGGAATTATAATATACCTTTATATAATTATTATTTCATTCTATTAAATATGAAATATAAATAAAGTAGCGTTCTTGCGTACGTACGGCTTACTGTCTCCATGAACGGTGCATTTCATTTCTAACCTCTAGCTGTTTTGTAATATTGTAAATGAATTTATATACTGGATATATATATGATATTTATGATATCTACATTGTGAATATAATTCTGGATATAATTGATATTTTACAACATGAACAACTTGTAATTATAAGAAGTTTATTTTTGACTCAAGTACCAAAAGATCTACAAAACAACCATTATTAACTTAAATAATTACATAATGTTCATAACATGGTAATAAGTTATATAAAAGGAATAATGGACTTGAAAAAGGTTCCTAAGAAAGTATAAATTAACTCTAGTATTTTATCCAGGATGTTAAATAACGATCGAGTGAAGTCAGACATGAGGTAAGGGACTTCATCTCAATCTCCTTTCATTGAGACATATTTTGTTTTATACACAACTTTCTTTTATACTATGTATAAACCCCTTTGACTTTTACATTTATTAAAAAGGAATATTTTTATACGAAGCATACTAAATAAAAAAAAGGAATGTTTTTTTGTCGTACGTATGCGGCGCCAATGACTTCTCCGCCGCTGTGACCATTATTTGAGTTTCGACTTCCTCTACAAGCCATAACATTTTTTTAAAATGAAAAATAAATACCAAGTTTTACTTTTCATTTATTTTGGTATTGAAAATTGTTTTTTCATATCAATGTGTTGTATTGATATCTTGTGATTGAAATGTGGAAATGTTATGTTTCCCTTATGCATAGTTTATGTGATACGATTATGTTACGGTTTATGATATGTTTAAACCTTTTTATATAAGGAATTCATTAGATATAGTATGTGATGGGTGGAACCCGCTGTAGCTCCTCGATGCATCGGTAGGTCTCATGAGACAAACTAGGGTCTTGGCACATGGCCTTAAAAAAATCTTATTTGTAGTCTTGGCACAAGGCCTTGACTATGTGGTTATGATAGTCTGGCATTATGCATTCCATCATTATGAAAGTGGTTATTGATATTGCATAAGATTATTCGACTAGTAGAATATCCATGTGAATAATTAAATGTAATTATTTCATTTTATTTTTTCCATATTATTCTAAAGTTCAAGTTTAAAAGGATTTTTTTAGTTATACATTGTCTTAAATTCTTATGTTTATTTATGAAAGATTCCGCAATATTGTTATCCTTACTGATCATCAGAGCTCACCCATTTATATGTTTTATTTTTTCCAGGATGTGAAGAAGTATTTTATGACTGACTTGCAGGGATAGTCTGAAGGGGATATGAGTGTGGACTATGGAGACCATGTTATTGTAGTTTTTCACTTTATTATGTAATGTAACATTTATGAATGTATCTAGTGTTCCCAAGGCTACTAAACTAATCGGTCTTTGGAGACTTAATATTGTGTGATCATGCCAATGTTACGTAATAATGCACTGACTCTGGGTAACTGGGGCCAGGGTGTTACAATTGGTATCAGAGGTAGTTTGGTACTATCCTTGGAAGCTAGATTTAGAAAAACTCTGATTAGAGCACGTATCCCTAAGATAGACATTGAAGATTAGTATAGAAGAACTTCCTAGAATTTTGGTATTATAGAGATTTTGTGATTTTCTGAGCAATACATCCCTCTCTGGATACGAGTAGGTAGAGGCGGCTATGGGACAGATGTACCTAGGGGTAAAACCCAAAAACACCGCTTTGATCTAGACTCGAACATGAACTGGTGCACAACAACATTCCTTACTACACTCTTGGTTACGACACTCCTGGGGGATATGCTTAGGACAACTCCCAATTTCTTTACAGACCATTAAGAAGGATTTATGAGTATATACTTAATTAAAGAAAACATTTTTATGATTATGGATTATATCCATAAACTGTTCAATTTATGTTAAGTGTTTTATAAGTATGGAATTATGTATTTCGATTCATAATCTTATCTCGTTTATGACATTGTTAGAAATGTCGCCTAGTGGAAGGAATGGAAACCGAATCAATGTGCGCACTCCATGTAGGGATTTCCCTCCTTCTCAAGATTATTATAATTTAGTTGATGATAAAATTGTTGTTGATCAGCTTATCACCATACTGGGACAACTCACTCAGGTTATGAATAATAACATTACTCGTATGGAGAACCCTGATCCGCAATGTAGAGGATAAATGTTAGACCGCTTCATGAGGTAATACGAACCAATAGTCAATGGGAGTAGAAATTCCTTAGTTGCTGAGAAATGGATAAATTCACTAGGGAAAATATTTCTGGCTTTGGGGAGTAGTGAAAGGGAAAAGGTTATCATGACACTTTACCGCCTTACTGGAGATGCTGAAAAATGGCGGTCATTGATTCAAAACACAATGGAATATGTTGAAATATCAAATATGGAATGGAGGGAGTTCAATGATATTTTCTTAGAAAAATAATTTCCTTATGACCATCGAGCAGATATGGAACGACAATCTCTGAGTCTGAGACAAAAGGATGATGAGAATGTCGCAGAGTATGAAGACAACTTTATAAGGTTATCAAGGTATGCTATAGATTATATACGTAACCCAAGAATTAAGATTGATAATTTCATTGATGGGTTAAAACAATTTCTCCATCGAGAATTGGTATCACAATCCTTCTCATTATATGAGGACATTGTCTCATGTGCTATAAATATGGAAAAGGAATTATCTAAGTCTTATGACTTTAAAGTAAAGAAAGAGAAGAAGAGATCTGCTGATCACTCTGGAAATGGAAATAAAGGGAAGAAGGGAAAAGTTGATTATCCATCCTGTATTAAATGTGGGAATAAACACCCTGATACTTTCGTGAAAGGAATGAGAGTCTGTTACAAGTGTGGTGAAAAAGGCCACGAAGCTCGTTATTGCTAGGGGAAGAAAGAAGCTACCGATGTTCAATGCTACAATTACAGGGAGATGGGACATTATTCAAATGAATTTCCTAATCGTTAGGAGAACCTACCTCAGAAAAGGCCAAGGGATCAATGAAAATCTTATGCTATTACTACAGATTAAGTTGATAATTATTGTATTTGTGTTTTTGGACTCAAGAACTATATTATGGTTATAAAAATAATGTCATATATATATAAGTATTGTAATTCAGTACTTTTTGTTTTCATTAAGGTTATAATATGATTAAGGTAATAATATTTTTAGTATGTAACAACAAGAAAAACTTTACTTTGTCTGGGGAATCTAATGTTACAATTGATTTTGAAATTTAGTGACCTTTTAAAGAATGTTTGGGGAGAGGTATTTTGGATAACTATAAAGGTTGTAATGGAATAAGATTAACTTTGGATAGTATTGTTCAAGGTTAAAACATTTATGAAGATTATTTTTGGAATATTATAATACTATAGTTTTAGGAAAAGGAAAACCTGCAGATTGGGGGATAACCCGTCGCGTCGGACAAAGCTGTAGGAATCGAACCCAAAACCATAGTACAACATTCCTTTATTACCTACCACTAGCCTACAGGAAGTCCCTAGATATTACAAAATAGTGTTCCATATCTAAAGGGTATGTGTTAATATTTGGAACCTCGTACGATTTGGATAAATATAATATTTTTGAGTTCTATTATCTTTTTGAGTGAAAGATGGGGTTGTGGTAGAAATTAGTTAAGGGTCGAAACTCTACTTGTCAAGTATATATATATATATACCTCTCTCTTATTCTATGAATAAATTAATTCTTAAACTTTAGGGAAGGGATATTAAAACAAAAATGTGTTATCCTAATACCATATGTTTTGTTGAACTGATGATATTTTCATCATAGATTGATGGCTTTGAGGCCCTCAATTTTACTCTTGTTTGTGATGGATGACCTAAATCAATCCCTATAAATATTTACATTTTTTCATCTAATTATGTGTCTATAATTTCCACCAATGTTCTCCTATTCGAAACCATAATTTGGTGGTGACTTTCTCATTTCCATTTCCTTCTTATTAAGACTAAATATTATTAACCATATTTCTGATATGGGTTTTCAACAAATGTATTTTTTATTTTCCACATTTTAGTTTCAAAGAACAATTTCAAATTTTGAGGACAAAATTTATTGAAAGAGGGGAGAATGTAGCACCCCACTATTCCATGGTATGCTTCTCGTTCAATAATGAAATAGCCTGCATTGTACGCAAGTTTGAGATTCTAACACACCGTGACCATTTAACGTAACCATTATGAATAGTAATACCCACCTTTTGAAATTATATAAATTTTATATTTCAGAATGGACTTTATTTTTGGATTCGGAATATCAAAATTAGCCTATGTTGAATTTGTGGTATTTTTCCGAGAACTTCCAATTTTCGATGAATAGTGAAAAATACTTAAAAACAACATTTTTAATCAAAATAATTTATTGTGATAAATTATAATATTGAGTGTCTTTAAAATATAATTATAATCTAATTTTACCGTTTTATCCAATGGTGGTCATTAGAATTAATTTTACTTTGAAATTACACATAAACAATTGCCAATCTTTTGATTGATATTGTTTCTTAAAAATACGATATTTGTTTTGACAATGGGAATTAATGATAAAATTAATTATTGGAACATATATGTTTGTAATTTTTTAAAATAGAAATAATTTTTGAATTCGTAATATCAATTATATCTTAGGGTGAATTTTTGGAATTGTTCTTAGAAACATCAATTTTTGATGAATAGTGAAACCACTAAGTGGTAGTTAAAATCCTAATTTTTCTTTTAAATGAAACATTACCACTTCTGTGAATTGAATTTCAAAAATCCGACATACATGGTTGTCATTATTAAGTAAAATTTGATTCAATGAGATGAAAATAATTTTTGATGAATAGTAACATTTATGTTTTATTAATCATGATTAAAGGTAATTATTGTAATTTAAGGTAAATATAATGTTATAATAATAAGAAATTACCATTACACTTGTCCTACCCTTATTGTATGATTCATGGACGACCAAGACAATACATGGGTCAACTTGGGGACCCCATGGAGCCACTTGGGTAAGAAAATGACTTTAATAACGTTTTCTTTAAAGTAAAAATAAAATTGTCACAAACATGTGTTGTTTTACTAAAATAATTATTACATGGGGTTATATAAGTTAACATTTTTGACTATAAATATTAATTGGAAATATAAAAAGATTTTATACAACATGGTAATTTGTTTATAAATTTTAGGCATTAAATATATAAATTTATTTATGACACCATGATGATGCAGCGATTACCACATTAATGAACAATATAAATAAAATAAAAAGATAAGGTAAAATCTAAGACTTAAACTTGTCTAAAAACTATTGGATGGGTATATTTATAACCCCTGTCACATTATCCTCTAAATATATCATTGTGGGACCTTTAAAATCCGAAAATCATTTCATAGTAAAGTAACATTTCATGACGTTCCAAGAGTTCCCCTCCTCTCCTCTTATAAAAGGCCCCACCTCTAACACCTTATTCACACCATCAAAGACATTTGGCTCAGAAAAACTCTGCCCAGATGCTCTCTAAACTTACCTCTCTTACTACTAGAATCCTCGCATTGGGCAGAAGTCTTACCAAGGAAGCCTTTGGCTCAAATCAAAAAGAGTTTCCCGATTTTAAGATAATGTCTTCTCTTATATTCTTTTGTTTTATTTTGATTCTCCAACCCATTAAACTATTTTTATTCCTTTATTTTCTAACAACACCAGTATCTTCAATATAATAGGATGTTTTAATGTAAGGATTTTATTTACATTTACACACACCTTCGTCTAATGGTTAAAGAACATACTGTTTATGTGGGTGGCGAATTACTGCATCATGAAATGATGATTGTTCAATAATCTTTTAACACCTATCATGGTGGCCATTAAGATGTCACCATATTTATATATGATATATATTATATTTATTTTTTTCATTGTGCTTATGTATTTTTCAGTTATGGCATACCTTTATGATTTCCATTATGGGTAAACGCGATAATTTCATTTTAGGAAGTGCGGACTACCACCCCTTCAAAGCGATTTGAATCGTTAATGACATATGTGGGACGTATAAAGGATGAAGTAAATGATATTATATATTATATTATACTAGAATTATAATATACCTTTATATCATTATGATTTCATTCCATTAAATACGAAATGTAAATGAAAGTAGCGTTCATGCGTACGTACGGCTTACCGTCTCCATGAACGTTGCATTTCATTTTTTACCTCTAAATGTTATGTAATATTATAAATGAATGTATATACTGGATATATATTATATATATGATATCTACATCATTAATATAATTCTAGATATAATGGATATTTTACCACATGAACAATTTGTAATTATAAGAAATTTATTTTTGACTCATGTACCAAAAGATCGACAAAACGACCGTTATTAACCTAAATAATTACATAATGTTCATAACATGGTAATAAGTGATATAAATGGAATAATGAACTTGAAAAAGGTTCTTATGAAATTAGAAATTAACTATAGTTTATTATTCAGGAAGTTAAGGAATGATCTAGTCAAGTTGGACACGAGGTAAGGGACTTCGTCTCAATCTTTTTTCATTGAGGCTTATTTTGTTTTATACACAATTTTCTTTTATATGGTGTATAAACCCCTTTGAATTTTACGTTTATTCAAAAGGAATCTTTTTATACGATACCTTTTACTAAACGACAAAAAGGAATGTTTTTTTCATATCTATGCGGTGACAATGACTTCTCCGCCGCCGTTACCATTATTTAAGTTTCGGATTCCTCTACAAGACATAACATTTTTTGAAATGAAAAATAAATACCAATTTTTAATTTTCATTTATATTGGTATTGAAAATGGTTTTATCATATCAATGTGTTGTATTGATATCTTGTGATTGAAATGTGGAAATATTATTTTTCCATTATGCATGTTTTATGTGATAAAATTATGATATGGTTTATGATATGTTTAAACCTTTTCATATAAAGAATGCATCGGATTAGTATGTGATGGGTGGAGCCCGATATAGCCCCTCGATGCATCGGTAGGTCTCATGAGACAAACTAGAGTCTTGGAACAAGACATTAAAAAAATCTTATTTGTAGTCTTGGCATAAAGGCTTGAATATTTTGTTATGATAGTCTAGAATTATGCATTCCATCATTATGAAAGTGGTTATTGATATTTCATGTGATTATTAGACTCATAGAATATCCATGTGAATAATTAAATGACATTATTTCATTTTATTTTTGCCATATTATGCTGAAGTTCAAGTTTAAAATACTTATTTTAGTTAGACATTGTCTAAAATGATTAGTTTTATTTATGAAAGTATCCGATATATTTTTATCCTTACTGAGAATCTGAGCTCACCCCTTTCTATGTTTTATTTTTCCCAAGATGTGAAGAAGTATTTTATGACTGACCTGCAGGGATAGTCTGAAGGGGATATGATTGTGGACTATAGAGACCATGTTATTATAGATTTTCACTTTATGATGTAATGTAACATTTATGAGTGCATCTAGTGTTCCCAAGGCTACTAAACTAATCAGTCTTTCGAGATATGATCTTTTTTTATCATGCCAATGTTAATTAACAAGGCACCGACTCTAGGTAACTAGGTTCGGGGCGTTACATTCATAAATTAAACCATTATGTCAAAGAAAACCACTAGAGAAGTATGAAACTTAACCCTTACCTGTATCTCGATAGGTGAGATAAAAAAATGCACAAAATTTCCCGATCAGGGGGTGAGTATATCTCTTGGTATGACATCCACAAATAATTCCAATCCCATGCCATTATAACAAAATAGAATTAGAACATTTGATATGAATTGGAAATAAATTGACCAATGATTTATATCAAAGTATTACACAAATTATATAGAAAAAAACAAATGAAAACCTTTAAAATAATTTCTCATTACATAGAATAATCATACCAATTCCACATGCACGTGCACACAGGATGCATACAACCATGAACCTCCATATACTCACGAGTGGTGGATCAATCATTCCCCAAGTTTCTACTTGTTGAACCCATTTTATAGTGGTATTTTCAACTAAAATCCATCCATATGATCACTTGATAGTGATCCTTCATCCCATTATCCATTCCACATGAACATGAACAGGCCCCAAAACTCTTATAGAAAAATTGCTGATAAAACATTTATTTGAATAGAAATAACATACTTTTAAATCCACCATTTTTAATCAAATAAAACTGGGGATTTCAATTTAATTTAATAACAAATTTATACCATAATCAAATTCAAAAAATATCAATCCAAACAGTTTTTAAACTATAGAGTGAGAGAGATTACACCTAACTTGATTAAATTTTCACAAATGATATTATATTTTTTTTGGATAAACCTCTCCCTACTTTTCCTCATTCAAAATCCAAGAAGAACTCATCAACAAAAATCCAAATCTATAGATCTAGTCCTATATTCTTATTTAGGGTTCCATGTAAAACAACACAAATAAATACAAATGAAGAAGGAGGAGGAGACCATAAGGTTTGATTTCATAAATGAATGTTCAATGATTCAATGGTAATAGAGTTTGGATGTTGAGTTCATTGGAAAATGAAGAGGTAAGTAACAAAAGTTGAATGAGAAATATACATCCATTGGCTATGTAAAATCTAGATGGATCTGAGAAATTCCTGAAATGAATTATGAATTCACATAATGAATTCATTGAAAGTACACTAACAATGATAGTCCTATTTTCAGGAAATAATTTTCTAGATAAAACACTTCCATTATGTAAATGGTTTTCACATACTAAATATACATAAAGATTATTAATGTTTCATGGAATATTTCCTAAAAATCAACAATGTGAATCCCTTTCTTGGGAAAAAATCCCTCAAGGTAACATTTAAATATTTTTGGTTTGATTGTTTTTGTTTAAAAGGTGGGTTTCTAGGATACTTTGAATATTATAGAGATATTATTGACATGGTATGTTCATAAAGACCCAAGAAAAATGAATAAATGTGCTAGAAAAGGTGAAGAAAATTGTGTACACAAGGGGATTTCCTTTTCCACTATTTTCCATGTTTTCGGGGTCCCAATTTAGAGAACTATTATCATCATAAAATATTTATTTTTTGGAAGGGATTATGAAAATATTGAAAAGTCATGAGTTTCAAGAGGTATGGGATTTTCAAAGGTGGTTTCTCTAAGGGGAAAAGAACTTGATAGTGATCTCTACTACTATGATAAACATCGTGAATTATAAATTCCAATGGAGCATCACGAGATAAGAATAATAACAAGTGAAATGAATGATAAATGAAAAATGATGATGAATAGATTGTTAGAATCTAGAATCAGTGGAAACATCTATAAATAGACCTCTACAACCTTAAAAAAAGTATTGAGACTTAACCAAGATTTTACTGATCTTGATTCACAAAGGTGGTTGTTGAAAAAATGTTTGTAAAGGAAGTGAGTTCATGAATTATATAAATGAAAACTAAATATTGTAGGCCTCATGAATTTATTAGAGTTATTGAAGTCTATAAAAACCAAATAGAAAATTTTGAGCTTCCTGAAATTTCATTGATCTTAGAAAAATAAGTAAGATTCAGAAAAAAAATTTCTTCATGAAGGATATTTGAGCTTCATGAAAGTGGGTTCTATATAATGGCCGTGTATATCATGAAAGGGGTTTAGAAGGTGTTTACTAGTAAATTTGATGTAAAGATCTATTCATCAGTTGGATTAATGTGAACATCAATAGAGAATCATTCTATAGATGAGGATATATTTACTAGAGATAATTACGGGACCTACATGTATATAATCTATGTTGAATACCTTCCAAGAGCAGTGAGAAAGGAAAGAGGAAGTAGGTGATCCTTTTCACCAGTATTGACCTAGATATAGAGACTTAGGGAGTGAACCATGGGAACATAGTTGGCTGACCCAAAACCTTATAAAGGCAGTGATCCTGGGAATAGAAGTGATCTATCTCAAACAACATTTTTTCTATTATTCCTTAGTGTATTTGGTACGTCAGCACATTGTCGTTTTATACTTCCTAGATATATCATAGGGAGGGTGAACCAAGGAAAATATTTGTGTCCTTTCATTCGCTTTCCTATTATAATTTTAGTGCCTCATCATCAGATAATGAAGGAATGAATAAGATCAACATAAACACATAATAGAAAATAACCTGACGCTAAAATAAAGTGGTCATGATCTGGTGGGGTTGGAAGAATTTTGGAAATAACATCCATACCCTGATTCACCCCTATAAAGTAATCTAGGCCCTATTTTTGGACCTAACAACCCTTCATGTCATGAATTATTCCTATATAAATTTTCAAGTAGCTAGACCCCAAGATCTCCTCCTCTTAGACAAATGAACAATTCTTGTTCAATTATTCCAACAACTTCAAACAAATGAATAATAAAACATAAATAGTTTACCTCAAACCGAAGTTCTATATTCTCCCCACCATTTTTATTTCATTCCTTGATATGATGGAAATATTGGGAAATTTATCCCTCATACAATTTTCCTGATCCTAGGTTTCCTCTAGAAACTGATCGAGCTTCGATTGTACTCACATGAAGGAAATAAATCTCCCTCAATGGTTCCTTTCCTTAGTTTCTAAAACAGATTTTGCTTCATGTAAAAAAGTAACATATGGATAAAGAGTAATGATCTGAACTGAATTCAAGTTACAGATTGGGATGATTACTCTTCAATAGAGAGACAAGAAAGACATAATAAATATAACCTAAACATGCTGGAAATGAGATCCATTAAGAAATAGTTTTAATATATTATATTATCATTGAATGGTCCCACATATAATGCTGTTAAATTACTTTATTTCCCAGAGTGTATATGGAAAACATTCAGTTACACTCTCAAAAACACATTTTTACTGACATCATAACATAATGTTGGATAAATATTATAAGTAAACGACTTTTAGCTTCTTTCTACTATAGCCATTCACATTAAGATAATTTGGATTTTCTCTAAAGTATTATGAGAAAGTCTAGGAAAAATAAAATATGTATCTCCTACCTCTACCTAACTTAAAGGGTAAAGATAATGATGAACATAGAATGCAACAAATAGTGGAATATGTATTATCTCTTAATAACTCTTGTTATAGGAGAATTGAACTATGGGAATATGATCCCACTATGAACCTGCAAACTCCATAACACACATTGTACATATATCTTATTGTGTATGAAAAGTGTGTTCCAACTACCCAAATTTTTTTCATGATATTTTGTTCTAATAGAAAATATATATCAATGATTATGTGGTATCAACTTCAAAAATTGAGAAGTAAAATGGGTGTCTCTATCGGATACAATTAGAGTTGGAACTCATTGTAACCTGACCACATATTGGATATACAATTTTTCTTAGTCCTTTACCATTTTGTATTCTTTGATAGGGATAAAGTGTATTGACTTACTATGTTGATCCTTTCATACTCATAAAACATAATGTTTCCATAATTTTCTCAATTTAAATATGAAAACATCCATAAAATTTTTCCTCAACTTCCATATAGTTATAAAAATTGAGCGAAACATACCAACTAGTCTTTGACTAATGGCCTTTACTTGCTGAAATGTCAGAAATTTCATTCCATAATATAATTTTTTTCATACCTACCCACATGGAATGCGCTATCATCACCTTACACATTTTATAAACACTTTTATGAACAACAAATTTTTAATGGTTATGCACTAAAAGAATATATTCATTAAATGATTTAGGAACAATAATTATATTCTGAAATTATAACAATGAGTATGAATCTTCTTTTAGAGTCATGAGAAGTCTCCCCACCATTTAGGTTTCACCTAATGGTGATACAATTAAAACCTATTATATTCACTTTTTTCAACATTATCAGGTTTGGAACATGAATTACTAGATAGAAAACAATTTTATAACCCTACACAGTACAATATAAATACATATTAGTGATCACGATCAATAACTGTAATTGGCCACGAGATTTTAGACCACTTTTCTATATTATTTATGATTTCATGCATCTGATACCAAATTACCTTTTATGAGTGTGTATACCAAGTGTAAATTGAACATTTAGAGGTAATCAATCCATATTAATTTCTTATAGTTCATGTATTTCTGATAAATGATTTATTTCAAGCTCTTATTTTCAGTGAAATCTATGAACTTTTTTACAAAGTTATAATGAATCCATGTATTTATGGAAAATAAATCCATGATTAATTTTTGGTAGTGCATAGTATTATTATTTTCATAAACCTACAACTAAATCGAACCATAGGACACAACATTATCTCCCTGCAAGATAACATAACCAGGAAAATATTTAAAGGCATCAAAATATTCCATATAACTATAACCTAGTTTTGGAAATATTTGGATGTTTGTTGAGGTTAGAAGATTCTTTACATCCAAAAATAATTCATGAAATTCATTATTCCACGTGAATGGAAGACCATTCTTTGTGAGTGTATTACTGGGAAAAGAAAGTCCTATGAAATTTCAAACAAATAGATAATAATAACCTAAAAATCGTAGAAAATTTTGTAACTCAAAAGAATTGTTTGGTGACTACCAAGGCACTACTACATCTATCTTCCTAAATGAATAAATATTAATTCTTACAAATTGATATGCCTGAGGAAATGGACTACATTGATCAATAATCTGAACTTAAAAATACATATCATACAACTAATGTTCTCACAATTTACTCAATGTAATTTTTGTATGACCCACATGGTCATTTATATTTCAATAGTATTCAAAAATATCATATAAAATATAATAAAAAATAATAAAGGTACTTGTAGAAAAAATGGTTCATCAAAGCCATGAAAATGTTTGGAGCATTTGTTAGACCAATATTTATAATGATATATTCATAATGGAAACAGAAACTCAGAAATATTGTCTTCATAATACCCTCTCATTGAATATAATATGACAATACATTTATTATAGATGAAATTTAGAAAACCACATGGCTCCCTTAAATTGATCAAATAGATCATCTATAAGTGGATGATGATATTTATTTTTAATCAAAACTTAATTCAACTAATGATAATCAACAGCTAAGTGGAGAGTATCATTTCCCTTTTTTAAGAAAAAAGTTAGTGCCTCCCAAGGCTATGTACTATTTATGGTAAATCCTGTACATTATAAATCATCTAGTTTAACCTTTAACTATCATAGCTTAGTTTAATCCATTCTATAATACGATAGTGAAATAGTTCTTGTTCATGGGAGTAGGTTGATAGTAAAATCAACTTCCAGTTTTGTGGTAACCAATATAAATCATTCGGAATGTTCTTTGGGTATCAATACCCTGTTTTAAGAAGAATTATATTCCATATTTCATCATATTTTCCCAAGGTCATTGGTACTAATTAGGTAGATATGATTTCATCATTAGTTTCTAAAGGTTATGATCTTCCCACATTTATATAATAGCCACCCTAGAAAATGTGAATAACTCCATTTGAGGATGTAAAAAATACTTTACAAGAATAAGAGCTGATATGGGATTTAAATTCCACCAATCAGTCCATACTGAATATTAAATAAAAAACATCCATCTCAAGGACCATAAAGTCTTGGAGAAATAGAACTACCTCAATGGTAATTAGACAAGTTTTGAATTTAAATAGTCTAGAATATCTCTCTTCAATTGTTTTCATGATGATCATGATATGATGCATCATTTACTTGTGTAATCCCAATGTTGAAGCATAAAATAATCTTGGAATGAATGTGATGCATGCATAACAAAAAATGCATGTCTAAGAGTGGAGCTTAAGAGAATGATACCTCGCCATTGATGGACCTGGTTTCTCACTCTTTATGATCTATTCTAGTATATATAATTATCACATAGCTTACATAATATAACATTGAAAGTCCTTTTTAGGGGTCTATAAAAATACCGAAGTGTTCCTAGAAATGTCTTGTTCAATTATGTTGATGGATGAGAATTAGTATGATGGGACTATTCCTTCTAACTGTGAAAAAATTGATGCTTAGTCAATCCTGTTCCAGATATTGACCATAGATGTTTATGATAATAATTATTGATATTCCTTTTCATTCATTATTGATGTAATTCCTTGGTGGTTTTTTGTATTCATTATTCATATGATCAAACAATCCATATTTTGAACATCCTTCATTTATTTATGATCATTTAAGAAAACCATATGATTTTGGGGGCTTAGCCGGAGGTGCGACACCTCTCGGAAAATATACATATATAATCCTATTATTTTTATCACTAAATTTCCCACATTTTCCCATGGAAATAAATATTCTAGCTCAATGATAATTCAAAATAATCTCCCTTCATTCCACTTATTTCTTCTTAACTATCTCTTTTAAAATTTTAATAAAGAGGAAATATTTCATGGATGGAATATCTTGTAACAATTCTTACTCAATGATACATGACTTTGTGGATTCACTATGATCTACTTTAAGAGTGAAGAAAACCAAGTTCATAAACATTACGTCATATTCTATGAAAAATATGTTCTCTTGGTTTAAGACGTAATATTATATTGTTTTTTATATTTTTAATGTGTGGGGATATAATTATTTGTTAAATATTTCTTATAATTATCCCCATATTATACCCTGGTAATATTTAACATATATGGATAAATCTCACTATTGGAATGCAAGATCATTGAATATATATTTTTCCAACATAATATTCATCTCTTCTAGCATACTAAGAAAATCATATATTCGATTTATTCAGTGTAGTCACACTTATTCTTTTTCATGTTAAAATTCCCCTAAAATCATAGGTGATTTTTATTGAAATATTTTCAAATAATCTACTTACATCAGTTTATCATTTCAATTTCCTTTTTAATAATATTGAAGCACTTTCAAAATACTCCATATATGATTTTAGTTCACCTCTGGATCAGGTGAAATCACATTTTCTATAGCTCCTTTCTTTCTACTTTCTGTGGTGACTTCATGGTTCCATTGTCTATATAAAAGAAAACAACATTTAGTCACCACTCTCTAGGAAAATAAGGCTTTAAAATTTTCAAATCGTCGTTAATAACCATCATTTGTATCTCCATTTTCAAAAACTACCAATTTTAGGTCACATCAAACTTGTGTTTCCATTTAGATTTCATAAGATATTTCTAAAAAAATCATAATTAAAATTCATCAAATATCAAGACAACTAATTTAATAAATGTAGAGAGTGAGATATAATCCACCAACCTTGATTATTTTTTCAAAAAGGATATTAAATGATTTTGTGGATCAAACTCTTCCCTTTGTTCCACTATCAAAACCACAGAACACATCATCACCAATAATATAAATCCAAATATTAGTTATTATACACTGATATTTGGTTCCCTGTGAATTATATCAATGAGATCTATGATAATGAAGAATGAAGAGACTCAAACCATATATTTCAAAAAATAATACCTATAGATTCACTGACAACATAGTTTGAATACGAATGTTCGTCAAAAATTACCTAGGGTTCCTCTAGGAGTTGGGATGGAGGAAACAAAAACCAAATGGGAAAAATAAATTTGTTGGCTGGGTAAAACAAGTTGGGTATGAGACATTCACAACGTGAATTATTAATTTAGGTCATGAATTCATCAAAATTACACTAACATTGACATATTCATCACCTCAATTTTAGTTTATAGAGACACAAATTTCATGATATTAATGGTTTTCACATATTGAATTGACCTAGTGAAACCATTCACACTTTTAAATGATTCATGACATCTTCCTCGTATAATTGATGAAGTGAAACAATTTTATAATGTGAATGTTTCCTTTAAAAATTTCTAGAAACCAATCCTCAATCTCTCCTTCTCTTACACCAATGAACCCTTTTTGTTAAATTATTCCAACAACAAAAAAAATGAACAAGAATATAGAGAATATATACCTCAAACTGGGGGTTTTACAGATCTTGATTATATGTGGGAGATGACATGTTGTATTGTGAGGTGTTGTGCTAGTTGCTTGGTATTGATGGAATGAAATGATAATAATGAAACTGAAATGGTATGGGGTGTAAGGGATATTGAACTCTAAAATTAAAATGTCTAGTGTGGTTAAATAAGTTTTTATTTAACAATAAAAAATTGGGATTATGAATAAATATATTTGGAAATTAGAAAATCTAAAAACGACTTAATATGGAACAAAAGGTGTAACATGGTTTTTGGTTGTGCCCTACTTGTATGAAATTATTCATTTAGAGGTTTTAGTGAATGTGGGAGAGATTTTGATTCATTTATTGATGTTTTGAGTTGTTTCATTGATATTTTGGATAACACATAGATGGGGATAGTTTGAGTTACTATTATAAGTTGTATTTTCATTGATATTTCTATACACACCCATCCCACATCTTGAACCATGTTATAAAACTCAAATTATTTATGATGTTTTCCCCAATATCTATACAGAGTGGATGAATGGTTGGAATCCCCCTTTTCCACACTATATCTTCTAGGCGAATTTGATGAGCATGGGATGTGGTGGAAAAAGTAAAAACTTCACTATTGGTGATGTTTAATGAGATTATGAGGTAGTTTATAGTGGGTTCATAAATGGTAGGTGGAGGGAATGAGGTTAATGTATTTCATGTTCATAATACCATATGATTATAGAAATAAGGTTATGGTTGGGATACGATGTGATTCCATATGTATCTTTAGGTAAGATGTGAAGTTATGGACCATGTGTCTTCAGGTGATATGTGATGCCGTGCCCTAGTTATCTTTAGGTAAGAGGTGATGGACAATTGTGTGTGTGGTGCTAGGTATGAGGAGGTTTATCATGAATATTTGGATGGGACTCTATATAAGAGTTGGGAGCACCAATACTTAAGATTTTTGTGTTTGAGAGTGAAAAATATATGGCACAACTGTTTAGGGTACCCCCTTTATTGATATTCTTTTTATTATGTTGTTAAATATATTGATTAATTTGTGAGTGTCCCTTCATGAAAATGGGTTGGAAAATTAACCTTATTATGCACTGTTATTTATATTATTTTCTCATTAGTGCATTAGTATTCTCTTCCAATGTGTTCATGAGAGAGTTCAGGTGCGATCCAATATCTTATATATGTTATTATCTCCCCTTGTATAAATAAACTATATTTTAATTATGCAGGAAGACTTCAGGTACTGGGCTGCAGACTACTAGCTTGTGAAATGGATTTTTTTGTTGATTTTGTACCATATGATTGTTTTTGGTTCTCTATATAGTGGATTTTTCATATATTTGTATCAAATTAAATGCATTATAATATATTATGGGGTTATACCTTTCTTTATATTATGATGTTTCTTAGTTGTTGAGATCCTATCTTCTAATCCAATATATATTTTGGTTGAGGGAAATTCCACCCATTTGTGTGAACCTTTTTATCCCCTCGGTACTAGTAACAATATTTGGGATTAATAGAGGTGGGACGTGGGGGGTTATTATCTCCATTCTCTATTTCTATCATAGAAGGGATGCCTTTAGACAAGGGATCATGAAAAGGTTATAATAGATGATAATTAATAGATAATATAGATTTTCAAGTTAGGTAAAATAATGATTTCATTGGATTGTAGGGAATCTATTTTAGTAGTCATTGGTGCATGTCATAGGTCAAGGAGACCCCCTAGGGAACACAATTTTAGGGTTCCCCATGATCATATTTAAGGACTCTAACCCTGCTGAATGATAAATTGAGGTGTTGATACTTACAGGCTAGAGACCTAGGAGATATACATGTATCATGGTTACTTGAACTTTGGATTGAATGAAGTGGTTTTGGGAAGTTAAAAAAATAATGAAATTAATTAAATAAATCTTGAAATTTTATGCATGTTTCTTGAACTATTTTTATGCTTTGGTTTCTAAAGAACTATTATTTTTTGAAAAATTTGTCATTAAAAATGAAAGGATTGATTAAAATGGTGACTAAATGAAATGGGTTATTTGATTAAGACCTTACTGAGTCTTTAATGTCTTATTCCATTTCTCATTATAACCTCATTCATCATGAAGTAAATTTTATTTCTATTATTAAAATACATAACTTGAAAACCTTTTTTTCTAATGTTTGAAATTTTTACTGAATAATTCACTGTGTATTGTGTTATGAAAACCTATTTTATTTTGAAAAAACTTATGAAGCATGTAACCGTGATAAGAAAACTTTTTTACCATATGAAAATGATTTTTTTGAAAACCATGATAAATAGTATTCTTATTTCAGGAATATTTAATATTAAATTCATCACTTTCGGTTCATAATTTATCATGAGCATGTGTTATAAAATTATTGTAAATATTTTTTATGGAAATTTGAAACTGAAATCTTATAACTAATAACTACCATTATTGTAGAAAATTAAATTTATATTTGAAAACATTAAAAGGAATAAATGTATCCAAAATTTTCTCAAGATTTTATTTATTTATTATTTATCTATTAATACATTGTAAGCATCTATTTATCATTTATTTCAAGGATGAATTTTTATTATTGTTTTAAAATTATTGGAAAATTATGAGAATAATTTGTAGAAAATTATTGAGACATGAAACTATATAAATTGTTGATCAAAATAACTTAATGATTGAAACAATTAGTGCTAAAATAATTATGCCTCACATGCTAATCCAATAATAGTTTATTATAGGAATAAAGTCTAAAGTTCAAAATATTTTTGTAGTAACTAGGAATATTCTGGTATGTAAATCTTGGTCATGTAGCATGTATAATAGGTCATATTAGTAATATGAAATCATATTATATATTAATGATATTGTATTTAAATATGAATGTATAATCATTTTACCCTTATTTCAGTGTATAATCATATTATCGTGAATAATTAAATGCTTAAACAATGTTCAGTTTCATCATGATAACAATGAAACATATTAATATAACTTTTTTTGTTATATTTTCTTTATATGAGATCATGATTTGTTTTCGAGTTTTTAAAATTATGTTATATATGTAATGGAATATTTTAAATGATCATAATAACATATCATTTAAAAACATTAATGTGGTATTGAATTTTTGTTTCATTGGTAATAAGATGAACCTAGACTATATTGTTGAATGATGTTAAGAATAATTAATGAGATAAATAATATGTAGTTTTTTTATTTATCATGGTTAAATGTTAGAGCTATGTAAATGCATGTTTTAATGATTCAATGGGTTTTAAATGGATGTATTGAACGTTTTTTGTGGTTTCATTGTTTATTTCAATATTGATGTAATGATATGACTTTCTGAAAACTTGTTTCCAAATTATTATATAATGTTTTCAAATCTGTTTTTAGAAGAAGATAATCTATAATGAATCGGAATCAATTAGCACTTTATATATCTTAACTTGGGGAACTGTGTGATCTTTGAGATGATTTTTCTTACCATTGAAAATATGTACTCATACTATGATTGTGTGTGTTTTGTGGTTTTATTGATGGAACTACCCACCTACTGTAAATCTTCATTCAATTAAACATAGTAATAGAAAATGTTTTATGAAAATCTTGGAATTGATGAATATAATATTTCTTACCACTCTTGAATTATTTTGAGAGAAGTGATAGATGTGTTCGACTGGAATCATATTGGTAGGGTTTTTTTGTTTAAACTCATATAGGTGGCATATGTTATATATTCGAGCAAATGAGGAGTATGAAACCATTTCCCACATCAAAAAATGTTCTATTACGAATCATTTTAAAACGGTGTCGGTGAGTTAGTTCCTATCAAAATAAACAATATCTATGTGAAGAATGTGGGTTCCTTTGATTTGTATGTGCTAGATTATACAAAATCCTAATTATTTTTATAATCCAAAATCATGTTTATATGATTATTAATAAATTTCTATATTTTTTTTAATAAGTGATTTTTTTCAAAATATAAAAAAACTGCTAGGTCTGGATGTCACCATAGTACCTTACCGTGTGAAGTTTAAGTGACAATGTCACCTTACAACACCGTATACAGAACATTACAGTATAAAAAAACTACATACCATGATTCAATTAAGAAAAATATGTCTAGATTAGGAACTAACCACGTGTTGAAGTCGAACTTATTTTATGTTGAGAATCGCCTCCCAAGATGTACAAACAACCTACCACGAGACAAAGACATACTTAACGCACGATGAAATAAAGTTATTATACCAATGTATGTATAATTTTTCATAAAATAATATACTTACCATGTTTATATATTTTAGTGACCACATGAGAAAACAAGTTACTGCATGAATTCATGAACCTACCACAAGGTAAAATAAACTAACCATACCATGACTTCGATAAATCGTCTATGTGAAAATGGATTATAAGAGAATTACACTATTTCTTAGAACTAGATATATGGAAATCACCAGTGTCAATGAGATATATTTTATAGAAATAAACAATGTGAATGAACTAGGTATGTGGAATGGATCTTCAATAAATATATATAACCAACAATCAACATGAATCTTTATTTATCTATGTGAAAAAACAGCTATGCCATTTTCATGGAGTATTTTTAATCTCTAATAAATATTTTTTGAAGCATTAAATGTAGCATTAGTCCATTTAATATTGAATTTATTATTCTATAATGGATAATTTTTGATTGAGTCTTTTTTAAGACTAAGAGGTTCTTGTGTACAAGTGGGTTTGGGGTTTCACATACAGAAAAATAGTGGAACATATGCATACACCTATACTATATAAAGGACAAGTTTAGAACATTTTTTGATGCCGTATTTTTTTTATATCCTCTAAAATTGTAGTTAAATAATTTTGAAGAATAATTCAAGGATTTAAAATAACCAAAGCTATTCGCATCAATCTAC